>JAOWCC010001501.1:36920690-38223991 GCA_030867875.1 Actinernus sp. WN-2022
CATCGCCGCCATATTGGCCGAGCGTGATTGAGAGCTGGGATCGAATGACAAATGGAGGGGGGAGGAGGGTGGGGGAGAAGCAGATCTGAAAGACCGCCTGCACGAAAGCCCCTGGTTTCTGAGTACAAAAGTTAGATCCCGTCCACCAGCGGACGGGGTATATGATTGGCTGAAACGGTGTCAATCAAGCTTATCGCGGCAAGTGTTGAAAGCAAGAACTGAAAGGAATATGTGTAGCCTTGCGAAGCGGCGTAACTAAAATAAGTGTTGTGTACTGAGCTTGCAGTTGATAAAATATGGCGAGTAATACAAAAGGCTTTGTCTTTTTTGAAGACTAAGGTTAAGTACCCTGGTTGCAGAGGTTTTCTAGAGAGAACAGCCACGGAGAAAGAGCCGCGAAGGCGGCGATCGGCGAACTGCGAGAGGTTTGTTGTCGAGTTCTCTTTTCGCAAGTTCGTAAAACCGTAAATATCAGGCTCTGTATATAGCTTCCTCCTGCTCCGTTTTCAAAGTTATCTCCTTCGCCTTAACCCTAGTTCCAGAGGTTTTCTAGAGAGAACACAGCTGCTCGCTTCTTTCTCCGCGGCTGGGTAAAGATACTTTGAAAACAGAGCAGGAGGAAGCTATACAGAGCCTTTATTTTGTCTTAGAATTTAACAACATGACCTGTGAATTGTGACCTGTACTTTAAACTTGCCGTTCTGGCTGTGCTTTCGACAGGCTTTGGAAAGAGTATGATATTTACGGTAAAGAGAACTCGACAACGAACCGTGATTTAATTCGCCACTGAAAAGAAAACTATTGTTGTCGACCAAATTGCAGAGATGCAATCCGGCTATTGACTTCACGGCCGTTGAACTAGGAAATAATCAGAAATCCGCCTCAAACATTTATGCAACGGTCACCATTTCTTTCGGCAAACATTCACTAAGATGGACTTCGAGTTGTCAGAGAAAGACGATCACAACATTTACCACGAGTTCTTCGATATCGAGTTCCAGACAAAACATTGTCTGCATCGGAGTTTTCTTGGAAGTTTAGAGATTTTTTCGATCCTGTAAATATCTTTATGCGAACTTAATTCTTTTAAGAAAGGAAGCAGCCGCTTGTATGGCACCTCTTCTGGGAGTGTCTTCTGGTTCGCCAGACTGCGGTGCTGGACGGCTTTTTGAAGCAGCTTGTATTAAATGTATGTATTTCGGAGGATTTGCAACATGAAACTCTTTGAGAGACTGATGGGGTGAACGCAACAAGCTAAAACCGAACTGTCTACATATCTTTCTAAAGTGGTACTGTCGCAGTCCTTTCCATGGAGAACTTTGAACAAAAATAGCTGGTTTTATTGAAATTTCCGTATCTGAGAACCAATTTTACCAACATTTTGCATTGCATTTGACAGCGAGCGAAGTTTGTTTTGAATATTGCACGCATTTCAATCAAAGGCCATCCCTTTTTTATTTTCCGTTTCTCATCGTCCGACCGACCCATTTTTGTGGCTTTTTGTAGAAATAAAAAAAAAATTGGGGGGAGGGGTGGGGGTGAAGAAACCCTAGAGCAGCTCCTGGAAGCTCATGCTCGAGGGTAGGTTACACAATAGTTTCGTCGGTGCATTTGTAATTCCATGTTTGTAGCGTATACGGACGACGACATCGATGGTTTCGTCGTCCATGTTGGTTTGTAACCTCGCCTATGCAACCGCGCCTTATTAGTTCCAGTCTCTCCGCGTATTTTTTATTACAATTTTTTTTTTCTCACCCGACCGACCGACCCAATTTTTGAAAACCCCACCGATGAGAAACGGAAAAAAAAATAGGGATGGCCAAACCAAATCAAAATTGGCAGGCTGTCACACGTCGACTCCTATTGGTCAATTAAGAATGAGTTACAAGTTAACGGAAATCATGTGCGTGGTGGGCGGATACTCAGAAACCAGGGGCTTTCGTGCAGGCGGTCTTTCAGATCTGCTTCTTCTCCCCCAACCCCCTCCCCCCTCCATTTGTCATTCGATCCCAGCTCTCAATCTTTGCTGCGCGAAAAAACACCCTCCACCGCCTGCAAGCAGGCTACACGATAGTAGTCTGAACATACATACACACATGAATAAGTAGTGTTTTCAATAAAAGATCAACTACTTTAATTTACATACGAGAAAACAAAAATATTAAATTACATACATGTATATATATACTAGGGGAGCAGAGAATGAAAGTCACCGCGCTACCGGCCACTCCTAAAGACTGCTAATAATTCTTCCCTTTGGTTATTACTAAGAGGATTTCAAATGAAAGTGTATTTCATCTTCAATCTCATGTGGCCCGAGTGAAAGCCCAGATGGGCTCTTGTTTATTTTTATTCCGTGTAGCAAGCGTTCAGCGCATGCGTTAAAGGTCAAATTGACACCAATCAGATCGCACTGTGCTGGTCACGCAACAATCGCCAGGTTAATTTATTTACATAATTTAATACAGTAAAGCAAGATGGCGGAATCCGCGAGCAACTTTCTCTGTAACTTGGAGTCTCATCTCTCAAATGTAAGCCAGTTTAATGTTTTATTTAACTTCACTCATGCGAAAGCCTTCCAACATGTACAGGCTCAGGATATTGCAACTGGCGCTATTGTCGGAGCCGAAGGACCGCGTTTTTTACCCAGATGGCCAGTGCTTTTATATACGACACGTACGACGACCTGAAGCAAAGGGGCCAGGATCCGGAAAGCTAAAATTCGAAGAAATAGATATTGGAATCTATAAGCCATCGGCTCGTTGTGCTGCATTTAAAACATCCGAGAAGAACATCTTATTTTGGGTGAAGGCACTTCAAGACCAATATTATGAGTCTCTTAAAAACTGTCAGAGATTTAAATTTACCGTAATTTGGATCAGAGAGTATTGAGATCACGTTATTTCGTTCCAGCGAGGATATTGACCTAGCGGAAACGGTACAAGCTGTCGAAGGATTTTACTTATAATCATCCACGTCTACTTAACAACAGGAATAGTTATGTGGCAAGGCATGGGCAAAGATAGAGTTTCCCAGATTACAGATGAAAGTTAAGAGCACTTAATGAATGAAGAAACAGAGGTCACGCGCGACATGCTTGAGAACATGAACATGTTCAACACTTTATGTTATACTAAGAAAACAAAACAAATTACAGAGCCTGCAAGATCACAAGTCAATGAAAAACCCCAAGAGCCTGTAGTTTTGGATCAACATATCCTTGAAACTCCAAAAGCAACATACACATGAGTCAAATTCAAACCGGAAGAGACGGAATTCTTTAGATTCTTCACGACAACCCGATCCCTATTCATCAGAATACATTTTCTGTGCTAAATGACGAGAGTTTATAATTACCTGACCGACAACCTCTACTAAAGAAAGGGACCGTGAAGTACGGTAGTACGGTTAATTCTCGGGTTCAAAACAATGAATATATGCCTGCTCAAATGCAGTGTGTTAAACTGTTTAAATTAAAAGGTCAACATACGAGAAAAACAAAAATATTAAATTACATATTTACTAGGGGAGCAGAGAAATTTTATGAAAGTCACCGCGCTACCGGCCACTCCAAAAGACTGCTAAATTCAGCTAATAATTCTTCCCTTTGGTTATTACTAAGAGGATTTCAAATGAAAGTGTATTTCATCTTCAATCTCATGTGGCCCGAGTGAAAGCCCAGATGGGCTCTTGTTAAAAGCTAAATTACCGTCATTCACAAAAATTCAGTCTTGTCCGTGGTGTATATTACAGAGTTACATAAAGGGAACTGTTCGACTGAAGCCTTCCTCGCTCGTGAGAGGATTCTCGTTTAACAGCTCTAATAATCTCGTCACTCGTGGTCTAGCGGTTACTGTTTGGGTAGGATTGTGTCAGTCGTTCTATAAATGTTAGCTTCCTGGATTCGATTCCTACGCTGAGCGTAGTGAATTTATTTTACAACTAGAGGCTCCCCAATTCCTTGTAAAATTTATAAGTGCCGCTTCGGGTGCTCGGGAAATATTCTAAGTTCCAAATTATTCATATTTTATAACAAAGGGAGTTTTGTGACTCAGTCTGTGAGGTTGTTACACCGAGGTAAAGCCCCAATTTTAGAACTCTCCACTTACAACATCTAGGCACCTGAAGAAGGCTAGTTTGGCTAGCCGAAATATAGTACCTTTAAAACTATATACACGTTGTTTCAGCTTTGCTATAGTCCTCAGGATAGAGTAAAAACTCTATCCGCAGTCTGTGGCTTCCGGTTGACCTTTTCGACATTATGCGGCGCCAAAGTGGCGCGGTGTTCAAGTGTGTGCACTTGAACTACTTGAACAGCGTGAGCTGATTGGTTGGGGGCGAAATACCTCGACTTGGAAAATAAAATGAAAAATAAACACTTGCGATTTAAGACTCGGGCCTGCCCACAGGCAGCCCGAGTAATTAAATGAAGAGCGACCATTTAATATGATGCGACAGGAAACGAAAACCGTTTTTTTTAGCTTTCAATTATAGAAGCAATAGCGGTTCTGTTTATATTTCTACACAAGGATCGGAAAGAAACGAAAAACTAAGAGTGAGCCCTCCACGAAATTAAACAATCTATACGATCTTTATTTTGAGTGTAATGCGCTTGCGCAAATAGACACTCTGCTATTGTTAAAGAACTTAAGAGCGGCCGTCTGTAAATATCGCCTAAAGTGTTTAGGTTGAGAAAAAATGAAATTCCTCAAACGTTCTCAGAATAATGGCCTGGGTGAGTGAGGTATATAAATAGAACTTTTAGTTGAATCTGATTTTTATTTTAGCCAAACGGCGACATACAAAATCGGTTTTACGGCTCTCAGACCGGTTTTTAGGAGATCGATACCACACATCGTTAACGGCTCGCCTAAAAATGAAAATAGAAATGTATAGCAATACTGTGCAGCTAAATTTAAAGAAGAGATAATGATTTCTCTTTTCAGGGGTTGTTTATTTAATTTGATTACAAATTAGATATTTTAGCAATTTTTTCATTATTTTGTTAATTTTAGACATTTTTGGTACGCAAAATAATGACCAAATTGAGAAGCCAAAATCTTCAATGATACATGACCTAGCTATATTAGAGTATAACCTAGCGAAAGAGCAATGTTTCTTCTTCAAATACATGTAATAAAATGTTTTGGGCAATTAAAACTACGAATTTTCAGGGCGTCTAACGCAAGTGGCACTGACGTAAGAATACTCTCTTTTCTCACAGCGTTCGAATGCACAGAATCTAAGATGAACAGAGGAAAACAAAATTATATCAACTTCTATCAGGTTCAATTTAATACTAAGGAAGCCTGAGTACATTCAGATAGATTATATATCGGTTTCTACCAATTATGTACAAAATCAGTGGCTTTTAGCGGTATTTTTGAGATGACATATTGTTGAATCTTTACTCATGCCGGAGCGCCGACAACTTTCAATTGATAGACTACCTTTATGAGACTTCTAAGTCAATCCGAATGATCAACAGTTGAACTATTCATTGTTGGGAATGTTCAAAAGTAATTGTAATGGCTTAATATGTAACTTGAATCATGTGGTTTCGTAGAGAATCGGTTGCCGTAGTTCAACTGTCAACAGCTGAGATTGCGTTACACACAGGAAGTCCGCTTTATCAGGAAACATGAACGCGTAATATAACTATATATGGACTTCTGGTTTACGTTCCGATCCGGGGAACTAGTTATATTTTATATAGGATCTCAGTATCACTGGATTTGTTTTTAATTTTTGTCTTTGAGTTTGGTCGCCAATTGAAATCAAAGCTACACGTAACCTTATCTCCCTTAAGGGGGATACGGGGGTACTTATGTTATGTCTCTCGCCTGACTCTTTTGGTATGACCAGTTGGCGAGCCCGACCGATTATTATAATTCGCAACCCAAGTACAGTTCTGAAGCAAAAATGTAGCAATCCGTTAGACTTTTTTTCTCAATTTTGGGAAAAAGTGTTTTATAGCTACTTTCCGCACACCTGGTCAGGTTCCGAAGCTGACGCCGGCCGCATAATTAATCTCTCGGGAGTTCTAGAACGGCAATTACATATATTCAATCTTTTCACCCAGTGGCCATCTTGTATTCAAAGCGAGAAAATCAGTTTTGTTTTTAGCAACGCTATAACCTCGTACTGAGGGATATTAGAACGAGTTTAGCCAAGCAAAACCTCGCATTGGATCCAATATGGCCACC
This sequence comes from Actinernus sp. WN-2022, assembly GCA_030867875.1. NCBI lineage: Eukaryota > Metazoa > Cnidaria > Anthozoa > Actiniaria > Actinernidae > Actinernus > Actinernus sp. WN-2022. The sequence continues at coordinate 36,926,897 of JAOWCC010001501.1, forward strand.
GGGTGAAAAAAAGGGAATGCAACCGCGTTATTTATGGTGCGGTTTCCGCGAGTTTACTTTTCGCTTGCCTATCACAAGCGTAATTTTATGATTAATGGTGTTGCAGCCATGGCCATGTATAGGTTGACCAAACAAGAGAAGTTAATGTATCTATCAATTCCAAATCTGCTCGCTGGCATACGCGTAGCATTTGGCCGTGCAGTCTGTCCCAGGGTATGGCATTTTACCAGCAAATAATAGTTGGGGTGGTGAATAGCCCACGTTCGATATATGCTTCACTTGTGACGCACAAAGGTTTCAATATGTGGCTCCGGGGTAAATTAAATATATTATATTATTTGAACAAAGAATAAAATTAATATAATTGCCCTGGAGCCTCATCATACTGAAACCTTTGTGTGTGACGAGTGGAGCATATATTAGAGAGTCAAGGTTGCGGATTTCACATCAATATTTATTAGAGATTTGCACTCGTGCCTAAGCCCCACGGTTAGGTATTTGCAACGCTCTGATTCCAAAAAGACAAATGCTTCACAAATATGGGGTGGGTGGGGGGGGGGGAGTGGACAGGTTTGGAATTGCTAGAGACATAACGAGTCATACTTTATAAAGCCCGGTTTACCATAGGATCGTTACAATCGCAGTGACCGCGGCGATCATAGATAGCGATCGTAACCATCTACATATGGAAACCGATCTATAGTTCTATCCTGCCGATTGTACAATCCATGGAGCCCGTGGGAGGAGGACTGTGTGGCGGTTATGGTTTTTCACAAAAAGATAGGTTATAGACGACTCGGAATAATAAAACATAAATCCGGGTTCGTTTTCACAATAACTTGGAAAATCGGGTTTTGGAACTATATTTTCTCTGAAAACCGGGTCTGGGCCCCATGGCGGCACATATACATACGTACCCGTATTGTGACGAATATATTGTTCACATATCACTGATTTATCAGTTTAGCATAGTGACCGGATAGAGCCACCATATTGCATGCATGAAGATCGAAGGTCTAGTCGTTGTCGATGCCATCATACAAAATGTCTCTAAAATTAAACTAAATCTGAATGCGACAATTTCTATTAAATAGAAAATGGGAAGAACTAAATATCCTAAAACAATATATAGATTCGAGAGCACTAAACTGAGCATGAAACAGACTGAATGAATCAAGTTGTGACAACCCCTGAGTTCGTACCCGACTAGTTATTCTTCATCAATAGTGGATACATTACATTGAGCTACTTTGCTATTTTAAAAAGAGACGCTTATTTATGTTTAGACTCTGCCAAAATGGTATAGATAGCAGCAAACGCTAAATCGTCCGATGTCTACAGACATACTTCTGAGCCTATTATTCTCAGTCTTCTGAGCCTTACACGGATTACTATTGTAGTCAACTTCATTCTTATTTTGCAAGTGCTACCTTTCCCCCATCCGGGATATTTCCATGCCTGGTATTAAAACAGCTGATTGATAGTAAACTTGCTGAATTTGATAATCTCTCGTGAAACCAAAAGACTCAATATTGATGGGAACTTGCAGGAATATTGACTTACATTGTAGGTATATAAGGTACCAAAGAACTACACTTAAACAGATGTCGCATTGATGATTGGTAAATGAAAGATGGCATACAGTGGCGGCGGATCCAGGGAGTGGGCTCCCCCTTATTCCTGGATATCACTCAGAAATGAATAGCTAAATACATATTTGAATACCTTATTGTAACTAATTTTCGCGGCTACTTAATTTCGCGAAAAATTAGGCGACAGATTTCGCGAGACTTTATTTTCGAGATTTCGCAAAAAAATTGAGTTAAAGGGAACTAAATTTCGCGAAAATGAAGATCCACATTTTAATTTTTTCACTGCTTTATGTTACATTTCAATTTAAAAATCGCCTACCCTTAACAAAACGAAACTAACATCATGATCGTTTATGACCAAAGTACAACTGTACGTCTTGTGCACTCAAAAAAGATGCCTATTGATCAGGGGACATCACCGATCTTTAATAAAACGAACCTATTTAACATCATGATTGTTTAACATGACCAAGCACAAATGTACGTCCTGTACACTCTGAGAAAAGGATGATAGCTATTGCTCAAAATATTTACATCAATTCGATAACACCGTCAATATCTTCGAACGGGTCCGGCCTCAGAGGGGAGAGTAGCATTTCCGTCCGACAATTCAGTGATCCCGACTTTGTCCCACCCTTTGGCTATGTGACGTTTACCCACGACACTGGTTAGATGGTTGTACAGGTCCACCATCCAGCTGGCATGCAGTGGCAGTTGACGAAGAGGATGAAGAGAGTGTCGTTTCTTAGGTGATACCATGCTGATTTTTCGGACTCTGGGACTCTTAGACACGTTTTAGTTTATGCATACTCGTGTAAACGTTTGTTAAAGTTAATAAAAGACAAAAGCGTTTTACCGAAAGGCATTACATTTCGCGTCGTTAATTTTCGCGGTATCTTTTATTCGCGGGACTTTAAGTTCGCGTTTTTTTTTAAATCGCGAAAATCGCGAAATTTAAGTCCCGCGAAAATTAGTTCAATAAGGTATATGCTACTCAAACATGAAAAATTATCATATAATTATCAAATGAAACCTGTTACAGATTGTAAGTATAGTTCTCTAGTATGACACTATTATGTTGCACTATGACTCTCTTAACCCACCTTTTACAAAATCCTGGATCCGTCCCTGAATGAGTTGTCTTCTTCGTCAGTAGTGGATGACTCTAGATCGGCTAAAAAAACGCAAAACGATCCCACATAGAACGAAGAACAGAATACTAAGTCCTAAGCGCCTGCCGATACTTTTTTGCGGTCTTTTTGGGCAGAACTTGAACATAAATCAACATCAAAGTAATATATCTACTGCTGATAAAGACTGAATAGCTACTTCCAGAAAAATACTTCTATACTACTACTAGTACTGCTTGGGACATGATACACTTTTCCGCCTACAGTCGGTGCCTGCATGCTCCAGCGTGTTTAGCGAAACAAATCATCCTTTAGACATAAACAGGAGACCATTACCAGGAGCGTTATCGATTCTCCTATCCAGATTATTTTTAGATTTTATATATAATGCCATACGTATTGTTTGCTTTCATCGCGAATGTAGCCCGGTTTTCATTTGGTCGTTCGCTGAGATCGCTGTATTAGGGACCGGACATTATATAGCGGTATGGGGGGGGGGGGGGGGGGGGGCTACTAGATCTGCATTGTGGCTTGCCCCAAAAAATGTGACCTTGCAGTTCTCTGGTCTCACATCTTAATGACCCTCCCCTTAGATAAGCCTATAAATATATTTAACCTATAAAAGAGGAGCATATGAAAATTTGACCCCCTCCCCCTTAAATGGGAGCATAAATAATCGTATTTGACCCCCCCCCCCCCCCCCTACAAATCTAGTAGTCCCCCTACCCTACCGCTAAATAATGTCCGGGCCATTATAGTGATCGTAGTGGTAACATGGAATCTACTCTCAAGCGGTCATAGCGATTACGATCGTCAGGATAGAACTATTGTTGTACCCGATCGATAGCTCGGTTCAGTTCCATTTGATAGCAATATATAATCGCTACGATTGACAAGTACTTTTTTTAGCGGTCGCTGCGATCGGGGAAACAGGCATATGGGATATAATTTAGCATGGGGAGTGTCATACTTTTTCTATCCCCCAAAAATAGAGGGTCGTAAAAAATGGGCAACTCAAAAAGGGTTGGCTGTAGGGGGAGGGGCAAAATAGTTCATACTTATTGTCCGGGTAGGGTTATATATTTTTAGACTTTTTCATTTCATTCAGCCATAACTGATGGTACGGAACTCGTACTCAGATAATGAGAGGTAGATACTTGTGACTTCCGGAACTCTCTTTCTTCGACATTTTGGAAAAAGAGTTCTGACAGTTTTATAGCTACTTTCCGCATACCTGGCCGACGCCGCACAAGTACCCTCCATCTCCCAGCCATTGCAACATTTCAATTGCCGGCCAATGTACAGTTTGAAACTCAAAGGCAAAAATAAAAGCCAAATCCAGTTACACTGAGATCTTATATCGAATATAACTAGTTCCCCGGATCGGAACTGATGCAAATCAGAAATCCACAGTTATGGAGTTCTGCGTAAACACGTTGTTCATTTGTTCCGAAAAAGCGGGCTTCCTGTGTGTAACGCAATCTCAGCTGTTGACAGTTGAATACGGCAGACCTGTTTAATATAAGTATATAAGTATATAATTTTCATGGGGGGTCAGAATTTTTGTACGCGGCTGTATATATATATATATATTATTTAGTTGTATTATTATTTTGTTTTGGTTTGTTATTTTGTTTTTTTATTTTGTATTGGTTATCATTTTCGTTATCGTTATTTCGTTATCGTTATAGCTATTGTTATCTCTATTGTTATTTCATTATCGTTATCGCCATTGTTATTTTGTATTCGTTTAGACACTGATCACTTCTATCGTGGGGATGGCTGCAGGATATGATACCAACAACATTGGTGTGGTAAGTAGGTCGTGAATGATGAACGTTTTCATGACGAAAACAAAAATAACCAAACAACATGGCCGCTACGGTTTTGTGATTTTATTCCCTTAGGAATAATTCAGTGCAACACAACAACAGATGGAAACCGTTCTAAAAATAACGCTGTGACATAGGCCTAGTATGCGGGATGGACGCTCCTGGTTATCAGGGGTTCCTGGCTTTGCATAGTATGATTTCCAGGTAAACTGAACAATTCGAAAATTTGCCGGACATTTTTGATGAAGGTTGGCAACGATTCGAGTTAAATACTGCATTTAACAAAACATTAGGGCACCTGGAAATCGGTTCATTGAATCCAACTGATAATCAAGTTTCTAGAAAAAGCTTTTATAATCCACTTTATTCCTGTCCACCTTTATAGAAAGAGCTGGATTGTAGCTTATTAGCTTCACACTCGTTGTATTTTTCTTCCATCTCATAGAGTATGTGCAGCAGTACTAGGAGTTGAGCTAACCGATAGCTCACTCCTGCATTATGATATTTTCCACTCGAAGACCAAAATAATGTATCTCCGCGCGGCAATTTAATATGCTCTATATTTATTATATGGAAGAGAATGTTTTACCAGGAACTAAACAATTTGTAGAATCCATATTTCATTCGCTTGGAGTCACACAGCTCCCGGATGAACATTGTGACACTGCACGTCACTAATTAAACGTGGGAAGTGTCGCAACACAACACACGATTTCTTCCCATATCCCGTTAATAAGACACGCACTCCCAATAGTACTGAATATATTTTTAATCATCCTACAACTACAAAGATAGAAATAAACTTAAAGTGCCCATGAACCTTATATTTTTTATTTTAGATATCAATTCTAAATCAAGTGAATAGTAGAATGGTAAAATATAGTTTGCTTTGAATGCTGTGCCGCTGAGTTAAGGATGTTTTAATATCCAAAATGCTAATTACATGACATCAGAGGAGGTATCTGCAATCACTTCTTAGTGGTTGTGAACGGGCGTTTCTACTGATATTGGAAAACAAATTTCTAATTAACATCATTTTATTTCAACCATGGGTATAACACTGATAGTTTGAAAATTGTGTTTAATTGTAACAACATTTTTTTGTATAATAATTGTGCTTCCTCTGACGTCATGTAATTCAGTAGCATTTTGGATATTAAAACCTCCTTAACTCAGTCAGCGGCACAGCATTAAAAGCAAGATATATTGTACCATTCTACTATTCACTTGATGTAGAATTGATATCTAAAATAAAAAAATAAGGTTCATAGGCACTTTAATAACTCAATTAAGAAATAATTAACTTAAAATAACTATATTTGTAACCTATTTGTTTTGCAGGGTGTGACCTTTATGGCTCTTTGTATCCTCTCGTGTTTGTGCTCCACTGCACTGGCTATTGTTCTGTGCGTTACTTGTGAAGGTTAGAAATAAGATGATTTGCAGACATTAGAACATATTGTAGATTTTACCTTTACGATTGCCATTACCTAACCTTAAAGGGAGTGTTTTTAGCACCACTTTGAAAAAGGCAAAAATCATATTCAAACTAATAGAACTATCAATGGTATAATTCTATAAAACGTTGGACCAACGTAATACGTGCCATAGAGCGGATTTCAATTGAGTGTCGGAAGTGTTTTGGTTTTGCATTTACTAAACTCTCCTATTGGCTGAGAAAGTAAACCAACCAATCAGAATCCAAAGTAAAACCAAACGCCAATTGTTTTGGTTTTGCTTTGGTTTGTCATTGGCTCACAGGGAAGCCATTTATGAGTTACTTGTGATTACTCGCTCCTATGATTGACTAGCCTGATTTTCAGACGGTACGAGGTCGTCCGCTCACTTCCTCCCCCTCCCCGTCTGATGGACTTCATAGACTTTCGTGTTCCTGACGTCATAATGTCAACCAATCAGAGCGAACTTTACACTTTTGGCAAAGTCTGGAATTTAAGGAATGTGCTCGCATATTTTTCTGAATGGCGTTGGGGAAGAACTTGAGCAGTGTGTCGACCGAAATTGTAAAGTTTTCAGGATTTCGAAGCTATATTATATATCCAGAGCAAAAGAAAGCATTGGAATCATTCATTCATCGGAACGATGTGTTTGTGAATCTATGTACGGGCTTTGGTAAATCACTAATCTTCCTCCGTTTATAAATCTCATGCATTTAATAGATCTTAAACATTCTCCTAGGTTTTTGGCTTTTAGAAGACCAAATCTTTCATGAAATAATATGATTCTTCTGCAGGAGTGAACACACATACTGAGTATGTTATGGAAAAAGTTTCATGGCACTTGGGTGAATATTTTTGTTTTCAGAATTATGAACACACTTCCGTAAGTTCACGTATGGCAATGGCATCTAAACTTTACACAAAAAGTCCGGTTAAAACAATCTCTGATACCAAAAAACCTACACTAGGACAACTTTAGGGTCTTGTGTAACTAATCGGCGTACATATCAAGCTTCAAAACGTTTTGAAAATAAAAAAAAAAGCGTAAAAGTTCTAAGTTATGAGTAACAAACTTTACGGCATGGAATCCGGCGAGGCAGATATTTCTTGTATGCATTCTCATACACTTGTCCTGCAAATACTGCACGCAAACGTCCGTTTAAAAAGTTCCTGCTCTCCAAAGAACCACAGCAGCTCAAATAGGATACCATTCTGAGAAATCGACAGAAGTTTGAAGCTGTATAGAATGTTATTTTCAGTGCATGAAAGCTGATAGATCCAACTCAGTAGTAAAACCGCTACTGCACGACTGTTCTACACTTCACGCATCAATTCTTACGCGTGTTCGTATTGGCTTATTGTAAAAACAAAGGTTGATGACGTCAGGAACACGAAAGTCTATGAAGTCCATCAGACGGGGAGGGGGAGGAAGTGAGCGGACGACCTCGTACCGTCTGAAAATCAGGCTAATGATTGACTGGCTGTGGGTAATTTGCGTTTGGTTTTACTACACACAACTGAAAACCGCTCTATCAGGCTGTAACATGCAATAGACATTTTGTAGAAAACAGTCCCGTACTGATATATCACTGCACATCCATAACGAATGCCGAACTGATCTCGTGATCGTGATCTATGTTTAGAAAGATCGGTCATCGATTGGAGGTCGAAAATAGCATTTACAAACGCTCAGGTTTTGCCAATAACACTACCGATCTCGTACACGTGCCTTAAATAAATGAAACTGGTCAGATATTTTTTGTCTTCCATTACAAACACGTGGCAAAAGGCCCATTCTATCGCCGCATCAGAGTCGATTTGTTGGGTTGAGAGTTTAACTAAATGTCGCGTGTCGCGGGTCGCGGGTCGGCTGTCGCGGGTGCGGGTGGAATGTCGCGGGTGCGGGTGGAATTTGCGGGTTGAAGTCGCGGGTCCCTTTTTTTCACTTTCTTCAACTTTTTTTTAGGTTATTTGATTTAAATGCATAAAGTTGAGTAGCGTTTTTTATTTCGTTGAAAATTTGTTTTTTAGAGCAGTTTTTAATCTTTTTTTTTTAGAAAACACATAAGCAAATACCGTGAACAAACATCCTGTAAAAATACGTTGGATCCGAAGTGAGGACCTATGCAGCCAAAAATATGAAAAATAACGAATGAAAAGTCCGAAGACTACAGCAAAGCTGATATACAACGTAAAATTCCAACACAAAGCACTACGGTTAGCTAGGCCTGACATGAAAAGCGCTCGGACTAGATTGCAGCCATAGACAGCTGTTTCGTTCTTATTAGAACTCGTCAGTATGGCATAGCAAACAGAACACAGGTTTCGGTGCCACTGCACTACCGACCCGGGACTGAGCTAAGGAGCATCTAGTTTCGAGCACACAGAAATGCACACAGAAATATTAGGACTTTTTTTATAATTTCACCGTTGTGGTAGCCTGAGACGGCTGAAATTCAGGCTACCGTTGTGGCACTAATTGTTTAACTTGTAAATATATTGACAATGGTCAAAATAGTTACACTTTCCACTCTACTGGCGAATTAAGAGCTATTAAACACCACATTAACTGTAATTCCAAAAACCTCATTTACATGGTCCAATGTAAACGTCGTAATGTTCAATATATCGGAAAACCAAACGCCGCCTTAAAGACCGCTTTAACGAACACCGCCGTACAGTAGATAATCCTTCTAAAACATCCAAACCCACTGCCGTTTCAGAACATTTTCTAACTAATAATCATTTACCTACTGATATGCAGTTAATTCCACTAGAACTTGTTTTTTCTCAGCGAGACAGTATACGCAAAGCGCGAGAAGCGTATCTTATCGATAGAGGTCAAACTCTTGATGAAACTTAACTTGTACTTCACAATCATCATCACGTCACTTTTTTATAACTTTTTTATTAATTTTGTTTCATATTATATGTCACACCTTCTTTTCATTGGTTTATATGTGTTTCATCATAAGATTGTGCAATTCATAATTCATGTATTATTTCGTAAAGATTCTAGTTTATTGGATTGTAAGCCTCTTCGGCCGTGCCGTTCGAAATATTGGGGGGAAAAACTCGTTGAATCAGCCTTTCCTTTCTCGTCTATAAATTATTAGCTCGTTAACCTCTGTATGTACAGTCTATATCTAAAATATCTGTTCAAAACCTTGCACAGTTGGTAATTTTCCAGCCATTACATTAGCTTTGGTCTCCGATGAGTTTTAAAGAATTTCAAAATTAAGTTACCTGCTGGCTACAATATTCCCATTCACCGATAAATCTCTTACGGAAAACCTGACTTTTCATCGTTTAGGCCATGAAGTCGAAGCCTTACAACGATGTTCAATGGGAAAAGATAAGTTTGGGATTCAGTTAGAGCTTCACTATATTAAACGTGGTTTGCGGCAACGAATAGGCCAGTCCAAGGGTTAGGGTTAGGGTTAGGGTTAGAGGGTTAGAGGTTTAGAGGTTATATTTCTGTTTAGGTTGTAGAGCAAGATTATGTCTCTATCAATTCCAAGCCCGCCCATGCCCCCCCCCCGGGCATTTGTGGGGATTTTGTCATTTTGGAATCAGAACGTTGCAAATGCCCCACCGTGGGGCCAGCTAAGTTATGCAAATGCCCCACCCCGGGGCAAGTATAGCGAACGCGCCAAATTTCTTCGCCGTTTCAAAGCCACATTTCACCGCTTTTCTTTATTAAAGTAATGCAGTACTCACCTTCAAACACTTTCGTAAGTGGAACTGGCTAGTGAATGTGGGATTTGGGAGCCAACAAACCGCACACTTCACCCCGAAACTGGGAAATTCCTAATGTGTTTAGTTTGTTTAGTGAGTAAATCACGGCTGTAACCTCGTTTAAGGAGATAGGAGATGAGTTCAGAGGTACGGTTTTTAAAAGCTTCATTAGTGGAACAAATTCGTCTGAGACGGAGAGCTAAGCTGAAAGGAATGGCTTTTTTAGTATGACTAGGATGACAAGATGAAAAAAGCAGATGCTGATGTTTATCGGTGGGTTTACAATAAAGGTCAGTTTCAATGACTCCATTATTAAGGGATACATTGACATCGAGAAACGGGACATTACTAGAATAGTGAAAACTGGTAAATTTGATAGTAGGATGAAGTTATTAAGATAATCGATGAAAGTTTTGAGGTTATCCGGACCTTCGATTCCGTCCAGACCATAAAAATATCATCGATATATCTAAGCCAAGAATAGGGAGTGAAAGGGGCTTTGTTCAAAGCATTGGCTTCAAAGTAACCAAGAAAGAGATTAGCAAAGGAAGGTGCCATTTTGGTTCCCATAGCAGTACCATGAATTTGTAGGTAGTTGTTATTATTGAAAGTGAAGTTATTCATGGTAAGAATCATACGGATAAGATCACATAAAGTACTAGTAGGGATAGTTTTATCAGAACGAGTGCTAAGAAAATGATAACATGCATTGATACCGTCATTATGGGGAATGTTGGTATAAAGAGAGGACACATCTAAAGTGACAAGAAGAGCATTGTCCGGAAGGTCACGGAGGAGGGAGAGCTTATGAAGGAAATCATTAGTGTCTTTGACATAAGACGGAAGTTTGCTAACTAGAGGTTGAAGGTAGTAATCAACAAATTCCGAAATACGTTCGGTAGGATGGCTGTTGGAAGAGACAATGGGACGACCAGGATTACCTGGTTTGTGAATCTTAGGCAGAATATAAAAGCGCCCTGGTTTAGTATCGCGTTGAATAAGATATTTACGGGTTTTATCGTCAATGTAATGGCATATGGAACATTCTGTCTATGTATTCGGTTACACGTAGTTGGATACGTGTGGCCTTGTCTTCGTCATGCAGTGGTCGGTAAAATTTGGTATCGTTAAGTTGTCGGTTGCATTCGTCAATGTACCATTGTGAGTTCATGACAACAGTCCCAGAACCTTTGTCGGCAGGTTTGATGACTATGTCAGGTCGTTGTTTCAGTCCTTGTAAAGCTTGTCGTTCAGAATTGGAAAGGTTATCAAGAGTTCGCTTAGGTTTGATATTAGATATGTCAAGTTTGACAGCGTCGAGAAAAAGTGTTAAGAGATAGTTCTCTGTCGGTCGGGAGAGTCCAGGTACTTTTGTTGCGAAAACGAAGGTGATCGTCATTAGTCTTGTCTTTGTTAAAGTCATAAAAGTATTCAGTCAGTCGCATACGTCTAGAAAAATCATATAAGTCAGCTGAAATCTCAGTCCAGTTAATTTGTCGAGGTGTGGGACAGAACGTGAGTCCACGAGAAAGAATATAAATTTCGTCAGTGGTTAAAGGAGTGTCAGAAAGATTAATAACAAAATTAGCATCGGGGACAAAAGAGAAAGGTTTAGTTTTACGGCGTGTGCGTTTCTTATTGATCTTATTAGCAGAAGACAATGAAAGTGTTAATTGAGTTGATGTTAGGCGTGTCACTGGCAATGTTATCTATGTTAACATTAGTGTTGCGGTGAAAGGCAGAAACGGAAACGTGATTAGGGACGGACCATTAGATTATTGATGGGGGGGGGGGGGGGGGGGGGGGGGGGGGGGGGGTTGCTCGATATATTTTTTTCTGATTCTAGCCCTGCACGATATTTTTTTTAAGCGCCATGACCTTGCACGATATTTTTTTCTGAACTTACCTAAAGATTTTTTAAGTTATATTAATGCAATATATTTTGTACCACTGAACAATCCTATATTTTTTTAGCGTGACTGTTTTTTTTTACATTGCACGCACTCCCGCTCGCTCAAGTAGCATTCCTGGTTGGGCCTTGGAAATTAAAGAAAGCCACATAATTAATGGCAAATGCCAAAACAAAGCATGGATATTCTGTGGCTGACAAACGGGCTAAGAAAAAAGAGGGAAAAGGACAGTCAAAGCAAGAAATCACCACATAGAGATCAGCCCTCTATCAGCAGAAGTGATGAAACACAAACTGGTACCCAAAACCTATCATTACCATTTATATTTCATATAAATATTTCAACTTGATCTATTTTTTTATCAAAAATGTTACTGTTGCATTAAGATTACCAGCAGAAGTGAAACCAGAAGAGCCTTGTGTCCGGGCCTTGTGTATAAACCTGCGAACATTTATAACCCGGATCATGTGTGCTGTACGCAATGTCGGCCGACGTATCGGTCGACATGTCGACCGACGGTCAGCCGATAGGCGGCCGAGGGTCGGACGAGAGTCGAGCGCTACACGGCCGAGATTTGGCTATTCTGTATGAGGGTCTGAATGGGGGGGGTCTACATGTCAGTTGTCAGTTAAAATTTTGGCCATTTGTCAGTTGTCAGTTAGCCCTAGTTAATCATTACTAGAGAAAATTTACAATGTTTGACCCACAAAAAACAAATTTGTCAGTTGTCAGTTATTTTTCGGTTGTCAGTTATCAGTAAAAAAGTCGTCATTTGTCAGTTGTCAGTTATTTTTAAGGCCGTTTGTCAGTAGTCAGTTAACCCCATTCAGACCCTCCTGTATGTCGGCCGACATGGTTGATGATGCACCGACAGTCGTCCGATTGATCACCGACACTCAACAGCTATCGATAGTTTGCCGACAGTCGGCCGAGGTAACGGTGACTGTGATATTTTCAGCTACCGTATATGTACTTCAAAGGTTGTAGAGGCCACAATTATTAATGCTTTCGTACAAGGCTAACCTTTGTAAACTTAAGATAGTACAAACTAGCAGCTCTTTACTTATTTTCCAGCCATGCGCCTCTGCATTATACTCCGATTGGAGTGCGCGGAGTATATATTAGAATTAGAACCGAGCCCTACAGTAAAAAAAATGATGCTTATTAATAAATCGTAGCGACCCCAATATTTTCAACTGTTATTTTATGTCGAATACTGGGAGCCGGCGCGGGGTTTAAGTATCGACGAATTCATTGGGATAGCTCGGCCAATACATGTGTCAGTATTAGTTGTGAACTTCAGTTTAAATTGACCCATTTATACGAATCGTTCGCTGCTTAGCTAAGCGGTGCGGCTAACTTCCTCTCGTATAAATGGCCCTATTGTTGCTACTCTATTCCAGATTCAAGGCGAAATCTCCCCTTCAGATTAAAAAAAATCGGTACCCTGTTCCAGACCAAAACGGTGCGATATAGCGATTTATATACGCAATCGATCTTGCGCGAGCGGATGTATAAAAGACACTAAAAAAACACAAATTAAGATATTAAACGTTGCATTTGAAGTAATTTCATCAGTCACTATGGGAGATTTAATTGTATAAAGGAACATTTTATACCGCAACAGAAAGGAATATTACTATACTTAGACTGAATTATATTCAATACAGTAAACCTTCCAGGTAAAAAAATTCCAAAAGAGTCAGTTTATTTGAGTGAAAACAGTATGCAGAATAGTTTAATTATAACTTAACATCTCACCGATACCCCACCGACATATAACCGACACCTTACCGATATACCACCGATCCACTATCGGCCGACACATACACAGCAGGAGGGGGGAAATCGACCGACGTATCGGCCGACACACGACCGACTGTCGACCGACATGTCGGCCACCCCTTGACCGATCCGCTACCAGCAGTCGCCCGCGGGTCGGTCGACAGTCGGCCGATATGTCGGCCAACCATGCATCGACCGATACGTCGGCCAACATTGCGTACAGTACACATGATCCTATAACCCTATATCCACTAGGCCAGTGAGAACTCATCGTTTACCAGATAACTTCTTTCCGAAATATATACAGTCAGTTAATACAGGGTAAGTTTCGATTTATGAGTGCATGTGACTTTTTGCAATCGATCGTCCCATCAGTTTATCTGCTGTCTTGATTACGGCCATCTTGGATAATTTACATATGTTGACTGATTCCTGGTAACCAGTCTGTGTGATCTTCAGATCTGTATTGGGTTTCCTGTGGAAATTGTTCATAACAACAAACCATGAGTCATCTTCCCTGGTTTATTTCTTTGCCTTTATTAATTTAATTTGTAAATGCGTATGAGACCAGCTAGTGCTTGCTCGATATTTATTTTTCTTGATTATTGTGTGCTCGATATTTTTTTTCCGATAGAAGAGCTTGCTCGATATTTTTTTGGGGATTTGCGCAACCCCCCCCATCAATAATCTAATGGTCCGTCCCTTAGCTAGAGCGTTGGCATCATCCGTCCTTGAATTTGTCTCTCCAAATTCGGTCCAAATTCAATCAATCTGGAAATGAGTTCATGGTTAGAGCCGTTTTTTTGGGGGGGGGGGGGGGGGAGCAGAAACGCACTGTTTAAAATGAAGCACGAGCTGTATTTTTCGGTAACACGAGTAGTCAAACCAACTTTAGGCGAAATAAAAAACGCTACTCAACTTTAAGGTGAAGTAATACGGGCAACAATTTCTTGCAACTTGTCGCGCAACAATGTTGCGTTGCGAGTTGCAGCGCGATGTTGCTCGTATTACCACCCGCGCGTGCAACTTGTCGCGCAACAAATTTCCATGTTGCAAGTTGCTGCAACATGTTGCGGAAAGTAGAAGCGACTTCTACTTTTGCAACAAATTTTGGTTTTGTTGCGCGATAAATCGAGAAAGAGCGCTTGTGATTGGCTGGCAAGACTTGATTTGACTTTGACACAACGTAAACAAAGATGGCGGACGCGGAGGCGGATGTCGAAAACGAGCCTGAAATATTAGATTTGGAGCCAGTACCAGCTGAGAACGTAGTCTTAGAGGTAGCATGCGATAAAAGGCTGTCCGAGGCCGATAAATTCCTCCTGTTTCAGGAGCTAGAGAACCACCCATGCCTTTGGGATACTTCAAAAATAGAGTACAGAAACCGGTTTTCCAAGGCAGCGGCCACCGAAAAATTGTCAAAAGCCTTCAACATGACCCCGAATAACCTAAAGAGAGTTCTCCACACTATCCGCACAGCATTAGTAAGAGAGGTTAAAAAACAACAAGAAGGGCAGGTGTCAAAGTGGAAGTTCTACGAAACACTTTCATACATGAAAGATGATGTTATTCGATGTATGAAGGCAAAGAAAGGGAAGGAGTGGACGGATGAAGAAACGGAGCAGTTAATAGAATTCTACAAGCAGAACGAGCAGTTGTGGAATCACGGTCTCCCCTCCTACAGGGACAGAAATTTGAAAGACCTAAATTACAAGAAGCTCAACGAAGTTCTTCCTGGTCGTAGCCAAGACGACCTGAGAAAACAGTGGCACATGCTAAAAACTATCTTCTATCGCGAATTGAAAAGGGAGGAAGGGAGCAAGGTGAGTGGAACGGGTACCGACTCTGTGTATACTTCACAGGAGTTTTTTTAAGCTCATGATGTTTGTGAAGGGCAGCGATGATGTCGACCCTTCCGTTAGCACACTCGGTATCGATATCAAGGAGTACGAACGACCTGCCAAGAAAATAAAGACAGAAAAAGCCAAAGATATGGAGGAGATAAAGCTTGAACTCTACAAAGAGGCAATTAAGTGCCTCCGGGCTCCTATCCCAGTAATAAGCGAGTCAGCTGGAAAGGCGATGGATGCAGGCGATGAAATCAGTTTGTTCGTGAAATCTCTCGAGTCAACGTTAAGAAGATTCTCTGGCCGACACCTTGCAATAGCAAGAAAGAGAATAAACGATGTGATGTTTGAGTTGGAAATGGAATGCTATGCTCCACAAGGGGTGCCTACATCTGGCCATGGAAATAGCCTTCATCCAACAGACCTGGTCAACAGCTACAGTTCCCAAGCAGCTTCAGTGCCATTCAATCCCAGTACTTTCAACTGGTAGCTGTACTGTATGCGGTGTCAGGCTAAAGTTGCCACTTCCAGGGCTGTCTTAATTAATATTAAAGCAAACTTTATATATAAGCTTAATAGAGGCAATCGGCTAATGCTGGCGCCACCCAATTCAGATCATGCGATGTAAACAGATGCTACTCTGAGGAATTATTACTTTTTCATTCTAATCATAATGCAGTCATGCCTATCTTAATAGAATTAATGTTCAAAGAGTCAATTTCTCCAGAGTAATGTGTTTACATCACATGATCTGAATTGCATGGTGGCAACAGCATTAGCTAATTACCATATTTCCTCGATTAAGCGCCCCCTCGATTAAGTGCCCCATTTGGCAACAAAATTTGAAATAAGTGCCCAGGGCGCTTAATCGAGGAAATACGGTACCCCTATTGAATGCTAAAAAAAGTTTCTTGGTCATATAGTATTTTTATTTCGAATACATCGATCCTTGGAGAGTACAAATTGTACATTATTATTCTTTCCATGTTTGCCTTTTTGGTACTAATATATAAATAGTAAAATCATTTTCATTTGCAACATGATTCCCTTAGTATTCTACATAAATTATGTAAAATATTTTTTCTAAGACCACCTTTTGTTGAGGGACCAGTCATTATTTAACTTGGAGGGGGAGGGGGGTAGAGGAGAAAATGGGTGTCTTGTAAAACAATTTTTGGAGAAAAGGGGGGTCCAAAATATTTTAAGGTACTCTAGAAGGCAGTCTTGAAAATTTATTGGATACCTAAGGCAGGGTTGCTGAAAAAGAATTGCAGGCTCGTACTGGGGGTGTTGAAAATAAAAAAATAAAAATCTCCATGCCTGCACCACTCCAAGTTAAATAATGACTGGTCCCCAAGTTTCACAAGTAAAATAACAACCAGGTATGTTGTGGATTTCATTTGAAACTGTATGTAACATTGTTAATTAATACATTTCAAGGCTTGTTGTGGCTTTACTTTTAGCAAGTTAACTGAAATATATATATATACACACCTAATTTTAAGAATTTTGACATTATTTAAAAACAATAGAGTCAACACATATAATTTGTTTTATATATTTATGTGCAGTTCCTGACAATATTTGATTCAACTCATAATTTAAATTGATGTCACTTAATATAATTAACTATTGCAATGATTCAATATACCATTATATAAGTGTAGTATTTTCCCACAAACATTGCACACTTTTACTATATGGGAATTCACATTGTGTGCTTTCTGGAGCTTAATTAAATGCCATTTACACAACTACAATAATTTATAATGACAGCTGAGATTAAAAGGGAAATAAAAAAAGCCCACATGATCAACTCTATTGATCTGTCGATGTATCTGGCTTTGCTTTGATAATTGCAGCCATGAAGATCAAGTTGATTGTATAAAAACTTATTTTACAGATCAACACATGAAAGTATGGCCAGTTAGCAATGCATTCATGCTTTTACTCAAACCAATTGCCAAGTTTGTCATACTTATCATTAACATCTACCTGATTATATGATAAGCAAAACCCAAAACTCTTTTCTCCACATTTCCAACTATAATTGACAAAATAAATGTTAGCAATAAATGCACAGCAATAAATAATATATACATGTGTATATATACATTAGTCTCATTAGTAAATGGGCAACTTTTCCAGCACATTAATTTAGTCACAAAATTTGTATTTAACTCACCATATATAGTGATCAAAGCAGTTGCAGCTTGGAGCACTGATAACCTGAGGGGGGAATTCCTATATAGTACTGACAGAAAATACAATTATGCAGGACTCTTGGCCTGGCTTCATGTCTCGATCATGCAGTGGTGTTTTCAGCACATGAACCAAATGTCAGTTAATTCAGTCTTTTTTTAATTGCGATATACCTCTTAGGAGTAAAAACAAATTTCAGCCACGCCCACATAATAAGACTGGAACCTTTTAGGGTCAGACAAGTAGCAATCTCTGTCACTTTTATATGGGAGTCCCCCCTGGGCTGATAATTAGTTGCCCCCTCCTCCCCGGATTTCTAAATGGTTAACCCCTTACATGAAATTGTACAGAGCAATTAATTGAAATTTTGGTAAATTAAAAGTTCAGTTGTCAGATAAAAGGCTACATAAAAAGACTGAATGGGAGTAATTAATGCAGTATAATTATATGGTACTGATCAATGCATGGTGAAATAATTAAAAGTCAACCAGTATATATATTAGCCAAGTCGCTAATATATATATATATATATGGTATGCAGTTTTCCAATTCCGATAACAAGAAAAACTCAGGCTTAGCTAATAGTACAACCATATCAATTACAAGTGGACATCATTACTACTGTACATGTAGCTGCTATAGCTACAATATAATGTAAATGGCACCAAGCCATTTTATACAACCTTTTTAAATTCTAAATGTAACTTAAAATAACCAGTATCATTAAAGTGTAACTTTATTTATTGTCACTGAAAATAAAAATAATACACCAGCTGCAGTAAATGAATCATGTGTATACATGCATATATAGTCATCTGAGATTAATATCATGATAATTTGTACCTAATCAGTAACTAAAATTAAAGCTTATATATATACAACTATTTGCATCATGCATGTATATGGTGTTGATACATGAATTATTGTATTACCCTGCAGGGCCTTAAGTTGTTTGAAGCCTGATTTTATAAGGTAATCCAGGATTAAAGGCAATCTTGAGTTTGATCTTTAAATAGCTGATATATTATAGTGATATTACAATATATTACAACTGTAGCTGCAGTTTCAGGGGTATTGACACAATTAAACACCATACTTCGATGTAATGAAGCTCTTATATTTGAAACTATCATTATTGCATGACACCATATATAGTACAACACCCTCTAATGCAAGCATGCAAGACTAAAATATAATTCAGATACACTGCATACAGTTTTAATAAGCTTCGTTATTACGTCAAAGTGAGGCATTCGATTGGGTCAATTACTGCTGAAACTGCTATTCCTCATCATAGATGCCACTGTAATATTAGCTACATGTATTAACTTAATTGTGAAATACAAATGTACATATAATTATACAATGTGCAATCCCATGCATGCGTGCATGCATGCTTGAGGTTAAAATCTTATTCCACCTTTATCTACTTGTCTTAAATTGCTAGATTAGGAAATAAATATATATACCTTCTACGGCATGCAAGAGAACCAAAACCATGCATGGGTTAAGTTAATATTAATCCAGAAATAGCACTAATTGATCTGAGGCTTTGAACAACTGCATATGGGCTGGCCCATATATATTATATATACATGTTTGTAAATATAGATTAATAACCCACATGCGCATTGTCTAACTGAGCTAATTTGGGCTAAATCTACTGAAATCCAGATTACTAACTCAATTAACCCTCCCCCCTCAGTCCTTATAAGTTTGGCTATTTAAGTTTGAAGCCCTCGCGCTATATTGCATGAAGTATAATATTAATATAGTCAAGGGATAAATCTCCCAAAATGCCATTCAGGAGGGTTCTTAGATTAGCTATAGGATGGCTTGCAGCATGCTGTGTATACATGTAGTTTCTCTTAGCTTAATTGTTGGGTTTTGAATGAAAATATATATGCAGCTGGCTTAACAATTTTGGTCAAATTTTGACCATGCATGCATGCATGTAAAAAAGATAGCCAGAGGACATCATGAATGAATGCTGAACACTATATATACTTGTTTTTAATAGTGAGATTTATTTGAGGTGTTTTCATTTCATTGGGTTTTTCATGATCAGCTGCTCTTATATTGCTGCTTAAATAAATAAATAAAAAATGTTTTATTTGTTATAGCAGGCTAGTGTTTACAGCTGGTGGGGGCTTGCTTTTACTCCACACACACTCCCCACTACATTCCTATATTCTGTACATACTACTCTCGACTCACCAGTTGATTTTTATGGAGGGAGGAAACCGGAGAACCTGGAGAAAACCCTCGGAGCATGGGAGAGAAACAACCACAAACTCAACTCACATGTGGCGCCACGTCTGGAAATCTAACCCAGGCCACAGTGGTGAGAGGCGAGCACTAAAACGCTGCACCACCCAGCTCCCCCTATGTTGATGCTTAATGATCAACATATATATGTAAAAAATCCTAAATGAAAATTAACCCTAAATCTCTCTAGTTGGTAAGTTTTTAACTTGTGGTTTTGTGGCAATATTATAAAATTGCCAGGGGCACATATATAATTTAGCTACCCATGAGTAGCTTCAACAAGTAATTGAAACCACTTAGATTTGCTTTAATTTAAGTTTCTTGTTCTATATTTAAGTTTCATCTAGTATTTAGGAAAAAAGAAACTTACCATTGCATGGGTTTAAATACTATAAGCCCATGCAGCTGACACTTGAAATAAAAATGATCCAATAAATATATAGACCTTTATTTATCTATTCCACAATGCCTCCATTGCCAAGGCACTGCTCCTTCATAATTAAAATATGCCATGTACTCTTCTCTGATGACCCTTGCTTCATTAGAGTAGTTGTTGCTGCACATTGGATGGAAATCAAGCCAGGATGATAACTCGGTATCTGCATTTCTCCAGGGTCCAGCGATGATGTTTCCATGCATGTCTTCTTTGTCAGTTATTCCCTCTACCCTGAAAAGTGCATATATTTTACAGAAATATACATACGTGTACATCTTATTAACAGAGTTTGTCAGGTCTGTATACCATAAGTTTACCTTAGATAATTGTGAAGCACCAATGCTGCGAGTACCAAACAAACCACTCTGTCAGGAGGAAGCTGTATAGGAGCTCGAAAAACCCTCCATCTGTTAGCCATAATTCCAAAGCCATTCTCCGATATTCTCCTCATTCGTGAGAGCCTATAGTTAAAGATCCGCTGCTCATCAGACAGTCCTGATTGAGGAAATGGTTTCATGAGAAATCTGGTTAATGCAAACGCATCATCGCCAGTCAGGACATAGGGTAGTGGCTTGCATCTCGCTGGCAAATGCTCTGGTGGTGGTATTCTCAGTGGATTTTGGAGAGAGCTGAGTGCTGCCTTCAAGTCTGAGTTTTGCCATATCGCTGAATCTGGCGAGCGGCCATTCGTCCCGACACTAGCCCAAAGACATTCGTATTCGGGCCCGAACACAGCCAAGAGCACGATACTGTTGTTGCCTTTGTAATCGTAGAAGTGCGAGCCTGAATTTGCAGGTTGTTGAATAAGAACGCGCTTTCCATCAATGGCGCCAAGTCCGTGAGGAAAATTCCACCTTGAACTAAACTTCTGACCAATTCTTGTTCACTATTTGGTGTTTTAAAAAATTCTGGGGCTAGTACCTTGAAAAGTGCTTGGCAGGTTTCTACAACAATTAAAGATATTGTTTGTCTGGAAATTCGGAATGAAAACTCGAGGGAATGAAAGCTTTCACCAGTTGCCAAAAACCTCAATGTCACAGCAAGTCGTTCATTTGGCTTAATTGTCGCTCTTACTGTATTTATAGGTGATGGCTGTTCCTGTTTCGCAATCAATGGGCTCACTTTGTCAACAAGAAATACGAATTGCTCTCTAGTCACGCGAAAAAAGTTGCTGTACGCGGCATGATCTTCTAGTTCTAGTTCCTTCACAAGCTGGTAGAACGCACCCCTTTCCTCGCGACGAGCAATCCAGTCTCTCATGTATTGTTTCCTGTTTCTTTTTCTTGGCCTATTCTCCTCCTCATTCGCAAAAACAGTTAAAAGCAAGACGGCAACAACCCGCTTCCTGTGCGCAACATGAAGGGCCGCCATCTTGTTTCAACAATTTAGCCGTCACTAGCCAATCACAGAGCTGGATTCGTCATGTTTACAGCAACTTGCAACATGAAAATTTGTTGCGCGACAAGTTGCACGCGCGGGTAGTAATACGAGCAACATCGCGCTGCAACTCGCAACGCAACATTGTTGCGCGACAAGTTGCAAGAAATTGTTGCCCGTATTACTTCACCGTTATGCAGATTGGCAAATAAAATAAAATAAAATCATTAAAATCAAATAACCTAAAAAAAAGTTGAAGAAAATGGAAAAAAAAGGGACCCGCGACTTCAACCCGCGACTTCCACCCGCACCCGCGACATTCCACCCGCACCCGCGACAGCCGACCCGCGACCCGCGACACGCGACATTTAGTTAAACTCTGGTATTAAAGGTTCTTTTCCGGGTTCTCCGGTTATTCTCCCTCCTCAAACAACAACCTAAAATTCCAATCAGTTCGATCCGGTAACGGCTCCCTGTTATCTTCGACGCAAAAATAAACAATTTGGCATTTTTAATTTCCTTTTTTACATTAATTACAAGTTTCAAGAAAATATCGCTGGTAATATTACTTCACGATTAACCTTTTGAACTCGCTAAAGTGCCTTCGAACGATAGCAATCGATATTTAGGGCGCTTGGCATTTACACGAACTGACTGGTTTGACCACTTCTAAATGTATTAACAGGAAATGCATGGGATTTCCCACACCTCCCCCCTCAGTTTTGCATGGTTCGCATATCTTACCACAAATTTGCAACCAATATGTTGTGTTCGTCGTGTTTACTACCCAAACTAAGATTTTAAAGCTGAAACGTCATTCAAGCCAATTCTAATGGGGGAGGGCACCGTTATTAACAGGAAATGCATAGGATTTTCACCCCTTCCCCCTCAGTTTTTCATGGTTCGCATATCTTACACCAAATTTCCAAGCAATATGTTGTGTTCGTCGTGTTTACTACCCAAAATAAGATTTTAACGCTGCAACGTTATTTAATCCAGTTCTGGACTCGGAAATAGCAAATGAAACTGTCCCAGCATGCTTTGCGGCCAAAACGGATTTTACGGGTAGAAAAGAACATCGCAGAGACATGGCGTTTTCACCAAAATGTTACCCATGGAAAACTGCAGGGGGTCGTCTTCATTTGGTTGACATTAAAGTTCAGAGGGGGAAATGACAGGCAAAACTAAATTTCAAAACGGCTTAACCCCCCCTGAACTTCATTTGCGCGAGCGTTACATAAAAAAAAAATTCTCGCTGTACGAAATTACATCAGATAGGATTGCTTTTATTTCCTCTAGCTATGCGCAAGATACCAAACATTAAACCATGAATTACAAATATTCCCTACCCCACTCCCCTGGAAATGGTATACAAATTTGTTTTGGCAACATGTCTCGGGAATGTCATTCATGACAAAACTGATCGGTTCCTAAGTTTTCAAGTTCGATACCGAACGACACAATTGACGTTAAACCGTTGCCCAGGCTCCGCTCGGCCAAGCAAAAAAGCGAGAAAAACCGCCTTAACCCCCCGTAAACTTCATTTGCGCGAGTAATACATCAACAATTTGTTCTAATTGGGCGAAACTACATAGGATAGGCTGGTTTTTATTTCCTTAACTATGCGCTAGATACCGAACATTAATTAATTAATTAATTATTTAATGATTGTATTATTTCTATGATTATCGTTAGGAATTATTATTATTATTATTATTATTATTAATAGTTTACATTCGTTTGAACGCAATGAATTAGAATGTAAATATAGTTTTACGGGAAGCATCAGTTTAGCGTGATTGTGCGGCTAAGTAAAACATTGAAAATGTCAGTCAAATCCCGGGGGGGGGGGGGGGGTACTCCCATATAAAAGGGGTAGGGATGCTCGTCGGACATTTTCGAGTTGACCCCTAAGAGGTACTAAAATGGGCGTGGCTCAAGCTTATTTTGACCCCTAAAAGGTACCGATAAAAACATGCCAACATTTTAAACTTTCAATGCCTTTTATTGCTATTACTTGATGTTGTATCATCAAACACATTCTTTCTTGTTGTTTTCAAAAAAAGCGCTGTCATTCTCTAGCATTCTGTGACACCCGACCCCTAAAAGGTACCGCTTTACATAGAAATGTCTGTGTTTGATCGTGGATACCCTAAGTGGTACCAAACTTCTGATTTTGACCCCTAAAAGGTACGACGAGCATCCATGTACCCTCACATAAGGGAGTCACCCCCCCGGGAGTCAAATAGTCTATCCTCTCTAAAAACTCTCTAAAAATGCTAAATAACGAATGAAAAGTCCGAAGACTACAGCAAAGCTGATATACAACGTAAAATTCCAACACTAAAAAGGCTAACTGAACTCGCTGTACTGATCTGATCCTACAACAAAGTAACCCCATGACAACCTCAGAACTTTTTGTGAGAATTGAGGCTCCTGTGGCGCAAAAGTGAACATTCACTGTAGCTAGCGACCGGGAGTCCGATATCGTGACCTCATCACCAGTGAACTGTCATTCAGAACCAATCAGGAACCAATTGCTTGTCACGTCATCACGCTGAGCGCGCGAAAGACATCAAACTCTGCTACAAGTACACAGTTCTAACGAATTTGTCTTTCATTCAAATACACATGGCGAAGTCTTGTAGAATTCTGGTGATTTCAATTACTCTCTTGTTTCTGGCTCTTGGAATGTTTGGATTTACATTCGGCATTTTGCCTTCTCCAGAGATCAGCATTTTCAGAATAAGCCTTTGGTTGACCAGATATGCATGCTTATGGACAGGAATACCGGTAGGTTAAACTTAGTTTCAATGTATAACGTATTTAAACTGAAACATTGCTGAATACTTTGCATGTTTCCGCGTTCATGCACCTTCGTCCTTCCGATTATTTCTATATTATTTCGATATTTATTAGCACATTTAACAGTTACCATTATTTAGCAGATTATCTTTCAAAGAGCCTACTCTCCATAGAGAATTAAACATAATCGCAACTTTCAATTCTCTAGCGAAAATATGTCTTATTTTAAACGAAGACATGCAGTATGATTTATATAATAAACAACTTATTAGTTGACTAACCAGCTAATTAATACAGCTGTGACGTGTGTAGTTTTACAATTGATACTGAACTAATACCTGTAAAAACTAGTTTAGGTCTGAGGGGAAGATAAACACTGTTATAATCAACTGACTGAAAGTCGATTCAGGTATGCTAACCGCCGTGAGAAGTGAGTACGCAGCAGTTACGATGCGAACGTTTAATTGCCCTTCGTGAAAGCGAAACAGCATCAGCAGCTTTTCACGGCGATTAGCATACGGAAGCATGTGCTGCCTTTACATAATACAGCCGTAAACGGTTAGACCTTCACGTCTTCTCGATAAGGACGTAAAATCGTAGGACTAGTGTCCAAGATTCAAGATTCATTTTATTCGCACTATTTTCATAATTGTACAAAACGTTGTTACAGCAGTAGAAAACCTAATAGATTACAGAACATAATTATTTTAATTTTAGATGATATGTGCGTAGTGGCCAAAGTAGCTGAAGCTCAATATTATAAAATAGAGAGAAAAAAAGGTGATAAAATATTGTACATACAATATTGGTTAATGTGCTATTACTGCTTCAGATAGAATTTGGGTATGCCATACATGGTTAGTTCTGGTTTTCAAGTAACAATATTTTGTATTGTTTTTAAAGCCGTAGAATTCCGATAGTAACGGGCCCCCCGAAAGTAGCGGCTACCCGAAAGTAACGTTATCTTTTTGGCTTCCTATAACTTCCCGAAAGTAACGGCCCCCCCGAAAGTAACGGCTACCCGAAAGTAACGTCATCTTTTTGGCTTCCTTAACTTCCCGAAAGTAACGGCTCCCCCCACCCCCAAAAAAAAGTAACGATCCCCCCCGAAAGTAGCGGCCATTCAAAAAAAGGACTACCGTAGTCAAGCAACAAAACAGGGCTAACGTATTTTATTTAGATGAACGTTTCAAACGCTACCGTATCAATGTTAGGTAATTACAAATACAAATTGGCACTAAATTGAACAATCTTTATATTAAATTTCATTCAGGCACTTGGGTTCAAGGAGGAGGGCTAGAAATTCCTTGTTTGTTCGAAGTATACCTGAAAAAAAGTGACGGCTTCCAGAGTTAAAGAAGGCATTGAGAGGCAAGCTGTCGGCGCTTAAGTGCAATGAAGACGGGACTCTCTGAGGATAGGACGCAACAAGGACAAAATACAGTACCGTATTTTTCGAAATTATGTTTCAAACCTACCGGCAATTCAATATCTGACTACTGTGTAAACGTATGCATATGATACTGCTGTCAGAGTCCAATACAACAATTGCTGTTTAATGGTACGTCTCCAGTACTCGATTTTATGGTAAGAACATTAATTCTGTGGTTAGTAATAGCGCATATTCACAGTATTCATAGCGCCCTTTTACCCTTCGTTTACCATCGCCAGAAATTCGAGACATGGTTATTGCGCAACACATATTGACTCCTGTTCACTGTGTGAAATGGGTCGTGAAAATTTACAGAGAAATGTATGGGATCCTAAACATTTACCTGAAAATTAGTCACACAGACTGTGTGGGTAATCTTTAGAACTATATTTGGTAAAACTGAATTGCTAATATTTTTTCAAAACAAAAATTGAACAATGCATCAGTTATGTTCGTTCCTTTGCAATATTTTTTTTTTGTGCCTTAGTGCTTGCAGGAATATTTTTTGGGGACATTTAGCCTTGCACGAATTTTATTTTAGGACTACCCACCCCCCCTCCCAGGATTTCTAATGGTCCACCGGCATAACAGTATTGTGCTAAAGTCATGCAAACATATTTCGACGAATTTCGCTCTTAAAGTTCCTACGAATGTCGCCGAAAATTTCGGGCAACTTTTCGAATGCCAAGGCGAATTCGAATTCATGACAAACAGTTTTGCAAACGTACAGTAAGTTAGGAAACGGCTGAAATTCAGGCTACGTCAAAAAGTCAAGATTCTGAATAAAATGGATTTGCTGCAGTTTGCCGCAGTTTGCCTGTGTTGTTAAAGAACACGTGATATCAGATAGATAGGAATCCAAGATGGCGCGGGTTCACTAATTCACGGAGTTGAATCGAGAATATGCTGCAAAGAAGAAAAGACAGATATATCGAGTATACTATTTTCATCAATATCCAACTATCTACAACGTAGTAAGAATATGCTATTGACAAATTCCGTTCTAACATTGGAAAGCTACATGATATCAAGAGCGTAGCGTGTATGTACGCACATACGTACACTTTGAGGCGAAAATTCCATGTTTGTACTATCAGCTGGATTTTACTTTGAGACGAAAATTCTCTGTGGAAACCATTCTCAAGTACTGTCGGTAGGCTGTCGATAAGTGGTTGGTAAGTGGTCGGTAAGTGGTCGATCGGCCGACCACTTACCGACAACAAATTTACGGTGCAACTTGTTCACTTTAGCCGGTGATGTGAATACACGACTTTCATAATGGCCGCCTCCTAATTTGCATAATTTGGAAGATCAATCTGTAGAGGAAAACCAAATGCTACCACATGAAAGATCACATTAAAACTAGTAATTATTTTGACTTTTAGAGCAATGAGGTAAATTGCTGCTGAACTATGCACATTTCTAATGCAGAAAAGCGAGGCCATGAAGCCTCCGTTGTTTTTCTCATACAATCTATCTACGTTCAATTGCTGGCTTTCACGTGACGTCATGGCCGCCATGTTGGTGTACTTTAACAATAGATTCCTCGTTAGCTTCTTTTGTTAGGTACACCAACATGGCCGCCATGCTCTTTGTCATTGGAATCTCTGGGGATTGAGTGAAAGCCAGCAATAGGCCTTTTGCAGCTAACAGTCACGTGCTGATATAATACTTCGTTAACGAATGAATTGAGCCCGTGATCCCCATGGGAAAGGCGTTGCCATGGATGCTGGGTGGCAAGTGCCGTGTCTTGTGTTTTCACACCCTAAGTTTATTTGAATTGAGCGCCGATGGTTTACGTAGAGGTTTTAAATTTGCACACCCGTGTCTTGCATTTTATTACTCTAGGCTACCTTGAGCCTCTATTATGAATTCCGATCGTTCTTCAAATCCTTCACATTTTGTTGCCTTCACATTAGCAACAACAACAACAACAAGTTTATTTATACAAGTAAGCAGACACAAGCAGATATTACGATATTACAATACTACTAAATGAGCAATAACGAAATATGGTTGTACTTGTATTGGACCCCTGAAATAACTATATATGGAGCTAATCGAGCCAGGAGCCCTAGCCATGTTACACTTGCAAGCCCATAATTATATATATATAAATGAGAGGACAAAATAAAGATACAAGAAATCTACTTATTGAAATCAAAGAAATAAAGACGAGAAAATAAGTAAAAACATGGTACAAGAGCGGCCTGGGATTTGTCCCAGGGTATTCGATAGTTACGTACTATTTCAAACACGAATTGTTGTGCTTCATCAGTGGATCCAAATATTGAGAGAGTTTTATTGTTTTCGAAATATTTGGATCCCCTGATGAAACACGAAGAGTGAGTGTTTGAAATTACTTCTCATGCGAATGGTTAAACAGAAAATTTACATACGCTTCTTTTCAAACATCATTAGCAAGTATTGTTTACCGTTCGGACTGTTGTATATAATTATTCAATAGATGGCTTATTATTCTTTTTTGCTAGCGGTGATTTCAACTAGCGTACCAGTAGTGGTGAAGAGTTAGTACAAGCAGTTGGAAGGGTCGAGGTTCAAACTCCAGTGGAGGCACACTTTTTCTTTGTTTTTCGTTACTTGTCACTCCTTACTTGTAGTTTATCAGCATGTAAGTAGTTAATGGTTCATGAATATGATGATTAAGAACAGTTTCACCACTAGGAATGAAAATCAGTTGAAACACTAGTGATTATCAACTGGGGTTTGGGTTTCCCAACTCATCCATGACCAAATGCAGTCCTCTGATTGACTAAACAGTTCATGAATTATTAATGAGTTTGAGAATATCAGTTAAAGGATCTTTTTGTTAAAGTACGAAAAACACTTTGACAATCGATTCTGCATACCTTTAAGAGGTCAATTATAGGGTATATTCCTTTAAAAGGGTTACTTTTGACCCTTGAGACTTTAAAATTATAGGCCTTTTGCAGAAAAATGGCTACATCACTTCAATAACCAATGAATTGAGCTCGTTATCCCATGGAGAGACTCCTGGAGAGCAAATTAAACAATCTTTAAAAATGCCGTTTTAGAAAGATTGACAATCGAGTTTTGCTACTCACACTATAAATCTCGTACAAGTGCCTTTAAATAAATGAAGTCAGATATTTTTTGCCCTTCAGTACAACCATTGCATTCCTGCAAAACGCCCATTCAATGATAATGATAACTGCGACAACATAATGACAAAATGTAGGCCCATTTCCCACCGGCGTTCTTTATACTCTACGCCAAACTTGAAAATGAACAAAATTTCTTGCAAATATCATTTCAGACACTGGTCACCTCTTTCGTGGGGATATCAACAGGCCTAGGGCGGAATTACAACGGCACTGGCCATTCGGTAAGTATGTTGTGAAATACATGCGCGCGCATGTAGTGACGAAGGGGAAGACTGAACTAAACTAAACTAATTAACAAATATATGCCATTCTAGCGTGCTTCTGTACCTTATAGATGCACAGATGACGTCACAGCGTGAAGAGAACAAAGAAGTATGCCACGAGATGCAGTCGAGTGGCGTAACACGTTGTGACGTCATCTGTGTATCTATAAGAGGACAGACGCACGGCAGAATGGAATTTATTTGTTTTATAGCGGAGCTCCATACATATAGGATGAGAGCAAATATTGGACGACTTCCGGTTTCGCTCCAGCCCGAACTCGACAAGCGACGAGTGACGCGCGACGTGCCTGAAAAATTGCTGTATAGATGGGTTTCACTCAATCTGATTTGGGCATTTGCGAGTAGATTTACCTTTAGTTACCATTAAAAATGTATTGAAAATCTTCAATATTCAACTTTGTTGCCTTTTTTGTGTTCTCTGCATGTGAACATAATTTTTTACAACAACATCCAATTTTCTCGCGTTCTGATTGGCTCTCCGCTATATGCAAAATAAGTACATACAATGAAATGACGTCACTCGCAAGCCGTGGTAGCTTTGCAAAGTGCTTTCACGGCGAGGTTTGTGAAGATGTTAACTTCGCTTCCAAAAACAAGAAAGTGAGGATTTCACAAGCATTTTATTAATAGGAGAAGTCAATCGGTGAGTCAAACTTCTTTGTAGTGTGCCATTTTGGCAAAATGAGAGTTTTCTCTTGAGTGGAGAAAGTTTCGGCGAATTTGTACTTGTAGTCAGACTTTGTGACTAGTTCTCTCAGAGCTCAGAAGTTTTGAATTATATAACAATAACTTTTCTGATCCAGAAAAAAAAACTGAAAGGATTTCACATGCATTCCGTCAATTACAGAAGTTAATCGGTGAACCAAATTACCATTTGTCTAAGAAAGCTTTCTCTCGGCAACGGTAATTAGAAGTGTTTACGTTTTGACTTTCAATGGCCTTTTTCGTATTACGCACTCATTTGAAGCTATAAGTGCTTCGTTGTTGTAAAAAAACAAATCGCACACATTTTGCCATTGTCTGTACTCGTATTGATCATAGAAATGACGCCATAAAATGTCCCAAACTTTGCAGTGAAACAACTCGCTATGCTCGTTGTTCCACTTGAGTTTTGAACATTTTATGGCGTCATTTCTATGATCAATACGAGTACAGACAATGGCAAAATGTGTGCGATTTGTTAAATTGATAATTAAGTCGATTTCACTGTTTTCTACGTGTTTGACGCACTTCAGGATTTTGTAGAAAGAAAAACAACTGTTAAATTCGTTCGGATAACAGCTATCGCAGAATGTCATGTGTAGGTGACAGATATAATATTGATGGTGAAATGACCATTAACGCTCGATAGTCAAACTCGCCCTAGCCCATACAGACGTATTTTTTCACTCTCGTAAATTCGAAGAAAAAAGTAACGTCTGCTTACCCGAGCGCTTAATTAGTTTCCAATATGCTAGCATGAGGTCAGCACGTTTGTTTTATTTTTCTGCCCAATCAAAGCCATTGTTACAATTTTAGTGAATTGGTGCGCCAGTGAACACTCTCCTATGATTGGTCAATGGCAAATGTATTGTCTGAATTCCTTTTAAATGTAACATTACGTCACTTTCCAGGATATGGAAGGTAAAATCTGATTGGTCCATAACACAATGAGGTGTGCATATTGGAAACAAATTAAGCGCCCGGGTAAGCAGACGTTACTTTTTTCTTCGAATTTATGAGAGTGAAAAAATACGTCTGTATAGCAGGCTAAACTCGCCCGTGCTGCAGACAAAACTTACTTACAAAAATGCCTTTTTAGGTATTTTCAACGTTTTCTCGATCGCTATTAAAGGAAACCCTTGCTGTTGGAACAAGTTGCTGTTAAATTGTTGCCAATATGGTCTAAGTCGAAAATATGTTGAAAACATTGGGAAATTTATTATAGTTTTTGAAAAAATAGACAAGAGTATGAGCCATTTTCGGTGCGGGCGCCGCCATCTTGGATCTGATGACGTTTTTTGGCGTGAAACGCCGTGAAACGTCATCGGATCCAAGATGGCGGCGCCCATGCCCAATTTTTTCAAAAACTAAAATATATTTTCCATTTCTGTCAACTTATTTTCAACCTAGACCATATTGCCAAAAATTTAACGGCAACTTGTTCCAACAGCCAGGGATTCCTTTAAAGTTGATAGAACGGCGACTAGGTTATACTAACACATTTTGACTTGCCCGCTCTTGATTTCTAATGTCTTTGATAGTTCACTCGGGGCTGCACCAGCTATCCGCCGAAAGAAACCGAGTTTGCAGTCTAATTGTTAAAATTTATGGCAACCTCGAGTTTGCAGTCTAATTCGTAACTATCTCTATCGTTCGCAGAGATTTTGTCTTTGGAAATATCGAGATTTTGTCAAACAAAACTTACCATTTCCCTCGGAAGCAGTCAATTATTTAGCTATATACTTTGTTCTTGACTCCTTGGCTTTTCAAAAGGTTTTTGAATTTTGAGACATTTTTGGGGTAATTTTGTTTCTTTATTTCATGTTATCAGAAACAGAGTTTAACACACAGACATACAGACAAGTAATAAAGGAACAACACATATGCATCCTACGACATACAATAACTAAATACAGACCTATATGTAGGTTATAAGTTTGAGACATTGATGCCATAATATCCCACTGGAATTCTTAGTATGCCAAACTTTAAAATGAACACACTCACACCGCGACAAAACGTCACACTCCGCTGGCCGAAAGAACGAAGGCTCTGGAGTTCAAATGCAAGTTTCCAAGGTCTTAAACTTTTTGAGTAAATAATTTTATAACTTTGTAAACTCACAGTGAATTACCAATTAAGAAAACTACAACCTGTGTAAGTCTTAGGATTAGCTTTTAAGTAGTTTTCTTGTTTTTCGCGAAACATTTCACGTAAATACGCGTACGTACTTAAACTTAGAAACAGGGTGATGGCATCTGTTTTCTTTTAGTTTCGGCGGGAAACTGTGGGGATGCGCGCGCGACTGGCTCGTCAAAATCGCATGCGCGTGACGTTTTGCCGCGGTGTGAAACACAATATACATTATGCATGGTTACTTATTATTCTATAAACTACAGTGTTTTACAAGGGTTTCCAGCACTGAGAAACATCGTATCTCAACACACGTAAAAATACGATGTGTGTGGCTATCGCCTTTCAGCCAATCAGCGATTTCCACATCACGCGCTTACCGTACCCTTGCTTAAACAACCGGGCCCAGGTCAAGTATTGTTTATAAAATAAATAAAACAATACATGGACGGTTGGAGGTATGGAATTTTTCTTCTCGTGTTCAACTCGTTATCTATTGAGTTATCGAGTTGAACACTCGAAGATAAATCTCCGCTCGCCCATGTATTATTCCCTATATACCTTATGCATGATTACGTATTATACCTACACTACCAGAATGATTTTTCATATTCAAATTTTATAACTCCTTTGACAATACCAAGACAGTGGTTATGGAATGGCAATAGGAGTCAATCGACTCGAAGATGACACGCGATGGCTGTGAGAACTCAACTTTATGTTGGCTCTTCTCGCTTGAACCGGACCTTATTACCATGTGGGTTTCTTCTAACCATCGAGAGACAGGGATTGGTTCCTAATGCACAGGGATTCCGACTACTACAGGGGAAACCCTCTTCTATGGAAGGGAGGGGGGAGATTTACGAATAAACTAACGTTCCTTTGGTAGAGAGTTCAGTCAGAATCAATGGTCAAAATTAGAGTATGTACAAAAGAATATTCTGATATATAATGAAGGTATCGTACATAATCATACATAAAGCCTATTTCGTGTATACATCCTTTTAGACACATGTCACCATGGGGATATCCACTGGATATCGATACAACGACTGCAGGAGTGGTTCGGTAAGTAAGCTGTTTCAACATCTCTTTCACATCAGTTCAATATTACGTTAAAAGATGTTGAAAACATGCGTGTCTTTTAACATCATTCAACATTATTTTCCGAGAACAACAGAAATAGTTAAGAGATATTGAATCAAATATCTCTCGATATCTTTCAATAATGTTTTACGGCCATATATCAAATGTTTTGAACATCGATTTCAACAATAGGCCTTTTGCAGGTAACAGTCACGAGCTGGTATAATACTTCATTAACTAATGAATTGAGCTCGTGATCCCCATGGGAAACTAGGCGTTGCCATGGATGCTGGATGGCAAGCTATCTTTAAAGACGCTGTTTTAGAAAGATTGACAATCAATTAGATTACAAACAGGTTTTCCTAATAACACTACCGATCCCGTACAAGTGCCTTTAAATATATGAATTAATATTTTTTTGCCACCCAGTACAACCACGTGATTGCATTCTCGAGTACGTTAAGGCCTGGCTTTGACCTTGTTGCCAGACCCCCAGCAAACATTTAACGTTTTCTTGTTTTACTTTACTAATAGTTACTATTTTTAAATTATAACTTAAAGTTTTGTTGGGTTTGACTTCCTCGACATTTGCAGTTATTCTTATGGTGATCACGTGATCAGTGACGTCATAGCTAAGAGAAACACATTAGTAAGAATGGGGCCGCAAGTTTTATACATCGGACAAAATTGATCGTGAAAATAAGATTGCTTTAACAAGTCAAATAGAATCACGGTTAGAGATATTGTTTTTATTGATTAGGGAAATAATATTATAAGGGGGAATGTGGTCACGTGACCTGTTTTGCTGAATATCCCCTTAACAGTAAACGATAGTCAAGTTCTCCAAGCGTGGGTTTCTAGAAATCAGTAATCAAAATATACTGGATATAGTCACTTGTTTACTTGGTGAAAACTCGCAACCCCATTTTAGAAGGAGTTTCCTCCTCTGATATTCGTATTAACAGGTCACGTGACCACCTAAACTTCAAAAATGCTAGTTAAGGTTCTTTATCACGTGGAGTGAGTTTCATATATTTTTGTTAAGGTTCTAACTCATAAGACAGCCTCGTTTGAATGTTAAGTTCATGTTAACGACATTGCACTTGGCGTTTCAATGGTGTCGTGTCCAGACTCTCTAGTGAACTACTAAACATGGTGTCAGAAGTCTGGCGAATCCTCAGGCTAACGTACCATCCTCACATTTTGTGTGTTTGTCGCCGATATCATGTCTTTCTGTTAATATATTATTTATTAGTAGAGTCCACGAAACTCACCATTGTAACTGATGGTGAAATAATTAAAAGTATCATTTTGATTTGATTCTGCTGTGTATGTGTTGCTTTAGTTGGTTGTTTACGCGCGCGCTTATAATTCAGCTTAGGCTGCCTGTGGCTCATCTCGCTAAGTACATACTTTTTATGCGTGGGAAATTAACACTGAATTGAGCCGCTAGGCAAGCTAGATTTATCAACGGACTGATTGGTTATTTTTCGAGCTTGAAAACTAATTTTCTCTTCATATACACACGCAACACAGACACATAAAATAGCAGAACTTATTTATCTGGAATGTATGCATGTATCACGATTCACTGATGATTTTGTTTACTTTTGAGACGCCAATATAACAATCATGGTATTGGCGTCTCAGAATACCAGCCTCTGATTGGCTCTTGCACGAGCCCTTGCAGTCACATGGGTTCCCGGTCAAGTTTAAAAGTAGTTTGTTCAACAGCATTTATTGAGCGCGTAGTGGCAATATTTCTACAATTTCACCTTATAACCGTTGTAAATTACAAGTTAAAAATAATTCAATCCTAACGATAAGGCTGGCATTGTAGTTTTCGTCAGAAATCTAACACTCTTATCTGCTAAAAGTACGATTTTCACCGTCTCAAAGTAGTAACATTGCAAAAGTTGTTCAAATCAAGCCTCAAAGTCAAAGCAAAGTTTTTAAATAAATGAAAAAGGCTTTCTTTCAAAGAAAAAAAACCACTTCTTTTAAAATTTGATAACCCTTAAATTCGAAAGCACTTTATTTGACAAGAATTGAATGTAGAAGCGTTGAAGAGATTTCAAAACACGTCCGAAAGTTTTCTCCACCCAAGCCGTGAAACCCTTTCCATGGATATACTACGCGCCATTTGAGAATTGAAATTACGATCAGCATTAGTTTGGTGCTTCATTCTCTTCTTTCTTTTAACAATTCCCGACTTAATTATTGAATCGTGATACAAAACAAATTGCGATTCGCGCTCCGCCAAATACGAAATATATTTTCTCCCAACTGGCCGGCAATATAATTCGGTTCGGCATCTCAAAATCGCAATTAGTTTATAGTATAGCCGTTGGAATGATACTGACAGTACCACTTTCAGACCTGTATTCTGATTGGACCCATTATACTGTAGCTAAAAATAACAATAAATATTGTTCTTGTTATAGCAGGCTGAGTATTACAGCTTACAGCTGGTGGGAGCCTGCTTTTACTCCTCACACACTCCCCGCTACATTAACTGTTTTGGACACACTACACTCGACTCACGGTTTATTGTTTTTGTATACCGCTCTATTGTTCTTGTACCGCTCGTTCTAAGGTTAAGGTGTTTTATATTGTTAGGTTAGCCAATGCTGTAGCTCGTTTCGAGCGGTACTATCTGCCTCAGTCATTGGGCTGATTCAGCGTACAGTTCTCCTTTCAAAATATGTTTTTTCCTGTTCATATTACAGATGCTGATTCAGTTCATGGCATGTTGCATCTTCACATGTTTGTGCTCGATTGTAATGGCTATTATTCTTGGCATTACTTGTGAAGGTTAGAAATATACTATTCATGAACCTTTCCTTATAGTGTCCTCAACCTCATTTTAGTTTTGTTTATTGTCAAAGTCCAGATGAAAATTGAGGACGAAAGAAAAAGAAAAACGTTAAATCGCTAAAATTCCTGATTATTAAATCGTGATTAAAGTACAGCGCATTTTATTTCATGATCGCGCAGTTTGAGGTTTTGGTTTAGTGCCGTCAGATCAGGCAAAAAGCCATTGTTTACTAGCACTTGTGAATTCTTCTTATCGATCGATTCACATACAATGCACGTTACAATGTACCTTAATACTCCTCATTTAGTACTCAATGACTTGTATTTCTCATTCAGTATTGTTTAGTTACATGTAGTACTTAGTACCTTGTATGTGTGTCTACTACCAAGTGTCAAATACCTTGTATTTATTCCTGTCTATTTAGTATTTATCTGTTTGCTGTAATTTGTTTTGATCCATGTCCTGCATGATAATTTGTTGTTATACCATCTTGTACATCCTTCCACATTTAGATTATACCCTGACCCTGTGCCATATAAGCCTCTGGCTTTGGCTGTTCAATATACTGTAATCCTGTATATTACTTATTACAATAAATTATTATTATGTACTAGGCCAATGCTTCTAATTGGTGTACTATATGGCTCGGTCGTGAAAAGGCCTGGTCACTTTTTGCCATTTTTAGCAAACTTTAACAGGTTGCAGACAATCAAGAATTCAAGCAAAAACAAAACTTTGTTTCGCAGACTTACTCAAAATATCAGTATAATTTATATGAAGAAACGAAATAATGGGGTTAATGGCACTTTAAGTCCATTGCAATTAATATTACTATTTCTTATTGCCTCAGTTTTTTCGTATTTTTTTGTCTTTCATTACAATATCCTATCTTTTAACATTATTTACCTTATTATCTCCATTTGTTTTACTTCTCTCTACTTTTTAATCACTTTAATTTTAGCTAATCTTTCAAACGTCTTACCATTTGAACTCTTCGCGATGCCTTTATCCGTGATGCTTTTTGCGAATCATCTCTGATACTTTTACTGCATCATCTATGTTTCTTTCCTTTAGGCTATTGCTTTCAAGTTTGGTCCTCACGGATTGTCAACATGTATGTCGCCCTGATTTGTGATGCTGGTGTTGTCGCTGTGCTAACATTAGCTGGCTCCATTGTCGCCTGCTATACAGCGTGTAAACGCCACAATGAAAGGGTAATTATCAATGATTACAGTGTATATGGTTATTTCGCTTTGTGGTGCTATGATTTGGAATTCCTTGGATGAAAATTCAAATATTTAAATATCAAAATTATTTAAAAGAGATATCAAGAATAAGATAAATGACTCCTACTAGCATCAGCATCTATATATTGTCTTCTTATCTAATAGTATCGATGTGTGGCCTTTTTCTCCATTAACTCAAATAGTTCTCATTGATACATATGCCTGGTACAACTATTATTCATTTATCGTTGTTGTTTTCTTCTTTTTTCTTTTTTTAGTTCTCGTTATATACTTGTATAACTACCGGACTCAATCTCTTGTAAGCTATCCAGCTAGTTTAGCTTTTATAGTTATTGTGAATAGCTAATACGGTCCTTACTTTAGTCTAAATTACGTATTTTTGTGTAATTCTGTAACACATATAATATAAAACGTATTGATGACTAAACTTACTTACTTACTAACTTACTTACTTAGCTATAAGTGGTCAGTTAGGTCCAAAACATTCCGTACATACCGCAAACGGAAGCACAATTGGCTTCATGAAATGACCCATATGATAAGTATCTTATTAAACTCGTTTGCAGCTCGGTAATATCGTAAATTAATGGATCCTAGTTTTTTCCCTGCAATTGATTGCGCATGCTTGACTTTTACGCGGGAAAACACGCTTGTACTCTCATTGGTTAAAATGTTACTCAAGAGTATCAATACATTATTATTATTATGGTAAAGTAGTTCTAACCCATTATGTGAACACCACTGAAACATTTGGTTTTTAAATGGACATGTTTTAGAGCTGATCTCGTGACTCCTGTAGCCGGAATAACATGCATGAGCATTTACATATTTGTCTACCAGTTCTTAAAAATGGTGTTATTACAAATCGTTTTCTTTTATGTGTGTAGTAGCAGTTGATGGTATATATTTAACAGTACGTATTGGTAAACACATACCAAGAAACAGTCGCGTCTCACGGTGTATATATAATGACGTAGTTAGAATTTCTCGACCAATCAGATCGCTGGAACCACTATCTATAAATAACCTTTTTTCCCTTACCTTTTCAGGTGGATCGGCCTGACACCATTCAGCTGGTGCAAAACCCTGAGCCCGATACATATGAAATGGTCTAACCGCACGCATAGCAGTGTCGTTCGGTTACACAGCGCGGCAAAACGTTATGCTCCGCCGGCTGGCCGATAAGAACGAAGGCTCTGGAGTTCTTTACAAACATGAGTGATTGCCTTTGTGTTCTTTCAGTGGCGGAATGCGCGCGCTGGGCTCATCAAAAGCGCATGCACATGACGGTTTGCCGCGATGTTGGTGGAGTTGACGCCATAAGAGACAAATATAGTGTCACACTTGTGATAATTATTGAAACGGCCGGTATCGCCATCTTGAATTTTCTGATGGTGTCTCAATGTTCTTAGGTGAAAGATCCGGTTGTTTCAGTGTATGTTTTGACACAGGCCACTCACGTTCTGACTATGTATTAACAATAGTAAATATCGAAGCAGTGAATTACAAGGTGTGTACGGTAGTTCTTCCGATAACTCGGAATAATAACGTAAATTTAGTTACTAGTTACAGATTTTCTGTAATACAAGGTAAATAAAGGAAGAAGGCTTACTTGAAGTTGTTTTGTTGTCCTATTTGCGTTCAGGTCTCTAGAACGGTGTTTTATGGAAGTCTTGATTCATAAGTGCTTCGCCCCTCTAACCAGAGGAGAAGGCTGCATACTCGAACCAACGACGGCCTTCGCTCGAGGCCCAACTTTCCGCAAAATATCCATCCCATTGATGTTTACTCGCCACAGTAGAATCCACGGAAATCAATTATCCCTCGGACGTTTCCAGGCTTGATAACCCTTTTCCAACCCGTTAAATTTGAATGATTTTTGAAGCAATTCGTATAGCGCCCCAGACGGAACACCAGATAACTGGAAAAAGATCCCTCAACTGAAACTAAAAAGGTTTGGAGGCAATCTATTATTTAACTGTAATTTCGATACGAAGAAATTAGCCTTGGGAACACTAGATTTTTATGATAAAATCATTGAATACTGGCAGTGCTTTCGTCAAACCTGTCCTAGTACTAAAGAAGAGATCCTTGAACAAATAATTTGGAATAATCGCTTTATAATGAAAGAAAAGAAATCTTTGTATTTTTCGAATTGGAATAATGCTGGAATTTGTAAGATAGGCGACTTGATCGACGAGAATGGTAATTTTATGCAATTCGTTTCTCTGCAGAAAAGATTTAACAGTACATTTAACTTTTTGGAATATTTTAGCGTATTGAAAGCCATCCCTCATAAATGGAAAGTATTACTTCGGGAAAATTTCAGTAATAAGGAAACTTCCATTAGCTTAAATGATAACTTATTATATGAAAATACCCAAGAATTTGATAAAATAACATGTTCTCGGATAACTAAACTATTAGTAGAGGTAAATTATAAGCCACCTACCGCTGAAAAAAGGTTATTAAATTATGGAATTCTTGCTGAAAAACTACCATATCATTATAGGCTTGCCATTAATGTTTGCCGAGAAACAAAGCTTAGAGTCTTCCAGTTTAAAATTATCCACAATATTCTACCCACTAAATCTTCTCTCTATAGAATGAAAATAGTTCAAGATGATAAGTGTTTTATCTGCCATGAGTCACAAACAGTTGAACATCTATTTTGGAATTGCCGAGCTTCGGTTGCATTCTGGGAAGATTTCTTTGGATGGGCGAAACCAATCTTCGTATTCAAAGAAATGCTATCTTTATCAAATATTTTATTTGGTTATCAACCGCAAGTAAAAGGATTCAATACCTTTAACCAAATTATTATGATCGCCAAGCATTATATTTAT
The DNA here is from genome assembly GCA_030867875.1 of Actinernus sp. WN-2022. Taxonomy (NCBI): domain Eukaryota; kingdom Metazoa; phylum Cnidaria; class Anthozoa; order Actiniaria; family Actinernidae; genus Actinernus; species Actinernus sp. WN-2022. The sequence goes on from JAOWCC010001501.1 coordinate 36,966,970, forward strand.
GGGAGCTGTGTTGAGGAACAGGAGTTTTCTTTTAGGAATTTTCAACAACGGCTTACTAATAAGATTCATGTCGAACGATGTATATATGTTGCTAAAAGTAAGTTTGATGAATTTCTCTCTAAATGGAAGGATATTTTTGACACAATTTAGTTACTACGATTGCCGTTTCTCTTACTTTCTCTTACTCCGTTTCTTTTACGTATACTGTCTTTCTTCTTCTCGTCAGTTCTACCTTATGATTTACAACTAATTAACTTATAAATATTGTGAAATGTCTGAATTGTACTTAAATCTGTAATACTGAGGAAAAAAATAATAAAAAAATAATAAAAATAAAAAATAAAAATAAAAAAACGCCGATGGGACAAAGGCCGTCGTTGGTTCGAGTGTGTTGCCTTCCCCTCTGGTTAGAGGGGTGAAGTGCTTATGAATCAAGACCATAAAACACCGTTCTAGCGACCTGAACACAAATAGAACAACAAAACAACTTCAAGTAAGCCTTCTTTCTTTATTTACTTTGTATTACCGAAGATCTGTAACTAAATTTCAAACCTGCCACCTTCACTGCCTCGATATTTACTGTTTTTAATACATAGTCAGAACTTGGGCGGCCTGTGGTTGTGACTGTAGTTGTAACTGTAGACAATACATTGTTATATATATCCTATATCCTCCTTTAAAAAGTAACTGATAAGAAAATATAATATTGCTCGTCCCATTGCCGTAATACGTCTTCAACCCAAGATGGCGGTGGCCGCGAAATTGACGTGCCGCTAAATACAGGAATTACAAACTCAAAGCCTAATCCGAACCGTAAAAACTTACTCTAACCATTTGCGAAACAAGTTCCCAGCTAAACGACAAGTTCTCGACCACTTAGGAATAGCATTCACAAGTAAAAGACGAGTTTTCACTACTGATGAATAAAAGTGAATTTTTTTTTGCAACGTTTCGTAGAATTGGAACCCTCGAAATGTGACACATTTTAAATGTTATAAACACAGTGTCAATAAGTTCCCAGTCGTCTAGAGGCCTATTTTTACAACGAAATATGGGTATTTAGTAAATTTTAATTCGGGATTGTCTGGTAGAAAGTATTCGGCAAGTTTTTGACATATGATTTGAATGTCACAAAGTCTTCTTCAATTTAGGATATTTGGGTGTATACCAGTACTGATAACTAGTACTAGCACTCGTTTCCATGTTCTGATCATCCTAGAAATCAAACCTTTTTTTACGTTATTGTTCACACAATTCACAACATATTAATATCATTTAAAATCAACTTCATAGAGCGGTTTTCAGTTGAGTGTAGTAAAACCAAACACAAATTACCCACAGCCAGCCAATCATAGGAGCGAGTAATCGCTGATTGGTTGGTTTACTTTCTCAGCCAATAGGTGAGCTTAGTAAACGCAAAACCAAAACACTTCCGACACTCAATTGAAATCCGCTCTATCCCACTGTTCACATATTTCATAAACTGATCAGTACGAGCTGGTGCTATTTGCTTGCACAGCTCCACGAATACTACAGGAAGTAAGAAAGACTTTAAAGTCCGTAAATCAATATACGCGGACATCAAATATGGAATCGAACCACATAAAGAAATAATGAAACACTATGACATATTTTAGTGAAACTCCCGCGCGAGCCAAAGGCCCGTTTAAACGAAGCAACCTACATATAAGTTGAGAGCAAAAAATGTCTGACTTCGGGTTTCCCTCGCGCCCGAACCCCGACGCGCAGAGAGCGGCGAGCGATGTGCCGAGTTTACGCATTGTTGAAAAATCGTAGTAAAATTTGTCTGTAAATTCATTTTTTTATTACAAAGTCTGTAAAATGCTCACGTTTTACAAACATTTTACATAATTCTCCAAAGTCTGGAAATGGTTCGATTTTTCAGTGTAACACAATAATAATTAAATGAAGAGCGACCATTTTACTATGATTGAGCGACAGGAAACGAAAACCGTTTTTTTTTAGCTTTCAATTATAATCGAAGCAATAGCGGATCTGTTTATAAATATAAATACACAAGGATCAGAAAGAAACAAAGAACTAAGAGTGAGCCCTCCACAAATTAAACAATCTATACGATCTTTATTTCGATTGTAATGCTCTTGCGCAAATAGACTCTCTGCCATTGTATTTGTAAGTTAAATAACTTTTAAGTTAAAACATGTTACGTGACGAAATGATGGAAAACAAATATGGCCGCCACGGAAAAGGCCATGTGGCTTCAAACTCGAATCAGGCCTTAGCTTGTTGATGTAGCTCCAGTATCTCATCTTGTTCACTGAAGAATGCTTTGGGTATATAGTAAGTATTTCAGACCAATTTGTTTAGAATTATGAACTTTTTGCGAGAGCTTTCGAACTGCGCGTCCAACTGTCTGAATGAAACGTTTTCGAGGAGATTTAAAAATAAATTTCTCCGGAGATCGATGTAAGTGGCATGTATAAACTAACTCAAACCCTAACCTGAACCATACAAAATACCTTAACCGGTCAGTGAACATAAGTTCTCAGGTAGACATGAGGTTTTAGGGCAAATTTGTGGCTAGAGTTCACAGGTAAACGAATTCTCGCTAAAATGGAAAAAATTCTACATTTTAGGTAAACGTCGCAACCACTACGCTAAAAAAACATCGTCGCTCGAATTTTCATATTTTAAATCTTACAACCACGTAAATTAGTTCTCAGTCGTCTCGCGGCCATTGATCATCTATTCACGGTATTGTTGGCCAATCAGAGGTCGGATCGATTCCTGTATTTAGCTGTATGTGGGAAGAAGTAACGGAATACTGAAGATTTTCTCTAAGAAAAGGGTCAAAACCTTTACTCTGTTGTTTCCAATAGTATGAGATATACTAGACCATCGCTATATGAGCAGGACTTCCAAGTGGTATAAAGTACACAATGACATGATAATCCTTTGACAACAACTGCAATAAGATCAATCTCAGCTCGAACAACGAACTGGTTTCCATTATTGTCAGCTACAGGGTTGAAAAACCTTCACGAAGCTTACGAATATTTCCAATACGCATGTATAGTTATACAGTTATTCCAATTAATGTTGTCTGTGCCGATAGAGTGTTAGGGAATTTCCAGACCGAAATGAATTATGGTTACGAGTTATATGACCTGGATGACCTAGTCGATTTACCATACAGTTTATTTAATATCCTTTTCTTGCGGCCTGTGTACAGGCATCCGACATTTTAAAAATGCCTTATTTCCTGATGGCACATTCCCTAATACCCTATTCCCTGTTCCTTATCTTCCAGACAACATTAATTGAAATAGCTATACATTGAAGGTCTTAGTAATATATATTCAAGAATTAATTGTTGGCTAATTCCTTGAGAAGCTACCATATACGAAACTCTGAGACCTTCACTATGAACCTTGTGTTGTTTTCGAGACTGTCTACCCAAACTACTACCCATGATGCATTGTACATATCATTAGAACCCAGGCCTTCCCTCATTTCGGTAGTGGTCAATTACTATATTAATGAAAGGCCATACAATACGACTGGTAGCACTTCCTACAGTTTTAGGAAAACATGCTCTGAGCTCGAAAGCCTTACAAATCAATGAATGCAAGACCAGCAGAGGTATGTTTGACATTTAAGGAGTTGTTTACGTGAAGGGGAGAAGTATGTAGAGCTATATGCCGCCGATATCTCAAAACTCATTCCAGTGAGATCAGAAATAGGTTATTTCCATACCTTCTTCGAGACCTAAGCAAACATCGAAAAAAGAGGGATCTATATGTTTTCTTCCTGTGGTTTATCTCTCCCTAAATTTATTTTAAGATCTCCAACGAAAGGACTAACACTATTTCGGACAAATTGGACAACTTTAGTTACGCCCCACGAACGACGGATTTAGTTATCGATTAGTTAGCGCTGCAACATGGATTGGCAAAATGTAATACTCTAAGCATGCACAATGAAGGTTGTTTTGTCATGGCTGCCAAAGTCAAGGCTGCCAATTCCATGTCGTGAAGCATTGATTTAATCTGAGTACATTTCCTGGACTGACAAGCCATAGATTCTAGATCTTGTCATAAAAGTTACCCAATTTAAGACTAGACCAACTCGAATTGAAACCGTATCCGCATGCCGTTATATAGAGGAGTACAATGCCATCTTACCCACCCACGCCCGGGTGCCAGGAGTAGCGCTCAATTTTGATGGTTACAGTTGACAGCTGTCTCAAGGGATTACAAAACAATAGTGATAAATTTATATATCTTTATTCGGTGCTTAGGGTGCGCGCCTAGCTCCCTATTAAACAAGCCATATATCTTACCATGCTGGAGCTTTCACTTAGTCTTATAACGAGCAAAGGTTCCATGTACAATATAAAAGCAACTATAAATATATCTTGACACCAATGAAGTGGTACATGATTATTCATCAGTTTCAAGATTATGAAGATATAAATGAAGATATAAACGAGTTATCGTGTGTCCTCAACATATCATGATAGCTAGGCACGTTAAAGGGCACTGACAACTAACCCTAAGAAAGATCCACCATTGGGATAAAATGACTACTTAGATTAGCATAGTATATCTTTTCCAGTGTTTTACAGACTTTGGAATTGAATGCTCGAATAGTTCCCTAAGTCGACGACCCAGCTGTCACCCAAATCAGACGAATACTATAAATGTCCAATTATACCTCCACTTAACCAAGTGGAACCAATATATCAGGAACCATTTCCTTATTAAATTCCAATCCACTTAAATAAAATGGCTTTGAATATAGATGAACGGCAACGGACCGAAGAGACCCCAAAGTCTGGTGCAAGCTATAGTTAACATGCATGAATAACTGAAAAGTTATTCACTTCGACTTCGACTGAGAGGAAGGCAAGCCAAGCAAGTATATAATTCCTGATCGTAGTTATCATTCATATACGTACACATGGCGAAGTCTTGTGGGATTTTAACCATTTCAACTCTTCTCTTCTTTCTGGCACTTGGAATGTTTGGATTTACATTGGGCATGATGCCTCGTTATTCAGACGGTATCTATGTTGCCATACTAACCCTCTCTGCCACCAGATATGGTTGTATATGGGCAGGAATACCGGTATGTCCAAACTGTTTTGAAATAGACGATTTATTTATGATGAAACAAAGCCTAACACATGCACATGTACATACGATTTTGAATGCGCTGAGTTATTGTTCCTGTAGACATACATTGGGAAACCACATTGCATGAAGATTACTATAGATAACTGATAAAACAATGCATGTACAGTTTGGCCAAATACTTGATACCCGATTGAGTTATAAGTTTATTGAAAAACACAGCCTTTCAGCCAATAAGGCTAAATTACACTAGTTTACAGTTACACAAGTAACGGCTAAAAAATATGATATTATATACATGTATAATGCACTATTATATTATATATACTAACGAAGCTATATAAAAAAATGTGCCGATATGACTCCACGTGACAAAACCTCAGATGATTGTAAATTATGAATAAAACTAATTGAGAGTGCGAATCGAGGCATTAGATAAAGAGTTCCTACACCTATCCGTCCTGTGAATTGTCCTGTGGTTAAAAGCCGGCCTAGTGGATCTAAGATTATACATCGGGTTGTTCTTAGGTGGCAAGAGAGAGAAAAGCTTCTGTGAATTGTCGGACTTAATGTTATTATAAACAAATTTCTCATACAGAATTTGAAATAAAGTCGATCCTTTGTAGGCAGCCTAGCAGTTTCTTCCGCAGTCCGATTCAAGTCGGTGACAAAGACCTAGAGGCTAGAGGTAGTCCGGCTGAAATTGATGATCAAATTGATGCTGTAATGGCTCGATATTTCGGTGGGATGAACTGACAAATAGTCTGTCTTACAAAAGAACTGACACTTTTTTTATTTAGAAAAGCACCCAATTACAACTATTCAATGTTATTGTAAGAATCAAGGCATGCTAAGTTGGAGAGTCGTATTCAAATATTATTGGTGTTCAACTTTGAGGGGAAGTAAAAGCCAAAGCGACTGTTACGTGCTGGATATCACAGCGGTATTTATTTCCAGATTTCCCATCCTTTAAAGGCTTGGCAAAACTTTTTAGGCCCGAACAAAATACAATCGACTCGTAAAATGCCCTTTGTAGCCGTATTACAAAACTTGTTGTGCAATAACATCAGCTTAGCCGTAGTCCTTTGATGTTACCGTTTGGCTCCGACGTACAACAAGCCGGAAGTTTTCGTCCACGGTTTTTGCTGTCATTCAAGTTAGTATATCACAGTATTCTCCATCTTTCTTTCATTTTCTTTCTTATTTGGTTTCAGTTTTTAAAATTGCTGTGCTGCCATCTTGTGATGAATTGATACAGGAAGAGTCAGTAGTCAAAATATCTTAGTTGATATTGTGTTTTAATATAGATGATAGCACTCAACTGACACGGATCAAAACAACTCGACGTACTAATTTAGGCATAGATAAACCACACTAATGAAGTGAAAACTAGAATAAAACCTGTTTACATATTGTTTCTGAAGTGAAAACAAGAATAAAACGTGTTTTCCGTACTCGTTGTGAATTTGTCATTTTCCACCCTCCCTCCCCTCCCCTCTACTTTTAAGATTGCTCATTCGCATTCAAATATACACCTATTTCAAAAAAGTTGTCACGGACGAGCGACAAGCGACAACTGAGGAAACAGCGTCCATTTCACATGCATGTGCAAACAGCGTCGCGACAGTTTGAATATTGAGTTCAAAGTTCTATATAGCTAGCGTAATTTTCTCCAATTTCGAACAACGTTTCTGCTGGTTTTTGTAAGGTTAGAGATGTTATATATTCTTTTTGTCGAGAAAGTACTTCGATTCATACACATCTAGATCTTATTAGTGCCTAGCCAAATGGGAGAGAAAAAGCAAGTAATTTAAAGTCTAAAGTGGAATTTTAACCCTTATTACAAGCCAGATAAGAAACACAGCTAAGCTTCAATTCAGAGTCGGTCGAAAGTTTTAGATTTTGTCGGACCAATCGAATCGCTGAACGGCGGACGTTATTCGACCAATCAGACCGCTGGAGCAAACACACACATACAAACATACTTATGAAATTTAAAATATAGATTTTTATTCATAACTTTTTATATGATACCAGGCTAGGCTATTCTTAGTGTTATTACTGTAAATATTAGTGTAATTCAGCTTATGGCTGCTAGACTATTTTAATAAACGAGTTATCTATCTATGTTATAAATGAATGTCGCCGACTTGTTCAATTTAGAACATGAACGACATGGACGGCAACTGAATGAACTCCACATAGATCTGCTCTTTGCGCCAGTAATCCTGTACCGCGCGCTCGAGTCTGTATTCTGATTGCACCATTATACTGTACCTCTATTGTTTTAGTACTGCACGTTCTAAACGTTAGGGTGTTTTGTATTGTTGGGTAAGCCAATGATGTGGCTCGTTTCGAGCGGTACAGGATGGCCTATTTGCGCCTTCGAGTTTAAATTAGTGAGCGATTGCATTTTCTTACGCCGGAGGCTGACTGTGTAATGTTGCTCACGCTCTTGTTATTTTGTTATATGTTTCGTAAAAAATTTTTATTGTTATTGTTTTATTTATTTGTATTATTATTTTGTTTTGGTTTGTTATTTTGTTTTGTTTTTTTGTATTGGTTATCATTTTCGTTATCGTTATTTCGTTATCGTTATAGCTATTGTTATCTCTATTGTTATTTCGTTATCTTTATCGCCATTGTTATTTCGTTATCGTTATCGCCATTGTTATTTTGTATTCGTTTAGACACTGATCACCTCTATCGTGGGGATGGCTGCAGGATATGATACCAACAACATTGGTGTGGTAAGTAGGTCGTGAATGATGAACGTTTTCATAACGAAAGAAAAAATAACCAAACAACATGGCCGCTACGGTTTTGTGATTTTATTCCCTTAGGAATAATTCAGTGCAACACAACAACAGATGGAAACCGTTCTAAAAATAACGCTGTGACATAGGCCTAGTATGCGGGATGGACGCTCCTGGTTATCAGGGGCTCCTGGCTTTGCAGAGTATGATTTCCAGGTAAACTGGAGAATTCGAAAATTTACCGGACATTTTTGATGAAGGTTGGCAACGATTCTAGTTAAATACTGCATTTAACAAAACATTAGGGCACCTGGAAATCGGTTCATTGAATCCAACTGATAATCAAGTTTCTAGAAAAAGCTTTTATAATCCACTTTATTCCTGTCCACCTTTATAGAAAGAGCTGGATTGTATAACTTATTAGCTTCACACTCGTTGTATTTTTCTTCCATCTCATAGAGTATGTGCAGCAGTACTAGGAGTTGAGCTAACCGATAGCTCACTCCTGCATTATGATATTTTCCACTCGAAGACCAAAATAATGTATCTCCGCGCGGCAATTTAATATGCTCTATATTTATTATATGGACGAGAATGTTTTACCAGGAACTAAACAATTTGTAGAATCCATATTTCACTCGCTTGGAGTCACACAGCTCCCATGAACATTGTGACACTGCACGTCACTAATTAAACGTGGGAAGTGTCCCAACACAACACACGATTTCTTCCTGTAGCCCGTTAATAAAACACGCACTCCCAATAGTACTGAATATATTTTTAATCATCCTACAACTACAAAGACAGAAATAAACTTAAAGTGCCCATGAACCTTATATCTTTTATTTTAGATATCAATTCTAAATCAAGTGAATAGTAGAATGGTAAAATATAGTTTGCTTTGAATGCTGTGCCGCTGAGTTAAGGATGTTTTAATATCCAAAATGCTAATTACATGACATCAGAGCAGGTATCTGCAATCACTTCTTAGTGGTTGTGAACGGGCGTGTCTACTGATATAGGAAAACAAATTTCTAACATCATTTTATTTCAACCATGGGTATAACACTGATAGTTTGAAAATTGTGTTTAATTGTAACAACATTTTTTGTATAATAATTGTGCTTCCCCTGACGTCATGTAATTCAGTAGCATTTTGGATATTAAAACCTCCTTAACTCAGCGGCACAGCATTAAAAGCAAGATATATTGTACCATTCTACTATTCATTTGATGTAGAATTGATATCTAAAATAACAAAATAAGGTTTATAGGCACTTTAATAACTCAATTAAGAAATAATTAACTTAAAATAACTATTTGTAACCTATTTGTTTTGCAGGGTGTGACCTTTATGGCTCTTTGTATCTTCACGTGTTTGTGCTCCACTGCACTAGCTATCGTTCTGTGCGTTACTTGTGAAGGTGAGAAACAAGATGACATGCAGACATTAGAACATATTGTAGATTTTACCTTTACGATTGCCATTACCTAACCTTAAAGGGAGTGTTTTTAGCACCACTTTGAAAAACTCAAAATCATATTCAAACTAATAAAAACTATCAATGGTCTAATTCTATAAAACGTTGGACCAACGTAATACGTGCCATAGAGCGGATTTCAATTGAGTGTCGGAAGTGTTTTGGTTTTGCGTGTACTTAGCTATCCTATATTGGCTGAAAAAGTAAACCAACCAATCAGAATCCAAAGTAAAACCAAACGCAAATTGTTTTGGTTTTGCTTTGGTTTGTCATTGGCTCACAGAGAAGCCATTTATGAGTTACTTGTGATTACTCGCTGCTATGAACGGCTGGATGTGGGTAATTTGCGTTTGGTTTTACTACACTCAACTGAAAACCGCTCTATCAGGCTGTAACATGCAATAAGCATTTTGTAGAAAACAGTCCCGTGCTGATATATCACTGCAAATCCATAACGAATGCCGAACTGATCTCGTGATCGTGATCTATGTTTAGAAATATCGGCCATCGATTGGAGGTCGAAAATAGCATTTACAAAACGCTCAGCTTTTGCCAATAACACTACCGATCTCGTACAAGTGCCTTAAATAAATGAAACTGGTCAGATGATTTTTGTCTTCCATTACACACACGTGGCAAAAGGCCCATTCTATCGCCGCATCAGAGTCGATTTGTTGGTATTAAGGGTTCTTCTCCTTGTTCTCCGGTTTTTCTCCCTCCTCAAACAACAACCTAAAATTCCAATTCGATCCGGTAACGGCTCCCTGTTATCTTCGACGCAAAAATAAACAATTTGTTATATTTAATTTCCTTTTTTTACATTAATTACAAGTTGCAAGAAAATATCGCTGGTAATATTACTTCACGATTCAGTAACCTTTTGAACTCGCTAAAGTGCCTTCGAACGATAGCAATCGATATTTAGGGCGCTTGGCATTTACACGAACTGACTGGTTTGACCGGCCAGTTCATAAATGGAACGCGTCAGTTCTAGAAACTGACTGGACCAGTTCTCAGAACTGACACGTTCCATTTAAGAACTGGCCGGTCAGACCAGTCATTTCGTGTAAATGGAAAGCGCCGTAAGTCTCGTCCCCAGTGTCTTCTCGGCAAGATCCAAGATGGCGGCTACTCCAGAGAAGATCCTGGAAAGGCTGGATCACGTGATCGAATACTCCCAGATTCTGGGAGTATTTTGTCACGTGATTTGGCGAACTAAGGTGGCGACCAAGCTAAATACGGGAATATTCCATGACGTGTACAAACCATAGGTATCCCAATCCGGAGTGAGCGAGATGCGATTAACGGTATTTCCACACGGCGTACGATGCAGTTAAAACAGGTCTACTAAACGGCTCGAAATGGAGTTTACTTGGATAAAGAAACAGTGGAAGGGTATACGTATCACAATGCTACCAGAATTTATCTAAGCTAGAAGAGAATCCTAAAAAGCTGTTAGTGTTGAAGCGAAGCGATCGATAGCACATGATTTAACGGCTTCTCCTGGCTCAGTTTCCCACTGTTGAAACTTAATAGAAAACTACCCAGTAATATACTTCATCTATTGCTCTACCTACACAACGTGTTTAAGGTTCTTTAAAATTGTTTTATTTATAAAATTTAAGAACATTAAACTACAAGTTCATCTCTGTTTCGTCTCTGTGGTCTCTGTCCGTTTGAGCCAATAAAAAGTATTGTTACAACAGCATTTGCGTCATAACCGAAGAGCCAATCAGAATACGTGATAGTTCAGCCTTTACCAGGGTCTTCATGTCCGATCCGATGCGCGGAAGACCCTGGAGACGAGGTTGGAATTTGTTGGGTCTGCAAAATGATCCGCATGTCCAGTCAGCGGTAGAAATCGCGGGAGCAGCTATAAACGATCCTAAATGTTTATTTTTCACTGAAGCTCGACACATTGCAGAAAATGCCGAGGGTTAAGACTTAAGAGGAAAATGGCAAGGGTTAAGAGTTTTATCACTTGAGATATCAAGCCAATTAAATTTGGGACTGGTTCATGCTAAGTACTGAAAACTTCAAGCTTGTTCTTTTTGTAGAAATGCTTTGAGGTGAAATTCTAACGAAAAGTTGACGCGCGCGAGCATTATCCCGGATGAAATTCACGCATGCGCAAGAGTTTTGCAGACCAGCTACAGCACGCGCTTGAAAAACGTTTCAGATATTTATCAGAATCTGTTTTTCTTGTACTCCAGTTCACTTATTTTATTATTTGACTTATTTGAAGAGTGATGTACAGTGTCAAACATGTATTCAAGTTGCATTCTTTAAAGTAATTTATAAATTTGTTTACACGATCAGTCAAGTTGAAATATGAATTGTAGGGAAGTACCACGGTCGTTGACTGAATCTTTTTTTGTCTTTCTTTATTTAGGCGTCTGCTTTTTTTGGACCTCAATGCCTATGGACATGTATGATGCCTTGATTGCTGATGTTGTAGCTGTAGCTGTACTCACTCTCTGCAGGTCCATTTTCGCCTGTTGTACAACGTTAACATGCTGTAACAAAAAGGTAAATATCAGTAAGATAAATTATATCGGACCGATTATTAAATAACACAATTATTACTTGTGTAGAATTCCTACGGTGACATCATATTCCTACTAACCAGAAGATCTAACCTTAACCCTAAACCTAACCCTAACCCAGGATATTTAGGGTTTTCCCACCATCAATTACTACCGCTAGGATAGAACACGTTGGAAACACAAATGGGATATTCCAAAGTTGTGATTTTCGGAATAATATACCTTATTATAGGAAATTAACAATGCACGTTGACAACGCGAAGAAAATTTACGTTACACTAAATTAACGCGAATTTTTCAAAAGTTAGGTTTACATGCATTAAATTAACGCGAATTTTTCGATAAGCATCTTGCTTTATTTACTGCGATTTTCATAATTCTGCAAACTCGCACTTTACATTTCTGAACGCCAAACTGCGTTTTGGCTTCCGTCAATAAAACCTTCCAAGACAAGTGCACGGATGTTTCTAAGTTTTTTTTACAGCCGAAAATTTGGGTTTGAAGCCTAACTAGACCCTATCAATTCAAAATATCTTTCAAAGCCTCACGGTGAAATCACCAAGAGCTGCTCACTCGTTTGATTGACGGAAACCAAACCGCAATAGTGACTCTGAAGAGCCAATAGAGGAGTCATGAACTAATAAGGTTTTGAAATGAAATAAAGGTGCTTTAAAATAACAATGTTGTAAAATAGCGTGCATTAAATTTACATCGACATTAATTAAGATACATTAAATTAACGCGAATTTTGTAAAATCGCGTTAATAAAGTGCATTGTTAATTTCCTATAATAAGGTATTCTAAGGGTTATGGGCAAAATTGCAAAAACAGGTATACAGAAATCATAAATGGCAAAAATCGAAGGAATCATGTTAAATAATGAAATGGCAAAATATGACTATACGGAATAGGTAATTTAGTGAGGTTTTAAAGACCCCTTTAGCTCTTGCCTTATTCGTAAAGGCATTAAAGCGAGGCCAGTTGTCCCAGCTTCTCACATGAAGAGAAAACGTATGGCTTTACCTCGGTGTATAAACCATTCCCTGGAGACCATGCCCTCTCGCGCTCGGTGAGTTGTCGTATTACAATTATAGTGTATTGAATACTATAATACTATAATGACTTTACCTCGGTGTATAAACCATTCCCTGGAGACCATGCCCTCTCGCGCTCGGCGAGTTGTCGTATTACAATTATAGTGTATTGAATACTATAATACTATAATGACTTTACCTCGGTGTATAAACCATTCCCTGGAGACCATGCCCTCTCGCGCTCGGCGAGTTGTCGTATTACCCGATTATAGTCTATTGAATACTATATTATAATTTATGCACCTACTCATCATTAGTTGATATAAATACGTGGGGGGAAAAACGATTGCCACCAAGCGAATTCACTCGTGGTCTAGCGGTTAGGGTTTGGTAAGGGGTAGGGCAGGAGCCCATAACTAGGAGCGTCCATCCCACATACTAGGCCTATGTCACAGCGTGTTCACAAGTTAGGTTATTTTTAGAATGGTTTCCCGCTATTGTTGAGTTGCAATTATTCCTAAGGGAATCAAATCACAAAAGCGTAGCATCCATGTTGCTTATTATAACAAAAGTAGCTAATGAAGCACTTTTGTTCCACCACGGTCAATCTACCAATTGGCGGGGGAAATAATCTAAAAATAGCCCAACTTTTAAAAACGCTGTGACAACTATATAGGAGATATGGACGCTCCTAGTTATGGGCTCCTGGTTATAGTTCGATTCCTATTCTAAGCTCAGGGAAAATTTTGTTCAACTAGAGGCTCCCCAATTCCTTGTAAAATTTATAAGTGCCGCTTCGGGTGCTCGGGAAATATTCTAAGTCGCAAATTATTCGTAGTTAACGAAGGGAATGTTATGACGCAGTCTGTGAGGTTTTTACACCGAGGTAATGCCAAAAGTATACACTCGATTGCGGAAAATATGTTCGAATTCACTGATCATGTGACAGCTCTCCAGAGGATTCAGTGCTTTGTTTCCCATTTAGAGAAAGTGATACATTTCCTTTTGGGAAAGAAAACATTACTCAAGGGGAATGTCAGGTGACCTAAATTGAAACAACAAAAGTAGTACAGCTAAATCGGTCAATTTTGCTATCTTTGGGACAACTGGCCTCGCTTTCATCCCATTGTTACCAGATTTCTGACTGAATGACGCAATGTTTACCATTTCAAGTATTTGCGGTATCGACTCGTTAATTCTGCTTCAGTTGTTCAGAATCATGTCATGTCTTTGGGGAACTGATTCTTGCTGCTCCAATTGTTCAGTCACTTCAAATCTTTTGAGGATTCAATTCTTCGTGGTTCAGTACTATTTTTGAATGGAACATTATTTCGAAAAATGGCGTCCAATTGACCGATTTCGCTTGTACATTTGTTGTCCCAATTCAGAGCACGTGAAAGCCCTCCAGTGCTTTGTTTTCCAATTAGAAAATTAACAAATCGCACACATTTTGCCATTGCTTGTACTCGTATTGATCATAGAAATGACGCCAGTTTGTTTTTTACAACGACGAAGCACTTATAGCTTCAAATGAGTGCGTAATAAACTGCTTTCGAGTCGAAAAAGGCCATTGAAAGTCAAAACGTAAACACTTCTAATTACCGTTGCCGAGATAAAGCTTTCTTAGACAAATGGCAATTTGGTTCACCGATTAACTTCTGTAATTGTTGAATGCATGTGAAATCCTTTCATATTTTTTTTCTGGATCAGAAAAGTTATTGTTATATAATTCAAAACTTATGAGCTCTGAGAGAACTAGTCTGGAGAAAGTTTCGGCGAAGACTTTGTGACTACTCAAGAGAACACTCTCATTTTGCCAAATGGCACACTACAAAGAAGTTTGACTCACCGATTGAATTCTCCTAGTAATAAAATGCTTGTGAAATCCTCACTTTCTTGTTTTTGGAAGCGAAGTTAACATCCATTTGAATTCACAAACCTCGCCGTGAAAGCACTTTGCAAAGCTACCACGGCTTGCGAGTGACGTCATTTTCATTGTATGTACTTATTTTGCATATAGCGGAGAGCCAATCAGAACACGAGAAAATTGGATGTTGTTGTAAAAATATATATACATTTCCTCTTGTGTGATACAGAAAAACAAGAAGACATTACTCAAGGGAAAATTCTGGTGACTTGAATTGGGACAACAAAATGTGCCAGCTAAGTCGGTCAATATACCTAGTCAGCTTGCCGGTTTGTTGTCCCATTTCAGACCACCTGACTTTTCCTTGAGTAATGCATCTTTTTTTCCTGTATCCCAAGAGAAAATGTACCAATTTCTATAATTGGAAAATAAAGTACTGAATCATCTGGAGAACTATCACGTGGTCTGAAATGGGGCAACAAACAGGCAAGCTGACTAGATCTTTTAAATGACTTAGACTATATACCAGTTCGAGGTTAATTCCGACATTTTGAAAGGGGTGCAAACATGGCGCGAAATACAGTGTTTTATAGAAATCCGGATGCGAAATAATTTCCATAAAGGCGAATTTCTGAAATATTCACTGTCTGCAAACTGACGATACTAGCTGGTAAAAGACTAACTGACAAAATTTTGAGGGATGTAGCTGCATGTGCTGGGAAGCGTGCAATCGTGTTTTTAGTTTTCCGTACATTTGTCTGTAAATTTTCCCGTGCACCTGACTCGTTGTTACAGACAAATGTATGGCAAACTGAAAACACGATTGCACGCATTCCAGCACAGCTACTTCCCTCAAATTTTGATCAGTTAATTTTTTCCTTATATTTATTCCTTGACGGGGCAAGCGTGTCTAAATAAAGTTGTACTACTACTACAGAGGTTTGGGGAGGAGACTATACCATTATGGGTAATCCTTCTAGCATATATAATGCTTCGAGCGGGAAAAGTAGTCACTCTAAGCCAGTCAGCTCCACGTTTGTCTCGAATTTAGTTTTTATATCTTATTGATTATAGCACGGTTACTTTGTATTGACTTAGTAAGTCGATTGTTAGTTCTCTAGCCCTCGGATAATTCGGGTTGCTGCATTAGGTCGAGGAGTACGTTTCCGCATTTCCCCACGTTTTTTGCCCACAACCCCCAGGGTTTTTTTTTTTCGTGGTTTAAGCGGTTTTTTATATCTGGCAGTTTCCATTAGTTAGGAATACAATTTATATTTGTTAATTGTATTGTAGTACGGAGTTGTCTGGCGACTATCCCACAATAAACTATACTTATGAAGTCACGCTTTTATATGTGGCAACGTCAGCGCGAGGTTTTACTTATTACCGAGTTTTTACTTATTACCGACCGATCAAAACTACTTACGTATTCAAAATGAAAACACAGTTATTCTGAATATTTGATTAGTAAAATCAAGAGAGCAAACCTTGTAGCGCGCTGTGCGATGATAATCGGTCTAATAAAATATATTTTTAGCGCAGGCTAACCATCCTCATATTTCGTGTATTTAATCACTGTGTTGAAATAAAGTATTTGATTCTGCTGTTGTGTTGCTTCAGTTAGGCTATTTACGCACGCGCACACATTACAGCTTGGGATTTCTGTGGTTCATCTCGCTATGTACATAAAAGTACACAAGGTTGGCAATTGAATTCATGGCCGGTAAGCGAGGCGCGCGAGAACTTTGCCAAAAGAATGGAAACTTCTAGGTTATCGACCCACCCCGTAACTTTCAAAATGTTTAAAGAACGGTATATGAGTTAAGTTTTTGGTGATAACTGATCATGGCGATATCGAGTGGTACACACTCGCAAATTAAAGCTTCCTCAAAACCTTCACTGCTCCAGATTTTCGGCGATTTTCGTTACTCTCTGTGATCGAGACAAATATGAGCCATCATAAGGTATTTATAACGGTCATCATATTCGATTTTTTAATCAGACAGTCGAATGATTTCCTGTCTAGAGTCCCCAGCGAATAAATCTACAGCTGACATAATTCCCTAACTTCCCCTCATAGAGACTGTTTTGCAACTTGACACAGCACCCCAATGAAGGTTTGTTTGACAGCTTCCGATAAACGAACGGAAGAAAATTATCGTTATCGTGTGAGATCATACTATGATTTCAGACCAAATTGCATTCCGACTCTACTAGTACTGAGTACTACCATCATAAATTCATCACAAATACAGTTTTATGCCGCGTCATTTGCTAGTTATAAAGAGATCGAGAGCTCTGCATGGCGTCGCACTGTGTACTTCTACTAGTACTGAGTATTACCATCATAAATTCATCACAAATACAGTTTTCCATACATTGTCTGTAAATTTTCTCGCGGACTTTGTATATTTACCAACATTCACAATTTCCTCACTTTTCTCCCTCTTAACCAGTCGAACTCGGATTTTCGGTTACTTTGTTGTCAACATCATGGGAATTCGAAATTGTAAAAATTACTGATGTTAAAGGTAATTGAAAACATTGAAAAACCTATTATAAATGGATATATAACGTAATTGTGACGTCATCAAGATGTCTACGGTAGTGCTAATCATCACGGGATTTTGTTTTGTTGATTCCTCTTAATCTCAAAATCTCAATCTTCTACGTTAGAAACTTTTGAAAATATGGCAAAGTGATCGATTTGAGGGTCATTTGTGCCCACCGTGAAAAACGAGTTTAATAGTCCGTCCATCTGGCCATAGTTCCAGAAAATGTCCAACATTTTCTCGTCGTTTGTCGAAGACAAAGAAACCTGCTAAACAGGCGCTGTACATCCTGGCACTCTTGGAACGAGCAAGCTAAAATTTACAAACACGGCAATTTGCTAGCTGAATATATTCAGTACGATATGCACTACACGATAAACTATATTTGTGCTGAATTTATTGATGGTTATAGTACTAGTGCTAGTAGAGTAGAGTGAAATTTGGTCTGAAAGTACGAGATCAGAGTTTAGCCGTCGTGCGAAATATATGTTTTGTAAACAAACTTTCCGCGATCTCACACCATCAAGGGGGGGGGGGGGAGGGGGGGGGAGGGAGAACCCAGAAGTTTTCATTTTGATGCGTTTCGTTAGACGGCCATGAATTTACTTGCCTACCTTGCCGTGTACTTTTATGTACTTAGCGAGATGAGCCACAAGAAGCCCAAGCTGTAATGTGTGCAGCCTAATTGAAGCAACACAACAGCAGAATCAAATACTTTATTTCCGCACAGTGATTAAATACACGACATGTGAGGATGGTTAGCCTCTGTTTTAGTAACCGCAAGCAGCTGAAGCAAAGTGCGCGGGCGCGCGACAACAATCTCATGACGTAAACATGTTTTGCTGCCTTGAGATTGTTGTCGCGCGTTCGCGCACTTTGCTTTAGCTGCTTGCGGAGATTTATTAGACATATTTAAAGTTTACAAAGACAGACCATAAGAAAGAGAGGGAATCTTCCATAATCTTATATGATTAACCAATGCATTTTATGCTTCGAAAAGAATAGGTCTTAATCAGTACTATTCTTAGAAATCCATCGTGTAAAATAAGCATTTTATTGGCCTGGAGCAAGGGGATATGTGATATATTCACCTCGTGCGTCAATTAGAATGTCTCGACCAATCAGGATACTAAAAAAACTGTATTCACTGTGTAATTATATACTAAATAATAGACTTGACACAAGTCAACCACAAATTTGTCTTCAGGCGATCGAAGCGTTCGTTTCAGTACGCAAGCGATGAAGTGCGAGTTCTCATCCAGCGCCAACCTAAATCGCAAAAAAAAGCGGCCGGAGGACTTTACGAAAGTCTAACTAAATAACCTTCATTATTTTTCTAATGTTCAGGTGGATTTTGACACCATTCAACTGATACAAAGCCCTGAGTTCGATACACATGCAATAGTCTAACCTGGAACACTGCTATGCGTGTAGATGACGTCACAACTACACAAGAACATTAGGGGTTGAGTTGGCACCATACTAGATAT
This sequence comes from Actinernus sp. WN-2022, assembly GCA_030867875.1. NCBI lineage: Eukaryota > Metazoa > Cnidaria > Anthozoa > Actiniaria > Actinernidae > Actinernus > Actinernus sp. WN-2022. The sequence goes on from JAOWCC010001501.1 coordinate 36,985,813, forward strand.
AGACTGGGTCTATACTGACATGCTATGGCAGGACTGTGAAAGATATCAAAATAGCAATTCCAATTGGCCACTTTGGAAACGAGTAGCTATAGGGGATTGCCAACTCACAGACATAGCACATATGGACGCTCCAGGTAATGGGCTCCTGGCAGAGCCCAAACCAAACATGGCGAATATCTGATATAGTCTCTTCTATCAACATTACTTCGCTTTCTCCGCTGGTATTCGATGAGTTATATGCGATATTTGCTGTTTGTTTGGATTCTGTAGGTGATGGGTGTCCTCTGTAACGATCCCAAGCGCCTTTGCGAGACCACCCTCGCCCCAATCCCCTACTCGGTTCCAAAGTGGCCTATTCATTCTGTGATTTAGCCAGATCCTGACTTTGATCAGTCCCTATGGTTGGTTCATGTGGCGTTAAAATTTAGTATTTCTTCGTTTTCTGTATTTTTTTGTTTTCCAAGCCCGCGGTGAAATGTGGCTTTGAAACGGCGAAGAAATTTGGCGCGTTCGCTATACTTGCCCCGGGGTGGGGCATTTGCATAACTTAGCTGGCCCCACGGTGGGGCATTTGCAACGTTCTGATTCCAAAATGACAAAATCCCCACAAATGCCCGGGGGGGGGGGGGGCATGGGCGGGGGGCATGGGCGGGCTTGGAATTGATAGAGATATTACCTTCTCACATTCATTTGCAACGAAAACCCCAAAACCCTAAAACCCTAGCCCTGAAAACACATGGTAATTCGAGCCACCGACATAAAATCCGCGGCTGAACTGATGATGAGCCAACAGCTAACAGGTATAAAATATCAATAGCAAAGCTTTTTTGCAACAGTTGGTTACATTGTACGTGTCGTGTGAATGGGATTGGTGCCTGTACCAAGCATTTTGGCCAAGTGTCTACACCCCTAAATTTGGTCCGCGGACCCAAAAGTTTTCGGCACGACACCTATTTTTGTCGTGTACATATGAACATTTCTGGTCGGCGGATCCATATTAACTCGGTGCGACTGGTTGGAGAGCCGTCCATGAGAATTATAGCATAAGTCTACACTAATTATTAACTTAAATAAAGCTTTCCAAACATAACGAAGGTATCGGTTAATAAGAGTTTTATTATATGGCCATTTTGAAATCTAAAATAAAAGGTAAAGGCAGGGAAATGTTTTTTTATTTGCATTGCTACAGCGCGCGTGTAACACTCAAATGGCTTCTCCAGTACTTTTACTGAATACAAGAAACTACGCTTGGGATTTTCAAAACATCTAACAAGAGGAAAGCCTATAAAGCAAAAAGGTGTTCAAAAGTGAACAGTGTTCATTTAAAATGAGATACATGTCAGTTGTCAGTTAAAATTTTGGCCATTTATCAGTTGTCAGTTAGTCCTAGTTAATCATTACTAGAGAAAATTTACAATGTTTGACCCACAAAAAAACAAATTTGTCAGTTGTCAGTTGTTTTTCGGTTGTCAGTAAAAAAATCGTCATTTGCCAGTTCTCAGTTATTTTTAAGGCAGTTTGTCAGTAGTTAGTTAACCCCATTCAGACCCTCCTACATGCAGCTTTGATAGGAATTCGCAGCAATTGTATGTGAGTATTTTATTTATTTTTTGTATGTGAGTATTTTCAATTAACAATTAAAGTGTCATGGAATATTTTCTCTATTATAAACATTAATACTTGTTATAATGGATAAGAATCTAAAATTTGAAGGTGGCCAATTATAAAATCAGCATAGCCCCCACTAGATCATGAATTGTGAAACACGACTACTACTACTAAAATAATAGAGATATATGCAGTTATGTACATTAGTTTAACTGATCAGTAATTACCAAATCTAACATTTTGCAATCAAGAAGTAATTTCATTCAATTATATCAGAGACTATATACATCATGGATGGAAATAGAGGTCACTGCACGATCAGTAATTATTGAATCTAACATTTTGCTGTAAAAACATCTGAATACATGGACTGTTTCATCAGCCAATACTACAGGAACACTTGACATATGGGGTTAAAAGAGCTAGGCAAACAAATATATTTATATTTTTAATTGTTTTATGTACTTTTGAGGTATTGTTCCTGGCATTTTTATTACCACATTTTGCTACATGCCATGGGTATTATAAAAACATGTTTTGGCACCACATTGAAATATCTTTGAACAAGGTAAGGCTAATGTACATGAATCTACATTTATTTAGTTTTCATTGTTTGCCCTTTGACATTACACTGTAAAATCCCAGTTATAATTAAGCGCTGGGCTTAACTGCATAAGAGTTTTGAGTATATTTGTCACTGAGTAGGGGGGGGGGGGGGAGGGGGGGGTATAACTGCAATGAAAAAATAAAGTTTCCTTTCTCGGGAGTTAATGGGGACCGGTGGAGGGGGTCTTATAACTGGTAGAATATATTCTGTTACCAGACTGGTGGGACTATAACCAGGGGAGCTTATAACCAGTGTCATTAGGTATATAATGTGTTAGCATAAGCAGGAGCCATTGGCATATGATTGGTTTCTAGGTTGTTTTGAATTGCTCTATGCACAGCCTTTCATAATACAGACTATGTTGACAAAACCACTTAATCAGCCTTATTAAAACGTTTTAGGAGAGGTAATTCTTGAATGAGGCTGTTCATCCATTAAATAATATACCTTTGTAGGAGGCATTCAAAACTTGTTATAGGTGAATACATGTATATGTTGTAGGTACAGTTTTTCATTTCAGGCAATTTCCTAGTTATTATTTTTGCCTAGTAGACCAGTATATCTTGTATGAAAATTATTCACCATCCCCTCCCCCTCTATTTTCCCAACTCCCCCCTTATCATTTCCTTCCCCTACCTCTCTCCCTGTCTCTCTACAGTGCTACATTATACCCACTTAATTAACAATACTATTTATTAAAATATATTTATTTTACCTTTGAACACTGTCCTTGCTGGTACTACAGCAACTATCAGATCAGTTGGATATATATGATGGTTGTACTAGTTGACCCAGCCCTCCACATTCCAGTCCCAATTTTCATATATGTAGTAAAACCTTATAATGGCTTCTAATTTCACTAAAACAGTGCAGAAATCGAAGACAATCCCAGTACCCCATTGAACATAGAATACATTGTGAAAAAATGTTTTGGCAAGTACATGTACTGTCAGATGGTCACAGTGACTGCAATTATAATTAAGGTAAAATATGCCAAGTCAATCCAAAAATAAGTAACTAGGTAAAACAAATCCTAGGCAATAAAAAATTACATTATGTATAGGTATGCTACAAATTTTCTATCTAATTTTAAAAAAATCCTGAAATGTAAAATTATGTACACCATATACATTGACCTCACTTTGAGAAAGTAGTATGATTCTTATTTTAAGCATATACTGTACATGTACACAGTGCTTAACATAAAAACCCTTTTTATACTTGCTTTTCTGGTTTGATTTGGTGTTGACAGTGGAAAATAATGTGCATTGTCTTTTGTACATGTGCCAGATTATCCAATCACATATAAGAGGCTCATCAAAATAATAAAGAAACAAATGATGAGCCTCTTGTATGTGGCACGTTCATGAAAATATGCAAATACATTAAAAGTGGATGGTTTAATTTGTAAAAAAATCAATCATGTAAACAAAAGCTAATGCTATCTATGTAATTGTATTTCAAGAACCAATTTTGGCTGAAAAAAAAAAGTACTGTAAATTAAATTTTAAATTGAACATTAATGCTTTTTAGATAACTGTAGCATACATTTATGATTTCTTAAAAACCAAAGTTGTAAAACATTTGCTGAAACAAATAATAAACAATATGACATTTTTTATTGAAATTAATTCAAATACTTGTACAGTGTACTGTGACAAAGGACTTGAGGGTTGTGAAGAATTAAACATGAAACATGCATTGTTTTAGCTTAATTCACAGACAATAGAACTTGTTAGGTAGTATTGTTTACATGGTATTTTACTGCATACAATTATCACCAGGCTTAGTGTAATTTTGCTTTCCCTTTTCAATATCTGATAGTGTAGTGTAATAAAGAAACTTGGCTATAAGTGAAGAGGTCAACAGTTTGAGACACATTAGACATTCTTTTTATTTTCATCTTCGACTTTAAAAACGTCTCTTTACATAAACAAAATAAGTCATATATGAATCATGCCATCTGTGTTACTTAAATGTAAGTGTACGTGTCTAAACATCAAGACAGCTAGTGTATCTTCATTTTTGGTTTACCTTCGAGTATCAAGCTGCATGCATGTAACTAAAATGAAACATCCCAATTAGCTGTTGAATTAAGTTTTCATGAGTTTGAGAAGTTGAAGTCCTATTCGTTTTAGGGAAGCTGATTTTGAATATAAACAAATGCCAGGCCAATCTTTTTACTGGCAATGTGGGTGGTCATTACCAGAGATTTCTTTACATTCTCAGTGCTTCTTTAATATCCACAATAGTGTAGAGGAAACAGCCATAGTCGTCCAAACAACAAGGTACGGTATGTGACACAATGCATGGTTCTCAGTAGAAGTCATTTGCAGTTTGAGAAAAAAATTGTTTCACAAAGGAAGCACCTTCTACTTGGTTATTTTAAGACCTGAGCGTCAGGCTGGCCAATTAAACTTTGAACACTCAACCTCCCGTACAACAGACTGGCACTTAACCACTGTCAGACCTACACAGGAAGTGGTAGCTGTAGCCATTTGTTTCCAATTATTGGTCATATGTTCAAATAAATACTGAGAACCATGTACAATGTGAAATCAGTCACCATAAAATTAATATCGAAAATCATGTTTTGTGATTTATATGATTTTATCATTGTTGTTGATCCTATAAGCTTAGTAACCAAACCATGCAGTAAACAAAGTTTGGTAGAGGTGATCTAATCACAACAAACTATATTTCTGATATTAAAATGGAACTGATGATAGTATGTGAACTTAGTATGTTTCAATATTGATACACACAAACTTTTGGTAGTACATGGGGGTGTGAGGTACTGTGTCACAGAAGTACATATAATTCAAACAACAAAATGCAATTATGGTACAGTATCTAATGATTGAAGTATGCATGTGTACATTAACCATACCCTGTGCTGTATAGGACATACAGTACCGCAGAATCCTGTGTATATATAGTCCCTGGGGACTATCCATCATAAGGGCCATTAGAGGGGGTTATACATGTACATTGTTGGGGGGGGGGGGGGGGGGGGGGGCAGGGATAATAGCAAGGAAAAAAGGACCAACACTTGCATTAATTTTAGGGGTATAGAATGGTTCTGAGGGGGGGGGGGGGGGGTACTCCCATATATGGACTATACGGGGATGATCCGCTGGACAGGGTATGGTTTTTTCGAGTTTCTGATCTTAGACAGGGTATCCATTTTCACATCGACAGATCTTGAACAGGGTATGGTATTTATCTAGTGCCGTTATTTAGTCTAGTGCTTGATGAAGACTTATTTAGTTATGACACCATTCACAAGATCACAATAAACACTGACATCCAAGTACAGATAATTTGTTATTTGTCATATAGAGGGAAAATTTTAACACTTTGTCTTGAACAGGGTATGGAAAGTTGAGTTTTTTTCGTCTTAAACAGGGTAAGGATTTCAGAGCCCCAGCGGCACACCCCTACCCCACTTTTGGTAGAGTAGCTAGAACGGTCCCCTCAAAAAATCGTGAGTCTCGGCAAAATTCAAGCAAGTCTCGAAATCTCAGCATTTCAAAAAAGAGTCGGATTTTGAAACAAGGGTCACGGCGAGTCTCGGATTTGACCATTCCATACCCCTTACAGAAGTAATTCTCAGGCTCGGATTTTGAAACAAGGGTCTCAGCGTAAATAATAGATGGCTAAATTATAAAATACCATTCAATCCAAGTAGGTCATAGAATCACTGCCACTGTGGTCCACAGTTGTGATCACTTCGGGACAATGGACCACATTTGCAGTTAGTTTCACAGCTTACAGTAATTGGAGTGTTTGTCATTCTCAAATGACTGCGAAAAGTGGTAACAGTTAATTCTAATTTCGGTCCTTAAATATATATTTCTTACAAGTTACAAAATCTGTTCTTGGTGGGGGAACTATCCATGAGGGGGAATCGTACATGGAGGTCATGGGCATGGAGTGTAAAGAGGGGGGTTATCCGGTATGTGCCTCAATAGCACCCCCCTTCTGGTTATATTAACAATGTTGTGGGAAGCCACGAATGTTTCCGTCACCATAATGGGACTGCATTGTTAATTTCCGTTAATTGTCCTTTGTTGAACTTATACACAAAAGCAAAGTCTTTAACATCAGAAACAATTACCTTTGTTCTGTGCCGATTCCTCATTGCTGTCAATAAATGTACGTCTGAAGTATTTCCTAACCTCTCTTGGGCTCATTCCTGAGCAATTAAAGAAACTTCAGTAATGAGCCTTGAGAAGTGAAGGAGATAACTTCAGCTTTCCCATTCTTAGCTAAGTAGCAAGATGGCTCTTTGAAATTATCGCAATCTTCCGCATAAGCCACTACTCCTCTGATCACCCCAAATATACGGCGGGAATGTCTCGTTTTATAATTTTCTGCAGAGTAGGGCCTCCCAAATTATTGACTGTTTCTCCCCGCCATTCTTCGGTGGATCGCCTGAAGCCATAGCCTGGACTCCTTTAGAAACAAAGCAGCTTTCTTTGAGAAGGCGAGCGGCGTTAGTGCTCTCACTTTGACTAAAAAGTCCTTGACTGTTGCTGGACAGGCAACAACACTTCGACCAATCGAGGGCACTGGGCAGTCTCCTGAAGTACGCCATATTAATGCATTCTTCCCCCTTCAAACCCTCCAGCCACTCATGTAATTTCTCACTCTGGTCGACCCCGTTGATCTCCTCTTCCCCGTTATCCACTTCTTCGTCATTGCACCTGACTCATCTTCGCGAAACAACAGGTCAAAGACAAAGACATGTTTGTTTATATTGAAACGAGCCGCCATCTTGACAACCTTCGGGCGAAAAACCGCTGGTCGAAAAGCTTACAGGCAACGCTCAGGCGCGACACCGCTGGTCAGAGGGAATGACAAACAATGCCGATTTGGCGACCTTTTGTGCCCGGCATGTAAAACATATCACAGCAATCACTTCTAACGAATTTGTCGTTCATTCAAATACATATGGCGAAGTCTTGTGGAATTCTGATGATTTCAATTCCTCTCTTGTTTCTGGGACTTGGAATGTTTGGATTTACACAATTCGGCATTTTTGATCCAAAGATCACATTGTTCAGACACAGCCTTTGGGCTACCAGATATGCATGCTTTTGGACAGGAATACCGGTATGGTGTCCAATTTCCGCCAAAATCCCAACTTTGTATTCTACATTGGACTTTCTATATTCTTGTCAATATTTTGAATTTGACTTCCAATTTGACTTGTTTTAAATGGTAGTTTTCAAATTTGACCTCCAACATTTCGTGTTCTTCATGCTACTTTTGTTATTCGGATACCTTTCCAATTTGACATGCAAGTTTTCGTATTTGACATACAAGTTTTTTCATTTGACATCCAACCGCAATCCAATAGACGATCGACATCGCGGGCTCATGTGCCATCGTCCCCCCTCCCCTACGTGTGATACCAAAATAAGCCCCAGCAGGGAAGGCTAAGCGGCAGTGGAAGTCCACCCTCACACGGGCAGTTTCAACCGAGCAAAATAAAATGGCGGATCTATGCAGTCGTCCCTAACTGAATTTTAACTCTATAGGAATCTCTATGGTAAGTATAAGCACTTATTTTGTTCAACTAGACGTGTAGTAGTGTGCGATTATGCATCAGTCAATTCCAGCAATGCCCATCCCCTCCCCGGGACAACCCCCGGGCATTAGTCATTTTCGTTATTTTTTTTACAAATTTCCCACGGTGGAGACAAGCAAGGTGTTCAAATGCCCCACAGCGGCGCCAAATTAGTAAGGAAAATGTCCCACCCCGGGCACATCCATAATGATATACTGCCCAAGTTTAATTCCATGCAAATACACAAGGCGCAGAGAAGTGCTACTTCTCTATGTATTCATTGATAGTTTCCGTTACGGTTTTGTAGATCCGCCATCTTGTTTTGTATTTGTGTTTATACTGCTGTATCAGTGATTATACTATTGAGCTGCCTGGAACAAAATGGTATTAATACATAGTTTATATTTCATTCCTATAAATAATCATTCGCACCGCGGTTAACGTTATACAATAAACGCTTATTAAGACCACATGACAGACCTTTATAATATTATAGTGTGACTTCTGTTCGTCCGGTGGACAGCAGCAAACAGTGTATATTTGTAAACAAACTACTTGATATCGTTTCTAACTCGGACCGGCAGAGATTGGGCCCCGAGTGCCTCTTGAATTAACATTTTAGCGTAGCGTAGCGTTAAGAATACAGGATTGCAGATCAGTGTTAGATGGGCGGTGAACGTACGGGAACTGCTATTTTCAAGCTATATTATAAAAATTAAACATCCATAGGTTTCCCGGCTTTTTCGTATCCTAGCGTATACAAATAACGTGAATAAGACGGTATAAACTTCAGGTTTCTAGGTTTAGAGAAATAGATAGAATCCACAGACAGCCGGAATAATTACAACTCAGATTTATTGTTGTTTTTTTAACTTGATACAGTATGGCGTCGTTACCACGAGACCTGCGGTCTCTTTCCCAGAATTCTTTTCGACAGTGTCAAATGCCCCACCATACAACCCGGTGTAGAATAATACCCGACCCCCGGGCCCAAATAAGGTTACAAATGCCCCACTCCCGGGATCTCAAAGTATGCAAATGCCCCACCATGTTCCGGGAGGGGGATGGGCATTGCTGGAATTGACTGATGCATTAGTCTAGTTTTACTATTGACTTATTTTTGTTTCTTAAAACCCGGCTCTGCTCCTGCTTCGTGTACATGCATATTTAGCCTTTTTTTAGGTTCGTTCTAGATTTGTAAAGTTTTGCTTTCTATTGCATCACGGATGGCTGGTACTCGAAGTAGGTGCTAAACACTCTACATCCTAAATAAGTTAATACTAAGACAGTTATAATTATTTAAGTTAATACTAATTTAAGTTTATATTCAGTGTTAAGCTTTATTATTTTATGATTTAAGGATAATTAAAGATTAAAGTTTGAATGATTTGTTTAAAATATCTAATTTTCACTGATTCACGAAGTTTTTGTTTGAACTCTACATAAATATGAAATCAGGATTGATTAATCTAATTTGTTCTCCTTTCATTCTTAAATCCTCAGTGACATGGATGACATTAGCTATCTAATTGATGCTACTCATGACATCATCAATACCCTTGAGAGGCTAATAGATTCACCTGATCGAGCAACTGACTTTCAGCCATTAGTCTTTAAGCTTGACTACTTGTATAGAATTGTAGTTAGTCTCAATGTTGATGAATCTGTTATAGAGATGATTGGAATGGCATATAAGATGTTGTCAGAGATAGATATTTTACAAGACAAAATCAAATCTGCTGGATATAAGGCACCATTAATAAAGAGTGGAACATGCGGACGGCCATCTTATCATATAGATAAAGAACAGGTTTTGTTTCTACTTGAACAAGGCTTTAAAGTATGTGACATTAGCAGCATTCTTGGGGTGAGCAGTAGGACAGTGGAGAGGAGAATGTCAACCTTTGGGCTAAATGTATCAGGTAATTAAACATACATGTCATATTTATATACAGGACAAGCTGGTTGTCATCTAGGGCTGTACATATCTGGATAAAGTAAATAAATGTACAAGTAATATGTTAACCACCATTTTCAATAACAGCTATGTGTAGTTAGAGAGCTTGTAGTGACAGGCGCTGAGTTTGAGGTGGCGGGAGTATCTTACTGACTCGAGTATTCAATTTCAATTTGCGTACGTTTATTATTATACTCGAGACGTAAACTGAAATACAATTGAAGAGGGACCCCTGCAAAAACAGCGTAAGTGATCTCTGATCAAACACTGAATTCTCCTTTGAAAATAAAAGATTTTTGGGAGAATGTACATTTTGATCAAAGAGCACTTACATTGTTATTGGTGCATGGCCATAAAGTCTGGTATTTAGCAGTGCTGGAGATTTCACAGAACAAGTCTCATGAAAATCTGCTGTGTGCACATCCCAACCAAATTGTGGCAACACTTCTGGCAATGATTGAAGGTCCATTGTCCTGTATATAAATATGACATGTATGTTTAATTACCTGATACATTTAGCCCAAAGGTTGACATTCTCCTCTCCACTGTCCTACTGCTCACCCCAAGAATGCTGCTAATGTCACATACTTTAAAGCCTTGTTCAAGTAGAAACAAAACCTGTTCTTTATCTATATGATAAGATGGCCGTCCGCATGTTCCACTCTTTATTAATGGTGCCTTATATCCAGCAGATTTGATTTTGTCTTGTAAAATATCTATCTCTGACAACATCTTATATGCCATTCCAATCATCTCTATAACAGATTCATCAACATTGAGACTAACTACAATTCTATACAAGTAGTCAAGCTTAAAGACTAATGGCTGAAAGTCAGTTGCTCGATCAGGTGAATCTATTAGCCTCTCAAGGAAGAGACAAAAGAATATCACAATTGGTTGTATTTACCGACATCCCTCAAATGACCGTGACGCGTTCTTTGAAAAACTAGAAACTCAATTAGAAAACCTAAACAACAAGGGCCAAGAGGTAATTGTTCTAGGAGATATAAATATAAACTTCTTAAAATATAATATTGATAATCACACCTCCGAATTCCTCGACATGTTGCTTAACTTAGGCTTCATGCCACTGATTACCAAGGCTACGAGAATCACTGATCATACATCCACCTTAATAGATCATATTTATACCAACATGCCTCAAAAGGTTATTAAAGCAGGTGTTTGTTTAGCCGATGTCTCCGATCACCTGCCTATCTTCTCCACATTTGCAAACAAACTTCCAGTGATCAATGAAAATAAATACTTTAGAGATTTTTCACACTTCAACAATGACGATTTTTTAAACGACCTACGGAATGTTGATTTCAATGGCTTAATTGTTGAAGATGTGAATGAAAGTACGAACAACATAGTAGATACGCTTAAACAGATATCCGACACACATGTGCCGATACGGAAAGCATCACACCGAAAAAGAAAACACATGAAGAAGCCTTGGATCACAAATGCGATTCTTGTCTCAATTAAGAGAAAACAAAAACTATTCAGAACACATTTTTTAAGCAACGAACCGAGAAAGATTAAAGAATATAAAATATACAACAATAAATTAAACAAAATTAAGGAGGCTGCAAGGAAGAGCTATTTTAGAGCACAATTTGACTTGCACAAAGAAAACTTAAAAACCACGTGGAAGCTAATTGGAATGGTTGTAAACAGAAACAGAAATTTTTCACCTGGTATTAAGAAACTTCTATACAACAATAAATGCTATACGAATAAGGCTAGTATTTGCCATCAACTCAACACACACTATATAAACGTTGGCCCTAAATTAGCAGAGAATATTCCCATAAATGACATAAGCCCAACTAGTTACATTAAGAAATCATTTCCAAATAGCTTTATGTTCAGAAGTATCTGCATTCATGAAGTTTATGATGCTATTATGGGGCTTAAATTGAATAAGTCCTGTATTGGTATTCCACAGAGATGCATACAATTAGCAGGTGGTCATATAAGTGAATCCCTCACAACAATATTTAACCAATCCTTACTTCAAGGCATAGTCCCGGATGTACTAAAAATGTCTAAGGTAACGCCTGTTGATAAAGGAGGGGAAGTTATGGACCCATGCAATTATCGCCCTATCTCCACTTTGTCAGCCCTAACGCAAATCTTTGAAAAACTAGTATACAAACAGCTCATAAATTATATTGAAAAACACGATATTTTATTCCAATTCCAATTCGGTTTTAGAAAAGGCCGCTCAACAGCACAGGCTGTAACTGAAATTGTAGACAGTCTTCGAAGAGCTATAGACAATAATATGTATACTTGTGGAGTATTCTTAGATTTTTCAAAGGCTTTCGACACGGTCAACCACCAAATACTATTAAAAAAACTAGAGGCATATGGAGTAAGGGGGGTCCCCCCTAAACTGGTTTACAAACTACCTAACGAACAGACAACAATATGTTGCGCTAGGAAACACTGAATCCACGAAACAAACAATGATCTGTGGTATACCACAAGGCAGTACCCTAGGACCACTCTTATTCTTAATCTACATTAACGACCTTCCAAACTGTTCAGACACTTTAACATTTAGAATTTTTGCAGATGATACCAATGTATTCGCATCAGCACGAGAACTAAAAAGTCTAGAAGCATTGATAAACTCTGAACTGGACCGAGTCAAGGAATGGTGCGATACGAATAAGCTTTCAATAAACGTTTCTAAAACAAATTATATGATCGTTAAATCTTCGCGGAAAAAGGACGGAGAAATTGATATAAAATTACAAACCAAAGATGGATCGTGCCACTTGGAAAGAAAAGACCATATAAAATATTTAGGTGTTCTGATTGACGATTCAATGTCTTGGAAATATCATGTTTCATATGTTTGCTCTAGAATTTCAAGAAATATTGGTATCATATCCAAGCTTAGGCACTATCTATCTATTCACCAACTAAAACAAATATATTACAACCTTATTTACCCCTACATTTCTTATGCTATTCTAGCCTGGGGGAGTGCTTACCAATCACACTTGAAAAAGATACAAACTAAGCTAAATGTTGTAGCAAGGTTAATATTTTTCTCTGTTATGTTTGGCAAAAATACGGAAAGCGCTCTCCCCTTACTAAATCTCTTAGATATTCAAACTGTAGAAAATGTTTATCGCCTTCATGCCATAAAGTTTGTTCATTTGTGGCATAAAGGTCTCCTTCCAAGCTTGTTTAATGATTTTTTTCAATATGCCAGTGGCAAACACACATACAACACAAGATACTCAACCCAAAAGAATTTATACAAATCACGTGTCCGAACTAATACTGGCAAACAAATGCTTTCATATCAGGTAATTGATCTCTGGCAGGATATTCCTAGCCACCTAAAAGACCTTAGTGTTTTTGTCTTCGCAAAAAAACAAAACACTATCTACTGTCAGAACAACATTAAGTAAAAAAAAAAAAAAAAAAAAAAAAAAAAAAAAAAACATTCTAGATAAATAACCTATTGTAAATATTGAAATTGTCCAGTAGTCTCAAATATCATGATAATCTTTAGCTATTCTTGTTTTACAATAAACCTTCATTCCTTATTGTCCTTTTTCTCTGTTTGTAAAATACTTTCAAAGGCTGGGGGCTAACTCGAAAACCTCACGGTTCACTTAGCTCCCAGGCTCAAACTTCTCAAACTTAAAATATTGCCTAACAATTTTGTCCACTTCTGTATATTTTTAGTATTTCCCATTTGAGTAAATAAAGATTGTATTGTATTGTATTGTAAGGGTATTGATGATGTCATGAGTAGCATCAATTAGATAGCTAATGTCATCCATGTCACTGAGGATTTAAGAATGAAAGGAGAACAAATTAGATTAATCAATCCTGATTTCATATTTATGTAGAGTTCAAACAAAAACTTCGTGAATCAGTAAAAATTAGATATTTTAAACAAATCATTCAAACTTTAATCTTTAATTATCCTTAAATCGGCAGGTACAAAATGCAGACTGGAAAATGCAGACTGCAGACTAGAAAATGCAGACTGCAGACTAGAAAATGCAGACTGCAGACTGGAAAATGCAGACTGGAAAATGCAGACTGGAAAATGCAGACCGGAAAATGCAGACCGGAAAATGAAGACCAGACAAAATCAATAAGAAACATAGATCTATCGGTCTGTAACAGGGCGACTCTGCAAGGCTTTAGATGACTTAGATCCTTATTTTTGGGGGTTATACACGTCTAATGCGGGGTCTTGCTTTTTTCTTGACTGCCGGCGCCAGACACGCCGCCGGTGTATGCGAGCCACGCCGAATCCGAGCTTTTCATGACAATATTTCCTTAATAACAGAAAGGAAAAGCTATGCATGTATTCCTAGGTATTTTGAGTTATTTACTTACTTTTTAATTACGTTCGTATTTAGCCGGGTCCTGTCTTTGTTAAACTGATTCAGTCCCATCTTCTTCTGTCCACCATTTAAAATTTATTGCTATGCACAGGAAGCCCAAAGCAGCCGACACCCTTGAGAATCAGAAAAAGTGTCCGTAACTGGAACTGTCCGCTTACGGGAATAGTTCTCGTAAGCGGACACTTGTGGAATATGGGATGTGTCCGCTTACGGGAGCTACTATAAAGACCCTGGGTGGTACTCAGAAGATTTTTGGGTGGGGGTGTGCCGCGGAGACCTCAAAACCCTGACCCTATCCCAGACCTAAAAATGCCGTTTACCATACCCTATCCCAGACTTGAAGCAAAAAATCTATACCCTATCCCAGAGGTGATCTTGTGATGTTTATGAAAGAGTCCAGATCCCGAACAGTTTTTAATTACAATTACACTACGAAAGCCGTTGTTTTGTTTTAATATGGTATTTTAAGCTGTAGTGTGGTCGATAGAGCGCTATATAAGCATGGCGTCTGACGACAAGTATATCAAAATCCATACCCTTTCCCAGACCAAAACCGTAAAAAGGATAACCTATCCCAGACCTCGGCAGCTCAAAAACCATACCCTATCCCGCGGCATATGTACCCATATAGCCCATATAAGAGAGTACCCACTCCCCCGGGAATAAAGCTGCAGGTATATGATGATGTCATCATTGTGAGCTAATGTCGGTACATAAATCTGTACACACAAGAATTAGGAGAAATATTTGCAAATGGAAGACTTCTTCATTGCGCTTAAAGACTTGAGTTGCATGTCCACCAAGATATCATTTACGCGTGCAACGGCTTGAGACAGTCGCTCGTTTCCTTGCGCGCCAGTCAGAGAAGTCTGCAACTTCTTAGCAAGTTCCATCGCACCTTGTACAGAATTAACTTCTGGAACTCTCAACGGCTTGTAAAAGTCCTCGATCGTCTCTTCATACAATAGCGATACTTACTGTTTGTAAACACTGACGTCATTTATATATTTGCATATATAATGTGGTTGGCAAAAAAAAACATGTGTTTGTATGACTTGTATGGGAACTAGCGATTTAGGCCTCACAAAATACATCTAAAGTCTCAATTCTGATTCCAAATCTTAATTCCTTTATAAGACTTATAAGTTAAGAGCATATAAGCTTCGATGAAAGGGCTTGCTTGCATTTTGCAAGAACAAGAAAGTAATTTAGCGATGAATAAGCACCGACCTGTGATATTTTATAAGCATCTGACTGGGTTCACGCTTCGTTTCTGCCAACCACAGAAAGCAACAAATGTGGCGTTACTGGCCTGTGTGACGTCACAGTAAGTATCGCTATACACAAGATTATTTGGATGACAGTTCACTTTACAGCCCTGTTTACAATACTGTAATTGCTCTAGAACTGTATCAAATAAACCGATAAAGCGAATTGCGGAAAAGTTCTAAGCTAACACCGGTGTGAAGTTGATTGATTGCAACATAATACTCATAATCATTCTAGTAATGAGATTATTCTGCCGGGGTGTCCACTTTATCCGGATTGGGCGAGGTTTGTTGTTGGATCATGGGTGACTGGCCGCGCGGCAACAGATCTCACGGTGACCATACTATTAAATGCAATACCTATGGCGTTTTTTTTTATTAGGTCTTAGATCCGTCTTTGAAACGTGGATAAGAGAGTTAGCACTCGTTCTCAAAAACCCTAGGCTCCTACGACTTACCCCGTCAACGTTAACCGTTAACTGAAAAACGTTTCAAGCTTGAGCGCCCAGGAAAACGACGTTTAGTGTTGAGGACTAGTTTGTGGCTTAAGTTCACAGGTAAAGGACGATCGTTTTAATAGACAAGAAAGTTCAAGAAAATCCTTAATGTAATAGCCCCTCCAAGAACAATTTATATATAATTGGAGAGGCTAATTTGGGCTTCCTGTTCATAGCAATACATTTAAAATGGTGGACAGAAGAAGATGGGACTGAATCAGTTTAACAAAGACAGGACCCGGCTAAATACGAACGTAATTAAAAAGTAAGTAAATAACTCAAAATACCTCGGAATACATAGCTTTCCTTTCTGTTATTAAGGAAATATTGTCATGAAAAGCTCGGATTCGGCGTGGCTCGCATATACACGGCGTGTCTGGCGCCGGCAGTCAAGAAAAAAGCAAGACCCCGCATTAGACGTGTATAACCCCAAAAAAATAAGGATCTAAGTCATCTAAAGCCTTGCAGAGTCGCCCTGTTACAGACCGATAGATCTATGTTTCTTATTGATTTTGTCCGGTCTGCATTTTCCAGTCTGCATTTTCCAGTCTGCATTTTCCAGTCTACATTTTCCAGTCTGCATTTTCCAGTCTGCAGTCTGCATTTTCCAGTCTGCAGTCTGCATTTTGTACCTGCCGATCCTTAAATCATAAAATAATAAAGCTTAACACTGAATATAAACTTAAATTAGTATTAACTTAAATAATTATAACTGTCTTAGTATTAACTTATTTAGGATGTAGAGTGTTTAGCACCTACTTCGAGTACCAGCCATCCGTGATGCAATAGAAAGCAAAACTTTACAAATCTAGAACGAACCTAAATATGCATGTACACGAAGCAGGAGCAGAGCCGGGTTTTAAGAAACAAAAATAAGTCAATAGTAAAACTAGACTAACGCACACTACTACACGTCTAGTTGAACAAAATAAGTGCTTATACTTACCATAGAGATTCCTATAGAGTTAAAATTCAGTTAGGGACGACTGCATAGATCCGCCATTTTATTTTGCTCGGTTGAAACTGCCCGGCCGTGTGAGGGTGGACTTCCACTGCCGCTTAGCCTTCCCTGCTGGGGCTTATTTTGGTATCACACGTAGGGGAGGGGGGACGATGGCACATGAGCCCGCGATGTCGATCGTCTATTGGATTGCGGTTGGATGTCAAATGAAAAAACTTGTATGTCAAATACGAAAACTTGCATGTCAAATTGGAAAGGTATCCGAATAACAAAAGTAGCATGAAGAACACGAAATGTTGGAGGTCAAATTTGAAAACTACCATTTAAAACAAGTCAAATTGGAAGTCAAATTCAAAATATTGACAAGAATATAGAAAGTCCAATGTAGAATACAAAGTTGGGATTTTGGCGGAAATTGGACACCATATACCGGTAGGTTAAATTTAGTTTCAATGTATAACGTATTTAAACTGAAGCACACATGAGTACTTTGCACGTTTCCGCGCGCGTTCATGCATGCATGAACTGGCTTCGTCCTGCCACGTGGTGTAGTTTTACAATGGATACGGAAGTGAATACCTGTAAAGACTAGTGTAGGTCTGAGTGTGTCGGCGAGAAAGATAAACACTGGTATAATCAACTGAAAGTCGATTCTTGTGACTCGTAAACATACACAGCAGTATTAGCTTATTATAGCCAACTAAAAAGTAAAAGGGAAGATAAAAGCCAACAACGGCAAAAAGACGAGCACGTTACACGCTAACTTAGCGTGTAACGTGCATCACTCTTGAACGTGTATAAACGTGCATCACTCTTGAAAATAACGTTCTATCAGCCGAGGGTTCATTAAAAGGGCATGCGGCAGTATTTATTTCCTTAACTACCATTCTTCACGGATTGACAGAACCGAAATTAAACTGACTCGTAAAACTCTCAAACCGTAATTCGAATTTTGTATTATAAAACTAATAATAGGACATGGTTTTCCGCGTTCTTTAGACAAAGAACATACGTCCGAGGTGAGTGAGTGATCTTTATTTAACAAGAGGCCCTGAGTGCCTTAACTCGGGCCACCCAGGAATAGGTAAATGCATGTCAGCTTGCCTGTTTGTTGCCCCCATTTGAGACCATGCAATGTGATATTTCTCCAGAGGATTCAGTGCTTTGTTTTCCAATTATAGAAAATTGGTACATTTCCTCTTGGGAAAACAGGAAAAAATAAAAAAGCATTACTCGAGGGACAAGAAACACAGGATAAATTAGAATGCACAAAAACTCAAAATGCTGCTGAAATAATATCTCAGCAAACATATGTTCATTCCTGTCATAGCTTTGTATCATAAAATAAGTGATGGTCTCTTTGTATACAGTATCGAAGCTCTTTTTGACCATGGAAACTAAAACCATTTCAAAATCTTGGAACTTTTATATAGCTGCCTTGGCGCTTGAAGTGCAATTGCATCGAACAACAAAGCCTGTACTGGTGTGAGATCTGAGAGCACATTACTATACACATGTAACCAAAGTGAGCTTTTAGTCCCCTCACCGACGGGCAACAAACATCTGACAAACACCCCTGGGTTCCCATGGGTCGGAAGCCACAGATACATGCAATATTTACCCACCTATTTGCAACAGAAAATATTTTAAGGCAGCAGTCATGATTATATTTTATGTAGTATGTATGCTACCATTTGCTAGATTTAGCCTGCATATATTAATATATATATATATATATGCAGCGAAGTGCAAAAATTCTCCCCCCCCCCCCCCCCCCCATGAAAATTTTATACTTATATACTTATATCGGTTGCATCATGGGTAATCCAAAAATGTGCTTTTCATTTATTTTTCTAACAAAAAATATATCAGGTAGGATTGAAAAATGTGCGAGTAAAACATTTTTAGATCATATGGGTCCATCAGTTAAAGAAAACAAGTGCTATTTTCAGTTTTAGTTGTACTAATTTATTCCATGCGTTTGCCACTGGGTCGGGTCCACCGAAACGCTCCTATGACTTCAAGGAACTCACTGTATTCTGAACAGACAACTTTACTTTCTCCGCGTCGCACTAGCTAGGTTTATTCTATTTCCCTAAATGAGGCTGAAGTATTCACTAAATTGCATTCAAACCTTGGAGCCTAAGTTTAAGTTTATTATCAATTTGAAACACGTTCTATTTTATCTTATGGCAGTTCCACCAGTCGTTTGCAATTCTGCCAAACAAACTGAACCAAATTCAACACTTCAAAGCCAAACGCAGCTAAAATATTGTTGCCGTTATGAAGTCTGCATAAGAGCTAAAATTTCACTGGGAACACATCAGTTTTCTTTTGCGTTTTTTTTTTGCGACGTAATTATTTCGCATATGAAGTATTGATCAAACATATTTTATTTTATTCAGAATTGAATGCGGGCGGTTTTCGTTTTGATGTTCGTGATGCATATTTAACTTATATTCTGATAAATTTTAAGTTATATAAAATGGTTAAGATCAAACTGTGTATCAGTTGATTTATTTTATTACTAAAAATTATCTTTGAATGATTGTCGGGAATACCAATAAATTTACAACCTAGTGAGGCCAAATTAAATAAAGATTTACTTATGAATAAGTCTCAATGTGAGTTTAACTGACGACCAATTGTAAAATTTATGTAACACGCAGGAGAAATTATTTTTACACAAGACCTAAACCATTTAATTTTGGTCCATAATTTAAACAGGTTAAAACAAATTCGGTTCTGATCTTACTTTCACTTCCAATAACTAAATGCGATTTTTACAACCGCATTGCGGACTTCATAAAACAATTATTTTAGCTACGCTGTGTTTAATTAATTTGGTTGAATGTTTGGCAGAATCGCACACATCGAACCATAATATAGAGCGTGTTTCACAATGATAATACGCTTAAACCTAGGCTCCAAGATTTGAAATCGATTTAGTGAATACTTCAGCCTCATTCAGAGCAATAGAGTAAACCTAGCTAGTGCGACGTGGAGAAATGAAAAGTTCAGAATACAGTGAGTTCCTTGAAGTCATAGCAGCGTTTCGGTGCACCGGACCCAATGGCAAACGCATGGAATAAATTAGTACAACTAAAACTGAAAATAAAACTTGTTGTCTTCAACGCATGGGCCCATATGATCTAAAAATGTTTAACTCGTACATCAAGCAAACAATACTCTTATCAAGCAAACAATCCGGTTTCAGACGTGTACATTCCACTTTGACGGCTTTGCTGGAAGCAACTGATGATTGGGCGCTAAATATCGACCGGGGAAACATAAATGCTGTTGTTTTTCTAGACCTCAAAAAGGCCTTTGATACCGTCAATCATAGTATTTTACTGTCTAAACTTGAGTATTACGGTATCAAAGGAAAAGCCCACGATTGGTTTTCATCCTACTTAAATCAACGCTCTCAAAAATGTTTTGTCAACGGGTCTTTGATAGGAACACGCTAGTCATGGCATTCCTCAAGGAACAATCCTTGGTCCATTGTTGTTTCTATTATTTATCAATGATCTCCCTCACTGCGTTTTAAACTCTACACCAAGAATGTATGCTGACGATACCAGTCTAACCTTCTCAAGTAATGACATTGATGTTTTAAGCAACAACATTGTATCTGATCTAGCATGCGTTCATGAGTGGCTTAGAGCTAACAAGCTAACATTAAATATTAGTAAGACCATAGTTAATAGAGTGGAATGGTTATGAAACCCAGCGACTTTCTTTGTTATATGTCTTTGTTAGCTTTTTTCAACCACTACCCTGCACAAAACACAATAGAAATTCCAATGTGTTAATCAATCAGCCAATAGAAACGTGTGAGTTCAGTCGTTCAGGGGACGCTAATGAACTATGACCCTGCACAATATTTTGTCTTGCCCCCTTTCAACATAAATCGCAGCGCCTCTGTTAGCCCCTTTGAAGTTTGCCGGGTTTCATAACCATTCCACTCTATTAACTATGGTAAGACAGAGTTCATGCTTATTAGTTCTAGACAAAAAACTACATACTCTATCACAAAACGTCATATCCTCTATAAATAATATTGCAATCAAGCAAGTCAAAACGGCCAAATCACTAGGCGTGCATATTGATGAAAACCTGTCGTGGAAAAAACACATTGAAATTACGTCTAAGAAAATTGCCTCCGGCATTGGAGCCATAAAACGTATCAGACCCTTTGTTCCATTTAAAGTATTACTAAGCGTGTACAATGCATTGGTCCAACCACACTTTGACTATTGTAGTCAAGTGTGGGAAAATTTTAACAAGGGTCTAAGTGACAAACTACAAAAACTCCAGAACCGTGCTGCCCGTGTTCTTTTAAACGCTTCATATGACTCCAATGCTGAACGATTATTCAAAACGTTGGGCTGGAAGAATCTGAAGACTCGGAGGCTTGTTCATTTATCGATAATGGTCTTCAAATGTCTAAATAATCTAGCTCCCGAATATCTTTGTTCTAAATTCATAGCACGAAATGAGATTACTAATTATGTTCTTAGAGATTCTTCCTTCAAACTTGCTGTTCCATATCCACGCACAAATTATTGCAAGCGCAGCTTCAGCTATCGTGGAGCAACCCTATGGAACAGCCTGCCAAGTGATATACGGGAGGAAAAATCTCTAATATCTTTCAAGAATAAAATTAACTGCTACGACTTCACAAATACGCCATTGTAATTAATTTAGATCACACGGCGCTCATGTAAAACAGGAATTACTATAATAGGGATTATAGAGTTGTAGAGTAGAATTATAATTCTTTTATATAGTAGTATTTTTAGCATACCAATTTTAGTAGTTTTTTATAAGTAATATTTTAGTATACCAATATTATTAGTTTCATAATGTTAGTAGTAGTTTATATCACTATTATTAATATAATTATTATATCTTTTACTGCAAATGTTATACCTGATGAGCCACACCGTGTCTAAATAAAGATTGATTGATTGAATCCTACCTGATATATTTTTTGTTAGAAAGATGTCTGGAAAGCACATTTTTGGATTACCCATGATGCAACCGATATAAGTATATAAGTATATAATTTTCGTGGGGAGGGTCAGAATTTTTGCACGCGGCTGTATATATATATATCTGCCATGTTTTCACAAAATGACCCTTAGAACCTAAGACCCCCTTTTGTGAAAACATGATAGATCTTGTGTGCCTTTAGCTTTAAAAGCCAGTAACTCGTGTTTTTGCCGTGTTTATGAAAGGGCAAATGACAGTTTAAGACTTTTCTGGCCTTTCGCTCCCGTAATTCATCTCTAGGTATTTTAGGCGGGGGGGGGGGGGGGGGGGAGGACTAGTTCAACATTTTCAAACTGAGTGGCGCCATTTCTCGACCTTTTAATGGATTTCGATGCACTATACGGCAATACAACGTTCTCTTCCTGTAGATTAAGTTTAAATCATGGAATGTTGCCGTATTTTGAATATAAATGCCAGAAAATGGCGTTTTTCTAACCTAACCCTAACCTCTAGCTCTCAAATAAAGAAATTATGGAGTAGATCTCACACAAGTAAATTATGGGATAGAAAGGCCAGAAAAGTCTTAAACTGTTATTTGCCCTTTCATGAAAACGGAAAAAATACGAGTTACTGTCTTTTAAAGCTAAAGGCACACAAGATCTGTCATGTTTTCACAAAAGGACCCTTAGAACCTATATAAGACACCCTTTTGTGAAAACATGGTAGATATATATATATATATATATATACTAAGGATTCGGAGTATTTAAATTTTTGGTTGATTCATATTTCGCTCTGCAATACTGTTTCGTGGGGACCAAAGTCCTCACTCGTCAGGAGTTACTTCGTGAATGAATATTTTTTTACAGTTGAGCGTGCACCGAGCTTTCCACGCAAGCGGGTGTAGGTTCAAATGGCATTCCGCTGACGTGCATCTCATGTGCGCGCTCAACTGGGACTAATTGTATCGTAATAATGATTTGTTCCTATGCCTACATGATGATATAAGTTCGTTCCTCTTGTTAAGCGTGCATCGGAATGGTTGACAAATAATAACATACTTCTCCCTAAGGCATAAATTACATCGTTTGCTTGCACTACTGTAAGGTTTTGCTTGCGAAATAATTAGCCATGAAATTTCGTAATCTACATTAATGTCCTTAAGAGTCCAAATATGTTTGCTAAGTTCTGTTGAGTTTCTCTTGGATGAGTGCCGGAATGATGCAGTATGGTTTCTGTATCTAGTCTTGAACTCGTTGTCAGTGAGGCCCACGTATGATTCACATGTGTTGTTATCTTTACGTTTTACACACGCTTGGTACACTACAGCAGACTGCAGGCAGTTTCCGCTAAGGGGGCATTCGTTCTTGTTACGGCAGTTACAGGTCTTCTTACTTTCTTCATCCTCAGGTTTGCTATCGTTGTTAAAGTCCTTTAGGTGTCTCTTATTGTGGGCGTCGATAATTTGTTTAATGTTGCTCATGCAGCTGTAACTAATTTTAATGGTATTTCTGTTGAAGATTTTCCTGAGGTTATTGCCTATTGGGAAACATTTATCAACAAGGCTAAGGAATTTCTTACCTACATTAGTGTAGACATTCTTGCTGAACGGGGGATTATACCACAGGATGTTATTTCTTGGTCTGTTTCTTCGTTTGTTCGTAGTTTTCGGTTCAAACTCAAGTCTGTGGTTGTATCCGCTCTCATTCAGTGCCTTCTGATAGAGTGGTGCGGCAAGATCGAATGACTTCTTGTCCGATGATATGGACGAGAGACGTCTGTTGATGCCTGCAGGTATATTTTTGATGATAGAAGGCGGGTGGTTGCTCTGCCGGTGTACATAAAGCGGGGTGCTGTTGGGTTTTGCATATGGGCTGTATGTGTTCTCGGTGAGATTAAAGGTAACATCCAGGAAGTTTACAACTTTTTTGTTTACTTCTATGGTGATCCGTAGTCCGTGTTCTTTGAATATGGAGCTGATCTCTTTCTTTGTTCTCTCTGTTTCTTTTGGCGTGGCGTCTGTAACAGCCAAACCATCGTCTCGGTATAGTCCTATTTTGTTCCCATGCTTTAAATGGAGCTGTGATAGTATAAAACAACCCACTAGTTCGCATGTTTCCGCTCCGTCGAAGCTCCCCATTGTTACGTCAAAAGGGCTAGTGCTCTTCTTTTGCCATTCTTGTTGTTTGTTGATGAGGAGTGAGTTCTTCGCTTGTATAATGATGTTTCTTTCGTCTTCTGTTATGTTGTCGTAGTTTGAAGCGAAATTCAGCGCTTTCGTCAGGAGCTCCTCTTTAATGGACGGGTAGAATTCTACGATGTCGAAACAGATGAAGTTATGCTTTTCCTTGTCATCGATGAGGTTGAACCATTTGATGACCGAAGAGGTGTTCTTCCACTGGTTTATCTTAGTTGCTGTTACGATCTTTCCATTTATTCTATCCAGTATTTGTTTACTGATTTTACCAATCTCAGATTTGGTGGGGTTTATTAATCTGCAGGTGGGTTTGTTTGTAAAGTTTGGTTTGTGGTCTTTCAGCGTTATGAATGCCTCTTTCCTAGCGGTGATGTCGATTCTATCGTCAATGTCTAGTTTAGCTGCGATGTTTTTGTCCTCCTGCTGGATTTTACATGCTGTTGTACCAGAGGACTTCTTGTATGATTTAGTAATGTTTTTGTCAATTAACTCGTTGTATTTAGCGGGCTCCATCTTGTAGAAGTTCGTAGTTTTGTCTGCAGAGACAAGTAGTTTACTGTCGCTTTTAATGTACTTGACATCTTTCTTGATGCCATTTAAAAAGTTATCGTTTGCTTGTTTAAACTTTATGCCTTGGATGATATTTAGCATTCCGTCCTCAAATTCTTTGAGTTCGTCCATAGGTGGAGGGTTCTTTGTGGAATTGAAGCCGTATGTTTGCTTGGTGGATGAAGTCGCGTTAGGGTTAAGGAAGAAGTATGTTTTCCAACGCATTCTCCGAAGGAAGCATTCGGTTTTCTCAATGAGGCAGTGTAGGTAGTCCTTTTCGGATGGTATGGGAATATTCTTAGTTGAATAACCAAGGTTCATTTTCTCCATGGTGAATTGTCGTAGAGTGCTCAACAAACTAGGAGCGTCGAGTAGATAAATAAATGTTTCGATTAATTCTATCAAACAGTGCTCGATACAGTGCTGTAGAGCAATAATACTAAGGATTCGGAGTATTTAAATTTTTGGTTGATTCATATTTCGCTCTACAATACTGTTTCGTGGGGACCAAAGTCCTCACTCGTCAGGAGTTACTTCGTGAATGAATATTTTTTTACAGTTGAGCGTGCACCGAGCTTTCCACGCAAGCGGGTGTAGGTTCAAATGGCATTCCGCTGACGTGCATCTCATGTGCGCGCTCAACTGGGACTAATTGTATCGTAATAATGATTTGTTCCTATGCCTACATGATGATATAAGTTCGTTCCTCTTGTTAAGCGTGCATCGGAATGGTTGACAAATAATAACATACTTCTCCCTAAGGCATAAATTACATCGTTTGCTTGCACTACTGTAAGGTTTTGCTTGCGAAATAATTAGCCATGAAATTTCGTAATCTACATTAATGTCCTTAAGAGTCCAAATATGTTTGCTAAGTTCTGTTGAGTTTCTCTTGGATGAGTGCCGGAATGATGCAGTATGGTTTCTGTATCTAGTCTTGAACTCGTTGTCAGTGAGGCCCACGTATGATTCACATGTGTTGTTATCTTTACGTTTTACACACGCTTGGTACACTACAGCAGACTGCAGGCAGTTTCCGCTAAGGGGGCATTCGTTCTTGTTACGGCAGTTACAGGTCTTCTTACTTTCTTCATCCTCAGGTTTGCTATCGTTGTTAAAGTCCTTTAGTTGTCTCTTATTGTGGGCGTCGATAATTTGTTTAATGTTGCTCATGCAGCTGTAACTAATTTTAATGGTATTTCTGTTGAAGATTTTCCTGAGGTTATTGCCTATTGGGAAACATTTATCAACAAGGCTAAGGAATTTCTTACCTACATTAGTGTAGACATTCTTGCTGAACGGGGGATTATACCACAGGATGTTATTTCTTGGTCTGTTTCTTCGTTTGTTCGTAGTTTTCGGTTCAAACTCAAGTCTGTGGTTGTATCCGCTCTCATTCAGTGCCTTCTGAGATTGGTAAAATCAGTAAACAAATACTGGATAGAATAAATGGAAAGATCGTAACAGCAACTAAGATAAACCAGTGGAAGAACACCTCTTCGGTCATCAAATGGTTCAACCTCATCGATAACAAGGAAAAGCATAACTTCATCTGTTTCGACATCGTAGAATTCTACCCGTCCATTAAAGAGGAGCTCCTGACGAAAGCGCTGAATTTCGCTTCAAACTACGACAACATAACAGAAGACGAAAGAAACATCATTATACAAGCGAAGAACTCACTCCTCATCAACAAACAACAAGAATGGCAAAAGAAGAGCACTAGCCCTTTTGACGTAACAATGGGGAGCTTCGACGGAGCGGAAACATGCGAACTAGTGGGTTGTTTTATACTATCACAGCTCCATTTAAAGCATGGGAACAAAATAGGACTATACCGAGACGATGGTTTGGCTGTTACAGACGCCACGCCAAAAGAAACAGAGAGAACAAAGAAAGAGATCAGCTCCATATTCAAAGAACACGGACTACGGATCACCATAGAAGTAAACAAAAAAGTTGTAAACTTCCTGGATGTTACCTTTAATCTCACCGAGAACACATACAGCCCATATGCAAAACCCAACAGCACCCCGCTTTATGTACACCGGCAGAGCAACCACCCGCCTTCTATCATCAAAAATATACCTGCAGGCATCAACAGACGTCTCTCGTCCATATCATCGGACAAGAAGTCATTCGATCTTGCCGCACCACTCTATCAGAAGGCACTGAATGAGAGCGGATACAACCACAGACTTGAGTTTGAACCGAAAACTACGAACAAACGAAGAAACAGACCAAGAAATAACATCCTGTGGTATAATCCCCCGTTCAGCAAGAATGTCTACACTAATGTAGGTAAGAAATTCCTTAGCCTTGTTGATAAATGTTTCCCAATAGGCAATAACCTCAGGAAAATCTTCAACAGAAATACCATTAAAATTAGTTACAGCTGCATGAGCAACATTAAACAAATTATCGACGCCCACAATAAGAGACAACTAAAGGACTTTAACAACGATAGCAAACCTGAGGATGAAGAAAGTAAGAAGACCTGTAACTGCCGTAACAAGAACGAATGCCCCCTTAGCGGAAACTGCCTGCAGTCTGCTGTAGTGTACCAAGCGTGTGTAAAACGTAAAGATAACAACACATGTGAATCATACGTGGGCCTCACTGACAACGAGTTCAAGACTAGATACAGAAACCATACTGCATCATTCCGGCACTCATCCAAGAGAAACTCAACAGAACTTAGCAAACATATTTGGACTCTTAAGGACATTAATGTAGATTACGAAATTTCATGGCTAATTATTTCGCAAGCAAAACCTAACAGTAGTGCAAGCAAACGATGTAATTTATGCCTTAGGGAGAAGTATGTTATTATTTGTCAACCATTCCGATGCACGCTTAACAAGAGGAACGAACTTATATCATCATGTAGGCATAGGAACAAATCATTATTACGATACAATTAGTCCCAGTTGAGCGCGCACATGAGATGCACGTCAGCGGAATGCCATTTGAACCTACACCCGCTTGCGTGGAAAGCTCGGTGCACGCTCAACTGTAAAAAAATATTCATTCACGAAGTAACTCCTGACGAGTGAGGACTTTGGTCCCCACGAAACAGTATTGTAGAGCGAAATATGAATCAACCAAAAATTTAAATACTCCGAATCCTTAGTATTATTGCTCTACAGCACTGTATCGAGCACTGTTTGATAGAATTAATCGAAACATTTATTTATCTATATATATATATATATATACACCCGTTTTCAAAAACATTGCACTGCAAATATATATTTACCTTTTGTATTCTTGTCAAATTTGACAGCTAAAACAATGGAGAACAAAAGGTATATATATATATAAATCAAAAGCAATGTTTTTGAAAACGAGTATATATATATATAAACAAATTAATTGGAGTTCTTCTTGATTCACATGCTGTTTATTTCCACTACAACGCTGTTTCGTGCGGCCGGTGCGGAAACACCGTCCGTACTCTTCAGGTGGGAATGCGTGAATAATTCGACAAAGAATGTTACGTGCGTTGCTATGGTACACACGCTAGGTTATTACTATAAAATTATAGGTGTTATACGAATTGCAGCAGATATTTGTTGCGGTGCCTACAGCCACTCGCGAGTTCATTACGCTTGTTAAGTGTGCAAAGGTCAGGTTTACATAAGATATAATATTTTTCAGTTAAGCATAAATTACAACGTTTAGTGGCGTTAGAGTACGATTTAGCTTTCTTGATGACTTTCCACTTGATTTCATACGTTTCGTTATTGTCCTTTAATGTCCATATATATTTGCTCAGTTCTGTGGCGTTTCGGTGTTTTTCGTTTCTGAATGAAGCTGTATGGTTTCTGTACCAAGTTTTAAAGGCATTTTCTGTAAGTCGTATATATGTTTCTGTTCTGTTGTTGCTCTTGACCGTGGCCTGGTATATCACACTTTCTGTTAGACACTTCTTTTCTAGCGGACATTCAGTGCTGTTTCTGCAGTTGCATTCTTTCTTTGTATTTTCAGTTTTTGTTTGTGCCTTCTTGATTGTTGATTGTTGTGGGCGGAAATTGTACTCCTTAAATTAGGCATGCACGAGTAGCTTAACTTTAGTGTGTTGCGGTTGAATATCTTGTGGAGTGTGTTGTTGTGATTACAACTTTCTCCGATGATATTGACAAATTTCCTCCCGATGTTAGTGGACACGTTTGCGCTATACGGTGGGTTATACCATGTTACGTTTCTTTTACGGGTTTTCTTAGGGTTAGAGTTCTGCATGGCTGGCGGTTTGAAGGTGAGAACGCGAACGTAGCCGCTGTTGTTAAGTGCCTCCTGGTCCAGCACAAAATAGTTATTTTATTTTCTGTCGAATGGACGAAAACTCGCGCGAAGTGATCGCTGCTTCGCTCGGAGGTGAATATATAGAGGTTATTGACCAAGCTTGTTCGGTCAAGATGGGGGGATATTGGCCTCGTTCATTTTTTGCGTTTTTATGGACTCGGTCCATAAAAACGCAAAAAATGAACGAGGCCAATATCCCCCCATCTTGACCGAACAAGCTTGGTCAATAAGGTTTTTATTATATGGCACAAATGAATAAAATCACACTTTGACACACGCGCCAGGAACCCATTGCGTGGTAAACTGAAGAGCGAATATAACTGAATCAATCTAAAATTAGACCGAGTCTCGACGACTTTTCACTTGAAGTTCAACCTTGTGGAGTTCAAAACAGTTTGTTTTCCGACATAAAAAAATGCGTTTTTATGGATGAAAACTGACCTATACTTTACTTCAGCCCCGGTACTGAGTTTCAATGACAACTTCATCGGGAATGCCGAATGCATTAACTAGAGACAAAAATGTGCATATTTGTGGAAGATTTGAAAGTTGAAAACCGGCGTTGAAATCACTCGAGTGGCGATAACTCAGATAAGCACACTACAAAACTTGACAAATAGAGCTGTAGAAGAATACAAACAAACTTGTAAGTATTAATCTAGTAATTACTCTTAATTTGTAAGCCATTTACCAAATGTAAATGCTGAATTTCTTAGCTCATACAATATAAAACCTGCTTTCTTTGATGAAACTGTGTGCTAAGCTTACTCGTTTCCGTAATAATTTTATTTCTTTGTACCACGATTGTAGTAGCGTTGTGAGGTAGCCGAACTTTTCTTTGTGTTTTTGAAGTCACGGCCATTTCAGCTTCGCTATAGTTTTTTATCTCCGTAAGTCCAGCTTCGTTCAATTCAGTCGCTTTTGCTGCAAGAGCCAGAAAAAACTGCATTAATCCCTCTAAAAAGGTGAATTTTAGCTGTAAACGAAAAGGCAGAACGATTTTTAAATTAGTATTTGCCTTCATGTCACAAATTGTTTAGTTTCTTTCAAAATGTATGGGTTCTATCGCTATTTGTTTACGAAGAATTGTGAGCGGTTTTGTAAAATCCTGAGCGGGCAAGATGGGAAAATCTTGCCCGCTGAGCAACCAATCAGATTGCAGCATTCAGAGTCATCTTGCCCGCTCACGGAGCTGCCATGTAATAATAAATCATATTCACTGTTTGAGTAGACAATCAGAGCACGCGAAAGTGATATTCACTGGTGTGGTATATCCACTCCGCTTGAGGGTGGTTTGTTTGCATTCTGCATCGGCCCGTACGATTCAAGAAGACACGAAGGTCTATAAACCATTTGCAGATGACTCAGCTAGAGCATTTAGGCAGTACCTTCTCCCAGCTCTTTTAAGGGCCCACTGGGATTTGAACCCACTACCTCTGCACAACGGACAATGCAGTTGTGGGCATCTTTCTGTTGTGGGCCAAACTTCGTTCAGATAAAATTATTCCTATTGTAATGAAATTATACATAAAATTATACATATATAACTGAAATGTAAAGTCAATTATTAGTTCTCAAATAAATAATAGACTAACTGATCCCAAATGATGTCTCGTATTTCAGAAATAAACATGCGATTTCCACTTGGTTTTTGGATCATCTTCACACCAAATTGTGGTAGACGATCGACACTAGACGTACCCCAATGTTTAAAACTAAAAGTACTCCTAACCCGGAAAATTTAAAGGGGCTATGTCATGGTACTGCGCATGTATCGAGTAATCGCTCGTTTAGTGGATGTTAATTGATACAAACAGTTAAACTTCCCTCCCTCAATGCTTGATTGAAAGGATTTTCAATATTTTCCCTGGAGACTGTTTAATACACTGTTTGTTAGTCATTTTTGCATATTTGCTTTGATTTTAAGCATCCCACATGGACGAGAGGTTCGGTAGTTCATATCAAAATCGGTGGAAATAGCTTTTTCCGCCCCGGAAAAACGAATGTAAAGTCTTACCGTGACACAGCCCCTTTAAGTGCTGGGCGCCTCCTGTAAGATCCAAGAACTGAGAAATCGGGCCAGTTTCTACTCTATTTGAAACCATTATCCTAATAAATGACAACACTGCAAGCTTGTATTAAAGTTTGTTTACTTGCAATTCTGTTTGACCAAGGCTACCCAAGCGTAAGGTTTTTTATTAACCGTTTATTTTACAAGGCTTGACTGGGAAGTGAGAGAGTTTTTAGAAATTGCAATAATTCGGTAAATATTGAAATAAAAGAAACAAGACTTTATCCGTGTGTTGGTCAGTTATTGGGCTGTGTCTGTGTGCAATTTCACCGCGGTATTTGAGCGATTTTTCATCACGGCAGAACCAGACCAGTACTAAAGAGAGAGAAGGCAGGACACTAAAAAGGCCAATCTCTAACAACGAGTCGAATTCATAAAATATTTTCAACATGAAAACCAACGTCTGTGCCATTCAACTTACTGCAACTGCATCGGGGAAGGTTTAATGCTTGACTTTTTGCTATTAGATCCGAGATATGCCTCTTTTTCGAGGAGCACGCTGCCATAGAAAACCATTGAACTATCACTAACCGCCATTTTTTTACACCTCGACCACATAAAGATGCCACGGCAAGAAGCCGTTGGCGCGGCCAAGCCTGGCGCTAACAAAAAGTTCGACTCGTTGTTGGAGATTGGCCTTTTTAGTGTCCCGCCTTCTCTCTCGCCTAAATGCGCTAAAAATCGCCTAAATGCGCTGAAATTGCACACAGACACAGCCCAATAACTGACCAACAAACAGGTAAAGTCATGTTTCTTTTATTTCAATATTTACAGAATTATTGCAATTTCTATAAACTCTCTCAATTCCCAGTCGTCTTGTCAAATACGGCCAATCAAAAACCTTACGGCTTGGGTAGCCTGTGGTTTGACCCGGCCAGACTAGATGTGTGTTTGGGTAGCCAATCTCCTTTCGTATATGTGAGAATTTTCCATCGAAAATCCATAAAAGTTCTGTCATCCCTTGAATAACTGAACATCTTGGTATTTCAGTCGAAGGAACCTTTGGTTTCAGCAAAATAATGGTTAAGAATGTCCCAAATATTTGCTCCGTTGCTGGGAATACCGGAATCTCTACAAATATCTTTGAGAACCAAGATCCCGCGGGTGTCGAATCTGATTGGTTGATCCTGTTACGTGTTGAGTTGTCCATCGAACAATGGGCTCCTGTGTAATCTGATTGGTTAACGGCGAAATAGCTCGACTTTGAAAATAAATAAAAAGACGCGCGATTTCTGACTCGTGCCGGCCAAAGGCCTGACACGAGTAATTAAGCTCCGAAATATATTTCGTAGGCTTTATGAGAAATCGCTTAATGACTGGCCCATAGGCCCATTAGGCCAACCAGTGAGTTTTTGTTTCCTCGAATCTCGATGTTTCATACTTCGAGATCTTTGTCACGCACAAAGGTTTCAATATTGTTCTCATGTTATTTTTCTCATGTTACGCATCTTTACATAAAAACTAATTTTGGGAGGAAATTTTCGTTACAAAGTAGTCTATTTCTGCAAAATTTCGGCCATTCATATATTTTTACCTGCTCTATATACAACATTTCAAATATTTTACTAATATTAGTGTTTTTTTCTTGAGGAAATTTTGTTGTGACATCGGTGAAAAGCGCTCCATATCCCGGCCATGGGAAAGGCGTTGCCAAGGATGCTGGATGGCAAACTATCTTTAAAAACGCTGTTTAGTTTTAGAAAGATCGACACTCGATTGTAGGTCGACAATGGCATTTATAAACAGTTTGTACTAATAACACTACCGATTTCGTACAAGTGCCTGAAGTCAGATATGTTTTGCTCTCCAGCAAACCATGTGATTCCATTCCTGCAAAAGGCCCATTTCCCACCGACGTTCTTTATACTCTACGCCAAATTTGAAAATGACCACAATTTCTTGCATACATTCTTTCAGACACTGATCACCTCTTTCGTGGGGATATCAGCAGGCCTAGGGTGTAATTACATTTACAACATTAACAGGAGTGGCCGTTCGGTAAGTATGTTGTGAAATACCGGCGCGCGCATATAGTAACGAAAAGGAAGACTGAACTAAACAAAACAAAGTTAGAATAACCCAGCCGTCGTCTATTGGAGAAACTCGCCATCTGATTGGCTAGCCAGGTGCTGTCTATCGATCGATAGTCAACCGTGCGCGCTGCAGACAAACATTACTTAGAAAAATGCCAGGAGGATACGATTTATAGAACGACTGACACAACCTTACCCTAAACCGCTAGCCCACGAGCGAATAATAATAACAATAGATTTTATTGGGTAAGAAACGCAATTACTGGTCACCCAGTAGTTTACATTGCGGCCCATTATAAAAACTAAAAGTAGATAAGAATTACAATATAGAAACTAGATATATAAGTAATATTAACTATTACAGATAATTTGTAATTTGTCCTAAAAGTAGTCTAAATACTGAATTAAAATGTTCTTGTAATATTAAAATGTTTATGTTTGAAGTTATTGGATAAAATGTTGTTGAATAAATGTTTCTTAAAATTACTTAGTTGGAAAATGTTTTTCGCATAGCTACTAATGGCTTTCCATAATCGAGTGCCGCTCGCATGAAATGTGCGAAGCCCTGAATTCGTTCGGCATTTTGGTACGACTAACCCAAGGTTATACGAGGCTCAAGTGCTGTGAGTGTCTTTTAAATCATTTAAATAGTTATTAAAGTACTCCGGGCACTTGGTGGCAATCGTTTTTTTCACGTATTTATATCCACTAATGTTGAGCAGCTGCATAAATTATAGTATTATAGTATTCAATACGCTATAATTGTAATACGACTATTCACCGAGCGCGCGAGGGCATGGTCTCTAGGGAATGGTTCTTACACCGAGGTAAACCCGAAACGCTGGCTCACGGCTTTTGAACTGTATGCTAACGCCAAAGGCTTGTTCATAAACAAAGAAAATGCAAATAACAAGCAGAGGAGACGTGCCTTGCTGCTTCATCTGGCGGATACTGATTTCCAAGACATATTTACAACCCTACCGGATTAGACGCTCTTAACGCCTATTTTGTTCCGATTTTGTCTCGATACAACCTATGCAAGACACTCCTTCAGAAAGTTAACACAAGCACCTGGAGAGACAGTTCGACAGTTTGCAACCAGACTCAGGCGTGCTGCGAAAGACTGCGCCTACGGGAAAGACACCTACAATCAAAATACGCGTACGTGACAAATTCCTGTGCAAATGCACGAGGAATTACATAAAGAGAAAACTCATCGAGGGAGGTCAAGGGCTAACCTTAGCTATAGGACGCTCGAAATAGCCCAGAACTGCGAAAACGTCGACTAGCGGCAATGACTTTAGATGACAAAGAGAGGGTGCAGTGAGAGTATACCGCATTGGGAAACAGCAGAGGTTCTCGTGAGAGAAAACAGACCGGTGCGATCGACGAGAAGCAGCCATGAGAATACTTGTTACAGATGCGGTAAATCTGTTGTTTTTTTGCAGGAACCCAGGCTGTCCAACGAAAGGCAAAACGTGCCGTGAATGCGGATTGAACCTAAAGCAAGACAACGCAAGGCGAGAGGGTACGATAACAGACCGGCAGCCGTTCCCGCGTCAATCGCCAAAGGAATCCCGGTAGAAACATTGTCCACCATTGGCGTAGGGAGGGGGGACGAGGTGGGCAGTCCCCCCCTGTCCAGTCCCAGAAGAGAGACTGTCAGAAGGCATCAATGAAAATGTCCCAGAATTCATCATTTTGCCCCCATAGTTTACGCAAGCCGCAGCCTTACAGGAACGGAGAGTAGGTATTCACAGACAGAAACGGAAGCTCTAGGGCTCATATGGGCCTGCGAGAAGTTCCATCCTTACGTGTATGGAGTTCCATTTGAACCCTAAAGATTATCGACCAAATCCCAAGCCATGCGCACGCATCGAGTGACGAGTCATACGGATGCAGCCATATATACGAATTCAAGTTAATGTGCCCCTAACCCCATTTTAGTTTTATTTATTTTAAAGGACTAGATGAAAATTGAGGACGAAAAAAAAAATCGGTATAATTCCCTATAATATCCAGTTCCGCGCATTTTGTTTCACGACCGCGCAGTTTGAGGTATTGGTCGAGTGACGTAAGATAGGGCAAAAGCCATTGTTCTCTAGACTTGTTGTAGTTTCTATTGTTATGGATCCCTGATCTTACGTCACCACAACGCACGATGTACTAGGGCAATAGAGGTAATCGGCTAACGCTGTTGCCACCCAATTCAGATCATGTGATGCAAACTGATGCTACTCTGGGTAATTATTCCTTTTTCATTCTAATCATAATGTAGTCATGCCTATCTGAAACAGTCAATTCTCCAGAGTAATGTGTGTTTACATCAGATGATCCGAATTGGGTGACAACAGAGTTAGCCGATTACCTCTATGCTTCTAATTAGTGTTCTGTGTTCTGTCGTGAAAAGAGCCAAGTCGCTTTTCGCAACCTTCAACAATCAAGGACTCAAGCAAAACACAACTTTTTTCGCAGAATTACTCTAAATATTATAAGAATTTATTTGAAGAAATAAAAAAATAGGGTTACGCGCTCTTTAAGTACTCGCCAGGATCGAAGAACATTGTTGATTCCATGTCGAGACTAGTAAGTGACAACGACGCCAGGACCGAACACGCACCAAAAGCAGAAGAATACGTACGATTTGTGGCGATATCTGCAACGCCCAACGCTATGACGACATGTGAAGTCGAGGAGGTGTATCCGCTGATGACGAGAAACTTTACATGCAGTGGTGAGTTATGCACCATTTAAGACCCTGGGCCCGGTTGCATAAAACCTCCACTTAAGTGCACTGAAGCCTAAAATCAACTTTAGCTCAATGAGTAGATCTAAACATGAAAAGACTAGTACCAAAAAATTATTTTACTGTGTTTTGCGTCAAAGGAAAGAAAATCTGCAAATCTTCCTCCCAACCGCCGCTAAGTACAGACGGCTTAATTCCTATAATCTGTGACGTACGATACAGGTAATAAATTAGTTCTCTTTCACCATACTCCACATTATGCCGTTATACTGTGTACTTCCTTGCGCATGCGCAATCGCCCACGTTCCAAAGTAACCATTGTTATGCAAATGATAACATGTATAAATTCAGGTACCAGGACAGGCCAGGCCTCTTCTTCTTCTTTCGTGCAGAGTGCGTAGGTAAGCTCACGTTCCGTGCGTTTAGGTCTTTCAAGGTAGACCTTTGCCTTATCATTTATCAGTCGACTTTAGCTGACCTTTGTTTTTATTTTCTTTATATACCTTCACAGAGTGGACGAGTGGTACCGACGAAATGGACACGGCCCGTAAGTCCTCTGAGTGCGATGAAGACCAGCTTTTACAAGAAGAAATAGCTTCAGTTAATCGCTCTGGATCAGGGTCGTTTACTGCAGAGTCGATTGCCCTTCTTCAAGAATGTCTTGGCATCGATTCTGTTAAAAAAGCTGTAAAGGACTTGGCTGCAATTGTTAAGGACACTGTTGCGACTAATACGAAGAGAAGGTCGCGCGAAACACGAGTGACTGACCCAGCTATTAAAAATCCTCGTGTGGATAATAATAATGCCTGTAATGAAGGAGAGGATTTTGATCCCTCCGTTCCCATTGATCAAGAACTCAGCGAAAACTCTGAGCTCGACGGCAACAGCGAAGATGATGATAAACTTGACCTACCGCCGTCGGTGTTTGATGTACACTAGTCCCTTGGGCCTAAAGTGGCAGACGTTTTGGCAAAACGTGTCAATGAGGCATGTACGGTCAAACCGATCGAGGAGAAAATGAAACCTCTTTTAGAGAAGTTCAAGACTCCAGAGAACTGTGAGTTTCTCTGTGTTCCTATGGTGAATCCGCCTTTATGGAACGAACTACCCCATAAGTCGCATAGAACGGATATTGGTTTTCAAGAAGCTCAGAAAACCATAATAGAGACGGGTCAGGTGTTCACTTGGTAAACCTAACCGATTCCGTTATCCAGGCAAAAAAAAAGAAGGAGTCTCTAAAGGCTGGAGCCTTCTACCCTGTCTTACCGATGCTATCAAATAGCTTCTCAAAATCTGTGGGTAATGCTGGTTACCAGATGTCTTTGAGGCTTTTCGAGCTTCTTAAGCCTGAGCTCAGCAAAACATTTCAGTCGCTATGCTCCCAGTCAGCCCCTGTTTCTACGTTACTGTTTGGGGACGACCTTTCGAAGGATGTTGATGACATAACAAAAAATAATAAGATCACTAGCGGTGCAGGATCCCGTTCTGCCTATCGCTCACGTCGGGGTCGTGGCAATTACAACAACTACAATTCTACCGGGAATTGTTTACGCTCAAGGACGCCGAAGTCGAACCAGTGAGGCTCGAGTCGCGACGGTTATTACCAGAGGCCGAGAAATTATCAAGCCGAAACTTGGACGAAAGGTCAGAAGACAGAAACCAGTCGAGACAAGTAACCCATGCCTGTGAGTGTCTCATCCCATGTTGGTAATTTAGCCAACAACGTTAATGAGTGGTCTAAAATCCTGACGACTGATTGTTGGGTGCTTGAAACTATTCAATGGTATCGTCTCGAATTTGAGACTCAGCCGGAGCAAAACAAGCTTCCTCAGGCCCCGAATTTGTCGGAATCAGAACGTTATTTGATTAATGGGGAGGTTGACAAGGGTGCTATTGTTGAGACAGCCCATTGTCGTAATGAATTTATTTTCTAACATGGCCTCAGTTGATCTTTAAGGACGCTTATTTTAGCATTCCTATTAATAGCGCAACCGTAGATTTCTACGGTTCTGCTGGAGAAACACAATTTACGAATTTACATGCCTACCTTTCGGGTACAGTTTAGCACCGCGTACATTTACTAAGATTCTTAAGCCAGTTTACGCGGCTTTAAGATTTCGTCATATTAGAGTTATCTACTATATCGACGATGCTTTAATATAATAGGTAGTTCCAGCGAAGAATGTTCGCAACATGTGCACGAGGTTTGCGATTTATTACCGAAACTCGGGTTTACGATAAATACAACTAAGTCACATGCAGTTGATTCCATCGCAAGTCATGCATTTCCTCGGCTTTGTTGTTGACTCTAACCTTTAAAATAAGGTTATTTTACGTCGAAGATACAGGAAGCTTAAGCCGTTACCGGGTCTCCCAAGCCAGAGGCTTATACAATACAATACAATACAATACAATATACGTGTATTGCACTCAAAACAAAAACAAATAAGAAATTTAACAATGATTACTGAGTAGGCAGGACCTGAATAAACCAAGGGGGTTATCGAGTCAGGAACACCTTTACAAGCAGGAGATATAGAGACAAGAAGCTAATAATTAATTATAGACTAGTTATTACATTAATAAAATAATAATAATAATAAACTAATAAGATAAATGAAGTATATATCGTAAGATGGATTACGAGAGGAGTTTAAGTAGCTCTAATAGTAATTGGGTAGAGTATTATTAGTGAATATTACTGTTCGTTTGAGTATTCGTTAATTAACATAGCAGAAATAGTTTTCTTAAATAAATTTCTGTTTTTGGATCTGATATGTTGAGGAATCATTTCCCAAATGTTAATGTCGTTATGATTAATGAATATTTTCATGTAGTCAGTTCTAACAGGTTTTATAAAAAATGTTTGTTTCTGTTTTTGACGGGTTTCGTACGAGTGAATTTCAGTTAGAGGGGTGAACATACTAATAAATGTTTCTCTAATATTTTTGTGGAAGATGTCATACATAAATAAACTGGTGTGAAGTTTATGTATGTCATCTAGTGTTAGACAAGTTAATTTTTGAAACAAAGGTTTAGTGTGACAGTTCCATTCTTTATTCAGTACTACACGAACAGCTTTTTTTTGCAAAACTCTAATGGGTTCAAGGGTTGTAGAATGAGCATTTCCCCATAACAGGTTAGCATAGCTTAAATAAGGAAAAAATAATGAATAGTATAATTGCAATAAAATGGAAGTTGGAGCGTAGTGTCTAGCTTTATTTATAATCCCTAGAGTTTTAGCCAATTTAGTTTTGATTGAAGATATGTGTTCTTTCCAGGTCAATTTTTTCTGTTATTACTTCCTGATCAATTTTCAGTATTGGAGACTTGGTGATCGTTTTGTTTTTTATACGAAAGTCGAAAGTAAGCACTATTTGATTTTGACACATTTAGAGATAACCTGTTACTAAATAACCATTCATCAACCTCAGAAAGACCCTTGTTTATGGTTGCTTCAAGTTCTTATAAACTACTATTTGAATGGAACAGACTTGTGTCATCCGCAAACAAAAATAATTTTAAAGAGGTTGATGTCGAGTTTTGGATGTCATTAACATATAAAAGAAAAAGGATTGGACCAAGCACTGAGCGCTGAGGTACGCCACAATTGACTTTTAATTTAGTTGATGAAGTACCATTTATGGAAACTAGTTGATTTAGATTTGATAAATAAGATTTGAACCAGTCAAGGACAATACCTCTTAGGCCATAGTGTTCCAATTTATCTAATACTATATCATGGTTTACAGTGTCAAATTCCTTTTCAAAATCAAGGAAACCCACTGAGGAAAACTAATTTTCAAAGGAATCAATGATATTATTGAGCAAGTCCAGTATTGCCAGAACAGTTGATTTCCTTTTTTGAAAACCATATTAGTGTTCAAATATTATTTGTTTTGTTTCTAGAAAATGTTTTAGTCTTGATAACATAACTTGTTCAAATAACTTAGAGAATATTGGTAAAAGAGATATCGGTCTATAATTATTAACAAATAGTTTGGAGCCACCTTTGTGAAGAGGTATGATTTTTTGAATTTTTAGTTTATCAGGGAAGCATCCATTTAAAAAGGATTCATTAATTATAAACTCTAGTGGCATTACAATTTCACTGTTAGCAAGTTTTAATAATTTAATAGGAAAATTGTAAATCGCAGGGCTTTTGTTAGGATCAAGATTATCAATTAAAGTTTTAATTTCAAATGAAGTCACAGGGGTAATGAAAAAGCTATCATTTATGCAAGATCGCAGAAAGTCTTTATGATATTTTTAGGAGGTTTCATTTTTGATACAAGATTAGCTGCGATTTTATTAAAAAAACTGTTGAACTTGTTTGCTATTATTAAGGGCTCAGTAATTAGTTTATTATCTTCTTGTAAACAAAACTGTTTAGAAGTAGATGATGAGACATTAATGAGGTTCTTGTTTCCTTGCCAAGTCTTTTTCATGTTATTTTTAAATTTGTTGAAATAATTTAAATAATAATTTGCCTTTGAGTGTTTAATAATATGATTAATCCTATTTCTATAATGTTTGTATTTTTGAAAGAGAACAGAGTTTTTACTTCTAATAAATTGTTTAAAATACTTATTTTTATTTTTTAATGATTTTCGTATACCATTTATTATCCAAGTTCTTTTTTCTTGTTTCAGTTTTCTGTTTGAAGGTTTAGTAAGTGGAACATGTTTATCAATTGTTGAAAGTAGATTATCATGAAAGTAATTATATTTATAATTGGCAGAAGATACATTAGCCAGTTTTTCACCTAGGTTTAAGTTTCTAATATCATTTACGAAGTTATCAGGAATAAAGTTTGAGTACTTTCTTCTCAGTATGTTTTTAGAGGATTTAAAGGATATATTGATATCAGTTATGAGTAAGAAACTAGGTAAATGATCAGTAATATGAGGTATAAGATTACCAGATATTAGCCGGTTTGATTTTAATGAATTAATGAAAATGTGATCAATAAGTGATGGGTTTGAGTGTTCTGTAAATCTAGTAGGTTGAATAATCTGAGGAATCATAAAATGCGTTGAGTTATGTATATCAGGGTGTATATCTAATGGTGCGGCATATGATGAAAAGGTAGTATTGAGTGATTCTGCTCGTAGTGATTTAGAATGGATTATCAGCAACATTCGTCAGCATAACGGGCTGCCCATAGTTTCCCCGCCGGTGGATTTGACTATTGAGAGTGATGAGAGAACGGAACGAGTACAGGAGGCCTCTGGTCTTAAAGCGAGGCTCCGTATCACATTAACTATTTGGAAACGCTAGAGGCGTTTTTTGCATTAAAATGTTTTGCCTGTGATGCTCGTGGGAAACATGTTCAAATGAAACTTGATAATAGATCAGCTGTGTTTTATATAAACAACATGGGTGGTATTAGGTTTCCACTACTTAACTCCCTGTCAAGAGAAATATGGGCGTGGTGCAGGTCAAAGGACATTTTCGTCACGTTATCCATGTGTCTGGTCTGAGTAATTACAGAGCTGACTTTAAGTCTCGAAACTTTAATGTTAGAACGGAGTGGAGCTTGCTCCCAACTGTTTTTGTGTGGCTTCAACAAGCCACGTTTGCACCAGACATAGATTTATTTGCATCTCGACTCAATGCAAAGATAAGCACATTTGTATCGTGGTCACCTGATCCAGGTACATTTGCGTTTGATGCTTTTTGTTTGTCTTGGAAGGATTTTGATGCATATGCATGTCCTACTTTCAGTCTAATCCCGAAAGTGCTAGCCCATGCAGGTACAGAAGGACAAGGTTCAGAGGTTTCTACTGGTATCACCTGTCTGGCCGTCCCAGCCGTGGTATTCTGTACTGTTACAGATGTTGATCGAACGCCCCATCCTCCTGCCGAGGTGGCCGAACTAGTTCCAACTACCCCAGACAAGAGAACTTCACCCTCTCCGGGACCACCTGCAGCTTGCCGCGTGGACGCTATCAAGCAGCGTCTTGTCAGTCAGGGAGTTTCATCGAGGACTTCCGAAGTCATTTGCCAGCCCTCCCCTTTCGGCTTCTTGGTTGGGGTGTCGTGGACTAAAGGGACCGCAAAGCAGTATGACAACGCCTGGTTAAAGTAGTGTGGCTGGTGTAGTGAACGATCATGTAATCCCTTTCAAGCGTCTGTAGCTACATTTCCTCGTGTGTATGAGGAGGGAAAGTCCTACACCACTCTCAATACCTCAGTACAGGTCTGCTGTGTCTACTTCCATAGAGGCCACAACTGGTCAAAAAAATTGCTGCCACCATTTGGTCACCAGGTTTATGAAAGGTGTGTTTGTGGGAAGGCCTCCACGACCAAGGTAGACAGCAACATGGGACGTTACTTTAGTCAGATTATTTGAAGACTTTGCCGGCGTCGTTTTCAGCCCTTACGCTGAAATAACTTACTCTTAAGGTGATAACTTTAGTTGCCTTAGTTTTGGCTCTAAGGTGTCAATCTATTCATTTATTAGAGTGTACTTGCAGACAAAATTGTTTTCAGTATTGAGGACCGCGCGTTAAGACCTCCCGGCTAGGGAAGAATCCGCTGTCGGTTATTATTCCGAGTTTTTTCTGATGACACACGTTTGTGTCCTTATACGAATTTAACTCATTACATAGAAAGGACTAAGTTGTTAAGGCCAAGAGACTATGAGTCTGGTCAACAGTTGTTTATTTCCTATTGTAAGCCTTATCAGGCCATTAGTTCCAGTACTATAGCTAGGTGGCTTAAGTGTGTGCTCAGCCTGTCTCATATTGATACGTCTGTGTTGAAGGCGCACAGTTTACAAATTGCGGTCACTTCCAAGGCTTTCTGATGACACACGTTTGTGTCCTTATACGAATTTAACTCATTACATAGAAAGGACTAAGTTGTTAAGGCCAAGAGACTATGAGTCTGGTCAACAGTTGTTTATTTCCTATTGTAAGCCTTATCAGGCCATTAGTTCCAGTACTATAGCTAGGTGGCTTAAGTGTGTGCTCAGCCTGTCTCATATTGATACGTCTGTGTTGAAGGCGCACAGTTTACAAATTGCGGTCACTTCCAAGGCTTTATTTAAGGGAGCGTCAGTCTCCGATATCATGAAGCTAGCAGATTGGTCTCGGCCATCTACATTCAACAAATATTATAGGAAACCTGTAATAGATTCCAACTCGGTGTCATATAGCACCTTGGTTTTGTCATAGTAATGAAACGTGCCTTTGGGTTATCGTTACTGTATTTCTGTGTGTTTCTATTTGGCATCGAGCTTCGAACACGCAGTATAAGGGCATAATGTGGAGTATGGTGAAAGAGTATTTTAAATTAGACAAGAGGTACACTTACCTTGCAGGATAATTGTAATTCTCCGAGCCATACGGAACATTATGACCTTAATTATCTACCCACCCGGTATATCGTTTTCAACTTTACACCCCACCCTGTTAGTGGATGCCAAATATACTCAGTACTTTTGCACTCAAGAAGAAGAGGCCTGGCCTGTCCTGGTACCTGAATTTATACCTGTTATCATTTGAATAATAATGGTTACTTTGGAACGTGGGCGATTGCGCAAACGCAAGGAAGTACGCAGTGTAAGGTCATAATGTTCCGTATGGCTCAGAGAATTACAATTATCCTGCAAGGTAAGTGTACCCCTTACTAACAACTCACAGACTGTGTATATTCTCTATATATCGATGTTGCTGTGATAGAAAGGCGCCATGGATAATACTGCATTAATGAGGTGACGTAAGATCAAGAATCGACCCAGTCTTATTCTTACACGGTCATGGGTCACGAAAGGTCAATTTTTCACCATTTCAAACACGCATAGAACAGAGTATTCTCTGTAAGCCAAAAAAAAAATTGCAGAAGTACTTAAAACCGTTCAAAGATTTATATGTATAAAAAATTCAAAAAGGGTTAGTGGCACTTTAAGTATAGCAGTTACGATACGGTTACTGGTTATGTTAAGTGTGTTGCAAAAAGCACCGAGAACATGTGAACACTTAGTGGTCGCTTAAGACAATCTTAATATTCAATACTTAGGTGAAGATCTTAAGTAGTCACTTAAGTCTGTTTATGCAACACACTTACGGGAACACTTAAGTACGCACTTACGTGTTACGGGTGTTTTATGCAACAGGGCCCAGGACACTATCCCTTGCCATGAGGGCCACCTGGACATAGTTGGAACTAAGCAGAAGCTGCGTAGCAAAGTGT
Source organism: Actinernus sp. WN-2022 (assembly GCA_030867875.1). Lineage (NCBI taxonomy): Eukaryota > Metazoa > Cnidaria > Anthozoa > Actiniaria > Actinernidae > Actinernus > Actinernus sp. WN-2022. The sequence continues at coordinate 37,029,775 of JAOWCC010001501.1, forward strand.
GTTAGCCAGGGTCCGGTTGCATAAAACCTCCTCTTACGTGTTCACTTAACTGGGACACTTAAGAATCCGTTACGGGTACACTTACAGGCGTTGCATGAAACATACTTAGTGCTATCGTAACTGTTCGAGTTGCGGGTTGATCACTTAGGGCCACACGTAGGTTCTTATGTTTACCCTTTCTTATAAACACTCACTCTCCAAATACGGTTAAGATATGAATATAGAATTATGTACACTTGTGAGTTTGTGGCGAATTAATAGACTTAGGATTCGGTGGATTAAGTGATGAATAAATAATGATATAAATATTGAAATACTAACAATAATTAGTTAAATATTTCATTTCGAGACGAACAGTATTGAAATAATGAATTTTAAAGCATCACGTGTACGTTTCTCTTTACATAGCCTAATATTTAGGTCAAGTAACTGTTACTTCTTTGTAAGAATGCTCATATTAATTTCGTGTTCCTCAGTTAGATGCTAGCGCTTTTCGTACAAGTTAAATTAAATCATGTTTAGGTCTTTAAACCTACAACGTTTTTATAGAATATTAATAGTCAATAATAAACTAGAACCTATTAGTTAGCGACAAATATCAACTACTGAATGGCCGTTTTTATACTAAAGACTCATAATGCGTCTAGACGTATTTGGGCAAAGAAAACTTTGTTCGACCAGCATAATGCGTCTTGTGTCCGTTTTTATACTAGACGAACTAAGAATACGGACTAAGTTACGTCTAGACGTAGTCAATTAGTCTGTTCAATATTACTGAAAGCACTTCGAATCTTTTATGATATACTATCATATTATGTAATAATTATTCGTAATAATTCTTAATTATTCCAACCCATAGAATTACCCAATTTACCCAATATAGCCAATAGAATATTAATAGTCAATAATAAACTAGAACCTATTAGTTAGCGACAAATATCAACTACTGAATAGCCGTTTTTATACTAAAGACTCATAATGCGTCTAGACGTATTTGGGCAAAGGAAACTTTGTTCGACCAGCATAATGCGTCTTGTGTCCGTTTTTATACTAGACGAACTAAGAATACGTCTACACGTAGTCAATATTACTGAAAGCACTTCGAATCTTTTATGATATACTATTATATTATGTAATAATTATTCGTAATTCGTAATTATTACAACCCATAGAATTACCCACAAATGTATTTATGGGTTAGTGTAATTTAATTATCCTCACATGGAAAACGAATTATAAGAATGAGTTCAGAATTCGAAACACTTAGAAGTAAGTCACAACACGAATTTGAAGTATCATATAAAGCACGAAGAAAGCAAAGAGAACGTTTTCTATGACACCCCTAAATATACGTGCGATTTTCCACTTAAGTTCAGTTTTATGCAACACTCGTAAATTATGTTGCATAAACAATAATAAAATAATGAAAATAAACAACTTTATTGACGTGTTTAGTCTTCTAACTGACCCTAAAAAGGGTCTACTAATCAGGGATACATATTCCTCGGTCGAATTGGAATTTGGGTTGATTTTTTAGGAGGAAGGAAAACAGGAGAATCCGGAGAAAACCCACGGAGCAAGGGCGAGATACCAATAAACTCAACTCACATGTGGCGTCGTGGTGCGAAAATCGAACTCGGTCCACAGAGGTGAAAGGCGAAGCGCTTTAATCACTGCGCCACCCGGCACCGTACCCGTAAGTATACCCGTAAGCGTTACCTAACGGTAGTTTTATGCAACCGGGCCCAGGAATGGAAAAAGATGCGGAGAAACACTGCAAAAATTGCTATGTATGACAACTAGTCAGTCGTCCCACTTCCGACCGGGCCATGGAAAGATTTAGCTGTTGATTTCTTAGGACCCCTGCCGACGGGTGAGTCCATTCTGGTGGTTGTCGACTGTTATAGCCGTTATTACGAGATAGACATAATGAAGGCCACGGTTGCTTCAAGGGTACGTTATCTCGAGTCTCGAAGAAATGTTATCGCCACACGGTTTATCTGAAAGTCTGACATCAAACAATGGGGCACAGTTCGCAGCATACATGGAACATCAAGGCATCAGACACCACAGAGGCACTGCTAAATCGTCCCAAACAAACGGAGAGGTGGAGCTCCAAAACCTTTCGTTACTAAAGAGAATCCAAATTGCACATACTGGGAAGAAGGACTGGAAGCAAGAACTGAACGTTTATCTAGTCGCATACCGAAGCCTACGCCACCCAACGACTGATGTGAGCCCGGCTGAATTACTCTTCGGGCGAAAGATACGCACACGACTTCCAGAACTGAGTGACAAGGAACTGAGTGACAATGAAGTGCGTGACAAGGATAGTGAACAGAAGATTAAGGGCAAGGCATATGCTGACGCCAGGAGGAATGCGCACTACTCAGAAGTACGTCCAGGTGACCAAAATACCTGTGCAATAGGAGACACAGACTAAACTCTCGACTAAGTTCGACCCAATTCCATATACGGTAGTGAGTAAACATGGAAACAGCCTGGTCGTACAGTTACAAGAAGGAATCTAATACTCTCGCAACACCTTACACGTCAAAATGCAATAAGTTGTTGCAGAGCAGCGGTTGGAAAGCAAGGAGGAAGTAGAGACGAAACCGCTGGACGCATCAAAGGAACCAATCCAGCAGAGCATTCGAATAGTGTACGGAGCAAGGCGGACACTCCAATCAGAAGATCATTCAGGGACACACAGAGTGAAACCAAGTTACCTAAAGGCCTATACTTAATTGTCAAGGACATGACAGATAACTTGAACTGTTTGAGACAACTCGTTATGTTTTATTGATATATCACATTGTTATCGACTGTTTCTTATTAAAAAGGGGAGGGATGTAGTGTACGTACTGTGTGGTTTAGAACCCAGGCCCCCACTCAATTAGGCGGAGAAACGCCTGTTGATTATTGTTAAAATGGCTACGAGCCAGATGGCGAATAAAGTTGAGTTCCGAGTTTAATCTGTGCCAATCCTCTCTACTTATTAAGCATCACGGCACCCAGGGTCTCGTGAATCAACGATCGACTTGAGTTGCTTTGTACAATTTTATAACCTGGACTCGGAAATTTTGTAAAAATGGAGGTTGAATTATCTGCTATAGCGTTCCAGATTTGGGTATTGACTTCGTTCAGTTTAGTTTCGATTTCCTTTACTACTTCCTTCATGGTACCATTGGACTGCTATACGTCTTCAATTTCTCTCTTCATGAAATTTGTAGAATATTTTAATTAATATAAGTTGCTGATATCCTTCTCGCTGGCTTTGGAGCGGTTATCTTGAGCTTGTTTTCCAGTCGACTTTGGCTTGCCGTTATCTCTTCTAGCTTGGCAGTTAGTCCAGTAAACTGTTGAAGTGAGCTTCTTCTGTAGTCTCTTCTGTACTTCCCTTTTTAGTAATTTTTAATTTAGTCATCTTAATAAAGTTATTTGGTATGAATATTTGAAAAATATAGAAAAATCATGAGAGCTACTCAGGCCACGTCCGCCTGTCACGCTCTCGGAATGTGATGTTGTTCCATTATTGATGTCTAGTTAATTGATTGTGGAGTTTTAGACTTACGCGAGAACATTTGATTGAACGTCTTCCAGGTTTCCTTTATGTTCCCAGCATAGTTATTAATGGATGTATTAAACTATTCAGCTTTAGCGCGTTTTATTGCTGTATTAACAGGATTTTGGCTTTCTTACATACATGTAGATTCCAATCATTTTCCGAGTTTCTGATAATTGCAATTCGTTTAATACGAACTCTTTTCGTGTATCATACACATTATACTGTTATTTAGCCATGGGATATAACTACTCCTCACTCTTCTTTCTCTTATTGGTGCATGTATATTGACCACATGCATCTAGGAACTTTTTCTCCCATGTAGCCCACATATTATTGGAATTTTCGTATATAAGACTATTATTTCGCATAGGACTTTTGAAAGGACCTCTAGGAAAGCCTCTTCTCTGAAGTTTTAAAATTGCCTTGAGGGGATTTTTCAAGGAAGGACGTTTTCTAATCCCACAAATAAGACTGGTCTGAATTTCCGATGGTAAACCCCCGAGGTGGTAAAATGTTAATAATAATAATAATTTATTCACTTATATTGCGCAAGTTTCATGTGTATATGATCACTTGCGCATTACATGATATGTAAATAACCTATATATAGCTTAGCCTACATAATATAATGTTAAAAATCCATACTAATGTTAATACTAATTTTACGGAAGCTAAACCTATACTAATAGAATAATAAATGTTTAAGAACTAATAAAATACTAAAAATGAGTAAAAACTATACATTCTAATATTTAAAAAATTATGTTAAAATTAATTACAGTTAAATGCTTTCCTAAAAAGATAAGTCTTAATTGGACGTTTAAAAGAATCGAGAGACTGTTCATTTCGTATAGAGTTCGGTAGATCGTTCCACAGTTTAGGAGCAGCTGATACAAATACTCTATCAACTGGAAGCCAATGCAGCTGATATAACACAGGTGTTATATGGTCGAATCTTGGTATATTACAAATAAGACGAGCAGCAGTATTTTGTACTCTCTGTAACTTAATTAGTTGTGTCCGTATAAAAGGCTACTACAGTAATCGATACGGCTTGTGACAAAGGCATGTACTAAAAGCTTGGTAGATTCAGTGGACAAATACTTCCTTATGCGTCTAATGTTGTGTAAATGGCAAAATGAAGAATTGCATATCTTATTAATATTTGTGTTCATGGACAACTTAGAGTCGAACCAAGAACCTAAATTTCTGGCAACTGGAACGGGTGCAATATTACAATTTCCGACAGTTATATGTTCAATATTTACTTTAGCTAATTCTTGCCTAGTGCCTATAGTCAAAAATTCAGTCCTGTCATCGTTCAGCATTAGCCGGTCGGCAAGCATCCACTGGCGAATGTCCTTTATGCAGTTTTCTATGACGGAAATAGCGTTCTCCTGATTAGCAGCTGAGTCCGGCTTGAAAGAAAAGTAAATCTGCGAATCATCGGCGAAGCAGTGGACATTAGGGAGATGCGCATTCGTAATATCAAATAGTTTCGATGCATAAATAACAAAGAAAAGAGGTCCAAGGCAAGAACGGTGAGGAACACCCCACTTCAGTTCAAAACTATCTGAGGGGGTACCATTAATTGAAATACGCTGCGTTCTGTTCATCAAATATGACGAAAACGAGTCGAGTACTTTATCAGATACACTAACCTTAGATTTGAGAGTGTCAAGTAGGATACTATGATCAACGGTGTCGAAGGCTGCCCTTAAATCCAAAAGCACAAGGAGGGTTACTTGCTGCCGGTTCATATTCATCAATATATCATTCTTAACCTTTAGTAGCGCTGTCTCTGTACTGTGATGTTTCCTGTAAGAAGATTGTAGACTTCATGATAAGTTTTCTCGTGTCTTCTTCCGTCAGTGATTTAAACTCATCAAATGACGTGATAGCATTAAGGGTGGGATCACAGTTTCCGGGTTTCCTCACAGGTTCTGTATTAACAGGTTCTGTATTAACAGGTTCTGTATTAACAGGTTCTGTATTAACTAGATCAGCACAGTCAAGTTTGTTCTGTATATCAACGATTTTTTGAACGAAAAAATGTCCCATTTCGTTAGCAAGCACATAGTCATCATCATGAGGATAGATTTGAGAGTTCTGGTTTATTAGTGAGGAAATGGTTTATTAGTGACTGTGGGTATAATTAGCAGACTGTGGATATAATCAGGCCTATTTCGTGTATACACCCTTTTAGACATTGACGCATACAGCCACGGAGATGTCCACTGGATACAAAAACTGCAGGAGTGGTTCTGTAAGTGTGCTTTTTCAACATCTCTTTCACATCAGTTCAATATTACGTTAAAAGATGCATATCAAACGGCTTCAACATGATTCAACATTTCTGAGACCAACAGAAATAATTAAGAGATATTGAATCAAATATCTCTCGATATCTTTCAACAGTGTTGTGTAGCCATTTCAAACGTTTTCAACATCGATTTTAACAATAGGCCTTTTGCAGGAAACAATCACGTACTGATAGAGCGGTTTTCAGTTGAGTGTAGCCAATCACAGGAGCAAATGGAAACAAAATGAGCCAATCACGAACTGTAGTAATTCACGATTGGTTTTACTTGAACCAATCACGAGGCAAAGTAAACGCAATCGTCAATACTGTCACTAAAACAAAACCTGATTGCGTGATTGCGTTTGGTTTTAGTTTATAACTTGATTTGCCGATAATTACAAAACATATTTCACAGTCAATAGAAACCTTTAGCAAACGCAAAACCAAAGCTTATTACTTTCGATACTCAATCGAAGACCGCTTCATTATTAATTCAAGAACCTATTAAGTAATATTGCAGATAAGAACTGTAGTAGAATCCATTGTTCTGCGGCAATGAGCCTCCTCCACATACGATTTTGCTTGAATATGCCTTAAGTGCTTTAGGAGGTATCTACAGTCCAAGCTACATCTCGAAAATAAAGTATTTTTTTATGCCATTGGCTCTTTTTTCTGTGAAAACGCAGAGAAGCCACCATCCAGCCAATCGGATATAGAGAAAACAAAGGATTTTTCAATCGCAAATTTGAGAACTTTCCCCACGCACGATATTCTTCGAAATTAAACCATAGTTAGTTTGATCAAATATAAATTCAAACCACAAAAAATATCGAATGAAAATGTATTATTTCGATGGGTTTCTATTGAATTTATAAGTATCAACCAATGAAATTACGAGAAAGAATAATGGAAAATTAACACTTTTAACATTCCTTGCCGTAGACACTACAGTTCTTATCTGGACCATTACTTAAAACGTTAACTTTGTCCTTCCAATACGAGCCTTCACTATATTTGGTCAGCAGTAACCAAAAGTCACGTGATTTTGAAAAAGGACTGGTACTAATGTGCTCTTTCATGTGGCAGCACTAGTAAAAGTTTCTCTTCCAAATCATACAAATTAGGAGGCTAGCATTCGTTCTATACACATACATCTGTAGACATACACATTTCTGATTGGACAGCTTTGAGCATGGGTATGGAAAATCCACTGGACTCTCGTTCCCGCGATATTCCAGTCTACGCAGCGGTGATAACTGTGGCACTGGCTTTTGAAGTGCATATGAAGCGAAAATTATTTTGGGCTAAAGTTAAAATGCTTTCGAAATAAGGAATAATGACATTTTCCGTTTGTCAACATCTTATCTCGTTTCAGAGATATTGAGGTTTTTGTAATATGCAAATGAGGTGGCGCAGTGGCCCAGGTTCGATCCCGTTACTTAATACACAGTACAATAAAAGATGGCAGCTTGCCTCTATGTTATTCCATTTAAGACCACCTGGCTTTTCCCTTGAGTAATCTCTTTTTGTTTTTCTGTATACCACGAGGAAGTGTACCAATTTCTATATAATTGGAAAACAACGCATTGCATCCTCTGGAGAACTATCACGTAGTCTGAAATGGGGAAACAAACAGGTGCAAGCTAAGGGGTCTATTCTTTGCGCGCAAAAACATTTGATTCGGTCAGGAGTCCATTCTAAAATTGCGGAAGGGAGGTTTCAAATCTTTAATATAAAGTGCATATGAGCCCACTTTGTTTTATCATTAAAATCGATTCTCCATCAAGTAAAAAGTTGAATTGTAAAATAGTTCTTACTTTGAGTGCTGCGTCTATGAGTTATAGAGGTTTCTGTTTCCGATATGATAATTATATGACAACATGTGAGGACTCATTTATTGTACAAAAAAGTGCTGGCAGGAATATACATATTTTTGTAAACATCCATGTAATATTTGGGCCTTATATCAGTGACTACCAAGTATTTTGTTTTAATCAGAAATAGTTTAATTCACAAGGAGAAAGAAGTGACCTTTTGTTGGCCTCATAGGGCCTCATCTGGCTTTCTAGTCCTTTTGCGTGGTATGTGTGACTTTCGATATGGGAAAATTGGCAGTGAATTGAGCCACCACACAAGCTACTACCATTTATCAGCGGAAAAACGGTTATTTTTCGAACACGCAACATAGAGAAATAACATAGCAGAACTTATTTCTCTTGAATTGATGTATGGTCGTTGGGCTGAGAAAGTAAACCAACCAATCAGAATCCAAAGTAAAACCAGACGCAAATTGGTTTTGGTTTTGCTTTGGTTTGTCATTGGCTCACAGGGAAGCCATTTATGCGTTACTTGTGATTACTCGCTCCTGTGATTGGCTGGCTGTGGGTAATTGGCGTTTGGTTTTACTACACTCAACTGAAAACCGATCTATTTTGCATGTATCATTGATTTCCACTGCTCATTCCCCGTTCAAAATAATCATGTTTCTCCTGTTTGTTTTACAGATTATTATTCAGTTTATGGAATGTTGCATCTTCACATGTTTGTGCTCGACTATAACGGCTATTGATCTTTACATTACTTGCAATTCCACAGGTTAGAAATAAAATATACATGAACTAAACTTGAATTCATGACTTGCAACCAATCCTCAGAGATTCAAATGACAAAGCCGTGGCGGCCATGTTTGTGCCACTAACAAAAGAAACTAACGAGGCGTATTTTGTTAAAGGGGCTAATTGTCACTTGGTGAGCATGTGCACTAGATTTCTTCATGTTTAAGCTAATTCAAACTGATTCAAATTATTATAAGACAAAAACATACAAATGATGATTCAATAAGCTGAAATTTAGAGGTTCCGCGAAGGTTTTAGTGATTATTTACTTGATTTCGTAACTCGCAAATAAGTTTGATTTTCGCTGGTACAACATTGACTTTTGTAATCCGCTTCAATCTTCCTAGTTTTTTGCCATCTGTTCGTATGTTTTGCTTCTTTTCATCCGTTAGACATCTCTTAACATATTAATACCTATATTTGGAATATTCTAACAGTTTAAGAGCACTTTTGAGAGATTATCGAAATCATTTAGTGCGCATGCTCACCAAGTGACAGCCCCTTTATAGTCCACCAACATGGCGGCGATGACGTAACGTGCAAGACAGCAATACCTAATTTTCCTTAAAATGCATATAAGCCCTGGCCAGTTATGCTTGTTTGAAAAGCTTCGACCTTAAAAGGTAGGGGGGAAAATACCATAAAACTAAAAAAAAATGACTTAATTTCCGCGCACGTCCGGGGACTGGGACGAGAATGAAACGGACGTCATCAACAGAACTCGTCTCTTCGTGGGTATAAAGCGTTGGCATATTTGCAAAATAATAGAACAGATAACCGAGAAAGATAATAATATCGCGACAAACTTTTCGGAGAGCTTTACTCGGAAAGGCCACTCATACAATGGCGGATCGAGCATGTTCTGGTTATGACATCAAACTAGACCCAGTGCCAATTTTGTAAAGCGCTTTCGGTCCACAGGCAACCCAAGACACGTTTTTGGGGCACCTTTGAACGGCCAATACACCACGTAATCCTTTGGCTATGACCTCTATTCTCTTCGTAAGAAATATACTTAGCCAGGGCTTATTATATGCACTTTAAGCCTGCTAATACCTTAACATGTATCGTTATTGGACACTGCTATTACCTCTGTACCTTCTTTGCATATTACGTTTTAAATATTTTAAACCATGTTGCCGTTTTATGTTTGCAAAAGACCATCACCTAAGAGAACTGATCTCCGTAGTCTGCGCCAATCTATTTTTAGCTCAATGGACGTCACGATTCGTTCCAGCTCCTCACGGATTTTGTTCAGTCAGTCACGGGCGATGGATGCGAAACAAATTATATGGGCTTTAAAACTGGCTCTGAATTCTGTGTTGCGCCCTAAACTTTCTACATGGACTCTGACTTGAAGACTCGTGAAATTTAATATTGTAAGCTTAAGCCGGATGAATTGACTTGGAAACTGCAGCGAGCGAGCAATCCCGCATCAGCTGCTATTGAAACTTCGCTTGCTTTACAATATATCAAAGTCATTGCGTACAAAAGCCTACATATCGATATCCGGTGACTCACTTCCGGTATCGGCCCAGTCGGTTTTGGGAGCTATTTTGCCTTCTAAAACAAATAAAATGATTTATAACTTCTACTTATAATCTGCAACTGGTAACTGTTTGGAATTTCGACCGTACAAATTTGAATTTGCTTCCGCGAGTGAAGTGAATTTTTACAAGGCGATACTGGTTTAGGAACTACCGAGCAGATAATACCTGAGTTTAGCTTGAATACGCATGTCTTAACTGACTTGTTACCGATGAATTCAAGTAGAACAATAATTTTCCAGTATTCTGGTGTATAGAACATTGAGGTTTCTCGAGTTTAGAGTGGTACAAATCGGTGTTAAAGTTCCATTTCGTACTATTTTGGAGCGGTCATAACGAAAGCAGAGAATTCTCCTTCGTATAGTTCCGGTATCAACAGGTAAGCCACATTAGAAACTTGTAATGCGACTGAAATTGTTATCTCTCTCAAATACAATAACATTTACTTCAAAGCGATGACCAATACAAAATGTCCTCTTCTGTGTGCAATGATTTTGATATGTATAAGTACTTGTTCTCTTTCGTTGGTTCAGACCTAGCCGAATAATTAATTTGCATTTTTGGATGCTTATAATTCTTTAAATGTTCAGTTTGTAGCGAGCAAAGATAGTAATTAAAATTAATTATCAATCCCGCACTCTTAACAAACATTGACTGACTGAGTTTGAAATATCATAAACTGACGCTTGCAATTCGCTAAATAAATTGGAAATAGAACTTAGAATATCGTAAACAACAGCGTAATATGAATCTGTACTATCGTGAAACTGTGATAATTGTGAATACTGTGGGTTAGATTCTCGGTTATAAACACTGAATGCATTCTCTCACCGCCAGCCCGCTCATTCGGACACGTGACACTAACAACCAATCGGATAGAGTGGTAAAAATAGTCCAACTAATTTATGCAAACTAAAAATAAATCGGCTCAGACTATCATGGGGAGAGAACCTAATATGGGAGATCGGTTCTCTCTTGATATTTGTTTCTGTTTGTCATTTTTCTTGTTGCCTTTTGTCGTATTTTTTGGGTCTTTCATTACATTATATAATTTTTTTCTTATTTCCTCCATTTTGTTTTAATTTTAAAAACTGTTTTACAATTAAGTTTACTTTCGTACTCTCTACTTCTTAACCATTTCTTTCCTTTAGGCCATTGCTTTAAGTATTCGTCCTCATGGATTAACCGCATGTACGTCGCCCTGATATGTGATGCTAGTATCGTCGCTGTGCTAACATTTGCTGGCTCCATTGTCACCTGTAAACGCCGCAATGAAACTTGGGTAAGTATCGATCAAGTAACGATTTCATTACAGTGTATATGGCTAATCAGCTTCGTTACTTAGCTATAATGGGCCTTTTGCAGCTAGGCATTCACGTGATTGTACAGGATTGTACTGGATGGCAAAAAAATATCTGACTTCATTTATTTAGAGACCTTGTACGAGATCGGTATTGTTATTAGCAAAACCTGTTTGTAAATGCTATTTTTCACCTCCAATCGATTGTCGATCTTTCTAAAACAGCGTTTTTAGAGATGGCTTGCCATCCAGCATCCATGGCAACGCCTTTCCCATGGAGATCACGAGCTCATTCATTCGTTAACGAAGTATTATATCAGCACGTGACTGTTAGTTGCAAAGGCCTATTGGTCAGTTAGGTCCATAACTGCCATACATACCACAAATTTAAACAAAGTTGGCTTCTGAAATGACCCATATAATAAGTATCTTATTAAACTCGTTTTCGGCTCGGTAATACCGTAAATTATGGATCTTCGAGTACCTTTTTCCGTGCAAATGATTGTGCATGCTTTAATTAATTTGACCGGGAAATCACCCTTGCGCTCTTTTTGGTTAAAATTTTACTAGACTAAATAAAATCAGATTTAAAAGAAAATAACTTTTTCTCAACAGGCGTTTCTGCGATGCGTGGATATCATTGAAAATATTTTAGAGCTGCTCCCGTGATCCCTGGAGCAGACTGACATGCGCAAGCATTTACAGATATGCGACCAGTTCTTGAAAATTGTGTTATACGTTTTCTTTTATGTTTGCAGTAATAGTTGATGGTATATATTTAACAATTATTCACCGAGACGCAGTCGCGCTACACGATGTATACATAATGACGTACTTTGAGTTTCTCAACCAATCAGGATGCTGTAATAACTATATTTAGTAGCAGAGGAGGATTCCATAGTATCCCAGCATGCATTGCGTTTTGCCTTATATTATCGCTTTTCGCATGACGTCATCACTTGCTTTCACCGAGCAGCCTGTGCACATCGCGTACCGATCCGTCAGGCGTCATGGAGGAATGATTCAGGAAGGGTAAAGATAAACTGTTTTTAAGTATTGTGACCTGATTTATATATTAACCTGTATTTCGTCAGAGAAATTTTCTTTTTGTCTGCCATCACTTTCGTGCATCGAACTCTGTTGTAGAGCTGTCTATTTGAGTTTTATTTAAGAGTTTCTCTCGATGGCAAAGAAAAGTGCAGACAATTTTTGCTGACTTTATAGAGAGTCCTGTTCTTGTTCGTTTCAAATCAAGTTGATGTTGCGATATTAAGCTAATGCTTCTGAACGCATTTAACAGTTTATTGGTTTTTTTATCAGGGAGAGGTGTTTTACATCAGTGTACATGTATTAAATTGTAATGCAATGGCACGATTCACGGACATTAAAGAGTTTGATCGAATTTGGTGAAATGGTTATATTTACAGTTAACTTATTTTAAACACACACGGAAACACCTGGAAGCAAATTAAAGTTTAAACAACTTGATCCAATAAAGAAGTATTCATTCAGTCTTCCTTTTTGAGTTAAGTTTTTGTCCGTGAGCTAGAGCCCGGCATTCCTGAAAAAAATCCCAGCTTGAAGAATTCACGGCCGGATATGAGTGCAATGTCAGCTGAAGCTTAAAGTGCAAGTGACATTTTGTCCCCTTTTTTTATCGCATATTATTAAAGTTTATTTATCAATAAAGTGATTTTTTTATTGTAAAAACTGCATCCTTTTATTGTTTGTGGCTACAAAAAATCTTAAAATTCGAAAAAACAATTATTGGTGAAAAACATCAAAACAAGGCTGTGACGTCGCACCGAGAACACATGCTTACCTAGCTAACCAGTAACCTCACTACAAGGTTGACAAGTTCAAACTTGTAGAGACTTTCTTACGGAGATTTCGCGCTTTATAAAATGCCTCGTCGTTGTGTAGCAATGGGATGCAGTCATGAAGATAATCAGTTGTATGAGTGGCCGTCAAAGCCATCTCTTGTTCGTCAATGGACTGCATTTGTGCAATCAAAATGACAGAAATGGAGTCCGAGTCTTCAGGCCTTGTTGTGCTCAAACCATTTCAAAGAAGAGTCATTCAAAAACCTGAGACAATTCAGAGAAGGATTATCCAAAAGGTAAGCTTACTTCTACTGTCTGTCCATTACAAACCAAATACTGAACGTTTCCATTCACATGTATAGTTATTAAAACAAAATAAATATAATAATTTTCATTCTAGGTATTGCCTTATTGCAGACTTTTACTTGATCGACAAATTGCTGTACCTACTATTCATACCCTGATAACCGAGAGCAAAACTACATCTCCTAGCTTCACTGCATAGTACTCCTACAAGACCTAGATCTGCTTATGAAAAGAGGGAAAGATCTCAACTTTTTGACGAATTGTTATGAAGGACTCGAAAAATGACCATCCAAGAAATAAGAGCGATCAATCACTCAAAACAAGCCAGGGTAGCGTTTCATCAGACGTTTCACTAAATGTACCACTATCAGCAGGAGCTCCTCAAATGGTATCAAAGTCTACCCAAACAAGGAATAAGTCTATATTCCATTCGAACAGACCTCGTAGGATGACAATTGGAACACAAACTTATGGTCATATAGATCGATGTCTCCCAGTCAGAGAGTAAGGCTAAGCGGCGTAAAAGATCAAGTGAAGAGGCATCTATTAGTGAAGATGTGTTTGAAGATTCTAATTTCAGTGAAAGTGACAGTGATGATGAAGATTATGACCCTCACAATGCTTGTGGGCCTTCTGATAATGATCTCAGTGATTATTCATCTGAATACGACACTGACAGTCCTAAGACGGTCAAAATGGAACAACTGAATGATGACACTGAGCCCTTTAGACATCCCAAGTACATTGTCTTTCAAAACCAGTTGCTTATACTGCTATCTATATGCCTGGCTTGTCATTCAACTGATGTGACTGTTACTGTAGTTTTGTATGGAAGCATGCTCATAGCATACATTAAATGTTCCTGTTGCAAGTATGTTCGTGAGTGGAGAAGCCAACCTAATATAAATAGTCGAGCAGCCGGCGATATACTACTCAGTGCTTCTATTTTATTTTCTGGTGTCCTATACCCAGCAGAATTATTCGCATTTTTTAGTCATTCAATATTGCATGTATTCAGCCCAGAAGCTTTTTCAGACACCCAAAAAGTTATCTCCACGATGTTGTTAGATCAGTCTGGATAACAAAGAGAAATGCACTACTTGAAAGCCTCAGGGGAGTTGGGTTGGTTTTAGGCGGGGATAGTAGATGTGACAGTATGGGCCATTCAGCCAAGTATGGATGTTATACTGTTGTAGATCTGGAACGAAACAAAGTCTTAAACGTTGAACTCGTACAGAGCAATGAAGCCACATCTTCAAATGCCATGGAACTGGAGGGATTAAAGAGAATGATACAGCTTTTAAAGAAATGTGGCCTGACCGTGAATGCTTTTGTGACTGATCTTCATAAACAGATCCAGAAATGGGTGAGAGAACAGTGGGCTAATGTTAAACATTAATTTGATTGTTGGCATGTTGGTAAGAGCATCAAAAAGAAATTAAAGGGACTAGCATCCAGAAAGCCATGTGCATTGAATGGGGAATGGTGAAATCTATCATAAATCACTTTTACTGGTCAGTCAAGTCAACAGAACAAGATGACACAGATTTGATTGAAGCAAAGTGGAAATCTCTTCTAAGGCACATTAAAAACATCCATGAAGGTCATGGTGAGTCTTACCCAAAGTGCCTACATCAACCAATAAGTAATACAGACGAACGTGAAATAAAGTGGTTAAAACAAGACACTGACCCTTATGATAGTTTGGAGAAGATAGTTACAAACAAGTCATTGGTAGCAGACATAAACAAGTGTTCACCAATTGGGCAGACATCTACTATAGAAGGTTATCATAGTCTAATTAACCAGTTTGCCCCTAAGATGAACCATTTCTCATATCAAGGTATGAAGAGCAGGCTTTGCATAGCAGCCATGCATTATAATGAGAATGCTGGAAGAAAGCAACAGAAAAACAAAAGGGGAGACTTTGAATATGCAATTTGTTATCCAAAATACAAAAAAGGAGGCCACAGAAAGATATTAACAGATTCTACATATGATTATGTTAAAGAGTTGTCAGTACTAACCTCTCTTTAATGTTGAAAAGCCCTGAACTGTTCCAACAGCATAATGAACACCTCCCACAGCCTCTTTGTGCAACTTATAAAAGCCAAATAAAGTAGATGATGTTGCACAGCATACTTCTAGGTTTAATTAGGTCGTAGATAATTGACTGAGTTGGAGGGCTGACTGCAAAAATAGTTGACAGAGCCAAATATTTTCTCATTCTACCACTTTGTTTGATTTGATACTGACAAAACAACAAGAAATAATTGTGTGCCGCCATCACGACTTTTGCAAATGGTTTGGAAAGGAAAGCACGCAAGGGGCCATATGATAAATATGTAGACTATATTTGCATTTTTCTAATAATGAAGCCATTTAATATTAATAGCCAAGGGGAGGCCATAATATGAAATGGGTACTAGAAACTCCTCCAATATGTCTATATATTTGTAATGTGCGGTTGATGACTTATATATGTCTCCTTAGAGTAATTATAATAAACAAGACTTAGTACACTGAATCGGAACATGGCTGTGGCTAATTTGCATAATGTTGAAGGTCAATGAAGATTTTCAGGAGATAATCTGTGCCATCTAACAGGAAATGTGTATCTCTGTAAGGGTTATAAATTTGGAAGTGAAATATAAAACTCTTGTGAATTTATCAATGTGTGAAAAACACTAAAATGAGGCCAGTTATGGCTCTATCAATATCCAAACCTGCCCAATCCCCCCGCATTAGACGTTTTTTTTATTAATCAGAACGTTGCCAATGACACATTGTGGGGCTGGCTAAGCTTTGAAAATTCCCCAACATGAGGCTTTGGAACGAGTGCAAATCTCTATTTTCTATTTCTCTATTTTTGCCAGGTTTGGAATATATATTGATATATAGCCATTAGTCCCGGCTATTGATTCTCATCCAGAAGTCACTAACTTTAAGTTACTATATCTTTAAAACCTTAATACTTATACTGTACATCCAAACTTTCAAAAACTACTGATATGAATGTGACCATATAGATGGTAAGCGAAACTAAAAAACGCCATAATTATTTGCATTGTGCAGTACAGTGTATAGTCTCAAAATGTTTCCTACAGCTGGCATTGCCCATGCAGGTTTATTAAAACCACTCTATAACTGTAGTATGTATTGCAGCCTAAAGGATAGATCATATTTCACTACTATGGAAGTATGAGACGAACCATGACCTTCCGCAATAACACGCTTTTATAGTATGATATTTATATTGAATGTTACCCAATAAACAGCCAGCAGCATTGATAATGAATTGAAAAGAATACAGATTTGGGGAGCGGGGTGGCTTAGTGGTTAAGCGCTTCGTCTCCCCGGACGCGGCACCATATGTGAGTTGAGTTTGTTGGTATCTCGCCCATGCTCCGAGGATTTTTTTCTCCGGGTTCTCCGGTTTTCCTTCCTCCGCAAAAACCAACACGCTAAATTCCAATTCGATCTGTGGATTAGCCGGGACCTGGTTTTGATCATCCCCCATGGTTGTTTCAGGTCTCGTTAGAAATTCAGAGTACAAAAGCTTATCTTACCGTATACAGTGGTCACGGAGTGATCTGTTCTGCTATAAACGAATACATCGCGGATTTCCGGTCTAGCACCGCCATCTTGGAAATACTAGGCGCGCATATAGGTCTGGGATACTATGGAATCCTCCTCTGATTCAGTAGTAAACTTATACCAAGTAACCTTAATTATTTTTCTAACGTTCATGCAGGTGGAATCTGACACTATTCACCTGACGCAAAATCCAGAGCCCGATACATTTTCAATGGTCTAACTGACCAATACTTCTATGCGCACAGATGACGTCACAACTACACAAGATAATGAGGGATTGACACCATACTAGAAAAAGACAGTGTCACACTTCTGATATCTATTGAAATGAGTGCCGTTATCTTGAATTTCCTGATGGGGTGTCAATGTTCTCAGGTGCAAGATCTGGTTGCTTGAGTTTATGTTTTGACTAAGTTGTAACTGTAGATCGTCAATTGTTACATATATCCTATATCCTCTATTAGAAAGTAATAAGAAAATATCATATTAGAAGTTTGAAGATCAGTAGTCCATTGCCATAATACGTATTCAACCCAAGATGACGGTGGCCGCGAAATCGACCTGCCACAAATATAGGAATTACAAAATCAAATCCAGGTAAAGACAAGTTCTCACCATCTAGCTTAGGACTAGAGTTCACAGGGAGCCTCGTGAGTTCTCACTTAAATGGAGAAAATATTTACAAGCTAGGATTCCTACTGATTCAAACCCATAACCTCAGTCACCATTATCGCTCAAAATGTGTGACAAAATTTAAATGATTGCTATACTTGAACATAGTGTAAATGGTTTCCAGTCATGTAGCCCATCATCCGTGTTTTCTTTGCCAACAAGGGTTGGAGCAATATTATAATTCCTGTATTTAGTCGCTTTTGCGAAATTGAAAACTCAAAAGAAGAAGTTTAATTGTACCATTAAGATTCACAAATTAAATTACATGGGAAGAGATAATAATCAAGTAAGAGACAGCCACCTAACTGGCTTGTAGTTTTACTCTCGCATAGATAGATAGATGGATAGATAGAAAATTAAGTTGATCTCATTTGAAAATCGTTTCGAAATGAGTAAGGTGGCGTTTACCGTTTTTCAATATCTCATCTCGTTCCAGAGATATTCAGCTTTTTGCAATATGCAAATGAGACGAAATGTGACGTCATTTAATTCACTCTTTTCACCTGGTGACTATCTTCGATTCAAAGCGAGGCAATCATTTTTTTTGCCAGGTTAGCCTCGTTTTGACATCCCTCACTACGAGGCTGACCTGGCAAAAACAAGGATTGTCTCACTCACTTTGATTTCAAGATGGCCACCATTTGAAAAGGGTGAATCGACAGAAGCCTGGAGACAAATCACAAAATGAAGAATAGCTCTGCAAATAGTTGGTAAAAACAAATGAAACTTTGCACATGTGTGGTACTAAGGAAAATACGCATCACTATACTAATCATGACATTGCCATGTGTTTAGACAGATATATCCTAGAGGTTTGTATAAAAGCAAGGTGTGACTGGAAAGATTGGCATAGGATAGACACGTCAACCCTCAGTTGGGAGTTCCCTCCAGACTTTATGGAGGGTGGGTAAATAGCTACATGTAGGCTACTTCAGTCAGGATGACCGAATCCAGTATCCTGTACCAGACGATGGTGCATGGGTTTTCAGGCTAGTTTGCTTGCATCTTACAACTATACATCATGGCTTGGGATCAATTCAGTAAAACGTTTACACATGTATTTTTACATAGCTGGCAATGGACAGACTTATAAAATACTGTGTAAAAGTTTTACCAAATTGCCCACTGGTTCAGTATCACTCACAATAATTTATAAGCATAAGTACAAGCATTTTACTCAGCTGCAATCATAGGTGCCTACTGCTTGTACCTACACCAATTTATTTTTGCTCATTATGCAGTCCTCCCAAGAACGTCTGCTGAAATGAGCAACACATTCCTTTCCCAGAGACTGACCAATCAAAGTAAGGCTTCCAAAATCATTGGGAGGAATGCGTGACGAGCCAAAAGAGCATATGCATAGGAGGCTTGTGTAGGTTTATCAACAGATCTTTGCTCACATTAAAATTAATGCATTTGTTATTTTCCATTAACAAATTCCTTACTGGAAATGGTATATTAAAGTAATATAAAAAAAACTAGTTAGGTAGCCACATGCGATTACAATCTCAGTTGGAACAGTGATAACTTATATGGACATCGAAAAAGCTGGGAAATCATTATGTAATATGCCTTTTGGGTAGAAGGAATAAAGCTAGAGAACACTCAAATGTTGTTACAGAGTACATGTAGTTGTTTTGTGGTAAAAAAAATTAGACAAATCAAGGAACATTGTTTGTGCACCCGTTTCTTCTAGAAAATAAAGGTTCACCTTGGCCACTTTGAATAAATAGCAAGAATGTGGAATTATTTGTAGTTCTGTTGACCACTACCAACCATATTTTTTTAAAGACGATGGTGTTTCTAGTCTTCCCTGCATTCTCACCCCACAAATGCCTGCTCGTCTAACATTCCTTTCTCGATTGTCATTGTGTCATGTAGTTTCCTTCAAAACTAGTGTTATGGGCCAATCACTTGGTTGTACTGACTGGGTGGCAAAAAAAATCATATATTTTAAAGGCACTTGTACGAGATTAGTAGTACTGGTTTTATTAGTAAAACCAGTTTGTGAATGCCATTTTCCACCTCCAACCATAATATTGTTGGGTTTTTAAAACAGCATTTTAAAGTTTGTTTGCCATCCAGTAAAGCCTTTCCCATTGGATCATGAGTGCAATTCATTCACTATTGAAGTGATACATCAGCATGTGACTGTTTCCAACAAAACTGATACTATTTCCGTTTCAAAAAGTATTTGTATTTTGCATAGGAATCAGGGGCATAGCAAGGGGATGCCCTTGGCCCTCCCTTTGGTAAATTACTTAATAATAATTAATAACATATGCCCTTAGAGGTAAGCACCTCAGCACAACATTTGTGTTGGGACCTCCCTGGCAAAATCCTGCCTACACCCCAGGGAAAAATTGTATTTAGCTGACCATCAAATAAAAGGTTAAAGCTTTGTATGAGACAAGACTCGTGTTTAATCGACATATGGGTAAATGCAATTTTGCAACTTGAAACAACCAGGGTCTCACTTCAACGAATACAGTAATAAACAAACAAAACTTAAATCTAGAGCCCAAACTAGGTCATGTCTAGTTGATATGCAAAGTGAAAATAGTTAGTGGTTGGCTTATAGCCAAGTACTTCTATGCCAAGTATTATTTCTGCCAAAAAAGTATGAAAATATTTCTTTGCCATCTTGTTTTGACTTATTTTAAAATTACCCAAGTATTCTATTAGTCCTCTAATAGCCAACATGTATCAAAGGAACCTTGTTACTTGTAATTTAATTTCTTCATCTTGGATTTTTACAAAGCGGTTGTTGCAACATTGATAGACCTATTGTTCACTAAAAGAACAGGCATTTCCCTTGTTTATAATCGAGTTTTCCAACAAACATTTTGACTTCAAATCAGTCACTGATGTAGTCAAAGTTAGGGATACAACTTATAAGAAACTAGGTCCCCCAGGTAAACAACATACGTCTTTGGTTCAAGGGGCGGCTCCATCAACCCCCAAATGATAAACTTTCTCATGATGAAAGACAACATAATTAGTGGTATGCCAGCTATACTTGGTAAAGTTCGAGTGAATGAAAAATACTACTTTTAAGTTCCTAAAATAAGCTTTTGTAATCCACTTTAATATTTTCCATCCTCTGTTGAAAACGTTTGAAAAAAGCATATCAGAACATTCACATGGTACTTCTCTTCTAATAATATAAGGCTGACCATCTGCTGGGTAATCAAAATGTCAGTCACCAGCAACAGCATTTTGCAAGACTACTAGCACCCAGACAACTTCCAATCGACCGATTTAGCTAGTACATTATTTTAATTTGTTGTCCCAATTCAGGTTACCTGAATATTGTCCCTTCAGTAATGTTTTCTTGTTTTTCTGTATCCAAATTGGAAATGTATAAATTTCTCTGATTTGAAGACAAAGCACTGAATCCCTAGCGAGCTGTCGCATGATCTGAATTGGGACAACAAAATAATGTACAAACTATAATGATGTGATGTAATGATCAAATTGAAACATCAACATATCTTTCCCTCCCCCCTGGCATTTGAACTGTTGGAGTTTGGGTTGTTCAAATTATCATCCCCCAGTTCAAAAATGTTGTTCAAATGCCTGATACCACTGTCATTTTAGGCAATGTTTCGATTTGATCAGTACATACATGTAAATCAATCTATTGTTGGAGCAATGTCCTTTGGGTTGAAGATATCTTCATCAGACTGCCGAGAGAAATTGCCCTCAAACTGTTTCCATTCTTACAGCATTTGAGCAGTCGTGTAGTGGAAGTAGGCATACATGTATGTATATATTTTCTCCTCCTTCGCTTCTGCATGGTACTTCTGGGTTCTTTTTGAAAACTTTCTGTCTCCAGACTTGGTCTCCACAGGCTTGCAGAAGAGATGTATGTTGTGATCAACAGCAGCAAGGATAATTTTCATGAAATAGGGGTACCTGTAGCCATGAAATATAAAGTTTAGTTTTAGACAAAGTTCTGCAGTACAAAGCATTAATAGAGGGCGCACGGAATGTTGAGAAAACTAGTTTACAAGGGGGAAGAATAAGTATAGCCTGGAAATCTTACAGTAGAAATGGGATGCTTATAAAGATAACTGCAACTGCAGGTTGGGGTAGCAAATGTTTTCCCTTGAATTCAATATCGCATGTTGTCCAATAAAAATACTGTACTTTAATATTCTTGCTAGATCATCAAATTCATATCACATTTTTACTTGCTCAAATGCCATTCTTTTCGGTGCACATTTCAACATCATGCTATTGAAATTAATTGTTACGACCATTCTTTACCTTCAAATTCCTATTCATCTTCGACTTCGCCCTGCTCTTCGTCTATGCCTGAAATAAAAAAACGAGCAAAAAGGACCTTTTCACTGTAAATAATCCAAGGTAAGCTTATTTCACCCAACTTATGGATATGGATTATTTTACGCAAAAAAAGTTGACTCCAAGTTATTTCTCACCTTGTCCTTGGACCCTGGTTTGAATTGAATAATTCTTCCTTGAGGAGCTTGAAGATGTAACAGGTAATCTGCGAATACGCTAGTTGCCTAGATTGTCCTTTCTTATGTTCCAGAGTTAAAATACAGACGACCTAAGTCTTATGCATCGAGCATTGCCACGTAAACGCGGTCTTCCCATTCTTGGCTGAAAGGCCGGGTCTATCTCGCACCAGACCGCGAGACGGTTCACTCAAAATAATACTGATCTAAAGGATTTTTTGGGTACAAATAGCTGTCAAAATGTTAAGTTATAAAGAAAGAAAGTAAAAATGAACGTTATTCGAAAGTTCGAGGAAGGAAAGCAGGCGATGGAAACGGATTTCTCACTTCGCTCTAAATATTGGACTTTTCGACTCTCACAAAATGGCGGCTCGGAAGTGTGGGGCGCGCTATGCGTGATGGTCGACCCTAGGTCTTCAAACACAATTTTCCTTTGTGGGTATAACAATAAACTGGGATCAATGTTGGCATTTTATGTGAGTTGTTTAAAGCAAATTATTTTCTATAACAGAAACAAGAAATGTAATTTTATCTTCAAGGTGAAAAGGAGCCTGGGGCCGAGAGTACTTCCATGGAAACTTCATAATTTCCACAGTGATGTGTATTTTCCTTAGTACCACAAATATGTAAGATTCAGTTGTTTTTACCCACTATTTGCGGATGTATTCTCCATTTTGTAATTTGTCACCATCAAGTGTGTCCATCAAGTGATGTCCATCAAGTGACGTCACAGTTCATCTCATTTGAATATCTCTTGAGCGAGATGAGTACAAAGTCCATTATCTGGGCTCCTGTTAAGGTATATTAAAACAGGCTAATTAAAATATCTCAAAAATAATCTAAAAGTCCTATAAAAAAGATACTAAGTCTATATACATTTTTGTGTAGTATATAAGATGTACAATATAAGATATATTACTGAAATATTAAAATTTATATAGACTACCGGTATACTGTATCTTACATGTGTGTGATAAAACTGATAAAATATGATAAAACAGACGCGAAATCTAGTAGTTCTGCACTTAGATTAGCCTGCTTTCAGGTTCTGGTTTTATTTTTACCTGGTTTTGGATTTGGGGTTTCTGTGGTGGGAGACAGGGGAAAGGGGAGAAAGAGAAACCAGAGCCTGCAAGCAGGTTCCATTTAGATGCATCGAACTTGTGTTTACTTCTTAGATCATGTATTTAACTATTGACTGGAGGCAGTATTTTGTGTAACCTGTGGTTGCTGTTACTAATTATCTGGTTAAATCTCCTACCTACGCTGAAAATGAGGAACTAACCCTGATTTAAATTACGCGCAACGCAAGTTTCTGCAGTCTTTATTATTACTGAAAGGAGATTAATTTGTACGGCCGTAGTTCCTTTCAAAATTCATACCCGATTAATTGCCCTCGAAGTAAAGATGTAACCGCCATATACAGCCCCATTTAGAGTGAATATCGTATGAGTACTTTGAGTGCATGTGCAAAGTTATCAATCCTAATACCGCATTGACGGTATGGGCCGCATGCATGGGCCTGCCTGACCACAATGTTAGAGTACAGACCTCGATACATTTGTCATACAAATTTGAACTTGAGAAATACCAGCTCACATTTTAAATACAATGGGCGTTTCGTAGGAATGCAATCACGTGAGTGTACTTACGAGATCGGTAGCCTATTTGTAAATGCCATTTTCCACTTCCAATCAATTGGCAATCTTTCTACAACAGCGTTTTGAAGTTTGTTTGGCATTCAGTAATTTTCATATTTACTTGTCATTAATTCATTTTTTACTGCGTATTCTGTAGATTTCAACTTCAGTTGGGATAATTAAAATAGAATGTGCGATACTAATACAGTAAGTTGCAGACCGTTTTTCCATTTATGTACGTAAACAAAATGCCTCCAAAATAGAAGTTCAAGTTGATTCCTGGTTATTACTCTATGTAATTCTGGTCTTTTAATGGGAAAAGTTCAATATCTTGGCTCACCAAGATGAAGAGTGTGTAAACATCATTAAAAATCATTTATCCCCGTGCTCGTCGACTTTGGTGGCGATTTCAATGAGTTTTTAGGCCTTCGAGTGACGTCCCTCGCCTTCGCGTACCTGCATGGGAGGATCTCCGAACACAAAACACCTTCAAACCCGCTCTTACCTACTTTACAGGATTAGAAAAAGATAAACAAAGACATGAAACCAGTAAGTAAGTCAAGTTTACTATAAAACAAGAGAGTGACAGGTATTTCCAACCTCGCCCGATCGGTCTTAACTTGGGTGATCGCTTTATCGTCTGAGGCCACAGGAAACCCAACTAGATCTGTCAGCATGACAATTACGTAAGTAGAAAACGTTCGTTTTTTTTTTCTCCAACATTTCGGCAAAGATGTCTTCTATCGATATCTATTGGCCCGAATTTGTTTTTAGTTTTCCTTTCTTTTTAGTTGTTCTTTCTTTCTTTTTTAGCCGGTTTTTTTTCGGATAGCGTGTACCAACACCTTTAAAAAAACTGGAAGTCCTCAATTCTATTTAGTTAGGATAATTAAAATGATAATCCCTTGCCTTTCGGGGGATCGATCACCGGGATATAGTTGTATAGTTCGCTGAAATGGCCGGGCAAATGGAAAGGAAACACAAAAAAACAGAATTAATTAGACTGCACAAAACTCAAGTGCTGCTGAAATAATATCTAAACGAACATGTTTTTCACTGTCATAGCTTTGTATACAGTTTCGAAGCTCTTCTCGACGATGGTAACTATTAAGCAATTATTGGATGAGGTTGAGCATGATAGTGAAAATTATCAAGAAAGAGGTCTGTTATCAACGGAAGCCGAAGGCTGGTTACACAGCAGCGGCGGCAGGTGTTGGGTCAGCGGCTACCATGTTAGCTTTAGTGATATTGATTCTAGAGTGCAGGGATGTTCGCAGTTGCTGTGGAGCTAGACAATCGGTAAGAAACTATATACCTACAAATATTTGGCATGTTAGAATTCTTAAAGGGGACCTCTCAAATTTTTTTTTTATGGATACCTAAATTAACCTAATGCTGTGTTTGACTCCTGTAAATTGTACACTAGACGTCAGTTATGGACCGATTTCCCTGTACATTAAACTCATTTGAATCTCTCGGGCACCGCCATCTTGGATCTTATGACGTCACACAGTTGCCCATATTGTCAGATAATAAGCAATTATTGGATGAGGTTGAGCATGATAGCGAAAATGATCAAGAAAGAGGTCTGTGTTATCTGCCGAAGCTGAAGGCTGAGGCTGATAACACAGACCGAGGTTTTGATAATTTTCGCTATCATGCGAAAACCGAATTCAATAATTGTTTTATTATACATTTTCAGCTCAAGTTTTAGCAAAAGAGAAAGCTATCGTAAACGAAGCTAAATGAAACGCCGCACAAAATTGGTTTGTTTACGATTGGATTTATGATTCAAGATATTTTCTTTCATATTCGAGCTAAAAATTGCATTTATTTTACGAGCTTAGGAGAAAAGAATGACTAGAAACATAGCTGAGCACTTATTTCGTTATTTTGAGCCATTTTGGCGCCCTGCTTTCTAGCGTAAAATTGTTCTATTTGCTTACCATCGAGCGCTAAGTATTATCAGCTAGCAGATAATATTGTACGCATGCGCACTTAGTGCTATAGCTAGCTATGGAGAATTCGTTGCGTGTTCTCAGCCAATCAGAATCGAGAGGAGTAAACATTGTTTAGTGGAGGTTCCCTGTAAAGAAGCTGTGTCACGGGCAGTTTAGGTCAGACAGTTATTTTCAAAGAAAATATGCAAAAATTACTATCAAATGTACACTGTGTATATAGAGGATATTACACGGTGGTGAGATGATATGAAGTTTATAAACTTCGTATCTTCAAACCACCGTGTAATTTTCTTTTTATTACATGGACAATTAAACTGCTCTAAGAATTCTTATCTATTCATTTTACTTACTGTCAGTACAAACTTCTTCGTGATCTTTCTAAGCTGTTCTGGGGAGTTCCATCGGGTTTTCTTCTCTCTTCATTGCAGTCGAGAAAATCTTTAGAGAAATTTAGATGGTATTTGGCTTGTTGTGCTCGGAATATTCATTGTCATGCAGCTCATTTAAGCTGTTTACATCTTCCTCTGTGATTTTCACAAACCTGTCGCCATCTTTGTAGTTCAAAAGGCGGCAAACGTGACGTCATCGATCTTTTCACTAGTGAGGATATGGAAAATACGCTACTCACTGCCAGGATGTAGTTTTGTATGATTTCTATGAGTGGTTTATTTCTCAGTAAAACACTATCGTCCATATAATAAAGATGTATAGGTCTTTAAGGAGAATATTGCATACCATTTAACTTTGCAGTAATTTAATTATACGCTATCAAACTTCTCACGATTTCATACTGTGGCGTATTCTAAGAAATGGTGATGTTTCTAATAAGCTAAATGTAGACTAACCTCGTTACGTTCTCATGATAAAGGCAGCCATTATTGTGTACGGTCTATAACTGACAATGACTACTTTGATTTGCTTCATTAAGGAGGATTTCAGTGATCAAGCAAATAATGAACACGAAGAATCTCCGCAAGATTTACAGACCGATCTGCGAGCATACGACATTAGATATGTTCAGACCTCGTATGTTTAAATCGCTTGAAATCTGAACAACCAGTCTGGACATGCGTGATTGACGAAGACTTTTGCTGTTATGTTATTGAGTATTTTTCAGCTGTGGTTTTGGCGGGAATGTAATCATGACGCTGTCCGAAAGTAAAACATAGGGCCCCTAAGGGCAACTCGTGGATAGTCAGTTAACTATTTTGGTATATACTAAAACTCACGTGACCAATGACGTCATCACCACTAAGTGAATCGTGGGAAAATAATACCATACCTGTCCAAGTTTGAAATGTCTGGCATTAGAAATGAGGGAGATGTATTGGCATGTACTTAAAATCACGTGACCGATTACGTCATCGATACGTCATCACAACTAATTGATTGATAGGGATTCACTACCATGTCTGTCCAGGTTTGAAGTGCCCGGCATTGGAAATGAGGGAAATATGGGCATGTACTTAAAACACGTGACCGATGATGCCTTCGTTACGTCATCACCACTAAGTGATCGATAGGGACCCACTACCATGTCTGTCCAGGTTTGAAGTGTCTGGCATTAGATGAGCACCGTCAATACATCCTCTCCAGCATGACCAAATCTTTTCGAAATCTTGGACGGTCATTCGGAAAGTCAACGGCGAGTCGTCGAGTCACAGAAAAAAAAAGACGAATAAATTATCTCGTATCAACCTAAACCAATAACTCGTTCTGCACATGCGTGCATCCACGAGTTAAATTGCTGTTGTGTGTGGAATAAACGACCTATTCATAGCTTGATTACGTCTAGAACCTTCACTTGGTAATAGCTAATTGTGTTGACGCATGCAGTCAGTAAGTCTTTCTGGAACCTTCCAATCTGAACAAGGATTGTGTGACAAAGTTATTATTTAGTGTAGCTAAATCAAATTGATCTTTAAATCAAAATGCCCCGCTGAACTTTGAAATCACATATCGAAGAGGTTAAAACGAGTTTTTATCCGTTCCACATCGGCGCAGAATTGAGTTTTTGGGAATCTAACGCTAGCCAAATGTAACTTGCAAACGTTTTATCAAATATAAACAGTGCATGACCCGGAGGTCAACTGGCTGGAAGATCAAAGAAAACATGTTTTTTTAAAACAGGCTTATAATTTTTCTCACTGGTATTCTTGAAGGTTCTCTATCACGATTTCTAACTGCAGACAATCTTGATTTGTGCCTCCTACTCCTAAACTGATAAGTATTCAAGCCTTTACTAGATAACAATACAGTGCTCAGCTGTTCGCGTTCGACCATCAAATTCAAACTATTTGACATTTCGGCGATATTTACCGTATCATTTCTCGAACTGATCACATTATCGTTATTCTGTACATTACTAGGCTTTTCCTTTGGCTTTTGTTTGGCTATTGTATGGCTTTGTTTAGCTTTGCTTTCCTCACTTTCCAAAATATTGGCTTTCATTCTCCAGTGAGCAGGGGCGATATCGCCGGATGTTAGCTGTTACCATCTCCTCGTCGTTCAACTGAACTTTAAGCTTATATTCACCCTGACGAATAAAGAGTGCAGCACGTTCTATCTCTGAGCCTAGGGATGTATTATGAACATGCCATGAGTCTCGAGGAGGTTAGGGTTAGGTGATGTGCACGAACTGCACGCGCAATAGCCTTGTCACTCAATATATGATCGACAGCATTTGATGCATATATCAGTTCTAACAATTCTCTCAAGCCCGTTTCCGCCATCAGGTGTCCAATACTCCCGAGAAAGCTCATGTCAGTGTGAAAGCCTCCTAATCGCACGATCACATTGCTCAAGGCACTACCAGCTGGTTCAGTGCGAATGATGTTGAATGCTTTCTAGTACAGGGGCTGATTAAATGTAATGATGAGAGTCCTGATATTGTGTTGTTGCGCGTGCTCCGTTATGAGTTCAAAACCATTGAAATACCTTCTGTTGCAATTAGTGGCAGGTTGACCCCATTTTTTTCACAAAATGACTGGACTATATATCTAGGGGTGTACATGTGTAACTGCTGTACAACAAAGGAATATGGAAAAGGCCTGGGGAGCGCATGGGAAAGGCCTGGGGGGAGCGCATGGGAAAGGCCTGGGGGGAGCGCATGGGAAAGGCCTGGGGGGAGCGCATGGGAAAGGCATGAGGGGAGTGCATGGGAAGCGTATGGAAATTATATGGGAAAGGCATGGGGAACGTATGGGGAAGGCCTGAAGAGCGCATGGGAAAGGCCTGTAGCCTGAATTTCAGCCGTCTCCTCCGGTTCGTTCCTCCAGAGAGAGACGTCTGAATCCAATAGCCGATAATGCCGTCCAGTGACGTCACTACCAGAAAACCTGGTAGTGATCTTTGATTGGTTCGTATTTTATAATTTCGCATAATTATCATGATGAACTCATCAGAGAAGACGACAGGATTTTTTGTTTCTGTTTTGGACTCGCGATGGTTGATCGTTGATGAGTTTCAATGGAGTACTTGTCTTTGGCAAAGACCTTAAATTCGTAAGGAAAACAACTGGAAATGGATTGAAAGTGTCCTGCAAAATAACCGGCCGGCTGTCCTGTAAACATGTACGTTTCTTCAAGTCGCCAGTGGCGTTCGCGGGGTTGTTGATAATCGATTATTCGTTCACACTCAGTGGTAAAACTGTCGCTTCTCTCTTCAAGGAACTGTTCTTTCCCGTAAAAGAGTCTTCGGACTTCTTTGTAAATTCTCCAAATATCCTTCGATGCTTTTCTACTTTCTGCTGCATTATTTACAAATTTACAAAGGTAATCTCTCCCTATCTCGAACCGAACGGCAGATCGAAAGACTTTACTAGTAAACGGACTGAGACGAAGGCCTCAAGTGTTACTGAACGATTTATTGCTTCAAAAAGGTTTTCACATCATACATTTAAGAGGCACTTGAGAAGAAAATGGGATGTAGATAGGTAGGGTCTTAATTTTGACATAATCTCAAATAATTTCTCAAGGCGAGAGCTATGTTTTTGTGACCCAACGAACTCTTTACAGTCGCCGTGGCAGTTTCATTTGCATAAATTACAATTTTAATCCGCTTTGACGTCACTGGACGGCATTATCGGCTATATGAGGAGACGGCTGAAATTCAGGCTAAAAAGGCCTGGGGAGCGCATGCAAAAGGCCTGGGGGGAGCGCATGGGAAAGGCATGGGGGGAGTGCATGGGACACGTATGGGGAGCGCATGGGAAACGTATGGAAATTTATGGTAGGCATGGGGAACGTATGGAAATTATATGGGAAAGGTTAGGGGAGTGTATGAGAAATGGATGGGTATTACATGGCCAGTATGCATTTAAATGTTTGGGGAGTATGGGAAATGAATGGGGATGACATGGGTAAAGTATAGCCTGCTTTCAGGCGGTAGATGGTGTTTTTATCGCGCAGCAAACGGATCATCGAAGCGGTCATCATATTGGCCGAGCGTGATTGAGACCTGGGATCGAATGACAAAGAAGAAGAAGCAGATCTGAAACACCGCCTGCCCGAAAACCCGTGGTTTCTGAGTACAAAAGTTATATCCCGTCCACCAGCGGTGGATTAGCTGAGACGGTGTCAATCAAAGATTATCGCGGCAAGTATTGAAAGCAGGAACTGAACGGAATGTGTACTGAGCTTGCAGTTGATAAAATATGGCGAGTAGTACAAAAACCTTTGTCTTTTTTGAAGACTAAGGTGAGTACCCTGGTTCCAAAGGTTTTCTAGAGAGAACAGCCGCGGAGAAAGAGCCGCGAATGCGGCGATCGGCGAACTGCGAGAGGTCTGTTGTCGAGTTCTCTTTTCGCAAGTTCGTAAACCGTAAATATCATACTCTTTCCAAAGCACCAGAAGATATTTACTTAGAAGTAGCCTCTGTATATAGCTTCTTCCTTCTCCGTTTTCAAGGTTATCTCCTTCGCCTTTACCCTGGTTCCAGAGGTTTTCTAGAAAGAACACAGCTGCTCGCTTCTTTCTCCGCGGTTGGGTAAAGGTACTTTGAAAACGGAGCAGGAGGAAGCTATATACAGAGCCTAGCTACTTCTAAGTAAATATCTTCTGGCGCTTTGATTCTAGAGTGCAGGGATGTTCGCAGTTGCTGTGGAGCTAGACAATCGGTAAGAAACTATATACCTACAAATATTTGGCATGTTAGAATTCTTAAAGGGGACCTCTCAAATTTTTTTTTTATGGATACCTAAATTAACCTAATGCTGTGTTTGACTCCTGTAAATTGTACACTAGACGTCAGTTATGGACCGATTTCCCTGTACATTAAACTCATTTGAATCTCTCGGGCACCGCCATCTTGGATCTTATGACGTCACACAGTTGCCCATATTGTCAGATAATAAGCAATTATTGGATGAGGTTGAGCATGATAGCGAAAATGATCAAGAAAGAGGTCTGTGTTATCTGCCGAAGCTGAAGGCTGAGGCTGATAACACAGACCGAGGTTTTGATAATTTTCGCTATCATGCGAAAACCGAATTCAATAATTGTTTTATTATACATTTTCAGCTCAAGTTTTAGCAAAAGAGAAAGCTATCGTAAACGAAGCTAAATGAAACGCCGCACAAAATTGGTTTGTTTACGATTGGATTTATGATTCAAGATATTTTCTTTCATATTCGAGCTAAAAATTGCATTTATTTTACGAGCTTAGGAGAAAAGAATGACTAGAAACATAGCTGAGCACTTATTTCGTTATTTTGAGCCATTTTGGCGCCCTGCTTTCTAGCGTAAAATTGTTCTATTTGCTTACCATCGAGCGCTAAGTATTATCAGCTAGCAGATAATATTGTACGCATGCGCACTTAGTGCTATAGCTAGCTATGGAGAATTCGTTGCGTGTTCTCAGCCAATCAGAATCGAGAGGAGTAAACATTGTTTAGTGGAGGTTCCCTGTAAAGAAGCTGTGTCACGGGCAGTTTAGGTCAGACAGTTATTTTCAAAGAAAATATGCAAAAATTACTATCAAATGTACACTGTGTATATAGAGGATATTACACGGTGGTGAGATGATATGAAGTTTATAAACTTCGTATCTTCAAACCACCGTGTAATTTTCTTTTTATTACATGGACAATTAAACTGCTCTAAGAATTCTTATCTATTCATTTTACTTACTGTCAGTACAAACTTCTTCGTGATCTTTCTAAGCTGTTCTGGGGAGTTCCATCGGGTTTTCTTCTCTCTTCATTGCAGTCGAGAAAATCTTTAGAGAAATTTAGATGGTATTTGGCTTGTTGTGCTCGGAATATTCATTGTCATGCAGCTCATTTAAGCTGTTTACATCTTCCTCTGTGATTTTCACAAACCTGTCGCCATCTTTGTAGTTCAAAAGGCGGCAAACGTGACGTCATCGATCTTTTCACTAGTGAGGATATGGAAAATACGCTACTCACTGCCAGGATGTAGTTTTGTATGATTTCTATGAGTGGTTTATTTCTCAGTAAAACACTATCGTCCATATAATAAAGATGTATAGGTCTTTAAGGAGAATATTGCATACCATTTAACTTTGCAGTAATTTAATTATACGCTATCAAACTTCTCACGATTTCATACTGTGGCGTATTCTAAGAAATGGTGATGTTTCTAATAAGCTAAATGTAGACTAACCTCGTTACGTTCTCATGATAAAGGCAGCCATTATTGTGTACGGTCTATAACTGACAATGACTACTTTGATTTGCTTCATTAAGGAGGATTTCAGTGATCAAGCAAATAATGAACACGAAGAATCTCCGCAAGATTTACAGACCGATCTGCGAGCATACGACATTAGATATGTTCAGACCTCGTATGTTTAAATCGCTTGAAATCTGAACAACCAGTCTGGACATGCGTGATTGACGAAGACTTTTGCTGTTATGTTATTGAGTATTTTTCAGCTGTGGTTTTGGCGGGAATGTAATCATGACGCTGTCCGAAAGTAAAACATAGGGCCCCTAAGGGCAACTCGTGGATAGTCAGTTAACTATTTTGGTATATACTAAAACTCACGTGACCAATGACGTCATCACCACTAAGTGAATCGTGGGAAAATAATACCATACCTGTCCAAGTTTGAAATGTCTGGCATTAGAAATGAGGGAGATGTATTGGCATGTACTTAAAATCACGTGACCGATTACGTCATCGATACGTCATCACAACTAATTGATTGATAGGGATTCACTACCATGTCTGTCCAGGTTTGAAGTGCCCGGCATTGGAAATGAGGGAAATATGGGCATGTACTTAAAACACGTGACCGATGATGCCTTCGTTACGTCATCACCACTAAGTGATCGATAGGGACCCACTACCATGTCTGTCCAGGTTTGAAGTGTCTGGCATTAGATGAGCACCGTCAATACATCCTCTCCAGCATGACCAAATCTTTTCGAAATCTTGGACGGTCATTCGGAAAGTCAACGGCGAGTCGTCGAGTCACAGAAAAAAAAAGACGAATAAATTATCTCGTATCAACCTAAACCAATAACTCGTTCTGCACATGCGTGCATCCACGAGTTAAATTGCTGTTGTGTGTGGAATAAACGACCTATTCATAGCTTGATTACGTCTAGAACCTTCACTTGGTAATAGCTAATTGTGTTGACGCATGCAGTCAGTAAGTCTTTCTGGAACCTTCCAATCTGAACAAGGATTGTGTGACAAAGTTATTATTTAGTGTAGCTAAATCAAATTGATCTTTAAATCAAAATGCCCCGCTGAACTTTGAAATCACATATCGAAGAGGTTAAAACGAGTTTTTATCCGTTCCACATCGGCGCAGAATTGAGTTTTTGGGAATCTAACGCTAGCCAAATGTAACTTGCAAACGTTTTATCAAATATAAACAGTGCATGACCCGGAGGTCAACTGGCTGGAAGATCAAAGAAAACATGTTTTTTTAAAACAGGCTTATAATTTTTCTCACTGGTATTCTTGAAGGTTCTCTATCACGATTTCTAACTGCAGACAATCTTGATTTGTGCCTCCTACTCCTAAACTGATAAGTATTCAAGCCTTTACTAGATAACAATACAGTGCTCAGCTGTTCGCGTTCGACCATCAAATTCAAACTATTTGACATTTCGGCGATATTTACCGTATCATTTCTCGAACTGATCACATTATCGTTATTCTGTACATTACTAGGCTTTTCCTTTGGCTTTTGTTTGGCTATTGTATGGCTTTGTTTAGCTTTGCTTTCCTCACTTTCCAAAATATTGGCTTTCATTCTCCAGTGAGCAGGGGCGATATCGCCGGATGTTAGCTGTTACCATCTCCTCGTCGTTCAACTGAACTTTAAGCTTATATTCACCCTGACGAATAAAGAGTGCAGCACGTTCTATCTCTGAGCCTAGGGATGTATTATGAACATGCCATGAGTCTCGAGGAGGTTAGGGTTAGGTGATGTGCACGAACTGCACGCGCAATAGCCTTGTCACTCAATATATGATCGACAGCATTTGATGCATATATCAGTTCTAACAATTCTCTCAAGCCCGTTTCCGCCATCAGGTGTCCAATACTCCCGAGAAAGCTCATGTCAGTGTGAAAGCCTCCTAATCGCACGATCACATTGCTCAAGGCACTACCAGCTGGTTCAGTGCGAATGATGTTGAATGCTTTCTAGTACAGGGGCTGATTAAATGTAATGATGAGAGTCCTGATATTGTGTTGTTGCGCGTGCTCCGTTATGAGTTCAAAACCATTGAAATACCTTCTGTTGCAATTAGTGGCAGGTTGACCCCATTTTTTTCACAAAATGACTGGACTATATATCTAGGGGTGTACATGTGTAACTGCTGTACAACAAAGGAATATGGAAAAGGCCTGGGGAGCGCATGGGAAAGGCCTGGGGGGAGCGCATGGGAAAGGCCTGGGGGGAGCGCATGGGAAAGGCCTGGGGGGAGCGCATGGGAAAGGCATGAGGGGAGTGCATGGGAAGCGTATGGAAATTATATGGGAAAGGCATGGGGAACGTATGGGGAAGGCCTGAAGAGCGCATGGGAAAGGCCTGTAGCCTGAATTTCAGCCGTCTCCTCCGGTTCGTTCCTCCAGAGAGAGACGTCTGAATCCAATAGCCGATAATGCCGTCCAGTGACGTCACTACCAGAAAACCTGGTAGTGATCTTTGATTGGTTCGTATTTTATAATTTCGCATAATTATCATGATGAACTCATCAGAGAAGACGACAGGATTTTTTGTTTCTGTTTTGGACTCGCGATGGTTGATCGTTGATGAGTTTCAATGGAGTACTTGTCTTTGGCAAAGACCTTAAATTCGTAAGGAAAACAACTGGAAATGGATTGAAAGTGTCCTGCAAAATAACCGGCCGGCTGTCCTGTAAACATGTACGTTTCTTCAAGTCGCCAGTGGCGTTCGCGGGGTTGTTGATAATCGATTATTCGTTCACACTCAGTGGTAAAACTGTCGCTTCTCTCTTCAAGGAACTGTTCTTTCCCGTAAAAGAGTCTTCGGACTTCTTTGTAAATTCTCCAAATATCCTTCGATGCTTTTCTACTTTCTGCTGCATTATTTACAAATTTACAAAGGTAATCTCTCCCTATCTCGAACCGAACGGCAGATCGAAAGACTTTACTAGTAAACGGACTGAGACGAAGGCCTCAAGTGTTACTGAACGATTTATTGCTTCAAAAAGGTTTTCACATCATACATTTAAGAGGCACTTGAGAAGAAAATGGGATGTAGATAGGTAGGGTCTTAATTTTGACATAATCTCAAATAATTTCTCAAGGCGAGAGCTATGTTTTTGTGACCCAACGAACTCTTTACAGTCGCCGTGGCAGTTTCATTTGCATAAATTACAATTTTAATCCGCTTTGACGTCACTGGACGGCATTATCGGCTATATGAGGAGACGGCTGAAATTCAGGCTAAAAAGGCCTGGGGAGCGCATGCAAAAGGCCTGGGGGGAGCGCATGGGAAAGGCATGGGGGGAGTGCATGGGACACGTATGGGGAGCGCATGGGAAACGTATGGAAATTTATGGTAGGCATGGGGAACGTATGGAAATTATATGGGAAAGGTTAGGGGAGTGTATGAGAAATGGATGGGTATTACATGGCCAGTATGCATTTAAATGTTTGGGGAGTATGGGAAATGAATGGGGATGACATGGGTAAAGTATAGCCTGCTTTCAGGCGGTAGATGGTGTTTTTATCGCGCAGCAAACGGATCATCGAAGCGGTCATCATATTGGCCGAGCGTGATTGAGACCTGGGATCGAATGACAAAGAAGAAGAAGCAGATCTGAAACACCGCCTGCCCGAAAACCCGTGGTTTCTGAGTACAAAAGTTATATCCCGTCCACCAGCGGTGGATTAGCTGAGACGGTGTCAATCAAAGATTATCGCGGCAAGTATTGAAAGCAGGAACTGAACGGAATGTGTACTGAGCTTGCAGTTGATAAAATATGGCGAGTAGTACAAAAACCTTTGTCTTTTTTGAAGACTAAGGTGAGTACCCTGGTTCCAAAGGTTTTCTAGAGAGAACAGCCGCGGAGAAAGAGCCGCGAATGCGGCGATCGGCGAACTGCGAGAGGTCTGTTGTCGAGTTCTCTTTTCGCAAGTTCGTAAACCGTAAATATCATACTCTTTCCAAAGCACCAGAAGATATTTACTTAGAAGTAGCCTCTGTATATAGCTTCTTCCTTCTCCGTTTTCAAGGTTATCTCCTTCGCCTTTACCCTGGTTCCAGAGGTTTTCTAGAAAGAACACAGCTGCTCGCTTCTTTCTCCGCGGTTGGGTAAAGGTACTTTGAAAACGGAGCAGGAGGAAGCTATATACAGAGCCTAGCTACTTCTAAGTAAATATCTTCTGGCGCTTTGGAAAGAACAGAGATTATGGGCAAAACCATAATGTAATTTATGTAGAGGTATGTAGCACTGTAATGTTAAGCTTAATCGTGTTTACTCTGGTAGCATTTAATGTAGGTGGTCTGACGACAAGAAATATTATTGGATTTTAACCGACAATAATCCATTCAGGTCTTTGTCGGAAGAAATTGTTTGGCCAAAATACCGGAAGCATTGTGTCATACAAGCTACCGTCACTCATAATAGACGCGGTGAACAGGAGTTCAGCCTCATTCCCGTCGTATTCGTGGTACAAGCCAAATCTAAGCGAATTTTGAAGACCGCAGCAACCAGTTCCCTTTTGAAGTTTGAACAGTGATCTCACGTTCCGTTCAACATCTACAATTCAAGCAAGTTGATGCACTTTATTGGGGCTAATAGTTATAGTTTAGTTCTCATCGTGCAATCTGGCAAACCTAGCTATTCGCCGACGAAGTAATGTAGGACTTTCAACTAAACCTAAAACTCCGAATGAAAACGGCGTTATGTAGGTTAGGAGTATAGGTTCTCACCTTGAGACAAATTTACCACTGTCATATCCCAGTAAATTCCACTGATGCAGTCACGACTAAAGAAAGGGAACAAATTCTAAATAAAACATTTATTTAAGAGAGACATACATGAAGAGGTTCAGTTTATGTTAATCACACTCTTAAGAATCATGGTTTGCTAAAGTCATGAACGACCCTTGTTTTTCTCGTTATTTTGCCGAAATTACGAGGAAGGCTACGATTATAGCGTTAGTGACAACTTGTTAAACATTTTAGAATGCTAACAGCGATTCATATGAATATGTTTTTCTTTTCCTTTTCACCGGTAAAAACTAAACTAAACTTGAAAACGTAAGGATTCTGTTGGTTTCTGCTTTGATTTTGTGGAGAACAAAAGAAAAAGCATTAACTTTGAATGAGCAAAGCTCCTTTTGTGAGTTAGATGTCTAGAGTATTAACACATCGTTAACTTTAATTAGTCATTTAGGGAGTACACATGCATTTCGCTCATTGGCTTGGTAAAACACATTGGATGTGAAGAGAATCAAAAGTAAAATGTAGTCACATTATGAAAGTTCAGTTTACTTGTGCAAATTTGTTTCAGCTTGAATTTTCTTTATAGGTTTCCATTTTCTAGGGCTACCGAATGGTCAATTCGAGCATTGACCGGCGGCAATCATCTTGTTTTTAGGGCGAACACGAGCAATTATATTTTATCACAGCTGCGAACAATGATTGATCTGTACAAACAAACGAGCAAACGAACACCTTGGGAAAAAGCAAGTACCAGCAATTCAAACACACACAATCTTTTTTTGCCAGCATTCCAGCAAAGGCCTAAAACGACTAGCACTTCCAAATTTTGACTGACCATTCGGTAGTAGTCTGCGTTGGTTTGTTGGTGATACAAACGCCAAACAATTACTCTGAGCCAGTGCAGTGAGTTAGCTCTTGTCCTGCATCTTTACCAATATTACTCCTTAACATTGTGGTTTGTGTGAATTTACCTATAAATAATTGTGGTTTAATCCCAGTAACGACTTCAATTGTTTTCAAACGTTTTAAAATGTTTAACAAGCCTACAATTTGTAGGCTAATCAGTTGAGCTTTGACTGAATATCAACACACTAATTCAAATAACGCCTGAAGTCTCGTTCAACACTTTAGTTGTGAACAGAGCGGAGTATAATTTGGTAAACAGTACGTTCCGAACACAAATTTTGTTCACGTCAAAAATTTGCTTTCTACCTTATTCAGATTGTGTTTCTTTTTCTTTATTTCACCGGTAAAATACGAAGTTGTACTGGAAACAAAGGCTCAACCGTTAACCTTGAAATGATCAACTCACTTTTCGTCGGTTAAACGACTATACGTTAACACCTCATTAACTTTGTAGTATTGACAGTTACATGGTTATACTGATCGTAGGTAGATTACAGTTGATGGTTTCTTGGTATAGAATAAGGTAACAAAACTAGAACGACGCCTAAATCACAATTAGACTAAGAAACAAAAATATACACGATAAACACGTGAATTAAAGAGTTAAGAGTCGCTTACTTCTATTTTGTACTGACTGACTAACGGTGTGTCGATAAAACTGTAAAATCGGTGTAACTCATATTATGAAATCCCGACTGGCTCACATACAAAATCTGAAATAAAACTGGTCACTTAAATATTCACAGAAGTCCTATAAAGTTCAACACATAAAGTAAACAAGCAGTTATATAAGAAAAATTGTCCAGTGACTAAAAATAAAAGTTATTGTGTTGTTTTAACCAAAAAGTTACCTAGAGTAATTATAAAAAAGAATTAAACATGAAAAGAGATTTCCTAGAAATCAGTCACACAGCAAAGAGGATTCATATTCTTAGCCAAATATTTTTATCAAGAGAGGTATGAATGAAGAGGTCTATATTGATCACACTCTTGAGAATCATGGTTTGCGAAGTAAACACCTGTTCTATTGCATGGCGATCATGCACTTAGAAACTCATATAGATTCGCAAACAACTACGAAGGCCGCCAGTTTTGAATATGTTTTGTGAAAGCGAAGTCTTTGATGAAGCTGTAATTCGGTTTTCTTATTAGCTTATATGTGAATGGTCCTTTTTCTGAGTGCAGTTATTTTATCAGTTGTCAGTTTGTAGTACAATGGGTAAAATCGTTTTCTTCTTAATGTATACCTTTGTGGATAGTTACCATGTGAAAACATATTTTATTGTCTTGAAGTTTACCTTTCTCCAATGATAGATTCCGAGGTCTGTGACGGGATGTTGACGTACGTACACTAACTCCCTAAGTTGTGTACAATATGCTACGAGTCAGAAATACAAATGAACCTGGCATCAGAGACTGGATATAAAAGAAGGGGTTTGGGGACCTACCAAGGACTACATGTCAAGATTGGCTTAGTTGTATGGAGGTAATAGTTACCAGACCGAAGCTTCAAAATTATGTTGAGTAGTAGCCGAAACCTGAAACCTTTGACTCACACCAAAGAAGATGAACCATCAACAAAGAAAACAAAGCTCGAAAAGATAGGAGATCTCTGTGACAAAAGACAGAAACTGAACATCAAAAATAAAACGGAAGAGCAAGAAACGAACGAAATTAGAGATCTCAAAACATTATTCCGATTTCTGTTTTACCACCTCTGTGAAACAATCGGAAATGAAGAAAGACTACGAGAGCTCGAAGCAAAAACAGGAAGAAAGCTCACTCTGAGTGACCTGCTTGGCTGGAAAGCCGATGAACAGTTTTGGAAAAACGCGTTCAATGCTGTACACATTCGTTTGGGAGCTGAATTTCCGCCAAGAAAACTGTTCCAGCTGTTCCCTCATCTTATGGAACAGGAATACTCTACCAAACCTGAGGACCCGAAGTACGAGGAGACTGAACGAATCTTGCACCAGTATGTTAAAGATCTGTATGAATCCAATAGCTACACAAAGATGATCGAGATCATGCGAGAACAAAGTCAAGGGAAAAAACAACCGTTGGTGATACAAGACACAAAATTGTATCTCGAGCAGATAGCCATTGACTTGGTGTACCATGTATTCTATGATTCCACCAGCAAATACGGGAACAACCTAGCATGGGATAAGATGTTGAAGAAATCAAAGACAAACTGCTGTTTCATACCCGAACTGAATGGTGGTCTCACAGTAAGAAAACGACCGTTCGTTTAATTTAGTTTACCTGCTTTGTACGAATACCTTGTTTTGGAAACAGGTGAAAAATTTAAAAGTCCTGAACCTGATGCAAGGAGAGCCACACTACTACATAACATATGTACACAGCAGATAACAGTCCCGCTGTGAAATGGAGGACATATAGCAAAAAAAACAGTATTACGATTTAGAACTGACTTCTATACGTTGTATCCTGTAGGAAATCAAGACCAAGAACAGACAGAACATTGAAGATGGAATCAAAAGCTTTAACACTATGTACAGTTTGTGAGGAGTGGTGTGAATTTTGAAATAAAACGCGAATACTCCGAATCGTATTTACAATGTGTTTTTTTTCTCCGATACTTTTCACGCTGATGTTTTGTTTTATTCCCCTACTTAAGTATAATACTGGATGTCGACTCGAAAACTATAGACTCTAATAAATGAGTTATTTACGGATAGCACTAGTACTTATCAGCTGGCATTCTTACCAATAAACAAGAACACTAGACTTTATTTTTGATGAGATATAACTAATAATGGCACATTTCACGTAAGTTCAGATTACATGATTTTGTATTGTTGCATGTTTAAGACTCCGAATTAACAATATTGATGATCATAGGATTATATTTGTTAATCGTAACTTATTATGAAGGTATGAATCAAAAGTAATGAGTAGTTGGGAAAGTCCAACGAAATTAATGATTATTAATCGTTTAAACCCATATATCAACAGTATGGTTGAATAATATGTGCATGGTTCCAAAGTATTTTGATCATATTGTCAACCAGCTTTGTGCAAACATCAATTTTGCTCCATCAGTTTTCTTTTTCTTTCTACTACCATACTGTTTTATCTTCTTTTTCTTATCGGTCGAACACTGTTGAAGGTAATACGAGCCTGCCTGTGTAAAATATATTGTAGTGTCTGTTCAAGATTGTTCTTTATGAATCGACAATGAGATAAAGAAATGAGTAGAACACAGGGTTGAAGTCAAACCTAACTTTATTTAACATATGTTCCCTGAGTTGGCATATTTTGTTATTGTTGTTGTTTTTAATACAATGATTGAAAGTTCGATTTACTCTGTCATCTGTCTTACTTGCTTTTCAATCGTAAGTGATGCATCCCGCAATCCCTTAAGTTCTTTCCCATAGACAGGGAAAATATCTAGTTCATCAAACATCTTTGCCTTGCACAAAGTTTTTGCATCTATCTTTCCTTTGGGAAGTAATGTACAAGGCAAAGATGTTTGATGAACTAGATATTTTCCCTGTCATCACTTACGATTGAAAAGCGACTCTTAACTCTTTAATTCACTTGTTTATCGTGTATATTTTTGTTTCTTAGTCTAATTGTGATTTAGGCGTCGTTCTAGTTTTGTTACCGTATTCTATACCAAGAAACCATCAACTGTAATCTACCTACGATCAGAATAACCATGTAACTGTCAATACTACAAAGTTAATGAGGTGTTAACGTATAGTCGTTTAACCGACGAAAAGTGAGTTGATCATTTCAAGGTTAACGGTTGAGCCTTTGTTTCCAGTACAACTTCGTATTTTACCGGTGAAATAAAGAAAAAGAAACACAATCTGAATAAGGTAGAAAGCAACTTTTTGACGTGAACAAAATTTGTGTTCGGAACGTACTGTTTACCAAGTTATACTCCGCTCTGTTCACAACTAAAGTGTTGAACGAGACTTCAGGCGTTATTTGAATTAGTGTGTTGATATTCAGTCAAAGCTCAACTGATTAGCCTACAAATTGTAGGCTTGTTAAACATTTTAAAACGTTTGAAAACAATTGAAGTCGTTACTGGGATTAAACCACAATTATTTATAGGTAAATTCACACAAACCACAATGTTAAGGAGTAATATTGGTAAAGATACAGGACAAGAGCTAACTCACTGCACTGGCTCAGAGTAATTGTTTGGCGTTTGTATCACCAACAAACCAACGCAGACTACTACCGAATGGTCAGTCAAAATTTGGAAGTGCTAGTCGTTTTAGGCCTTTGCTGGAATGCTCGCAAAAAAAGATTGTGTGTGTTCGAATTGCTGGTACTTGCTTTTTCCCAAGGTGTTCGTTTGCTCGTTTGTTTGTACAGATCAATCATTGTTCGCAGCTGTGATAAAATATAATTGCTCGTGTTCGCCCTAAAAACAAGATGATTGCCGCCGGTCAATGCTCGAATTGACCATTCGGTAGCCCTAGAAAATGGAAACCTATAAAGAAAATTCAAGTTGAGACAAATTTGCACAAGTAAACTGAACTTTCATAATGTGACTACATTTTACTTTTGATTCTCTTCACATCCAATGTGTTTTACCAAGCCAATGAG
The DNA here is from genome assembly GCA_030867875.1 of Actinernus sp. WN-2022. Lineage (NCBI taxonomy): Eukaryota > Metazoa > Cnidaria > Anthozoa > Actiniaria > Actinernidae > Actinernus > Actinernus sp. WN-2022. The sequence continues at coordinate 37,072,486 of JAOWCC010001501.1, forward strand.
CGAAATGCATGTGTACTCCCTAAATGACTAATTAAAGTTAACGATGTGTTAATACTCTAGACATGTAACTCACAAAAGGAGCTTTGCTCATTCAAAGTTAATGCTTTTTCTTTTGTTCTCCACAAAATCAAAGCAGAAACCAACAGAATCCTTACGTTTTCAAGTTTAGTTTAGTTTTTACCGGTGAAAAGGAAAAGAAAAACATATTCATATGAATCGCTGTTAGCATTCTAAAATGTTTAACAAGTTGTCACTAACGCTATAATCGTTGCCTTCCTCGTAATTTCGGCAAAATAACGAGAAAAACAAGGGTCGTTCATGACTTTAGCAAACCATGATTCTTAAGAGTGTGATTAACATAAACTGAACCGCTTCATGTATGTCTCTCTTAATAGGCGAATCCTTGCTGACGTCATTGTTTACATTTTTGCCTCATTAGCATAAATTAAACTTCAAGCTACTAACAAACAATCCACATCAGTTGAAAGAGAATTTTAAACTTAGTCATTACCGAAAATGTGAGATAAATATGTTAAATATTTACGGAGAAATTTACTTTTCAAAACTGTAAAATCGGCTGGGGGGCAAGGGTTGCTGACAGCCATTCATTCTTTGTAAATTTAAAGATTTTTAAATGCTCATTCCTCAAAATATACTTATCATATCACACTCAAATTGTCGGTGATTATCAAGTGTGCCAAGCTCTTTCGATTTGTTCACTCTGTTTGTTTGTATCTATGTCGCATGAAGTTTGATGTATGCTAATGAGGTAAAAACGTAAACAAGGATTCGCCTATTAAATGTTTTATTTAGAATTTGTTCCCTTTCTTTAGTCGTGACTGCATCAGTGGAATTTACTGGGATATGACAGTGGTAAATTTGTCTCAAGGTGAGAACCTATACTCCTAACCTACATAACGCCGTTTTCATTCGGAGTTCTAGGTTTAGTTGAAAGTCCTACATTACTTCGTCGGCGAACCATCCAAAACAACCCACACGTTATTTAAGAATTTTCGTAAGTAGTATGAGAGGGATGGAATTATCCCCCTTTTTAGGGCGTACGCCCTATTTTTAGGGCGTATGCATTAATTAGGATGACGTCACAGTCCTATCGTCCATTGAATTAATTAAGGAATTATTTTTTAGGGCGCTATGCTAATTTTTAGGGCGTATGCATAATTAGGGTGACGTCACAATCCTATTATCCATTGAATTAATTAAGGAATACTTTTTAGGGCGTACGCCCTATTTTTAGGGCGTATGCATAAATTCGGAATGCTAATTTTTAGGGCGCTCTCATTAATTCGGGGCATGTTTGGGCAAAGCCTATTGTTTGGGGTCGTCTGTAAAACCAGGAGCGTAGGATCTCGAGGCAATCATGGAGGAAGATAAGTTGTACGCTGTAGCCTATACACCTGATGGGGATAGATTTGGAGAACTAACTGAGTATGGAAAGAGAGCATCAAACAAGTCTGGCATAAGCATTCCCGGACATCTGTATGAGTTTTTAACAAGGGAAAATATTTTCACTGAAAACTACCAAGCATTTGCTGAATTGTACAAAGCACACAAGATTAAAGGGAAGTTAAGGGAGTACTATTGGCCTGAGAAGAAGGAAGACACTTTGCTAACCTGTGATTCTTCACTAGATTTGTATTACTTACCCAAGCACATTATTGAAGGGGGATTTTACCACAAGAACACAACCGGAGACGGATTCAAAAAGATAAAAGTCTTTGACGAGTTCCCTAACGTGTGCAGAATCATTAAGAATATCTTAATAGACTTGACCACATCCAACGCTGAGAAGATAAATTATATGCGGCTATTGATCCCGAGGGACCAACCCGTTTCCGTAAAACTATTCCAACATTTAGACATTAGATGCAAAAACTTTGTGCAAGGCAAAGATGTTTGATGAACTAGATATTTTCCCTGTCTATGGCAAAGAACTTAGGGGATTGCGGGATGCATCACTTACGATTGAAAATCAAGTAAGCCATATGATTTTGTAAATACATGTAAGTGCCTTGTGAGATGAAATAAACTACTCGTGATAGGCTCTAAACTGTCTTTATTATTTTCCTTTACAGTTAATAACTCATAAGATAATCGTATACAAAATCCACTGTGACTCTTAAGAGCAACTCTGCTATTGTTCTTAGGGATTAGCGGATTAGCGATAACATAATCCGAAGAGGAATCGTGGAATTTGTTCTACTCGCAATATCTAAACCCCTTTGTAGCGTAAATAGTAAGAACAAACTACTCGTGATAGGCTCTAAACTGTCTTTATTATTTTCCTTTACAGTTAATAACTCATAAGTATACAAAATCCGGTATGGTTTATTAGATCAACTCTGCTATTGTTCTTAGGGATTAGCGATAACTGAAGGGCCTATTGTTTTGAGGAAAACTCTTGTGATGCAAATTATTCTCTAAAACTGAACTATAATTACCATACGAATAAAAGCAAACCACCAAAACATAGTTTATTCAATCTCAAAATCACCAATTTACAGTTCGTTTTCCTTATAGTCGCGGAGTTGATAACTTTCTTATTTCTCAGTTCTTGGGTTGATATAATGTACCGTGTTACAAGATTACACTGTTACATTGATTTTTTTTCTTCTTGACAAATGCTGCTTCACTTGGATAAGCTAACAATTAGAAGGGGGAAACAAATAGTTTGTCATTCCCAGGCTACACTCTATTCGTAAAGAATAAGACACGCGTTAACGTTGTTTTAGGTTATTTTCCAAACTAGACCGAAGAGATATTTACCATATCTGAAAGAATACCAAGACAGCCACCTGTCTATCGTTTAAAGGACTATCATGGATAACTTTTAGAAGGAACATTTTACGAAGCCGAGTTACAGAGAGTCGAAAAGCAAGATGATTTCTACCGGGTAGAAAAAGTCTTAAAAAAGCGTAAACGGAAAGGCAGGATTGAATACCTTATCCAGTGGAAGGGGTATTCCGAGAGTTTTAATACTTGGGTAGATGAAAGGGATATAAAATACTTGTAATTAGATAGCTGATCGTTTTAATAAATTAATAAAGAAAACCTATTTATACTATCTGAAATGAGCCATCAATTAGCTGATTGGTTATACACTCGAACCACTTTAGGTTTTTGTAATGTTGCTTCCTGTAAATAATACTTGTGCTCCTCTGGTGATAAGGTATGTACTTGCGATAAATAATTGGAAAGTTTCACTAAATATTTTGATCCACAATTCGGCAACGGACAATTTTTACAAACGCGTTGACTCCTGTTAATCCTTTGAAGATCAAGATAAAACTGATTCAAAAAATAAAACATTGTGAATTTTATCGTAATTTGTCAGGACAAACAGGATAAACAGGACAAAAAGGACAAACGAATAGAGACGTGTTCATTTCCATAACACATTTATATAGCACAAATCTACTTGATCGGCCCTTTTATTAGGCTCGGTTTCAGCCGTTGCGGTGTCGTTTCTCCAAAGCCTCCCCCCACTAACGGCTGGGCGCGCGGTCAACACACCGTGTCCATGACGTCATCTGATTAACTTCAATATTATTCATTTATTTGCGTGTAGCGTAGGTTCGATTCCGCGTAAACTTTCAAAACACATTGGAATTCTTTAAACTAAAACTTCCAAGTGTGAAATTAATTCGACGTAGGTAAAGGTTTTATTTAATACCTGTTATTATTAGCTCTCATGTTCACAGTCCAAGTTTTCAAAGAAAGCCCGGCTGTTGAAACCAGGCTATTTGTTGACACTAGATGACAGGAATTAATAGCCGAAATTTTATACGGGGATAAAAATTAAGTTCAGATGCCATCTCGGAACTCTGAGCTAGAGTTGAGTATTCCCGCTTAGTACTTGTGTAGAGTATGTCTTGGAGACATAAATTGTACAAACTTAGTACATAGGATTGAAGAATTGTAAAACTCATTTGATGCAGCTATTTTCAAGTGAATTGTGATTGCAGAGTTAAACGCATAAACATGGCCTGCGTCAGACGTCATTTCCTCTCTTCTATAAACTCTTTTAGTTTTAATATGGACTCGTCCGTCTTTTCTTCTCCGATAAAGGCAGCAGTAATTTTCTTTGAAGTAAGAATAGCCGGGCTACCTTGGTCTTGCATCGGTAAAGTTAAATGAGAAATGACTGAACATTACGAGCTTCGCGACCTTTGAGCTGACGGTTTCCCAAGTGACTTCCAGAGCCAGTGCGTTTACTGACAAAGTGTCTTCACCCGAAAACTAACTCTCTTACTGCTTCTTTGTGTGAATCCTTGAATTCTTCGAAACCAAACTTTTCCAGAGCAAATTTAAACGCATTTTGGAACAGCAATCGAAAGCCTTTCGTCCGGCTTTCAAAAGTTTACAATGTAAATTATGCAAATCAATTCAGCGACAGGATTTGAGTGGCAAGGTTTTGATTGGCTAAAAACCAACAATGTCTCAGCTCGCGCGCCCAGCCGTGAGTGGGGAGAGGATCGCGGGCTCACCGAAACCCCCACGGCTGGAAACCGAGCCTACCCTTTTATCTCCTTTCATCCCTTTTGTCGCCTTTCGTCCCGCTTTTTTCGTTTTGAAATAATAAAAAAACAGGGATAAAAAAGAAAAAAAGCGGGACGAGAGGCGACAAAAGGGATGAAAAGGATGAACGGTGATAGCTATATCCGAACGTGAACACGTCTCTTGTCAGTAGGCCCTTTCATCCCTTTTGTCGCCTCTTGTCCCGCCTTTTTTCGTTTTTTAATTTAAAAAAAGAGGGATAAAACGAAAGAAAAAAAAAGCGGGACAAGAGGCGACAAAAGGGATGAAAGAGTTTACTGACAGGAGACGTGTCCACATTCGTATATAGTTATCTCCGTTCATCCTTTTCATCCCTTTTGTCGCCTCTCGTCCCGCTTTTTTCTTTTTTATCCCTGTTTTTTTATTATTTCAAAACGAAAAAAGCGGGACGAAAGGCGACAAAAGGGATGAAAGGAGATAAAAGGGCCGATCAAGTAGATTTGTGCTATATAAATGTGTTATGGAAATGAACACGTCTCTATTCGTTTGTCCTTTTTGTCCTGTTTATCCTGTTTGTCCTGACAAATTACGATAAAATTCACAATGTTTTATTTTTTGAATCAGTTTTATCTTGATCTTCAAAGGATTAACAGGAGTCAACGCGTTTGTAAAAATTGTCCGTTGCCGAATTGTGGATCAAAATATTTAGTGAAACTTTCCAATTATTTATCGCAAGTACATACCTTATCACCAGAGGAGCACAAGTATTATTTACAGGAAGCAACATTACAAAAACCTAAAGTGGTTCGAGTGTATAACCAATCAGCTAATTGATGGCTCATTTCAGATAGTATAAATAGGTTTTCTTTATTAATTTATTAAAACGATCAGCTATCTAATTACAAGTATTTTATATCCCTTTCATCTACCCAAGTATTAAAACTCTCGGGATACCCCTTCCACTGGATAAGGTATTCAATCCTGCCTTTCCGTTTACGCTTTTTTAAGACTTTTTCTACCCGGTAGAAATCATCTTGCTTTTCGACTCTCTGTAACTCGGCTTCGTAAAATGTTCCTTCTAAAAGTTATCCATGATAGTCCTTTAAACGATAGACAGGTGGCTGTCTTGGTATTCTTTCAGATATGGTAAATATCTCTTCGGTCTAGTTTGGAAAATAACCTAAAACAACGTTAACGCGTGTCTTATTCTTTACGAATAGAGTGTAGCCTGGGAATGACAAACTATTTGTTTCCCCCTTCTAATTGTTAGCTTATCCAAGTGAAGCAGCATTTGTCAAGAAGAAAAAAAATCAATGTAACAGTGTAATCTTGTAACACGGTACATTATATCAACCCAAGAACTGAGAAATAAGAAAGTTATCAACTCCGCGACTATAAGGAAAACGAACTGTAAATTGGTGATTTTGAGATTGAATAAACTATGTTTTGGTGGTTTGCTTTTATTCGTATGGTAATTATAGTTCAGTTTTAGAGAATAATTTGCATCACAAGAGTTTTCCTCAAAACAATAGGCCCTTCAGTTATCGCTAATCCCTAAGAACAATAGCAGAGTTGATCTAATAAACCATACCGGATTTTGTATACTTATGAGTTATTAACTGTAAAGGAAAATAATAAAGACAGTTTAGAGCCTATCACGAGTAGTTTGTTCTTACTATTTACGCTACAAAGGGGTTTAGATATTGCGAGTAGAACAAATTCCACGATTCCTCTTCGGATTATGTTATCGCTAATCCGCTAATCCCTAAGAACAATAGCAGAGTTGCTCTTATGAGTCACAGTGGATTTTGTATACGATTATCTTATGAGTTATTAACTGTAAAGGAAAATAATAAAGACAGTTTAGAGCCTATCACGAGTAGTTTATTTCATCTCACAAGGCACTTACATGTATTTACAAAATCATATGGCTTACTTGATTTTCAATCGTAAGTGATGCATCCCGCAATCCCCTAAGTTCTTTGCCATAGACAGGGGAAATATCTAGTTCATCAAACATCTTTGCCTTGCACAAAGTTTTTGCATCTGTCTAAATGTTGGAATAGTTTTACGGAAACGGGTTGGTCCCTCGGGATCAATAGCCGCATATAATTTATCTTCTCAGCGTTGGATGTGGTCAAGTCTATTAAGATATTCTTATTGATTCTGCACACGTTAGGGAACTCGTCAAAGACTTTTATCTTTTTGAATCCGTCTCCGGTTGTGTTCTTGTGGTAAAATCCCCCTTCAATAATGTGCTTGGGTAAGTAATAAAAATCTAGTGAAGAATCACAGGTTAGCAAAGTGTCTTCCTTCTTCTCAGGCCAATAGTACTCCCTTAACTTCCCTTTAATCTTGTGTGCTTTGTACAATTCAGCAAATGCTTGGTATTTTTCAGTGAAAATATTTTCCCTTGTTAAAAACTCATACAGATGTCCGGGAATGCTTATGCCAGACTTGTTTGATGCTCTCTTTCCATACTCAGTTAGTTCTCCAAATCTATCCCCATCAGGTGTATAGGCTACAGCGTACAACTTATCTTCCTCCATGATTGCCTCGAGATCCTACGCTCCTGGTTTTACAGACGACCCCAAACAATAGGCTTTGCCCAAACATGCCCCGAATTAATGAGAGCGCCCTAAAAATTAGCATTCCGAATTTATGCATACGCCCTAAAAATAGGGCGTACGCCCTAAAAAGTATTCCTTAATTAATTCAATGGATAATAGGATTGTGACGTCACCCTAATTAATGCATACGCCCTAAAAATTAGCATAGCGCCCTAAAAAATAATTCCTTAATTAATTCAATGGACAATAGGACTGTGACGTCATCCTAATTAATGCATACGCCCTAAAAAGGGGGATAATTCCATCCCTCTCATACTACTTTCGTACTTCCAGCACGACTTGGTTTATGTCATTGAATGTTCAATATCTTAATGACGACTTGACTGAACTTGATCATGATTTCGTGAACTGAGATGTGATGCTACCGAAATAGGATGATATCAAAATCCATAGATTTTCAAACAAAAAGAGCGATTTAGCCTAGATCTTCTGTACTACACAAAATGAACTTGGATATTAATATCGAGTCGGTGATTTGAACTAAAATTTCCATATTGAACAAAAACAACCCCGTTGTATACAAAAGTAATTGTCAAGAACTTGGTGGCTTGAACTTGGTTCCTTTCACTGAGATCTGACCTCACCAATAACCGTAGGATGAAGAACTTGACCTAAATACAGTATTATCAAGAGAAAACTTAGGCATGGCGTCTAGTTTTCTTCGTAAATCGGAAAGTTAACTGGGTCACATTTAATTTGAAATCCTTTATTGAACAACACACAAATAAGCTCTAGTTCTTTTGTTAACCATGTCGTACAAGATAATTAACTAGGAACATACGCGTTCTACGTTCCACCACGAGTATCTCGTATTTCTTTCAACCAGAAGCTCCATAGGCCTAGTCGAACATTAATTTCAATCCTACTAAACATCATTTTCAACTTATTTACCATGTTTGCTGGTCTGGTGTACTCCTGCGCGTTCTAAAAAATAACGATGACGATATATCCTTCACAGAATTCAAGTGTCTGATCATGCCATCGACATTTCAAGGAATGCATAATCTGGCCATGGAAGTCATCAAGGGTATCGTAAGTGATGGTGGCCGTGCCACGTATTAGGTAAGTTCATATGGTAACACATACAACTAGTACACATTGCACTTGTGAATATCAATTTTCACGAAATACATATTGAAAATCAAGAATCGTTTTGAATTCATTGCCTATCTTTAGACTTGTGTTCATGTTATGCGCTTAATCCTCACATGGTAGAGTCGTTCACTCATTTCGGATTTCGTTAGTCTTCCACCTTCTATTGTCTGTCTTTAGTTTTTGTTCATGTTATTCGCTCAATCATTATTTAGACTAGATTTCGAGTACCACAGAAAGTGAACTTGGACGATAATATCAAACGTTTAAAGAAAAAAGTTTGAGCGTTGTTCATTTCATAGAACTAAGTTAACGTCAGACCCGCCTTACCACCGGATATCGTATTCAACTTATTTCGTAACTTATTTGGCCCTAAACATGTTTATCACCAGAAAACTGTACAAGCGAAAATAATAGCCAATTGAGTCTAGTTTTCTTCGTAAAACAGAAAGTTACTGAACAGGGTCACATTGAATTTGAAATCCCGCTTTATTGAACAACACACATAAGCTCTGGTTCTTTTGTTAACCATATTGTACAAGATAATTAACTAGGAACGTATGCGTTCTGCGTTTCAACCAAATTGATAATTTACTTTAAAAACGTATCCCCTGGTGAACGAATAACTCCCGTAGGAACCGGGTAGCATTTACAACTTATGTCATACTTCATTCGACCCTAAACATGTTTACCACCAGAAAAGTGTACTATACAACGTAGGTACAGCAGAAAAGTGTACTATTCCACGTAGGTATAGTAGTGATCGCGGGTCAAACTCCAATCTGCCGAGTTCAGCTGTTACTTCGCTGTGAGTTTGACTCGAGTGCGAGTACGACATTTCATTTTGCACTCAAAATATATCATTCGCAAGGAAAGTAGAGATCTTCAAATACAGCTAAGCAATACTGGAGACATGAAAACAAGGTAGTAAGAGTATGTGTTTGCTTGTAGAGTTGTGAAAAGTCGCACTCGTAAACCGAATTAGAATCTAAAGACAGAACAACTGGCTTCCTGCCGAATACTGTTAAAATCATATTAGAAGCATCCGGGGGAAATTCGTGGGCTCGATTGGGTTTTTAATCCGGTAGAAATTATGAAATTCGTTATCCAAAGTGTATGTGTACTTCTTTTATGAAACATATAAACAATCGAGAGCATTTTAGTTCGCCTAAAAGCTGGCCTTTAATTTATGCGGCCGTTGATAAACAAACTAATCATAACATTGGCGCAAAGCACCATGGGCTCGGACACAGGGTCTTTAAGGACGGTGCCTACTAATTACAAACCAATTTGTTTTCTAAAAATCTATATGGATTGTTTGAACCCCCTAAGGAGCTTTTGAAATCAGAAAAAAAATTATGGGGTACGTACCCATACGTTTAAGAGAGATAATTAAGGATGAAAATCGAAAAAAGTGCTGACTCAGCATTTTTCTTTGTCCGAGAAACTATTTTTTAATTCGATTACTATTTTGGGTTATCTGGCAAAATATTAGGGCAAAAAACGTTAGACAGTGTTCTTCACAAAGGATGCCAATCAAACCATTTATCTTACAATGACTATCATTTTTTGTACAAATTTTGCTTTGTAAGCCTCATTAGTGACCACGAACATACATATATTTTTTGCTGAAATGGACATCAAGTTTCAATTCTTTATAAAGACAAAAAATATATGTAAACGTTGTTTAGCTTCTATATTATAGATTACAAAAAGAAAAAATGGGGGTATCCACGCGTTTTACAAAGTTATGGGCATGGTAGGCCTCTTTATCGCTAATGATATTTTCAAAAATTGACATTTTTTACCAAGGCCTCCCTAGTAAGTCTGAAAATTGGTTTCTTTTATTGCATTCTGGGAGATTGTCAACATGGCGGCGGGGAAAAGAGTCCGTCCCGTCTTTCGACTTTCTTCATTGAAAATCAAACCTGTCGCTGCTTCCTTTGTGCTCAAACCCCATACAGTCCTTCCTTCTTCATTCTTCTTTGGATTTCCAAGAGGTTTACCCGTTTTCACCAAGCTCATTTGACCGTATTCACACATTGTTTATACTGCCGAGTCCATGTTTGGAGAAACTGACGAAACTCGAAAGCATTGACAGGCCTAAACACGTTGGGCTAGGATGGGTGTAAAATGTGTCATTTGAGCATATCGTCACCGTCTTTAAGTCATTCGTCGTGAAAATTGGAATCTGGGCTGGGACAATTAAGGCAAATATTTTGATATTCATTTTGTGATAAAATTTAAATTGATGACGTCACAATCGACGATGTCATAATATTGATGTTTTCTTAAATGTCGTATTTCTTAAATATCGACTTCCTTTACATAGGGATATTGATAGATATACTCGAGACGTCTTCAACACTGAAAACCGTTTGTCGCTACGACGTAAATTAGCTGAGATATGATTTTTTTATATATTATATATAATTCTGTCAAAAACCTGCTGTCGAAGGGTAAGTTTCCCCGAATTTCAGTAACTTAAATCTAATCAATAATTGTCACATGTGTGGTACCAAATTGTACCGATACCTTGTCAGAAATATCACCAAGCTATCGGATAATAAGGAGAATCAATTTTTTCACTCAAACCTTTTTCAATCCTAAGTTAATGCACAAAACTTGTCTGTGACGTCATCCAATGTGTGACGTCATAATTTAACAATCGCAAATATTTTCGTTATGAGGTTGAAATCCAAAAATCGAAAACGATAGCATTTTGCCCTACCGGCTAGCCTTCAATACCAAACAAGAGTTAACTTAATCCAATCAAACATAGAACAAAGTGTACCAACGGGTATTTCCATGTCTGTTTGTACTATAATTCTGGTTCAGGGGAGGCATGTATAATTCACTAAACATGTGATATCTCGATGAATTTTGCTCGTATCAAGAAACGGTTTGCGGCTTTCATCATCTCTTGAGAATCTCCTTCAAACCAGCTATAGAAATTATACATATGTTAAACTTTTTAATACGGCGATGTATTGACGTCATCGATTGTGACGTCATCATTTTAAATTTTCTCACAAAATGAATATAAAAATAGTTGCCTTAATTGTCCCAGCCTAGATGCCAATCTTCAAGACGAATGACTTAAAGACGGTGAAGATATGCTCAAATGACACATTTTACACCCATCCTAGCCCAACGTGAAAGCAAAGGCGATGGGCGAAAAGACAGCAGCGATTCATGGCAGTCCAAACAACCTTCATTCAATTGGTAGGGTAAATCTCCTAAATCTACGATTCTTCGACCATCTCCCCACGATAAATCATCAGTTACGATGGTCGATTCTTTTAATACCATTTCAGTTGAAAATTGTCTTTCGTGGCCGTGTAGTGGAATTTAAAGATTTCCCAAATCGTTCATACTCTCAAGCATATCTTTCGACCGTATTTTAAAATCCTTCATCGTTCTGTCTGTCAAATTACGCAATTAACACAGCTTTTTCAAAATAGTTCTGCTAGCGGGATGACCCGCGGGACGCAAGATGCGCAGAATGGCGTGCGCGCTGACATTAGTAGGCACCGTCCTTAATACACTCCAAACGTATGGTTTTTATCTATCAATATGAAGAAAACTAAGGCTGTTATTTTTCAAAAACAATGTCGTAAATCTACTCTTGAGAAATATTCGTTCTTTCTAAATGGTTCACCGATTACGAATTCTCCAGAGTACACTTACTTAGGTTCGACAATCTCATGTAATGGTAGTTTCACGAAATCAAAACAAATCTCAACTGAGAAAACAAGACGTTCTATTTTCGCAATGAAAAAATATCTCGATTTCCGTAAACTCCCTATCAACATATGTAACAAATTATTTGAGAGACTATTCAGTCCTATATTATTGTACAATTCAGAAGTTTGGGAGGCTTATGACAAAATCAATTTCAATAAATGGGAAATAGATCCTGTTGAAAAAATACATACCCAATTTTATAAACACTACCTTGGGATAAATAGAAGAGCACCAAACGTTGCCTCCCGTAACGAGTCTGGAAGGCTTTCCTTAAAATCTCTAATTTATCGAAACATGTTAAAATTCTGGATACACCTCGAACAGCTCCCAGAAAATAGTATTGCAAAACAATGTCTTCAGATTTCGAAAGACTTGGCATCCTCCAACAAAAATAGTTTCATATCTTCGATAAATGAGCTTGTACATCTATTTGAGTCAGAGAATAAAAAAACCATATGGATATTGACATAAATAAACCAAACAAATGGTTATCCGCTATGAAACAAAATATAGATATAATCAAGTTCAAACATGATACAAAGGCTTCTCCATATATAGAGCTGATAAATAATTCAGATCACCGAAGAATGACTGCAAAACTTAGATCGGGAAATCATAATTTAAGGATAGAAACAGGCAGACACTCTTGTCCCAAAATACCCGAAGCTTCAAGGATATGTGAAATGTGTGTCACAAATGAAGTAGAAAACTAAATACATTTCACATTTCATTGCAGCTTATATAATAACATTAGAAACGTATTCTTCGATAACATTTGTAATAAATACAAACATTTTACAAACTTAAATATCAAGGACAAAACTTTATTTCTCTTTAATAACATAGAACCATTTCTATGTAAGAAATTGGCTCACTATATTTTTGAAGCCTTTGAACTAAGAAATCATTGTAATATTAGAAATTGTTCTCTAAGTTAGTTTAGCTTCTTTTAGTTATGTTGTTTATGTTTTAGGCAATACCATTTATGTATATGGAATGCTAATAATAAAGTTTGAGTGTCCACTCCTGGCTTTAGTCCAGTAATGTAAAGTAAGGGGCAATTACAGCGGGCCTCTCTTTTGCGGGGCTGATCAAAACCCAATAACCGTCGGTCAATTCAATACGGAACTTAGGCCCGGTTCAAACGTCGAACTTTTCATGCGCCGAACGCAATTGAAACAAAAGATAATTAGGCGGCTTCTTTTGATCTAATTAGGATCGGCGCATGAAAACTTCGACGTTTGAACCGGGCCAAAGGAGGATTACAAGCCCTTCCCAGCGTCCCTTGCGCGCAAACCATATTATTAACCGTAATGCCCCCCGCGAAGTCTCACTTCAAAATGGATGCCGTGAAGGAAGACCACCAGCAGCACGAATATTTTCAGGAACACACTTATATATCTCTATTGCATCGATGTCGTTGCTCAATTTACAACAATTCCCTATAATGTCTTCCTTTCTTGTCATTCAGTGACATTTCTAAATAGCGTTGGGGAGCGCCGTTTGGTTCTGAGATGGGCTTTTTGAAGATGATTGAAACCCGGGTTGAAATAATGATATTTTACTTTTAGGAGTTTCCTTCTTCCTCTTTTGCTTGTTTGGTGTTTGACCAGTATCAATGCGAGGTCTCTTCTCTTTGGAACTCTAGTGATCGGAGTAAGAAATAGAGAATCAGAAATTCTGATGTACGGCGAACTCGAACTGATTATAGCCCTTAAATAACCACAAGCAAGATCTAAACTGCCCAACAGCTTTGGGATAAAAAGCTATAAATATAAGACCGTAAAATAAGCTTACGTTTTATGAGCGTGTTCAAAGCATAATGCCATAAGCGAAAGCCGTGAAGTAGACTTAAATTGTTTTGGCGCCCAAAATAACGACATTTTCAGCGCTCCATGGTATCGTTAAACATGGAGTCCTTAGGAGTCCTTTGATTTCTGTGGATTGCGTGGCTATTCATCTAACTTATTTATTATTCAAACTACTATGACCTAGGGCTTTCTACTCAAAAAAATGATTGTTCTTGTTGACATTGTCTGAGGGATTACGCATGTCACGAACAAAAACTTCCAAATATCCCATTTGACGTCTCGTAAATCTTTAAATGCAAAGATCAAAGAATAACTTTAAACTAAACATTGTTAAACTTACCATTTCGAAGGATTTAGAACCAAAAATCCTTATGAATTATCGCAGCTTTGACTGTCACGTTTTTTCTTTTAGCAGCGATGATTTGCAGGGATTCCCAGGGACGCTGGGAAGGGCTTGTAAGAGGGTCTGAATGGGGTTAACTGCCTACTGACAAACGGCCTTAAAAATAACTGACAACTGACAAATGACGATTTTTTTACTGACAACTGACAACCGAAAAATAACTGACAACTGACAAATTTGGTTTTTGTGGGTCAAACATTGTAAATTTGCTCTATTAATGATTAACTAGGGCTAACTGACAACTGACAAATGGCCAAAATTTTAACTGACGACTGACAGACCCTCTTGTAAGTGGACGACAGACCCTCTTGTAAGTGGACGACAGACCCTCTTGTAATCCTCCTCCTTTAACCGGGCCTTAATCGCTGCGTAATTTTTTTGCGGGCTGGATGGCAAACGTTATAAATCACATAGTTTTCGCAGTGCAGCGAGTCATGCAGCCGATAAAGGTTTTACCGACGCGCAAATTCGTGTGCTTGGTTGGAAATCCGACGCCTTTAAAACCTACATACGTAATGAAATTAAAGTCTTAAGGCTAACTTAAAATAGCCTGTCGTCGGGTGCCATCGGCTTCTATTTGCATTAGAGTTCAAGTAGGATATTCATGCATGGGCTGTCTCTTACAGAAGCTAAGGTTGTTATTATTCAAGGCGATTGTATTTGTGAGCGTTTCCACTTTGGGAGACCCCTTGGGAGATCCAATCAGGGGCTGTCTTTCAAAGTAGGTTGTTATTATTCTTAGTGATTTCTCTTCTACTTTAGGAGATTCATGCCCCGGGATTCATGCAAGGGCTGACTCCTACAATAGTTTGTTTATCTTATCTAGAGTGATTTATCTTCAAGGAGATCCAGTCAGGGGCTGTCTCCCATTTAAGTCATTGGCTATTATCAGTCTTAGTGATTACTGGTCTACTTTAGGAGATTAACGCAGGAGCTGTCTCCTAAATAAATTTTGAATTGGGTATGCTGTATTATATGCGTGAGTTTTCCCGGTCGCCTTGGTGGGACTGCCACATTCTTTGGGTGGCATATGGCCTATTTTCGCCCACCTTCGCTGAAGATACCCTTGATCGAAGTAATTATCTTTGTAAATGAAGGAATTAAATAAATAGCCACGAGTCGTGGCCAAATTATTCCAACAAAGGAATCTGTCATTTATGGGGTTTATCTTCAGCAAACGGAGTGTGGCTACCGACAAAGCTCATGCATTCATCTACATAAAGTATGATATTTACAGTAAAGAGAACTCGACAACAAACCGTGATTTAATTCGCCTCTGAAAAGTATTGATTGTCGACCACATTACAGATATGCAATCCGGCTACTGAATTCACGGCCGTTAATTGAACTTAGTAGCGATGTACAGTAGAGGAAATAATCAGAAATCCGCCTCAATACATTTATGCAACGGTCGTCTATTTCTTTTGGCAAACATTCACTAAGATGGACTTCGACTCTTCAGCTGAAAGAGCTTCTGGTTAGGGTTGACAATCACAACCGTTTACCTGTGTACATTGCACTCGTAGTTTGTTTGTCCACGAGTTCTTCAATATCGAGTTGTGACAAAACATTGTCTCCATCGGAGTTTTCTTTGAAGTTTAGAGATTTTTTTCGATCCTGTATTTGTCCTCTGAACTTTTTTTTTTTGCGAGCTTATTTCTTTAAGGAAGGAAGCAGCCGCTTGTATCGCACCTCTTCTGGTTCACCAGACTGTGCTGCTGCGGTGCTGGACTGCTCTCTATCTATGGCTTTTTGAAGCAGCTTGTAATGTTGGTATGTATTTCGGAGGATTTGCAAACTCTTTGAGAGACTGATGGCGCGAACGCAACAAGTCAAAACCGAACTGTCTACATATATATTCTAAAGTGGTACTGTCGCAGTCCTTTCCATGAATACTTTGAACACAAATAGCTGGTTTTATTGAGATTTTCGTAATCTGAGAACCAATTGACAATTTTACCCAGCGAAGCGAGGTAAGCGAGCGAAGTTTGTTTTGAATTACACGCTTCATTTCAATCAAACCAAATCAAAATTGGCAGGCTGTCACACATCGACTCCTATTGGTCAATTAAGAATGAGTTACAAGTTGACGGAAGTCATGTGCGTGCATGGTGGGCAGATTTTCAGAAACCACGGGTTCTTTCAGATCTGCTTCTTCTCCCCCTCTCCTTCTTTTCGTCATTCGATCCCAGGTCTCAATCACGCTCGGCCAATATGGCGGCCGCTTCGATGATCCGTTTGTTGCGCGAAAAAAAACCACCATCTACCGCCTGAAAGCAGGCTAGGTAAAGTATGGAAAATAAATGGGTAAGGTATGGAAACTGAATGGATACACCATGGGACTGGTCTGGTTAAGGAATGGAAATTGTATGGGTCGAGTATGTAAATGATATGGGTATGATATGGGATTATTACATTTGTATGGATAAGCTATGGGTTGAGTATGGGATAAGCATGGCAAATGAGTGGTTTGTGTATGGGGAACACATGGACAAAGTGCAACCTTTTTAAGCTTTCGAGTTCACATGTAATTACCATAGTGCTGCCATAGAGATCCCATATGCCACCCATATTATTCCCATGCAAAACCTATTTGCTTGCCATACTAAAATGTTTACAAATATTCATTGTTGCCCATACATTCTTCGTATATGGAAACTATATGGCCATATATGGGAACCATCTGGATTTTAGACAAATCCATACTTTTCCCATATACTTTTGTATGGGCATAGTATGGACTATATATGGACATAGTATGGGTTTGAAAATATTGCATATCATACAGCATTGCACCCATACATGGAAATCATATGGCCCATACATAAACCATACACTTCCCACACCATAACCACATATGGCAATCAAATGGGCCCATACCAAACCCATACAAAGGCCATATATAGAAGTTATTAACCAAGCGTGAGGTCAAGATGGGGGGATATTGGCCAAGTTCATTTTTTTCGTATTCATGGACCGAGACGAAGTCGAGGTCCATAAAAACTCAAAAAATGAACGAGGTCAATATTCTCCCATCTTGACCGAACACGCTTGGTCAATAAGGTTTTTATTACATGGCAAAAATGAATAAAATCACACTTTTACACGCGCCAGGAACCCATTGCGTGGTAAACTGAAGAGCGAATAGAAATCAAGCTAAAATTCGAGACTCGACAACTTTCACTTGAAGTTCACCTTGTGGCGTTCAAAACAATTTGTTTTCCGACTTAAAAAATGAGTTTGTTTTTTATGGATGAAAACTGACCTGTACTTTACTTTAGATGTATTGAGTTTCAATGACAACTTCATCAGGATCGAAGGCCGAATGCATTATCTATATAGAGACAAAAATGTGCATATTTGTGGAAGATTTGAAAGTTGAAAGCCGGCGTTGAAATCACTAGAGTGGCGATAACTCAGATAAGTACACTGCAAAATTTGGCAAATAGAGCTGTAGAAGAATACAAACAAACTTGTAAGTATTAATTAGTAAATACTCTTAATTTGTAATAAATCAATTACCAATGTCAATGCTGAATTTCTTAGCCCATACAATAAAAAAAACTGATTTCTTTGACGAACTGTGTGCTAAGCTTACTCGTTTCCGTAATAATTTTATTTATCTGTACCACGATTGTAGTAGCGTTGTGAGGTAGCCGAACTTTACTTTACCAACTTTACTTACACGGCCATTTCAGCTTCGCTATAGTTTTAGGCTCCTAAGTCCAGCTTCATTCAATCCAGTCGCTTTTGCTGGAGTTGTTTTCATCGAATTTGCGAGAGCCAGAAAAACTGCATTAATCCCTCTAAAAAGTTGAATTTTAGCTGAAAACGAACGAAAAAGCAGAACGATTTTTAAATTAGTATTTGCCCTCATGTCAAAAATTGTTTAGTTTCTTTCAAAATGTATGGGTTCTATCGCTATTTGTTTACGTAGTAATGTGAGCGAATCTGGAAAATCCTGAGCGGGTCAGATGAAAACATCTTGCCCACTGAGCAACCAATCAGATTGCAGCATTCAGAGTCGTCTTGCCCGCCCAAGGAGCTGCCAAATAATAAATGGCCAATATCACAGTTATTTATAGTTATTGTTAGATACATAACTGAATAATAAAACATCAGTATCTGTATCAGAATTTCCATTCTTTGCGGAACAGTGCAGTTCTTATCAAAAAAAGGTAATTATTTAATATTGTACAATACTTTGTTCTTTATTTGTTAATGGAGTATGAAACCTATATAATCTGTTATATTAGTTATATGTTCTTCATTGCATATGCCGGAGTTTTATCGATTCAGCTTATGAGGAAGATAAGAATATGAGATCATGTGCGATATATTCTTTTGAGACGCATCACATCAAAGAGCATGGCGACACTTATTATAATCTCTTATATGTTCTTCATTGCATATGCCGGGGTTTTATCGATTCAGGTTATGATTAAGATAAGAATATGAGATCATGTGCGATATATTATTTTGACAAGCTAGCATCAGATCAAACAGCATGACGAGACTAAACAAACGAGCTGAGAACTAAGAGCACAACAAGTTAGAAAATAATACTTTCGGTTTGGGTTTGGTTTCAAGACCTTCAAAACTTAGTTGTATTCAGATTGATATGTCTGCATAAAATTCAACTTAGGCCCGATTCAAACGTCGAACTTTTCATGCGCCTTTTCATACATACACAAACAATAGTTATTATTGCATGGATACATAACTGATTAATACAACATCAGTGTCGGTATCAGAATTTCCATTCTCTTCGGAACAGTGCAGTTCTTACCAACTAATATTGTGCAATACTTTGTGTTTTATTTGTTAATGGAGTAGGATACCTATAGAATCTCTTATATTAATTATATGTTCTTCATTTATGCCTGAGTTTTATCGATTCAGGTTATGATGAAGATAAGAATATGAGATCATGTGCGATATATTCTTTTGACAATTAAACCAGCATCAGATCAAAGAGCATGACGAGACTCCAACCTGAAACAAGCTGAGAACTTAGAGCACAACAAGTTATAAAATAATACTTTCGGTTTTGTTTTGGTTTCAAGACCTTCAAAAATTAGTTGTATTCAGATTGATATGTCTGCATAAAATGCAACTAATAGGCCAGATTCAAACGTCGAACTTTTCATGCGCCTTTTCATACATACACAAACAATAGTTATTCTTGCATGGATACATAACTGATTAATAAAACATCAGTGTCGGTATCAGAATTTCCATTCTGTTCGGAACATGTACAGTGCAGTTCTTACCAACTAATATTGTGCAATACTTTGTGGTTTATTTGTTAATGGAGTATGATACCTATAGAATCTCTTATATTAGTTATATGTTCTTCATTGCATATGCCGGAGTTTGATCGATTCAGGTTATATATAAAACATACATACATCAACTTTATTTAAACACGGTAAAATCATCAGTTATGTACTGTTTAAAACACGAACAGCAGTGTTTTATCAAGTTTAAAAATTCGAGGGCGAAGCCCGAGAATTTTTAAACTTGATAAAACACGTGCTGTGAGTGTTTTAAACGGCTTCAAAAACGCTTTAAGAATGCAATGAAAGAAAGACGCACATCTCAAGGGAATAGTTACTTAATGAACTATTGAACCTTTGTATTCACAACGCAATGCAAAATATTCGCGTAATCACCGCCTGCAATTACGCGGAACATCTCAAGGGAATGACATGAATAAATTACCATACCGTGTTGTTTGAAGCGGCGTTTCGCAATGCACTTGAAGGATTTGGTGTCGTGGCTTACCTCGATAAAGTTCAAGACTTGGAAAGCGATGTGACTGACATGATGGCAGACTCTAAATTTTTGACTCCGGCACAAAATATGTAAGTTTAATGCACGTTTTTATTATTTTACGGCTTTGAGTTTGGTTTCATAATTGGAACTAAACAGTGGCTCGGTAAACAAGTAATGGTAGTTGGATAACTTCATTTAAAAAATATTATCTGTGTATCTCGGTAGTCTGCTGATAATTTAGTGCAAAATTTATTATCTAGGTACCTTATTTCGTGTTTAATTCAGAGGCTGCAATACGTACTAAATTCTGCTGCTAGGCTTGTCTCACTAACACGAAAAGCTGAACATATTACGCCGATATTAATGCAACTACATTGGCTCCCGGTAGAGCAACGCATTATTTTTAAGATCTTGCTGTACACATATAAGATAATTAATGGTATGGCGCCATCATATCTTAGTGAGCTCGTAACTCCTTATGTTCCTCGGCGTGCTCTCAGATCTGCGGATAAATTGCTGCTACAGCAGCCGATCTTCAGGCTGAAATCGTACGGCCTCAGGGCACTTTCGGTGTGTGCACCTAGTCTCTGGAATGCGCTTCCCCATGAAATCAAGAGTAGCTCTTCCACTTCTATTTTTAAGTGTAAACTTAAGACCCATCTTTTTAAACTAGCTTATTATTGACTCTTTTTAGTATTACCTTTTTTTATCTTAGATTAGTATTTATTTTATATTTTAACATTGTGTTGTGTTGTATAGAGTTTTATTATTTTTATGTGATAAACGTATAGTTATAGATTTTTACTTGATGTAAAGCGCACTCGGGCATTTATGGAGATTGCGCTATATAAATACATTATTATTATTATTATTATTATGTTCCGTGTACTTTTTGCTATTTTTGGGTCTTTATCAGTGAATTCTTAATTAGGATGAAACTTTATATAAAATGTCATGTTCATTAGTATTCTTTATATAAAACGTTCATCCTAATTAGCAATTCAATGAGAAAGCTGAAACATCAATAGAAATTCCATTGTCTCAATCATTAACCCCGTTAACCCCTGGGACAAAATTCAAATCTCTCCGCGGGCCTTTTAGAATGATGAGATTTTATCAGGTATAAAGGAGCATGCACGTGACTGATTTGCTTCATCTGTTTGGACAAAATGCTCATTAATTATTCATGAGTTTTTGAATACAATTTAAAATATCACTGTTTTACATGATTGCCGTGTGGGAGTGCGATACGGAAAATATGTTATCGATATCCCTTCTAAATCCCCCTAGAGAATCGCAATTTCTTGTCTCATTGGGAATATTATTCCATAATAGGGCCCCACTATAACTAAAGCTACGCTTTAAGTAGTCAGTTCGTGGTTTAGGTAGGGTTAATTTATTTTCAAAATTTCTTAGGTTGTAATCTGTGCTGCCGGGAATGAATAAATTTTGCATGGCCAGAAATCGAGGACAGTTCAGCGGTAAGGCTAGCGGGCGCATATATCTTCATTGAAACATACCTCCATAAATTAAATTTACGATGATGACATTTCAGTTTCTATCAAGGAATAGCTGCATTTTCCCCGGTATTGTGCAAAAAAGAACACAGGTAGCCCAATACTGTTTTTATGGGATACCTGTGGTAAAAATAAATAGATCAAAATAAAAGTGAAACAAACGCAAAAGTTCAAGCTATTTTTTCATAAGGATTTTCTGGTTTTAGAAGACATTCCAATACATTAATTGCTGGAGTAAAAAAACCGTTACTTACTTTATACAAAGGGAAATAAGTACCCGGGCACAGGTATCCCAGCTTTGATTATCTCATGAATTACTGATATTGTTTGAAAACCCAGTCTCTCTCAGTTAAAGAAAAGCAAGATGGCCGACGAACAACTTAGAAATTCGGGGAAGAAAGCACCACGAATGCAAGCTCAATTTGGACAACTCAAACTCCAAAACTCACTGTACTGGAAGTCGATTTCCTTGCTATTTATTCCAATGTTTGGGGCATTTCTGCCGAACGACTGCCATGTCTTATTGGGCAAAAGCTACATAGAAATATTGACAATTTATCGGTCTTCGAAATAGGACGTACAGAGATGGCTTTTCAGAGAGTGAACCAGTGCTTCGAACAAGTTAACATATCTACATAGCGGCATTTTTGCTAATTAAGAGGCAGTTATGGGAAGCTAAGACACTGAACTTTGGAACAATTCTGCCGAAGTTTTACTGCTTTCGGTCACTTAACGTTGCTTACTAGTGCTAACTGTTATGGAGTTAAATGTTTTAAGACGTACAGACATTGGACAAGTATTAACTGAGGTATGAAAATTTCGCTTTTATATTATTTCCCAGTCAATCTCTTATAACCGACGCCATTTTTAAAGTGCAAGAAATCACAAACTACGCATGCTCGGCAGCCATGATGTCCTCGATTTTTGGCCATGGTAAGTACACTGTCACTGGAGAAAGCTTGTGGACTGTTTTATACATTGTTACTGCCTTCTGTTTCTTACGTTTTATAGATAGATTATCCCAGCCTAGCATATTGAGAAGAAAATTAGAGTTTGTGTCATAGTTGGATTTGGTAATCACTCTGGCTGCGCGATTGTGTATTTTTTGTAGTTTATCATTTAACTTAGCCTCCTCCGCAGGCATCTCTAATTTTGAGGAAATCAGATTATGGGCTCCCTGTGGCAGGTGAAGAAAAGAGAGGGAGATTGGAGCCGAGAGAGAAGAGAGAGAGAAAGGAAGAGAGATGCCTGCCAAAAATCGACATGTTATCGCCACTTCGCGCAGGTTTTTGTGCGCATAATAATATGTATTTGGGGAGGGGTGGGTCATAATTTTTGTGAATGAAAGCAATCAAATCGCTCATCGTCGTAGCCTGAAATACAGCCTCCTCCTCACCTTGGAGCTAGCCGATTTTAGTCTATCATCGCCGGATCAAGCTCGCAAGCCCTGAGGAATATTAAAATTTGAAGCTCTAGTTTTACAGTAGCTGCCGTAAAACTGGTGTGTCATTTGCTGGCTTTGACTCTTCTGGGCCGATTGCAATGTATAGTCTACTGAGCACGAAGTAATAAAATAAACAACTTTTAGTTGTAATAATGGACACAATCGAGGACACGATTTCTTCGGTCAAATTGCAATTTACATGGCTTTTGGTTGGTAAGGTTCTCGGAAAGGTTTTCGACCAAATCAACTGCAAAGGTTTTCGACTAAATCAACTGCAAAGGTTTTCGTCGCATTCGATATCTATGTACACGGTATGAAACACAACAAATTTGCATATTATGGCTCCGTTCATGTGTACTCACGCACGACCGCTAAAACTGTGAAAGTTCCAGATTCAATCAAATCCGTTAATCAAAACCGTAAACGAGTGATTTTCGATCTACTTCAGATACATATAAACTAACATGCGACTGTATGAAATAACCCGTGAAAATAAAAATCAACGAGCGCCCAATTAATGAGCAGAACAAGCGTGTTTGTGGTAATTTCAACTGAGATTTTAACAGCTTCGTTCCGACGTGTTATTTTCACAGCTTCGCAATGGAGTATAAACGCTAACGCTCCGTATATAATAAAAACTAGCTACCGCTTGCGGGTTCCAGGGCAGTTGTCTTGGCATTTCTTCTTGCCCTGCTGGTTTTCGAATAATCGAAATATCTTATCAATTTTCGACTAGATCAACGGAAATGTCGGCGGTGCCGTTTGGAAGCAACTCTGCCCCTATTTTACACTCGATGGAAATTTTATTCACTTTGACTGACTTTAGGATCGCTATATATATATAGCCTCCTCCGCAGGCATCTCTATTTATACCGGAGAAGAAGAAAAAACGGAATTGGGTTTCCTGTGATCTCGAACGATCTTCTTATACGCGGTACTACATACTGGGATTTTGCTTTTTACATAACGCGGTATTTTCGACGGTTTTTTTGTTGCGTTATCATCCTTGTCAACCTCAATGGACGCCATGTTTGTGTGACTTGCGAGAGAAACAGTTTACCAGCATACCCCTAGTTGTTATATTTTGTCAGACAATCCCCAGGGTACCCCGGGTCCAGCGACACGTCCATGAAGGTACAGCGACACGTCCAAACCATTCGATATTTGGCAGGCATCTCCTCTCTTTTCTCGCGCTCCGCGCTCGGCGCTTCACACAGGAAACCCGGGCCCGGTCGGTCGGTTCCTATTAGAGATGCCTGCGGAAGAGGCTACATTTAACTAGTAGTTGCTTAGACAATCCCACACTGAGCTACAATAGTCAAATTGGGGTTCAATTAATGCTGTATATTTTTTATAGCAGTATTCTTGCATATGAATGGTCTTATTCGTTTGAGAGCGCCAATAGCAGGAGAAATTTTCTTTGATGCTTCATTAATATGTTTTTTCCAAGATAAATGTTCATCTATAAATAGACCCAAAGATTTGGTATAATCAACTTTTCTTATTTCATTGCCCTCGATCTGTATGTTGATCGTATGATTACTGCACCCTTACCAAACCAAACATATGGGATTCATATGGGTATGACATGGGATGTACATGGGTCTGGTATGGGAACTATATGGGTTTGAGTTTTTGTTACATGGGATAAATATGGGTTTACCTACCATTCAGAAACCATATATGGGAAAAGTAAGGGTTTAAAATGATATCATATGGAAAATACATGGGCAGCACATCCCATATGAAACCCATATATGGAAAGCATATGGGAAACAGATCCCATATGAAACCCATATGTATGGGAACTGTATGGGCAGACAGGATAATAGCCATACGGTTCCCATGATATGGCACAGATATGGGTACAAAGTGGAATTTGTATGGGCGAAACATGGCACGCATAGGTAGAGGCCCATACTATTCCCATCATCTGGTAAATACATGGGAAGTATATGGGGGATGCATGGGCTAAAATGGTTCTTTATTCGCGTAGATCCCATATGAAACCCATATACATGGGAATTATATGGGCAGAGACTGTAACAACCCATACGGTTCCTATGATATGGCACAGATATGGGTACAAGGTAGAATTTGTATGGGCGAAACATGGCACACATAGGTAGAGGCCCATACTATTCCCATCATCTTTTAAATACATGGGAAGTATATGGGGGATGCATGGTCTAAAATGGTTCTTTATTCGCGTAGATCCCATATGAAGCCCAGTACATGGGAATTATATGGGCAGAGACTGTAACAACCCATACGACCCCCATGATATGGCAAAGATATGGGCAGTAGATGGGATTTGGAGGGGCAGAATGAAGACACAGAGACCACACAGACATGAACCCATACCTTTCCCAGCATCTGGGATACACGTGGTAAACATATGGGGGATGCATGACAAATGTTTCATTGCTCGTATGACTGTTCCCATATTAAACCCATATGTATGGGACTTATATGGGCAGAGAAGATAATAGCTGACACGATCCCCATGATATGGCAAGGATATGGGCAGTAGATGGAATTTGTATGGGCAAAAATAAGGCAAATTAACAGGAATATGTGTATCACATTCATTGTTTAGATTAATAAGACTGCATGGACTATGCTTTAAGAGCTCACTAAGGCACATGGGAAATATATTTAATGCTGTCCGATCCAGCGTAAGCGCAAAATTTGTTCAACCCAAACTTAGATCACGGACTGATATGCTAATAACTGCGTAGAAAATTGAAAATCGCTTTGTTTGGTATATTAAATGTTTGAAACATTTTAAGATTTTGAAATAAGTCAAAACAGCGAAGAAAAATCCTCTAGACCACGGCGTATGATATACCGACTTGTACGTTTATACTTTTGTCTGATACCAAGCGGATGTCGAGGCGCCGGTATAACCATGCAGACTTAATTTTCCAACGGAACTCGCGGTGCCTTCATCCGCCTGCATGGGAGGCCAGCTACAGGGATCCAAAGCCACGAGGGAACACCGTCGTGCATTGCGGCTAATTGACTGATGCCTTCACAACGGCGGTAAAATGAGGATGACGAGGGTCACAAGAAGTTGACGTAACTCGCGATTGTCAACTGATTCTCAGGTTCAAATTTGGCGAGAGTTGGCGGTCAAGCGAGAGCGTAATTGAGCAACTCTCATGTTCTTGAGCAACTCTCCGGGGGGGGGGGGGGGCGCTTAAACAGTACATTAAATAAATACATGCAGAAAATACATCATGCAAATATTGCGTGACTGTTCAAAAGTACTGGAAAGCCACTGGGGAAATGTGCGTCCTAATGCTTCTTCGCATTTGGTGGGTTACGTTTGTTATTATTAAAATTAGATAAATAAACTGTAGAGATCCGAATCACAGGTAGCCCAAGCACTGTTTTATGGCTATTTTATAAGTTTGTATGGGAATTTTTTAATCTAGCTTTTCGATAAACATACTGTAATAAAATGATATTTGAAGTCCCGGATAGTGACTTGATTCCTGGTTGGCTAAAACTTGTATTTCAAAATTTTAATTATTGTCGGTTTCACAGTTCGTGTGGATGTGAACAGATAAAAGGCGAGAAGACCAACAAATCAGCCTTCATACCTTCAAATCAGCATTTATAACTAGATTCTATTGCTAGAAAGACTAGAGTAACTGCTGCTACTGAGAGACATAAACTAATTTGTGGATAAATCGGTGAAGAACCGCCGGGAAGGCCGAAGCCGAAGGTAAGCATTCATACTGCAACGTGTCTAGTCCATATGTCGTGTACAATCTCACAAAGCTTTCATTGTAATTCAGTTCATCAGTTCGCTAATTCTTCTCATTCTGTCGAAGAAATAGCCGGTTTGTAATCTTAATTACGAACGATTCTTTAGATCAGAAAATGGGACTGTCAAAATGCTCCTCGAGTGACTGCATGGCTCCGACTGCATCAGTGCATGCGTGTTAAAATATCGAAGCTGTTTTATAAATATTAAGAAAGCTCCAGTTGTATTATTTCTTATTATATTTCTTCCCAGGCCTTTAGTTGCTCACCAAAAGCTTTAATTTGTATTGTATAAATAAACAGAGCTTCTAGATAGAGCTGTCAGTCCTGTGGTCAACTAAAAGTGCCTTGAGTTCATGATCAAGTCAAATATTACATCACTCATCAGGCCAAAGTCTGGTCACATGCAGCTCGTTCAAGTTTTCAATGGTAATGAAAGTACATGCACATTGTATATGGTCTCCTAGTTGACTGCAGAATACCCTGGCACCCCTTCTAAACTGTGCAACATTTCTCCATTATAGCTAGCTCTGGTGTATTTAGACTCGTTCTATTCATGAATGATTTTGTGGTGGTTAGGGTTTTTGATTTTTTGGGGGAAGTTTTTAGAAGGTTTGTATGAGGTTTGAGAACATGCATTATTAATGAACTTGCAGTGGCAGGGTATTCTGCATTTACCGGTAGCCCAAATAAAGGTTTAGAAGTCAGGCATCAATTTAGTAATAAAAATAATAGAGGTGTACATGTATGTGGTTCTCAGGTTACACTTGCATGACTGTTTATTATAAGTACAGTAATACCATGACAAGAGGGAAATTAGTGATTAAATTTCCCTGCAAGCCAAGGGAGAGTTTGTTGAAGTCCCGAGGCCGCTTCAGCCGAGGGACTTTTACAAACTCTCCCTAGGCTTGAGGGGAAATTTGATCACTAATTTTCCGAATTGTCATGGTATAACTTTGTAATACTCTGATCGCCGAGGAACAGAACAAATCTGTGAGAAGTTTAGTTTTCTCTGCCTAAACTAAAGATGTCGTAGTTGAGTTGCTTTCCAAAATGTTTTACTGCTCGATTGAATGACCTGTGTTGTTTTTGAGAAGAATAGCAGTAAAACACAATGTAATTATGTGCTTGACTAAATATTTAAAGGTCATGCGTATATGGTTTTAAGTATACCACATGGAAGAAGCGGGTTTGAGAAATAAGAGAAGAATGTGCAGATTGAAATACGTGATCCCACATGGATTAATTACGTTGAAGGTTATGATGAAGTCGGGTCAGTTTGGGTTCAAGTTTTTCAACCGGGAGCACAGGGCTTAAGTCGTGCCAGAGGGGAGCAAGAGTTGATGCTTTTCACCCTCTCATGTCCAGCCTGCATTGTCTTCTAGTTTTCCCTCTTTACGATGCAAGCGAAAATTAGAAATATGCATTGTTCTTGCAGGGAAATTTAGAAATTTCCCTGTTGAAGACAATGCATATTTCTAAATTTTCCTTGCATTTGTAATGAGCCAGGGAATTTAGAGATTAAATGTGTGTGAACAAACAAAGGAATCCGAGGCGATCATGGTATTATCATAATTATGACCTGTAAGCTTAAGGGTCCGTGCATGATTTCCTTTCAAAACTATTTACAAAAGTCATGTGATGGGGGCTTTACATATTTGAGGTGAGCCCAACCCCTGCTAGATTTTTTGCTTGAGAAGCTTCAGTCTTTTGGCCGAATGAATCTCCTAACAACCTAATCTCATGCTTAGACTCTGCATGGGCAGAGGAACTCTGACTCAGATCCCTCACGTGCTAGTGGCCTAATCCCCTGACTACATCATTGTAGTTTCTAATATGAGAAGGGAGGAAACTAAAGTCACATGATGGCTTGATGATCGCCACACAAAACATGGAATGGAAGTAAAATTACAGAAAATCGAAAACATGAAAATCAGAAACAGAATTCTTTTTCGGTTCGGTTATTTTTCAAATATTTGTAAAAGCGATATCTATGTGTTTGTTTCTTTGACTCAGATTTTCATTACATGTAATTTATAAAACAGACAAATAAATTCTGTCAGTTATGATCGCTGAAAAGAAAACTGAAAGAAACTATCGAAGCTGAAAATCAAATTCCAGTTCTAGAAGCATTATATTCAAATTAGTATATTAGCAAGAATTCTTCAGGCAACTTTGAGAACGATTTCAAATGCCAATGGCTCACATGAGTTTGCAAGGATTTCTTGTCAAGAGATTGTAAACAAGACAATTAAAAGAACATTCAAAAGTAAACTTTGCTTACTTTGCAGGTTTTTTGTCCTTGGGCCATTCCACAGTATTTGGGACATGGAACTCTGAATTTTTAATTACTGAAAACTTACAAGATCATTGCATTTTCCATTATTTGATAACTAAAGTATAAAAAAATATGATTTTGAAATTACGGCACACTCTTATAGTCATAAATTATCATTAATTAGCTGAAATACAAAATTGTCTGTCACGGAGGGGAAAACCACAAAAAACCTGAGCTACTTGCTTTATGTCAAAAACAAATAAAAAATACCAGGACACACAGTTCTTCACACGCACTAATAGAGAAACAAAAATTAATTTTAGTTGCTGTTGCTATAGTTCGTCCAAGAGGGAACTTTCCCCTCCATGACAAAATTTGGTATAAAAGTTTTGATATTTCCAAAACAGTCCAAACAAAATTCACAATATATTATAAACTTCTGAGTTCAATTTCAATACAACTATATAAATGAAAACAATTCTGAACTGCAAGTTTTCTTTGTTCTGTTTCAATAATAACAAGTGTCACGGAGGGGAAAATTATGTCACGGAGGGGAATTAAAACTTTAAAAGTTGTTTAAATTACTTAGAAATTGCATAAAATGTGTAATTTTCATACATTGTACCCAAATCAGATAACTGTAACCTCTGCGCATGCTCATAGCAGCAATGCATTGTAGGCAAAAGTTCATTTGAGCATGCTCATAGCAGCAATGCATTGTGGGCAACCTTTGCCATGTGCTCCATGTAAGTGTAACTAGTATCATAGATTGACATCTACAGCCTTATTGTTCCCAGTTTATGTTCCCAGGATAATTACATCATGTTATATTGTAAGTTAAATTAATATTCCAGTGGGATTAATTAAGACAAAATTTTTGGTTCTGTTTTCATTCACTGATTCAAAATGTCCTCATTGCCAGTCAACTGGATACTTGAAGACTTGAAAATAATATTAAACTTTCCCAAATCACTCTTAGATTCCACTAGCAGAGGCACATATGATCAGTCTATACCCGGGGGGACTCCCTCATGTGAGGGGTACATTGACCTTTTAGGGGTCAAAATCAGGAGTTTGGTACCACTTAGGGTATCCACCATCAAACACAGACATTTCTATGTAAAGCGGTACCTTTTAGGGGTCGGGTGTCAATTGAACAAAAAAGCTGTTATCAATTTACATTTTTATTATCTTTTAGGGGTCAAAATAAGCTTGAGCCACGCCCATTTTAGTAGCTCTTAGGGGTCAAATCGAAAATGTCCGACGAGCATCCCTACCCCTTTTATATGGGAGTCCCCCCCCCTCCCGGGTCTATACACAGTAGTACAATAATTGGAATTTGGCTTCCAAAAATACAGTAAATACAATTTTGCTTTTGTCACTTCTCACTACCGATGTCACTAATCAATTGTTCAAGGCTGTCAGTCATCTCAGCAAAATTACTTCCGTTCCATGTATCGTGCGGTGAACATCGAGCCATTTGTTGAAACATTTTGTACTCCTATTTTAGTGTTTTGAAATGAATCATTTCATTAAAACATTGGCTAGCACCCCTCTCTGAAAAGGAAAGAATTGTTGGTAGCAAAAAAAACAAATTTGTCGAAATTAAACGGGACCTGGTTATTTCTTACTCATTTATACACTTGAATTTAGTTTCCTCCCTTGCTACTTTCTAACTACATGTAGTTACCATGCGAGATCTGAGTCTGAGTTCTTCTACCTGCACTGACTTAAGCCCAAAATTATAGGGGTGCTAGGTTACACTGCCAGTGTAAAGGATGTGATGTAAAGTCACGTGGTAAGCTGTAGTGCTAAATGTGCACGCCCTACGAGGGAAAGAGAAAAAATCTCTGACCCAAGTGGGACTCGAACCCAACGACCTCCAGGTTACATGTCTGGCGCTCTACCAACTGAGCTATCAAGTCAGATGAGAGCAATCGTGGGTATTGGTGCGTTTTATGGTCACGGCGATTATATATGTATATGTAGTTATGATAGGAAATCATGTTTGCCGCGTAGCACTATATAGTAAGTGTAAAGGATGTGATGTAAAGTCACGTGGTAAGCTGTAGTGCTAAATGTGCACGCCCTACGAGGGAAAGAGAAAAAATCTCTGACCCAAGTGGGACTCGAACCCAACGACCTCCAGGTTACATGTCTGGCGCTCTACCAACTGAGCTATCAAGTCAGATGAGAGCAATCGTGGGTATTGGTGCGTTTTATGGTCACGGCGATTATATATGTATATGTAGTTATGATAGGAAATCATGTTTGCCGCGTAGCATGATTTCCTATCATAACTACATATACATATATAATCGCCGTGACCATAAAACGCACCAATACCCACGATTGCTCTCATCTGACTTGATAGCTCAGTTGGTAGAGCGCCAGACATGTAACCTGGAGGTCGTTGGGTTCGAGTCCCACTTGGGTCAGAGATTTTTTCTCTTTCCCTCGTAGGGCGTGCACATTTAGCACTACAGCTTACCACGTGACTTTACATCACATCCTTTACACTTACTATATAGTGCTACGCGGCAAACATGATTTCCTATCATAACTACATATACACTGCCAGTGGTCAGATTCATTTGGCTGTAAGACTGAAACTTCTCTGTTAAAAAGGCAGCATATAAACGGTTGTACTAATTAGGTAGGGTTTTCATTATATTAGGAGCCATTAAACTGGTAAACATTACTGCTGCATGGTAATGTTACTGGACCATGCAGTAATATTATTGTTTGCTGCACCATTCTTCATTTCCCTCATATTGCCATATTTCAGTAGCATTAAACCCTCCTGAAGGTGGATAATTAAACGTAACTTTTAGATTTTCATTTTCTTTCAGGTCGAGAAAGTTTACTGGAAGCACGAACCATTTTAGTTTATAAGAAGTCATAACCAAATAAAACTACACAAAGGTGATCTTCAATTTGATAGTCAAATTGACAAATTGAATTAGTGAGTTAAGACCTGATCAAAGCCTTGCATGTATATTTTTTATATTAATTAAGCTATGAGGCACTATTTGTCGACAGATGCACTATATAAAGGTTCCTTGATGGACACACTATATTTTTATAATAGTGCCTGCCCATCATTTGATCAATATCCAATCAGAATTTGAGAGAATTTCCTGGTGAACTATAATAACTTCAAAAACTCATGAATAATTAATGAGCATTTTGTCCAATCCGATGAAGCAAATCAGTCACGTGCATGCTCCTTTATACCTGATAAAATCTCATCATTATAAAAGGCCCGCGGAGGGATTTGAATTCTGTCCCAGAGGGAAACGGGGTTAATGATTGAGACAATGGAATTTCTATTGATGTTTCAGCTTTCTCACTGAATTGCTAATTAGGATGAACGTTTTATATAAAGAATATTAATGAACATGAAATTTTATATAAAGTTTCATCCTAATTAAGAATTCACTGATAAAGACCCAAAGATAGCAAAAAGTACACGGAACATAATGTACCTAGATAATAAATTTTGCACTAAATTTACTAATATCAGCAGACTACCGAGATACACAGATAATATTTTTAAAATGAAGTTATCCAACTACCAAAATATTACTTGTTTACCGAGCCACTGTTTAGTTCCAATTATTAAACCAAACTCAAAGCCGTAAAATTATAAAAACGTGCATTAAACTTACATATTTTGTGCCGGAGTCAAAAATTTAGAGTCTGCCGTCATGTCAGTCACGTCGCTTTCCAAGTCTTGAACTTTATCGAGGTAAACCACGACACCAAATCCTTCAAGTGCAGATTCTTCTTGCATTGCGAAATGCCGCTTCAAACAACCTAGTATGGTAATTTCTTCATATCATTCCCTTGAGATGTTCGTAATTGCAGGCGGTGATTACTCGAATATTTTGCATGGCGTTGTGAATACAAAGGTTCAATGGTTCATTAAGTAACCATTCCCTTGAGATGTGCGTCTTTCTTTCATTGCATTGTTAAAGCGTTTTTGAAGCCGTTTAAAACACTCACAGCACGTGTTTTATCAAGTCTAAAAATTATCGGGCTTCGCCCTCGAATTTTTAAACTTGATAAAACACTGCTGTTCGTGTTTTAAACAGTACTTATTATCTAGTACAAGCGGCTTGATTCACACATTAAACACATTTTAAAGTAACTGCCTGCATGCTTATAATCACGGAAAATGGCACATGCAACTTGTGTATTAAATACCAACGAAAATAATGATTGGTACAAGATTGTAACAGTGTTTAGAACAACAGTACTTTGTATATTTGCTGTTGAAAATATAAAATGTACTGTACACGTATATCACAAACTTTAAATATAGTAGTTTGATGCACTCATAAATTTGTAATAATTTTCTTCTGTGTAATACATGTTAGACATCTACATGTATGTGTTTATACCATGGCATCAATGAAAATAAAGACATTGTTAATTGAATTATGGTTGAGAGTTCTAATATTTATATGAATTAAGACATGGCAACTGCATGTACTTGTACAGCAAAGGATTAGGTACATTGCACAGCTGCTAGAGTATACTGGGGGTGGGAATCAAAACAATTTATGGATATCATGGGTACATTTTTGTATGTTACTGCATCATGACATGGGTATTGTATTGATAATGTATGGTAATGACATGGGTATTGTATGGAGAATGTATGGTAATAATGTGGGTATGGGAACTGTATGGTAATGACATGGGAATTGTATGGTAATGACATGGGAAGTGTATGGTAATGACATGGGAAGTGTATGGTAATGACATGGGAAGTGTATGGTAATGACATGGGAAGTGTATGGTAATGACATGGGTACTGCATGGTAATGACATGGGTACTGCATGGTAATGACATGGGTACTGCATGGTAATGACATGGGTACTGCATGGTAGTGACATGGGTATTGTATGGATAATGAATGGTAATCATGTGGGTATGAGAAGTGTATGGTAATGACATGGGAACTGTATGGTAATGACATGGGAACTGTATGGTAATGACATGGGCATTGTATGGTAATGACATGGGCATTGTATGGTAATGACATGGGCATTGTATGGTAATGACATGGGTGGTGTATGGTAAAGGCATGGTATCATGGCAAAGGTATGGGTAAGATATGGTAATGATATGGGTAAATTTGCAAGGAATGGGAATAGAATGGAAATTGTATGGGTAAACTATGTAAATGGTACAGGTTTCATATGGCATTTATATGGGAACCTATGGATTCTGTATGGGAAACGTATGGCAAGTGTGTGGTTTTTATATGGAAAAAGTCTGGGACAATGGCTTCTCCCATATATTCACCATATCACTCCCACACTTATCCCATACGCTCCCATAGTATTCCCATTCACAACCCATGTATTACCCATCCCTAAATATTAGAAATAATTAATCTTACCCATATACTCCCCATATATGAAAACCATATGGCCATATATGGGAACCATCTGGATTTTAGACAAATCCATACTTTTTCCATATACTTTTATATGGGCAATGTATGGACCAGATATGGACCATATATGGGTTTGAAAATATTGCCATTTAGACAGCATGTAACCCATATATGGGAATCATATGGCCCATACAAATCCCATGCACAACCCATCAATGGAACTTGAATGGGCCCATACAAAACCCATACAAGGGCCATATATGGCCCATATCAGGCATGTTGGTACATGGCTCTCGCCTGTAACCTTTGGCGAGAGCCAATAATTATGAACTCAGTCTTGGCAACATTAACTTATTTGCCTTGAGCCAGCAATTAAGGTTGTTTAATTCGGCATTGATCATACTTTCTCAAACTCATTAATAATTCATGAGATAGTCATCCAATCGAGAAACTGCATTTGGTCACATGCATGGGTCTTGATACCGGGTGAAACCCTTGTTCGAAGCTTCGTCAGGTGGATGCATCTTGACATCCAATGAAACACCAGTTCCAAACGCACTAGTCAGTGTTTGATCATATTTCCAACCAATTACATACTAATAAACTACAAGTAAGGAGCGAAGAAGTAAAGAAATAAAGAATGACATAGAAAGAAAATGTCTGCCTCCACTGGAGTTCGAACCACGACCCTTCCGACTGCTTGTACTAACTCTTGTCCACTACTCTACTAGTACGCTAGTTGAAATCATTGCCATCAAAAAAGAATAATAAGCCATCTATCGAATAATTGGATACAACAGTCAAACGGTAAACAATACTTACTAATGAAGTTTGAAAAGAAACGTATGTAAATTGTCGGTTTTGCATTCGCATGAGAAGACATGTTAAACACTCATTGTTCGTCTTTAATCAGGGGGATTCCAAATATTTCGAAAACAATAAAACCCTCGAGGCGTTCATTTGTTTTCTCAATATTTGCAACCCCTGATGGACTCCAATTCGTGTTTGACATAGTTCTTCTAGATCGGTTAGGCAAGAGGCGTTTATGAGGAAGATAAGAATATGAGATCATGTGCGATATATTCTTTTGATACGCATCAGATCAAAGAGCATGGCGAGACTTATATAATCTCTTATATGTTCTTCATTGCATATGCCGGAGTTTTATCGATTCAGGTTATGATTAAGGTAAGAATATGAGATCATGTGCGATATATTCTTTCGACAAGCTAGCATAAGATCAAACA
Organism: Actinernus sp. WN-2022; assembly: GCA_030867875.1. Lineage (NCBI taxonomy): Eukaryota > Metazoa > Cnidaria > Anthozoa > Actiniaria > Actinernidae > Actinernus > Actinernus sp. WN-2022. The sequence goes on from JAOWCC010001501.1 coordinate 37,108,133, forward strand.
GCATGACGAGACTCAACAAACAAGCTGAGAACTTAGAGCACAACAAGTTAGAAAATAATACTTTCGGTTTTGGTTTGGTTTCAAGACCTTCAAAACTTAGTTGTATTTAGATTGATATGTCTGCATAAAATTCAACTTAGGCCCGATTCAAACATGGAACTTTTCATGCGCCTTTTCATACATACACAAACAATAGTTATTATTGCATGGATACATAACTGATTAATAAAACATCAGTGTCGGTATCAGAATTTCCATTCTCTTCGGAACAGTGCAGTTCTTACCAACTAATATTGTGCAATACTTTGTGGTTTATTTGTTAATGGAGTATGATACCTATAGAATCTCTTATATTAGTTATATGTTCTTCATTTATGCCGGAGTTTTATCGATTCAGGTTATGATGAAGATAAGAATATGAGATCATGTGCGATATATTCTTTTGACAATTAAACCAGCATCAGATCAAAGAGCATGACGAGACTCCAACCTAAAACAAGCTGAGAACTTAGAACACAACAAGTTAGAAAATAATACTTTCGGTTTTGGTTTGGTTGCTACTGTGCTATTCTGCACATATAGTCTCTAAGTATCGTTGCTACTGTGCTATTCTGCTATTCTGCACCTATATCCTCTAAGTATCGTTGCTACTGTGCTATTCTGCTATTCTGCACCTATATTCTCTAAGTATCGTTGCTACTGTGCTATTCTGCACATACAGTATATTCTCTAAGTATCGTTGCTACTGTGCTATTCTGCACCTATATTCTCTAAGTATCGTTGCTACTGTGCTATTCTGCACCTATATTCTCTAAGTATCGTTGCTACTGTGCTATTCTGCTATTCTGCACCTATATTCTCTAAGTATCGTTGCTACTGTGCTATTCTGCTATTCTGCACCTATTCTCTAAGCATCGTTGCTACTGTGCTATTCTGCTATTCTGCACCTATATTCTCTAAGTATCGTTGCTACTGTGCTATTCTGCACCTATATTCTCTAAGTATCGTTGCTACTGTGCTATTCTGCACCTATATTCTCTATGTATCGTTGCTACTGTGCTATTCTGCTATTCTGCACCTATATTCTCTAAGTATCGTTGCTACTGTGCTATTCTGCACCTATATTCTCTAAGTATCGTTGCTACTGTGCTATTCTGCTATTCTGCACCTATATTCTCTAAGTATCGTTGTACTGTGCTATTCTGCTATTCTGCACCTATATTCTCAAAGTATCGTTGCTACTGTGCTATTCTGCTATTCTGCACCTATATTCTCTAAGTATCGTTGCTACTGTGCTATTCTGCACCTATATTCTCTAAGTATCGTTGCTACTGTGCTATTCTGCTATTCTGCACCTATATTCTCTAAGTATCGTTGTACTGTGCTATTCTGCTATTCTGCACCTATATTCTCTAAGTATCGTTGCTACATGTACTGTGCTATTCTGCACCTATATTCTCTAAGTATCGTTGCTACTGTGCTATTCTGCTATTCTGCACCTATATTCTCTAGGTATCGTTGCTACTGTGCTATTCTGCTATTCTGCACCTATATTCTCTAAGTATCGTTGCTAGCTACTGTGCTATTCTGCTATTCTGCACCTATATTCTCTAAGTATCGTTGTACTGTGCTATTCTGCTATTCTGCACCTATATTCTCTAAGTATCGTTGCTAGCTACTGTGCTATTCTGCTATTCTGCACCTATATTCTCAAAGTATCGTTGCTACTGTGCTATTCTGCTATTCTGCACCTATATTCTCTAAGTATCGTTGCTACTGTGCTATTCTGCACCTATATTCTCTAAGTATCGTTGCTACTGTGCTATTCTGCTATTCTGCACCTATATTCTCTAAGTATCGTTGTACTGTGCTATTCTGCTATTCTGCACCTATATTCTCTAAGTATCGTTGCTACTGTGCTATTCTGCTATTCTGCACCTATATTCTCTAAGTATCGTTGCTACTGTGCTATTCTGCTATTCTGCACCTATATTCTCTAAGTATCGTTGCTACTGTGCTATTCTGCACCTATATTCTCTAAGTATCGTTGCTACTGTGCTATTCTGCTATTCTGCACCTATATTCTCTAAGTATCGTTGTACTGTGCTATTCTGCTATTCTGCACCTATATTCTCTAAGTATCGTTGCTACTGTGCTATTCTGCTATTCTGCACCTATATTCTCTAAGTATCGTTGCTACTGTGCTATTCTGCTATTCTGCACCTATATTCTCTAAGTATCGTTGCTACTGTGCTATTCTGCACCTATATTCTCTAAGTATCGTTGCTACTGTGCTATTCTGCTATTCTGCACCTATATTCTCTAAGTATCGTTGTACTGTGCTATTCTGCTATTCTGCACCTATATTCTCTAAGTATCGTTGCTACTGTGCTATTCTGCACCTATATTCTCTAAGTATCGTTGCTACTGTGCTATTCTGCTATTCTGCACCTATATTCTCTAGGTATCGTTGCTACTGTGCTATTCTGCTATTCTGCACCTATATTCTCTAAGTATCGTTGCTAGCTACTGTGCTATTCTGCTATTATGCACCTATATTCTCTAAGTATCGTTGTTACTGTGCTATTCTGCTATTCTGCACCGATATTCTCTAAGTATCGTTGCTACTGTGCTATTCTGCTATTCTGCACCTATATTCTCTAAGTATCGTTGCTACTGTGCTATTCTGCACCTATATTCTCTAAGTATCGTTGCTACTGTGCTATTCTGCTATTCTGCACCTATATTCTCTAAGTATCGTTGTACTGTGCTATTCTGCTATTCTGCACCTATATTCTCTAAGTATCGTTGCTACTGTGCTATTCTGCACCTATATTCTCTAAGTATCGTTGCTACTGTGCTATTCTGCTATTCTGCACCTATATTCTCTAAGTATCGTTGCTACTGTGCTATTCTGCTATTCTGCACCTATATTCTTTAAGTATCGTTACTACTGTGCTATTCTGCTATTCTGCACCTATATTCTCTAAGTATCGTTGCTACTGTGCTATTCTGCACATACAGTATATTCTCTAAGTATCGTTGCTACTGTGCTATTCTGCACCTATATTCTCTAAGTATCGTTGCTACTGTGCTATTCTGCTATTCTGCACCTATATTCTCTAAGTATCGTTGCTGCTGTTCTATTCTGCACCTATATTCTCTAAGTATCGTTGCTACTGTGCTATTCTGCTATTCTGCACCTATATTCTCTAGGTATCGTTGCTACTGTGCTATTCTGCTATTCTGCACCTATATTCTCTAAGTATCGTTGCTACTGTGCTATTCTGCTATTCTGCACCTATATTCTCTAAGTATCGTTACTACTGTGCTATTCTGCTATTCTGCACCTATATTCTCAAAGTATCGTTGCTACTGTGCTATTCTGCTATTCTGCACCTATATTCTCTAAGTATCGTTGCTACTGTGCTATTATGCACCTATATTCTCTAAGTATCGTTGCTACTGTGCTATTCTGCTATTCTGCACCTATATTCTCTAAGTATCGTTGTACTGTGCTATTCTGCTATTCTGCACCTATATTCTCTAAGTATCGTTGCTACTGTGCTATTCTGCACCTATATTCTCTAAGTATCGTTGCTACTGTGCTATTCTGCTATTCTGCACCTATATTCTCTAGGTATCGTTGCTACTGTGCTATTCTGCTATTCTGCACCTATATTCTCAAAGTATCGTTGCTACTGTGCTATTCTGCTATTCTGCACCTATATTCTCTAAGTATCGTTGCTACTGTGCTATTATGCACCTATATTCTCTAAGTATCGTTGCTACTGTGCTATTCTGCTATTCTGCACCTATATTCTCTAAGTATCGTTGTACTGTGCTATTCTGCTATTCTGCACCTATATTCTCTAAGTATCGTTGCTAGCTACTGTGCTATTCTGCTATTCTGCACCTATATTCTCTAAGTATCGTTGTACTGTGCTATTCTGCTATTCTGCACCTATATTCTCTAAGTATCGTTGCTAGCTACTGTGCTATTCTGCTATTCTGCACCTATATTCTCAAAGTATCGTTGCTACTGTGCTATTCTGCTATTCTGCACCTATATTCTCTAAGTATCGTTGCTACTGTGCTATTCTGCACCTATATTCTCTAAGTATCGTTGCTACTGTGCTATTCTGCTATTCTGCACCTATATTCTCTAAGTATCGTTGTACTGTGCTATTCTGCTATTCTGCACCTATATTCTCTAAGTATCGTTGCTACTGTGCTATTCTGCTATTCTGCACCTATATTCTCTAAGTATCGTTGCTACTGTGCTATTCTGCTATTCTGCACCTATATTCTCTAAGTATCGTTGCTACTGTGCTATTCTGCACCTATATTCTCTAAGTATCGTTGCTACTGTGCTATTCTGCTATTCTGCACCTATATTCTCTAAGTATCGTTGTGCTGTGCTATTCTGCTATTCTGCACCTATATTCTCTAAGTATCGTTGCTACTGTGCTATTCTGCTATTCTGCACCTATATTCTCTAAGTATCGTTGCTACTGTGCTATTCTGCTATTCTGCACCTATATTCTCTAAGTATCGTTGCTACTGTGCTATTCTGCACCTATATTCTCTAAGTATCGTTGCTACTGTGCTATTCTGCTATTCTGCACCTATATTCTCTAAGTATCGTTGTACTGTGCTATTCTGCTATTCTGCACCTATATTCTCTAAGTATCGTTGCTACTGTGCTATTCTGCACCTATATTCTCTAAGTATCGTTGCTACTGTGCTATTCTGCTATTCTGCACCTATATTCTCTAGGTATCGTTGCTACTGTGCTATTCTGCTATTCTGCACCTATATTCTCTAAGTATCGTTGCTAGCTACTGTGCTATTCTGCTATTATGCACCTATATTCTCTAAGTATCGTTGTTACTGTGCTATTCTGCTATTCTGCACCGATATTCTCTAAGTATCGTTGCTACTGTGCTATTCTGCTATTCTGCACCTATATTCTCTAAGTATCGTTGCTACTGTGCTATTCTGCACCTATATTCTCTAAGTATCGTTGCTACTGTGCTATTCTGCTATTCTGCACCTATATTCTCTAAGTATCGTTGTACTGTGCTATTCTGCTATTCTGCACCTATATTCTCTAAGTATCGTTGCTACTGTGCTATTCTGCACCTATATTCTCTAAGTATCGTTGCTACTGTGCTATTCTGCTATTCTGCACCTATATTCTCTAAGTATCGTTGCTACTGTGCTATTCTGCTATTCTGCACCTATATTCTTTAAGTATCGTTACTACTGTGCTATTCTGCTATTCTGCACCTATATTCTCTAAGTATCGTTGCTACTGTGCTATTCTGCACATACAGTATATTCTCTAAGTATCGTTGCTACTGTGCTATTCTGCACCTATATTCTCTAAGTATCGTTGCTACTGTGCTATTCTGCTATTCTGCACCTATATTCTCTAAGTATCGTTGCTGCTGTTCTATTCTGCACCTATATTCTCTAAGTATCGTTGCTACTGTGCTATTCTGCTATTCTGCACCTATATTCTCTAGGTATCGTTGCTACTGTGCTATTCTGCTATTCTGCACCTATATTCTCTAAGTATCGTTGCTACTGTGCTATTCTGCTATTCTGCACCTATATTCTCTAAGTATCGTTACTACTGTGCTATTCTGCTATTCTGCACCTATATTCTCTAAGTATCGTTGCTACTGTGCTATTCTGCACATACAGTATATTCTCTAAGTATCGTTGCTACTGTGCTATTCTGCACCTATATTCTCTAAGTATCGTTGCTACTGTGCTATTCTGCTATTCTGCACCTATATTCTCTAAGTATCGTTGCTGCTGTTCTATTCTGCACCTATATTCTCTAAGTATCGTTGCTACTGTGCTATTCTGCTATTCTGCACCTATATTCTCTAGGTATCGTTGCTACTGTGCTATTCTGCTATTCTGCACCTATATTCTCTAAGTATCGTTTGCTAGCTACTGTGCTATTCTGCTATTCTGCACCTATATTCTCTAAGTATCGTTGTACTGTGCTATTCTGCTATTCTGCACCTATATTCTCAAAGTATCGTTGCTACTGTGCTATTCTGCTATTCTGCACCTATATTCTCTAAGTATCGTTGCTACTGTGCTATTATGCACCTATATTCTCTAAGTATCGTTGCTACTGTGCTATTCTGCTATTCTGCACCTATATTCTCTAAGTATCGTTGTACTGTGCTATTCTGCTATTCTGCACCTATATTCTCTAAGTATCGTTGCTACTGTGCTATTCTGCACCTATATTCTCTAAGTATCGTTGCTACTGTGCTATTCTGCTATTCTGCACCTATATTCTCTAGGTATCGTTGCTACTGTGCTATTCTGCTATTCTGCACCTATATTCTCAAAGTATCGTTGCTACTGTGCTATTCTGCTATTCTGCACCTATATTCTCTAAGTATCGTTGCTACTGTGCTATTATGCACCTATATTCTCTAAGTATCGTTGCTACTGTGCTATTCTGCTATTCTGCACCTATATTCTCTAAGTATCGTTGTACTGTGCTATTCTGCTATTCTGCACCTATATTCTCTAAGTATCGTTGTTACTGTGCTATTCTGCACCTATATTCTCTAAGTATCGTTGCTACTGTGCTATTCTGCTATTCTGCACCTATATTCTCTAGGTATCGTTGCTACTGTGCTATTCTGCTATTCTGCACCTATATTCTCTAAGTATCGTTGCTAGCTACTGTGCTATTCTGCTATTCTGCACCTATATTCTCTAAGTATCGTTGCTACTGTGCTATTCTGCACCTATATTCTCTAAGTATCGTTGCTACTGTGCTATTCTGCTATTCTGCACCTATATTCTCTAAGTATCGTTGCTACTGTTCTATTCTGCACCTATATTCTCTAAGTATCGTTGCTACTGTGCTATTCTGCACCTATATTCTCTAAGTATCGTTGCTACTGTGCTATTCTGCACATATATTATCTAAGTATCGTTGCTACTTTGCTATTCTGCACATTTTGGAACGACACATAATAGTACAACAACAACAACAATTTATTTACCACAAATCCTTATCTAATTTCCATTGTTTATCGACACAACAGGTAAATTTTCCCCCAGAATAACTATAAAGAGCTAATCGAGCTGGGTGGCTTATTTGTTAAACAAGAAAGGCATGCGTCACACAGTAAATGAACAATGTATAAACGTGATTTATTTACACTCTCACTGAATATGTCTATTATGACAGAGGGAATTAAGCATTTGAAATGATCTCCAAAATAAATGGATGATGCTTAAAATATCCATAACCGTAGTAATTAACAAGATCAGACGTTGTCCGTTGATGATAATTTGTTGTTAATAGTTATTTTATTGTAAGTCACTATCAATGACTTCACCAAAACAAGAGTCATATTTATCCTTATCAATTCCTATTGATAGAACAAATGATTTTCCTTTTTCACTAAGTGTGTCGAATCTTGGCTTAAAGTACAACTTTGATCTTGATTTGTTTGAAGGATGTGCGATTTCACGAACGGTGCCTACTTCTTCTTTGGCCAACGTATTTAGGATTTGAATGGCACTCTCACTTGTATACTTTCCATTTATTGGCATGCACCACTTTTTTCTCGAAACTGTCGAGGGAGAGATTTTGTGGTCGTCAGGGTAACTCAAGATCTTTGCCATCTTTTCCTTGACTTTGTTCTTTGCGGCTTCAGTGGCATTCTCTGGGTCCTGACAACTGCTGGGCGTAGTAGGAATTTTATATTGAGTAGATAATCTACTAGCACAGTAGCTCTGGTCATGTCATCTGCCGATATGATGGATGGAGTATGAGCTTCTAAAGACTCCAATTCTTGGAAGGCGCGATGGAGGGAAAATAGTATCATAGCAATTCTAGCAACCTGGCCTGAAAAAGAAAACAATTATTTCAGACAGATTCTCGTATCGTCTTTATCGTGTAGTTTATTTATTACTTATTCGGATATTTTTGAAAACGCAACTTTACTTCTCCAATCCACACGAAAATGGCGTTTAGGGTTACCGAAAACGGAACTTTTTTAAAACGTTCCTAGTGTGGAAGGTATGTTTTGAAAACGGACAAAAAAGCGTTTCCAAACATATCCGGATACATTTTGGAACGACGCATAATAATACCGTGAACATTTGAGAACGACGCAAAATTATACCGTGAACATTTGAGAACGACGCAAAATTATACCGTGAACATACCGTGAACTTTTGAGAACGACGTAAAATTATACTGTGAACATTTGAGAACGATGCATAATAATACCGTGAACATTTGAGAACGACGCAAAATTAAACCGTGAACATTTGAGAACGATGCATAATAATACCGTGAACATTTTGGAACGAGACATAATAATACCCTGTACCGAAAATTATCGTAAAAGAACGAGAAATAGTTTATAATACCGTGAACATTTTGGAACGAGACATAATAATACCCTGTACCGAAAATAACTGTAAAAGAACGAGAAATAGATTATACCTTTAGCTTTGGATAACATCCCACGATGGTCGTCATCTATTGTGGAACGCTTCCGTTCGTTAAGGCTGTCGTGGTAGCTGAGAAAGATCTTCATAGCTTCTTCGTTAAGTGTGCATGTAGTTGAAGTCCTATGTGCAGCAAACACATTGTTCAAGATGTCAATGAACTTCGGTGTGGAGGGTGGGAGGTCCTTGAGCATAGCATAGTCATAGTCCACCTCTTCTGGAATAGCGACTAACTGTCTGTCAAGAAAGCCATCATGGTCATCTTTGTGCAGCAAATCAATGACATAGTTTGGTTGCAGGAAACCTGAGAAGTTGAACGCCGTTTCATTCATACAGCCTTTGACGGATCTGAAATTCCTTGACCATGGTCCTCCATTATACAGGTTGAGGAGAGTTTTGCGGTCTTGAGTGCTGCCATTTGGTTTGAAGAGATCAAGGAGACCGTAAAAAGACATTAACTCATCATAGCAAGAGTCCCAGAACTTGCCCATTATTGTTAAGCATAATGTTAAAAAGATCTTCAAAAGAAAAGTGATCAATGAGCATCTGTCTCTCCCTCTCGTCCTCTACGCTGGCGGAATCTGTATCATCTGAAGACGCCTTAATTTGTGTTTGTAAATTGTGGATTTCTTTGACCAAGAGATTCAGCGCACCAGTTTTGTTAATTCCTTTTCTTGAGGCAATGATAAACCATAGAATAGGTGGTTCCGACCAACGTGGGTTGATTTGGACTCGTGAACCGGTTAACATCAGCGAGGCGGCAGTATTCAGTAAAGGAAAGAATAAAAATTATTTCGGGACACCGATTGAAGTTGCATACGATTCAAGGAAGTCATCGAACTTTGGGGAACAAACTTGGTTCCATGGTAGTCGTGATTGCTGTGCAAGACAAATACGCCTTTGAATAGTTGATGTGTCTATGATAACGCGATTCTTACTTGAAAACATGTTGAGAATAATGGCAAAATTTGAGAATAGTGTTCGGTTTAGTATGTCATACCAATTCTCAAGGGAGTCTGCATAATCCATTGAAAATCGTAACTGCCCAGAGACCCTTTGGACCGAACAAGCTTGGTCAATAAGGTATCAAGCTAAAATTAGACTGTATGAGACTCGACGACTTTCACTTGAAGTTCAACGTCGTGGCGTTCAAAACAGTTTGTTTTCCGACATCAAAAATGCATTTTTATGGACAAAAACTGACCTGTACTTGACTTCAGATGCACTAGGTGTCATTGACAACTTTATCAGGAACCCGAACGCATTATCTGGAGACAAAAATGTGCATATATGTGGAAGATTTGAAAGTTGAAAACCGGCAAGGTAAAATCACTCGAGTGGCGATATACATGTAAGCACACTGCAAAACTTGACAAAAAGAGCTGTAGAAGAATACAAACAAACTTGTAAGTATTAATTAGTAAATACTCATAATTTATAAGCCAATTACCAAATGTGAATGCTGAATTTCTTAGCCCATAGCCATACAATAAAAAACCTGCTTTCTTTACTCGTTTCCGTAATAATTCACGATTGTAGTAGCGTTGTGAGTTGAATTTTTGCTGAAAAACGAAAAAGCAGAAATAGTTTTAAATTAGTATTTGCCTTCATGTAACAAATTGTTTAGTCAGTTTATTTCAAAATGTACGGGTTTTATCGCTATTTGTTTACGAAGAGTTGTGAGCGAATTTGAGCAGACAAAACCGTCTCCAAACGTTGAAGTCGTACTTGTTTTTATTTTTGTATTTTGAGGCTGTTGAGCCGAGATAAAATCGTCAAACTCATTTTCCTTGTCATTTGATTTTTTCTCCATAGTTTGGGCCGCTTTCTCTTGTTATTATAATATAATTCAGGTTGAATGTCGTCTTGAAAACAAATTCACGAGAGCTCCGGATGAATTCACCAGAGGTCCAGATGAAAAATCCGGACCTATTAGCAACCAATCAGATTACAGGATTGGACTTCATCTGGACCTCTCACGGGGATGCCATATAATAAATTAAATTATGGACCAGTGAAGAGTTCGCAAGTCACTTCATTTGTATACTTACCTATATATATTTTACAAGTCAAAGTCCGCGGGAAAATTTGCAGACAAATGTAACTATGGAACAATGAAAACACAATAGCACGCTTCCCAGCACAACTACATCCCTCAAAGTTTGATGATCAGTTAATCTTTTACCTGGTATCATAAGTTTGCAGACAGTAAAAAATTGAGAAATTCGATTTTACAGAAATAATTTGGCATCGGATTCCCATACAAACACTGTATTTCGCATTATGTTTGCACCCCTTTCAAAATGTCGGAATTAACCGCGAACTGGTCTATTGATAAGAGGTTGTGACTCTCGTTATGAGAGCAGTTTATAATTTCCCTTAGTCTGAATTCGAATATAATATAACGGGTTTGACAACTGTAAGAAGGCCTTGCCTGTTTCTGCACAACAGCAATTTGTTTCCGGGAATCTAAAGAAAATGTCGGGAATCGGGAGACAGTCACATGGAATTTAGCGGGACATCATTGAAACTACTGAAATTTCTTCGAGACATGCACAATTTATTTGGGATATTCAATCATAAAAAAGAGGACACATGTTGAGAAAGCAAGTCACTACTGAAACAGATTTCGTTAGAGCTGTCACCCTGGTGAATATAGGTCATTATTTTCTACAGCAGTGAATCGAATATGCTTCGACTAGTATTTTTATAAATTTTTCGTGCAGTTCTTTCGCTAGGGTGTCAAATGTTTTATTTGAACATATCTTCACCTGGGAGTAAGCACTTTCTCGTGAAAATTGGCATCTAGACTGGGACAATTTTGATAGTAATGTTGTGAGAAAATTAAAGTTGACGGCGTCACAATTGATGTCGTGATAATCTTGGCGTTTTCTTAAATATCGTTTCGACTTCCTTTACATAGGGCAATTGATAGATATGCTTGAGGTGTCTTCAATACTGAAAACCGTTTGTCGCTACGGCGTAAATTAGCTGAGATTAACCTACTGTCGAAAATTACCACCGGATTTCAGGAAATAAATATAATCAAATTTTGTTCGTATGTTTGGTTCTAAATTGCATCGATACTTTGTCAGGAACATCACCAAGTTAACGGGGAATTAAGAGAATCAGATTTTTATCCAACCACTTCAATCCTAAGTAATGCTACACAACTTGTTTCAGTGACGTCATCCAATGTAGTGCTTTGAAATTCCCGCAAATTGCACAGTTTTTGCATCAAAATTTCGGCACAACGTGACGGGCTATTGTCTGGTTACTGTTATTGATTAGTTTTCCCATGTAGCTTTAAGAACCATCCACTTTTATTTTGGTTACGATTTCATTCCATGTTGCAGTTGTCTCTGATGGTTCAGCTGAAAGAAGATGACGGGTTTGACGGTAGATGATGTACTGGACAAGATCGGTAGCATGGGTCGCTATCAAATTACGCTGATCTTCATCCTCAGCTATATAATGGGGATCAACGTTATATCTCAATTAATGCTCTTGACCTTCGTAGCTGCCGAGCCTCCCTGGCGGTGCACTTTCAACAACACTGCTTGTCGTCTAAAAGGAGAGTTCAAACCGGGAGATGACAACTACAACATTCGATGCAACCTATCCAGGAGTGATTGGGAATTCAGTAAATCATTCACGTCCGTAGTAACTGAGGTAACTAATTCCGGGAAAAGGTATACCTAATACTAAAGTACAGCAGCAACAATAATCTACACAATAATGTATCCCGTTGAAAAGATAAAGGCTACGATCTATCTACAACATACAGCAAAGCTTTGAGTGCAATTTGGATTGTAATGGTCCGGCTTGTTCGATAGAGAACAAAACATAGGGGCGCGCAAATTTTGAATTTGTTCAACTCGACATCTCACGAGAGAACGCGTTATTTATACTCTGATTCTGAATACCAAACGAGACCTGAAACAAGCATATAGGGTTAGGGTTAGGGTTAGGGTTAGGGGGCTGATCAAAGCCAGGACCCGGCTAATCCACAGATCGAATTGGAATTTAGCGTGTTGGTTTTTGTGGAGGGAGGAAAACCGGAGAACCCAGAAAAAAATATCGGAGCAAGGGCGAGATACCAACACATTCAACTCACATGTGGCACCGCGAACGGGAATCGAACCCGGATCGAAGGTGAGAAGCGACGTACTTGACCACTGCGCCACTCCGGCACTTCGGATAAACATCACTGATAAGCACAATATTGCTGCATCAATTTTGTTACCCGAGATGGCAAGAAGATTGGCTCACATGTGATATCACCACACCTAAAATTATCGTATTTTTACGTGTGTTTAGATGATACCATATTTCTTAGTGCTGGAATGAAATCCTTGTCAAACACTGAAGTTTATATAATATTAAGCACATGTTAGTAATGTTTTCACTCACATGAGCCTGTTATTTTCTAATAAATCAAAGTACCGTTTTGTGTTGAAGAGTTTATACTGGATGTCCTACCTATACCATGTAAATTAACTGTGCAAAAAAGGCAGAAACGTCTGTCGCATACAGGTTTGAAATAACTGGGACTAATAATAAACTGAAGGTTTATTTTAACCAAATAGGCAATAACTAAGTCCAATGAAAACAACTTCAGCATCGATATTTTAGTGCACGTGTTTAAAGGTTGGCTATTTAATGTTATATTTTTTAGTTTGATCTCATCTGTGACAAGGCCATCCTAGCCAGTGTATCATCATCTGTCATCTTTGCCGGCTGGTTGTTTGCCTCGTTATTCAGTGGAGTTCTCTCCGATAAGTTTGGAAGAAAGCCTGTGTTGTTCTTTTTTGCCTTCGCCTGTGCTGTTTTCGGTCTGATTGGAGCCTTTTCCAAGACGTACTGGTTCTATGTGATCTGCAGATTCCTTGTGGGAATCGGTATTGGTAAGCACGTGATCTGGTATCATTCTCTGATCCTTCATTTTCGTCGAGTCTGCGCAATAAGAAAGTGGTATAGAGTCCACACAGACAGCTGTCAATGTAGTATGAAAGTAAAGCCGATCATATTGTAGTGTTTTAAATTCTGTCTGCAACCGTATTAGCTTCTTCAAATCCTAATTCTATACTTTCTACCAGGTGGTTGTTTCATGACGCTTGTTGTCCTTGCTACAGAATTTGTGGGCGTTAGGCATAGACATGTGGCTAGTTCGTTTCTATGGTACGCTTGGTCCCTGGCTCTAATGTCACTCGCGGGAATCGCGTACTTGGTGCGGGACTGGAGGACTCTATCTATTGTCTTTGCTGCTCCAGGATTTCTTCCAATGTTCGCCTGGTGGTATGTTATTTGAGATTTAACTTGAACGGCTAGAATGCTTCCGAGATATAATTCTTAATAGGCCTGCAATGTGTCGTTCAGACAACAGTTTTAACCAGGACGCAGTTTGAAAACAACATTAGGGAGTGGTCATTATTTATGGCTAGGGGGGTTGGCAAATGGAGGACGCCAGTATCAAAAACATTTTGAACCCCCGTCGAAGGCCCAGGTAAACATTTTCTGCCTCACAATGAGTACTTACCTAAACCTTTTGACCCCCCCCCCCCCCCCCCCCCCTTTCCTGTTACCTCTACTTAACCTATTTCGTTTGAGGTGGAATGCTGAACTACTATTTACTACCAATCAGTTATGCATATAAACCAATTTAAACATTCTAGCTTCTTGTTTATGAGACCACTGGCTTACATAATCCATCTGTATATTACATCATGGGCAAGTGTGATGCTAGTTACAGATTCTTGTTACTTTTGGAATTTTACCGTATCTATAATGTTTTGAGTATTCTTATTACAGCATATTAGACTATACTGCATTTCAGTTTCTATGTTGCATAATGTAAGGACAACTGCTATTACATGAACCTTCGATCCAGAGTATTATGCTCGTTGTTGGATGATATTAGGAGCAAATTACCAGGAGCGTCCATCTCCCATACTTGGTCTGTGAGTCAGCATATTCCCAGACCAGGTTATTTTTAGAACAGCCGATGTGTAAATAAATCATATACCCCCGAGCGATAGACCGATAAAATGCTAACTTTGGACAATGGCAAGGTTTACTTATTGTACGCAGTAGCAATATCTCTTCATAAATCATTAGGAAGCATTGTTTGCCTAGTACATTGTTGCATGAAATTACTGTTCACAAGCCTTCTCATTGTTTTTCGCGGCAAACAAAAAGCCTGATCTGGGAACACGCTGACTCACGAATGCATAACAGATAGGCGCTCCTGGTATGGGGACATGGTGATGTAAGAAAAACTGCTATTACGAGTATGTTGGATCCAGGCTCTCCAACTGGGTGGGTTTGACGTCTATAGGTAAAAAATAGAAGAACGAGGAAACGTTACTTTGCGCTCAGGCGCGAGTAAGAAGGGCGCCACTTTCAGGGGATCATTACATCGGAACTCTACGGTATTGGAATTAATAATATCAGTGAAATATGGATAAAAACGTTTTACACCCCCCTCTCCTTGTTATTCAAACTTTCATGGCCCCCTAGAAAGGCGGATGGCATCCCCTCATGTTTTCCAACCCCCACCCCCTTCCCCCAGCCATAATTAATGACCACTCCCTTATTACCTATTTTCCCTTAGCTACATATATGTACTTGAAGTAGTCGTTCTTTTTATTGAGCATGTATGTTTGAAAGTGTCCCTTTACCTTTACCATTATTACGATGTCAGGTTTGTGCCTGAATCCGCACGATACCTGCTTCTGAAAGGCAAGGTGAAAGAGACGGAAAATGTACTTCGCAGAATTGCACAAACCAATGGTAAGGAGTATCCCAGTGATCCACTGTCGGACCCAACGACAGAGGGTGAGCAAAAGATGGGGGACTTCAGGGACATGTTTAGGGGACGAAAAATGGTGTACACAACCCTCGTGTCATGGTATACCTGGTGAGTGTGGTACAGAAACGAAAGTATTACTGGCTTAGTATTTCAATCCAGTGGTGAAATAAAAACTACCAAGAGCCAGCAGACACTTATTTTCTCTTCTGAAAATATACCTGAATACGAATGCGCGAGTAAAAATGATTTTGTGCCAGTAATAGAAAAGCAACGCCCGGTAGTTCAGGTAAAATGCGAGTCAAGATCGAAGTTACGTGTTTCAGCTATGCAGGTATTTTTACTGAACATTTTTGTCTTGCAATTGGTTGAAGTCGAGCGCTCGTTCACACTGCAAGTGAATGTCTTTCGCCGTAATAGCGTACTTTAATCTGGCGGGCAACATTCAGCCTTGGTTTGTTATGATGCTATGCATGTGGCAGTGTTTAACCTCATGGGCCTGCCCAATTATGACATGACTACCAGTTTTATTCTTAACTATATATATTAATTCAGGTTTGTGAATGCGCTAGTGTACTACGGCGTGTCGTTCGCATCTCCATCACTTGGTGGAAACATGTACTTTAACTTCTTTCTTACGACCATCATCGAGATTCCTGGGACCTACGTTGGCGTTTGGATCACAGGAAAGTACGTCATGTTCATGTATATAATTAGTTCTAAACTTTCATTAATAATTAATTGGGCCAGGCCTATGGCCGCCCGAGTCAAGTTTCGCAAGTGTTCTATTTTTAATATTTTATTTTTGAAGTCGATATTTTTCGTCGTCAAACAATCGTATTGCACTGTACTGGTCATGTGAATACGGCAGTTGGGACTGATTACTAATATTTCTTTCACAAAGCTATTCATTGTTCAAAATGCGAGCGACGTGTTGGGCTATTCTAGCTATTATTTTGATGAAACCAAAGCTTTCTTCTTCTTCTTCTTATTCTTATTATTATTATTTTATTTCTGACAGTATTAAAGTTACAATTTTGAAAGGCCGAAGCCAGAGGCTTATTTGGCAATGTATGTGGTCTAATACTGGCTAATAAGATAGCAATATGCTATTTTAACAAATAAATACATGTAGATAAACTTATTACAGGCAACTAGATTGCTATATAAAGGAAAATATTATAATATTTTAATAGAGTGATAAGTTATGATAGAATAAGACAGATAAAGTAATGAAAAATCAAGAAATAGATAAATAATATTCGTTTAGGATAGATTTATAATTATTAAATTTTAAAGACTCACGGAAAATTAGAGGGAGAGAATTCCAACCCTAAGGTCCTTGAGTTCGAATGGAGAAAGAGCATAGATCCTTTGCATGTAACGTCATCAAAATTCTAAAATCTAAACTATGAGATATATGAAGCTATTCTTTTAATATGATTTAGATATCGGTATTCTCAGTATTCTTCGAAACATTTACGTCGATACAGTGATTTGTTTTTGAGTTGCAGTACTTTGAATTTTGTGACAGTCCAGGTCAGCGTGTTTCCTAAATGTTAAGGAAATCCATATATTTCGGCCAATTTCAAATTTTAGACTTGATAAACCTTTAAAAGTGATATCTAAAGTGTTTTGAAGTGAATGCTAATCATATTGATGGGAAAAACAGCTTTATTTGTAGAGTACGTTTTTGGCCGCCATCTTGGTGTACTAAAGTTGTACACCAACATAGCCGCCGCATACTAATTACACTAAATTGTTCGAATATTATTTGGCCGACAGCTCGATTACGAAGTACTCTATTGCTCCAAAATTTCGGTCATTTCTATATTTTTACCTGCTCTATACACAAAAATATAAATATTTTACTAATATAAGTTTTTTTCTTGAGGCAATTTTTATTGTGACGTCAATGCAAACGATCATTTTTTTAATGTCCTATGTATATCGTGTTTATGTCTCGTATAGTATTGATGCACATCAGAATTATAATTAAATAATGAAGATATGGGAAGTGGTAAGAGGTTATGTTTATGTCTAAAAATAAGACAGCTTATTTGATAATCATAGAGGTGAAAAATGGTTAAAATATTTAGCTGTATGAAAAGAGGTTGCGAGTGAGTGCGATGGGGCGAGTGTGTAATGATACGAGCACCTTTCTTTTGGCATAAAAGTAAAGGTTGTAGATGTGTTACGTAGGAGGATGCCCAGATTAAGGTACAATATTGTAAGTAAGGTAGCACAAGTGAGTTATATAGAACATTAAGTGTATATTTGTCAAGAAATTGACGGGACTTTCAGATTATACCTATATTTTTGAGATTTTGGAAGTTATGGTTTGAATCTGTGGTGTCCATAGGAGATTTAGTTTGAGTAACTCTTTCAATCTTATGTTCATTGATTCTGATATTGAAGTTGTCAAGAGAAAAAAAATTTCCGAGAAGGGTGAAAGAATACACATTGTGTTTTATCTGGATGATGTGTGAGTTTGTTGGCCTTGAGCCAACAGACTACTTTTTCAAGTTCGAGGTTAAGAGTGTTCATGAGTGAGGAGATATTATTGCTACTGTAAAATATGTTAGTGTCATCAGCAAAGAGAATAAAAGACAAAAGTTCAGAACAATTAAATATGTCATTAATATAAATAAGAAAGAGTAAAGGTCCAAGGATAGATCGGTGGGGAACTCCACATTTAATTACTTTACTTGAAAACTTAGTGTCATTTATTTGGACACATTGGTATCTATTTTCGAGATAGATTTAGATCCAGTAATGGTCTATACCATGAAAACCATAGTAGGCTAATTTATCAAGCAGAATGGTATGATTAACAGTATCAAAGGCTTTTTTTAGATCAATGAAGACACCCACAGTGAAGTTGTTATTTTCAAAGGATTGGAAGACACTGTCTACTAATTCAAGTAGGGCCATAAAAGTGTAGTGATTTTTTTCTGAAACCATATTGATGGTGGTTTAAGATATTACGTTTGTTTAAGTATTCAATGAATCTTTTATACATCACTTTCTCAAGTATTTTTGAGAGGCAAATAAGTAAAGAGATTGACCTAAAATTGGTGAAATTATGGCAATCATAATTTTTAAAGACTGGAATAACTTTAGCTATTTTAAAGTCATCTGGAAACATCCCCATAGAGATTGAGGCATTACAGATGATAGATAGGGGTAGAACTAATAGGATGATACAGGACTTGCCTGGGACAATGTTTATACCATCAATGCCTTCGAATTCACTTTTGCTAGCATTTTAGACAATTAACTATAGATGTAATTTCTGAAGTTGAAGTAGGTAAAAAAAAATTGTATCATTATATGAACCAGATAGATATTCTCTATGTTTTTCAATGATTAATAAATAAATCATTAAATTTGTTAGCTATTGAGAGAGGAGTAGTGTATACTCCATCAGAGTCTTTCATTATTGATGGGAGTTATTATTTCGCTTATGCCCTGTAAAAGAGTTAATGGTAGCCCATGTAGCCCTCAAGTCAGTTTTTTTGTGATAAGAGTTTATCATGATAGTATTTCTTCCTAGCAAGTTTGACCAGGTGATTATATTTATTACGGTATGTGGTATAATTGTGTTTGGTTCGTTCAGTGGGATTTTTGATATATGCCTTACAAAGGATATCTTTTCTAAGACAATATATTTTAATGGAAAGCAGTCCTTGTATATTGGAAAAATAGTTCAGAGAATGAGTTATAACAGTCATTTGGGGAAGTAGAGTGAGCAATAACATTCCAATCAATATTTTGTAATTTTGATTGAAACCTTGCAAGATTAGATGAGGTTATTTGTCTTATTTTGCACCCAGTGGGCTGAGGTTGTAAGCTTGAGATCAGTTAACTAAAATATTGGTAAATGATATAAAGAATTCCGTTAATTATATTATGGTCCAAGTTATTTGTGAAGATGTTGTCAATTGCCCTATATCATTATGACGTCACGGCTTGTTTATGAGAGGGACAGAATCGACATGAACAATAGAATTTTGAACTAAATCTGCTCTGCTGAGGACAATTTAACTTCGAATCGTCTGGTTTCCAGATATCAGCTGTATCAATGCTTATCCCACAATATTTACCGTATTTAGTGGCTGTTACCGCTATTCTACGTTCTACAAAATGCATTTGATAGCGATTTCCTTTGTGTTGTTGCTGTTTTGTCTCCCTCCCACGACCGTGATCCTTAGCGTTTAAACAATAGATTGTTTTGATTTGACGTCTTAATGATATAGGGCAATTAGGGTAGCTGAGTGGTACGTGATTCTACTAGGTTTAGACATAAGTGGATAAAGACTATTTGCCAGAAGGAGGTTAAAAAATCATTTGAAGGTTTATGAGATTCAATGTTTTAACCTACTTAAAAGTAGGTTGATATTATAATCAACCATTAAGTAACACAATTTGTTTTCAAAGCTAATTTTACTAATGATTTTGTTAATATGTTCATTAAATACTTCAACTTCCACATAAGTAGGCTTATAAACACAGGCAAGAATAATATTTTTCTCATTTGGTTGATTAATCTCAATAAATACTGCTTCAAATATTTCTTGTGTGAATGATTCAAGGTCTAAGCGGGTTTGGATTCAAGGGAAGAATTGATGAAGAGACCAACAGCACCACCTTGTTTATGTTTTCTGTGTCTAGATATAAAGGTGTAGCCAGGAAGAGAGTATGTATCACCAGATAGTTCATTTAACCAAGTTTCAGATACTCCGATGGCAGAAAAGGAATAATGTAGTTTGGACAAATATTCAGAGAAGTCAGTGAAATGTTTCTTGATGCTTCTTATATTTAGGTGACGTGTGGGAAAACAATGCGATGTATTAGTGAATAAATTGTTAAATTCTTTAGAAGTGTGATAAGTGCAGTTAGAGAGTATTTTGGAATTACAGTAAAACATATTTATATCAGGATCAAGATCTGGTCTGTTCAGTAAATAGCGTGTATCTAGGTCGTCAATAAAAGGATTGAAACATTTACTTGTTATATCTTATCAAATTCGAGGTCAGGTTCAAATAAGCCATGAAGTGCAAGGTAAAAGTCATTGTCATCTGAATAGTGATTAAATGGGAATATATCAGCTAGACAGCTTGAGCAGAACCAGGGGTCTGTTACGGAGTATGTACGAGCTAGACGTAGACTCGGTAACGAAGTGTTATCTTTAATCCATTTGTCTGCGGGGAGGTACCGGTTTAGACTGTTACAACTTCACTCACTACTTTCTGTTGCCAGTTGTCCCTCTCTGTTACAAGTTGTCCCTCTCTGTGTCTTTCTGTTACAAGATGTGCTATATTTATGGTCATTGCTACGTGCTGTTCGCGACCGGACAATAATCGTAGAAATACCAAACAACTGACGAGTATACCACTAAATGCAATGTGGTCAGTAATCTATAAACCAAAGGGTGTTAGAACGGATGTTTGAAACATGTGTTGTAGCAAGTTTTATGTTTAACTTGTGCGAGCACGTTCGAGATAATTTGCGGGGTGGCAGTTTCCTCTTTTACGCGCTAAAACATACGTTTTGGTATTTTGTTATTCACGTTCCTAGTTCTGGGTGTATTCCTGACGGGTCGCTAAATCGCGCCCTTACAGGTCTTTACATGTAGAAAGAAGTTTATAATCATGAAGAGTAAGCTTTGTGCATTTCAGATGTGTCCAATGTAAGCATGCATCACAAAAGATCGCCCGCGAGTTATTTTGAACCTTAGAGTTACAAATAGAGCAAGATAATGCATTTTGCATAGAAGAGTGTGAAATATGAAAACTAGAGAGAGGAAATCGTGTAAAATAAACAATTAAGTCCAAATATACTGATTAATTGATATGGGTCCAATTAAGTTAAATACAAATTATCAAAATATAATAAAATACCTTTAAACTAAGTATTACTATGAGATAACTATAGTATTAATAATACTAAATGAGATAAATACAGTTAGCAGTAATCGAAAACTAATGAAAAAAGGTATGTAATGTAACAGCAAATAATAATTGGTACACAGTTAAATCAATACTGGATTAATGTCATCGATGTCATTTGCATTTCAAACACCTATTCGGATAAATGTTAATACTTATCAACTTGTCGCTTGCAGTCATCAAGAGTTGTACATCTGACAATTATCGATGAATTTGCAATAGGCCTAAAGTGGATCACACCGTCGATTGTCCATACTTCATCTACCTTATCACGACATTGGGTATACAAATACGTGAGAATAAGGCGTCTGATTATGGTGAGGTCTTCTTGCATTGAGAATGGCCGGTTGTTCTCTTTCAGCAGATACCTTTTCCTTAAGATCATCACTTTGGTATTATGCTTCGTAAAGCGAATGATTATAGGTCGATATTTGGAGGATTTCTTCCCAATTCGATGAGATCTACTGATATCGGATGAAGTAATATGTAAATCAAGTTCTATTTCAAAGAACGTTATGACAGCTTCGTCAGTGTGTTCATACTGGATACTGCTTGAATCAGACGAGATGGATTGAGCTTCTGGGATGCCAAATATCCTAAGATTGGTTCTACGTGTGTATTGTTTCAGATCATCATTTCCATTAGTCAGATCATTTACCTTAATTGGCTTTAAGTGAGATTATTTCCGTTTTCAGGGAGCCTACATCGTCCTGAAGTTTACCGATGTCGAAGCCAATACTTTCACTAAGAGAAATTTGAAAACTCTCAGGTGAAACGTACTCGTCAACCTGTTGCTTTACAATGTCCTTCACTAGACTTGGAAGTGTATTGGTCATCCAGTTATTGAGTTTTCCTTCCAGTTTAGGCCATATATTTTCGAGAATGGCTTCATCATCTTTGGCCACTTGACTCGTACTCGTAGTCGTGTTCTTGTTTTTGCGAGATTACTGGAACTGTAGAGATGAGCTGTGCATCTGTGACGAGTTCTAATACTAAAGGGAGATCGCCTTATCACACCCCCTAGTCTACATCAGGAGATGCTGAACAAGATACATAGTAGCCATCTGGGAACGGGAAAATGCCTAGACAGAGCCAGAGAAAGCCTCCTTTGGCCAGGCGTAAGCAAACAGATTTAAAAAAGAGTGGCCCAATGTGTAGTAGCCAACAAATACCAAAACAGTCAGGTAAAGGAGCCAGTTATACCACATGAAGTACCTGATAGACCCTGGCAGTCACTAGCTGCAGACATTTTCATACTTGTCCAAGAGAAATACATAGTAGTGGTCGACTACTACTCAAAGTACACGGTAAAAGTGCAACAGTAATAAAGGCATGGAATGTCTAGGCATGGAATACCAGAGACTCTGTACATAGATAATGGCCCTGAGTTTGCCTTTTGAGGAATTCAAACAGTTTGCAAAAGGGTATAACTTCCAAATGAACTTCCTTCTCCACGATTTCCCCAATGCAATAGACTAGTGGAACGCACAGTACAAACTGCCAACAAACTGCTAAAGAAAGCATAGTACTTAATGATGACAAGAAAGATCCTTACTTTGCCATTTTGGAGCTTAGAAATACTCCAATTCCAGGAGTAGGTTTGTCACCAATGCAGTTGCTGATGGGGCGCCGTGCTAGACCATTAATTCCCATGGCGAACACAATGCTGAAGCCTATGGCATATGATAATAAGGAAATCCAGGAAGCATTGAAAATAAAACAAAACAAACAGAGAGAGTACTTCGACCGGGGAAGTAAGCCACTGAAAACATTGAGCCCAGGAGATGCCACAAGGATGCGACGTGACCAAACCTTGGAGCCAGCCACTGTAGTTGGAGAGTCCAAGACTGGAGAGCCAAGGTCGTATGTAATTATAAGTAATAACCGAGAATTCAGGAGGAACAGAAGGGACATTCTCAAGATACAAGAAACACCGGTACATGTACTTCAAGAGACAGACGGCGAAGGTGAAATCTCGAGTTCTTTCAAGGGAGAGGCCAGTGCAACAGCCACTATGGGACTAGAATCCAAATCAGCTGTTTCACCTACCATTAGCAGGGTCAGCGGCGGGGTCATTCGGGTCCCAGCGCGATACAAGGAGTAATTGACTGATCAGAGTAACAGTGGTTACTAACAGTTTTGTTTAGTTCTGTAGTGGTTTAGTAGACACGACCTCGCAATGTTTATCAAGGTGTAATTTAGCCACTTTAGGTTAATTAGGCCATTCAAGTTCACCATAACTTATTGTCGTTTATCCGTGCAGCTCTTATCTTAGAGGAGATATATAACATTATAATAGTTATTGTTGTTGTGGTCACCCTGTGGTGACATCCGGGTATCGCCGATTAAAGACAGTGTTGGCCGCCATCTTGTACGTATGATGTATTGTTACACAAATAGTACTTAATCCACCGAAATTGGATCTCTGTTCTCATTTTGGCCTCGCATCTCATTTTCTGTCCAAAACAGCACTCATAAAGGACGCTAGCCTAAGAGACCATAACAGTACTTTGGATTTATTTTGACCCATTTTCTAACCAAAATGGCCCCTATATTAAAAATCCAAAACAGCTCCTAGGAGTGAAATGATCCTTCCAAAATGACAGTGCATAATCAACATTTGTGTAGCGACCAGCTTCTACAGGAGATTGTGAGCGGCCGATATCCTTATTCTCGTTACTGCCTGGTGATGCTTGTGCTTGAGGTTTACATGCAACACGGGATAAGTAATTTTCAAAACCTATCCTCGACTTCAGTTAACTGAAAGTGCGCATCTTACTGCCCTGTTGAACTCGGTCCCTCCACAAATTATTAAAAATGATTTGTAATTGAGAGTTAACATATTTTCATTACACATTTTTATTGAAAATTGAGATGCCTTGCAAACTAACTCATATTCATGCAATGGGTTATTTCACTCTTAACCAGTATTTCTGTCATGACAGCGATTTGCCCAATCATAGTAATTCTGCCTAATTCTGCATATATAGCTAAGTTGGTAGACTTGGATTGAACGCCTAAAATGCTTTTGCAGAATTTCAAATGCAATTTTTCTAATTTTTTAAGTACCTTAAAACATTTTCCTGAAAGACGTCAAAACTAGGGATTCTTCCTAGCGTTTACGCACACCAAACTTCACACATGAACCATATAGCAGTACTGGAGTTATAACTGTGGAAACTAATATTAATAGCACTCTAACTGGAACGTTTTCCACATTAGAAACTTTTTTTAAACAAACTGTGCCGTGATAAGCACGTAACCATGCTTTATTATACAAAACCTTTTGGGCAGATTTTAAAATACCATTAAAATCAAACGTTATCCCCAAATACGTGTATTCATCAACGCAATCTAACTGGTCATTGCCAAAATCCATTTAGAAGTATAGATGAAGAGAGTAATGCCGATAAATGTTTGTCTCCTCTGTTTAAATTATTAAACACATTGCCATCGCTAATTTATGCAATTACAGTCACTCGATCGCTGTATTTACTTTATTCATTGTCGGCGTTCCCACACAAACTGAATCCAGAAATTTGCTTAGCCCCAGTTTCATTTACGGCAAGGCATGATTGTTAAAGCTAAGAATGGTGGCACTTTTGGTTATGACGTGATATAAACTTTTATAAATTTGGTTCACCGATTTGTCAACAAAAGCCGTACAGAGCGGTCCAAATTGCGCTCGAATATCGAATACCGTAAAACAAAATGTTTGGTTATAAAAACATCCTACCAGCAGACATTAGCTAGCTGTGTGCGTACTACTGAATAGCGATGTACTGTGCGTGGGTACTTCTTCAAACAAATATTGTGTTGACCACAATCCGACTGACTGAGTATCAGACTAATCAAGCCATTGCTCACGTGCAACGATTCATGGGCGCAACGGGGTCACAGGTAGTAACGCAATCGGCTTCTTTTGCAGGTTCACGCGGCATTTACACATGTAGAGACTAAGTAGTATTACATTTTCTAACTAACAACCATTCCCTTAGCACTCATCCATTGTAATAGAGATAGCGTATGCATAGCTCGCGAGGCATTTCTTATTGACAAAGGACAAACATTAGAATCTAAAGGCATGAATAGAAAGAAAGAAATGTAATACAACTCAGTCTCTACTATAAATTGTATTCTTCTTAGTTTTCTATCACGCCCACTCATCACTTGTAATTTTATCTCGTGATCAATGACGTCATCGTTACGACATCACCACTAAGTGCATCTTGGGGACCCAATACCATGTATGTCAAAGTTTGAGCCACCTGGCATTAGATGAGGGAGACATGGTTAATGTACTAAAAATCACGTGACCGATGACGTCATCGTTACTACATCACCACTAATTGATTTATGGGGACGTTAAAGTTTGAGCCGCTTGCAATTAGATATGAGGGAGATATGGGCATATACTAAAAATCAGTCATGTGACCGATGACGTCATGGTCATGACATCGCCATTAAATGACGTCATAGTTTGGGCCTCATGCCATTATAAATGATGGAGATACGGCTATCTGTTTACAAGCTCTATAACCTTGTCCAGTTCACTCTTAAGATTAGGCTCTATTTAATATGTAAAGGCAAGTAGCTATCATAGTACACTTAGCAACAAGCGTGATACCTATTCATAGCTTGATTACATAGTATTTCTAGAAACTTTGCTTAATTTTATTGACTGATTATGATAGTGCATTCTAAGTGGTTCTGGAACCTTCCAATATAATATTCTAGTGCATAGTTAAAGTAGTATAGAATGTTCTACAAGTAACACGAATTGTGTGACAAAGTGTTATTGCGGAATTATTTAGTGTAGCGAGATCAAATTGAAACATTATGCGAGAATCTTTCACTGGGTAATAGCCTCTACTTTGTAAAAGTGGAAAAACAACAATGCTGCACTGAGATAGTGGTAAGTTCATCCCGGTAAGTTCTTTAATATGCAGCCTTCGGTCACTTATCAGCTTTAATAGAGTACTTCTCTGTGAGTTTTCCCAATCAAACATTAGCATTAGCCTTAAAATAAGGACCTGAACATTTACTGGAAAAAGTAAAGTGACAAAAAATTACTGCTTGACTATTAAAATAGCGCTTTAATACACCGCAATGAAGTAGGATGTGAACTTCGCTCTGGGGTCAACAGATGCAGAAGCCGGAAGAGTTCTCCTTGTCAGTTGACAACACTTAAGTGAGTACTAGTGTAGTGGGGAGGTTCTTTAATTCTGCACGACCGCTTCACAGACGAGTTTCAATATAAACAACCAGTTTGCGACTTTCGCTTGTCATTTTACCCGCATATGTAAAGAACGTCGTAAACAATTTGTCATCGACGACGCTTGCTGTTTGTATAAACCAACAGTTAAACTTTTAGTTTTTTAGGTCTTACTTTTTTTTCAGTGTTCAGTTCTTTTTTCCCAACTTAGCTATTTTCTTCTTGATCATTTAAGTTATTTCCCGTTGTTTCTAGTTCATTTTATCGATTCATTTTCTAGCGAGAATCGCCTTTCAGATTTGTTGATGTTTCCACAGGGGTCCGGTCAGTTTTATAATTTCCTCTCAGAGTTCAGTTTCGCTCGTTTTTCTTGTTCTGTCATATGTTTTTCGGTTCAATATGTTTCCTCTTTGTCCTCCTAGTTTGTTCATGTCATTTCCAGTTCGATAAATTGTTTTTAAATTTTAAATCCGAAAAGCAGTTTACTCAGTTCTGTTTATTCGTTTCATATTAAAATTCATATTCCATTAGACTGTTCGGTTTCGGTTGTATTTACTCAGTTCAGTTTTCTCCATTTCTTTGTGTCAATAAGCTGCTCCATTTGGCGTTTCGGTTCGGTTTCCATCTCTTCTATTCATGATGCACTCAATTCAGTTTACTCGTTTCAATTACTCAATTCTGTGTACTCGGTTGACTTCACGCTCAGTTCAATTCGGTGCCCCTTTATAGCGTTTTTATTCGAATACTCAGGGTCTATATTGTATTCCAAGATTCATCCGAGGTCCAGCAATTGTTGGGTCCGTATAAACCTATGCCCAGTAGACGGTCGTTTAGCCTGTGTAAGTTCAAATGTTTGATTGGGAAAACTCGCAGAGAAGTACTGCCGAAGGCTGCATATTAAAGAAGTTACCGGGATGAACTTACCACTATCTCAGTGCAGCATTGTTGTTTTTCCATGGCCACTTCTACAAAGTCCACGTACCTGGCCTGTTATTAAACGTAGAGGCTATTACCCAGTGAAAGATTCTCGTATATTTTTTCAGTAACAACCGGCAATAAAATGAGTAAGAACTAAGTACTCCGAAGATTAATCTCGCGCGGCAAATCTCTGCAATCTTTGACAACTCAACCAACAATTTTCCTTACTATCCCCCGCGTGAGTTGATATTGTCTTCATATTTGTGTGTGCAAATTATCCTTACGGGGCCCCGGCACGAGTCTGTGTGTGATGTTAAATATTGGCAGTGGGAGGGTGGCATAGGTGGCAAAAGGGGGCGCTTATGCGCATCACCCTCCTGCAGATCATCTGGATAAAGCAAAAGCGCGCAGTAAAATCGTTTTCGAGCTGCTCGTTTGGAGGGTTAGAACCAACCTAGCGTCCTAATTTTAGGCAGACGTGTAGTTTAAGAACTGCCCTTGTCCATTCTGGAGTCTTGTTGGCAAGTGACAAGGAAAAGTTCGATATTTTGGCAAATATTCCGCGAGTGTTGTGTTCGCAACGTGCCCGAAGTTTCCTGCCTTGTTGAATTTTTTAATAGCTGAAGCGAGCGCTTCAAAACATCGAGAAACAAACGCCTGAAATTCCCTCATATCGCCAAAAAAAGCACATTAGACCACATCAAAGTGTAAATAGTTTATTTCACTACGAGTTTCAAGGTATTTGGGGATCATTCGACCAAATATGAAGAATTTTCGAGCCATTTAGCGAACTGTTTCGGTCATTTTACAGAAAACCGATGAATACACGATGACGTCACATGATTCACACTGCCACAGGGAGCCCACGCGCGGGTGGGCTGCCTGTCGTTAAGCCATCGTTACCGTTTTTTTTATTATTTTTCATAGTTAAAAGTACATTAAGACATTCGAGTGTTGTTAGTTCGCTAGACTGCTGCATAGATTCTGATAGTTTGGCTATTTGTGGCGCGTTTAAAAACGAACATGTAAGTTCGTCTATGTCTTATTTGTTGTTTTCGCAGTAAAGGCCGGCATAAAAAGAGTGTATTTCATCCATTGTGGTTTTAGGATATACCGTATTCTTTCCATCTTCTTTTGTAAGTTTTCTAACGACTCTCATTTTCTTCCTTGAGTTTTCAAGGTTAAGAAAATACTTATTACTTTTTTCACCCTTCTCGTACCATGTTGCTCGAAATCGTATAATCGCTCCCTTTATTATACAATCGTATTCGGTTTCATATTCTGATTTTCTAACGCCTCCTCTGAGTAACGTTCTGAACATAACTCTTCAGCCTCTTTTAAATTTTCCTCAATATTACGTAACTTATCTTTTCTATTTTTAGCCTCTTTTTACTGTACTTGATTGTTTCCATTCTAATATTATATTTCAGCCAATCCCATTTAACCCTAATATCAGTTTCACATGCAATTTCTCCAAGCCAAGTCGGATATTCTTCTGTGATGAGATCTACGTAACATTTATCATCCACTAAGGTATTATTAAATTTCCAAAAAGAGGGTCCACGCTTGCTATCTTCAATGCTGTTTATATCAATGATTATTGCTGAATGGTCTGTTTTAAATGCCGTTTTAATAGAAACTTCTTCCACCTCATCCTGTAAGGAATCACTGATGAGCCAGTAATCAATCCTTCTTTGGATAAGTGGGTTCTTTTGTCTCCAGATCTTCGATTTCTTTTGTGCTATACGTTTCTTGTAAAAAGGAAATGTCTGCCTTTTGTTTATTAAGCCAATTAAATACACCTTTCCTCTTTTCGTGATTCCGAAACCTCTAACATTTAGAGAAAGGATTTTAAACTGAATGTTATTTTGTTGCATCTTGAGACAATATAGATGAATGGGTTCTTATCACCTCTAAAATGAAAAACGTTGAAAATTTACATACCTCAGGGAGTGTCCACCAATAAGATAACAACAAACCATCAACATCATAAGTAGCGTAAATAACCAAAAAAGCTACTTTTAGCATTCGAAAACAATTAACACAAAACAATGCCTGCAGGAAGGAAACACAGTTACAACTGATTAGTGTGTACATTAACAGGTAACTCGTCTAAAATAAAACTGGTGTATTTAAGTCATACGTAAACGTCATAGTTAAGACATTCATGCGCTTGCGCGCATCCAAAAGTTAAAAACAAACAATAAACACGTTTAACACTGCCTGCAGATGATACTGATGAATTGTTTTCAGATATGGGCGTAAGAAGGCAATAGCGTCAGGTCTGATCATCGCATCCTTGGCCTCTAGTGGAGCTGTTTTACTCCTGATGTTTGACCCTGGCGAAGACGTTGGTAAGACTGATACAATACTGATATGCATGATGCTGTCTCTGTTAATTTTTTTTATATATAAATTACGGTACCTAAAACACACTACTGTGTACGTGGAAGAAGAAGAATCTCTTATCCAGATCTCTTGTACGAAGCCCTGCTTTAAACGGATTTCCGAGTTTCTACGTGTGCGGAGACTGCAAAGAAAATACGGCATGAAATCGAGGCGAACAACCAAACAAAGCTGGTGGTGCGAATGATAAAAACATTTATCAAGGGATTTTTAAGAGTTTATGTTAATGCAGGAGTCAGGACTATCAGACGAAATTTAAGCTCTTTGGATTTGGAAAACACATTAAGCTCTATAGTTTTAATTATCTCTCGCGGTCGCGACCTCTCTACTGCGAACCGACCCTTAAACTAAATCATTCATGTGTCATTGTGCCATTCATTCTGCATTGTACGACGAACCAAATCATTATGTGTTACGGACTTTGCAAAGCTCAAAATTGGCATTACTTTTTCACTTTAATGTGCCTCTTCCCAGAAACCGCGAGAAGGTGTATTTCGACATGCCGTACGGTCCGAGTACAGGCTGTGCGCAGCTGCTTGTTATAAAAGAGAAAGTCGCGCCGGAAGATTAGGAAATCTGTGGTATGCAGTGATTGGGTGTTATTTGAAAATGTATTACAAAGACTGGTACCTTGGAATATGGAATGTGTGCGGTTGAATACACAATTTGTATAATGTTGAAGCTCGATATTTTCGGGAGAATACAATGTGTAATTTAAAGAAAATGTGCATGTTAGCAAGGTTTATAAGTTTGGAGATGAAATACTGAACCCTTGTGAATTTATCAAGGTTAAAAGTATGTGAAAAATATAATGAGGCATTGCTGCCTATTCTCATACAAAAGTCTCTAAGTTTCAGCCGCAATATATGTACAGCCTTTCTTGCTATGTCATCCGATCCAAACTTTCCAAACTATGTTTTCAAAGTGATATTTTAGACGGTGGGATAGTTTTGTTTGGAAGACATTTAATAAGCAAAACTAAAAATCACCATATTTGAATTTGGTCTATGGCCATTACTTTTTCGTACTAATCACCTTTTTATTTCCTTTATCTCCATCACTCAACTGAATACTGGGTTTCCTAGAACAATTTTTTCAAAACATCGACTTTAAATTTCGCCAGTAAATATTCGACTAATAGTGTTTATGCTTCATTATAAACACATATTCCCTCGCACTTCGCCTCATTCTCGTGTCCTACCAGTCCCAACGCATGTGAGAACTCGAAATGGGCTATTACACTTACTTAGGGAACGAAACTGCATTTCTTGCTAGCACGATTTCCTTTTCTGCTGCGCACGAGCCCAAGCAAGCAATAAGCAAGCTAGCGTCTGAGAGATCTTAGAGTGGGTAGTAAAAGTGGCAAGGTAAGGCTCTCGATAGGTGCGTGCGATCGCATCTGAAAACTCTTCCTGGCGAAAACTTTATACCAATATATGTCATTAATTTTGATTCGACAGGTATAATCATGGCTATGATTGCCAAATTCTTTGTCGAGGTCTCTTTTACTGGCATGACCGTTTATTCAGCGGAACTGTTTCCAACAGTCATAAGGTTGGTATTTGCATGGGTCTTCGTATCTAGTTTGGCCGCCTTGCAGTTTTTTATTGTACGACTGCGCATGAATCGTAAACTGGTCTAGTAGTAGTTTCAAAACAATGGACTATTTAACAATTAGACCCGCAGCCGGAATGGGCTACAAGTTGATAGGGGGGCAGCCGAATGGGCTCGTAGCCCACGAGGGCGAGGGGTCTAATTGTTTTAGTATAAACTAACTAGAAGGACAGTAGAACAGTACAGAAAGAAACAAATTCAAGCTGAAAAAAAATTAGTTCGTGAAAAAGCGTGCGATTTTTCTCTACCATGGGCTATCACAAATAGACCTATACTAGGGTAGCCAATCAGAATGCAGGATTTGTAATAGTCCACTAGTTGGTTTATACTAATAACTGGTATACCTAACAGGTAGTGAATGCTGCTCCACTCAGTTAAGGAAGTGTATTAGAAGAGAAACTACAGTAGCACTTTGGCAGGAAAAATATATTACTGGGTGATGAAAATGCCAAGGTGTTAGACGAATATATTTTGTAGTTTTGGGGCTATCGTGCGACTGAATCCTGTTTGAGTTGTGGTGTGTATCTCGAAAGTTGTCCCGATTTGTTTTCATTTTGTTCCGACATATCAACGATCTCCCAGTAAATTCCTTGAGCGGTACCAATTCCCGACATTTCTTAAGATTCCCGGCACAAAAAACTGCTGTTCTCCCCGGTGAACTACTGTAATTGAGAATGTAATTGTAAATGCTAATTGTGTTTTGAACTCACGGCTTGAGTTTATCGAAGACCAATATAAGTAAATTATTTGCTGCTCACCATCTTGATAACAGGAGAGATCTTGCTCTTTTGGGAAACTTATAGTTGACACGTACAGAGTTCGCCTACATGTCTATATGTCAACAAATTTAAATTCATGATTACACAAAGATCGCATACACAGAAATGCATTAAAGAACGGTTCAACGTAGTTAGCTTCCACATCGTGTAATGTCACGTGACGATCAGATCCGTGCAGAGCATTGTGGTAAAAAAAAGACAATAGAAGTGATGCATTGTGGTAAAAAAAGAAATCGAGATTTGGACCGGCTTACAGATTAGAACTACTGCCTTGCTCGCTCGCTGCGGCAGCAATCACAGTTTGGCCATCTTGGATAAAACAATGGTTTTCGCCCCGGTAGCCTCGCACTGGCAGGTTTCAGAACGAGTTTACCGGACGAAAACAAAGGTTTATATTCTCCTGGGCCTCAACATGGCCACCTCTTGATAAAATCCCATTATAGCAGTCATGAGTTGAGATAACAGTAATAATAGCATACAAAGAAACATACGAAAAGAGAAAAGACAACAATCAACGCGATAGGCTCGCGATTCGAACGTCGAACTTTTCATACGCCGAACGCAATAGACCACTTTCGATATATGCTTCACACATGATTCAATGCGAGGCTCATGGACAAAATTGGTAAATCGTAATAACAAGATAATACATTAAATATATTATTTTGTTATTACGATTCACTGCGAAATTTTGTCCCTAAGCCTCGCATTGAATCGTTCGTGAAGCATATATCGAAAGTGGTCTATTGAAACAAAAGATAATTAAGCGGCTTCTTTTAATCTAATTAGGAAGTTCTTTAGAGTGACCGAACTGCGACAGTTGCCTGCCGAGGAGGCTATACTTTGTTGTGGTTTGAGTTCATTTGGGTTGCTTTGGTAGATTTGATTGTTTCGCTGTGCATGACAGACTGACAAAGTCGAAATGTGCGGCTACAACACAAACTTTATAATATCACTGACAAATTCATCCCAAAATCATCGCTTCACCTATCATTCTCCTTTGAGGAACTACGTACGCTATCCCCGTAAGTAATATTTTCACCCCAAATCCCATACTATACATAGTCAGTTAACCGGACTACGGATGAAACCACCGACAAAGGAGTTTTTATTCATAAATGCAAATAGGATTCACCTGTGAAAAAAATTTCAAAGTTGTTTTATGAAAACTGAACTATTATGAACTCGGTCCGAGTTAAAGCTGTATGCAGCTTCTTGTTTCGGAATGTTTATTTAGAAAGCGGATATCTACAGTATACATGCAGTTACAGCGACCAAAGAAGGTCTTCAATTTCAAGATCGATCTTCGCTTGTGTTTCCTTTGCTCCGGGTCGCTTTCAACATTTGTTATTCAGCTCTTCAGGTCTCGTGTCACCACAACTACAAATCCATGTTCTCCTGAAATTCACAACCTGATTTGATTCCATTCTGACGAGCCTTCTCGCCATCACAGTTGTTAATCGCTCAGTTAATGGCGGAACACTGACGCAGCTCCGCAACATGCAGAAATATAGAAACCTAAGCATATTCCACTCAACTGCGGACAGATTACGGAAATGAGCCGAAATTTAATGTTATCAATTATCTAAAATGTGCTTAAATATTATTTAACCCATAACAGGAAGTGTCTCGTTACAAAACGTCGTTTGTTAGCAAAATTTCACCGCGCGTATGTCCAAAACAACCTCTACTGCCAATGTTGCTTTCATCCCAGCGTTCTTCCCACCATCCCGATTAAAGTACGATTTGCGTTAGGTCGTCAGACCGCAACAAAGTTGATCCAACGTACGGCGCTTTGGATGGCCTCCACGCCAGGTTTGCCCCTGAACGCAATAACTCGTGCTGTGCTTGCGCTTGCGTTAAAAATAGGCACTTTAAAATGGTTTCCTGACCGTTATGTGTCATCAGAGTATGCTAAATTCCAGGAGATGAGAGGTGTAGGTGACTTGACTTGATGTATTCACTGAAATACATGTTATACGAGCAAAGCTGTATATGTAAAGCTCAATAAATGTTCAAACGTTCATATGACTAAGAGCCTGCGGAAACGAGGAAATATCATTGCTGAAAATGTCTCTTGGGTGAGCAAACGAGTGGGAAGTATGAAAACGTTTTTGATTCCTGGCTGAAACTGCGTATGAACCGTAAAAATCATGTTAGGAAGTTTGCGCGTGCGCAACATATGTAGCGCAGTCCTGGAATCTAATCAGCATTATTGCTTCGGCGAGCAAACGGGGAAACATATGTCGCGCAAGCAAATTTTGCTTCACGGAAGCAAAACTGTTTCTGAAATGTTTCAGAAATATTCTTGCTTCTCGGAAACAAATGTATTGGGAAACAGTGAAATTCACAAATGTTTCGGCAACATTGTTTCCTCGTTTTCGCGTAGGCCTGAACTCCACTATAAGCCGCTTATATGTAACCTAGCTCTATGTAAAATTGTTTTTCAGAAATATTGGTATGACTTCATGCTCGGTGTTTCAAACAACTGGATGCTTTGCTTCTCCCTTCATCGTCAACTTAGTAAGTTGTTCTTCTGCAATCAGCAATAAGTTGCTAAACATATTTCTGTAACTCAGTTCAAAAGCTATTGGGAGTAAAAGGGTACCAGTACAGACAGACAGCCCAAGCACAAGTACACAAGTAAGTCAAGTAAGTCAACCGAAGAGAAACAAATTAAAGAGTAAATTTGAGCAAATAATATAGTTTAGAGCTGCTTTTTGTAGAAATTGGTAGAATCGGACGGCATTTTGACAGGAGGACACACTCAAATATTAAACTTTCCACTAGCTTAACTCTGTTGCACTAGCTGTTCTCCAATACTGAATACCATCTATTTTGCCAATACAGAATATTGTCCATCCTCTCCTACCGTTCGGTATCATAGCGCTCAATGCATTCATAGCAGGAGTTCTATGCATGACCCTCCCCGAGACCAAGGGAATGCCAACAGCGGAAACAATGAATACCGACAGGGGTGGTGAGGGTGCGGCAAACAATATAATCAAGCTGAACGAAGGGACACATCAGGGAGAAGGGAGGACAAGAGACGAAACACAGGTCGATAAACAACCGGCAGACCAAGGTATAATAAACGAAATAGCAGAGGAGGGTATAACAGACGTAAAAGAAACAGATGAAGAAAACGTTGACGAAACTCAGTCTTCGTCGTCGCAAACCCCAAAGAACCAGTACAACGGCCATGAGAACTTGGTTAAAGTTAACGAAAATGTGAAAGAGTCTGGAATACAGAATACACGATGTAAAAGAAACCAAATTGAACATTTTGCGTAGTTTTGAAGGCTAATAGAGACTGCCATCAACATTTTACCAAATAACTAGAGGCTGCACGCAGCCTGAACTCCGGCGTATCTTTTGTAACGCGGACGATATCATATACCTGCGTGTTTGGCACATTATTACGAACGCGCAATCCGAGATACGAAAGTACGCACACACAGTATATCTTATCTAAAACTCCACGAGTCGAAACACGTGTGAACACAAGCAGAACACGAGCGACTTCAAGTAAACCAGGCTACCTTAGGATAACACAGGTAGCCCAAACATCACTAGGATCCAAATACAATGATGATATGATCTAAACCTCCACACAAGTCAGAACACGAGTGAACATGAGCTCACAGCGCTTCGTAATTTAATTAACGAAAGCATATAATAAAAATATTATAATTGTTTTATCGTCTTAGTTGTTCCAGGTTACCAGTCTTATCAGTACAGTACCCTCTTTTATATTTCCGGGCTACCTCTTTTATCCTAGCTTGGCTTAGTTGTGCCGGGTACCTGTGTTTTCAGTAAGGTTTGTATGTAAGGTTTGTATGTATGTTTGTATGTTCGAGCTACCTGTGTTCGAATCGTTATTAGTATGCACACAGTCAGATCACTTCCGTTAGTACACACACAATCTCTCAAATTGGATAGGACAATCATATGCGAAAAATATGAACGCACAGTCGCATCATGT
Source organism: Actinernus sp. WN-2022 (assembly GCA_030867875.1). NCBI lineage: Eukaryota > Metazoa > Cnidaria > Anthozoa > Actiniaria > Actinernidae > Actinernus > Actinernus sp. WN-2022. The sequence goes on from JAOWCC010001501.1 coordinate 37,144,320, forward strand.
AGCAGCGCCAGATAGCGCCTTGAAGTCCTCACCGGTGCTAATTTCACATTCCAACAATTGTATTATTCGGTGATGGTATTTTGTGATATAAACAGTGTTAAATAAATCTATAACATTTAATGCGCATGCTTCCTGGTTTATCGCTCAATCACAGCGTCTCCGACCCATATGGTTAGCGGTAAAGGTCAGCATTTATCAATTCTGTCGTCGATAGAACAAAACCAGAGGCTGCACGCAGCCTGAACTCCGGAGTACATTTTCGTAACGCAGACGATCTCATACATGCGTGTTTGACATATTACGAACCCACAATCGGATGCGAAATTACACACGACCAGTCGACCTGATATGAAATTCCGCACGAGTCAGGATATGAATGAAAACGAGTGAACACAAGTAGCACATAAGTGAACACAAGTAGAACACGAGTAAACACGAGCGAATACGAGCGACTTCATGTAAGCCAGGGTACACTTTGATAATACAGGTATCCCAAAAATACTAGGATCCAAATACTATGAGGATCTGATCTAAAACTACACACGAATCAGAACACGAATGAGCACGAGTGCACTAACACGAGTGCATTTAATTAAAGAGTGTATTTAATAAAAATATATTAAAAAAAAAATTGTGTTATCATCTTAGTTGTTTCGGGTTCCCTGTGCTATAACTGCAGTTACACTCTGGCTCAGATGTGTCGGGTTACCTGTGTTTTCAATAAGGTGACCTCTCTTTCTGTTTTAGGGCTACCTGTGCTATCCTTAGGACCCTCTGGTAAGCTAAACGCCGCGTTAGCCTGAAATGTGTGGCTGCCCGAATAGCGACCACTCCAAAGTCTGGTGGCTTGCTCGCACAATAAACACTTTCAACGCACGGTAATCACTCCATAAGTTTACTAGAAGCATATACAAGCGAAATCCTACTGGTTACTTGTAAATAAACGAACAAATAACGAAAGAAAGAGGTTGAAACATTGTTTGTTTCCCAGTTGGTGCAGAGCGAGCGACACTGGAATTTTAAATTACCTCGTGTCCGCACCGAACCGAGGCACACGCGTGACGTAATAGGAAGTAAAAAATGTGACCTGAACCGGAAATAAACAAAGAGAAGCGATTCAAACCGTTACATTCTGTGTTGATGTATTCGCAATATTCCGATTTCAGACATTATTTCTTCAATTTCCCATGACGTCACTCCAAACGTTTTGCAATGTTAATCTAATTTTTCCTTTTAGATGTCCCAGTTCTGTTTACAATTAAGACGTACGGGTTGTACTCTGGCCAACATCCTTACACAATGCCGCTTATTTCTCATCCTTTCTCTCACTACATCAGTTTTGTATCTAATTAACCCTTTCCCTCCTGCACCGTCCGTAACCGCCCAATATGAAGCATATACCTGGAAAAAATATTGCATCAAATCTAGGAAATACGATGTTCGATATTATTTCAAGGGATGAATGACTTCAAAGCCACGGATCGCTTGACTCTCCCACTTTGGAGAAAAACGCCTCTGTTTTGGAGATCGTGTTTCGTTTCTTCGATTTTCACGAACTTTGAGGAGCTAAGAATCGGCTCAAAAAACCTTTCCCATTCGAACTTGAAATCTTAGGGCAAACACGAAATCAGCATTCAGTCGTTACAGTACATTCTTTAATCTTTCCAACCACCAGATTTGATTGCACAAAACACATAAAGCGACTGTGAACACACTATTCTCAACGCTGCATTGCTCTCCACCACGTTTTCCTGCACCCACCTCCAATTGCATGCTGGGTAATGGACAAAAATCAACAATGGTTCCCCCCTCTGGGACTCCTGTAGGTTTTTTTTTATAAGTCGTTTGCCCCTACAACCAAGAGTGGTGATTTGGACCCAAGCCCGGCGTTGCTTTGAAGTGACAAAAACACATCCTAATATAGGTTTAGCAGGGGAAAAAGCTCACCAACTGCAGAATTTCATGGATTTCATTGAAGATTGTGTCTCAAAGCACAAATTCAACAGGAAAACCCTGTGAAATCCCCTCACAAAGCATACTAAAAGCAAACCAAGTACTTTTCAGCCGTCCTCGGACTTAATGATGTCCTCTAGCTCTCTTGCAGTGGCTTTTTAGTCCAAATTAGAGCAGATTTCATTGGAGCAGTAGCACCACCTACCGTCAGCGAGTGCACATAATTCTCCCGAATGGCATTGTGGGAAACGTTTGAGCCCTCGGCTTAAAAAGTCAGCAGTATTTAACTACCCCAGGCTAGCCAAACTTGAACTGAGGGGGGAGGTTTGAGTTAGCACTTCACCAACTGAGCACAAACATGTCCAGTAGGGAAAGGGTTAACAAGGAACATTTTGAGAGGCATGCATATCTCATCTCATGATAGTGGTCAATTAACCTAACAAAAGATCAACAGAGTAACATGACGCGAGGTGTTGTGTTAATTTCCAAATCTGTCAACTGGCTTTTATTAATAGCCCCGTGGTCTGAAGATTGTCAACATATTATTAACGCATCGTTTCTCTCGTTGTTTACGATAAAACACAATAGTTCCATATCCGGTCACTGAAATTGAAACTCACCAGAATTTGTTCCACTTCAGCCTGAATCTAACCAGCAATTTTGTATGTAGAATTAACAGATTGCTTTAAAAACATTCTAGTGGAAAAGCTGGTTGTGGCCCCTTGTGTTCCCCGGATATCTTGTCTCCAGATACTACTCGAAAAAGAGTAGGGATTGTCACCAACAGCCTGGGCATTGTACTAACCACACACTCAACATTGTAAACTGCGTGGCAGCGTAAGCAAACCGAAAAAAAATCACCGACGACATATGTCAGTAATATGTAAAGTGCCTGAGACTGTGGTATATGGCGCTATATAAATATGACCATTTATTTATTCTATTACGTTCGTTAAAGTGAAATTCAAAATTCTATATTCAAAACATTTCGTTATGTTAGCGTTCTTACCTAAACTGATTCTAATACACCAAGAGTTTTGAATTGAGCGCCGATAGTTTAACTTAGCGTTATGTTAGCGATCTTACCGAAACTTATTCTTTCACCAAGAGTTTTGAATTGAGCGCCGATTGTTTAACTTAGCGTTCTCTTAGCGTTCTTACCGAAACTGATTATTACACCAAGAGTTTTGAACTGAGCGCCGATTGTTTAACTTAGCGTTCTGTTAGCGTTCTTACCTAAACTGATTCTTACACCAAGAGTTTTGAATTGAGCGCCGATAGTTTAACTTAACGTTCTGTTAGCGTTCTTACCGAAACTTATTCTTTTACCAAGAGTTTTGAATTGAGCGCCGATTGTTTAACTTATAGCGTTCTGTTAGCGTTCTTACCGAAACTGATTCTTACACCAAGAGTTTTGAATTGAGCGCCGATAGTTTAACTTAGCGTTCTGTTAGCGTTCTTACCGAAACTTATTCTTTCACCAAGAGTTTTGAATTGAGCGCCGATAGTTTAACTTAGCGTTCTGTTAGCGTTCTTCCCGAAACTGATTCTTACACCAAGAGTTTTGAATTGAGCGCCGATTGTTTAACTTAGCGTTCTGTTAGCGTTCTTACCTAAACTGATTCTTACACCAAGAGTTTTGAATTGAGCGCCGATAGTTTAACTTAGCGTTCTGTTAGCGTAATCTTACCGAAACTTATTCTTTCACCAAGAGTTTTGAATTGAGCGCCGATTGTTTAACTTAGCGTTCTCTTAGCGTTCTTACCGAAACTGATTATTACACCAAGAGTTTTGAACTGAGCGCCGATTGTTTAACTTAGCGTTCTGTTAGCGTTCTTATACCTAAACTGATTCTTACACCAAGAGTTTTGAATTGAGCGCCGATAGTTTAACTTAGCGTTCTGTTAGCGTTCTTACCGAAACTGATTACTACACCAAGAGTTTTGAACAGAGCGCCGATTGTTTAACTCAGTGTTCTGTTAGCGTTCTTACCGAAACTTATTCTTTCACCAAGAGTTTTGAATTGAGCGCCGATAGTTTAACTTAGCGTTCTGTTAGCGTTCTTACCGAAAGTTATTCTTTCACCAAGGAGTTTTGAATTGAGCGCTGATTGTTTAACTTAGCGTTCTGTTAGCGGTCTTACCGAAACTGATTATTACACCAAGAGTTTTGAACTGAGCGACGATTGCCGTTTAACTTAGCGTTCTGTTAGCGTTCTTACCGAAACTGATTCTTACACCAAGAGTTTTGAACACTGAGCGCCGATTGTTTAACTTAGCGTTCTGTTAGCGTTCTTCCCGAAACTGACTCTTACACCAAGAGTTTTGAATTGAGCGCCGATTGTTTAACTTAGCGTTCTGTTAGCGTTCTTACCTAAACTGATTCTTACACCAAGAGTTTTGAATTGAGCGCCGATAGTTTAACTTAGCGTTCTGTTAGCGTAATCTTACCGAAACTTATTCTTTCACCAAGAGTTTTGAATTGAGCGCCGATTGTTTAACTTAGCGTTCTCTTAGCGTTCTTACCGAAACTGATTATTACACCAAGAGTTTTGAACTGAGCGCCGATTGTTTAACTTAGCGTTCAGTTAGCGTTCTTATACCTAAACTGATTCTTACACCAAGAGTTTTGAATTGAGCGCCGATAGTTTAACTTAGCGTTCTGTTAGCGTTCTTACCGAAACTGATTACTACACCAAGAGTTTTGAACAGAGCGCCGATTGTTTAACTTAGCGTTCTGTTAGCGTTCTTACCGAAACTTATTCTTTCACCAAGAGTTTTGAATTGAGCGCCGATAGTTTAACTTAGCGTTCTGTTAGCGTTCTTACCGAAAGTTATTCTTTCACCAAGGAGTTTTGAATTGAGCGCTGATTGTTTAACTTAGCGTTCTGTTAGCGGTCTTACCGAAACTGATTATTACACCAAGAGTTTTGAACTGAGCGCCGATTGCCGTTTAACTTAGCGTTCTGTTAGCGTTCTTACCGAAACTGATTCTTACACCAAGAGTTTTGAACACTGAGCGCCGATTGTTTAACTTAGCGTTCTGTTAGCGTTTTTACCTAAACTGATTCTTACACCAAGAGTTTTGAATTGAGCGCCGATAGTTTAACTTAGCGTTCTGTTAGCGTTCTTACCGAAACTTATTCTTTCACCAAGAGTTTTGAATTGAGCGCCGATAGTTTAACTTAGCGTTCTGTTAGCGTTCTTCCCGAAACTGATTCTTACACCAAGAGTTTTGAATTGAGCGCCGATTGTTTAACTTAGCGTTCTGTTAGCGTTCTTACCTAAACTGATTCTTACACCAAGAGTTTTGAATTGAGCGCCGATAATTTAACTTAGCGTTCTGTTAGCGTTCTTACCTAAACTGATTCTTACACCAAGAGTTTTGAATTGAGCGCCGATAGTTTAACTTAGCGTTCTGTTAGCGTTCTTACCGAAACTTATTCTTTTACCAAGAGTTTTGAATTGAGCGCCGATAGTTTAACTTAGCGTTCTGTTAGCGTAATCTTACCGAAACTTATTCTTTCACCAAGAGTTTTGAATTGAGCGCCGATTGTTTAACTTAGCGTTCTCTTAGCGTTCTTACCGAAACTGATTATTACACCAAGAGTTTTGAACTGAGCGCCGATTGTTTAACTTAGCGTTCTGTTAGCGTTCTTATACCTAAACTGATTCTTACACCAAGAGTTTTGAATTGAGCGCCGAATAGTTTAACTTAGCGTTCTGTTAGCGTTCTTACCGAAACTGATTACTACACCAAGAGTTTTGAACAGAGCGCCGATTGTTTAACTTAGCGTTCTGTTAGCGTTCTTACCGAAACTTATTCTTTCACCAAGAGTTTTGAATTGAGCGCCGATAGTTTAACTTAGCGTTCTGTTAGCGTTCTTACCGAAAGTTATTCTTTCACCAAGGAGTTTTGAATTGAGCGCTGATTGTTTAACTTAGCGTTCTGTTAGCGGTCTTACCGAAACTGATTATTACACCAAGAGTTTTGAACTGAGCGCCGATTGCCGTTTAACTTAGCGTTCTGTTAGCGTTCTTACCGAAACTGATTCTTACACCAAGAGTTTTGAACACTGAGCGCCGATTGTTTAACTTAGCGTTCTGTTAGCGTTTTTACCTAAACTGATTCTTACACCAAGAGTTTTGAATTGAGCGCCGATAGTTTAACTTAGCGTTCTGTTAGCGTTCTTACCGAAACTTATTCTTTCACCAAGAGTTTTGAATTGAGCGCCGATAGTTTAACTTAGCGTTCTGTTAGCGTTCTTCCCGAAACTGATTCTTACACCAAGAGTTTTGAATTGAGCGCCGATTGTTTAACTTAGCGTTCTGTTAGCGTTCTTACCTAAACTGATTCTTACACCAAGAGTTTTGAATTGAGCGCCGATAATTTAACTTAGCGTTCTGTTAGCGTTCTTACCTAAACTGATTCTTACACCAAGAGTTTTGAATTGAGCGCCGATAGTTTAACTTAGCGTTCTGTTAGCGTTCTTACCGAAACTTATTCTTTTACCAAGAGTTTTGAATTGAGCGCCGATTGTTTAACTTATAGCGTTCTGTTAGCGTTCTTACCGAAACTTATTATTTTACCAAGAGTTTTGAATTGAGCGCCGATTGTTTAACTTATAGCGTTCTGTTAGCGTTCTTACCGAAACTGATTCTTACACCAAGAGTTTTGAACACTGAGCGCCGATTGTTTAACTTAGCGTTCTGTTAGCGTTCTTCCCGAAACTGACTCTTACACCAATACAATACAATACAATACAATAAACTTTATTTTCTTCGAATATAAGGTAGCAAATTACAAGATGCTAATATCTCCGAAATCCAATAAAATAACTAAAATAAATATAAAATAAAATAGAGATACATTTACTCCTGTATATATACATTTGGATATATTAACTACAAAATATAAATTTAAGTTGTAAATTCAATGAAATGATTACTAAAAAATAAGATATACAATGTGTGGAATCATAGTAATAATAAATGAAGCTATAGTATGCTGAATAAAGGTCTAGTATATAACGCTATATACATGATGTAGTGATAAATATAAAATTAAAGGTAATATATAATTAATCTGATCTACAGAAGGAACAACAGTCATTGGTAAAGTTAATTTTAGAAATAGCTGTTTTAAAGGTTTTTATACTTGGAGAGGATCTGATAGAGTCACTTAAGGAGTTCCAAAGTTTGCTGCCATTATAATGAAAGGAATGTAGTCCATGTTTGGTAGTTTGTACTCTTGGTATATCAACAGAAAGATGACCACGGAGATTACAGGTTAATGAACGTTTAGTTATGAGGTCTGTGATATAGCTGGGAGCAATTCCATGTATGGATTTATATACTAAAGTTAAAGTGTCATGAATTCTTCTGTTATGGAGGGTGGGGTGATTTAGCTGTTGGAGTAAGTGATCATATGTGCTAGTAAAGTCATTGAAAACAAAGCGTAAACTCCTTTCATTAAGCTTTTCTAGTTTAGTAGAATTCCGCTTACCACAATGATTCCAGACCACAGAACAGTAGTTAAGTTGTGGAAGAAGATAAGCATTATATAGTTTGATCTTGGTATTGGTATCAATTAATTTCTTGTGCCGTTTGATGACCTGAAGTTGACTACTAACTTTGCGCACAGTATCAGCCATGTGATTGTTAAAATTAAGGTCATTATCAATGGTAACTCCTAATAGTTTAAAGCTATCAACCGTGGTGATCGCTCGATTATCTATGCGATAAAGTGGGTTTTGAATTTTGAATTGAGCGCCGATTGTTTAACTTAGCGTTCTGTTAGCGTTCTTACCTAAACTGATTCTTACACCAAGAGTTTTGAATTGAGCGCCGATAGTTTAACTTAGCGTTCTGTTAGCGTAATCTTACCGAAACTTATTCTTTCACCAAGAGTTTTGAATTGAGCGCCGATTGTTTAACTTAGCGTTCTCTTAGCGTTCTTACCGAAACTGATTATTACACCAAGAGTTTTGAACTGAGCGCCGATTGTTTAACTTAGCGTTCTGTTAGCGTTCTTACCGAAACTGATTACTACACCAAGAGTTTTGAACAGAGCGCCGATTGTTTAACTTAGCGTTCTGTTAGCGTTCTTACCGAAACTTATTCTTTCACCAAGAGTTTTGAATTGAGCGCCGATAGTTTAACTTAGCGTTCTGTTAGCGTTCTTACCGAAAGTTATTCTTTCACCAAGGAGTTTTGAATTGAGCGCTGATTGTTTAACTTAGCGTTCTGTTAGCGGTCTTACCGAAACTGATTATTACACCAAGAGTTTTGAACTGAGCGCCGATTGCCGTTTAACTTAGCGTTCTGTTAGCGTTCTTACCGAAACTGATTCTTACACCAAGAGTTTTGAACACTGAGCGCCGATTGTTTAACTTAGCGTTCTGTTAGCGTTTTTACCTAAACTGATTCTTACACCAAGAGTTTTGAATTGAGCGCCGATAGTTTAACTTAGCGTTCTGTTAGCGTTCTTACCGAAACTTATTCTTTCACCAAGAGTTTTGAATTGAGCGCCGATAGTTTAACTTAGCGTTCTGTTAGCGTTCTTCCCGAAACTGATTCTTACACCAAGAGTTTTGAATTGAGCGCCGATTGTTTAACTTAGCGTTCTGTTAGCGTTCTTACCTAAACTGATTCTTACACCAAGAGTTTTGAATTGAGCGCCGATAATTTAACTTAGCGTTCTGTTAGCGTTCTTACCTAAACTGATTCTTACACCAAGAGTTTTGAATTGAGCGCCGATAGTTTAACTTAGCGTTCTGTTAGCGTTCTTACCGAAACTTATTCTTTTACCAAGAGTTTTGAATTGAGCGCCGATTGTTTAACTTATAGCGTTCTGTTAGCGTTCTTACCGAAACTTATTATTTTACCAAGAGTTTTGAATTGAGCGCCGATTGTTTAACTTATTGCGTTCTGTTAGCGTTCTTACCGAAACTGATTCTTACACCAAGAGTTTTGAACACTGAGCGCCGATTGTTTAACTTAGCGTTCTGTTAGCGTTCTTCCCGAAACTGACTCTTACACCAAGAGTTTTGAATTGAGCGCCGATTGTTTAACTTAGCGTTCTGTTAGCGTTCTTACCTAAACTGATTCTTACACCAAGAGTTTTGAATTGAGCGCCGATAGTTTAACTTAGCGTTCTGTTAGCGTAATCTTACCGAAACTTATTCTTTCACCAAGAGTTTTGAATTGAGCGCCGATTGTTTAACTTAGCGTTCTCTTAGCGTTCTTACCGAAACTGATTATTACACCAAGAGTTTTGAACTGAGCGCCGATTGTTTAACTTAGCGTTCTGTTAGCGTTCTTATACCTAAACTGATTCTTACACCAAGAGTTTTGAATTGAGCGCCGATAGTTTAACTTAGCGTTCTGTTAGCGTTCTTACCGAAACTGATTACTACACCAAGAGTTTTGAACAGAGCGCCGATTGTTTAACTTAGCGTTCTGTTAGCGTTCTTACCGAAACTTATTCTTTCACCAAGAGTTTTGAATTGAGCGCCGATAGTTTAACTTAGCGTTCTGTTAGCGTTCTTACCGAAAGTTATTCTTTCACCAAGGAGTTTTGAATTGAGCGCTGATTGTTTAACTTAGCGTTCTGTTAGCGGTCTTACCGAAACTGATTATTACACCAAGAGTTTTGAACTGAGCGACGATTGCCGTTTAACTTAGCGTTCTGTTAGCGTTCTTACCGAAACTTATTCTTTCACCAAGAGTTTTGAATTGAGCGCCGATAGTTTAACTTAGCGTTCTGTTAGCGTTCTTCCCGAAACTGATTCTTACACCAAGAGTTTTGAATTGAGCGCCGATTGTTTAACTTAGCGTTCTGTTAGCGTTCTTACCTAAACTGATTCTTACACCAAGAGTTTTGAATTGAGCGCCGATAATTTAACTTAGCGTTCTGTTAGCGTTCTTACCTAAACTGATTCTTACACCAAGAGTTTTGAATTGAGCGCCGATAGTTTAACTTAGCGTTCTGTTAGCGTTCTTACCGAAACTTATTCTTTTACCAAGAGTTTTGAATTGAGCGCCGATTGTTTAACTTATAGCGTTCTGTTAGCGTTCTTACCGAAACTTATTATTTTACCAAGAGTTTTGAATTGAGCGCCGATTGTTTAACTTATAGCGTTCTGTTAGCGTTCTTCCCGAAACTTATTCTTACACCAAGAGTTTTGAATTGAGCGCCGATTGTTTAACTTAGCGTTCTTCCCGAAACTGATTCTTACACCATGAGTTTGGAATTGTCAGCGCCGATTGTTTAACTTAGCGTTCTTCCCGAAACTGATTCTTACACCAAGAGTTTTGAATTGGGCGCCGATTGTTTAACTTAGCGTTCTCTTAGCATTCTTACCGAAACTGATTATTACACCAAGAGTTTTGAACAGAGCGCCGATTGTTTAACTTAGCGTTCTGTTAGCGTTCTTACCGAAACTTATTCTTTCACCAAGAGTTTTGAATTGAGCGCCGATAGTTTAACTTAGCGTTCTGTTAGCGTTCTTACCGAAAGTTATTCTTTCACCAAGGAGTTTTGAATTGAGCGCTGATTGTTTAACTTAGCGTTCTGTTAGCGTTCTTACCGAAACTGATTATTACACCAAGAGTTTTGAACTGAGCGACGATTGCCGTTTAACTTAGCGTTCTGTTAGCGTAATCTTACCGAAACTGATTCTTACACCATGAGTTTTGAATTGAGCGCCGATTGTTTAACTTAGCGTTCTCTTAGCGTTCTTACCGAAACTGATTCTTACACCAAGAGTTTTGAACTGAGCGCCGATTGTTTAACTTAGCGTTCTGTTAGCGTTCTTACCTAAACTGATTCTTACACCAAGAGTTTTGAATTGAGCGCCGATAGTTTAACTTAGCGTTCTGTTAGCGTTCTTACCGAAACTTATTCTTTCACCAAGAGTTTTGAATTGAGCGCCGATTGTTTAACTTAGCGTTCTGTTAGCGTTCTTACCGAAACTTATTCTTTCATCAAGAGTTTTGAATTGAGCGCGGATTGTTTAACTTGCGTTCTGTTAGCGTTCTTACAGAAACTTATTCTTTCACCAAGAGTTTTGAATTGAGCGCCGATTGTTTAACTTAGCGAATGGCATTGTGGGAAACGTTTGAGCCCTCGGCTTAAAAAGTCAGCAGTATTTAACTACCCCAGGCTAGCCAAACTTGAACTGAGGGGGGAGGTTTGAGTTAGCACTTCACCAACTGAGCACAAACATGTCCAGTAAGGAAAGGGTTAACAAGGAACATTTTGAGAGGCATGCATATCTCATCTCATGATAGTGGTCAATTAACCTAACAAAAGATCAACAGAGTAACATGACGCGAGGTGTTGTGTTAATTTCCAAATCTGTCAACTGGCTTTTATTAATAGCCCCGTGGTCTGAAGATTGTCAACATATTATTAACGCATCGTTTCTCTCGTTGTTTACGATAAAACACAATAGTTCCATATCCGGTCACTGAAATTGAAACTCACCAGAATTTGTTCCACTTCAGCCTGAATCTAACCAGCAATTTTGTATGTAGAATTAACAGATTGCTTTAAAAACATTCTAGTGGAAAAGCTGGTTGTGGCCCCTTGTGTTCCCCGGATATCTTGTCTCCAGATACTACTCGAAAAAGAGTAGGGATTGTCACCAACAGCCTGGGCATTGTACTAACCACACACTCAACATTGTAAACTGCGTGGCAGCGTAAGCAAACCGAAAAAAAATCACCGACGACATATGTCAGTAATATGTAAAGTGCCTGAGACTGTGGTATATGGCGCTATATAAATATGACCATTTATTTATTCTATTACGATCGTTAAAGTGAAATTCAAAATTCTATATTCAAAACATTTCGTTATGTTAGCGTTCTTACCTAAACTGATTCTAATACACCAAGAGTTTTGAATTGAGCGCCGATAGTTTAACTTAGCGTTATGTTAGCGATCTTACCGAAACTTATTCTTTCACCAAGAGTTTTGAATTGAGCGCCGATTGTTTAACTTAGCGTTCTCTTAGCGTTCTTACCGAAACTGATTATTACACCAAGAGTTTTGAACTGAGCGCCGATTGTTTAACTTAGCGTTCTGTTAGCGTTCTTACCTAAACTGATTCTTACACCAAGAGTTTTGAATTGAGCGCCGATAGTTTAACTTAACGTTCTGTTAGCGTTCTTACCGAAACTTATTCTTTTACCAAGAGTTTTGAATTGAGCGCCGATTGTTTAACTTATAGCGTTCTGTTAGCGTTCTTACCGAAACTGATTCTTACACCAAGAGTTTTGAATTGAGCGCCGATAGTTTAACTTAGCGTTCTGTTAGCGTTCTTACCGAAACTTATTCTTTCACCAAGAGTTTTGAATTGAGCGCCGATAGTTTAACTTAGCGTTCTGTTAGCGTTCTTCCCGAAACTGATTCTTACACCAAGAGTTTTGAATTGAGCGCCGATTGTTTAACTTAGCGTTCTGTTAGCGTTCTTACCTAAACTGATTCTTACACCAAGAGTTTTGAATTGAGCGCCGATAGTTTAACTTAGCGTTCTGTTAGCGTAATCTTACCGAAACTTATTCTTTCACCAAGAGTTTTGAATTGAGCGCCGATTGTTTAACTTAGCGTTCTCTTAGCGTTCTTACCGAAACTGATTATTACACCAAGAGTTTTGAACTGAGCGCCGATTGTTTAACTTAGCGTTCTGTTAGCGTTCTTATACCTAAACTGATTCTTACACCAAGAGTTTTGAATTGAGCGCCGATAGTTTAACTTAGCGTTCTGTTAGCGTTCTTACCGAAACTGATTACTACACCAAGAGTTTTGAACAGAGCGCCGATTGTTTAACTTAGCGTTCTGTTAGCGTTCTTACCGAAACTTATTCTTTCACCAAGAGTTTTGAATTGAGCGCCGATAGTTTAACTTAGCGTTCTGTTAGCGTTCTTACCGAAAGTTATTCTTTCACCAAGGAGTTTTGAATTGAGCGCTGATTGTTTAACTTAGCGTTCTGTTAGCGGTCTTACCGAAACTGATTATTACACCAAGAGTTTTGAACTGAGCGCCGATTGCCGTTTAACTTAGCGTTCTGTTAGCGTTCTTACCGAAACTGATTCTTACACCAAGAGTTTTGAACACTGAGCGCCGATTGTTTAACTTAGCGTTCTGTTAGCGTTTTTACCTAAACTGATTCTTACACCAAGAGTTTTGAATTGAGCGCCGATAGTTTAACTTAGCGTTCTGTTAGCGTTCTTACCGAAACTTATTCTTTCACCAAGAGTTTTGAATTGAGCGCCGATAGTTTAACTTAGCGTTCTGTTAGCGTTCTTCCCGAAACTGATTCTTACACCAAGAGTTTTGAATTGAGCGCCGATTGTTTAACTTAGCGTTCTGTTAGCGTTCTTACCTAAACTGATTCTTACACCAAGAGTTTTGAATTGAGCGCCGATAATTTAACTTAGCGTTCTGTTAGCGTTCTTACCTAAACTGATTCTTACACCAAGAGTTTTGAATTGAGCGCCGATAGTTTAACTTAGCGTTCTGTTAGCGTTCTTACCGAAACTTATTCTTTTACCAAGAGTTTTGAATTGAGCGCCGATTGTTTAACTTATAGCGTTCTGTTAGCGTTCTTACCGAAACTTATTATTTTACCAAGAGTTTTGAATTGAGCGCCGATTGTTTAACTTATAGCGTTCTGTTAGCGTTCTTACCGAAACTGATTCTTACACCAAGAGTTTTGAACACTGAGCGCCGATTGTTTAACTTAGCGTTCTGTTAGCGTTCTTCCCGAAACTGACTCTTACACCAAGAGTTTTGAATTGAGCGCCGATTGTTTAACTTAGCGTTCTGTTAGCGTTCTTACCTAAACTGATTCTTACACCAAGAGTTTTGAATTGAGCGCCGATAGTTTAACTTAGCGTTCTGTTAGCGTAATCTTACCGAAACTTATTCTTTCACCAAGAGTTTTGAATTGAGCGCCGATTGTTTAACTTAGCGTTCTCTTAGCGTTCTTACCGAAACTGATTATTACACCAAGAGTTTTGAACTGAGCGCCGATTGTTTAACTTAGCGTTCTGTTAGCGTTCTTATACCTAAACTGATTCTTACACCAAGAGTTTTGAATTGAGCGCCGATAGTTTAACTTAGCGTTCTGTTAGCGTTCTTACCGAAACTGATTACTACACCAAGAGTTTTGAACAGAGCGCCGATTGTTTAACTTAGCGTTCTGTTAGCGTTCTTACCGAAACTTATTCTTTCACCAAGAGTTTTGAATTGAGCGCCGATAGTTTAACTTAGCGTTCTGTTAGCGTTCTTACCGAAAGTTATTCTTTCACCAAGGAGTTTTGAATTGAGCGCTGATTGTTTAACTTAGCGTTCTGTTAGCGGTCTTACCGAAACTGATTATTACACCAAGAGTTTTGAACTGAGCGACGATTGCCGTTTAACTTAGCGTTCTGTTAGCGTTCTTACCGAAACTGATTCTTACACCAAGAGTTTTGAACACTGAGCGCCGATTGTTTAACTTAGCGTTCTGTTAGCGTTCTTCCCGAAACTGACTCTTACACCAAGAGTTTTGAATTGAGCGCCGATTATTTAACTTAGCGTTCTCTTAGCGTTCTTACCGAAACTGATTCTTACACCAAGAGTTTTGAACACTGAGCGCCGATTGTTTAACTTAGCGTTCTGTTAGCGTTTTTACCTAAACTGATTCTTACACCAAGAGTTTTGAATTGAGCGCCGATAGTTTAACTTAGCGTTCTGTTAGCGTTCTTACCGAAACTTATTCTTTCACCAAGAGTTTTGAATTGAGCGCCGATAGTTTAACTTAGCGTTCTGTTAGCGTTCTTCCCGAAACTGATTCTTACACCAAGAGTTTTGAATTGAGCGCCGATTGTTTAACTTAGCGTTCTGTTAGCGTTCTTACCTAAACTGATTCTTACACCAAGAGTTTTGAATTGAGCGCCGATAATTTAACTTAGCGTTCTGTTAGCGTTCTTACCTAAACTGATTCTTACACCAAGAGTTTTGAATTGAGCGCCGATAGTTTAACTTAGCGTTCTGTTAGCGTTCTTACCGAAACTTATTCTTTTACCAAGAGTTTTGAATTGAGCGCCGATTGTTTAACTTATAGCGTTCTGTTAGCGTTCTTACCGAAACTTATTATTTTACCAAGAGTTTTGAATTGAGCGCCGATTGTTTAACTTATAGCGTTCTGTTAGCGTTCTTCCCGAAACTTATTCTTACACCAAGAGTTTTGAATTGAGCGCCGATTGTTTAACTTAGCGTTCTTCCCGAAACTGATTCTTACACCATGAGTTTGGAATTGTCAGCGCCGATTGTTTAACTTAGCGTTCTTCCCGAAACTGATTCTTACACCAAGAGTTTTGAATTGGGCGCCGATTGTTTAACTTAGCGTTCTCTTAGCATTCTTACCGAAACTGATTATTACACCAAGAGTTTTGAACAGAGCGCCGATTGTTTAACTTAGCATTCTTTTAGCGTTCTTACCGAAACTTATTCTTTCACCAAGAGTTTTGAATTGAGCGCCGATAGTTTAACTTAGCGTTCTGTTAGCGTTCTTACCGAAAGTTATTCTTTCACCAAGGAGTTTTGAATTGAGCGCTGATTGTTTAACTTAGCGTTCTGTTAGCGTTCTTACCGAAACTGATTATTACACCAAGAGTTTTGAACTGAGCGACGATTGCCGTTTAACTTAGCGTTCTGTTAGCGTTCTTTTCGAAACTTATTCTTACACCAAGAGGTTTGAATTGAGCGCCGATTGTTTAACTTAGCGTTCTTCCCGAAACTGATTCTTACACCATGAGTTTTGAATTGAGCGCCGATTGTTTAACTTAGCGTTCTCTTAGCGTTCTTACCGAAACTGATTCTTACACCAAGAGTTTTGAACTGAGCGCCGATTGTTTAACTTAGCGTTCTGTTAGCGTTCTTACCTAAACTGATTCTTACACCAAGAGTTTTGAATTGAGCGCCGATAGTTTAACTTAGCGTTCTGTTCGCGTTCTTACCGAAACTTATTCTTTCACCAAGAGTTTTGAATTGAGCGCCGATTGTTTAACTTAGCGTTCTGTTAGCGTTCTTACCGAAACTTATTCTTTCATCAAGAGTTTTGAATTGAGCGCGGATTGTTTAACTTGCGTTCTGTTAGCGTTCTTACAGAAACTTATTCTTTCACCAAGAGTTTTGAATTGAGCGCCGATTGTTTAACTTAGCGTTCTGTTAGCGTTCTTACCTAAACTGATTCTTACACCAAGAGTTTTGAATTGAGCGCCGATAGTTTAACTTAGCGTTCTGTTAGCGTAATCTTACCGAAACTTATTCTTTCACCAAGAGTTTTGAATTGAGCGCCGATTGTTTAACTTAGCGTTCTCTTAGCGTTCTTACCGAAACTGATTATTACACCAAGAGTTTTGAACTGAGCGCCGATTGTTTAACTTAGCGTTCTGTTAGCGTTCTTATACCTAAACTGATTCTTACACCAAGAGTTTTGAATTGAGCGCCGATAGTTTAACTTAGCGTTCTGTTAGCGTTCTTACCGAAACTGATTACTACACCAAGAGTTTTGAACAGAGCGCCGATTGTTTAACTTAGCGTTCTGTTAGCGTTCTTACCGAAACTTATTCTTTCACCAAGAGTTTTGAATTGAGCGCCGATAGTTTAACTTAGCGTTCTGTTAGCGTTCTTACCGAAAGTTATTCTTTCACCAAGGAGTTTTGAATTGAGCGCTGATTGTTTAACTTAGCGTTCTGTTAGCGGTCTTACCGAAACTGATTATTACACCAAGAGTTTTGAACTGAGCGACGATTGCCGTTTAACTTAGCGTTCTGTTAGCGTTCTTACCGAAACTGATTCTTACACCAAGAGTTTTGAACACTGAGCGCCGATTGTTTAACTTAGCGTTCTGTTAGCGTTCTTCCCGAAACTGACTCTTACACCAAGAGTTTTGAATTGAGCGCCGATTATTTAACTTAGCGTTCTCTTAGCGTTCTTACCGAAACTGATTCTTACACCAAGAGTTTTGAACACTGAGCGCCGATTGTTTAACTTAGCGTTCTGTTAGCGTTTTTACCTAAACTGATTCTTACACCAAGAGTTTTGAATTGAGCGCCGATAGTTTAACTTAGCGTTCTGTTAGCGTTCTTACCGAAACTTATTCTTTCACCAAGAGTTTTGAATTGAGCGCCGATAGTTTAACTTAGCGTTCTGTTAGCGTTCTTCCCGAAACTGATTCTTACACCAAGAGTTTTGAATTGAGCGCCGATTGTTTAACTTAGCGTTCTGTTAGCGTTCTTACCTAAACTGATTCTTACACCAAGAGTTTTGAATTGAGCGCCGATAATTTAACTTAGCGTTCTGTTAGCGTTCTTACCTAAACTGATTCTTACACCAAGAGTTTTGAATTGAGCGCCGATAGTTTAACTTAGCGTTCTGTTAGCGTTCTTACCGAAACTTATTCTTTTACCAAGAGTTTTGAATTGAGCGCCGATTGTTTAACTTATAGCGTTCTGTTAGCGTTCTTACCGAAACTTATTATTTTACCAAGAGTTTTGAATTGAGCGCCGATTGTTTAACTTATAGCGTTCTGTTAGCGTTCTTCCCGAAACTTATTCTTACACCAAGAGTTTTGAATTGAGCGCCGATTGTTTAACTTAGCGTTCTTCCCGAAACTGATTCTTACACCATGAGTTTGGAATTGTCAGCGCCGATTGTTTAACTTAGCGTTCTTCCCGAAACTGATTCTTACACCAAGAGTTTTGAATTGGGCGCCGATTGTTTAACTTAGCGTTCTCTTAGCATTCTTACCGAAACTGATTATTACACCAAGAGTTTTGAACAGAGCGCCGATTGTTTAACTTAGCGTTCTGTTAGCGTTCTTACCGAAACTTATTCTTTCACCAAGAGTTTTGAATTGAGCGCCGATAGTTTAACTTAGCGTTCTGTTAGCGTTCTTACCGAAAGTTATTCTTTCACCAAGGAGTTTTGAATTGAGCGCTGATTGTTTAACTTAGCGTTCTGTTAGCGTTCTTACCGAAACTGATTATTACACCAAGAGTTTTGAACTGAGCGACGATTGCCGTTTAACTTAGCGTTCTGTTAGCGTTCTTTTCGAAACTTATTCTTACACCAAGAGGTTTGAATTGAGCGCCGATTGTTTAACTTAGCGTTCTTCCCGAAACTGATTCTTACACCATGAGTTTTGAATTGAGCGCCGATTGTTTAACTTAGCGTTCTCTTAGCGTTCTTACCGAAACTGATTCTTACACCAAGAGTTTTGAACTGAGCGCCGATTGTTTAACTTAGCGTTCTGTTAGCGTTCTTACCTAAACTGATTCTTACACCAAGAGTTTTGAATTGAGCGCCGATAGTTTAACTTAGCGTTCTGTTCGCGTTCTTACCGAAACTTATTCTTTCACCAAGAGTTTTGAATTGAGCGCCGATTGTTTAACTTAGCGTTCTGTTAGCGTTCTTACCGAAACTTATTCTTTCATCAAGAGTTTTGAATTGAGCGCGGATTGTTTAACTTGCGTTCTGTTAGCGTTCTTACAGAAACTTATTCTTTCACCAAGAGTTTTGAATTGAGCGCCGATTGTTTAACTTAGCGTTCTGTTAGCGTTCTTACCTAAACTGATTCTAATACACCAAGAGTTTTGAATTGAGCGCCGATAGTTTAACTTAGCGTTATGTTAGCGTTCTTACCGAAACTTATTCTTTCACCAAGAGTTTTGAATTGAGCGCCGATTGTTTAACTTAGCGTTCTCTTAGCGTTCTTACCGAAACTGATTATTACACCAAGAGTTTTGAACTGAGCCCCGATTGTTTAACTTAGCGTTCTGTTAGCGTTCTGACCTAAACTGACTCTTACACCAAGAGTTTTGAACTGATTGAGCGCCGATAGTTTAACTTAACGTTCTGTTAGCGTTCTTACCGAAACTTATTCTTTTACCAAGAGTTTTGAATTGAGCGCCGATTGTTTAACTTATAGCGTTCTGTTAGCGTTCTTACCGAAACTGATTCTTACACCAAGAGTTTTGAATTGAGCGCTGATTGTTTAACTTAGCGTTCTGTTAGCGTTCTTTCCGAAACTTATTCTTACACCAAGCGTTTTGAATTGAGCGCCGATTGTTTAACTTAGCGTTCTTCCCGAAACTGATTCTTACACCATGAGTTTTGAATTGTCAGCGCCGATTGTTTAACTTAGCGTTCTTCCCGAAACTGACTCTTACACCAAGAGTTTTGAATTGAGCGCCGATTATTTAACTTAGCGTTCTGTTAGCGTTCTTACCTAAACTGATTCTAATACACCAAGAGTTTTGAATTGAGCGCCGATAGTTTAACTTAGCGTTATGTTAGCGTTCTTACCGAAACTTATTCTTTCACCAAGAGTTTTGAATTGAGCGCCGATTGTTTAACTTAGCATTCTCTTAGCGTTCTTACCGAAACTGATTATTACACCAAGAGTTTTGAACTGAGCGCCGATTGTTTAACTTAGCGTTCTGTTAGCGTTCTTACCTAAACTGATTCTTACACCAAGAGTTTTGAATTGAGCGCCGATAGTTTAACTTAACGTTCTGTTAGCGTTCTTACCGAAACTTATTCTTTCACCAAGAGTTTTGAATTGAGCGCCGATAGTTTAACTTAGCGTTCTGTTAGCGTTCTTCTCGAAACTGATTCTTACACCAAGAGTTTTGAATTGAGCGCCGATTGTTTAACTTAGCGTTCTGTTAGCGTTCTTACCTAAACTGATTCTTACACCAAGAGTTTTGAATTGAGCGCCGATAATTTAACTTAGCGTTCTGTTAGCGTTCTTACCTAAACTGATTCTTACACCAAGAGTTTTGAATTGAGCGCCGATAGTTTAACTTAGCGTTCTGTTAGCGTTCTTACCGAAACTTATTCTTTTACCAAGAGTTTTGAATTGAGCGCCGATTGTTTAACTTATAGCGTTCTGTTAGCGTTCTCACCGAAACTTATTATTTTACCAAGAGTTTTGAATTGAGCGCCGATTGTTTAACTTATAGCGTTCTGTTAGCGTTCTTACCGAAACTGATTCTTACACCAAGAGTTTTGAACACTGAGCGCCGATTGTTTAACTTAGCGTTCTGTTAGCGTTCTTCCCGAAACTGACTCTTACACCAAGAGTTTGAATTGAGCGCCGATTGTTTAACTTAGCGTTCTGTTAGCGTTCTTACCTAAACTGATTCTTACACCAAGAGTTTTGAATTGAGCGCCGATAGTTTAACTTAGCGTTCTGTTAGCGTAATCTTACCGAAACTTATTCTTTCACCAAGAGTGTTGAATTGAGCGCCGATTGTTTAACTTAGCGTTCTCTTAGCGTTCTTACCGAAACTGATTATTACACCAAGAGTTTTGAACTGAGCGCCGATTGTTTAACTTAGCGTTCTGTTAGCGTTCTTATACCTAAACTGATTCTTACACCAAGAGTTTTGAATTGAGCGCCGATAGTTTAAACTTAGCGTTCTGTTAGCGTTCTTACCGAAACTGATTACTACACCAAGAGTTTTGAACAGAGCGCCGATTGTTTAACTTAGCGTTCTGTTAGCGTTCTTACCGAAACTTATTCTTTCACCAAGAGTTTGAATTGAGCGCCGATAGTTTAACTTAGCGTTCTGTTAGCGTTCTTACCGAAAGTTATTCTTTCACCAAGGAGTTTTGAATTGAGCGCTGATTGTTTAACTTAGCGTTCTGTTAGCGGTCTTACCGAAACTGATTATTACACCAAGAGTTTTGAACTGAGCGACGATTGCCGTTTAACTTAGCGTTCTGTTAGCGTTCTTACCGAAACTGATTCTTACACCAAGAGTTTTGAACACTGAGCGCCGATTGTTTAACTTAGCGTTCTGTTAGCGTTCTTCCCGAAACTGACTCTTACACCAAGAGTTTTGAATTGAGCGCCGATTATTTAACTTAGCGTTCTCTTAGCGTTCTTACCGAAACTGATTCTTACACCAAGAGTTTTGAACACTGAGCGCCGATTGTTTAACTTAGCGTTCTGTTAGCGTTTTTACCTAAACTGATTCTTACACCAAGAGTTTTGAATTGAGCGCCGATAGTTTAACTTAGCGTTCTGTTAGCGTTCTTACCGAAACTTATTCTTTCACCAAGAGTTTTGAATTGAGCGCCGATAGTTTAACTTAGCGTTCTGTTAGCGTTCTTCCCGAAACTGATTCTTACACCAAGAGTTTTGAATTGAGCGCCGATTGTTTAACTTAGCGTTCTGTTAGCGTTCTTACCTAAACTGATTCTTACACCAAGAGTTTTGAATTGAGCGCCGATAATTTAACTTAGCGTTCTGTTAGCGTTCTTACCTAAACTGATTCTTACACCAAGAGTTTTGAATTGAGCGCCGATAGTTTAACTTAGCGTTCTGTTAGCGTTCTTACCGAAACTTATTCTTTTACCAAGAGTTTTGAATTGAGCGCCGATTGTTTAACTTATAGCGTTCTGTTAGCGTTCTTACCGAAACTTATTATTTTACCAAGAGTTTTGAATTGAGCGCCGATTGTTTAACTTATAGCGTTCTGTTAGCGTTCTTACCGAAACTGATTCTTACACCAAGAGTTTTGAACACTGAGCGCCGATTGTTTAACTTAGCGTTCTGTTAGCGTTCTTCCCGAAACTGACTCTTACACCAAGAGTTTTGAATTGAGCGCCGATTGTTTAACTTAGCGTTCTGTTAGCGTTCTTACCTAAACTGATTCTTACACCAAGAGTTTTGAATTGAGCGCCGATAGTTTAACTTAGCGTTCTGTTAGCGTAATCTTACCGAAACTTATTCTTTCACCAAGAGTGTTGAATTGAGCGCCGATTGTTTAACTTAGCGTTCTCTTAGCGTTCTTACCGAAACTGATTATTACACCAAGAGTTTTGAACTGAGCGCCGATTGTTTAACTTAGCGTTCTGTTAGCGTTCTTATACCTAAACTGATTCTTACACCAAGAGTTTTGAATTGAGCGCCGATAGTTTAACTTAGCGTTCTGTTAGCGTTCTTACCGAAACTGATTACTACACCAAGAGTTTTGAACAGAGCGCCGATTGTTTAACTTAGCGTTCTGTTAGCGTTCTTACCGAAACTTATTCTTTCACCAAGAGTTTTGAATTGAGCGCCGATAGTTTAACTTAGCGTTCTGTTAGCGTTCTTACCGAAAGTTATTCTTTCACCAAGGAGTTTTGAATTGAGCGCTGATTGTTTAACTTAGCGTTCTGTTAGCGGTCTTACCGAAACTGATTATTACACCAAGAGTTTTGAACTGAGCGACGATTGCCGTTTAACTTAGCGTTCTGTTAGCGTTCTTACCGAAACTGATTCTTACACCAAGAGTTTTGAACACTGAGCGCCGATTGTTTAACTTAGCGTTCTGTTAGCGTTCTTCCCGAAACTGACTCTTACACCAAGAGTTTTGAATTGAGCGCCGATTATTTAACTTAGCGTTCTCTTAGCGTTCTTACCGAAACTGATTCTTACACCAAGAGTTTTGAACACTGAGCGCCGATTGTTTAACTTAGCGTTCTGTTAGCGTTTTTACCTAAACTGATTCTTACACCAAGAGTTTTGAATTGAGCGCCGATAGTTTAACTTAGCGTTCTGTTAGCGTTCTTACCGAAACTTATTCTTTCACCAAGAGTTTTGAATTGAGCGCCGATAGTTTAACTTAGCGTTCTGTTAGCGTTCTTCCCGAAACTGATTCTTACACCAAGAGTTTTGAATTGAGCGCCGATTGTTTAACTTAGCGTTCTGTTAGCGTTCTTACCTAAACTGATTCTTACACCAAGAGTTTTGAATTGAGCGCCGATAATTTAACTTAGCGTTCTGTTAGCGTTCTTACCTAAACTGATTCTTACACCAAGAGTTTTGAATTGAGCGCCGATAGTTTAACTTAGCGTTCTGTTAGCGTTCTTACCGAAACTTATTCTTTTACCAAGAGTTTTGAATTGAGCGCCGATTGTTTAACTTATAGCGTTCTGTTAGCGTTCTTACCGAAACTTATTATTTTACCAAGAGTTTTGAATTGAGCGCCGATTGTTTAACTTATAGCGTTCTGTTAGCGTTCTTCCCGAAACTTATTCTTACACCAAGAGTTTTGAATTGAGCGCCGATTGTTTAACTTAGCGTTCTTCCCGAAACTGATTCTTACACCATGAGTTTGGAATTGTCAGCGCCGATTGTTTAACTTAGCGTTCTTCCCGAAACTGATTCTTACACCAAGAGTTTTGAATTGGGCGCCGATTGTTTAACTTAGCGTTCTCTTAGCATTCTTACCGAAACTGATTATTACACCAAGAGTTTTGAACAGAGCGCCGATTGTTTAACTTAGCGTTCTGTTAGCGTTCTTACCGAAACTTATTCTTTCACCAAGAGTTTTGAATTGAGCGCCGATAGTTTAACTTATAGCGTTCTGTTAGCGTTCTTACCGAAAGTTATTCTTTCACCAAGGAGTTTTGAATTGAGCGCTGATTGTTTAACTTAGCGTTCTGTTAGCGTTCTTACCGAAACTGATTATTACACCAAGAGTTTTGAACTGAGCGACGATTGCCGTTTAACTTAGCGTTCTGTTAGCGTTCTTTTCGAAACTTATTCTTACACCAAGAGGTTTGAATTGAGCGCCGATTGTTTAACTTAGCGTTCTTCCCGAAACTGATTCTTACACCATGAGTTTTGAATTGAGCGCCGATTGTTTAACTTAGCGTTCTCTTAGCGTTCTTACCGAAACTGATTCTTACACCAAGAGTTTTGAACTGAGCGCCGATTGTTTAACTTAGCGTTCTGTTAGCGTTCTTACCTAAACTGATTCTTACACCAAGAGTTTTGAATTGAGCGCCGATAGTTTAACTTAGCGTTCTGTTAGCGTTCTTACCGAAACTTATTCTTTCACCAAGAGTTTTGAATTGAGCGCCGATTGTTTAACTTAGCGTTCTGTTAGCGTTCTTACCGAAACTTATTCTTTCATCAAGAGTTTTGAATTGAGCGCGGATTGTTTAACTTGCGTTCTGTTAGCGTTCTTACAGAAACTTATTCTTTCACCAAGAGTTTTGAATTGAGCGCCGATTGTTTAACTTAGCGTTCTGTTAGCGTTCTTACCTAAACTGATTCTAATACACCAAGAGTTTTGAATTGAGCGCCGATAGTTTAACTTAGCGTTATGTTAGCGTTCTTACCGAAACTTATTCTTTCACCAAGAGTTTTGAATTGAGCGCCGATTGTTTAACTTAGCGTTCTCTTAGCGTTCTTACCGAAACTGATTATTACACCAAGAGTTTTGAACTGAGCCCCGATTGTTTAACTTAGCGTTCTGTTAGCGTTCTGACCTAAACTGATTCTTACACCAAGAGTTTTGAACTGATTGAGCGCCGATAGTTTAACTTAACGTTCTGTTAGCGTTCTTACCGAAACTTATTCTTTTACCAAGAGTTTTGAATTGAGCGCCGATTGTTTAACTTATAGCGTTCTGTTAGCGTTCTTACCGAAACTGATTCTTACACCAAGAGTTTTGAATTGAGCGCTGATTGTTTAACTTAGCGTTCTGTTAGCGTTCTTTCCGAAACTTATTCTTACACCAAGCGTTTTGAATTGAGCGCCGATTGTTTAACTTAGCGTTCTTCCCGAAACTGATTCTTACACCATGAGTTTTGAATTGTCAGCGCCGATTGTTTAACTTAGCGTTCTTCCCGAAACTGACTCTTACACCAAGAGTTTTGAATTGAGCGCCGATTATTTAACTTAGCGTTCTGTTAGCGTTCTTACCTAAACTGATTCTAATACACCAAGAGTTTTGAATTGAGCGCCGATAGTTTAACTTAGCGTTATGTTAGCGTTCTTACCGAAACTTATTCTTTCACCAAGAGTTTTGAATTGAGCGCCGATTGTTTAACTTAGCATTCTCTTAGCGTTCTTACCGAAACTGATTATTACACCAAGAGTTTTGAACTGAGCGCCGATTGTTTAACTTAGCGTTCTGTTAGCGTTCTTACCTAAACTGATTCTTACACCAAGAGTTTTGAATTGAGCGCCGATAGTTTAACTTAACGTTCTGTTAGCGTTCTTACCGAAACTTATTCTTACACCAAGAGTTTTGAATTGAGCGCCGATTGTTTAACTTAGCGTTCTGTTAGCGTTCTTACCTAAACTGATTCTTACACCAAGAGTTTTGAATTGAGCGCCGATTGTTTAACTTATAGCGTTCTGTTAGCGTTCTTCCCGAAACTTATTCTTACACCAAGAGTTTTGAATTGAGCGCCGATTGTTTAACTTAGCGTTCTTCCCGAAACTGATTCTTACACCATGAGTTTGGAATTGTCAGCGCCGATTGTTTAACTTAG
The DNA here is from genome assembly GCA_030867875.1 of Actinernus sp. WN-2022. Classification (NCBI taxonomy): domain Eukaryota; kingdom Metazoa; phylum Cnidaria; class Anthozoa; order Actiniaria; family Actinernidae; genus Actinernus; species Actinernus sp. WN-2022. The sequence goes on from JAOWCC010001501.1 coordinate 37,169,613, forward strand.
CGTTCTTCCCGAAACTGATTCTTACACCAAGAGTTTTGAATTGGGCGCCGATTGTTTAACTTAGAGTTCTCTTAGCGTTCTTACCGAAACTGATTATTACACCAAGAGTTTTGAACAGAGCGCCGATTGTTTAACTTAGCGTTCTGTTAGCGTTCTTACCGAAACTTATTCTTTCACCAAGAGTTTTGAATTGAGCGCCGATAGTTTAACTTAGCGTTCTGTTAGCGTTCTTACCGAAAGTTATTCTTTCACCAAGGAGTTTTGAATTGAGCGCTGATTGTTTAACTTAGCGTTCTGTTAGCGTTCTTACCGAAACTGATTATTACACCAAGAGTTTTGAACTGAGCGACGATTGCCGTTTAACTTAGCGTTCTGTTAGCGTTCTTTTCGAAACTTATTCTTACACCAAGAGGTTTGAATTGAGCGCCGATTGTTTAACTTAGCGTTCTTCCCGAAACTGATTCTTACACCATGAGTTTTGAATTGTCAGCGCCGATTGTTTAACTTAGCGTTCTTCCCGAAACTGACTCTTACACCAAGAGTTTTGAATTGAGCGCCGATTATTTAACTTAGCGTTCTGTTAGCGTTCTTACCTAAACTGATTCTAATACACCAAGAGTTTTGAATTGAGCGCCGATAGTTTAACTTAGCGTTATGTTAGCGTTCTTACCGAAACTTATTCTTTCACCAAGAGTTTTGAATTGAGCGCCGATTGTTTAACTTAGCATTCTCTTAGCGTTCTTACCGAAACTGATTATTACACCAAGAGTTTTGAACTGAGCGCCGATTGTTTAACTTAGCGTTCTGTTAGCGTTCTTACCTAAACTGATTCTTACACCAAGAGTTTTGAATTGAGCGCCGATAGTTTAACTTAACGTTCTGTTAGCGTTCTTACCGAAACTTATTCTTACACCAAGAGTTTTGAATTGAGCGCCGATTGTTTAACTTAGCGTTCTGTTAGCGTTCTTACCTAAACTGATTCTTACACCAAGAGTTTTGAATTGAGCGCCGATTGTTTAACTTATAGCGTTCTGTTAGCGTTCTTCCCGAAACTTATTCTTACACCAAGAGTTTTGAATTGAGCGCCGATTGTTTAACTTAGCGTTCTTCCCGAAACTGATTCTTACACCATGAGTTTGGAATTGTCAGCGCCGATTGTTTAACTTAGCGTTCTTCCCGAAACTGATTCTTACACCAAGAGTTTTGAATTGGGCGCCGATTGTTTAACTTAGAGTTCTCTTAGCGTTCTTACCGAAACTGATTATTACACCAAGAGTTTTGAACAGAGCGCCGATTGTTTAACTTAGCGTTCTGTTAGCGTTCTTACCGAAACTTATTCTTTCACCAAGAGTTTTGAATTGAGCGCCGATAGTTTAACTTAGCGTTCTGTTAGCGTTCTTACCGAAAGTTATTCTTTCACCAAGGAGTTTTGAATTGAGCGCTGATTGTTTAACTTAGCGTTCTGTTAGCGTTCTTACCGAAACTGATTATTACACCAAGAGTTTTGAACTGAGCGACGATTGCCGTTTAACTTAGCGTTCTGTTAGCGTTCTTTTCGAAACTTATTCTTACACCAAGAGGTTTGAATTGAGCGCCGATTGTTTAACTTAGCGTTCTTCCCGAAACTGATTCTTACACCATGAGTTTTGAATTGAGCGCCGATCGTTTAACTTAGCGTTCTCTTAGCGTTCTTACCGAAACTGATTCTTACACCAAGAGTTTTGAACTGAGCGCCGATTGTTTAACTTAGCGTTCTGTTAGCGTTCTTACCTAAACTGATTATTACACCAAGAGTTTTGAATTGAGCGCCGATAGTTTAACTTAGCGTTCTGTTAGCGTTCTTACCGAAACTTATTCTTTCACCAAGAGTTTTGAATTGAGCGCCGATTGTTTAACTTAGCGTTCTGTTAGCGTTCTTACCGAAACTTATTCTTTCATCAAGAGTTTTGAATTGAGCGCCGATTGTTTAACTTGCGTTCTGTTAGCGTTCTTACAGAAACTTATTCTTTCACCAAGAGTTTTGAATTGAGCGCCGATTGTTTAACTTAGCGTTCTGTTAGCGTTCTTACCTAAACTGATTCTAATACACCAAGAGTTTTGAATTAATTGAGCGCCGATAGTTTAACTTAGCGTTATGTTAGCGTTCTTACCGAAACTTATTCTTTCACCAAGAGTTTTGAATTGAGCGCCGATTGTTTAACTTAGCGTTCTCTTAGCGTTCTTACCGAAACTGATTATTACACCAAGAGTTTTGAACTGAGCGCCGATTGTTTAACTTAGCGTTCTGTTAGCGTTCTGACCTAAACTGATTCTTACACCAAGAGTTTAGTTGAACTGATTGAGCGCCGATAGTTTAACTTAACGTTCTGTTAGCGTTCTTACCGAAACTTATTCTTTTACCAAGAGTTTTGAATTGAGCGCCGATTGTTTAACTTATAGCGTTCTGTTAGCGTTCTTACCGAAACTGATTCTTACACCAAGAGTTTTGAATTGAGCGCTGATTGTTTAACTTAGCGTTCTGTTAGCGTTCTTTCCGAAACTTATTCTTACACCAAGAGTTTTGAATTGAGCGCCGATTGTTTAACTTAGCGTTCTTCCCGAAACTGATTCTTACACCATGAGTTTTGAATTGTCAGCGCCGATTGTTTAACTTAGCGTTCTGTTAGCGTTCTTACCTAAACTGATTCTAATACACCAAGAGTTTTGAATTGAGCGCCGATAGTTTAACTTAGCGTTATGTTAGCGTTCTTACCGAAACTTATTCTTTCACCAAGAGTTTTGAATTGAGCGCCGATTGTTTAACTTAGCGTTCTCTTAGCGTTCTTACCGAAACTGATTATTACACCAAGAGTTTTGAACTGAGCGCCGATTGTTTAACTTAGCGTTCTGTTAGCGTTCTTACCTAAACTGATTCTTACACCAAGAGTTTTGAATTGAGCGCCGATAGTTTAACTTAACGTTCTGTTAGCGTTCTTACCGAAACTTATTCTTTTACCAAGAGTTTTGAATTGAGCGCCGATTGTTTAACTTATAGCGTTCTGTTAGCGTTCTTACCGAAACTGATTCTTACACCAAGAGTTTTGAATTGAGCGCTGATTGTTTAACTTAGCGTTCTGTTAGCGTTCTTCCCGAAACTTATTCTTACACCAAGGGTTTTGAATTGAGCGCCGATTGTTTAACTTAGCGTTCTTCCCGAAACTGATTCTTACACCATGAGTTTTGATTTGTCAGCGCCGATTGTTTAACTTAGCGTTCTTCCCGAAACTGACTCTTCCACCAAGAGTTTTGAATTGAGCGCCGATTATTTAACTTAGCGTTCTCTTAGCGTTCTTACCGAAACTGATTCTTACACCAAGAGTTTTGAACACTGAGCGCCGATTGTTTAACTTAGCGTTCTGTTAGCGTTCTTACCTAAACTGATTCTTACACCATGAGTTTTGAATTGTCAGCGCCGATTGTTTAACTTAGCGTTCTTCCCGAAACTGATTCTTACACCAAGAGTTTTGAATTGGGCGCCGATTGTTTAACTTAGCGTTCTCTTAGCGTTCTTACCGAAACTGATTACTACACCAAGAGTTTTGAACAGAGCGCCGATTGTTTAACTTAGCGTTCTGTTAGCGTTCTTACCGAAACTTATTCTTTCACCAAGAGTTTTGAATTGAGCGCCGATAGTTTAACTTAGCGTTCTGTTAGCGTTCTTTCCGAAAGTTATTCTTTCACCAAGGAGTTTTGAATTGAGCGCTGATTGTTTAACTTAGCGTTCTGTTAGCGGTCTTACCGAAACTGATTATTACACCAAGAGTTTTGAACTGAGCGACGATTGCCGTTTAACTTAGCGTTCTGTTAGCGTTCTTACCGAAACTGATTCTTACACCAAGAGTTTTGAACACTGAGCGCCGATTGTTTAACTTAGCGTTCTGTTAGGGTTCTTCCCGAAACTGACTCTTACACCAAGAGTTTTGAATTGAGCGCCGATTATTTAACTTAGCGTTCTCTTAGCGTTCTTACCGAAACTGATTCTTACACCAAGAGTTTTGAACACTGAGCGCCGATTGTTTAACTTAGCGTTCTGTTAGCGTTTTTACCTAAACTGATTCTTACACCAAGAGTTTTGAATTGAGCGCCGATAGTTTAACTTAGCGTTCTGTTAGCGTTCTTACCGAAACTTATTCTTTTACCAAGAGTTTTGAATTGAGCGCCGATTGTTTAACTTATAGCGTTCTGTTAGCGTTCTTACCGAAACTTATTATTTTACCAAGAGTTTTGAATTGAGCGCCGATTGTTTAACTTATAGCGTTCTGTTAGCGTTCTTCCCGAAACTTATTCTTACACCAAGAGTTTTGAATTGAGCGCCGATTGTTTAACTTAGCGTTCTTCCCGAAACTGATTCTTACACCATGAGTTTGGAATTGTCAGCGCCGATTGTTTAACTTAGCGTTCTTCCCGAAACTGATTCTTACACCAAGAGTTTTGAATTGGGCGCCGATTGTTTAACTTAGCGTTCTCTTAGCGTTCTTACCGAAACTGATTATTACACCAAGAGTTTTGAACAGAGCGCCGATTGTTTAACTTAGCGTTCTGTTAGCGTTCTTACCGAAACTTATTCTTTCACCAAGAGTTTTGAATTGAGCGCCGATAGTTTAACTTAGCGTTCTGTTAGCGTTCTTACCGAAAGTTATTCTTTCACCAAGGAGTTTTGAATTGAGCGCTGATTGTTTAACTTAGCGTTCTGTTAGCGTTCTTACCGAAACTGATTATTACACCAAGAGTTTTGAACTGAGCGACGATTGCCGTTTAACTTAGCGTTCTGTTAGCGTTCTTTTCGAAACTTATTCTTACACCAAGAGGTTTGAATTGAGCGCCGATTGTTTAACTTAGCGTTCTTCCCGAAACTGATTCTTACACCATGAGTTTTGAATTGAGCGCCGATTGTTTAACTTAGCGTTCTCTTAGCGTTCTTACCGAAACTGATTCTTACACCAAGAGTTTTGAACTGAGCGCCGATTGTTTAACTTAGCGTTCTGTTAGCGTTCTTACCTAAACTGATTCTTACACCAAGAGTTTTGAATTGAGCGCCGATAGTTTAACTTAGCGTTCTGTTAGCGTTCTTACCGAAACTTATTCTTTCACCAAGAGTTTTGAATTGAGCGCCGATTGTTTAACTTAGCGTTCTGTTAGCGTTCTTACCGAAACTTATTCTTTCATCAAGAGTTTTGAATTGAGCGCCGATTGTTTAACTTGCGTTCTGTTAGCGTTCTTACAGAAACTTATTCTTTCACCAAGAGTTTTGAATTGAGCGCCGATTGTTTAACTTAGCGTTCTGTTAGCGTTCTTACCTAAACTGATTCTAATACACCAAGAGTTTTGAATTGAGCGCCGATAGTTTAACTTAGCGTTATGTTAGCGTTCTTACCGAAACTTATTCTTTCACCAAGAGTTTTGAATTGAGCGCCGATTGTTTAACTTAGCGTTCTGTTAGCGTTCTTCCCGAAACTGACTCTTACACCAAGAGTTTTGAATTGAGCGCCGATTGTTTAACTTAGCGTTCTCTTAGCGTTCTTACCGAAACTGATTATTACACCAAGAGTTTTGAACTGAGCCCCGATTGTTTAACTTAGCGTTCTGTTAGCGTTCTGACCTAAACTGATTCTTACACCAAGAGTTTTGAACTGATTGAGCGCCGATAGTTTAACTTAACGTTCTGTTAGCGTTCTTACCGAAACTTATTCTTTTACCAAGAGTTTTGAATTGAGCGCCGATTGTTTAACTTATAGCGTTCTGTTAGCGTTCTTACCGAAACTGATTATTACACCAAGAGTTTTGAATTGAGCGCTGATTGTTTAACTTAGCGTTCTGTTAGCGTACTTTCCGAAACTTATTCTTACACCAAGCGTTTTGAATTGAGCGCCGATTGTTTAACTTAGCGTTCTTCCCAAAACTGATTCTTACACCATGAGTTTTGAATTGTCAGCGCCGATTGTTTAACTTAGCGTTCTTCCCGAAACTGACTCTTACACCAAGAGTTTTGAATTGAGCGCCGATTATTTAACTTAGCGTTCTGTTAGCGTTCTTACCTAAACTGATTCTAATACACCAAGAGTTTTGAATTGAGCGCCGATAGTTTAACTTAGCGTTATGTTAGCGTTCTTACCGAAACTTATTCTTTCACCAAGAGTTTTGAATTGAGCGCCGATTGTTTAACTTAGCGTTCTCTTAGCGTTCTTACCGAAACTGATTATTACACCAAGAGTTTTGAACTGAGCGCCGATTGTTTAACTTAGCGTGCTGTTAGCGTTCTTACCTAAACTGATTCTTACACCAAGAGTTTTGAATTGAGCGCCGATAGTTTAACTTAACGTTCTGTTAGCGTTCTTACCGAAACTTATTCTTACACCAAGAGTTTTGAATTGGGCGCCGATTGTTTAACTTAGCGTTCTCTTAGCGTTCTTACCGAAACTGATTATTACACCAAGAGTTTTGAACAGAGCGCCGATTGTTTAACTTAGCGTTCTGTTAGCGTTCTTACCGAAACTTATTATTTCACCAAGAGTTTTGAATTGAGCGCCGATAGTTTAACTTAGCGTTCTGTTAGCGTTCTTACCGAAAGTTATTCTTTCACCAAGGAGTTTTGAATTGAGCGCTGATTGTTTAACTTAGCGTTCTGTTAGCGTTCTTACCGAAACTGATTATTACACCAAGAGTTTTGAACTGAGCGACGATTGCCGTTTAACTTAGCGTTCTGTTAGCGTTCTTTTCGAAACTTATTCTTACACCAAGAGGTTTGAATTGAGCGCCGATTGTTTAACTTAGCGTTCTTCCCGAAACTGATTCTTACACCATGAGTTTTGAATTGAGCGCCGATCGTTTAACTTAGCGTTCTCTTAGCGTTCTTACCGAAACTGATTCTTACACCAAGAGGTTTGAACTGAGCGCCGATTGTTTAACTTAGCGTTCTGTTTGCGTTCTTACCTAAACTGATTCTTACACCAAGAGTTTTGAATTGAGCGCCGATAGTTTAACTTAGCGTTCTGTTAGCGTTCCTACCGAAACTTATTCTTTCACCAAGAGTTTTGAATTGAGCGCCGATTGTTTAACTTAGCGTTCTGTTAGCGTTCTTACCGAAACTTATTCTTTCATCAAGAGTTTTGAATTGAGCGCCGATTGTTTAACTTGCGTTCTGTTAGCGTTCTTACAGAAACTTATTCTTTCACCAACAGTTTTGAATTGAGCGCCGATTGTTTAACTTAGCGTTATGTTAGCGTTCTTACCTAAACTGATTCTAATACACCAAGAGTTTTGAATTGAGCGCCGATAGTTTAACTTAGCGTTATGTTAGCGTTCTTACCGAAACTTATTCTTTCACCAAGAGTTTTGAATTGAGCGCCGATTGTTTAACTTAGCGTTCTCTTAGCGTTCTTACCGAAACTGATTATTACACCAAGAGTTTTGAACTGAGCGCCGATTGTTTAACTTAGCGTTCTGTTAGCGTTCTGACCTAAACTGATTCTTACACCAAGAGTTTTGAACTGATTGAGCGCCGATAGTTTAACTTAACGTTCTGTTAGCGTTCTTACCGAAACTGATTCTTACACCAAGAGTTTTGAATTGAGCGCTGATTGTTTAACTTAGCGTTCTGTTAGCGTTCTTTCCGAAACTTATTCTTACACCAAGAGTTTTGAATTGAGCGCCGATTGTTTAACTTAGCGTTCTTCCCGAAACTGATTCTTACACCAAGAGTTTTGAATTGAGCGCCGATTGTTTAACTTAGCGTTCTTCCCGAAACTGACTCTTACACCAAGAGTTTTGAATTGAGCGCCGATTGTTTAACTTAGCGTTCTTCCCGAAACTGATTCTTACACCAAGAGTTTTGAATTGAGCGCCGATAGTTTAACTTAGCGTTCTGTTAGCGTTCTTCCCGAAACTGATTCTTACACCAAGAGTTTTGAATTGAGCGCCGATTGTTTAACTTAGCGTTCTGTTAGCGTTCTTACCGAAACTTATTCTTTCACCAAGAGTTTTGAATTGAGCGCCGATAGTTTAACTTAGCGTTCTGTTAGCGTTCTTCCCGAAACTGATTCTTACACCAAGAGTTTTGAATTGAGCGCCGATTGTTTAACTTAGCGTTCTGTTAGCGTTCTTACCTAAACTGATTCTTACACCAAGAGTTTTGAATTGAGCGCCGATAGTTTAACTTAACGTTCTGTTAGCGTTATTTTCGAAACTTATTCTTACACCAAGAGGTTTGAATTGAGCGCCGATTGTTTAACTTAGCGTTCTTCCCGAAACTGATTCTTACACCATGAGTTTTGAATTGAGCGCCGATCGTTTAACTTAGCGTTCTCTTAGCGTTCTTACCGAAACTGATTCTTACACCAAGAGTTTTGAACTGAGCGCCGATTGTTTAACTTAGCGTTCTGTTAGCGTTCTTACCTAAACTGATTATTACACCAAGAGTTTTGAATTGAGCGCCGATAGTTTAACTTAGCGTTCTGTTAGCGTTCTTACCGAAACTTATTCTTTCACCAAGAGTTTTGAATTGAGCGCCGATTGTTTAACTTAGCGTTCTGTTAGCGTTCTTACCGAAACTTATTCTTTCATCAAGAGTTTTGAATTGAGCGCCGATTGTTTAACTTGCGTTCTGTTAGCGTTCTTACAGAAACTTATTCTTTCACCAAGAGTTTTGAATTGAGCGCCGATTGTTTAACTTAGCGTTCTGTTAGCGTTCTTACCTAAACTGATTCTAATACACCAAGAGTTTTGAATTGAGCGCCGATAGTTTAACTTAGCGTTATGTTAGCGTTCTTACCGAAACTTATTCTTTCACCAAGAGTTTTGAATTGAGCGCCGATTGTTTAACTTAGCGTTCTCTTAGCGTTCTTACCGAAACTGATTATTACACCAAGAGTTTTGAACTGAGCGCCGATTGTTTAACTTAGCGTTCTGTTAGCGTTCTGACCTAAACTGATTCTTACACCAAGAGTTTTGAACTGATTGAGCGCCGATAGTTTAACTTAACGTTCTGTTAGCGTTCTTACCGAAACTTATTCTTTTACCAAGAGTTTTGAATTGAGCGCCGATTGTTTAACTTATAGCGTTCTGTTAGCGTTCTTACCGAAACTGATTCTTACACCAAGAGTTTTGAATTGAGCGCTGATTGTTTAACTTAGCGTTCTGTTAGCGTTCTTTCCGAAACTTATTCTTACACCAAGAGTTTTGAATTGAGCGCCGATTGTTTAACATAGCGTTCTTCCCGAAACTGATTCTTACACCCTGAGTTTTGAATTGTCAGCGCCGATTGTTTAACTTAGCGTTCTGTTAGCGTTCTTACCTAAACTGATTCTAATACACCAAGAGTTTTGAATTGAGCGCCGATAGTTTAACTTAGCGTTATGTTAGCGTTCTTACCGAAACTTATTCTTTCACCAAGAGTTTTGAATTGAGCGCCGATTGTTTAACTTAGCGTTCTCTTAGCGTTCTTACCGAAACTGATTATTACACCAAGAGTTTTGAACTGAGCGCCGATTGTTTAACTTAGCGTTCTGTTAGCGTTCTTACCTAAACTGATTCTTACACCAAGAGTTTTGAATTGAGCGCCGATAGTTTAACTTAACGTTCTGTTAGCGTTCTTACCGAAACTTATTCTTTTACCAAGAGTTTTGAATTGAGCGCCGATTGTTTAACTTATAGCGTTCTGTTAGCGTTCTTACCGAAACTGATTCTTACACCAAGAGTTTTGAATTGAGCGCTGATTGTTTAACTTAGCGTTCTGTTAGCGTTCTTCCCGAAACTTATTCTTACACCAAGGGTTTTGAATTGAGCGCCGATTGTTTAACTTAGCGTTCTTCCCGAAACTGATTCTTACACCATGAGTTTTGATTTGTCAGCGCCGATTGTTTAACTTAGCGTTCTTCCCGAAACTGACTCTTCCACCAAGAGTTTTGAATTGAGCGCCGATTATTTAACTTAGCGTTCTCTTAGCGTTCTTACCGAAACTGATTCTTACACCAAGAGTTTTGAACACTGAGCGCCGATTGTTTAACTTAGCGTTCTGTTAGCGTTCTTACCTAAACTGATTCTTACACCATGAGTTTTGAATTGTCAGCGCCGATTGTTTAACTTAGCGTTCTTCCCGAAACTGATTCTTACACCAAGAGTTTTGAATTGGGCGCCGATTGTTTAACTTAGCGTTCTCTTAGCGTTCTTACCGAAACTGATTACTACACCAAGAGTTTTGAACAGAGCGCCGATTGTTTAACTTAGCGTTCTGTTAGCGTTCTTACCGAAACTTATTCTTTCACCAAGAGTTTTGAATTGAGCGCCGATAGTTTAACTTAGCGTTCTGTTAGCGTTCTTACCGAAAGTTATTCTTTCACCAAGGAGTTTTGAATTGAGCGCTGATTGTTTAACTTAGCGTTCTGTTAGCGGTCTTACCGAAACTGATTATTACACCAAGAGTTTTGAACTGAGCGACGATTGCCGTTTAACTTAGCGTTCTGTTAGCGTTCTTACCGAAACTGATTCTTACACCAAGAGTTTTGAACACTGAGCGCCGATTGTTTAACTTAGCGTTCTGTTAGGGTTCTTCCCGAAACTGACTCTTACACCAAGAGTTTTGAATTGAGCGCCGATTATTTAACTTAGCGTTCTCTTAGCGTTCTTACCGAAACTGATTCTTACACCAAGAGTTTTGAACACTGAGCGCCGATTGTTTAACTTAGCGTTCTGTTAGCGTTTTTACCTAAACTGATTCTTACACCAAGAGTTTTGAATTGAGCGCCGATAGTTTAACTTAGCGTTCTGTTAGCGTTCTTACCGAAACTTATTCTTTTACCAAGAGTTTTGAATTGAGCGCCGATTGTTTAACTTATAGCGTTCTGTTAGCGTTCTTACCGAAACTTATTATTTTACCAAGAGTTTTGAATTGAGCGCCGATTGTTTAACTTATAGCGTTCTGTTAGCGTTCTTCCCGAAACTTATTCTTACACCAAGAGTTTTGAATTGAGCGCCGATTGTTTAACTTAGCGTTCTTCCCGAAACTGATTCTTACACCATGAGTTTGGAATTGTCAGCGCCGATTGTTTAACTTAGCGTTCTTCCCGAAACTGATTCTTACACCAAGAGTTTTGAATTGGGCGCCGATTGTTTAACTTAGCGTTCTCTTAGCGTTCTTACCGAAACTGATTCTTACACCAAGAGTTTTGAACTGAGCGCCGATTGTTTAACTTAGCGTTCTGTTAGCGTTCTTACCTAAACTGATTCTTACACCAAGAGTTTTGAATTGAGCGCCGATAGTTTAACTTAGCGTTCTGTTAGCGTTCTTACCGAAACTTATTCTTTCACCAAGAGTTTTGAATTGAGCGCCGATTGTTTAACTTAGCGTTCTGTTAGCGTTCTTACCGAAACTTATTCTTTCATCAAGAGTTTTGAATTGAGCGCCGATTGTTTAACTTGCGTTCTGTTAGCGTTCTTACAGAAACTTATTCTTTCACCAAGAGTTTTGAATTGAGCGCCGATTGTTTAACTTAGCGTTCTGTTAGCGTTCTTACCTAAACTGATTCTAATACACCAAGAGTTTTGAATTGAGCGCCGATAGTTTAACTTAGCGTTATGTTAGCGTTCTTACCGAAACTTATTCTTTCACCAAGAGTTTTGAATTGAGCGCCGATTGTTTAACTTAGCGTTCTCTTAGCGTTCTTACCGAAACTGATTATTACACCAAGAGTTTTGAACTGAGCGCCGATTGTTTAACTTAGCGTTCTGTTAGCGTTCTGACCTAAACTGATTCTTACACCAAGAGTTTTGAACTGATTGAGCGCCGATAGTTTAACTTAACGTTCTGTTAGCGTTCTTACCGAAACTTATTCTTTTACCAAGAGTTTTGAATTGAGCGCCGATTGTTTAACTTATAGCGTTCTGTTAGCGTTCTTACCGAAACTGATTCTTACACCAAGAGTTTTGAATTGAGCGCTGATTGTTTAACTTAGCGTTCTGTTAGCGTACTTTCCGAAACTTATTCTTACACCAAGCGTTTTGAATTGAGCGCCGATTGTTTAACTTAGCGTTCTTCCCAAAACTGATTCTTACACCATGAGTTTTGAATTGTCAGCGCCGATTGTTTAACTTAGCGTTCTTCCCGAAACTGACTCTTACACCAAGAGTTTTGAATTGAGCGCCGATTATTTAACTTAGCGTTCTGTTAGCGTTCTTACCTAAACTGATTCTAATACACCAAGAGTTTTGAATTGAGCGCCGATAGTTTAACTTAGCGTTATGTTAGCGTTCTTACCGAAACTTATTCTTTCACCAAGAGTTTTGAATTGAGCGCCGATTGTTTAACTTAGCGTTCTCTTAGCGTTCTTACCGAAACTGATTATTACACCAAGAGTTTTGAACTGAGCGCCGATTGTTTAACTTAGCGTGCTGTTAGCGTTCTTACCTAAACTGATTCTTACACCAAGAGTTTTGAATTGAGCGCCGATAGTTTAACTTAACGTTCTGTTAGCGTTCTTACCGAAACTTATTCTTACACCAAGAGTTTTGAATTGGGCGCCGATTGTTTAACTTAGCGTTCTCTTAGCGTTCTTACCGAAACTGATTATTACACCAAGAGTTTTGAACAGAGCGCCGATTGTTTAACTTAGCGTTCTGTTAGCGTTCTTACCGAAACTTATTATTTCACCAAGAGTTTTGAATTGAGCGCCGATAGTTTAACTTAGCGTTCTGTTAGCGTTCTTACCGAAAGTTATTCTTTCACCAAGGAGTTTTGAATTGAGCGCTGATTGTTTAACTTAGCGTTCTGTTAGCGTTCTTACCGAAACTGATTATTACACCAAGAGTTTTGAACTGAGCGACGATTGCCGTTTAACTTAGCGTTCTGTTAGCGTTCTTTTCGAAACTTATTCTTACACCAAGAGGTTTGAATTGAGCGCCGATTGTTTAACTTAGCGTTCTTCCCGAAACTGATTCTTACACCATGAGTTTTGAATTGAGCGCCGATCGTTTAACTTAGCGTTCTCTTAGCGTTCTTACCGAAACTGATTCTTACACCAAGAGGTTTGAACTGAGCGCCGATTGTTTAACTTAGCGTTCTGTTAGCGTTCTTACCTAAACTGATTCTTACACCAAGAGTTTTGAATTGAGCGCCGATAGTTTAACTTAGCGTTCTGTTAGCGTTCCTACCGAAACTTATTCTTTCACCAAGAGTTTTGAATTGAGCGCCGATTGTTTAACTTAGCGTTCTGTTAGCGTTCTTACCGAAACTTATTCTTTCATCAAGAGTTTTGAATTGAGCGCCGATTGTTTAACTTGCGTTCTGTTAGCGTTCTTACAGAAACTTATTCTTTCACCAACAGTTTTGAATTGAGCGCCGATTGTTTAACTTAGCGTTATGTTAGCGTTCTTACCTAAACTGATTCTAATACACCAAGAGTTTTGAATTGAGCGCCGATAGTTTAACTTAGCGTTATGTTAGCGTTCTTACCGAAACTTATTCTTTCACCAAGAGTTTTGAATTGAGCGCCGATTGTTTAACTTAGCGTTCTCTTAGCGTTCTTACCGAAACTGATTATTACACCAAGAGTTTTGAACTGAGCGCCGATTGTTTAACTTAGCGTTCTGTTAGCGTTCTGACCTAAACTGATTCTTACACCAAGAGTTTTGAACTGATTGAGCGCCGATAGTTTAACTTAACGTTCTGTTAGCGTTCTTACCGAAACTGATTCTTACACCAAGAGTTTTGAATTGAGCGCTGATTGTTTAACTTAGCGTTCTGTTAGCGTTCTTTCCGAAACTTATTCTTACACCAAGAGTTTTGAATTGAGCGCCGATTGTTTAACTTAGCGTTCTTCCCGAAACTGATTCTTACACCAAGAGTTTTGAATTGAGCGCCGATTGTTTAACTTAGCGTTCTTCCCGAAACTGACTCTTACACCAAGAGTTTTGAATTGAGCGCCGATTGTTTAACTTAGCGTTCTTCCCGAAACTGATTCTTACACCAAGAGTTTTGAATTGAGCGCCGATAGTTTAACTTAGCGTTCTGTTAGCGTTCTTCCCGAAACTGATTCTTACACCAAGAGTTTTGAATTGAGCGCCGATTGTTTAACTTAGCGTTCTGTTAGCGTTCTTACCGAAACTTATTCTTTCACCAAGAGTTTTGAATTGAGCGCCGATAGTTTAACTTAGCGTTCTGTTAGCGTTCTTCCCGAAACTGATTCTTACACCAAGAGTTTTGAATTGAGCGCCGATTGTTTAACTTAGCGTTCTGTTAGCGTTCTTACCTAAACTGATTCTTACACCAAGAGTTTTGAATTGAGCGCCGATAGTTTAACTTAACGTTCTGTTAGCGTTCTTACCGAAACTTATTCTTACACCAAGAGTTTTGAATTGGGCGCCGATTGTTTAACTTAGCGTTCTCTTAGCGTTCTTACCGAAACTGATTATTACACCAAGAGTTTTGAACAGAGCGCCGATTGTTTAACTTAGCGTTCTGTTAGCGTTCTTACCGAAACTTATTCTTTCACCAAGAGTTTTGAATTGAGCGCCGATAGTTTAACTTAGCGTTCTGTTAGCGTTCTTATCGAAAGTTATTCTTTCACCAAGGAGTTTTGAATTGAGCGCTGATTGTTTAACTTAGCGTTCTGTTAGCGTTCTTACCGAAACTGATTATTACACCAAGAGTTTTGAACTGAGCGACGATTGCCGTTTAACTTAGCGTTCTGTTAGCGTTCTTTTCGAAACTTATTCTTACACCAAGAGGTTTGAATTGAGCGCCGATTGTTTAACTTAGCGTTCTTCCCGAAACTGATTCTTACACCATGAGTTTTGAATTGAGCGCCGATCGTTTAACTTAGCGTTCTCTTAGCGTTCTTACCGAAACTGATTCTTACACCAAGAGTTTTGAACAGAGCGCCGATTGTTTAACTTAGCGTTCTGTTAGCGTTCTTACCGAAACTTATTCTTTCACCAAGAGTTTTGAATTGAGCGCCGATAGTTTAACTTAGCGTTCTGTTAGCGTTCTTACCGAAAGTTATTCTTTCACCAAGGAGTTTTGAATTGAGCGCTGATTGTTTAACTTAGCGTTCTGTTAGCGTTCTTACCGAAACTGATTATTACACCAAGAGTTTTGAACTGAGCGACGATTGCCGTTTAACTTAGCGTTCTGTTAGCGTTCTTTTCGAAACTTATTCTTACACCAAGAGTTTTGAATTGAGCGCCGATTGTTTAACTTAGCGTTCTTCCCGAAACTGATTCTTACACCAAGAGTTTTGAATTGAGCGCCGATTGTTTAACTTAACGTTCTTCCCGAAACTGACTCTTACACCAAGAGTTTTGAATTGAGCGCCGATTGTTTAACTTAGCGTTCTGTTAGCGTTCTTACCTAAACTGATTCTAATACACCAAGAGTTTTGAATTGAGCGCCGATAGTTTAACTTAGCGTTATGTTAGCGTTCTTACCGAAACTTATTCTTTCACCAAGAGTTTTGAATTGAGCGCCGATTGTTTAACTTAGCGTTCTCTTAGCGTTCTTACCGAAACTGATTATTACACCAAGAGTTTTGAACTGAGCCCCGATTGTTTAACTTAGCGTTCTGTTAGCGTTCTGACCTAAACTGATTCTTACACCAAGAGTTTTGAACTGATTGAGCGCCGATAGTTTAACTTAACGTTCTGTTAGCGTTCTTACCGAAACTTATTCTTTTACCAAGAGTTTTGAATTGAGCGCCGATTGTTTAACTTATAGCGTTCTGTTAGCGTTCTTACCGAAACTGATTCTTACACCAAGAGTTTTGAATTGAGCGCTGATTGTTTAACTTAGCGTTCTGTTAGCGTTCTTTCCGAAACTTATTCTTACACCAAGCGTTTTGAATTGAGCGCCGATTGTTTAACTTAGCGTTCTGTTAGCGTTCTTACCGAAACTTATTCTTTCACCAAGAGTTTTGAATTGAGCGCCGATAGTTTAACTTAGCGTTCTGTTAGCGTTCTTCCCGAAACTGATTCTTACACCAAGAGTTTTGAATTGAGCGCCGATTGTTTAACTTGCGTTCTGTTAGCGTTCTTACAGAAACTTATTCTTTCACCAAGAGTTTTGAATTGAGCGCCGATTGTTTAACTTAGCGTTCTGTTAGCGTTCTTACCTAAACTGATTCTAATACACCAAGAGTTTTGAATTGAGCGCCGATAGTTTAACTTAGCGTTATGTTAGCGTTCTTACCGAAACTTATTCTTTCACCAAGAGTTTTGAATTGAGCGCCGATTGTTTAACTTAGCGTTCTCTTAGCGTTCTTACCGAAACTGATTATTACACCAAGAGTTTTGAACTGAGCGCCGATTGTTTAACTTAGCGTTCTGTTAGCGTTCTGACCTAAACTGATTCTTACACCAAGAGTTTTGAACTGATTGAGCGCCGATAGTTTAACTTAACGTTCTGTTAGCGTTCTTACCGAAACTTATTCTTTTACCAAGAGTTTTGAATTGAGCGCCGATTGTTTAACTTATAGCGTTCTGTTAGCGTTCTTACCGAAACTGATTCTTACACCAAGAGTTTTGAATTGAGCGCTGATTGTTTAACTTAGCGTTCTGTTAGCGTACTTTCCGAAACTTATTCTTACACCAAGCGTTTTGAATTGAGCGCCGATTGTTTAACTTAGCGTTCTTCCCAAAACTGATTCTTACACCATGAGTTTTGAATTGTCAGCGCCGATTGTTTAACTTAGCGTTCTTCCCGAAACTGACTCTTACACCAAGAGTTTTGAATTGAGCGCCGATTATTTAACTTAGCGTTCTGTTAGCGTTCTTACCTAAACTGATTCTAATACACCAAGAGTTTTGAATTGAGCGCCGATAGTTTAACTTAGCGTTATGTTAGCGTTCTTACCGAAACTTATTCTTTCACCAAGAGTTTTGAATTGAGCGCCGATTGTTTAACTTAGCGTTCTCTTAGCGTTCTTACCGAAACTGATTATTACACCAAGAGTTTTGAACTGAGCGCCGATTGTTTAACTTAGCGTGCTGTTAGCGTTCTTACCTAAACTGATTCTTACACCAAGAGTTTTGAATTGAGCGCCGATAGTTTAACTTAACGTTCTGTTAGCGTTCTTACCGAAACTTATTCTTACACCAAGAGTTTTGAATTGGGCGCCGATTGTTTAACTTAGCGTTCTCTTAGCGTTCTTACCGAAACTGATTATTACACCAAGAGTTTTGAACAGAGCGCCGATTGTTTAACTTAGCGTTCTGTTAGCGTTCTTACCGAAACTTATTATTTCACCAAGAGTTTTGAATTGAGCGCCGATAGTTTAACTTAGCGTTCTGTTAGCGTTCTTACCGAAAGTTATTCTTTCACCAAGGAGTTTTGAATTGAGCGCTGATTGTTTAACTTAGCGTTCTGTTAGCGTTCTTACCGAAACTGATTATTACACCAAGAGTTTTGAACTGAGCGACGATTGCCGTTTAACTTAGCGTTCTGTTAGCGTTCTTTTCGAAACTTATTCTTACACCAAGAGGTTTGAATTGAGCGCCGATTGTTTAACTTAGCGTTCTTCCCGAAACTGATTCTTACACCATGAGTTTTGAATTGAGCGCCGATCGTTTAACTTAGCGTTCTCTTAGCGTTCTTACCGAAACTGATTCTTACACCAAGAGGTTTGAACTGAGCGCCGATTGTTTAACTTAGCGTTCTGTTAGCGTTCTTACCTAAACTGATTCTTACACCAAGAGTTTTGAATTGAGCGCCGATAGTTTAACTTAGCGTTCTGTTAGCGTTCCTACCGAAACTTATTCTTTCACCAAGAGTTTTGAATTGAGCGCCGATTGTTTAACTTAGCGTTCTGTTAGCGTTCTTACCGAAACTTATTCTTTCATCAAGAGTTTTGAATTGAGCGCCGATTGTTTAACTTGCGTTCTGTTAGCGTTCTTACAGAAACTTATTCTTTCACCAACAGTTTTGAATTGAGCGCCGATTGTTTAACTTAGCGTTATGTTAGCGTTCTTACCTAAACTGATTCTAATACACCAAGAGTTTTGAATTGAGCGCCGATAGTTTAACTTAGCGTTATGTTAGCGTTCTTACCGAAACTTATTCTTTCACCAAGAGTTTTGAATTGAGCGCCGATTGTTTAACTTAGCGTTCTCTTAGCGTTCTTACCGAAACTGATTATTACACCAAGAGTTTTGAACTGAGCGCCGATTGTTTAACTTAGCGTTCTGTTAGCGTTCTGACCTAAACTGATTCTTACACCAAGAGTTTTGAACTGATTGAGCGCCGATAGTTTAACTTAACGTTCTGTTAGCGTTCTTACCGAAACTGATTCTTACACCAAGAGTTTTGAATTGAGCGCTGATTGTTTAACTTAGCGTTCTGTTAGCGTTCTTTCCGAAACTTATTCTTACACCAAGAGTTTTGAATTGAGCGCCGATTGTTTAACTTAGCGTTCTTCCCGAAACTGATTCTTACACCAAGAGTTTTGAATTGAGCGCCGATTGTTTAACTTAGCGTTCTTCCCGAAACTGACTCTTACACCAAGAGTTTTGAATTGAGCGCCGATTGTTTAACTTAGCGTTCTTCCCGAAACTGATTCTTACACCAAGAGTTTTGAATTGAGCGCCGATAGTTTAACTTAGCGTTCTGTTAGCGTTCTTCCCGAAACTGATTCTTACACCAAGAGTTTTGAATTGAGCGCCGATTGTTTAACTTAGCGTTCTGTTAGCGTTCTTACCGAAACTTATTCTTTCACCAAGAGTTTTGAATTGAGCGCCGATAGTTTAACTTAGCGTTCTGTTAGCGTTCTTCCCGAAACTGATTCTTACACCAAGAGTTTTGAATTGAGCGCCGATTGTTTAACTTAGCGTTCTGTTAGCGTTCTTACCTAAACTGATTCTTACACCAAGAGTTTTGAATTGAGCGCCGATAGTTTAACTTAACGTTCTGTTAGCGTTCTTACCGAAACTTATTCTTACACCAAGAGTTTTGAATTGGGCGCCGATTGTTTAACTTAGCGTTCTCTTAGCGTTCTTACCGAAACTGATTATTACACCAAGAGTTTTGAACAGAGCGCCGATTGTTTAACTTAGCGTTCTGTTAGCGTTCTTACCGAAACTTATTCTTTCACCAAGAGTTTTGAATTGAGCGCCGATAGTTTAACTTAGCGTTCTGTTAGCGTTCTTATCGAAAGTTATTCTTTCACCAAGGAGTTTTGAATTGAGCGCTGATTGTTTAACTTAGCGTTCTGTTAGCGTTCTTACCGAAACTGATTATTACACCAAGAGTTTTGAACTGAGCGACGATTGCCGTTTAACTTAGCGTTCTGTTAGCGTTCTTTTCGAAACTTATTCTTACACCAAGAGGTTTGAATTGAGCGCCGATTGTTTAACTTAGCGTTCTTCCCGAAACTGATTCTTACACCATGAGTTTTGAATTGAGCGCCGATCGTTTAACTTAGCGTTCTCTTAGCGTTCTTACCGAAACTGATTCTTACACCAAGAGTTTTGAACAGAGCGCCGATTGTTTAACTTAGCGTTCTGTTAGCGTTCTTACCGAAACTTATTCTTTCACCAAGAGTTTTGAATTGAGCGCCGATAGTTTAACTTAGCGTTCTGTTAGCGTTCTTACCGAAAGTTATTCTTTCACCAAGGAGTTTTGAATTGAGCGCTGATTGTTTAACTTAGCGTTCTGTTAGCGTTCTTACCGAAACTGATTATTACACCAAGAGTTTTGAACTGAGCGACGATTGCCGTTTAACTTAGCGTTCTGTTAGCGTTCTTTTCGAAACTTATTCTTACACCAAGAGTTTTGAATTGAGCGCCGATTGTTTAACTTAGCGTTCTTCCCGAAACTGATTCTTACACCAAGAGTTTTGAATTGAGCGCCGATTGTTTAACTTAACGTTCTTCCCGAAACTGACTCTTACACCAAGAGTTTTGAATTGAGCGCCGATTGTTTAACTTAGCGTTCTGTTAGCGTTCTTACCTAAACTGATTCTAATACACCAAGAGTTTTGAATTGAGCGCCGATAGTTTAACTTAGCGTTATGTTAGCGTTCTTACCGAAACTTATTCTTTCACCAAGAGTTTTGAATTGAGCGCCGATTGTTTAACTTAGCGTTCTCTTAGCGTTCTTACCGAAACTGATTATTACACCAAGAGTTTTGAACTGAGCCCCGATTGTTTAACTTAGCGTTCTGTTAGCGTTCTGACCTAAACTGATTCTTACACCAAGAGTTTTGAACTGATTGAGCGCCGATAGTTTAACTTAACGTTCTGTTAGCGTTCTTACCGAAACTTATTCTTTTACCAAGAGTTTTGAATTGAGCGCCGATTGTTTAACTTATAGCGTTCTGTTAGCGTTCTTACCGAAACTGATTCTTACACCAAGAGTTTTGAATTGAGCGCTGATTGTTTAACTTAGCGTTCTGTTAGCGTTCTTTCCGAAACTTATTCTTACACCAAGCGTTTTGAATTGAGCGCCGATTGTTTAACTTAGCGTTCTGTTAGCGTTCTTACCGAAACTTATTCTTTCACCAAGAGTTTTGAATTGAGCGCCGATAGTTTAACTTAGCGTTCTGTTAGCGTTCTTCCCGAAACTGATTCTTACACCAAGAGTTTTGAATTGAGCGCCGATTGTTTAACTTAGCGTTCTGTTAGCGTTCTTACCTAAACTGATTCTTACACCAAGAGTTTTGAATTGAGCGCCGATAGTTTAACTTAACGTTCTGTTAGCGTTCTTACCGAAACTTATTCTTACACCAAGAGTTTTGAATTGGGCGCCGATTGTTTAACTTAGCGTTCTCTTAGCGTTCTTACCGAAACTGATTATTACACCAAGAGTTTTGAACAGAGCGCCGATTGTTTAACTTAGCGTTCTGTTAGCGTTCTTACCGAAACTTATTCTTACACCAAGAGGTTTGAATTGAGCGCCGATTGTTTAACTTAGCGTTCTTCCCGAAACTGATTCTTACACCATGAGTTTTGAATTGAGCGCCGATCGTTTAACTTAGCGTTCTCTTAGCGTTCTTACCGAAACTGATTCTTACACCAAGAGTTTTGAACAGAGCGCCGATTGTTTAACTTAGCGTTCTGTTAGCGTTCTTACCGAAACTTATTCTTTCACCAAGAGTTTTGAATTGAGCGCCGATAGTTTAACTTAGCGTTCTGTTAGCGTTCTTACCGAAAGTTATTCTTTCACCAAGGAGTTTTGAATTGAGCGCTGATTGTTTAACTTAGCGTTCTGTTAGCGTTCTTACCGAAACTGATTATTACACCAAGAGTTTTGAACTGAGCGACGATTGCCGTTTAACTTAGCGTTCTGTTAGCGTTCTTTTCGAAACTTATTCTTACACCAAGAGGTTTGAATTGAGCGCCGATTGTTTAACTTAGCGTTCTTCCCGAAACTGATTCTTACACCATGAGTTTTGAATTGAGCGCCGATCGTTTAACTTAGCGTTCTCTTAGCGTTCTTACCGAAACTGATTCTTACACCAAGAGGTTTGAACTGAGCGCCGATTGTTTAACTTAGCGTTCTGTTAGCGTTCTTACCTAAACTGATTCTTACACCAAGAGTTTTGAATTGAGCGCCGATAGTTTAACTTAGCGTTCTGTTAGCGTTCCTACCGAAACTTATTCTTTCACCAAGAGTTTTGAATTGAGCGCCGATTGTTTAACTTAGCGTTCTGTTAGCGTTCTTACCGAAACTTATTCTTTCATCAAGAGTTTTGAATTGAGCGCCGATTGTTTAACTTGCGTTCTGTTAGCGTTCTTACAGAAACTTATTCTTTCACCAACAGTTTTCAATTGAGCGCCGATTGTTTAACTTAGCGTTCTGTTAGCGTTCTTACCTAAACTGATTCTAATACACCAAGAGTTTTGAATTGAGCGCCGATAGTTTAACTTAGCGTTATGTTAGCGTTCTTACCGAAACTTATTCTTTCACCAAGAGTTTTGAATTGAGCGCCGATTGTTTAACTTAGCGTTCTCTTAGCGTTCTTACCGAAACTGATTATTACACCAAGAGTTTTGAACTGAGCGCCGATTGTTTAACTTAGCGTTCTGTTAGCGTTCTGACCTAAACTGATTCTTACACCAAGAGTTTTGAACTGATTGAGCGCCGATAGTTTAACTTAACGTTCTGTTAGCGTTCTTACCGAAACTGATTCTTACACCAAGAGTTTTGAATTGAGCGCTGATTGTTTAACTTAGCGTTCTGTTAGCGTTCTTTCCGAAACTTATTCTTACACCAAGAGTTTTGAATTGAGCGCCGATTGTTTAACTTAGCGTTCTTCCCGAAACTGATTCTAATACACCAAGAGTTTTGAATTGAGCGCCGATCGTTTAACTTAGCGTTCTCTTAGCGTTCTTACCGAAACTGATTCTTACACCAAGAGGTTTGAACTGAGCGCCGATTGTTTAACTTAGCGTTCTGTTAGCGTTCTTACCTAAACTGATTCTTACACCAAGAGTTTTGAATTGAGCGCCGATAGTTTAACTTAGCGTTCTGTTAGCGTTCCTACCGAAACTTATTCTTTCACCAAGAGTTTTGAATTGAGCGCCGATTGTTTAACTTAGCGTTCTGTTAGCGTTCTTACCGAAACTTATTCTTTCATCAAGAGTTTTGAATTGAGCGCCGATTGTTTAACTTGCGTTCTGTTAGCGTTCTTACAGAAACTTATTCTTTCACCAACAGTTTTCAATTGAGCGCCGATTGTTTAACTTAGCGTTCTGTTAGCGTTCTTACCTAAACTGATTCTAATACACCAAGAGTTTTGAATTGAGCGCCGATAGTTTAACTTAGCGTTATGTTAGCGTTCTTACCGAAACTTATTCTTTCACCAAGAGTTTTGAATTGAGCGCCGATTGTTTAACTTAGCGTTCTCTTAGCGTTCTTACCGAAACTGATTATTACACCAAGAGTTTTGAACTGAGCGCCGATTGTTTAACTTAGCGTTCTGTTAGCGTTCTGACCTAAACTGATTCTTACACCAAGAGTTTTGAACTGATTGAGCGCCGATAGTTTAACTTAACGTTCTGTTAGCGTTCTTACCGAAACTGATTCTTACACCAAGAGTTTTGAATTGAGCGCTGATTGTTTAACTTAGCGTTCTGTTAGCGTTCTTTCCGAAACTTATTCTTACACCAAGAGTTTTGAATTGAGCGCCGATTGTTTAACTTAGCGTTCTTCCCGAAACTGATTCTAATACACCAAGAGTTTTGAATTGAGCGCCGATTGTTTAACTTAGCGTTATGTTAGCGTTCTTACCGAAACTTATTCTTTCACCAAGAGTTTTGAATTGAGCGCCGATTGTTTAACTTAGCGTTCTCTTAGCGTTCTTACCGAAACTGATTATTACACCAAGAGTTTTGAACTGAGCGCCGATTGTTTAACTTAGCGTTCTGTTAGCGTTCTGACCTAAACTGATTCTTACACCAAGAGTTTTGAACTGATTGAGCGCCGATAGTTTAACTTAACGTTCTGTTAGCGTTCTTACCGAAACTGATTCTTACACCAAGAGTTTTGAATTGAGCGCTGATTGTTTAACTTAGCGTTCTGTTAGCGTTCTTTCCGAAACTTATTCTTACACCAAGAGTTTTGAATTGAGCGCCGATTGTTTAACTTAGCGTTCTTCCCGAAACTGATTCTTACACCAAGAGTTTTGAATTGAGCGCCGATTGTTTAACTTAGCGTTCTTCCCGAAACTGACTCTTACACCAAGAGTTTTGAATTGAGCGCCGATTGTTTAACTTAGCGTTCTTCCCGAAACTGATTCTTACACCAAGAGTTTTGAATTGAGCGCCGATAGTTTAACTTAGCGTTCTGTTAGCGTTCTTCCCGAAACTGATTCTTACACCAAGAGTTTTGAATTGAGCGCCGATTGTTTAACTTAGCGTTCTGTTAGCGTTCTTACCGAAACTTATTCTTTCACCAAGAGTTTTGAATTGAGCGCCGATAGTTTAACTTAGCGTTCTGTTAGCGTTCTTCCCGAAACTGATTCTTACACCAAGAGTTTTGAATTGAGCGCCGATTGTTTAACTTAGCGTTCTGTTAGCGTTCTTACCTAAACTGATTCTTACACCAAGAGTTTTGAATTGAGCGCCGATAGTTTAACTTAACGTTCTGTTAGCGTTCTTACCGAAACTTATTCTTACACCAAGAGTTTTGAATTGGGCGCCGATTGTTTAACTTAGCGTTCTCTTAGCGTTCTTACCGAAACTGATTATTACACCAAGAGTTTTGAACAGAGCGCCGATTGTTTAACTTAGCGTTCTGTTAGCGTTCTTACCGAAACTTATTCTTTCACCAAGAGTTTTGAATTGAGCGCCGATAGTTTAACTTAGCGTTCTGTTAGCGTTCTTACCGAAAGTTATTCTTTCACCAAGGAGTTTTGAATTGAGCGCTGATTGTTTAACTTAGCGTTCTGTTAGCGTTCTTACCGAAACTGATTCTAATACACCAAGAGTTTTGAATTGAGCGCCGATAGTTTAACTTAGCGTTATGTTAGCGTTCTTACCGAAACTTATTCTTACACCAAGAGTTTTGAATTGGGCGCCGATTGTTTAACTTAGCGTTCTCTTAGCGTTCTTACCGAAACTGATTATTACACCAAGAGTTTTGAACAGAGCGCCGATTGTTTAACTTAGCGTTCTGTTAGCGTTCTTACCGAAACTTATTCTTTCACCAAGAGTTTTGAATTGAGCGCCGATAGTTTAACTTAGCGTTCTGTTAGCGTTCTTACCGAAAGTTATTCTTTCACCAAGGAGTTTTGAATTGAGCGCTGATTGTTTAACTTAGCGTTCTGTTAGCGTTCTTACCGAAACTGATTCTAATACACCAAGAGTTTTGAATTGAGCGCCGATAGTTTAACTTAGCGTTATGTTAGCGTTCTTACCGAAACTTATTCTTTCACCAAGAGTTTTGAATTGAGCGCCGATTGTTTAACTTAGCGTTCTCTTAGCGTTCTTACCGAAACTGATTATTACACCAAGAGTTTTGAACTGAGCGCCGATTGTTTAACTTAGCGTTCTGTTAGCGTTCTTACCTAAACTGATTCTTACACCAAGAGTTTTGAACTGATTGAGCGCCGATAGTTTAACTTAACGTTCTGTTAGCGTTCTTACCGAAACTGATTCTTACACCAAGAGTTTTGAATTGAGCGCTGATTGTTTAACTTAGCGTTCTGTTAGCGTTCTTTCCGAAACTTATTCTTACACCAAGAGTTTTGAATTGAGCGCCGATTGTTTAACTTAGCGTTCTTCCCGAAACTGATTCTAATACACCAAGAGTTTTGAATTGAGCGCCGATTGTTTAACTTAGCGTTATGTTAGCGTTCTTACCGAAACTTATTCTTTCACCAAGAGTTTTGAATTGAGCGCCGATTGTTTAACTTAGCGTTCTCTTAGCGTTCTTACCGAAACTGATTATTACACCAAGAGTTTTGAACTGAGCGCCGATTGTTTAACTTAGCGTTCTGTTAGCGTTCTGACCTAAACTGATTCTTACACCAAGAGTTTTGAACTGATTGAGCGCCGATAGTTTAACTTAACGTTCTGTTAGCGTTCTTACCGAAACTGATTCTTACACCAAGAGTTTTGAATTGAGCGCTGATTGTTTAACTTAGCGTTCTGTTAGCGTTCTTTCCGAAACTTATTCTTACACCAAGAGTTTTGAATTGAGCGCCGATTGTTTAACTTAGCGTTCTTCCCGAAACTGATTCTTACACCAAGAGTTTTGAATTGAGCGCCGATTGTTTAACTTAGCGTTCTTCCCGAAACTGACTCTTACACCAAGAGTTTTGAATTGAGCGCCGATTGTTTAACTTAGCGTTCTTCCCGAAACTGATTCTTACACCAAGAGTTTTGAATTGAGCGCCGATAGTTTAACTTGGCTAAAGTGAACAAGTTGCACCGTAAATTTGTTGTCGGTAAGTGGTCGGCCGACAGCTTACCGACAGCTTACCGACAGCTTACCGACAGCTTACCAACAGCTTACCGACAGCTTACCGACAGCTTACCAACAGCTAACCAACAGCTTACCGACAGCTTACCAACAGCTAACCAACAGCTTACCGACAGCTTACCGACAGCTTACCAACAGCTTACCGACAGCTTACCGACAGTAATTGACGAATGGTTCCCACAGGGAATTTTCGTCTCAAAGTAAAATCCAGCTGATAGTACAAATAGGGAATTTTCGTCTCAAACTCAAAGTGTGCGTGTGTGCGTATGTGCGTAATACTCGCTACGCTCTTGATATCACGTAGCTTTCCAATGTTAGAACGAAATTTGTCAATAGCATATTCTTACTACGTTGTAGATAGTTGGATATTGATGAAAATAGTGAACTCAATATATCCGTCTTTTCTTCTTTGCAGCATATTCTCGATTCAATTCCGTGAATTAGTGAACCCGCGCCATCTTGGATTCCCACGTGATATCACGTGTTCTTTAACTGCGGCAAACTGCGTCAAACTGCGGCAAATCTATTATTTTAGAATCCTGACTTTTTGACGCAGGGTATTTACCAAAACGTTTGTAAAACTGTTTGTCATGAATTCGAATTCGCGTTGACATTCGAAAAGTTGCCCGAAATTTCGGCGACATTCGTAGGAACATTTAGAGCGAAATTCGTCGTAATATGTTTGCATGACTTTAGCACAATACTGTAGTTATTACGGTGGCCCATAAGGGTCACGGCTAAACGAGAACTCACGGCAAAACAGAACAAGTCTACGGCAACACAGAACAAACTCACGGCATATTAAAACAAACTCGCGGCATATTAAAACAAACTCGCGGCATATTAAAACAAACTCGCGACATATTAAAACAAACTCGCGACATATTAAAACAAACTCACGGCATATTAAAACAAACTCACGGCAGGAACGGTAACTCCACGGCAAAAGAAAGCGAAAGAGCCACGGCGGAAGTGAAAAAGCACGGCGGAAGTAAATCTCCAAACTCGTACCTAAAGAGCCTGCAATAGTTTTGGTCTGCGGAAAGGATTCATGAAAGATTCAATATGCGCAGTATTTCCATCTCTCCACGTGGTCCGACATATTTGTCAAAATGTTTTGTTCGAACTGTGGCTGCAAAGTTGATGATGAAAAGTCAATATTTTGCCAAACTTGTGGTAAAGGTAAGCAAAAACATAATCAGAATCTTGATGATTGGATTACGAACTAATTCCACGTTGAATTTTACAAGAAAAGCGCTTACGTACTACTTACGTAGCAATGAGTATGTAAGCGCTTTTTCTTGTGAAAACTTCGTAATCCACTGAATTAACCTCTAGTGTAAACAGGCCGCGTTATTATTTATAATTGATGATTTATCTGACGACATGGAACCCAAAGTTATCGCGAAACAAGCTGTGCAGATTGGGCCATTTTATTTTAAAGCCACACGCTCAGTTTTGGATGACAGGGACCCCTCATAGACCAGTTCATATTTAAAAAGGCATCATGGGTAAAATAAGGGCGAGATTACTAAGATTTTAATAGGAAAATGATGCATTTACTTCATATTTCTGTACTTAAAAAAAAAAAAATTGCAGAGGGAGAACCTTTTTCTCTAGCTTTCCTGAAGTTTTTGGGCAATCAAACTAGTTTCCAAATTTTAGGAATTGAATTATATATTTTCTTTATATTCATAGAGCTTTTAAAAGTGGGAAAGCCTCTCTTTGGACGGACCTCAACTGCTTGCAGCATAAAATCCTTTGTTGATTTCAAGACTGGGAAAGATGGAAGGCCAGAAAAGAACTCATTAGGAGTCAAAGGCAAAGGGAAAGGGAAGGGGAAAAAAGAAAGCCAAAAACAAGATAATCAAGAAGTTATTATTGCCATTGGATTGATGATATGGGATATAAATGAAGAGAAGCTGAAAGAGAAAAGAGGAAAAAGGCTATCCATTCGAGTAGAGAAAAGTGCCAACTATAAAACATTGTTAGAGACTGCCACGGTAAAACTGCGAGATTACCACAGTGACTTGTATGAAGATGGTGTTGAATATCTCCTCCTACTTGAAGATGGACAGGAAGCTGTATTTTTACCAGGATCATGCAAAGAATTCTTCACCCTTGAGAAATATAGAGAAGGGATTCTGAAAGACTACAAAAGAATAACATTGTTTCTTTGTACTTGTGAAGATTTCAAAATGTCAAAAGGTGATGTTGATGACGAAGATGATAGTCAATCTGACGTATCAGTCAACAAAAGGAGAAACAGTGACGAGCCTGACAATATGCCACCAGTAAAGCAGAATCACACTGAAATTGATAACCTCCCCATCCAGGATAGACCTGGCCCATCAGGATTAAGTAACAGTACCACCAACTCCAAAACTGATGATGATAGAGGTTCATGGTTCCTGCAAGACGAATTGAACAGATTATATGGTTACATTGCTCCTCAGCAATCAGATGATTCTAACAAATCTATCAAAATAGATACTGAAGTAGATGTAATCAAAGCATTAGAGAAAGAAGTCCTCATTGATGGCAAAAACTCTATGTATATAGTCATACGAAGAGGTGCGCCTTTGGATAGAGCACTTAGCTTATGGCGTAGAGCAGCTTCAAAAGTTACCCCGGAGCATGTACTGAGACTAAAGTTTATTGGAGAAGATGGTATTGATGATGGTGCTCTGGCACGTGAATTTCTGGCTGCCACAGTTGTGGAAATAGGGGAAAAATTCTTTCCTGATGGAAGTCCTCTCTATTCCACTAATGATATCCATAATGGCAACTATAAATCCATCGGACAAGTGATCGCTGTTAGTTTGTCCCAAGGAGGTCCACCACCTTGCTTTTTGGCCCCTTGTGTTTACAATACTCTAGTTTCTGATGTTGATTTCTCTTCTGAAGATCTTGATAAACATTTGACTGCAAGTGAACTTAAGACTTTGCAACAAATCAAGCAGGATGTGACAGAACATGTTGACCTGATCCTTGAGCATGGATACACTGGCCCAATTAATAACACCAACGTTGACTCCATTGTTGCTGCAGTAGTTGTAGGTATGCTTAGCAGAAGAGCTTTAATCCTTAAAGAGGTCCAGAAAGGAATGGAGTTGTATTGCTTGACTACAATCGTAACAAATCACCCAAAAGCAGTGATAAGCTTGTTTGTTGTAGGTGAACAAAAGCCTGTGGATGCTGACTACCTGTTTTCGTTGATGAAACCAGAATTATCACCTGAAGGTACATCACGTCACCACTTAGAAGAGGCAGTCATGGATCATTTCAAGACTTTATTTTCAATCTCGAAGACACAACAGTAACTGGCTATACAGAAGCATTAGCTTGGAAAAGTACATACAGTGTTGATGATGATGATGATGATGAATTGATGGCTACCGAAGACAAGTTTACCACACCAGACATGACCCCTGCAGCTGTTATGGGATGGCTTACAGGCCAAAGGCACAGAGATATAGTCGAAAAGAAACCTATCTACATCAAGTTTAATCATGAATGCATGCAGAGGAATCCACACCACAGGGTATGTTTCCCTCATGTTGGGCATGTGGGAGAGAAATAACATTTCCAGTTTTACACATGTCAAGTTCAGATGCATTTAAAGATGTATTTTTGCTAGCCTTTTGTAAAAGTCAAGCTTTTTCCAGGACATAGACATTTACTGTTAACATACAAATTTATTATTGGTATTCAACATAATTATACTGTACTATATATACCTGGACACTACTAATTAGTATATCTTTTGTGCTAATACACTCTAATAGATATTGGTATTAAAATTAAATGCATTTTATGCTAGTACACACAGAGATTACAAAAAGTGATATACAACTATTTCACAAAATATTGCCCAAGGATTAAGAGTACTAGCATGTGTAAAGGTCATGGGCTTCTCCTTTAGTTTGCCATTAATGTAATAACTTTTATTTACACATTTTAAGCTGGAATTGCTGTTCTTTGTTGTTTCTTATGTATATTGTGCTAAAGAGTATTAATATAAATAAGGACCCAACAGCTAATTAGTAGTGCTCAGGTTTATTGGAATGATTTAAACATGATGGAAAATACAACATGTTGTTGGTATAGTAGATATTTTATGCAATTGATACATCAATCTTTGTTTACAGATGATTCTTTGTTACAGTTTGGCAAAAAAAAAATGCTTAAGAGTGTCAATATTGCTGTAAAAATACATGTTACAACTCGGTAATTGTGGTTGCAGTGATTGACTATGTTAGAATTCAACCCAATGTTCATGGTGGGCACAAAATACCTCCAAAACGCTAACATAAAATAATTTCTAAAATTGTAGCCAATACAATTGAAACTCAAATTCAATTCAAATAATAAGGTAAGTGATTTTTTTGTCATGTTCATGACGTCATTTCCTGCCAAAAATCTAAAAAAAAAGACTACTGTCTTGTTGCTAGGTAAATACTTTCTTTTCTCTTGGATGGAAACTGTGGAAGTATTTGTATGATAGCATCTTGCATCTTTGAGGTATTTTGTGCCAACTGTGTTAACTGAATAGCAATGCACATTTTACCAGTATATTACATTGTAGTTACACTTTTGTATAGCCAGTTGAAACTTTTCAAATTTATACAGTTTACATTATTATCCAATGTTAATGTTCATAGAAGTAACTGTACTCAGAATGCAGTTGACTTATACAATTTAATTTGTCAGATTGATTATATATAAGGACACATTTTAATAACATGATTAATTATTTATATTTGATTTTATGACAATTACATCAAAATATTTATCAAATAGACAGTTCAGATGGACATTGATCATAATATGAAAAGTAAAGACATCCATCACTGACACTTGAAATAGTATGACATACCTTATGTGTCATAATGAACGATATACATTATTGTTGATATATAGTTTTATAATAAAAGCATAGTTGTCAAATAACTGCCTTGTTTTAATAACCATTTATTGCAATGTCTAATAATTCACTGTACCTTTGCAATGCCTCTCTCCAGTGTTCAGGCTGCTTTTTATTTAGATTTTGTATTACATATTGGAAATACTCTTGGTACTCATCGTCTTCATCTTTTTGTACAAGATGACTATAAGCATACTTGAGATCACTGTGTGAAATTTCAACAATCTGCTTATCAGTACCTCCATATCTTTCTGGTAAATTATAAATTGCATTGGGTCTTCCTGCTACAGTATCGTGACGAGATTTTCTAATATAGTGGGTATTCCAAGCCTCCCTAACCCTATCCAGATCCGTTTGTAAGAGACTAGAAAAGCAGAACCAAAGGCATTCTACATGTAGCTGGTCAGCTGTGTTCAGGATCCCCTTCTCTATCATGTCTTTAAAGAAGTTCATCCACCACGTTGACCAATTTTTTCTTAGGAAGCTCCACCACCCTTCAATTCTTTGATTTCTTGGAGAAGAAACATACCTGTGAGAATTGGGGTCATTCATAAAAAAAGAATGTATCCCAGCCATTGTACCATTCTCAGTACCTAGATCAGTGTCCAATTCTTGTGGACACCCACCCAGTTGTTGCACAGCATCTAGATAATATACAGCAATGTTATCAGGGTAGTTATTAGAGCGTGTTACGTACAGCCAAAGTACTTTACGACTAAAGCCATCGATGCACCCATGGATAGAGAAGCCATATGGCTTCAGTTTATCATACCCATCGGCATGCCAGGCACTGTTGGGCCCTAAACAATGATACTCTCTTCTTTTAAGCTTATGTGCTTTCCTTGACTCAACTCCTCCTGGGTCAATTTCTTTCATCAATTCTTGAACGACTATCCGTGGTACCACGACACCCTTTATTTGGAGAGCATGCCAGATGGACCGATATCCTACTGTTGAATCTGGGCCATCCAAAAGTTCGGTAATCGCAGTTCTGACATCATTTATATCGTATTCTACATTTCTCCTTGCCATATTCCAATCTTTTAGACGTCTTTTTAGCGTACTTAAGCTTATTTCTATTCCATGACACTTTGAAAGCATACCAACTATTTCTTCATAACTGTAACCACGATAAAATAAATACTTAATAATGTCACTTTCATCCTGGTTGTCCGCCATCTTGAACTTTCTGCAATCTGTAACTCCTCTCTGCTCGCCCTTTTTTCAAAATGGCGGCTAAGAGAGGACCCTGGGGACGAGGTTGATTGTTCTGCTGTATTGTGGGTAAAAGGCTAGTCACTTCCGCCGTGCTTTTTCACTTCCGCCGTGGCTCTTTCGCTTTCTTTTGCCGTGGAGTTACCGTTCCTGCCGTGAGTTTGTTTTAATATGCCGTGAGTTTGTTTTAATATGCCGCGAGTTTGTTTTAATATGCCGCGAGTTTGTTTTAATATGCCGCGAGTTTGTTTTAATATGCCGCGAGTTTGTTTTAATATGCCGCGAGTTTGTTCTGTGTTGCCGTAGACTTGTTCTGTTTTGCCGTGAGTTCTCGTTTAGCCGTGACCCTTATGGGCCACCGTAAGTTATCGTACGTGAGATCGCACTGTATCGAAGGCTGGAAACTTTGGAAACTATTAAGCGTATTTTGGTTCAAAATATTCTTGAGCCAGTATGAGATAACGATTCATGCGCTTTCAGACTGATTGCCCAACAGTGAGTGCCGCGGATATTTTAATTTGTTATCTGTTATCGAAGCGGTTTATCGTTGCCAGAACGTTGGAAACTTAAGAAGGTATAAAGCATATTTTGGTTCAAATGAGTCAACCACAGCTTACCGACAGCTTACCGACAGCTTACCAACAGCTTACCGACAGCTTACCGACAGCTTACCAACAGCTTACCGACAGTTTACCGACAGCTTACCGACAGCTTACCAACAGCTTACCGACAGCTTACCAACAGCTTACCGACAGCTTACCGACAGCTTACCAACAGCTTACCGACAGCTTACCGACCACTTACCGACACTTTTTTACCGACCACTTACCAACCACTTACCGACAGCTTACCGACCACTTACCAACCACTTACCGACCACTTACCGACCACTTACCAACCACTTACCGACCACTTACCGACCACTTACCAACCACTTACCGACCACTTACCGACCACTTACCGACCACTTACCGACCACTTACCGACAACGTATTTACGGTGCAACTTGTTCACTTTAGCCGTTTAACTTAGCGTTCTGTTAGCGTTCTTCCCGAAACTGATTCTTACACCAAGAGTTTTGAATTGAGCGCCGATTGTTTAACTTAGCGTTCTGTTAGCGTTCTTACCGAAACTTATTCTTTCACCAAGAGTTTTGAATTGAGCGCCGATAGTTTAACTTAGCGTTCTGTTAGCGTTCTTCCCGAAACTGATTCTTACACCAAGAGTTTTGAATTGAGCGCCGATTGTTTAACTTAGCGTTCTGTTAGCGTTCTTACCTAAACTGATTCTTACACCAAGAGTTTTGAATTGAGCGCCGATAGTTTAACTTAACGTTCTGTTAGCGTTCTTACCGAAACCACGACACGACACCCTTTATTTGGAGAGCATGCCAGATGGACCGATATCCTACTGTTGAATCTGGGCCATCCAAAAGTTCGGTAATCGCAGTTCTGACATCATTTATATCGTATTCTACATTTCTCCTTGCCATATTCCAATCTTTTAGACGTCTTTTTAGCGTACTTAAGCTTATTTCTATTCCATGACACTTTGAAAGCATACCAACTATTTCTTCATAACTGTAACCACGATAAAATAAATACTTAATAATGTCACTTTCATCCTGGTTGTCCGCCATCTTGAACTTTCTGCAATCTGTAACTCCTCTCTGCTCGCCCTTTTTTCAAAATGGCGGCTAAGAGAGGACCCTGGGGACGAGGTTGATTGTTCTGCTGTATTGTGGGTAAAAGGCTAGTCACTTCCGCCGTGCTTTTTCACTTCCGCCGTGGCTCTTTCGCTTTCTTTTGCCGTGGAGTTACCGTTCCTGCCGTGAGTTTGTTTTAATATGCCGTGAGTTTGTTTTAATATGCCGCGAGTTTGTTTTAATATGCCGCGAGTTTGTTTTAATATGCCGCGAGTTTGTTTTAATATGCCGCGAGTTTGTTTTAATATGCCGCGAGTTTGTTCTGTGTTGCCGTAGACTTGTTCTGTTTTGCCGTGAGTTCTCGTTTAGCCGTGACCCTTATGGGCCACCGTAAGTTATCGTACGTGAGATCGCACTGTATCGAAGGCTGGAAACTTTGGAAACTATTAAGCGTATTTTGGTTCAAAATATTCTTGAGCCAGTATGAGATAACGATTCATGCGCTTTCAGACTGATTGCCCAACAGTGAGTGCCGCGGATATTTTAATTTGTTATCTGTTATCGAAGCGGTTTATCGTTGCCAGAACGTTGGAAACTTAAGAAGGTATAAAGCATATTTTGGTTCAAATGAGTCAACCACAGCTTACCGACAGCTTACCGACAGCTTACCAACAGCTTACCGACAGCTTACCGACAGCTTACCAACAGCTTACCGACAGTTTACCGACAGCTTACCGACAGCTTACCAACAGCTTACCGACAGCTTACCAACAGCTTACCGACAGCTTACCGACAGCTTACCAACAGCTTACCGACAGCTTACCGACCACTTACCGACACTTTTTTACCGACCACTTACCAACCACTTACCGACAGCTTACCGACCACTTACCAACCACTTACCGACCACTTACCGACCACTTACCAACCACTTACCGACCACTTACCGACCACTTACCAACCACTTACCGACCACTTACCGACCACTTACCGACCACTTACCGACCACTTACCGACAACGTATTTACGGTGCAACTTGTTCACTTTAGCCGTTTAACTTAGCGTTCTGTTAGCGTTCTTCCCGAAACTGATTCTTACACCAAGAGTTTTGAATTGAGCGCCGATTGTTTAACTTAGCGTTCTGTTAGCGTTCTTACCGAAACTTATTCTTTCACCAAG
This sequence comes from Actinernus sp. WN-2022, assembly GCA_030867875.1. Lineage (NCBI taxonomy): Eukaryota > Metazoa > Cnidaria > Anthozoa > Actiniaria > Actinernidae > Actinernus > Actinernus sp. WN-2022. Next base: position 37,204,518 of record JAOWCC010001501.1, read on the forward strand.
AGTTTTGAATTGAGCGCCGATAGTTTAACTTAGCGTTCTGTTAGCGTTCTTCCCGAAACTGATTCTTACACCAAGAGTTTTGAATTGAGCGCCGATTGTTTAACTTAGCGTTCTGTTAGCGTTCTTACCTAAACTGATTCTTACACCAAGAGTTTTGAATTGAGCGCCGATAGTTTAACTTAACGTTCTGTTAGCGTTCTTACCGAAACTTATTCTTACACCAAGAGTTTTGAATTGGGCGCCGATTGTTTAACTTAGCGTTCTCTTAGCGTTCTTACCGAAACTGATTATTACACCAAGAGTTTTGAACAGAGCGCCGATTGTTTAACTTAGCGTTCTGTTAGCGTTCTTACCGAAACTTATTCTTTCACCAAGAGTTTTGAATTGAGCGCCGATAGTTTAACTTAGCGTTCTGTTAGCGTTCTTACCGAAAGTTATTCTTTCACCAAGGAGTTTTGAATTGAGCGCTGATTGTTTAACTTAGCGTTCTGTTAGCGTTCTTACCGAAACTGATTATTACACCAAGAGTTTTGAACTGAGCGACGATTGCCGTTTAACTTAGCGTTCTGTTAGCGTTCTTTTCGAAACTTATTCTTACACCAAGAGGTTTGAATTGAGCGCCGATTGTTTAACTTAGCGTTCTTCCCGAAACTGATTCTTACACCATGAGTTTTGAATTGAGCGCCGATCGTTTAACTTAGCGTTCTCTTAGCGTTCTTACCGAAACTGATTCTTACACCAAGAGTTTTGAACAGAGCGCCGATTGTTTAACTTAGCGTTCTGTTAGCGTTCTTACCGAAACTTATTCTTTCACCAAGAGTTTTGAATTGAGCGCCGATAGTTTAACTTAGCGTTCTGTTAGCGTTCTTACCGAAAGTTATTCTTTCACCAAGGAGTTTTGAATTGAGCGCTGATTGTTTAACTTAGCGTTCTGTTAGCGTTCTTACCGAAACTGATTATTACACCAAGAGTTTTGAACTGAGCGACGATTGCCGTTTAACTTAGCGTTCTGTTAGCGTTCTTTTCGAAACTTATTCTTACACCAAGAGGTTTGAATTGAGCGCCGATTGTTTAACTTAGCGTTCTTCCCGAAACTGATTCTTACACCATGAGTTTTGAATTGAGCGCCGATCGTTTAACTTAGCGTTCTCTTAGCGTTCTTACCGAAACTGATTCTTACACCAAGAGGTTTGAACTGAGCGCCGATTGTTTAACTTAGCGTTCTGTTAGCGTTCTTACCTAAACTGATTCTTACACCAAGAGTTTTGAATTGAGCGCCGATAGTTTAACTTAGCGTCCTGTTAGCGTTCCTACCGAAACTTATTCTTTCACCAAGAGTTTTGAATTGAGCGCCGATTGTTTAACTTAGCGTTCTGTTAGCGTTCTTACCGAAACTTATTCTTTCACCAAGAGTTTTGAATTGAGCGCCGATAGTTTAACTTAGCGTTCTGTTAGCGTTCTTCCCGAAACTGATTCTTACACCAAGAGTTTTGAATTGAGCGCCGATTGTTTAACTTAGCGTTCTGTTAGCGTTCTTACCTAAACTGATTCTTACACCAAGAGTTTTGAATTGAGCGCCGATAGTTTAACTTAACGTTCTGTTAGCGTTCTTACCGAAACTTATTCTTACACCAAGAGTTTTGAATTGGGCGCCGATTGTTTAACTTAGCGTTCTCTTAGCGTTCTTACCGAAACTGATTATTACACCAAGAGTTTTGAACAGAGCGCCGATTGTTTAACTTAGCGTTCTGTTAGCGTTCTTACCGAAACTTATTCTTTCACCAAGAGTTTTGAATTGAGCGCCGATAGTTTAACTTAGCGTTCTGTTAGCGTTCTTACCGAAAGTTATTCTTTCACCAAGGAGTTTTGAATTGAGCGCTGATTGTTTAACTTAGCGTTCTGTTAGCGTTCTTACCGAAACTGATTATTACACCAAGAGTTTTGAACTGAGCGACGATTGCCGTTTAACTTAGCGTTCTGTTAGCGTTCTTTTCGAAACTTATTCTTACACCAAGAGGTTTGAATTGAGCGCCGATTGTTTAACTTAGCGTTCTTCCCGAAACTGATTCTTACACCATGAGTTTTGAATTGAGCGCCGATCGTTTAACTTAGCGTTCTCTTAGCGTTCTTACCGAAACTGATTCTTACACCAAGAGTTTTGAACAGAGCGCCGATTGTTTAACTTAGCGTTCTGTTAGCGTTCTTACCGAAACTTATTCTTTCACCAAGAGTTTTGAATTGAGCGCCGATAGTTTAACTTAGCGTTCTGTTAGCGTTCTTACCGAAAGTTATTCTTTCACCAAGGAGTTTTGAATTGAGCGCTGATTGTTTAACTTAGCGTTCTGTTAGCGTTCTTACCGAAACTGATTATTACACCAAGAGTTTTGAACTGAGCGACGATTGCCGTTTAACTTAGCGTTCTGTTAGCGTTCTTTTCGAAACTTATTCTTACACCAAGAGGTTTGAATTGAGCGCCGATTGTTTAACTTAGCGTTCTTCCCGAAACTGATTCTTACACCATGAGTTTTGAATTGAGCGCCGATCGTTTAACTTAGCGTTCTCTTAGCGTTCTTACCGAAACTGATTCTTACACCAAGAGGTTTGAACTGAGCGCCGATTGTTTAACTTAGCGTTCTGTTAGCGTTCTTACCTAAACTGATTCTTACACCAAGAGTTTTGAATTGAGCGCCGATAGTTTAACTTAGCGTTCTGTTAGCGTTCCTACCGAAACTTATTCTTTCACCAAGAGTTTTGAATTGAGCGCCGATTGTTTAACTTAGCGTTCTGTTAGCGTTCTTACCGAAACTTATTCTTTCATCAAGAGTTTTGAATTGAGCGCCGATTGTTTAACTTGCGTTCTGTTAGCGTTCTTACAGAAACTTATTCTTTCACCAACAGTTTTGAATTGAGCGCCGATTGTTTAACTTAGCGTTCTGTTAGCGTTCTTACCTAAACTGATTCTAATACACCAAGAGTTTTGAATTGAGCGCCGATAGTTTAACTTAGCGTTATGTTAGCGTTCTTACCGAAACTTATTCTTTCACCAAGAGTTTTGAATTGAGCGCCGATTGTTTAACTTAGCGTTCTCTTAGCGTTCTTACCGAAACTGATTATTACACCAAGAGTTTTGAACTGAGCGCCGATTGTTTAACTTAGCGTTCTGTTAGCGTTCTGACCTAAACTGATTCTTACACCAAGAGTTTTGAACTGATTGAGCGCCGATAGTTTAACTTAACGTTCTGTTAGCGTTCTTACGGAAACTGATTCTTACACCAAGAGTTTTGAATTGAGCGCTGATTGTTTAACTTAGCGTTCTGTTAGCGTTCTTTCCGAAACTTATTCTTACACCAAGAGTTTTGAATTGAGCGCCGATTGTTTAACTTAGCGTTCTTCCCGAAACTGATTCTTACACCAAGAGTTTTGAATTGAGCGCCGATTGTTTAACTTAGCGTTCTTCCCGAAACTGACTCTTACACCAAGAGTTTTGAATTGAGCGCCGATTGTTTAACTTAGCGTTCTTCCCGAAACTGATTCTTACACCAAGAGTTTTGAATTGAGCGCCGATTGTTTAACTTAGCGTTCTTCCCGAAACTGATTCTTACACCAAGAGTTTTGAATTGAGCGCCGATTGTTTAACTTAGCGTTCTTCCCGAAACTGATTCTTACACCAAGAGTTTTGAATTGAGCGACGATTGCCGTTTAACTTAGCGTTCTTCCCGAAACTGATTCTTACACCAAGAGTTTTGAATTGAGCGCCGATTGTTTAACTTAGCGTTCTTCCCGAAACTGACTCTTACACCAAGAGTTTTGAATTGAGCGCCGATTATTTAACTTAGCGTTCTGTTAGCGTTCTTACCTAAACTGATTCTAATACACCAAGAGTTTTGAATTGAGCGCCGATAGTTTAACTTAGCGTTATGTTAGCGTTCTTACCGAAACTTATTCTTTCACCAAGAGTTTTGAATTGAGCGCCGATTGTTTAACTTAGCGTTCTCTTAGCGTTCTTACCGAAACTGATTATTACACCAAGAGTTTTGAACTGAGCGCCGATTGTTTAACTTAGCGTTCTGTTAGCGTTCTTACCTAAACTGATTCTTACACCAAGAGTTTTGAATTGAGCGCCGATAGTTTAACTTAACGTTCTGTTAGCGTTCTTACCGAAACTTATTCTTTTACCAAGAGTTTTGAATTGAGCGCCGATTGTTTAACTTATAGCGTTCTGTTAGCGTTCTTACCGAAACTGATTCTTACACCAAGAGTTTTGAATTGAGCGCTGATTGTTTAACTTAGCGTTCTGTTAGCGTTCTTCCCGAAACTTATTCTTACACCAAGAGTTTTGAATTGAGCGCCGATTGTTTAACTTAGCGTTCTTCCCGAAACTGATTCTTACACCATGAGTTTTGAATTGTCAGCGCCGATTGTTTAACTTAGCGTTCTTACCAAAACTGATTCTTACACCAAGAGTTTTGAACACTGAGCGCCGATTGCTTAACTTAGCGTTCTGTTAGCGTTCTTACCTAAACTGATTCTTACACCAAGAGTTTTGAATTGAGCGCCGATAGTTTAACTTAGCGTTCTGTTAGCGTTCTTACCGAAACTTATTCTTTCACCAAGAGTTTTGAATTGAGCGCCGATAGTTTAACTTAGCGTTCTGTTAGCGTTCTTCCCGAAACTGATTCTTACACCAAGAGTTTTGAATTGAGCGCCGATTGTTTAACTTAGCGTTCTCTTAGCGTTCTTACCGAAACTGATTATTACACCAAGAGTTTTGAACTGAGCGCCGATTGTTTAACTTAGCGTTCTGTTAGCGTTCTTATACCTAAACTGATTCTTACACCAACAGTTTTGAATTGAGCGCCGATAGTTTAACTTAGCGTTCTGTTAGCGTTCTTACCGAAACTTATTCTTTTACCAAGAGTTTTGAATTGAGCGCCGATTGTTTAACTTATAGCGTTCTGTTAGCGTTCTTCCCGAAACTTATTCTTACACCAAGAGTTTTGAATTGAGCGCCGATTGTTTAACTTAGCGTTCTTCCCGAAACTGATTCTTACACCATGAGTTTTGAATTGTCAGCGCCGATTGTTTAACTTAGCGTTCTTCCCGAAACTGATTCTTACACCAAGAGTTTTGAATTGGGCGCCGATTGTTTAACTTAGCGTTCTCTTAGCATTCTTACCGAAACTTATTCTTTCACCAAGAGTTTTGAATTGAGCGCCGATAGTTTAACTTAGCGTTCTGTTAGCGTTCTTACCGAAAGTTATTCTTTCACCAAGGAGTTTTGAATTGAGCGCTGATTGTTTAACTTAGCGTTCTGTTAGCGGTCTTACCGAAACTGATTATTACACCAAGAGTTTTGAACTGAGCGACGATTGCCGTTTAACTTAGCGTTCTGTTAGCGTTCTTACCGAAACTGATTCTTACACCAAGAGTTTTGAACACTGAGCGCCGATTGTTTAACTTAGCGTTCTGTTAGCGTTCTTCCCGAAACTGACTCTTACACCAAGAGTTTTGAATTGAGCGCCGATTATTTAACTTAGCGTTCTCTTAGCGTTCTTACCGAAACTGATTCTTACACCAAGAGTTTTGAACACTGAGCGCCGATTGTTTAACTTAGCGTTCTGTTAGCGTTGTTACCTAAACTGATTCTTACACCAAGAGTTTTGAATTGAGCGCCGATAGTTTAACTTAGCGTTCTGTTAGCGTTCTTACCGAAACTTATTCTTTCACCAAGAGTTTTGAATTGAGCGCCGATAGTTTAACTTAGCGTTCTGTTAGCGTTCTTCCCGAAACTGATTCTTACATCAAGAGTTTTGAATTGAGCGCCGATTGTTTAACTTAGCGTTCTGTTAGCGTTCTTACCTAAACTGATTCTTACACCAAGAGTTTTGAATTGAGCGCCGATAGTTTAACTTAGCGTTCTGTTAGCGTTCTTACCTAAACTGATTCTTACACCAAGAGTTTTGAATTGAGCGCCGATAGTTTAACTTAGCGTTCTGTTAGCGTTCTTACCGAAACTTATTCTTTTACCAAGAGTTTTGAATTGAGCGCCGATTGTTTAACTTATAGCGTTCTGTTAGCGTTCTTACCGAAACTTATTCTTTTACCAAGAGTTTTGAATTGAGCGCCGATTGTTTAACTTATAGCGTTCTGTTAGCGTTCTTCCCGAAACTTATTCTTACACCAAGAGTTTTGAATTGAGCGCCGATTGTTTAACTTAGCGTTCTTCCCGAAACTGATTCTTACACCATGAGTTTTGAATTGTCAGCGCCGATTGTTTAACTTAGCGTTCTTCCCGAAACTGATTCTTACACCAAGAGTTTTGAACTGAGCGCCGATTGTTTAACTTAGCGTTCTGTTAGCGTTCTTACCTAAACTGATTCTTACACCAAGAGTTTTGAATTGAGCGCCGATAGTTTAACTTAGCGTTCTGTTAGCGTTCTTACCGAAACTTATTCTTTCACCAAGAGTTTTGAATTGAGCGCCGATAGTTTAACTTAGCGTTCTTCCCGAAACTGATTCTTACACCAAGAGTTTTGAACTGAGCGCCGATTGTTTAACTTAGCGTTCTGTTAGCGTTCTTACCTAAACTGATTCTTACACCAAGAGTTTTGAATTGAGCGCCGATAGTTTAACTTAGCGTTCTGTTAGCGTTCTTACCGAAACTTATTCTTTTACCAAGAGTTTTGAATTGAGCGCCGATTGTTTAACTTATAGCGTTCTGTTAGCGTTCTTCCCGAAACTTATTCTTACACCAAGAGTTTTGAATTGAGCGCCGATTGTTTAACTTAGCGTTCTTCCCGAAACTGATTCTTACACCATGAGTTTTGAATTGTCAGCGCCGATTGTTTAACTTAGCGTTCTTCCCGAAACTGATTCTTACACCAAGAGTTTTGAATTGGGCGCCGATTGTTTAACTTAGCGTTCTCTTAGCATTCTTACCGAAACTTATTCTTTCACCAAGAGTTTTGAATTGAGCGCCGATAGTTTAACTTAGCGTTCTGTTAGCGTTCTTACCGAAAGTTATTCTTTCACCAAGGAGTTTTGAATTGAGCGCTGATTGTTTAACTTAGCGTTCTGTTAGCGGTCTTACCGAAACTGATTTTTTTGAACTGAGCGACGATTGCCGTTTAACTTAGCGTTCTGTTAGCGTTCTTACCGAAACTGATTCTTACACCAAGAGTTTTGAACACTGAGCGCCGATTGTTTAACTTAGCGTTCTGTTAGCGTTCTTCCCGAAACTGACTCTTACACCAAGAGTTTTGAATTGAGCGCCGATTATTTAACTTAGCGTTCTCTTAGCGTTCTTACCGAAACTGATTCTTACACCAAGAGTTTTGAACACTGAGCGCCGATTGTTTAACTTAGCGTTCTGTTAGCGTTGTTACCTAAACTGATTCTTACACCAAGAGTTTTGAATTGAGCGCCGATAGTTTAACTTAGCGTTCTGTTAGCGTTCTTACCGAAACTTATTCTTTCACCAAGAGTTTTGAATTGAGCGCCGATAGTTTAACTTAGCGTTCTGTTAGCGTTCTTCCCGAAACTGATTCTTACATCAAGAGTTTTGAATTGAGCGCCGATTGTTTAACTTAGCGTTCTGTTAGCGTTCTTACCTAAACTGATTCTTACACCAAGAGTTTTGAATTGAGCGCCGATAGTTTAACTTAGCGTTCTGTTAGCGTTCTTACCTAAACTGATTCTTACACCAAGAGTTTTGAATTGAGCGCCGATAGTTTAACTTAGCGTTCTGTTAGCGTTCTTACCGAAACTTATTCTTTTAAAAAGAGTTTTGAATTGAGCGCCGATTGTTTAACTTATAGCGTTCTGTTAGCGTTCTTACCGAAACTTATTCTTTTACCAAGAGTTTTGAATTGAGCGCCGATTGTTTAACTTATAGCGTTCTGTTAGCGTTCTTCCCGAAACTTATTCTTACACCAAGAGTTTTGAATTGAGCGCCGATTGTTTAACTTAGCGTTCTTCCCGAAACTGATTCTTACACCATGAGTTTTGAATTGTCAGCGCCGATTGTTTAACTTAGCGTTCTTCCCGAAACTGATTCTTACACCAAGAGTTTTGAACTGAGCGCCGATTGTTTAACTTAGCGTTCTGTTAGCGTTCTTACCTAAACTGATTCTTACACCAAGAGTTTTGAATTGAGCGCCGATAGTTTAACTTAGCGTTCTGTTAGCGTTCTTACCGAAACTTATTCTTTCACCAAGAGTTTTGAATTGAGCGCCGATAGTTTAACTTAGCGTTCTTCCCGAAACTGATTCTTACACCAAGAGTTTTGAACTGAGCGCCGATTGTTTAACTTAGCGTTCTGTTAGCGTTCTTACCTAAACTGATTCTTACACCAAGAGTTTTGAATTGAGCGCCGATAGTTTAACTTAGCGTTCTGTTAGCGTTCTTACCGAAACTTATTCTTTTACCAAGAGTTTTGAATTGAGCGCCGATTGTTTAACTTATAGCGTTCTGTTAGCGTTCTTACCGAAACTTATTCTTTTACCAAGAGTTTTGAATTGAGCGCCGATTGTTTAACTTATAGCGTTCTTTTAGCGTTCTTCCCGAAACTTATTCTTACACCAAGAGTTTTGAATTGAGCGCCGATTGTTTAACTTAGCGTTCTTCCCGAAACTGATTCTTACACCATGAGTTTTGAATTGTCAGCGCCGATTGTTTAACTTAGCGTTCTTCCCGAAACTGATTCTTACACCAAGAGTTTTGAATTGGGCGCCGATTGTTTAACTTAGCGTTCTCTTAGCGTTCTTACCGAAACTGATTATTACACCAAGAGTTTTGAACAGAGCGCCGATTGTTTAACTTAGCGTTCTGTTAGCGTTCTTACCGAAACTTATTCTTTCACCAAGAGTTTTGAATTGAGCGCCGATAGTTAACTTAGCGTTCTGTTAGCGTTCTTACCGAAAGTTATTCTTTCACCAAGGAGTTTTGAATTGAGCGCTGATTGTTTAACTTAGCGTTCTGTTAGCGTTCTTACCGAAACTGATTATTACACCAAGAGTTTTGAACTGAGCGACGACTGCCGTTTAACTTAGCGTTCTGTTAGCGTTCTTTTCGAAACTTATTCTTACACCAAGAGGTTTGAATTGAGCGCCGATTGTTTAACTTAGCGTTCTTCCCGAAACTGATTCTTACACCATGAGTTTTGAATTGTCAGCGCCGATTGTTTAACTTAGCGTTCTTCCCGAAACTGATTCTTACACCAAGAGTTTTGAATTGGGCGCCGATTGTTTAACTTAGCGTTCTCTTAGCGTTCTTACCGAAACTGATTATTACACCAAGAGTTTTGAACAGAGCGCCGATTGTTTAACGTAGCGTTCTGTTAGCGTTCTTACCGAAACTGATTCTTACACCAAGAGTTTTGAACTGAGCGCCGATTGTTTAACTTAGCGTTCTGTTAGCGTTCTTACCTAAACTGATTCTTACACCAAGAGTTTTGAATTGAGCGCCGATAGTTTAACTTAGCGTTCTGTTAGCGTTCTTACCGAAACTTATTCTTTTACCAAGAGTTTTGAATTGAGCGCCGATTGTTTAACTTATAGCGTTCTGTTAGCGTTCTTACCGAAACTTATTCTTTTACCAAGAGTTTTGAATTGAACGCCGATTGTTTAACTTATAGCGTTCTGTTAGCGTTCTTCCCGAAACTTATTCTTACACCAAGAGTTTTGAATTGAGCGCCGATTGTTTAACTTAGCGTTCTTCCCGAAACTGATTCTTACACCATGAGTTTTGAATTGTCAGCGCCGATTGTTTAACTTAGCGTTCTTCCCGAAACTGATTCTTACACCAAGAGTTTTGAACTGAGCGCCGATTGTTTAACTTAGCGTTCTGTTAGCGTTCTTACCTAAACTGATTCTTACACCAAGAGTTTTGAATTGAGCGCCGATAGTTTAACTTAGCGTTCTGTTAGCGTTCTTACCGAAACTTATTCTTTCACCAAGAGTTTTGAATTGAGCGCCGATAGTTTAACTTAGCGTTCTTCCCGAAACTGATTCTTACACCAAGAGTTTTGAATTGGGCGCCGATTGTTTAACTTAGCGTTCTCTTAGCGTTCTTACCGAAACTTATTCTTTTACCAAGAGTTTTGAATTGAGCGCCGATAGTTTAACTTAGCGTTCTGTTAGCGTTCTTACCGAAACTTATTCTTTCACCAAGAGTTTTGAATTGAGCGCCGATAGTTTAACTTAGCGTTCTTCCCGAAACTGATTCTTACACCAAGAGTTTTGAATTGGGCGCCGATTGTTTAACTTAGCGTTCTCTTAGCGTTCTTACCGAAACTTATTCTTTTACCAAGAGTTTTGAATTGAGCGCCGATTGTTTAAATTATAGCGTTCTGTTAGCGTTCTTACCGAAACTTATTCTTTTACCAAGAGTTTTGAATTGAGCGCCGATTGTTTAACTTATAGCGTTCTGTTAGCGTTCTTCCCGAAACTTATTCTTACACCAAGAGTTTTGAATTGAGCGCCGATTGTTTAACTTAGCGTTCTTCCCGAAACTGATTCTTACACCATGAGTTTTGAATTGTCAGCGCCGATTGTTTAACTTAGCGTTCTTCCCGAAACTGATTCTTACACCAAGAGTTTTGAATTGGGCGCCGATTGTTTAACTTAGCGTTCTCTTAGCGTTCTTACCGAAACTGATTATTACACCAAGAGTTTTGAACAGAGCGCCGATTGTTTAACTTAGCGTTCTGTTAGCGTTCTTACCGAAACTTATTCTTTCACCAAGAGTTTTGAATTGAGCGCCGATAGTTAACTTAGCGTTCTGTTAGCGTTCTTACCGAAAGTTATTCTTTCACCAAGGAGTTTTGAATTGAGCGCTGATTGTTTAACTTAGCGTTCTGTTAGCGTTCTTACCGAAACTGATTATTACACCAAGAGTTTTGAACTGAGCGACGATTGCCGTTTAACTTAGCGTTCTGTTAGCGTTCTTTTCGAAACTTATTCTTACACCAAGAGGTTTGAATTGAGCGCCGATTGTTTAACTTAGCGTTCTTCCCGAAACTGATTCTTACACCATGAGTTTTGAATTGTCAGCGCCGATTGTTTAACTTAGCGTTCTTCCCGAAACTGATTCTTACACCAAGAGTTTTGAATTGGGCGCCGATTGTTTAACTTAGCGTTCTCTTAGCGTTCTTACCGAAACTGATTATTACACCAAGAGTTTTGAACAGAGCGCCGATTGTTTAACGTAGCGTTCTGTTAGCGTTCTTACCGAAACTTATTCTTTCACCAAGAGTTTTGAATTGAGCGCCGATAGTTTAACTTAGCGTTCTGTTAGCGTTCTTACCGAAAGTTATTCTTTCACCAAGGAGTTTTGAATTGAGCGCTGATTGTTTAACTTAGCGTTCTGTTAGCGTTCTTACCGAAACTGATTATTACACCAAGAGTTTTGAATTGAGCGCCGATTGTTTAACTTAGCGTTCTCTTAGCGTTCTTACCGAAACTGATTCTTACACCAAGAGTTTTGAACTGAGCGCCGATTGTTTAACTTAGCGTTCTGTTAGCGTTCTTACCTAAACTGATTCTTACACCAAGAGTTTTGAATTGAGCGCCGATTGTTTAACTTAGCGTTCTCTTAGCGTTCTTACCGAAACTGATTATTACACCAAGAGTTTTGAACTGAGCGCCGATTGTTTAACTTAGCGTTCTGTTAGCGTTCTGACCTAAACTGATTCTTACACCAAGAGTTTTGAACTGATTGAGCGCCGATAGTTTAACTTAACGTTCTGTTAGCGTTCTTACCGAAACTGATTCTTACACCAAGAGTTTTGAATTGAGCGCTGATTGTTTAACTTAGCGTTCTGTTAGCGTTCTTTCCGAAACTTATTCTTACACCAAGAGTTTTGAATTGAGCGCCGATTGTTTAACTTAGCGTTCTTCCCGAAACTGATTCTAATACACCAAGAGTTTTGAATTGAGCGCCGATTGTTTAACTTAGCGTTATGTTAGCGTTCTTACCGAAACTTATTCTTTCACCAAGAGTTTTGAATTGAGCGCCGATTGTTTAACTTAGCGTTCTCTTAGCGTTCTTACCGAAACTGATTATTACACCAAGAGTTTTGAACTGAGCGCCGATTGTTTAACTTAGCGTTCTGTTAGCGTTCTGACCTAAACTGATTCTTACACCAAGAGTTTTGAACTGATTGAGCGCCGATAGTTTAACTTAACGTTCTGTTAGCGTTCTTACCGAAACTGATTCTTACACCAAGAGTTTTGAATTGAGCGCTGATTGTTTAACTTAGCGTTCTGTTAGCGTTCTTTCCGAAACTTATTCTTACACCAAGAGTTTTGAATTGAGCGCCGATTGTTTAACTTAGCGTTCTTCCCGAAACTGATTCTTACACCAAGAGTTTTGAATTGAGCGCCGATTGTTTAACTTAGCGTTCTTCCCGAAACTGACTCTTACACCAAGAGTTTTGAATTGAGCGCCGATTGTTTAACTTAGCGTTCTTCCCGAAACTGATTCTTACACCAAGAGTTTTGAATTGAGCGCCGATAGTTTAACTTAGCGTTCTGTTAGCGTTCTTCCCGAAACTGATTCTTACACCAAGAGTTTTGAATTGAGCGCCGATTGTTTAACTTAGCGTTCTGTTAGCGTTCTTACCGAAACTTATTCTTTCACCAAGAGTTTTGAATTGAGCGCCGATAGTTTAACTTAGCGTTCTGTTAGCGTTCTTCCCGAAACTGATTCTTACACCAAGAGTTTTGAATTGAGCGCCGATTGTTTAACTTAGCGTTCTGTTAGCGTTCTTACCTAAACTGATTCTTACACCAAGAGTTTTGAATTGAGCGCCGATAGTTTAACTTAACGTTCTGTTAGCGTTCTTACCGAAACTTATTCTTACACCAAGAGTTTTGAATTGGGCGCCGATTGTTTAACTTAGCGTTCTCTTAGCGTTCTTACCGAAATTGATTATTACACCAAGAGTTTTGAACAGAGCGCCGATTGTTTAACTTAGCGTTCTGTTAGCGTTCTTACCGAAACTTATTCTTTCACCAAGAGTTTTGAATTGAGCGCCGATAGTTTAACTTAGCGTTCTGTTAGCGTTCTTACCGAAAGTTATTCTTTCACCAAGGAGTTTTGAATTGAGCGCTGATTGTTTAACTTAGCGTTCTGTTAGCGTTCTTACCGAAACTGATTCTAATACACCAAGAGTTTTGAATTGAGCGCCGATAGTTTAACATAGCGTTATGTTAGCGTTCTTACCGAAACTTATTCTTTCACCAAGAGTTTTGAATTGAGCGCCGATTGTTTAACTTAGCGTTCTCTTAGCGTTCTTACCGAAACTGATTATTACACCAAGAGTTTTGAACTGAGCGCCGATTGTTTAACTTAGCGTTCTGTTAGCGTTCTGACCTAAACTGATTCTTACACCAAGAGTTTTGAACTGATTGAGCGCCGATAGTTTAACTTAACGTTCTGTTAGCGTTCTTACCGAAACTGATTCTTACACCAAGAGTTTTGAATTGAGCGCTGATTGTTTAACTTAGCGTTCTGTTAGCGTTCTTTCCGAAACTTATTCTTACACCAAGAGTTTTGAATTGAGCGCCGATTGTTTAACTTAGCGTTCTTCCCGAAACTGATTCTAATACACCAAGAGTTTTGAATTGAGCGCCGATTGTTTAACTTAGCGTTATGTTAGCGTTCTTACCGAAACTTATTCTTTCACCAAGAGTTTTGAATTGAGCGCCGATTGTTTAACTTAGCGTTCTCTTAGCGTTCTTACCGAAACTGATTATTACACCAAGAGTTTTGAACTGAGCGCCGATTGTTTAACTTAGCGTTCTGTTAGCGTTCTGACCTAAACTGATTCTTACACCAAGAGTTTTGAACTGATTGAGCGCCGATAGTTTAACTTAACGTTCTGTTAGCGTTCTTACCGAAACTGATTCTTACACCAAGAGTTTTGAATTGAGCGCTGATTGTTTAACTTAGCGTTCTGTTAGCGTTCTTTCCGAAACTTATTCTTACACCAAGAGTTTTGAATTGAGCACCGATTGTTTAACTTAGCGTTCTTCCCGAAACTGATTCTTACACCAAGAGTTTTGAATTGAGCGCCGATTGTTTAACTTAGCGTTCTTCCCGAAACTGACTCTTACACCAAGAGTTTTGAATTGAGCGCCGATTGTTTAACTTAGCGTTCTTCCCGAAACTGATTCTTACACCAAGAGTTTTGAATTGAGCGCCGATAGTTTAACTTAGCGTTATGTTAGCGTTCTTACCGAAACTTATTCTTTCACCAAGAGTTTTGAATTGAGCGCCGATAGGTTAACTTAGCGTTCTGTTAGCGTTCTTCCCGAAACTGATTCTTACACCAAGAGTTTTGAATTGAGCGCCGATTGTTTAACTTAGCGTTCTGTTAGCGTTCTTCCCGAAACTGATTCTTACACCAAGAGTTTTGAATTGAGCGCCGATTGTTTAACTTAGCGTTCTGTTAGCGTTCTTACCGAAACTTATTCTTTCACCAAGAGTTTTGAATTGAGCGCCGATAGTTTAACTTAGCGTTCTGTTAGCGTTCTTCCCGAAACTGATTCTTACACCAAGAGTTTTGAATTGAGCGCCGATTGTTTAACTTAGCGTTCTGTTAGCGTTCTTACCTAAACTGATTCTTACACCAAGAGTTTTGAATTGAGCGCCGATAGTTTAACTTAACGTTCTGTTAGCGTTCTTACCGAAACTTATTCTTACACCAAGAGTTTTGAATTGGGCGCCGATTGTTTAACTTAGCGTTCTCTTAGCGTTCTTACCGAAACTGATTATTACACCAAGAGTTTTGAACAGAGCGCCGATTGTTTAACTTAGCGTTCTGTTAGCGTTCTTACCGAAACTTATTCTTTCACCAAGAGTTTTGAATTGAGCGCCGATAGTTTAACTTAGCGTTCTGTTAGCGTTCTTACCGAAAGTTATTCTTTCACCAAGGAGTTTTGAATTGAGCGCTGATTGTTTAACTTAGCGTTCTGTTAGCGTTCTTACCGAAACTGATTATTACACCAAGAGTTTTGAACTGAGCGACGATTGCCGTTTAACTTAGCGTTCTGTTAGCGTTCTTTTCGAAACTTATTCTTACACCAAGAGGTTTGAATTGAGCGCCGATTGTTTAACTTAGCGTTCTTCCCGAAACTGATTCTTACACCATGAGTTTTGAATTGAGCGCCGATCGTTTAACTTAGCGTTCTCTTAGCGTTCTTACCGAAACTGATTCTTACACCAAGAGTTTTGAACAGAGCGCCGATTGTTTAACTTAGCGTTCTGTTAGCGTTCTTTCCGAAACTTATTCTTACACCAAGAGTTTTGAATTGAGCACCGATTGTTTAACTTAGCGTTCTTCCCGAAACTGATTCTTACACCAAGAGTTTTGAATTGAGCGCCGATTGTTTAACTTAGCGTTCTTCCCGAAACTGACTCTTACACCAAGAGTTTTGAATTGAGCGCCGATTGTTTAACTTAGCGTTCTTCCCGAAACTGATTCTTACACCAAGAGTTTTGAATTGAGCGCCGATAGTTTAACTTAGCGTTATGTTAGCGTTCTTACCGAAACTTATTCTTTCACCAAGAGTTTTGAATTGAGCGCCGATAGGTTAACTTAGCGTTCTGTTAGCGTTCTTCCCGAAACTGATTCTTACACCAAGAGTTTTGAATTGAGCGCCGATTGTTTAACTTAGCGTTCTGTTAGCGTTCTTCCCGAAACTGATTCTTACACCAAGAGTTTTGAATTGAGCGCCGATTGTTTAACTTAGCGTTCTGTTAGCGTTCTTACCGAAACTTATTCTTTCACCAAGAGTTTTGAATTGAGCGCCGATAGTTTAACTTAGCGTTCTGTTAGCGTTCTTCCCGAAACTGATTCTTACACCAAGAGTTTTGAATTGAGCGCCGATTGTTTAACTTAGCGTTCTGTTAGCGTTCTTACCTAAACTGATTCTTACACCAAGAGTTTTGAATTGAGCGCCGATAGTTTAACTTAACGTTCTGTTAGCGTTCTTACCGAAACTTATTCTTACACCAAGAGTTTTGAATTGGGCGCCGATTGTTTAACTTAGCGTTCTCTTAGCGTTCTTACCGAAACTGATTATTACACCAAGAGTTTTGAACAGAGCGCCGATTGTTTAACTTAGCGTTCTGTTAGCGTTCTTACCGAAACTTATTCTTTCACCAAGAGTTTTGAATTGAGCGCCGATAGTTTAACTTAGCGTTCTGTTAGCGTTCTTACCGAAAGTTATTCTTTCACCAAGGAGTTTTGAATTGAGCGCTGATTGTTTAACTTAGCGTTCTGTTAGCGTTCTTACCGAAACTGATTATTACACCAAGAGTTTTGAACTGAGCGACGATTGCCGTTTAACTTAGCGTTCTGTTAGCGTTCTTTTCGAAACTTATTCTTACACCAAGAGGTTTGAATTGAGCGCCGATTGTTTAACTTAGCGTTCTTCCCGAAACTGATTCTTACACCATGAGTTTTGAATTGAGCGCCGATCGTTTAACTTAGCGTTCTCTTAGCGTTCTTACCGAAACTGATTCTTACACCAAGAGTTTTGAACAGAGCGCCGATTGTTTAACTTAGCGTTCTGTTAGCGTTCTTACCGAAACTTATTCTTTCACCAAGAGTTTTGAATTGAGCGCCGATAGTTTAACTTAGCGTTCTGTTAGCGTTCTTACCGAAAGTTATTCTTTCACCAAGGAGTTTTGAATTGAGCGCTGATTGTTTAACTTAGCGTTCTGTTAGCGTTCTTACCGAAACTGATTATTACACCAAGAGTTTTGAACTGAGCGACGATTGCCGTTTAACTTAGCGTTCTGTTAGCGTTCTTTTCGAAACTTATTCTTACACCAAGAGGTTTGAATTGAGCGCCGATTGTTTAACTTAGCGTTCTTCCCGAAACTGATTCTTACACCATGAGTTTTGAATTGAGCGCCGATCGTTTAACTTAGCGTTCTCTTAGCGTTCTTACCGAAACTGATTCTTACACCAAGAGGTTTGAACTGAGCGCCGATTGTTTAACTTAGCGTTCTGTTAGCGTTCTTACCTAAACTGATTCTTACACCAAGAGTTTTGAATTGAGCGCCGATAGTTTAACTTAGCGTTCTGTTAGCGTTCCTACCGAAACTTATTCTTTCACCAAGAGTTTTGAATTGAGCGCCGATTGTTTAACTTAGCGTTCTGTTAGCGTTCTTACCGAAACTTATTCTTTCATCAAGAGTTTTGAATTGAGCGCCGATTGTTTAACTTGCGTTCTGTTAGCGTTCTTACAGAAACTTATTCTTTCACCAACAGTTTTGAATTGAGCGCCGATTGTTTAACTTAGCGTTCTGTTAGCGTTCTTACCTAAACTGATTCTAATACACCAAGAGTTTTGAATTGAGCGCCGATAGTTTAACTTAGCGTTATGTTAGCGTTCTTACCGAAACTTATTCTTTCACCAAGAGTTTTGAATTGAGCGCCGATTGTTTAACTTAGCGTTCTCTTAGCGTTCTTACCGAAACTGATTATTACACCAAGAGTTTTGAACTGAGCGCCGATTGTTTAACTTAGCGTTCTGTTAGCGTTCTGACCTAAACTGATTCTTACACCAAGAGTTTTGAACTGATTGAGCGCCGATAGTTTAACTTAACGTTCTGTTAGCGTTCTTACCGAAACTTATTCTTTCACCAAGAGTTTTGAATTGAGCGCCGATAGTTTAACTTAGCGTTCTGTTAGCGTTCTTACCGAAAGTTATTCTTTCACCAAGGAGTTTTGAATTGAGCGCTGATTGTTTAACTTAGCGTTCTGTTAGCGTTCTTACCGAAACTGATTATTACACCAAGAGTTTTGAACTGAGCGACGATTGCCGTTTAACTTAGCGTTCTGTTAGCGTTCTTTTCGAAACTTATTCTTACACCAAGAGGTTTGAATTGAGCGCCGATTGTTTAACTTAGCGTTCTTCCCGAAACTGATTCTTACACCATGAGTTTTGAATTGAGCGCCGATCGTTTAACTTAGCGTTCTCTTAGCGTTCTTACCGAAACTGATTCTTACACCAAGAGGTTTGAACTGAGCGCCGATTGTTTAACTTAGCGTTCTGTTAGCGTTCTTACCTAAACTGATTCTTACACCAAGAGTTTTGAATTGAGCGCCGATAGTTTAACTTAGCGTTCTGTTAGCGTTCCTACCGAAACTTATTCTTTCACCAAGAGTTTTGAATTGAGCGCCGATTGTTTAACTTAGCGTTCTGTTAGCGTTCTTACCGAAACTTATTCTTTCATCAAGAGTTTTGAATTGAGCGCCGATTGTTTAACTTGCGTTCTGTTAGCGTTCTTACAGAAACTTATTCTTTCACCAACAGTTTTGAATTGAGCGCCGATTGTTTAACTTAGCGTTCTGTTAGCGTTCTTACCTAAACTGATTCTAATACACCAAGAGTTTTGAATTGAGCGCCGATAGTTTAACTTAGCGTTATGTTAGCGTTCTTACCGAAACTTATTCTTTCACCAAGAGTTTTGAATTGAGCGCCGATTGTTTAACTTAGCGTTCTCTTAGCGTTCTTACCGAAACTGATTATTACACCAAGAGTTTTGAACTGAGCGCCGATTGTTTAACTTAGCGTTCTGTTAGCGTTCTGACCTAAACTGATTCTTACACCAAGAGTTTTGAACTGATTGAGCGCCGATAGTTTAACTTAACGTTCTGTTAGCGTTCTTACCGAAACTGATTCTTACACCAAGAGTTTTGAATTGAGCGCTGATTGTTTAACTTAGCGTTCTGTTAGCGTTCTTTCCGAAACTTATTCTTACACCAAGAGTTTTGAATTGAGCGCCGATTGTTTAACTTAGCGTTCTTCCCGAAACTGATTCTTACACCAAGAGTTTTGAATTGAGCGCCGATTGTTTAACTTAGCGTTCTTCCCGAAACTGACTCTTACACCAAGAGTTTTGAATTGAGCGCCGATTGTTTAACTTAGCGTTCTTCCCGAAACTGATTCTTACACCAAGAGTTTTGAATTGAGCGCCGATTGTTTAACTTAGCGTTCTTCCCGAAACTGATTCTTACACCAAGAGTTTTGAATTGAGCGCCGATTTTTTAACTTAGCGTTCTTCCCGAAACTGATTCTTACACCAAGAGTTTTGAATTGAGCGCCGATTGTTTAACTTAGCGTTCTTCCCGAAACTGATTCTTACACCAAGAGTTTTGAATTGAGCGCCGATTGTTTAACTTAGCGTTCTTCCCGAAACTGACTCTTACACCAAGAGTTTTGAATTGAGCGCCGATTATTTAACTTAGCGTTCTGTTAGCGTTCTTACCTAAACTGATTCTAATACACCAAGAGTTTTGAATTGAGCGCCGATAGTTTAACTTAGCGTTATGTTAGCGTTCTTACCGAAACTTATTCTTTCACCAAGAGTTTTGAATTGAGCGCCGATTGTTTAACTTAGCGTTCTCTTAGCGTTCTTACCGAAACTAATTATTACACCAAGAGTTTTGAACTGAGCGCCGATTGTTTAACTTAGCGTTCTGTTAGCGTTCTTACCTAAACTGATTCTTACACCAAGAGTTTTGAATTGAGCGCCGATAGTTTAACTTAACGTTCTGTTAGCGTTCTTACCGAAACTTATTCTTTTACCAAGAGTTTTGAATTGAGCGCCGATTGTTTAACTTATAGCGTTCTGTTAGCGTTCTTACCGAAACTGATTCTTACACCAAGAGTTTTGAATTGAGCGCTGATTGTTTAACTTAGCGTTCTGTTAGCGTTCTTCCCGAAACTTATTCTTACACCAAGAGTTTTGAATTGAGCGCCGATTGTTTAACTTAGCGTTCTTCCCGAAACTGATTCTTACACCATGAGTTTTGAATTGTCAGCGCCGATTGTTTAACTTAGCGTTCTTACCGAAACTGATTCTTACACCAAGAGTTTTGAACACTGAGCGCCGATTGTTTAACTTAGCGTTCTGTTAGCGTTCTTACCTAAACTGATTCTTACACCAAGAGTTTTGAATTGAGCGCCGATAGTTTAACTTAGCGTTCTGTTAGCGTTCTTACCGAAACTTATTCTTTCACCAAGAGTTTTGAATTGAGCGCCGATAGTTTAACTTAGCGTTCTGTTAGCGTTCTTCCCGAAACTGATTCTTACACCAAGAGTTTTGAATTGAGCGCCGATTGTTTAACTTAGCGTTCTCTTAGCGTTCTTACCGAAACTGATTATTACACCAAGAGTTTTGAACTGAGCGCCGATTGTTTAACTTAGCGTTCTGTTAGCGTTCTTATACCTAAACTGATTCTTACACCAACAGTTTTGAATTGAGCGCCGATAGTTTAACTTAGCGTTCTGTTAGCGTTCTTACCGAAACTTATTCTTTTACCAAGAGTTTTGAATTGAGCGCCGATTGTTTAACTTATAGCGTTCTGTTAGCGTTCTTCCCGAAACTTATTCTTACACCAAGAGTTTTGAATTGAGCGCCGATTGTTTAACTTAGCGTTCTTCCCGAAACTGATTCTTACACCATGAGTTTTGAATTGTCAGCGCCGATTGTTTAACTTAGCGTTCTTCCCGAAACTGATTCTTACACCAAGAGTTTTGAATTGGGCGCCGATTGTTTAACTTAGCGTTCTCTTAGCATTCTTACCGAAACTTATTCTTTCACCAAGAGTTTTGAATTGAGCGCCGATAGTTTAACTTAGCGTTCTGTTAGCGTTCTTACCGAAAGTTATTCTTTCACCAAGGAGTTTTGAATTGAGCGCTGATTGTTTAACTTAGCGTTCTGTTAGCGGTCTTACCGAAACTGATTATTACACCAAGAGTTTTGAACTGTTCGACGATTGCCGTTTAACTTAGCGTTCTGTTAGCGTTCTTACCGAAACTGATTCTTACACCAAGAGTTTTGAACACTGAGCGCCGATTGTTTAACTTAGCGTTCTGTTAGCGTTCTTCCCGAAACTGACTCTTACACCAAGAGTTTTGAATTGAGCGCCGATTATTTAACTTAGCGTTCTCTTAGCGTTCTTACCGAAACTGATTCTTACACCAAGAGTTTTGAACACTGAGCGCCGATTGTTTAACTTAGCGTTCTGTTAGCGTTGTTACCTAAACTGATTCTTACACCAAGAGTTTTGAATTGAGCGCCGATAGTTTAACTTAGCGTTCTGTTAGCGTTCTTACCGAAACTGATTCTTTCACCAAGAGTTTTGAATTGAGCGCCGATAGTTTAACTTAGCGTTCTGTTAGCGTTCTTCCCGAAACTGACTCTTACACCAAGAGTTTTGAATTGAGCGCCGATTATTTAACTTAGCGTTCTCTTAGCGTTCTTACCGAAACTGATTCTTACACCAAGAGTTTTGAACACTGAGCGCCGATTGTTTAACTTAGCGTTCTGTTAGCGTTGTTACCTAAACTGATTCTTACACCAAGAGTTTTGAATTGAGCGCCGATAGTTTAACTTAGCGTTCTGTTAGCGTTCTTACCGAAACTTATTCTTTCACCAAGAGTTTTGAATTGAGCGCCGATAGTTTAACTTAGCGTTCTGTTAGCGTTCTTCCCGAAACTGATTCTTACATCAAGAGTTTTGAATTGAGCGCCGATTGTTTAACTTAGCGTTCTGTTAGCGTTCTTACCTAAACTGATTCTTACACCAAGAGTTTTGAATTGAGCGCCGATAGTTTAACTTAGCGTTCTGTTAGCGTTCTTACCTAAACTGATTCTTACACCAAGAGTTTTGAATTGAGCGCCGATAGTTTAACTTAGCGTTCTGTTAGCGTTCTTACCGAAACTTATTCTTTTACCAAGAGTTTTGAATTGAGCGCCGATTGTTTAACTTATAGCGTTCTGTTAGCGTTCTTACCGAAACTTATTCTTTTACCAAGAGTTTTGAATTGAGCGCCGATTGTTTAACTTATAGCGTTCTGTTAGCGTTCTTCCCGAAACTTATTCTTACACCAAGAGTTTTGAATTGAGCGCCGATTGTTTAACTTAGCGTTCTTCCCGAAACTGATTCTTACACCATGAGTTTTGAATTGTCAGCGCCGATTGTTTAACTTAGCGTTCTTCCCGAAACTGATTCTTACACCAAGAGTTTTGAACTGAGCGCCGATTGTTTAACTTAGCGTTCTGTTAGCGTTCTTACCTAAACTGATTCTTACACCAAGAGTTTTGAATTGAGCGCCGATAGTTTAACTTAGCGTTCTGTTAGCGTTCTTACCGAAACTTATTCTTTCACCAAGAGTTTTGAATTGAGCGCCGATAGTTTAACTTAGCGTTCTTCCCGAAACTGATTCTTACACCAAGAGTTTTGAACTGAGCGCCGATTGTTTAACTTAGCGTTCTGTTAGCGTTCTTACCTAAACTGATTCTTACACCAAGAGTTTTGAATTGAGCGCCGATAGTTTAACTTAGCGTTCTGTTAGCGTTCTTACCGAAACTTATTCTTTTACCAAGAGTTTTGAATTGAGCGCCGATTGTTTAACTTATAGCGTTCTGTTAGCGTTCTTACCGAAACTTATTCTTTTACCAAGAGTTTTGAATTGAACGCCGATTGTTTAACTTATAGCGTTCTGTTAGCGTTCTTCCCGAAACTTATTCTTACACCAAGAGTTTTGAATTGAGCGCCGATTGTTTAACTTAGCGTTCTTCCCGAAACTGATTCTTACACCATGAGTTTTGAATTGTCAGCGCCGATTGTTTAACTTAGCGTTCTTCCCGAAACTGATTCTTACACCAAGAGTTTTGAACTGAGCGCCGATTGTTTAACTTAGCGTTCTGTTAGCGTTCTTACCTAAACTGATTCTTACACCAAGAGTTTTGAATTGAGCGCCGATAGTTTAACTTAGCGTTCTGTTAGCGTTCTTACCGAAACTTATTCTTTCACCAAGAGTTTTGAATTGAGCGCCGATAGTTTAACTTAGCGTTCTTCCCGAAACTGATTCTTACACCAAGAGTTTTGAATTGGGCGCCGATTGTTTAACTTAGCGTTCTCTTAGCGTTCTTACCGAAACTTATTCTTTTACCAAGAGTTTTGAATTGAGCGCCGATAGTTTAACTTAGCGTTCTGTTAGCGTTCTTACCGAAACTTATTCTTTCACCAAGAGTTTTGAATTGAGCGCCGATAGTTTAACTTAGCGTTCTTCCCGAAACTGATTCTTACACCAAGAGTTTTGAATTGGGCGCCGATTGTTTAACTTAGCGTTCTCTTAGCGTTCTTACCGAAACTGATTATTACACCAAGAGTTTTGAACAGAGCGCCGATTGTTTAACTTAGCGTTCTGTTAGCGTTCTTACCGAAACTTATTCTTTCACCAAGAGTTTTGAATTGAGCGCCGATAGTTTAACTTAGCGTTCTGTTAGCGTTCTTACCGAAAGTTATTCTTTCACCAAGGAGTTTTGAATTGAGCGCTGATTGTTTAACTTAGCGTTCTGTTAGCGTTCTTACCGAAACTGATTATTACAGCAAGAGTTTTGAACTGAGCGACGATTGCCGTTTAACTTAGCGTTCTGTTAGCGTTCTTTTCGAAACTTATTCTTACACCAAGAGGTTTGAATTGAGCGCCGATTGTTTAACTTAGCGTTCTTCCCGAAACTGATTCTTACACCATGAGTTTTGAATTGAGCGCCGATTGTTTAACTTAGCGTTCTCTTAGCGTTCTTACCGAAACTGATTCTTACACCAAGAGTTTTGAACTGAGCGCCGATTGTTTAACTTATAGCGTTCTGTTAGCGTTCTTACCTAAACTGATTCTTACACCAAGAGTTTTGAATTGAGCGCCGATAGTTTAACTTAGCGTTCTGTTAGCGTTCTTACCGAAACTGATTCTTTCACCAAGAGTTTTGAATTGAGCGCTGATTGTTTAACTTAGCGTTCTGTTAGCGTTCTTACCGAAACTGATTCTTACACCAAGAGTTTTGAATTGAGCGCCGTTTGTTTAACTTAACGTTCTTACCGAAGTAGACGGTAATTTTTTTTTATTGAACTAGAATCTCTTGGCCGAGTCAATTTTGTGAAATAAAATCATAACATAAAACCGCGAGGGTTATCAAAGCTGCTATGCCCCTTTCAAACGATTACATTCAAATCGTATCACAAACAAGTTTGAACACAGATTCCACATGCTTTAAGATTGAAAGTTCAGATGAAAATGAAACTCACGGTCGATAAGCTTTTATGTGGTTAAGTAATGATACATAGAGTTGGTTCTAATTAATGCTTCTGCATGTTACTTTTATTGATAACTCTCTGGAGAATTTGTGTACAAGTTTTATCTGTCAATCAACGTGAGATTGACAGGTTTGGCTTTGCGTTGAAGTGACGTAAATAACTTCACGTGACTGCTTGGACCAATCAAAAATCGTTTTTCACGGTCTATTGCTCTGACGAAGGGCTAGCGCTCGAAACGTCAGCTGCTACTCGCTTTCCACGGCGGTTAGCATACCTCAATCGACTTTAGTTGATTACATACCAGTGTTTATCTTCCCCGCCGACGCAGACCAAAACTAGTTTTTACAGGAACTAGTTGCCTATCCTATTGTGTAAGGGCAGCTCATTTGAATATGCCCATGAAACAAAGGTCATTCTGCGCGATGACGTATTCGCAATATTGCGGTTTCAGACAGTATTTTTCAATTTCCTATGACGTCACTCCGAATGTTTTGCAACGTTTCTCTAGACCGATTCCGATCTTGTCGCTACCAGTTCTTAACTAAAATCTGTTTTTGTTTTAACTGTTCAATTTTTTTAATCTTATCGTTCTCTATCAAGTCTCAGGGACAGAGCTTTTTTTTTTTTTTACCCATAACATTTGTTTACAATTTTTCTTATCATCGATTTACGGTTCGAGTCCTTCCAGGCTATCGCGGTTTCCAAACGAAAAGTCCAACTTCAATTTACTCTTAACAGCCTTTCAAGTCGTTCCAGTGTTTCTTTAGGGTTTCCTAAGTCATTTCCATTTCAGATCATACCGTTTATCGAGTCAAATCCAGTTCAGCAATTACGGCTTTTCGAGTCAACTTCGGCAGTTGCACTGTCCTTCAAATACTGTACGCAATGTACGGTTAAAACAATTTCTGATGTCCTAAGAACCACAGATAAATATCAACTATATAAATGTTTTTATACATCGTAACTGTCCAGAGATCGAACTCATCAACTTCACTGCATGGAATCGAGGCTGATATAAACCCACATGGTTAACGGCAAAGGTCAGCATTGATCACATTTGGTGTAGGAAACTAGAGACTGCACGCAGCCTGAATTCCGGCGTATCTATTGTAACGCGGACGATCTCATAATTACCCGCCTGTTTTGGCACATTACGAATGCACAATCACGAGTGACCACGAGTTAACACAAGTACTGAACAGGAGTGAACACGAGCGACTTCAAGTAAGCCATTTGTATGAAGCTGTTGTACAAAGGAAAGCGTGATGCAAACAGGGAACCATTTTAAGGAGTCGGACGACTGTCAAATGATTCCTCAAATCGTGGGTGTGTCGAGACGATTTCCTGATATAGGTTCCGAAGTGGTGAAGCATGAGAGGACGCAAGTGGGTGTGTACTGTAAGTACGTCGGCAAAATACTTTGTACCTTATCCTGGATTCCATTCATACTTCCCATTACCCACGCTGTGTTTCAAGTTTCGGGGTGTCTAAATCCCGAATAATCCTATTAGACGATTCTATACGCTTTTACGTCAAAGGATAAACCAGATCAAATTGCTGAAACAATCCATGACCGGAACTGGGCTGTTTTTTCTTCTTCATGTATCCAGTCGTATTCACCAGGATAACCCGGCTTGGCCGACTATAGTCTGCAATTTCATTTCATTTCTCACACAATGAGTAAGGAATTGCTATTTTTTCATTTAGTTTTCTATCACTGAGTGTGTTTTTAATATAGACATAATTAGAATAGTTGAAGCTAGGGGTAAATCTTTGTTTTTCGTTAGATTAGAGTACTTCAGCCGGAATTTTAAAACTGTTTATTTTAAAACTGTTTTTATTGTAACATTTATGAGACAATTTTATTTTATTCCATTATTCCACTGTTCATGATTTCTACGGGTTATCTCTAGCAGTAGCACACTCCGACGGAACGTCTGGGTGTTACTGTACTGGCCTGACCTAAGTTACTGCGTATATATAGGCATTCTAAACTGTTTGCATACTAAGAATACAGTTTATCGCTAGCAATAGCATGCTCCGACGAAACATCTGGGTGCCACTGGTCTGACATGAAGTTACTCCGTACGCATTTAAAATGTTTACATACAAAAATACAGTTTATCGCTACCAGTAGCACGCTCCGACGAAACATCTGTGTGCTACTGGTCTGACCTGAAGTTACTCCGTACGCATTCAAAATGTTTACATACAAAAAATACAGTTTATCGCTAGCAGGATGCCAAGATGATCGAACTGAGACCTAGAAAATATGACCGACTTGAATGAAATAGCCAATCTTGAATATTTACCGCCGCAAGGGCCTAACGACCGATTCCGTAACCTGTTTTATGACTTTGAGACCATGCCTTTCGAAGAACATCATGTCGTCAATTTGTTTGTCTCCATCAAAGTGTGTGGACTTTGTCAAGACAATCCTGTCGATTTTCCTTCTCCCCAGTAGGGCGTGCGTCAACGTGTGGGGTACAGCGTACGAGAATTTTGCGAATTTGCGTTGCTCCCTAACATTTCCGGTTACATCATGATGGCGCATAATTTCTAGTGTTATTACTGCCATTCTGCAGTTCCTGTTTGACAACGGTTATCGTTATATCTTCATTTGAAAAACTTAAACATTTGTTTCAAAGACAGTGTTTGTTTCCTTCCTATCCCTTTAAGTGCCTTTGGAAAAACCTTCGATTTACCACAATCGAAGACGCTTTTTCCCATTTTCTTCAAACGTACTGGTGCGGACCACGACAGCGGTCAATCGTACCAAGAGTACATAGGTCCCCTGCCGGATTTGAAACAATATGGTATTGCAACCCTGGATAAGAAGAACGCTGCCGAATTGACCGAGTGGCATTCTCAAAACCGGCGTGAAGGTTATGTATTTGACTTTCAGAAGAACATGCTCGAGTATTGCATCCAAAATACGGTGGTTTTGATGCTGGGGTATTTGTCCTTTCGGAAGGCATTTGCGAAAGAATTTGAAGTGGATACTTTCACCGACTGCTGCACCACATGTTTACGTACATACTTGAAACACTTTCTTCCAGAACGTTTAATCGGTATCATTCCGCCTTTAGCTACCGCGGCCATGGTGTGCCGATCAGTGATGGCTTTAAAACAATGGCATCTAATGGAGCAAAAGTCCGGAAAGTATTATCACAAAGCATCGTCTTGGAATGGGGAGGCGGTTTTGGTAGGGGCTAAGGTCGACGGTTATCATGCCGAGTCGAACGAGGTAGTTCAAGTCCATGGCTGCCTATTTTATGGGTGCGAAAAGCATTATTCGCCCAACACCTCCAACCCTTTAACCGGCTGTTGTATTCAAGATTTAAGAACGCGCACACAGGAACGGATTCAGGCTTTGAGAAACGCGGGGTTAACGGTCACCGAGATTTGGAAGCATGATGTGACCCCAAAGTTGGAACGGTTGGAGAAAGACAATTACACGTTTCCCATTTGGATCACACGATTTGAGCCTTTGAAAGAGCGAGAGGCATTCTGTTTGTTGTACTCCGTCAAGCCATTGTACTCCTTGTACCATCGGGGCTAGACGACGCCGTTGCCGTCGACGCGGTAGAGGTTTGGCCAGTAAACTTGCAGGCATCAAAGACTACATAAAAAATAAAGCCATCATTTATGCGGGTGACTCTGCAGGACGTACCCTCAAAACCGTACTGGCTGGAACTAAGCATGGAAAAGATGCTATCCAATTTGCGAAGCAATTGGTGAAAAAGCTATAAAAACAAAACTCTTACCGGTGACTGACCCATATTCCCCACACGATGGCGAAGCCGAAAGGAGTCCGTTTCTCAAGAAGGAATAGTCGGGTGAAACGTCATATTGGAGCACTAGGGAGTCTCATATTTTACCATCCTCATCATCATCATTATGGGTAGACGCGGAGGTAATAATAAAATGTCAAAGACATCTCAAAATCTTCAGGGAGCTCGTAATCTATTCACGCTACAATGGGTATAAATCAGTGTTTCCACCCCGCACCGGTCGTAGTAACAACCAAACCGCCGACCTTCATCACTGTGGCTGGAAGGCATGTCTACTTGAACAAACTTAAAGGCCGACGTTAGAGGAAAACCAAGGTCGCCATGTCTTGTAGACTCTACCGCAATCGTAAATTTCTGACCGCATTAGGTTATGGAAAAAAACATCAGTGTCATAAATTGGCTTTAATGGCGTCATTGCTTTTAGCGAGGTAGCTCACAACTTCCTCCAGAGGAGAACACCCACATTACATTGAGGACTTCTACGATCCATTCGTAACAAGCCCGACATCGTGAAGGCCATACGTGTCTTGGGGGATCCCCGACAACCTTTGGCCAAACATAAGCCTACCTTACGACAACGTAGCGGTGATGTGTGCCCTATTATTGGGATGATTGCCTCTTCCGTTTTCACCTTAATCCTTAAACCGATTTTTAAAACCATCAAGAACAAAATCACAAACAATAGGACTGTAGAGACCCATAAATACAGGCGATGCCATGCATCCCAAATCAGTTGAAGCACGAAGTACAACGAGTGAGCTTACGTCGTCGAAAGAGACATGGGTAATCTACAGTTGGCAACGGGGGCTGAAGAGACACCTCAAACAGGCGGGGCTCGTGACACAGATCATAATGGCCAAACTTACTGCCATTCAGCAGCAAGAACGTATGACGCCTTATACTGAGAATGTGGTCGACGTCAATGACAACATCGTACGTATCAGGAACAGCAAGCTTACCTCGGAAACCAAAATCGACCTTTATGAAAACATGTTGAAGCGGTACAGACGTCTCTTGAACGATTCACGCGTTTAGCAGAAAAAACAACGTGATCCTACTGACGGTCTATCACCACCACCAGTTTATAAATCCTGAAAGAGTTTCCCATACACGGGATCGACTTAGCCAAAGGGAAAGAGAACGTTATAACTACATAAATGTGTTGCAGTTCTCTAGCTTTCTTATTAGTAACTAAAGGTATTCATCCATGCAGAATATGCAAGGTTCAATTGTTTTTACCAACTATATGTAGATATATTCTCCATTTTGTAATTTGTCTCCAGGCTGTGTCCATCAAGTGACGTCACAGTTCACCATTTGCATATTGAAAAAAATTGAATATCTCTGGAACGAGATGAGATATTGACAAACAAAAAACCCTATCCTTCCTCATTTCGAAAGGATTTTCAAATGAGGTCATCTTAATGTACGGTTCATAGGCACTTTAAATAATTATATTCACTTACAATAAGTGTTAAAACAGGATAATTAAAAGATATAAAAATAATCTAAAAGTTCTATAAAAAAGATAATATATACATATATGTGTGTGGTATAAACCTATATGTACAATATAAGATTAGTACTGAAATATTAAACTTTCTATAGAAACATGTGTATAGAATGAGACATATGATAAAACTGACGCGAACTCTATTAGCTTGCAGGCTCTGGTTGTATTTTTACCTGGTTTTGGATTTTGGGTTCCTGTAGTGGGAGACAAGTACTTTAGATGCATCGAACTTGTGCTTACTTCTTGAATCATGTAATGAACTATTGACAATAGGCAGTACATTGTGTAATCTGTGGTTGCTGTTACTAATTCTATGGTTAAATCTCCTGCCTACGCTGAAAAAGAGGAACTAACCCTGATTTAAATTACGCGCAGCGCACGTTTCTGCAGTCTTTATTATTGCTTAAAATATATTAATTTGTACGCCCATGGTTCCTTCAAAATTTATGCCCTAATAATTGCCCTCGAAGTACAATAAAGATGTAACCGCCTCATTTAGAGTGAATATCGTATGAGTACGTCGAGTGCATGTGCAAAGTTATCAATCCTAATACCGCATTGGCGGAATGTGATTCCATTCTTAGCCAATCACATCATGCGCCTGTCTGACCACGATGTTATCGTACATGCCATGCAAAACTGAACTTGAGAAATTACCGGCTCACATTTGAAACACAATGCGGGCCTTTTGTAGGAATGCAATCACGTGTTTGTACCAGATGGCAAAAAAAATCATTTTACGACTTTTTCTTTTAGTTGCAGAGGTAATTAAAAGAACATCTTAGCCTTCGATATCGTATCCCGAATTTGAATTCTGAAATGTTGGCAAGTATATATTCACTGCCAGTAGTTATCAAATACAAACCCACATAAGTTTATACACAATACATATTAAAATAATGAGCTTGGGCAGCCTGTGGTTTTCCATGCCTCGGAGAATAATTATCATTTTAATGTTGTTGACGAACTTCCTTAACCTAAAGCTCATGTCACGCAACCAAATTGTCCTACCATTGTACAGATTGTAGGCTGTGTTTATCTGCGAAAAACGCTATTTGAGATATAAGCTGGGTTGTTTTCGTTTGGCGAACTAAAATCTATCCTTATAGTTGTGAAAAAGTTCGTTTACAAAGACCTACAATTTTATACCAAGAAGACAACATAGGTAAAGAAAGTCGGTTGTTGATTTTAACACTGACAGTTAGCTTTTGTTTCAGTTAACTCCCTAATCGGATTTAACTGCATGGAGCTATGGAGTTGATTTAAAGAAGAAGGACAGAGCTACGACGAAGATCTAAACAACGAAGAAAGGAAACCATAGTTGTACTTGATCACAAGCCACAAAATGTGCTCTTCGAAGAGCCGACATTTTGCGATATTAATCATGGGTGCCGTATTGATATTGCTTGGAATTCTAATGTTCGTTTTGACACATTTCACATATCCAAGGGATTACGTGTTGGCTTCCTTTCCATCTCTGTTCTCAAATTTCTGGGTTGGAATACCGGTAAGTAAAAACTAGTCATAATGTAAACACCTAATATGTTATGCAACATTGACGAAATCATGCATACATGTCATTGATATGCCGATAGTACGAGTTTTTCTCCGGCTTCTTCGAGGGTTTTTCTCCCGATTCTTCAAGGGATTTTCTCCTGGTTCTCCAATTTTCCTTCCTGCACAAACACCAACCTATAAAGACACCTAAATTCCAATTCCATCTCGGAAAGCACGTGCACCTTATAAAATGAGCTACTTGAAGCTGCACAGTGCTATGTGGATAAATTATACGATTTTATATATGTAAAACCTCATTCTTCTATGAACTGTTTGAAAAAGAGCGGCCTACTCGGTTTCACTTCCAGAAAGAAACTATTGCTGATGAGTAAATAAATTCGAATACATTTAATAAGCCATTTAGTAATTTATGGATTAATCGGATTTGTCCATATTGATCGATTAAGCTTCATTTATCGATAGCTTTCGATTTTTCATCGATTGGCGTTTCGATATCGATTAAAAATCGGTTGCTTATACTGATCAGGTCGGAGCGGATGCTCGCAAAACGTCAGGTTAGAAAGAAAGCCAGAAACCAGTAAGAACAAAAACCGAAATCATTATAGTATTTCCCTATTTTTCTTTGTAAATGTCTGGAGCCAATGTCGTTTGAATAAACACCTTTCTCGTTACAACCAAGGCGATCGTCACCGGAATATTTGGAATTATCGCTGGTGTCTACAGCAAGAGAAAATGTGTGGTAGGTAACATAAAAATTCATAAAATTTAATATACGTGTTCATAATATAAAATACGGAAGCAATACGATTATTATTATTATTATTATTATTATCATAATTATCACTATTATTATCGTCGTCATCATCATCGTTATTATCATCACTAGTAGTAGTAGTAGTAGTAGTAGTAGTAGTAGTAGTAGTAGTAGTAGTAGTAGTAGTAGTAGTAGTAGTAGTAGTAGTAGTAGTAGTAGTAGTAGTAGTAGTAATAGTAGCAGTACTAGTGTTGCAGTCAAGAAAAAATGACAGATGTTTCGAAACCAGTCTATCAATCAATTTGGGCATTCCAATGATCAAATTTTCTCAATTCTTTGTATGATTTGTAGGTGATAGATCTTAGATGCCATGCCTTTATAACACTCATATGCGGGCTGGGAATGATTATGATGACCATTATAATTATGGCTATCAGGAAATGTTGTAAGTATATTTTATTGGAAAACGCCAGAATAACAAAAGCCCACGAATTTGAACTAAAGGGTCTTATGCAGGATACAATCACGTAGCTGATTTCATTTATTTAAAGGCACTTGTACGAGATCGGTAGTGTTATTAGCGAAACCTGTTTGTAAATGCTATTTCCACCTCCAATCGATCTTTCTAAAAGAGCGTTTATATTTTGTTTGCCATCCATTTCCCCTCAAATATCAATCTAAATTCCAATTCGCAGTTTTTTTTTGGAAACACGAGCTCTATTCATTGGTTATTGAAGTGATATATCAGCACGTGACTGTTTCCAGTAAAGCCTTTTCCATGGGATCACGAGCGCAGTTCATTGGTTATTGAAGTGATATATCAGCACGTGACTGTTTCCAGTAAAGCCTTTCCCATGGGATCACGAGCGCAGTTCATTGGTTATTGAAGTGATATATCAGCACGTGACACTTTCCAGTAAAGCCTTTCCCATGGGATCACGAGCGCAGTTCATTGGTTATTGAAGTGATATATCAGCACGTGACTGTTTCCTGCAAAAGGCTTATTATTTAAATGAAGTAGATTCGATTGTAAGTCTTTCAAAAGGTCGCTCAAAGTATTACTGAAATAACACTAATGTTGTTTTTAAAGACAGGTTAAATCGATATCATAACAATAGTTGAAACAGTATTTTTGGCCTAAAAGTTACATTCTCATTATGGTAAGATGTTTGCAAGTCCCGTACAAATTTCACTCAAGTTAAAAGGAGAGCCGGCAATATTTCAGATTTGTTTCACTTGTACATATTTCTCTTGTTCCACCTAATTTCTCTCTATTATAAAATTACATTAGTTGCAGCCGACAGACTGAAAGGCTGCGGTAATGCCTTAGATTCACTACGTCTGGACTATCGTTACACAGCAGCGGCGGCAGGTGTTGGGTCAGCGGCTACCGTATTAGCTTTAGTGACCTTGATTCTCTCGTGCAGAGATGGTCGCAGTTGCTGTGGAGCTGGACAATCGGTGAGAAACTATATACCTACAAACATTTGACATGTTCGACTTCTTAAAGGGGACCTCTCAAATGTTTGTTATGGATACCTAAATAAATCTAATGCTATGTTTGTTTCCTTAAAGTCAGTTATGGACCGATTTTCCTCATTTGAATTTCTCAGGCGCCGCCATCTTGGATCTTATGACGTCACACGGTTGCCCCATATCGTAAAAAGACAATAGCTCTTTTTGTGTTACAACAAACATTGTAACATTAAAGTGCATATAAGCCCTAGTCAGTTATCTCTGATATCCATTGTACATGAAGTGGATAGTCCAATGGTAGAATATTTCTTGATTGTGGTGTTGCGTCTACGAGATATAAAGGTTTATATTTCCAATCTGCTAATGATGTGATGCAGTAGTATAGGTGGAGTCAAAATGATACCACTTTTTTCTTGCACAAGGACGTCAAAAAGTGAATTCGGAAATCCACTTTTTGACGTCCTTGTGCAAGAAAAAAGTTGTATCATTTTGACTCCACCTATACTACTGGGGTCATAAGGGTCTCTCGCAACGTCCACCTAAGAATCCAAACTTGAGTAACTGTTAGAGATATCCTAACATATAGTTATACCGAAGAGCCCAAGTTGTCACTAGACACCTAAAAATCCAAACTTGAGTAACTGTTAGAGATATCCTAACGTATAGTTATACCGAAGAGAGAATGGCGAGTTCAAAGCTTTTCAACGTAGGCGATGTGGTCGAAGCATTCGAAAGGGCCAAAGAAGATGGGCAATCCCATGGATCCGTCATATCGTTCGACTGGACCCATCCTAGGAACGGACCGAACGGATGCAAGTACGTTTCCGTATTCTTCGACATTGGCGATGGACCTCATCCGGCTGTCTTTCGGTTCGAAGGGGAAAAGCACGTGGGACGGATAGCACCATACAACGAAGAAGACGTAGGCAAAAAACGCGATCGACATCCTTGCCTACAATTTCAGAAGTGGAACGACTTTGTACGTACGGAGGACGATGGAATCACGATTAAGAAAAATGACAATGGAGAATTGGATCTTCCTTCCGACGACAAGCTAAGTCCTACTTTCAAACTAGTCGAACACCTAGATTGGGCTTTCGATTGCGAAGTAAGTAAACTCATCGAAGACAAAAAGATCTGCATGCGCAATCCACGTAAACGCAGTCCACCTGGAAAGGTCGACGCCATTATCGTCCCTAATACTAGGATAGCTCCAATGATTCAAAGGTTTATTTCTATGAATTCTACTGTTAATGCTGGAGGTCGACTAGCTAATCCTATAATGAGGATGAGAGCGAAATGCGACTACAAGACTGGAACACCTAACGGTCAATTCTTTGACAAAAGTAAGTCGTACTCCGATGGGGACAACACTACGTACGAACCTCTCGTCGATGAGAACTCTAGCGGTCTTAACATCGACAACATAAGCAAACTCATCCTACCAGGTTCTATTCACGATGGTATTTGCAACGCCTCAAGTATTTGTGCAAGTAGTATGGGACTTTCATACCCACTAGATGTTGAGATCGACATAGTACGACAACCATCGAAGAAGAATAGATACGACCAACGAGACGTTTATGCCGCCAATACTAAGCATAGTGCCAGTGTGGACGCAGCCGCAGAAGATGAGTGAACCGAACGCACGTAGGTAATGGAGGGCAAAAAAAAAAAAAATGAAGAAAAGTCGTTGCATGACCCTTCTTCATTTTTTTTTCTTTTTTCCCTTTTCTATGTCCAAATTGTCACTAGACATTCTCACACCTAAGAATCCAAACTTGATAACCTATTAGAGATATGATTACTATACTGCATATCGATCTCTTCCACTATGGATAATATATCGTGCCTCCCTCTAGAAATCTTGACTAAGATCGTAGAGCATGCAGGTCCTACGTCATTCGCAAGCATCGCAAGGACATCGAAACGCCTAAACGGTGCCGCATCTCTCGCGCGCTACAAAGACGTAGACCAAGAGTTCCGTAGACAAGTACTATGTCTTGGTTTGAGGCCTACTCGTAATGACAAAGATCGAGACGAATTGGCTAGGACTTTCGGTATTTCCGCAAGCCACATCGACGATAGCCTTCCTCTTATCTACGCCAGCGAACATGGTAATCTTAATATTGTTACGTGGCTCACCAAGCACTTACGTTTCGATAAAATGGATAGATACACCAATCATACTCTATGCGCTGCCTTAACGTATGGTCATCTTGGTATCGCTAAGTGGCTCACTAAGCACTTCCAGTTCACCAAAGAGGGTAAAGCCGTCACGTTTGCTATACTAGATGCCAGTACGAATGGTCATCTTAATATCATCAAGTGGCTCATTCGACGTTTTCAGATAACCATAGAGTATGAATACGTTCATCATGCTCTACTATGCGCCTGTAGCAATGGTCATCTTGATACCGCTAAATGGCTCGTTAAGTGGCTCATTAAGAACTCCCATCTCACCATAGAGGACGAAAATGCCCTACTAGATTACTATGTGAATGCTTATGCTGCCATATAGGAAGAAGAAGAATCCGATTGAATTTAACTGCACCTAAAAAGTCCAAACTTGAGTAACTGTTAGAGGAGTGATTAGTATACTGTATATCACCACCAAATGGTATTAGTATATATTCTTTATTCCACGATATTAGCTTACGTTGTCATCTTAGTACGCATTAACACCATACAGATCGAACATGTCGAAGAAGAACTCGAACGTAGACACCGCAATGACTTGTGATTGGTTGATGCGAGGAAAGGACACGAAATGCCCAAAGAAGATTTCGAAGACATCGAAGTTCTGTGCCCAGCACAACTGCCAAATCTCAAAAGGCTGTGCCCCATTCGTACCATGCTCGAAGTGCGGTAAAGGATGTCGTACTAGTTACGGGCTTTGCTCAGGATGCGACCGTCTCGCCATCAAGAAGTGTTCCCATATAAGACGCGCTAAGAAGTCCAGCAAGACACTAGAGGATCCAAGAAAGGAGGAACTTGCAGAGCCAAACGTGGTGGAACCGGAGGAGCCTGCTGAGGTAGCATTGCCCGCGGAACCAAGAGTGCTGGAACCAGAGGAAGGTCTCGGAGAGTCTCTCAGCCATGCTCTCGACGAGGTGTTGGCTGCCTTGAGGAGCGAGAAGGACGATTAGGAATCGCCACAAAAAAAAAAAAAAAAAAAAAGAA
This sequence comes from Actinernus sp. WN-2022, assembly GCA_030867875.1. NCBI lineage: Eukaryota > Metazoa > Cnidaria > Anthozoa > Actiniaria > Actinernidae > Actinernus > Actinernus sp. WN-2022. The sequence goes on from JAOWCC010001501.1 coordinate 37,240,882, forward strand.
TGAAGAAAGTCGTTGCGTGACCCTCTTCATTTTTATTTATTTTTTTATTTATTTTTTCTTTCTATTAAACGGATGACGAGCTCATCAGATTGTTTGGTCCTGGGACTTGTAGAAGCCTGCATATCAAACCACAATTGCATATTAACACCAGTGAAACATGTTCTGATTGTCTCTGCACCTTGGAAATACAAGGAACGGAATTCGTGTGTCCCACATGTGGTCTAGTTTCCGAGGTCGAACCATGTGAAGAAACGAAGATCGATGTTGCTACTACTCGATTGCGTATAGTAGGTCCGGACGGATTTCAGTATCAAAGTGATCTAGACCGCGCAAAACCAAAGCAAAGCGATAACACGAACCTGCAACGACGAACGCTCCTACGAGAACTACAATCGTACAACACTATTTACAAACAAAGTTATGACCTATCGTTCCCTATGAACACGTTAGGAATCGTAGCCGACGCATTTATCCAAGTAATGAAAGTTTGTCTCAAGCGTAGCGATGTTAAGAAAAATATTTTAGCTGCTCTACTCTACCATGCATGCATACAATGTGGGTTCGTCCGATCTAGAGGCGAGGTTGCTCGCTTCATGCAACTAAACGACAGAAGCATCTGTAGCGGAGAGGTCTTTATACGTTCTCTGTATAACGACGATAAGATTGATGTAGACTTGGATGTCGAGCACATAGTTCCTCACATTGCAACGACTTTCCTTAAACTCGATCCTCAAGGAGTACCTATGGACGTTCAACAAATAGTCCATGAGGTTGTTACTACAGCGATAGAAAACAATATAGGCCCCAGATCAATACTTAAGACGAAAGTCGTTGGAGCAAGTTACGAGGTGCTACGTCGTTTAGGATCGTCTATGTCTCTTAACGATGTCGTTAAACGATGTGACGTATTTGGAAGTGCGGTCGAGCGTTTTGTCAAGGAGTTGTTTTCTTACCATTCCTACTTTGAGCCAATCTACACTAGACATGGGCTAACTAGCAGTAGGACTTAGCGAAGTGAAAGTGAGAACCACGTTCGTTCCTTTCATAGGAAATATCTATTCTTACCCCACTAAGCTGCCAAGTTTTTCTCGCATTTCCTTTTGCACTTCTTGCTTGAGTTCGGCTCGAACCCGATCCGGACTTTTTTCACCCATGGAAGTCTCACGACGAATTTCAGACCTCATGATCTCATACTTATTCGCTTCGTTCAGGATGAGACTGTATTCGGAGTCGGATATGTTTTCATCGCGTAAGGCCTTCGATACTAGATCGCGAATCGTATTGATTTTCGCCTTTGCCAACATAGTTGTCCTTTCATGCTTAGAAACCTTCATTCCTAACTTCTTAGCTCCAATGGTCGTAGATGCTGAAATTAATCCACATAGCCCACCAATAACTCCAAGTGGTAGACCAATCACTATTCCAACCCCAGTCAACGCTACGCCCAATCCAGATCCAGATAAGATCACAGATAGACCTCCAGTTACCACTGCGATACCATGAACTATTCCTTGAGAACGTGCATATTTCTTGCGCACACCTTCGTAGTGCCTTTCTTGAACTTCTATGTCCGAAAGCGTGTCTCGGATCGTTTGCAGTCTAAAGTTCTTTCCAGTGTCACTAGCAATCTGTGGATAGATACTTGGTGCTGAGGGAAACGGTTGAATCGAGTCGCCTTCCATTGTACGTTATACATATAACTTACTCAAGCTTCAACACGTATCGTATAGGTCGACCACGGAAGTCTACCACGTTGCCTTTCTCATCACGAATTGTCAGACGAAGGCTGTTTAGCGTTGTACCTAGAGCTTGCAGGGCTTGGGGATTCGTTATAGTATAGATCGTTTTCTGAAACCAAGGACCTCGGACCTCTATGCTAGCCAAGACTTTCGATCGTTTTCCCTCTAGGAGTGAGAAACCGGAATCCACCGCATCGCAATAGACATACATTGTGTAGATATCTTTGATCTTAATAGGGTAATTACCAACTTTTAGCAGAAACTCGTTATTCCCTTCTTCTCCACCTTCGACACCTAATAGTGTGTAGAAATTTTTATCGAACTTGATTGGTTTCTTAACTACTAGAGCGTGGTCCCTAAGGAGGGTATTGCTCTTAAATTCCACGATACCAGCACTACTTGCAGGCTTTAAGGCACTCTTGATTTTCTTAAAATTGTAAGACCCTACAGCAACATCGTGTGGGAACATAATACTACCGGCATTCCACCTGAACGAGCCCGCCTCCGTTAGGTTCCACCAACTGTTCTCAAAAGCGATCTCGAGTAGCGAAACGTTCTGTATAAGAATAGGGTCGTCGAAGTAGACAGTATGGTCGGCAAATGTTGTGGTGACATTAAGGATCGCCATTACGTATTAAAGGTATAACTATATGTATGTATAGCTTCAACATGGCAGATGCATGGCAACAGTTCAAGTACCTATTTCCTAATGCCGTACTTAGTTGGTTCGAATCTACTTCCGATAATGTTAATTTCATTGATCGGGGAATGTCTCATCGCGTGTTCACGGAGGAAGGTCCTCCTACTAAGACGGGAGGTGGTAAATTGATGGGGTGGCTTGGTCGCACTGGTAAGGCTCTAGATGTAGCACTTGGTGGTAAGTCAGTTTACGAGAGCGTACTATCGCGCGGGAACACGAAGGTCTTTCCAAACGCGATTGGATAGAAGAAAACGATAAGATCGCAACGTTGAATGCAGATCTATTAGCGAAGTTCGAGAAACGATACCCACATACGGATCTTCACAAGTTCTATGCCTCTACGGAAGTGAACGGTCCAGGCAAATATTCGACGAGTATTTGGTTTCGAGATGGAGATTCTAGCTATGTCGTTTACGGCGATGATGTCTCAAAGTTATCTGCAGTCACTCAAAGACGCATCGATGACGCATTGCAGGGAATGGTTGATGGTTTCCAATCTACGTTGACCCTAGATAAGAGTGCGAAATATCCTATTCGAGCAGTTCCTTTTACCGAACCGGCACAAGATATCGATCTCACCAAGTTATGGATATACGTCACACCTACGAAGAAGTTCGAAGCAGGCGTTCCAAATATATTCAAGGAGATCGTTGTAAAGCATACGGCAGCAAAGGAGTCTCGTAGATGGTTATCAGGTCCGGATTTCAAGTACTGGCCTCAACAATTGAATTTCGCAACGTGGTGTGCAACTTCCGGATGTGGAGTATCGTTGTTCGACCCTACTTTCAAAACATATCCACCAGTCGTTCAGGGGTTCCTACGATTCCATGTTTATTTCACGATACGAAGAATTCTACACGAACTTGGAGCTCCTCTACCTGGTAACCGTGCTTTCAAGCAACTCGACAATCTCTATAGCAAATCAGTCCTTGAGAAATTGTGCATCGAATTCGGTATATCTCGAACGCCAGACTTTCGGTGGGATGGCTTAGGAGACGTCTACGTAAACTCTCATGGAAGAATGGTGAACTATACGGAGAAGTACGCACATAATACTTCGTACTCTGCGAAGTGGCCTGGTGGTGACTTTAAGTTTCCTGAGGAGAGTCGTACGGACTATCAGTTTCCTTTATCGTACATTAGCAATAACAACGGTAAGCAATACAATTGGTTTACGCCACCAATCGGTAGAGGTTTGACGAATGCTGGATTGGGTAGATTGAATCGATCTGTCGAAGCTTTTGGATATTGTATTCTAGGCGCTCAAAACGATCTTAACGAATCCATCGTAGATAGTTTCAACGTCAAAGAAAAGTTTAAGAGCTTAGTCGAAGGCGCTATTCTCGTAAACGATTTAGTGGTGAGCTACAAAAACTATCTTACTGCTATAACGACGACGCATAAGAGGCTCGATCTAGCAATAGCTATAGGTGTGCGATTATTGCCAAGCAATCTAGTGTACTATCTTGGTAAGAAAGATGGCTATAGGAATCCAACCCCGAAAGCTACGAAAGATATGATGCTAGGCACTAACGACATCAATGTAGAAGTCAAAGGACGTCCGCCTCCTATGGAAGGACCACCAGATAAGAAATTGGTGCCGCCTAATGAGACGCACGAGAAACGAGTTCCTGTACCAAGGGCTATCCCACAACATGAGATCAATCTCGCAGTGACATCCATTGCCGCAGCTGGAATTGCATGGACGTTGTTTCGTTAACGTCGTTTGTATTGCTCCACTACGAAGACCACTGCTGCTACGATTAACAACCAAATGTTGTTTGCTAAGACTCCAACAACGTCAGCAGCCATACTGAATATGAAACTCGCAATTGGCCCAATCATCTTAGGTAGAATCTCCTCTAACTTTTTACATATTGCTTTTAAGGCTTTGGCAGTTGTTTTAGCGACTGCTTTGGCAGCATCTCCAACTCCCGGTACTATCGAGGGAACTGCCTTCGTCAGATTGGAAACTATTACGCCGATCACAGTACTTACCGCAGCTACCACGCTAATTATACTGACTCCATACTTCTTGAAGATGATTCTTATACGATCCCTAAGTGGCATCCGTTCTACTATAGCTTCTTCTATTTGTTCTAGGACTGCTTGCTCCTCCTGATCGGTCTTTATTTTATTAGTAGCGTTTTCTTTCTGAGTTTCGGTAGACGTAGGGTCTTTGAGTATTTCTTCATTTCGTTCGATCCTCTCACTCAATTGGTCTCGAGCTACTATGACTTCTTCTACCATTTCTTCCCTCGAAGGTCCTAAGACTCCTTTGAGACCTTTTCCCATCTTCTTATATAGCCCACCCTTCGTGGTGGTCATAGGAATCGCTTTTTCTTTACTTCCATACTCGTGGATAGCGACTCTACCATCAGACAGGGTTGCAATCTCAAGCGTGCCTCGAATTCCCACGTCGTGGTATTTTTCCCAGACAGTCTCGAACATATTCTGTCTCGCATTTTCCGATAAACCCTGTTTGAAGACTACACCTCGATCGGTATACTTTGGGACTTTCTCTTCCTCCAGCTTCTCCAGGATTCTTTCATTTCTAGAAACGTTCGAGTCTTTCGAGTCGATGAGTTCGTCGATGTAATCATCATCTTCTATAGAAAACGAGGTTTCCTGATCCTTTGGCCTAGCGCCTTCTTTAGTGTAGTCGCGCATGGCTTTCATGTTGAGCGATTCTCTAGGCTCCACATTCGTTGAATCTGGAAAGAGACGTTTCCACTCCTCCTCCACATCGATAGCATCATCATAGTCTTTTCCTCTTTCAGCTTCATCAGTTCTTTCCTCATACCTCCCATCAAAGGCCATGTTAGACATAACTATATATATAGTTATATTCAACATGATCTCATCAAAGTTGGATCCCACACAAGCACGAAGAGAGCCTCATGCACTCAAGGCTCCACGAGACTTGTATAGGAAAACTTTCACTCGATCATCTGCCAATCCAGGTGAGACTCTATACGTAGAAGTCCCAAAGCTAGCAGAAGGCGTAGTACTAGTACCTGGTAGCTTAGCGCTATTGGGCGACATCGTACTATCTGGTGGACATGCGAATAACAGAGTCGTTTCGAACATTGGACGCTGCTTGGTCATACGTAGAATCTGTAGGATGGGAGCTGAAACAGTAGAAGACCTTGCCAGGTCAGACCTCCTACAAACGTACTCCGATGTATACCTATCTACACAGGAGAGAGAGTCGAGAGTACAACAAGGCATTCAATCAGAGAACGTAAACAAGCTACGATCGAAAGCTGGTGACGCAAGTACTTCGTCTGCTGCAGACAACGCGCTCCTAGCTGCATGTGGTTCCAAATATAGGATTCCATTAGATGTCGACATTCTGACACAACATGGAGTTCTATATCCATATGTCCTAGAAAATACCATTACGTTCGAGTTGACTCTAGCTCCTGCCGTTGAAATAGTAGTTGGATCGGATGCGACGAAGATAGGTACATACCAACTTACCAACATCCAACTAGAATACGAAGCAATCAGGGACGGAACGCTGGCTAGTAGTGCACTTCACAAATACGAAATCGGTACTGCATTCCTATACAACTACGCTGTTCACTTCAAGACAGTAGAGTTCGCTAAAGCATCCGATACTTTGATATCTCAAAACGTTAACGTTCCACGACGATCCTTTGCTGGACTACTTCTACTATTCGTAGATCCGCGCACTATTGGTACGCGAGATAGTGAAGCATTCTCGAATCCAGATATTTTGAAGGTAGAAGTAGATGTCAACGGGATTCCCAACAGACTCTTTCCAAGCGGCATGCTTCCCCTAGATTTCTGGCAGGCTGCAAAAGGCTGGTTTGGTACACATAATACTTCCATGACTCCAAAGAAGTTCTTTGAAAATAGATTCGCTATCCTAATCGATTGTCGCACAGCAAAAGATTCCACCGTTCATGGTGATGGATTGGCACAAACCGGCAGTGGAAAGGACATCGACATTCGCATACATAGAACTGCGAAGGGAAGTGGAAATGTGAAAATGCACGTCTACGTCCTTGCGGATGCTCAGGTCACGATATTGAACAGATCTCTTCAGAGTATATTATACTGATGGATTCTCTCGTAGAGCACGTGCCGTTCAACGCACTCATAGTCGGTCCGACGAATTGTGGGAAGACTGCGTTTCTCATAGAACAACTTCGTGGATCATTTCGTGGTAAGTTCGATTACATAGTACTGATTTGTCCTACGTATGCCCACAACAAAACTTATCGTGGATTTGCAAATCGAGATCCTCGTTTCTTCGTCATGTCACCACCGCAGGATGCCATCGATGCTACTTTGAGTATTTGCGCAACATTTTGGTCAGGTACCAATACTCTATTGATTCTCGATGATTGCGCCGCATCAAAGGACGTCAAGAAACGAACTGACAAGCTAGTAGACTTAGCCTTTTCTGCACGACATATAGGGCTTTCCATTTGGGTGCTGTCCCAACAACTAACGAGCATATGTAAACCCTTCCGCGAGAACGTAGCTATCGTAGTAGCATTTCATACAGCATCGGCCGTAGATGGCAAAGGATATTTGAGGATTATGGAGGCTCGCAAGAATGTAAAGAGTTACGAACGATACTTGGATCTCATAAGTTCGCTCGCATGTGCTTCTGTCTACGCCATCCTTTCGAGGTAGTGTTAGAGCTCCCAGCACCTACAACATATTATCATGGATGAATACATGAATGAACTGATTGATGAGTGCGCTATTACTTGCCCTCCAGTCGTGTTGGAACATCCAACCAAATTGGAGGGTGTCGAAGATTGTCGGGAAGCACTTGCAATCTTAGCTGCAATGGGTACAACGAAATAATATCTAGGACAGAATTTCTCAATAGTAGATATATCTAAGCTAGCTGAGAAGGACGTAAAACGTTTGCATAGTAGGTACCAGGCCGTAGTAGCAAAGCAAATAACGGGATGCTTAGTAAATGGAGCACTACGTTTAGCTACCCGCGCAGTCGCATACGTAGTTCCAATAGATGACAAACAAGAACTGCTTAAGGACCTACGAGAAGACCACCTAGTTCGCAACGAGATATCCGCTGTGGCCGGCCTATTATCACTCAAAGCAGGTCGATTAGTGGCTCTAGCTAGTGCCTTGTTCCACGTAGTTGATCACATAGTCGTTCCTACGACACCTGTTGAAACTTCACTACTACTTACTATACCGAATCAAGATGGAAGAAGCGGACCAGATAACTGCGAATCCTCCGACGACTGCACCAACTAAGGTAAAAAACCCAAAGTGCGTTGCAGCTGGAAAAGCACTAGCGGTAAGCAACAAACTCGCTAGAGAAGCTCAGGAGAGAGAGTTGTCGCGCGAAAGCGAACCACGCAAAGAAGAGAAAGGTCGATTCGAAAACCTGACTATCCTCGCAGTCATTGGTACTGGCGCTACATTGGTTGGCACGTACTATGCGTACAAGAAGTATGTAGATGGCAATAAGCGAGCTGTCGACGTTAGCACGACACAACCTGCAGCTCCGGCAAAGCCAACGGCACTAGACATGGAGTAACTCTTAGAGACTAGAGACCATACTTATATATGTCGAGATGGATAAAGAATTTATGAAGACGGCAACCGATGCAGCCATAATTCTTGGACTCGCTTCTGGTATTGGGTGGATCGTAAAGAAGACTACCAAGGAATCTATGCTTAGCGATCCTTCTTCTTCCCTAGTAAATTTCGCAAAGTGGAACGCCGTGATACTTGGTAGCTTATACGCGAAACAATATATTGAGAAACAAAAGATCATACCATAATGGCGGCAGCAATTGCTATGACAGTTTTCGGCGCTGTTTTGAATGCGACGGCATTTACTGGTGGTGGCATACTAGCTAGAATGATTGGAAAGGGTGATACGGATACAGAACGAGAGAGACACGATAGGGCCATAGAAAGACAAGAATCTGAAATGACAGCATATAGAACCGAACGTCAAAGACTATACGACTTTGCACAAAATCAGGAAAGTCTTGAACGCGACGCATACAACGTTCAAAGAGATACCAACAAAGCCTTCGTGCAATCCGATAAGTTACGTAAGGCGCTAGAACGGCTCGAAGGAATGAAAGAACCCCGCTTATCTGACTACTATCGCCCCTCAAACGATCAGAAGACTGGTGAGTTGCTCTACGTCGGTGGTGGAATGCTAGGCGCTGGATACGCTATTAGTAGATGGCTATAGATGCACTAGGTAACGTACTAGGTCGTACTAGGTAACGTACTAGGTCGTACTAGGTCGTACTAGGTAACGTACTAGGTCGTACTAGGTCGTACTAGGTAACGTACTAGGTCGTACTAGGTAACGTACTAGGTCGTACTAGGTAACGTACTAGAAACGTACTAGAAACGTACTAGGTACTACTAGGAACGTACTAGGTACTACTAGGAACGTACTAGGTACTACTAGGAACGTACTAGGTACTACTACTAGGCAACCACTAGGCTACTAGGTCACTACGAAAAGAAAAAAAAGAAGAAAAAAAGAGAAAAAAAGAAAGGAATAAGGCCTGGTTGGATAGGTTCTTATTCTTTTTTTTTTTTTTCTTTTTTTTTTTTCAGCTGTTGAAGGTTAGAATACATAGATGCATGATGGATTCTAAACTTGCGAATATCTTCTATGGGCCTATGGGCTATTGGAAAGGTCATGCTGCAATTGACAAGCTATCTGTAGCAGCGAAAGCATCAGAAGACGTAGCTAGGAGTTGGTTGGAAAAGCAATCTATGTGGCAAATATATCTACCACCACCAAAACACATTCCACGTCCGCATTGGACTGTATCGAAACCAAATGAAGTCCACCAAGCTGATTTGATATTTCTACCACACGATCGACCTGGGCGTGGACGAAAGCTATACAAGTACGCTTTAGTAGTAATCGACGTAGCTTCTCGATACAAAGAAGCCGAACCTTTGGCATCTAAAGATAGTGGTGAAGTCTCTGCTACATTCGAACGAATCTATAAACGTAGTCCACTCGAATGGCCAAAGACGTTGCAAGTAGACCCCGGTAGAGAATTCATGGGACGTATGTCTGAAACGCTAGAACTACATGGTACGAAAGTTCAACGAGGTGAGGCTGGTAATCATAGAGCGCAAGGCTTCGTCGAACGAGCGAATAGAACCCTAGCTGAGAGATTGTTTGGGTACCAATATGCACAAGAGATGGTACTCACATCTGAAGGATCGGATGCGCGTAGTAGAGAGTGGGTAGTTCGTTTACCAATGGTTATCAAAGCCATGAACAGTGAGGTGACTCGACTTACAGGAAAGGAGCCTTCGAATTCTGTAGTGACGCAGCAAGTAGATCTGAAGACTCCTACGTATTCGCGCACTGTTGGATTGAGAGAAGAGCGCCTACCATTCGACGTTCTAGTTCGATATCTCTACGCACCAGGAGAATTGGAAGGGGGTGAAAAACGTAGAGCTACTGATCCTGTGTGGAGTTTGCAGATATGCGTTATTTCGCGAAGTGTAGTATCTTCGGGACAGCCTGTGCTGTACTACCTTGCAAAGCGAGAAGGGGAGAAGGACGCACCCAAACGTGGATTCGTTCGTGAAGAGCTACAAGTTGTTCCTAGGGATACGGAACTACCACCAAAAGGAATTCTGTTTGTACCCAAGCGCTAGACAGCGTACTCTATTGGCTCGGTGTGGATTCCATCGGGAAGAACGTATCTTTTGTCGTAGTAAGCCGATAGCCCAAGCTTCCGTTGTTCGTAGGTTGCCATACCTTCTGTCAATAGTCGGAAGCCTCGGTTCTTCGCCATGTCGATACTACCCTGGAGGGCTGCTTCGAATCGAGCCCACGAAACGTCGTTGTGCCGCCTAGACATACCTTTGGTGGAATACTTCTTGCTGCCACCCGTATCGACATACCAAGCTTTAGAACATAGTGCAATGGCGCGTTGACCTTCGAATTCGAGTTTGAAGAGTCCTGGGGTACGACTGCTCCACTTGTCCCAAGCTAGCCATTCCTTCCTATTGGCTTCGAAATCCTCTCGTAGGTCTGATCGTACGACTTCATCGATGCTATTTCCAGAGATGGCAATGTACGCGCTGTCCGTATCCATCTGGATGTATTCGAAATCATCTCGGGCGATGTACTTATCGAGGAAGTCGTAGTAGAACTCGAGCATACGCAGCTTTGCGAGCTGGTACACAGCGATACCTACTTGGAAAGGTCGTTTGATTCGGACCTGGTCCTTCCTACTCTCGAGTTCGTATGCCTCGCCAATCTCTTCCAGGTCTTCGAACCAAGCACTCCGCAAAGCTTTGTCCACAATCTTCTCGTCTTTGGTATAGGTGACATCCGTTTGGCGTCCCAAGTCTTCGATCAACTTTCCATAGGCGCTGTTTCCCAGTAGCTTGAACACATCTGCCAGCAAAGCTTTACTTTTGTCTACGTCTCCCGTGCGTCGCGCCTCGGTGACTTGGTCCACGAACCATCCGAAGATTTCCTTAGGTTCGTAGTCTATCGTGCGGTAGACAGCAGTGATCACTGCGCCATGCTCGACGTACCAAAAGAGGAGAGGTTCATAGAGCAGCAACCTCTTTCCAGAAAGACTCCCAACTAGCTTCTTTTCCTCGCCGCGCTTTCTACCTGTCCTTGCGAGGTAGGCCAACATTTGTGGAGGGATTGCTTCCTTGGGGATTTCCTTGTTGTAGAAGAAGGGGGGCATCTCCTCGAATTTCTTCCACAATTCTTTTGGTATCTCGATATCTACTTCTGCATATCCAAACCACTCTCTGTTACGCAGACATTCGACAAAGTCTTCGGCGGCTGGACCTGGCTCGTCGTAGTGCACAACCGTTTCTTTTCCACAAGGCATTTCGAATTCCATGGTAGAAAGATATAGGGCGTTGGCATCGTATCCAAGAACTTTGCGACACACCTTGGTTCCACCCTGATGACTACGAATCTTAGTCACTCCTGCTTCGTGACGTCTGGTGAACACTATGCTTGGACCTCCCACGACAGCGCCTTTCAGCATGTGGTAGGCTTCCTCACCTGGAGCGTACATCTCAGCTCCTCTTTCTACACTACCTCGAAGCAGGAACTGTAGCGAGACTCCTGGGATGGACACTGCGTCTTTCAGCATGTCTACTCCCTTCTCGTGATAAAAATCTCGCATCTTTTCGAGTGCCTCTAGGAATGGGACTACGTCTAGATCGTTGTAGTATCGTAGCCAGTCTGCGAAGGTCTCCATTCCTTTATCGAGAAAGGTGCGCTTGCAGTCTTCGAACTCTGACCTAGATAGTAGGTGTTGACCTTTCAACTTCGAACCCCACTCTTGATAATCTGGTAATCCAACGTGATCCAACTTGTCGGGAGATTCGAACCACTCGTATGGGAAGAAACTCTTTTGCGACTCACATCCATAAGCAGTGATCCAACGTTCGTAGGAAGTTCCAGGTCCAAGGTAGTTCATCACATCGAGGAAACGGAAATCGGGAGTCAAGAGAAACATAGTGGTGTTGGCTTTCTTTGCTACTCTGACTTTCTTGCATGTGTCGGCAATAGATTCTACGAAATAGTTTCTGATCAGGTTGAGGTCATACCTGCCAGAGTTGAATCCCAATACGGGAACTTGGCTGATCCATTCGTCGATTCTCATCCGTTGTGCCTTCGATTGGGTGTCGAAGGAGAATTCAGGTGTCTTGGGGCAGAACCGTTCCGCAACGACTTCTCGGATTGCTTTCGCTCTTCGTTGGAGTTCTTCGACAAAGGCGGCTACAAGTTCTTTCGGATCGCGTCGACAGAGGTGGGTTGGCGTTCGATCGTACGTGTCGGCAATTGATACTGATATTGGGACATGGACGTTTTCGATGGTCAATCGGTCCGTTGGTTGTCTTCCTTTCATTGTATCGAGATAGGCTTCGAAATCGTAAACTATGGCATGTGGATAGGAGGTTTGTGTTGGAGTTGGAACCGGCTCGTTTGTCTTCTTTGTAGAGCAACCCCAAGCCTCCACTACTACATAACCTGCCTCACGTAGACTCTCGGTTCTTTTGCAGGTCTTACGGTATGAGACTCTATCTCTAGGGAAGCATTTTGGGCAGCCGTGGAAGTAGCATCCATGAAATTGAAAGATAGTTTTGGAAATAGGTTCATAGCCGTCGACTGGTGCTCCTTCGATCCAATGCTCTCCACCATGTCCACAAGCTGCGTGATGAATGTGCTTCTGGATTCTTTCGGATTCGCGTTCCAACCAGCGTAGAGCGGCTTTGCTGGCTTTGTTAGAATCGCTCTCTGGCCAGAAGGCTTTTTCGTATGCCGACTGGGGTACTGTGATTGCTTTTCCAGGACAAACAATCTTCGTTTCGCCACGCCTACAACGATCTGCATGGCGTTGAAGGTTCGAGGCTTTTGTGAACCGTTGCTTACAATCGTTGCATACGTAGACGCTCCCTATCTTGTTGATGTTCTTGATATAGAAGGCATGTCCGTCGTATATCCCAATCGTCATCGTATGCTTGTAGTGAGCTGCATGTCGCGTCAGATGCCAAGCGCCATCCTCCGTAGGTTCGTACACCCGAATACCGATTCCAAAGTGCAACTCGACTTCCTCCAGCTGGTTTAAGGAAGTTCTGGGAACGTCTTGCGTGGGCGCTGTCAGGCGATAGAAGTCCTGGGCAAATCTTCGAGCTGTGACGCAACACCTATCTACTCGTGCTCCTTCATGCATGGCAAGGCAGCGCCACAGACATAGGTTGTCACCATATCGATCAAGGGCAGGCATTCCTTTTTCCTGGCGAAGCCATTGGGGCAGTGGGCCCGTTCCCAACAGAGGCTGACGATCGATCACAACTTTGACATCCACGTAGATCCAACGCACGAAGGCCCATTGGGTATTTGGACGCTTGATGTTGTCGGGATTCAATCGAGATAGCTCCCTGTCGACCACCCACTCTTCTGCATCTCCTAGGATGTTCACCCATGGAGAGCCGGGGACAGTCTTGGAGAATAGCATCACGCGTCCGTCGTTGACATTGCGAATGCGATAGGTGTAGCTGTAGCGCAGGTAGAAGCTGGTGGTTACCTTTGCAACTAACTTTTCCATGATCCTAGGGGTCAAATCTCCTGCCACACCTTGGAAGAAGCGCCATCGAATAGTACGGCGGCCTATCTCCACTCCCTCGAGCATTCCATCTCTCTCATCGAGAATAGCACCTGCCTCTCGAGCTAGACTCCGTGGAAGTGGCTCACTACGAGGCCTCGCCATTCTCTCTTCGGTATAACTATACGTTAGGATATCTCTAACAGTTACTCAAGTTTGGATTTTTAGGTGTCTAGTGACAACTTGGGCTCTTCGGTATAACTATATGTTAGATATCTCTAACAGTTACTCAAGTTTGGATTCTTAGGTGGACGTTGCGAGAGACCCTTATGACCCCAGTAGTATAGGTGGAGTCAAAATGATACAACTTTTTTCTTGCACAAGGACGTCAAAAAGTGGATTTCCGAATTCACTTTTTGACGTCCTTGTGCAAGAAAAAAGTGGTATCATTTTGACTCCACCTATACTACTGATGCCATCACCGAAATTTGCTGAATTTCTTTGTGCTTGTGAATTAAGCTATTTCCTAATTTAGAATTGTTTTTTGTAAAATCGCTTTGATAAGCTTCAATTATAACTTAGAATTGAAAAATAGGTAATTTGTCTCTACCAGCATGCTTTTGTATAAGTGATGTCGGTGATGACATCACATCATTAGCATATTGGAAATATAAACCTTTATATCTCCTAGACGTAACACCCAAATCAAGAAATATTCTACCGTTGGAATATCCACTTTATGTAAGATAACTGGCTAGGGTTTATATGCACTTTGACATTTGAGAGCAAACATTTTTCAGTGGAGGTTCCCTGTCCCTGTATCACCGGTAGTTCATGGGGTCAGACACGTTTTATTTTCAGCGATGTTCATATGAGCTGACGAACCTGGCACGCATGTGGGTGGTTAATTATTAGCATCAAAGCAAATATGCAAATATGACTATCACATGTACACTGTGTATATATGTATAAAGCTTTAAGGAAAATATTGCATATCATTTATTAGTATATACAACACGGGAACCTACATAGATCATGCAATTTGATTGGCTCGCTATCTCGGAATAATGAGCAATATCCACCTACAAAACTCGGGATAATTTTGAAACAAATAGCAGGCGTAAATTCACGTTTCGCGATTGTTTCCAATGCGGAAATTTTAGAAATTCAACAAAATGCAGTGCCCAAAAGCACTAAAAATGCTACAAAATATGGCCTTCGAGTGTTTCAAGGTAAAATGTTTGCATAAAATGTACAAAAGCAACTGTCACAACTTGTTTTGCCGTAGAAAAAAACATTTGTCACGCCTTCTAGTTAAGAAATAAAACTAGACACTATAATTCTCATGTTGTGTTGAGATTCCCGTGTTGTATATACTAAAACAATTATTCGCCTCAGGTTCAGTTGATATATTCACCAATATCGAATAATTGTTAAATAACTTTGCAGCAATTTAATTCCACGCTGTCAAAATTCTCACGATTTCATACTTTGGCATATTCTAAGAAATGGTGATGTTTCTTTTACCAAATAAGCTAAATGTAGACTAACCTCGTTACGTTCTCATGATAAAGGCAGCCATTGTTGTGTACGGTTTATAACTGACAATGCCGACTACTTTGATTTGCTTCGTTAAGGAGGATTTCAGTGAACAAGCAGAGAATGAACACGAAAGATCTCCACAAGCTTTACGGACCGATCTGCGAGCATACGACATTAGATATGTTCAGACCTCGTATGTTTAAATCGCTTGAAATCTGAACAACCAGTCTGGACATGCGCGAGTGACGAAGAGCCCCTTCCAGCATTAGTGCCTAGATCATACAACCAAGAAGGACGAACAGTCACATGTACTAACCATAAACTCCTACGCCGACCCAAGGTTTTAGAATGTGTACACCCAAAGGACGTACCTAAGGACCAAGCAGCCTGCAGGAGTGGTATAGGGGCAAATTGTAATAAAGTAATCAAGATTAAGTGTATGCACATACCACGTAGCCTATTTCGAAAATACTAGGTTCCCAGGTAAACGATGAGTTCTCATTGGCCTAAGGTTCACACATGTAGCCCAGAAATACTGGGAGCTTGTTTATCTGCTCCTAGATGGTATGATATAGGATTTATCCATTTCACCGGAGTCACATTAAAACTGATGTCGGAGAAGATGAAGGAAATGCTTTGTTGAGGGAAGAATGCATTGCCTTCTCTGTTTCTGGAGAATGGCTAATTTTAAATTTATATATATTCGAAAGATCTAAGGATAGATTAGTTCTAATAAACGCTTTATTTTGAAGAAGGAAAAAGTAGCAAAAGCCATCGAAAAGTAGCGTTTGAAAAGCAAGCTAACAATCCCATAGAGGTAAGCGCCTCAGTCTGGCGCTTGTGTCGGGACCCCCCCTTGGCAAAATCCTGCCTACGCCCCTGATATTTTAGATAGATGGATAGATAGATAGATAGATAGGTAGATAGATAGGTAGATAGATAGGTAGAAAGATAGGTAGGTAGGTAGGTAGATAGGTAGGTAGGTAAGGTAGGTAGGTACGGTAGATAGATAGGAGCATTTGTTGCTGTGAAACTCTGCCAAAGGAACTACGCCATCTAGAATCTGTTGAGACTTTTAAACGTCATCTGAAGACTCACTTTTGTAGATTAGCATATAACTAGGCATTTCATACCTTCTATTGTAAAAGCTATTTTATTGTTATTACATGGTTATACTTAATTTTAGACTTTTTGTATATTTTTTTAGGAAAAGCTATTAGATTTGCATTCTGATTAGATTTGTATTTTAAGACCCGTTTAGTACTAATGTATGCGCATTTCATCATTTATATGTAATCTTCGCAATATAAATTTATAATTTATTATAATATTATTATAGGTAGATAGATAGATTAAAGATATTACTTGTATATAATTTATATAAATATTTATAAAATGCTATAGAATTTTAAGAGAACTTCCGTAACGTACCGCAGCTTTAAAAGACTTCAAAGAAGTCATAGTACGGAATTTATCTGGCAGAGAGATCCAGGCTTTAGTAGCTGTATAAACTACCGATTTCAGACCGTATTAACGAGTAGTGTTGACGGGATCACCAGCTTGTACATACCCATAGGCAACACTGTGACGTCATAAAATTCAAGATGGCGGCGCGC
Organism: Actinernus sp. WN-2022; assembly: GCA_030867875.1. Lineage (NCBI taxonomy): Eukaryota > Metazoa > Cnidaria > Anthozoa > Actiniaria > Actinernidae > Actinernus > Actinernus sp. WN-2022. The sequence goes on from JAOWCC010001501.1 coordinate 37,257,581, forward strand.
AGGAAATTCAAACGAGTTTTATCGACAGGAAAATTGTTGCATAAATGACATCTAGTGTACAATTTACTAGAGACAAACACAGAAACAGACTTAGGCATCCATAACAAACACTTGAGAGCAAACATTGTTTTTCAGCCGAGGTTCCCTTTAATATTAGGTCTGACTCTGGACATATTCTTAATATACATGTATGCATGCAGATAGTTATCAAGTGCCTTAAATAATATTAATACGCATATCCTGTGTGCGTCGATCAACTAGAGTATAGCCAATAACTAGATTTATTTTCTTCGAACACGGGATATGTTTGAAATGGGGAGAAAGATAAAATAAGTAAACCTATGAATATCATTTCAGCCCGGTGTCTTTTTTTGTTCTTTTTTTGTTCTTCTTCAAAATAAAGTGTTGTTTTTCTTGTAGACTTTTGCTGTTTTGTTATTGAGTCTTTTTCAGCTATGGTTTTGGCGGGAATGTAATCATAACGCTCTCCAAAAGTAATAAAAATAGAACTGGCACGTGCAAGGTGATGTTTAGTCTTTTAGAAAGTTTGTAAAGCTATAGATGGTTTTCACTCAATCCCCAGAGATTAAAATGACAAAGGGCATGGCGGCCATGTTGGTGTACAGAACAAAAATATATTGTTAACTGTACATGACGTAACGTGCAAAGGGTCTTAATTCACTTTCCCTCGTTTTTAATGTTTTTTTTTTTTATAATGAAGCACGATGATACAGGAAAACGTATGGTTGTATTGGGGTTGAGCTCTGAAAAAAAAACAAATATTTCAAGAAATCAGAAACGTTTTGCCGGCAAGAATATGAAAGGGAGGAGCTGTTTGAACAATTCTAGTCATGCCTAAAACTGCTTTATTCCTCCCCCCCCCCCCCCCAATAATTATAACAAACTTTTCATTACTGAACATTCACTTCATTGGATTAGAGTCAGCGCTGTCTGTATATGTCCACCTCCTGGTTAGCTCAGTGGTTAAGCGCCGAGTCTGACGTGCGGGAGATCGAGGGCTCAAAACTCCGGCCAGACCGCGTGGGGTACCCCCAGGATTTTGGTTGAGGGTGGGCCGCTCGGATCTCGAAACTCTGAGCCTATTTCCGATTGAACAAAATATATAATTTCCAGGCCCTTTCCCATACCTAACCGGAAAATCTGTACCATACTTCATGAACTACTTAAAGCTACCTTTAATAGCGTTATCTAATCCATGATATTTTTCGCCGTAGTTTGTTCTCTTTCTCGATTTATTTTGAAGATCAATTTAAAAATGTAACAAGAAAAACTAAGAGAAATCAATGGATGTCATTGCGGTCTCATACTTCCGAGTGATCAAAATCATATCCTACTCCAGACTAAGCTGAAAGGCAAAATTCGTAACCTATTTCAGACTAAAACAACTCGTAAAACTATATATATCCATATCCAGACACACATGTATATTTAACAAATTGAAGTTAGTTTTTTATGTGTCTGTCCTAATATTGACAATGATTTTCGTCATAACATGGTCAAGATAGCTGTGGATCCACGAGGCGTTTTTTTACAACAACAACAAACTAAATAGTCAATTTTACAACAACAAAACACTTTTAGCTTCAAACGAAAGCCGCACGCGCACGCACCCTGAGGCGGGGGAGCTGGGGGGAGGCATGGTATTCTCTCTGTCTTTGAGCGTATCGGCTGAATGTGCGTGGTAAATGTCGAGTGTACAAATGAAAATTAGTTGGTCATATTGGCCATTCGTTTCCTGTAACTGGTTTGTTTAGAGCAACAGTCTCGGTCGCGTCTCGGTTGAGTTGTAATGGTTAAGTCGGAATAATCACTATTTTAATGTTGTTTACGAATTTTCGTTTCTAAAGGAAGTTGCAAGACGCAACCAAAGGTTATCATACTAGTTTTAACCCGAATTGGAAAGACAGGTTTTTGGATCCTTTCGTCGTTCTATAAAGTTATTTGAGAGATAAGCAGGGTTGCTTTCGTTTGATAGACTAAAAGATTTTGCTACAACTAATTTATAACCGACTGGCTTATACACTAATGTACTAGGTAAACTAGTTAAACTATTTCACAATAATTTACTCTTTGATTTTATGCAGTCTAGTCTGCTATGATCTAAGGCCTGAGCCAAGGACTGGAAGATTTAAACCAAGCAAAAGAGAGAAGATTTACATTTCATAGTTGACCCTGTCAAGATACTACAGACGTGCACAAACGATCGACAAAATGTGCTCTTCAGTGAACCGAAATATTCCACTGCTGATCATGGGTGCTGTTTTGATTCCTGTTGGAGTCTTGATGCCTATTCTGACGTATTTTATAGTTCCAACAAATTACCTCTTGGCTTCGTTTGGAACTTTGTTCTCCAATATTTGCGTTGGAATTCCGGTAAGTAAAAAAACAGATTTCATATCTAACAGAACTGACGTTATGACAAACACTTTTGAATATTCTATGCAGTAACGATAATTAATGATGTGCTAAACGTTGACTAGAATATTGCAATATGCAAAGATGCAATGGAAACTTAGTTACTGTAAAAAGGAATGTTATTTCCCTTTTCAGTCGAGTTACTGGTGTTAATATAATGTGATCCTTATCGACCCTTACACGTTGATACATAATACTCAACTTAACTGATGATAAATTGGCTGTCATGGCCCTACTGCAATGTCAAAAAGTCATTTCTTAATAATAAGTAAGTTAATTTTAATGAAATGTTTCCCTCGTGTTTAACATTTAAGATCAAGCTGAAATTCCGCGGAAATGGAAATTACTTCTATTTTTGTTCGCAATTTTTCGCTAAATCAAAAAGATAGGAGGTGGAGTGTACAACTTCATGATATATTTGTCAAGGGGAAAGGTAAACTGATTGTTTTCTATTTGTAATTCACGTATCAGTTGAGTTTTAACATTCCTACGCTCTAAGATTCGAACGAATTAAAATTGATTAAAAAATGAAAATATGATTTCAATTATTGCTAGTGCTCGGTGAACAGTATTTTTAGAACACTGAAAGCATAACTAAGCAGAACTGAAGCAGAATTTGTTGTGGTAGCAGAGCTCCAGTATGTACCCTCGGTAGAGAACAGCTCGCTAATAACTCCAATCAGTTTAAGTCGCTTCTACACGAGTATTACTCATCAGCCTTACAAACGTCTTTTGATGTCAAATTGCTCCAGTTATTACATGGAAGTCAATACGGCCCGAAATGCTGCGCACAGCGTGACATATGTTCTAATAATTATGTTTCTATTAAACCTTGTAAGACCAGCAACGACCAGCAACTTTAGTTATTTTGTTCCTATTTCTTCAAGTTAATTTCTATTTCGATTGACCTACCAATATTAATGAACATATATTAAGTTTATTTTGTATGCGATTTATATAACTTAGACTTGTTCGTATTTTCCTTACTAATGTGAGGACGCACTTAATTAGTTGGAGCCACGCTCTGTTGTGTCGTCCCTCATCGGGTAAACTGTGAAAGGTCTTGTTTCTCTATTATATAACTTAGACTTGTTTGTATTTTCCTTAGTTAGTTAATGTAAGGACGCACTTAATCAGTTGGAGCCACGCTCTGTTGTGTCGTCCCTCATCCGGTAAAGTGTGAAAGGTCTTGTTTCTCTATTATATAACTTAGACTTGTTTGTATTTTCCTTAGTTAATGTAAGGACGCACTTAATCAGTTGGAGCCACGCTCTGTTGTGTCGTCCCTCATCCGGTAAAGTGTGAAAGGTCTTGTTTCTCTATTATATAACTTAGACTTGTTTGTATTTTCCTTAGTTAATGTAAGGACGCACTTAATCAGTTGGAGCCACGCTCTGTTGTGTCGTCCCTCATCCGGTAAAGTGTGAAAGGTCTTGTTTCTCTATTATATAACTTAGACTTGTTTGTATTTTCCTTAGTTAATGTAAGGACGCACTTAATCAGTTGGAGCCACGCTCTGTTGTGTCGTCCCTCATCCGGTAAAGTGTGAAAGGTCTTGTTTCTCTATTATATAACTTAGACTTGTTTGTATTTTCCTTAGTTAATGTAAGGACGCACTTAATCAGTTGGAGCCACGCTCTGTTGTGTCGTCCCTCATCCGGTAAAGTGTGAAAGGTCTTGTTTCTCTATTATATAACTTAGACTTGCTTGTATTTTCCTTAGTTAATGTAAGGACGCACTTAATCAGTTGGAGCCACGCTCTGTTGTGTCGTCCCTCATCGGGTAAATTGTGATTCATGATGAAAGTATTGTAAATCAATAAATAATAATATTCGTAGAACATGACATAAGCAGTCCGAATAAAATTTAATTGACAATATGTCAGTCAGTAATATGTAAAGGGCCATAAGACTGTGGTATAATATGGCGCTATATAAATATGGCCATTATTATTATGTCATTTCCACAGTAGTTCCTTTAATTAGTTTTTACTGCGTGATTTTTGCCGTGTCAGTTTAGTTTTAGATGGAACAATTCCTGTGAAACTGCATTAATAACTATTTGTGACTCGATTTTAGATGTGATGGTAAACTAACCAAGAGCCCATCTGGGCTTTTACTCGGGCCACTATATATACATCAATGCAAGGGGGGTCCGAAAGCCGCACAGAAAAACGTAAAAACCCGCAATACCATACTTTGTAGATGGTCGTATATTTGTCATTTTTAGATGCATGTCATGTTATACGCCATACCATACCGATTACCGTGTCCTAAAATTTACAATAACCGCGAACCACTTAGGCTTGTAAAACCGCAATACCGCAGGTAAAAAATAGAATTTCCGCAAAACCGCACCAAAAATATCACAAAATCGCATCACCGCAAACCCTTACACCCCCCTCATGCAGCCAGACACTCTTTAAGGTGAGCACACACCAGGAGACGTTTTGCATGTCTCCCAGTATGTCCCACCTTTATGGAGGAAGGGGTACTCCCATAAAGAAATTGTTTTCAGTGGCTAAGGGAAGCACCATTAGAAATGTGTATGGGGGAGGTAGGACTTCCTCAAGATGCACATTTTATTTGGCCTCTTGGTTTTTTTATTTGATATTTTCAAGAGATTTCTGATGGTGTGTTCCCAATGAGATTGAAGATGAAATACACTTTCATTTGTTAAATTAAAGAAGTTGACCTTTTACTGTAAACACTACTTATTCATGTAACACACGTTTACAATTTAGTCTACTGTTCTGTTATACTGCAGGTTCCGAGTACTAATAGATGATTGTCTCAAATGAATGTTTATATTTGTCCCATATTATAAGTTGAATCCTGTCCATCCTGTGATGGAGCAATCACTATATTTCTCTACTGTTCTTTCTACCCTGCGGCTCTTTAGATATCAAGTTCGCTGATCGTCGCCTCGCGGCTCTTTCTCCGCGGCTACTCTCTCTAGAAAACCACTGGAAGTCATGTTAATTGTATTCGTGGTCAATTTGTGTACCTCTGTGTAACTTTATCTGCTGTTCTTGCTATACATAATGAGTCCATTACGAGTCCATATTGGTATTTGTTGGATTAAAGATTATTAACTGAAATGCCTGTTGATTATCTCTAATTAAAAGCTTTACCCTCATTCCCAAAACTTCAGTCTGCTCATTATATTACAGAACTATAAAAGGAACTGTAGGAATCCTTTAGTTTCTCGAACCAAAACCTCGGCCGTGAGAGGATTCTTGTTTAAAGTTCCTATGAAATAAATTTTCGTCATTAAAATTAAGATTTCAGTTGAACATCCCTTCGAAATGAGGAAGGATGGCATTTTCTGTTTTTCACTATCTCATATTCAGGTTTTTCGAATATGCAAATTAGAGGATTTATGACGTCATTAGTGAAGACAAATCACAAAATGAAAAATAAATCTGCATATAATAGGTAGAAACAATTGAAACTTTGCACATGTACACTAATAAGGAAAATAGACATCAATAGGCAAACTATGATGTTGTCATGGAAACACTATTGGATCCAGGCTCCTTTTACCTTGAACATAAAATTACAGGATATGTCTATGCAGGAGCCCATTACCAGGAGCGTCCATCTCCCATACTAGGTCTGTGATTCAACGTATAACCGGATTGAGCTATATTTAGAACAGATCTCACGGAAGTTCACGTGCCCACACTTTGGGAATCCAATCAAACCATAGTCAGGACAATGCAGCGTTAGTAAAATCACCTCAAAGAACAATAGATAATTCTTAATCTCGATAATTACGGCAAGCATATGCACGATCGCAGCAGAGTCAGAAGGCAGTTACCCGGGAAACATGTTCTAAAAATAGCTCAAACTGGTCATACGTTGACTCACGGGTATAGTATATATGGACGCTCCTGGTAATGGGCTCCTGGTCTATGTTATACAAAATAATTTACTCTAAGGCACACATAATGCCTACATTGTGGCAAAACCTCTGCTGCACTCACAGCAATAAAATTGTGTTTACCAAAGGAGAAATCCGGGAATTTCTTTTCCTCATTCAAGGAATGTGGGGCCAAGAGTGTTTCCATGGCAACATTGTGGTTTGCAAAATGCTGTGTGTATTGCTTTGTACTACGCATGTGCAAAGTTTCAATAATGTGTACCTATTGTTACAGATATATCATTCACTTTATCAATGGGCCTCCCGCTGTGCACAACTAATGACGTCATAAATCCCCTAATTTGCATATTCGAAAAACCTGAATATCCCTGCAACGAGATGAGATAGTGAAAAACATAAAACGCCATCCTTCCTCATTTCGAAGGGATTTTCAACTGAAATCTTAATTTTAATGGCACTTTAAGTTTACCTTGAGAGTTGAATATTGCTTGGCTCATCATAATTATGTGCTGAGTGTGTATTCTGGCTGTTGGCGAGTAACAGTGTTGCTCTCACAGTTCAGGAGTTCAGATGTCTTCAGACTGCTCAACCACAGTATAGATATTTGCTAGTAAATCGCTATATTTCGCTATAAATCAGCTATTTATTTTAGTGTTGGCCTACCGATCACGGTGTTTGCGCTGGTATGTATTATGACCGAGAGTAAAATGAAATGTGGCATAAAACCTACAAAACGTACTTCAAACAAGAATAGCGTCCGCAGAATCTCAAGATGGCGACTGGACTGGAGAGAAATCTATTAGCGCCACGAGGTGCGCGCATACGATTTATGCATAATTTAACGCATGCGCAGATATTTTGCTGCATGAAACAAACAAAAAATAACGGCCTGCAGGTTTAGACTCGTGCGTGCCACAGGCAGCCCGAGTAATGATTTAGTACAATTGGATTTTACCAAAGCGTTCGATCTGGTAAATCATAAACAGGCATGTGGTGCGATGCACTGGTTTCAATCATATTTATCTGACACAACACAAATAGTTAAATTTAAGGAGGCTTTTTCGGAGCCATGCGTGGTTTCTAGTGGGGTGCCACAAACTCCATTTTATAGGGCCGATGCACTTTTTAATTTTAATAAATGATTTACCTCTGCATATTGATAATAGCGAGATTTATTTCCTTTGTACTTTAAGACAACAATATTTATGTCTATGATTTCTAGCTCAAAACAAATTTGCATTTAAAATTTCACTAGTTCAGTCAGTTGCGAGGTTGAATTTGCGGGGTGAGGTTCGTCTCTTTCAATCTGAGATGGCGCGATTTCGTAAGCCAAAAACATGAAAGGAGAAACAAGAGTTGCCTCAATCTAGTATTCCATCCAGTATACTTCATATTCGACGATGGAATGGGGTGTAAACATATTCCAGGGCGTTTCAGGGCTGGCAATCTACTCGAATGAAGGCGCAACTTTAGAATACCCGGCCACTAAAACTTGGGAATCGTAACTACTGGCTACATATACATTTTAGTAAATCAAATAATGAATGATTTTATTCAATTACATAATTTGTTTTTTTACGCTTAAAGGCTAAAAGTTGGAAAGTTGGAATATTTCAGGAAAGTCGGGGCTGATGATTGCTTACTGAACTAGAACACTTACAAAACTCTTGATTATTCTAGGTTATCGAACTGGAACACTTACAACACTCTAGGTTATCGAACTGGAACACTTACAACACTCTAGGCTTATTCAACTGGAACACTTATAGAACGGGTGATGTAATATAGTTCTATAAGTATTCCAGTTGAATAACCAAAACATTGGCTCTCGCACTAATTGAATATTCATGAGTTTTAGAATATATGTTATAATATTCAATGAGGACCACGCGTTATATTACTCTTTTTGGGTATGCGTGCCTCCACGAAATAAAGTTTATTATTATTATATTTTGTTCATGACAACGTGGAATGGTATTGATGAAGGATTGAAACCCTCACCTAAGCATAATTTTAAAAGCAAACTTAAGTGTAAATTAATTAATTTGTACACATCAGATTGATCTATTATTCATATTGCTGGACTGAATTAACTTATTATATCAACTTCGTACATTATCTTATTTTTCCGCTCACGTAGAATGTATCTACTTAATTTTCTTTCATTTTTGACTGTTTTTCTTTTCTCGGATGTATTTTCTTTTACTGTCATGCTTGTTTGTTTATTATTGACCCACATAACAAGATTAGCTTTATAGTTATCTTAGGTAGACCGTACTTTATCTTGTTATTAGTCTCTTTGGGTACAAATAAACTTATTGTTGTTGTAGATCCCCCTCACTCACAAGTTAGAGGTTAGTATACTGAAGCTGCAATCCGAGACAATGGCCATTGAGGCTCGCCAATAGACCAGTTCGCGGTTAATTCACAACATTTGGAAAGGGTGCAAATACGGCGCGAAATACTGAAACAGTGTTTGTGTGGGAATCCAATGCCCAATAATTTCCGTAAAATCGAATTTTTGAAATATTGACTGTCTGCAAACTTAAGATACCTGGTAAAAGATTAAAGGATAAAACATTTGAGGGATGTAGCTGTGCTGGGAAGCATACATTTGTCTGTAATTTTTTTGGTATCGCGGATTCCCATAAAAACACTCTATTTCGCGCCATGTTTGTACCCCTTTCAAAATGTCGGAATAAACCGCGAACTGGTCTATTAATAATGGCTTTGCATGTAGAAATTAAAGAAAACTGCGCTTCAACATAACAAATATCTCCCTTCCCCTCCCTTCTTCCGTTCAATGTTGATTAGAAGGGGAGTGGGGTGAGGGGCGGCGTAATTTTGGCTTTCTCAATATTTCCCTCTATCACTCTGTATTTTGAGATTGTACATTGCAAATGGGGAAAGAGGGTAAGAAAGTAACAGGAAAAAATAAGAACAACTACACAAAATCCATTTTTATTTCTATTGGAAGATTTGCAATTTTTATAATTAAATATATGTCTGATAACATCGCTAAACTTAACACTTTATATCTTTTGTACGGGTATTCCATCAAAGGCGATTATCACAGGAATTTTGGGAATTATCGCTGGTGGCAACAGCAAGAGAAAATGTCCGGTAGGTAACTTTTCCTCTTGAGAGAAAACAATTGACTGGAATTATAAATTAAATACAATTAAAAGGAAGGTAGAGGGAACTCAGGTATGGGAGGAGAATGTATTATGCAAATAAACTGGAGTAGAATATATGGCTTGTAATAAATGATCATAATAAAATCGATAGTATACTGTCTCTGTTATATTACGTATATGCAATAGTTGTCCATTCAAAGTCTTTAGATTATTGATTCTTTCAGCTCCAGTTGTTCAGTATCATTTTGAGTCTGTTGAGAATTCAATTCTTAAACAAGAACTTCCGGTATAAACGAGTAAGCCTCTTCTCTTTTCACGCGTGGCGAACTCGAAATTTGAAATTGAAATAACAGAGCAATGACGAGCATAGGCAAGTGAATCAGCCTGTTAAAATGCGAACTTTTGATGGTTTAAAATCAAACAAGGCATAAAAAACAGTGAACATAGGGATGTTAGTTGTGTATTTAAAAAAGACTTTAGACGGTATTTTATTACTATTTACGAATTCTGTAGCTCGTACTCTAAAGTTTAACATTTATCGGTTTGATTTGAATTTCGCGCGAAAAGCAACCTTAGAGAGCACTCAAGTAGAGCATCGCAGAGATGTTCACTCAACAAAGGCCGCTGAGCGACAACTAATGGTGTCAGTGGCCTGGCTATGACCCTTTTAAACCAGAACTTCCTGTAAGTGATCTAGATCAGTTGTATTTCTAGCCTCCTCCGCAGGCATCTCTAATTTTTGAAGAGATCAGATTATGGCTCCCTGTGGCAGGTGAAGAAAAGAGAGGGAGATTGGAGCCTCCCTTCCCAGTCCTCCTCTCTCTCCCGGAGTCACAGGTAACCCAATTCACGATTTTTTTTATCTGATTTCTTCGAAAATTAGAGATGCCTGCCTGAGGAGGCTATTGTATGTCTGGGCCCCGTGTCTTCAAAGGATATATAACGTTATCCACAGTAAATTCCTATCCAGTGGATAAGATAAGCTAGCTTGGCAGGAGCCCATTACCAGGAGCGTCCATATATACTGTACCCGTGAGTCAACGTATGACCGGTTTGAGCTATTTTTAGAACATGTTTCCCGGGTAACTGCCTTCTGACTCTGCTGCGATCGTGCATATGCTTGCCGTAATTATCGAGATTAAGAATGATCTATTGTTCTTTGAGGTGATTTTACTAACGCTGCATTGTCCTGACTATGGTTTGATTGGATTTCCAAAGTGTGGGCACGTGAACTCCCGTGAGATCTGTTCTAAATATAGCTCAATCCGGTCATACGTTGACTCACAGATCTAGTATGGGAGATGGACGCTCCTGGGAATGGGCTCCAGAGCTTGGTTAATAATTATCCACTGGATAGTGATTTATCACGTGGAATGCGTTAAGCACCGTATGAACAACTGCCTGAATGAAAGTATTGCATAATAAGCAAAAGGGTTAATCGAACAGATTGGAATGGGATCAATTGAATATAAATAGATTATATTAGAATGAATTAAAGTTAGAATTCAGTAATTATTCGTGTAAAAAGTACGATAACATCCATCGTTCTACGGTATTGAGCCTCCCTCACATGGGGTGATTTGTCTGTGTTTTAGACTACGAAAACACTGGGTGATAATTATGAATATTCTGAAATAAAAGTAGTAAAAATTCCGCAGTTAGTTTCATTCCATTTTTATGAACAAATTCTCTTCCAACTAATAGGAACAGCCAAATATGATAGCTACGAAACAGGCACGATTGATAAGGTTCCGAACATACGATTTGCTTTATGAACGACATTAAGAACCGCAGTGAAAATCGTAGTTTTAATATTGTGGGAAATTGGAGGAAGTTAGACGTCTTCCGAATCTTTAGGGCAATTTCCATGTTTCAACCAATGAGATCAAGAATTTTCACAATACAAAATTAACACCTTGCTCATCTGAATGCCGTTCGATGCCGTACTTCTTACACGAATCATTACGTACTTAACTATTAAAATGGATTATAGTATATATGATAAAGGAACATCCTAAGAACATGCGATTTCATTGGCTGTTCAGCGTGCTTGATTTTCTTATGATGCAGATCAAGCATTTCTTTCCGCGTAGATATAATTATATATTATGAAACAAACAGAAGATTGTTATCCTACGTCCTATTAAAAAAATAATGCACTTTCAATGGATTGACAATCCTCAGGTTTTTTTCAAGAACTCGAGCGTGCATTATTTTGTATGTTATAGAACAGAGGAACCATCTTCTATTTGTTAAATAGTTGGGAATAAAATAGAGCTATATTAAAATTCTAATGAATTAAATTAGAATGGGATATAATAGAATAGACTGAAATGGTAGCTAGGAATACAATAATTTGAAATAGGATGCATAATAATGAATAAAAACGGTACAAATATGATGAAAATATATTAGATTAGAATAGTGAATGATATGAAATTAATATCTCATAGACCCATTCGAAAAATGGCGTCCAATTTAAAAAGCTATTGTTCTGGTAACGTGAACACGAGGCTAGTCAGTACACACAAAAGCTTTCGACCGTGTAGGCGAGGCTAGTCAAGCCTAAACAATAGTTAGTTAAATTGGACGCCATTTTTCGAATGGGTCTATAGGCCCGAGATCGAGGAATACTTCAGGATATAAATCATCTCGATTAATTCCATAGAACTATATTAGATTAGTGTTTTTATATCGAATCATGCGTTTTGGGCATCTATTCGAATTCATATTGTAATGTGTCATTGTTGTTACATTGGTCGTTTTTTATACTAGAGACGCATAATGCGTGTACACGTATTTGGGCAAAGAAAACGTAGTGCGTCCAGTAGTTACATAATGCGTCTTGTGCCCGTTTTTATACGAGACGAACTAAGAAGCCGCACTAAGTTTTCTTTGCACAAATACGTGTAGATGCATTATGCGTCCAGTAGTTACATAATGCGTCTTGTGCCCGTTTTTATACAAGACGAACTAAGAAGCCACACTAAGTTTTCTTTGCACAAATACGTGTAAATGCATTATGCGTCTCTAGTATAAAAACGGTCATTGTAACAAAGTAATTATAGAGCGCTGGCCAATTATGGAAGCAAGTAAAAACGCCATGAGCCAATCCCAAAACGCAGTAATTCGTGTTTTTTTTCTTTTTACAAATCACGAGGAAACGTCAACGCAATCGTGGATAACTCTCGCTAAAACGAAAATTGATTGCCTGATGTACTGAAACAATGTTTTGAACTTGATTGACTGATAATTACCAAACATATCTCAGAGCCAATATAAAATCTACGCAAAGCAAACAAAAACATTCACTTAGTACTTCCGTCACTCAATCTAAAACCGTTCTAAATGTAAGTATCAGATGTTTTATACCAATCAAATCGGTCTTTCTTATGACGTTTTCTAACATTTTGTTATTATTGCTAGATGATTGGTCTAATGGTTGTGGCCATTGTAACATCCATTCTGGGACTGGCAATGATTGCCTGGTTCATTACTTTTATGGGTATCTTAGGATGCTGTAAGTAAAGTGTTGCTGTTGTAAGTATGTTAAACCGGAAGCGTTTAAAGTTGATATGAGCCCTAGCCCACACCGCGGCAAAACGTCACGCGCATGCGTATTTGCTATTTCTTGTCCGCGCGCGGCCGCCCCCAGTTTCCCGCGAAAACTGAAATGAAACAACAGGCACATGACGTGATTTTAACGTTTCTGCTTAAAAGTATTCATTTGTGAACTGTTTTGTCAAAAAATAAGAAAACTACTTAAAAGCTAAGCCTAAGACTTTAACAGGTTGAAGTTTTCTTAATTTGTAATTCATTGTGAGTTTACTAAGTAATACAATTATTTACTAAAAAAGTTGAAACCCTCGGTAATTTGTATTTGATAGCAGAGCCTTCGTTCTTTTGGCCAGCAGAGCATACACGTTTTGCCGCGGTGTGGCCCTAGCCAGTTATCATTGATTTAAAGGCGAACTGGAAAACAACATGACAGACATAGGGAATTATTATACATTTTACTCACATCTCGATTCTGATTGGTTGAGAACACGCAACTAATTCTCAATAATTAGCTATATCACTAAGTGCGCATGCGTACAATATCTGCAAGCAGATAATTACTTAGCGCTCGATGATAAGCAAATACGACAATTTTACACTAGAAAGCAGGGCAATCATTTCGTCATTTTGAGCCATTTTGCTATTTTAAGCGCTCAGCTATGTTTCTAGTCATTCCTTTCTCCCAACTCGTATAAGAAAGAAAACATATCGAATCAGAAATTCAATCGTAAACAAACCAATTTTATATGGCGTTTCTTGAGCTTAAAAATGTATAATAAAACAATTATTGAATTCGGTTTTCGCATGATAGCGAAAAGTATCAAGACCTCGGTCTGTGTTATCAGCCTCAACCTCTGTCTTGATATTTTTCATGCTCAACTTCATCCAATAATTGCTTAATGTCTGCCATTTTCGTTTATTAAGGCATCAAAATCCAATGACGCCATTTAAGTCATATACCAATTCTAGTTCAGTTTTTATGTACAGCTCCACTTATTAAAATATATTTCTCTAAGATTGCAAGGAGCAAATGTCTGACACCTGGAAAACAACTGAAGAAATAAACAAATTCAATGTTATGCCTCAATTCATGTTCAACTCATCGGCGTATTATTCCTTAAATGACGTCATTTCAAAGATTTGTAATGCATTTTAAAGCAATAGTACGACCATAAATCACCACAAAATGGTTGAACAAGATTTGAAACACTTTACTACACGCAACACAACGATTTCTAGCAAGGGGTTGTAAGCACTAGACATTAATATTTCAATTAATGACGGTGGCCCCTATTGCTAGTGCGCATATTTTCTGCGCATAAGCCTCAGTACGGGTGTCCCGCGAGTCGACCCGTAAGCTTGATTTGTGGAAATAAAATAAAAATCGCAACATTTTGTCAGTGGCTTGGAAAACGTGTTGACCTCATTTTTTTCCACGTTTTTTTTACATTATCTTACCTGGATAAAATGAGTACATCTCTCAAAGGACAGATAATAAAGCGGAACGGTAAATTCTCTCGAACTTGGCTGAAGCGACGTATTTCGGGGCGAGTTCCCCGCCATATTGAATATCCCGGCATGCAACACTCAATAAGACATAAACTTGTCAAGGTCGTAAGAAATAGGCGGCAAAATAAGAAACCTGCCTTTGTTATTTATGTTATAAAATTAATATGACGTCACTGTAAGAATCCTACAATTCATACAGAAGTAATAATTATGTTACTTAATACTTTAGAGATCCTCATTTTTACCCGAAATGTATATGAATGCCTGAGCGGAACCTACGCATAGAAACTGCAATTAATTAAACAACCCCCTCCTCATCACAGTTTTTCTTTGATATTAAATTAATTTACAGACCAGAAAGACTGCTTCAACACTGGTGATCAAAGATCCGTCGACCTCCGCTTCACAGCAGCAGTGGTTGGTGTCGGATCAGCGGCTACTCTCTTATCTTTAGTGAGCTTTACTGTATCGTGCAGTTCCTGTGGAGCTCGACAAACGGTGAGAAAATGGACCCTTAAAATACACATAGGTATATGTCAATTTTGATTCTAATTTTAGAAATAGTGGGTACTTTTTAAGAAATTATTGGGTTTATCAGAAAGCCATCCATGATGTATCACAATGAATCAGCCACAAACTGCGAAATACGAGGATGGGTAGCCTGTGGCGCGACCAGCTGTGGTCGACTAGCCTCGCTTTCATTTTGACTCCAGGACCACGCGTTCAATTCAGGAGGGGGTTGCATTGATCTTATTCATAAAGGCATCAAAGCGAGGCTAGTTGTCCCAGCTTGTCACAGGAAGAGAAAAAGTCTACAGTCGATGGCGGAAATGACGTTTATGTCCTTATGACACAAAAGAACACAACAGTGCGGTACGACAAAGACATTCGTGACCGGTCCCAATTTTGCAATCTATGAGACAACTGGTACGCTCTCGGTGCCTTGTTACCAGTCCTCTTCCCACGCGGGCATCAGATATACATATATGAATAAAGCATATAAGGTCGGCTATAAAAGATATGTTTTTCTACTCATGCTACCTGATTGGGTCAATATTTTTGACCCGTACAAATTTTACTCAAGTGAAAAGGGGATTTTTCTTGTTCCACCTAATTTATCTCTTTCTCATAAAAATGCGAGTAGCACGGAACCTCTCGAGATCTGTATTCTGATTGCACCCATAATACTATACTTCTATTGTTTTTGTACTGCACTTTCTAAAGGTTAGGGTGTTTCAGGCTATTGTTGGGTAGGCCAATACTGTCGCTCGTTTCGAGAAGTTCCACCCGACCCAAAAATGTATTAGTTGCAGCCCACAGACCGAAAAGTTGTCGCAACGCCTTTAATAGATTAACTACGTCCTGATTATCGGAGTCCATAATTAGGAGCGTCCATCCCACATACTAGGCCTATTTCACAGCGTTTTTACAAGTTAGGTTATTTTAGAATGGTTTCCCGCTATTGTTGAGTTTCAATTATTCCTAAGGGAATCAAATCACAAAAGCGTAGCACCATGTTGTTTAGTATAACAAAATAGCTAATGAGGCATCTTTTGTTCCGCCACGGTGCAATCTACCAATTGGCGGGGAAAATAATCTAAAAATAGCCCAACTTGTAAAAACGCTGTGACAACAATATAGGAGATATGAACGCTCCTAGTTATGGGCTCCTGCGCCGATATACAATACATGCATCAGGAGTTCCGGACTTCCGGTTGGATCACACTGCATTCTGGGTAGGTGGGCTCAGAAAAGTGGGCATCAACTTCTAGATCGGCCATATTGGATTTGAGTGCAGTCAATTTTTGCTCCTTTGCAAGTTCAAAAACTTACTACCTAATACACGGAATATCTTACCTTTACAGATTCTTCAGTTGGGAGTTCTAAGTCGATGTTTAAGCTTTAGAACGGGATTAATAAAGTTTCCAAGTTGACTGCGCTGAAATCCAATATGGCCGCTCTGGAAGTTGATGCCCACTTTTCTGAGCCCACCTACCCAGAATGCAGTGTGATCCAACCGGAAGTCCGGAACTCCTGATGTAAAGTGATGTTGCCATGGTAATGTCATTTAAGATATTAGATTATTTCCAGATGATATTTTGACTGTGTTAGGCTCGCAAAGAATTGTGGTCAAACTGTACAGCCACCATTTTTCACGTAAAATGCAGTGCACTCTCGTGTTACCATGGTTACTTTGAATTGCTTTCATATAGCAGGACTCAAGCCATCAAGTGGAGATGAAGCATGAAGGCGGATCTCCACAAGCTTTACCGACCAATCATCGTCGGCGTGCAGACAACGTACGTTATATACGGACCTCGTGTGTTTAGATTGCTTGAAATCTGACTAGCCAGTCTGAGCATGCGCGGATGAGCAAGGGCTCATTTCAGCTGAATCACATTACAGACATCTCCAAGATGGCATAGATGATACAGGAAGTGCCTTCTTGAGGGTCGAATTCCTTGCCTTCTCTTTCTCTGTAGAATGGCTAAGTGTGAGTCTATGTATCTTTTATAAAGATTTGAGGATACTGTTATTAGGTTAGCTTTAAGGCAAAAGTAGCAAAAGCTTTCGAAAAGTAATAATAATAATAATAATAATAACGGTTTAATCAGTGGCATATCCACGAGGTGGCTCTTCATTCACTGATGGGCCTACGTTTTAAGTCCTTATCCGAGAAGACGTGAAGGTCTGACCATTTGCAGCTCGTGAACGAAATTGTTTCACTAGTGTTGGTCCGGCCGGGGATTGAAGCCGCGACCTCCCGCACAACAGACCGGCGCTTAACCACTGAACTAACCGGGAGGCGGTCAAGTAGCTTTAAAAGTAGCTTTATCGGAAACTTTTTGTCGAAGTAACCAAGTTAAAGTAACCAAGCTATATATACACCCTGAAATATCATAATTTATACGATAAACAGGGCGAAGCGCGCTCTGATTGGTCGATAGCCGTATATTGTTATAATTTATACAACTTGAAACAGGGCGAAACGTGCGCTCTTTTAATAGCCCACTTCCGAGATATGCCTCACTTCCTACGTATATACCAAGAAATCAATAGAGGCTCCGTGCATAATGCTCAGTCGTTCCTGACAAACTACAGAAGTGCTATAGTCTTGTCAAGAACGACTGAGCATTATGCACGGAGCCTCGTATTGATTCCTTTGTACGTAAGAAGTGAGGCATGTCTCGGAAGTGGGCTATAAGCATGCGAACAGGCTCATGGGAATAGGTGGAGGAGGGGGGAAAATAACCTGCACGGACGCTATACAAACGCGAATAGACCCTTTCAGCTTTCCTGTCAGTTGTTGCCACGTGACAGTTCTCCAGAGGATTCAGTGCTTTGTTTTCCAATTATAGAAATTGGTACATTTCCTCTTGGGAAAGAGAAAAACGAAAACACTTCGCTCAAGGGGAAAATCACGTGGTCTGAAATGGGGCAACAAACAGGCAAGCTAAAAGGGTATATTACGCCCCTACATTGATGTATCATTAGGCTCGGTTCAGATGCCGTTCCATGTCCACAACTGAAACAAAGGATAATAATTGGGCGGCTTTGTTTATCTAATTAGGTTCGGCACATGATTGCAGCGGCATCTGAAACGGCCCTGAGATATCAATTTATTTTACACGTGGATAGATTTCATTGATGTGTGGAAAATTTAGACGCAGATATTTAAATGTTATTGCATCCGTGCAGACTCTCCTTCCTCGTCTTCTCCCCTCCAAAATGATGATCCTGTTCTGATGTAAGCCATTTTTTAATAGTTTCATTTTTAGATATAACCTAGCTGAAATGTAATCATTACGTTTTATTACACAAGTTATATAGTTATACATATATTTTATACTAGTATATAGGTAGTTAGTTGAGCGTGTTATAAATTCTATTTTTAGATCTAACTTTCAGTATCAGTCATTCTTTGTAAATTATTCCAACTCATTACAATTGTGAATTTGACAAGTATTTATTTATCTGTAAATTTGATATATATTTTATCAAATCTATTAAAGACAGCATTATTATTATGGTAGCCATAAACTGTTAGAGCACACATTCCTAGGTGTGCGCTATACTATAGACCGATTTAGTTTCTCTCAATGTTGTCCCCGGCAATACAGATCATGTGACAGCTTTCCAGTGCGCTATAAATAGACCGATTTAGCTTCTCTCAATGTTGTCCCAATACAGATCATGTGACAGCTTTCCAGTGCGCTATAAATAGACCGATTTAGTTTCTCTCAATGTTGTCCCAATACAGATCATGTGACAGCTTTCCAGTGCGCTATAAATAGACCGATTTAGTTTCTCTCAATGTTGTCCCAATACAGATCATGTGACAGCTTTCCAGTGCGCTATAAATAGACCGATTTAGTTTCTCTCAATGTTGTCCCAATACAGATCATGTGACAGCTTTCCAGTGCGCTATAAATAGACCGATTTAGTTTCTCTCAATGTTGTCCCAATACAGATCATGTGACAGCTTTCCAGTGCGCTATAAATAGACCGATTTAGCTTCTCTCAATGTTGTCCCAATACAGATCATGTGACAGCTTTCCAGTGCGCTATAAATAGACCGATTTAGTTTCTCTCAATGTTGTCCCAATACAGATCATGTGACAGCTTTCCAGTGCGCTATATTAATAGACCTATTTAGCTTCTCTCAATGTTGTCCCAATACAGATCATGTGACAGCTTTCTAGTGCGCTATAAATAGACCGATTTAGCTTCTCTCGCTGTGGTGGTCCCTTCATGTAGGCAACACATGAGTCGCTATCAAAATACAATAGTATTAACACAATACAAAACAATAGAACGCAATACACAATACAATAGAACACAATACACAATACAATAGAACACAATACAAAACAATAGAACGCAATACACTATACAATAGAACACAATACACAATACAATAGAACACATTATAAAATAACCCAGAGGAAACTCGCGCGCTGATTGGCTGAAAGCCGTGTTTATATGAGAGTCCATAGACATGGAAGATTGTGAATGAACTGATCAAAATGGCAAACGACAAGGAAGAATGTTTTCACCAAACGTTGACTTTCAATAATATGATTGTAATCAGCAAAACCGACATATATATTTAACAAAAATACAGCCAACCGACGAAGCTATCAAATTTGCTAACCATCCCGGCCAATATATTTTTATTTGTGGTCCAACAAACAAAAGTCGAAACCACTTTTCGTTTAACTTATTTCGTACGGTAAAACTAAAACACACAAACGGCTAACACGTCTAGTTTTTAAACAACCTCCTTATAGACGAATAGAGCAAGGAATGGAGCTGGAGACTAGAGTAGATGAGAGGGAAATGCAAGGCAACACTCTTTCAATTTTTTTTCTCTGTCTTTTTTATCCCAAACTAAAACTAAAACTGGACATATACGTATTTGTCAGCGACGAAGTCACGAAATAATAAGCCTTCATATAAGGCCAATTGTTATCATTCACCCTGTTTGGTCTTAGATAATTCAGATAAGGTTTTTAGCTTTCTCCTTGCCATTTTATGAACAACTACATGAATTTTGCAAACTCACGTGCGCCAGTTGTGAAGTTGATATTTTGTTGATTTTTTTACAGAACAAAATGAGTTTTTCCCTCTTACCTTGCACTCTTAGCCTCATCTCATTGGAAGGAAAGTTCCAACAGCTAGATCTTTCCATTGAGTTTGGTGAAAATAAAAGTTCATTCAACCAAAACCTGCTTCAAAGTTCAACAGGGGAATCATGTTTCCTCATGTACATTCAGCGACAAAAACACCCAGTTCAAGTCCTCCACTCCTTGAATGCCTTTCGCCTTAAATTTCCGGGAAAGCATGTCTTTTCGGGGACTGTTGAAGCAGATGTTTTTAAAATAGAGCCACATACTGACACAGAGCCAGAGGACACAGAGCATTCCTTCGTTTCTCTCAGTTCTGTATCGGGGGATTTCCCGCGCTGTGCAAACTCACCGTCGGTCGATTTCTGACGACTGTTACGGTTAGGAGAATTGATTTACTGATCGTGCGTGCGTACGATTTTCTCTCGTGTTTTTCCTGTTCGTTATTTTATAAAAGCAATATAACACGCTTTTCATGTCTTTGTTCTCTTATATAAACACTTGGGATATGTTGGGAGAACGCAGAAAAACTTGAAAATCACTTTGTTCTCCCAACATATCCCGCGTGTTTATATAAGAGAACAAAGACATGGAAAGCGTGTTATATTGCTTAAATACAAAACAATAGAACGCAATACACTATAGTATCACGATTCACTGATCACTTTGTTTACTTTTGAGACGCCAATATAACATGGTATTGCGTCTCAGAATACCAGCCTCTGATTGGCTCTTGCGCGAGCCCTTGCAGTTACATGGGTTCCAGGTCAAGGTCAAAAGTCGTTTGTTCAAACAGCAAGATTTCTACAATTTCACCTTCAAAACACTGTAAATTACAAGATAAGCATCATTCAATCCTAAAGGTAAGGTTGGCATTGTAGTTTCCGTCAGAAATCTAACACTCTTATTCGCTAAAAGTACAATTTTCATAATTTTTGAAGAGATTTCAAAACACGTCGCGAACGTTTTCGCCACTCAAGCCGTGAAACCGTTGCCATAAATATACTAGGCGCCTTTTGAGAATTGAAATTACGATCAGAATAAGTTTGGTGCTTCATTCTCTTCTTTCTTTTAACAATTCTCGACTTAACTGTTGAATCGCGATACAAAACTAATTGAGATTTTGAGACGCGATACCGAATTATATTGCCGGCGTTGGAAGAAAATATATTCTTCGTATTGGGCTTCGTATTGGGCGACTCCGCCCAATACGGAATATATTTTCTCCCAACTGGCCGGCAATATAATTCGGTATCGCGTCTCAAAATCTCAATTAGTTTATACAATAGAACACAATACACAATACAATAGAACACAATACACTATACAATAGAACACAATACACAATACAATTTGTAGTAATTCATGTTTGCCTACATGAATGAATACCAATAATATGGGAAAACGTAAGGTTGTGTTGTGCTTGACCTCTGAGAAAAAGTCAAACATTTCGTAGCCATTGAGAAATGACACACAATTTTGCAAGAATATTAAGGAAGTAGCCTGCGAATACAGCCGTCTCGCATCGGGAGCCACATTCAAAACGCGTCCCCCGAGAGACGTCTACGATTCGAGGCCAAACATTCCATACTGATGACGTCATGCGGCCAGGATCTGGTCGCGTCATTTGATTGGCTAGTATTTGACTGTGGCTCCCGATGCGAGACGACTGTATTCGCAGGCTATAAGGGAAGGAGCTATTAACAATTTCGAAGCCTAAAACTCCTGTTTCTTTATACTCCCCATTCATAATTATATCACACTTTCCATTACTGTACTTTCTCTTCATTCAGTTTAGAATCCGAGATCGACTACAACAACAACAGAGGTAGCAAAAAAATTCAAAAGTATATACATTTCTGAGGGTTACGTTATCTAGCCAGGCTGGACTCGATCCGGGGATATGTATTACAAACACTACGAATTACAAAATTAAACGAAAATAGAAATCATATGATAAAGAGGAATTAAAAAAGGGAAAACTTGTTACAGTAGTTCGTGGAGACAATAGTGTTTACATGTATAAGTTCAAATTACATAGAATACTAACAGGATACAGGCCCGTCGACAGGGGAGGTTCGAACGAAACCCCCCCCCTCTCCCCCCCCCCCCCCTCCCCCGTATGGTCCTTTTATCTGCTGAAGCATTGAAGCGAGGTTGGATTCTTTTCCCCGCTTCCTTCATGTATCTTCGACGCGACTCACTGAAAACGAACCCCCCCTCCCTCCCTCCCCCGGATGTCGACGAACCTGGGATATCAAGTCAAGTCAAGTCAAGTCAACTTTATTTATACACGGTGTGCTCGATCAGGTCATATACAAATATTAAATAAGCTATTCATGCTATACTAATCTATCTTACAAGTTAATTAAAATATGTGATCTACTAATATGTAGAAATGTTTAATTACAATAATGTTAAAAATGCTAAAATACAAAGAATAATAAATAAAGAAGCCTGCTTTCCATGAGCGCCGTGTTGTTATTTTAACTAACAGTGAAATCCTGCAAAATCGTGACAACTTAGCTTGGATTTAAATGCATTTAGGGATTTCTGTGCACGTAATTCGAAAGGCAAGCTGTTCCATAAGACCGCACCGCGGTAGCTAAAGCTGCGTTTGCAATAGTTGGTGCGGGGGTGTGGGACAGCGAGTTTATAAGATATATCCCTTAGGGCATAATTTGTAAGTTCAGTCCTAGGAATGAACTTCGAACAGAGATATTCGGGAGCTAGCTGATTCAGAGATTTGAAGACCATTGTGGCTAAAGAAGATAAACGTTGATTTTTTAAATTTTTCCATTCCAGTGTTTTAAATAAATGTTCTGCATTGGAGTCGAATGGAGCGTTTAACAAGACACGTGCAGCACGATTCTGAAGTTTTTGTAGTTTTTCACTTAGTCCTTTGTTACAATTTCCCCACACATGGCTACAGTAGTCAAAGTGTGGTTGGACTAGGGCGGTGTAAATAGTTAGAAGAATACCGTATGGTACATATGGTTTTATTCGTGTAATAGCCCCAATGCCGGAAGCAATTTTTTTGGATATAACATCGATATGATTATTCCATTTCAAATTTTCGTCGATATTAACTCCCAGCGATTTGCTTGACTGAACTTGTTTTATTGGAATGTTATTGATGACAGGAGTTGGAGTTTGGGAAATATTAGTCAGTTTCTGCCTGGATCCAATAAGCATGAACTCGGTTTTGGTAATATTTAATGCCAATTTGTTACAATTAAGCCATTCATTAATACACTGTAAATCGTAATTCATTGCTGAGTTAAGTTCACTGATGTTGTTATTAGAAAAAGTAAGGCTAGTATCATCAGCATACATCCTAGGGGTTGAATTAGACAAACAGCTAGGAAGATCGTTTATGAAAAGTAAGAACAACAAAGGGCCCAGGATTGTGCCCTGAGGAATTCCACAACTAAGAGAACGAACCCGAGATAAGGATCCATTTACAAAACTATTTTGTGAGCGAGAACCCAAATACGAGGCAAACCAATCGTGCGTTGTACCGTGTACACCGTAGTGACGTAATTTAGCAAGAAGAATCTCGTGATCAACGGTGTTGAAAGCTTTTGTAAGATCGATAAAGACAACAGCATTGATTTTACCGCGGTCAATGTTTAACGCCCATTCATTTGTTGCCTCCAATAGCGCAGTAACTGTGGAATGCAAAGCTCTAAATCCAGATTGTTGATTTGATAAAAGCTTGTTGTCATTAATATATGTAAAAAGTTGGTCATAAACAATTCTTTCGAAAAGTTTGGCTACAATTGGAATAACAGAAATTGGTCGGTAATTATTAGGGTCAGAGTGTTTCCCTTTTTTGTATACCGGGAACACTTTAGAACACTGCAATTCCACAGGAAAGATACCAGAGGAAATTGACTTATTAAAAACCCAAGATAGGGATTCAGATACTAAATCAGCACACTCCTTTATTAATTTGGCTGGAATGTTGTCAAGTCCCGTAGCTTTAGATTTATTCAATTTAGAAATCAGTTTATAGATATAAGGATGAACAAGTCAAACTGCTGTGCGTTTTTCGGTTGCCAAAGACGAGATAGTGTTATTATTTTTAAAAGTGACAGTCCATCGCAAGTTTGTGTGGCATGGGGTTTAAACCCCGCGGCGGGGAATCGAAAGATAACAAACAAGTGAGTGATATTAATTAGAAAAAATGAAATTAGGGGGGGGGGGGGGGGGGGCGGATAATGCTGATAGAGGTTAGGGAGGAATAAGGAGATCGTAAAAGAAACTAAATATATTTTTATGAGCATCTTCATACGTGGGATTGCTCAGTTTACAATACATTATGGGTTCAACCCACACCAGTAAATGTAATGTGATTTGGTTGTTTGCGAATCGGCTAAAACAGGAAATTCCGGTACGAACGTACCATGTCCAGGCCACTGGCGCCTTCAGTTGTCACTCATCCTTTATTAACTTAGGAAGTCGTCATCGATTTTACTTTTTTAAAAGACCCTCAAGACATACTTATTCAAAGCTGCATATAATCTATAGTCTGTATGTATGTATATATATATATATTATTTTATCATATAAAATATGTATATATATATATTTTTAGCATTTTTAGAATTTCATTCCGCGTATTATGTAATTTTTATATAGTTGTAATTGTATAGCCATAATGTCTTTTTTTAACTTAATCTTGTAAAGCGCTTAGGACAATTAATGGGTTCAGCGCTATATAAATAGTTATTATTATTATTATTATTATTATTATTAAGTGAACATCTCTGTGATACTCCAGTTGAGTGCTCCCTACTCATTGCTTATCGCGCGAAATTCAAATCAAACACATAAATGTGTAACTTCAGAATAAGGACTACAGAGTTCATAAACAGTCATGAAATGCCGCCTAAAGTCTATTAAACGACCATCTTCCCTCTGTTCACTTTTTGATGGCTTGTTTTATTTTAACCCCTCAATATATTGCATTTTTACAGGTGATGCTGATTCCCTGGAGGGAGGTTCTTCCTAAATTCGGCTGGTCAGTAAAGATGATCGTCGATTTTATGGGTTGAAATCGGCGATTTAGAATTTTTTAGGGTTGTCAAAGCGAAAACTATTTTTTAAAGAGCTGGTATTTTTAGGATATATAAATTCGGGACAAAGCTAATCAAAGCTACATATCTTTTGATTACGCTTCTTTATTAAGCAAAACAGTAATTTAATAAAGCAAACATGAGGTATATTTTAGGGTGGGCAATTTTTCAAGGCTTGGTATTTTTTTGGGTATTTTTCGTGGTTTTCCGACGGTCATCCCTACCTTCTTACCTTGAAGAACCCCACCCCCACCCCCAGGGGGGCTGATTCACTCGCCTACGTTCTTCACTGAATGTCATATTGCGAGTTCGTCATACGTGACAATAGGAGAGGCTCATTATTTCAGTACCGGAACCTCTTGTTGAAGGTGATTCCTTTACATAACCTAAGACGCAATGGATGGACCTTCGATCGATCACGTCTTCTCGGATAGGAACGTTACAAGACCGACAGAGAGCTATGTGTTTAGGAGTTACGCTACATGCTGCATGCGCTAGCATTCAACCTATATGGTACCCTCTATGCTTTACTTTTTTACTCTGCGGTACGAGAAATAAGGAATACTGTATGAGACCGAACGCCGAATTCAATTCGATTTTTCAAAAATTCAATCATAAACATCTGATGTCATATGCATGGTATTATCCTCTCCGCCTTTCATAACATCTGTACATGGTCGAGTGGAATTAGCAAATTAGCTGATCATACATTGGCCTTCCGTTTCCTGTCACGTTTGTGGTAGAGCAATAGTCTCGGTTGATCAGTTGTAGTGGTTAAGAATAATCATTATTTTAATGTTGTTGACGAATTTTCATTTCTAAAGGAACTTGCGAGAACGGCTGGAGACACGCAACCAAAGGTTACATTATGCTAGTTTTAATAACTCGAATTGGAGATACATGTTGTTTTATACGTTCGCCAGTTCTAGAAAGTCATTTGAGAAATAAGGCTGTTTTCGTCAGTTTTGTGAACTAAAATTTATTGGCAGCTATATTGCTCGTTTATAACTAGCTACTGGCTTACATTAATACTAAGAAGTTTCACATTTATTTACTCCTTATTGATTTTATGCAGTATATTGTACTAGCTATAAGGACTGAGCCAAGGACTGGAAGATTTAAACAAGGTTCAAATGAGCCAGAGAGAACAGATTTACATTTCATAATTCAAGTAGCCCTGTCAAGACACTCTACGTGCACAAACGATCGACAAAATGTGCTCTTCAGTGAACCGAAATATTCCACTGCTGATCATGGGAGCTGTTCTGATTCCTCTTGGACTCTTGATGCCTATTCTGGCGCATTTCATAGCTCCAACAAATTACACCTTGGCTTCGTTTGGAACTTTGTTCTCCAATTTTTGGGTTGGAATGCCGGTAAGTAAAAACCAGATTTCAAATAGAATTGATGTAAACACTTTTAAAATTATTCCATGCAGTAACGCGAGCGATAAACGATTACAAGAGCCTCACTATTGGGAAATTAGTTTCAGTATTTACTGATTTTTTCGCGTTACTGACGTTAAAATACCCTTTATATCAACTCAAATACAGTTCGCATTGCGAAAATATAAACTGGCTTACTGCTATCATTAATTAATTGCAAATAAAATGTCTCCCTCGTGCTTTGAGAGTTTAGGGTCACAGACAGCTAGCCACGCTAAAGCGGACCATAATTAATGCAAGTACTTGTACATTTCAGATTGAATAATGATTTCACAAGGTTGAGACGATGTTCAATATATATTTTTGTCAAAGAAAACACTAAAGCAGAGTTTAGTTCTAACAGACCCTTTCGGTTGCCACATTTTTTTCCTCGAGTAATGTTTTTTATGTGTCAGTTGCTATAATTGGAGAACAAAGCACTGAATCCTCTGGGAGAGAACTGTCACATGGTCTGAATTACCCTATATCATTATGACGTCACGGCTTGTTTATGAGGGGGACAGAATCGACTTGAACAATAGAATTTTGAACTAAATCTGCTCTGCTGAGGAACATTTAACTTCGAATTGTCTGGTTTCCAGATATCAGTTGTATCAATGTTTATCCCACAATATTTACCGTATTTGGTGGCTGTTACCGCTATTCTACGTTCTTCAAAATGCATTTGATAGCGATTTCCTTTGTGTTGTTGCTGTTTTGTCCCTGTTTTGTCCCCCTCCCACGACCGTGATCCTTAGCGTTTAAACAATAGATTGTTTTGATATGACGTCATAGTGATATAGGTCAATTGGGACAACAAAAAGGCAAGCTGAAAGGGCTATTCGTGGAGTTCACCGGTTGACCGAGTCAAACCGGAGTCCGAGTCAAACCCGAGTCCGAGTCAAATAACCGAGTCCCTTTTTTTGTGTGTGTTTATGAATTCTTTCGTTCGGCCGGCTTCATTCCGTTTTAGTATTACAGCATTTTTCGACTGGTAATTTTCTTTTGCATATAGCCTTTCATGAAGAGAATTCAATCAGCTGCCGTTCGATTGGTGTTACTTGGCATGGTATTGCTGAGCCGAGACCGATGTATAGAGCGAGTCTATAGAATATTGCTGGCGAAGCACACACACAGTTATTTTAGAGTCAGATGTAAACAAAGATATGTACTGTCTGCATGACCTGTTAAACGGCCATACCATTGGGAAAATACCGGTCCTCCTCCGATCATTGAAGTTAAACCCGATCGGGCGAGGTTAGCACTTGGATGGGTGACCGCCTTGGAATTATTGTAACCGCTTGCGCTATCTTGAACTTGGTGTTGCATTTTATCAAAATGCAACGTCTTATTTTACTGCAGAAGACTCATGGACAAGATTGTCAGTATCAAAAAGAATTGTCGTACGTACTTTTAATAATAATTTACTCAAAAAGCTTAAATAGAAAACTCGAAGAATACGAAACTGGAAGATATATAGCAAGAGCCAAAACGTAAAAAAGTTATTCGATTTAAATTTTGGCGGAGTTCGACGGCAAGCTTTGGATCCTTTAATGTCACTTCAGCAGTCATCTGTAAAATTCGCCGGCAGAAATCGAAGCCCAGAAATTAATTGATACGCCTTTATTAAAGATTAACCCATACTTCTACAAACAAATTAAATCCGCAAAGCTCAGGTTTTGATTCCCACTGATGCAGATAAAAAAAGTGAAATGCGTACAACACGGGATAAAGTTCGCGTTCGATCAGAGGACGTTATAAGTCTGCTAACCAGTGACTCGGTCATTTGACTCGGACTCGGATCCAACTCGGACTCGGATATGACTCGGTCTATGGATTTACTCCTATTCGTGTATCAATATCTTATAGCCAATTGGCCATTTCGACGATGTTGCGCGCGCAGCTAGAACAATGGCTATCTGCTTTAAATAACAAAAGGCCAGAACGAGTTTCAGCAGCTCGCGTCTATTGTTCTACTGATGCGTGCGCAACATTGTCAAAATGACCTATAAGGCCATCGATCGTTGCTAACGTCTTCTTTGTATTTTTCCTCCGTCATTAGCCTGTAAGTCATACCGACTCTATAAATCGAAGTCCATAAATCGAACGAGAAAATTCAGGCTAGTAATTACTAAAAAAATTAGATTACTATGTTGAATAATGTTTGAGAAAACGACTTTTCAAAAGTGCAAAATTTACAAAGAATGAATGTTACCACACACCAGGAGCCAACACACTATATACATTCTTTGCAAAATTAATCAAAATATTAATCTCAAATTTTCGGTAATTACTAAGCGTGACTTTCTCTTTCGATATGTGGACTCAGTTTAATTTGTTCCCAGCTTCAAGTATGATTTATGTTAATTAGGCAAAAATTTAAACAAAGGATACACGTGATTCCGTGAGAAAGGCACGCGAGTCCGTCACATCGATAAAGCTATTATATTAAATACCCTTGAGCCGTTTGGAATGAATAGACATGACGAAATGTGATACTTCTATTGGTGGGTTGCACTGGCGGCCATGTGGGATAAGCGGCTTTCATATAAAGCCGTTTACCCAACCATAAATTCCTGACGTGGCAGGGTATTCTGCAGTTAAACCTATTGATGTCACGATGAGGTTTTGCTCCACTGTTTAATGGAGAAAGTGTGTACACTGCGAATGGGAAAAGAGGGTAATAAAGTAACATAAAACAAAACTAGAATGCCAAAACCTAAAGAAAATAAGAACAACAACAACACGTGCCATAGAGCGGTTTTCATTTCAGTGTAGTGAAACCAAACTCAAATTATCCACAGCCAGCCAATCATAGGAGCGAGTAATCACAAGTAACTCTTAAATGGCTTCCCTGTGAGCCAATGACAAACCAAAGCAAAACCAAAAGCAATTTGCGTTTGGTTTTACTTTGGATTCTGATTGGTTGGTTTACTTTCTCAGCCAATAGGAGTAAACGCAAAACCAAAACACTTCCAACACTCAATTGAAATCCGCTCTATTATAAGTACTTAGGTGTTTACCTTGATCAGTCGCTAACATTTATAAAGCACGCAAATACTATTAAGGTAAAGTTGCTAGTCAGCTCGGAGTGCTAAGTAGAATTAGAAATAATTTGACAGTCTATGCTACAGAAAGGGTTTATAAGTCCATGATTTTACCTAGACTGGATTATTGTGACCTTGTTCGGAATATTTTTGCTGACACGAGAACAACTACAATAGAGCGCCTACAATCCCGAGCAACAACTCAAGTAGCACATCCAGCGACTTAAAGAACCAATTAGGATGGAAGTCGCTGCAGTTGCGTACTATAATGAATCGTGTGGTTTTTGTCTTTAAGTGTATTCGTAATGAAAGTCCTCAGCTTTTTCATCATCAGTATTTCTCTAGAGTAAGGCATAACATTATACAAGAGGAAACAATGCCAATTTAGGTAGCGCCCAAGATTAGAACTGAGGTCGCAAGAAGAAGTGTTTATTACCAGGGCGCTATAGATTTCAATAATTTACCGTTAGACCTTAAAGGATCCACGTCATTAGCCATTTTTAGATCCAGAATTAGTATTTTTTTATTTATTTTTTATGGTATCTAGAATGAATAACTATTTTTAACGTTTTTAGCCATAATTTTATTGTGTTGAAAGAATGAAGGCGGGAATAGTGCTGAATCTAATGTCTTTTTACGTTGTATCCTAGGCGATTGTCACCGGAATTTTGGGAATTGTCGCTGGTACCAACAGAAAGAATAAAGGTCCGGTAAGTAAATTTTTCAACTGAAATGAATTGACTAGTAGGATTGAAAAACAATTAAAAAAATTGGAAAATTGAGAATAAAATAACTGAGTACAGAATAGAAAAACACCGCGACAAAATGTCACGCGCATGCGCTTTCGATGAGCCTATTATGCGCGCGGCTCCCCAGTTTCCCACCGAAACCAAAAGAAAACAGAGGCAATCACCCATGTTTCTAACTTTTAGGTACATAGGCGTATATAAATGAAATGTTTCGCAAAAAAACAAGAAAACTACTGAAAAGCTAAGTCTAAGACTTTAACAAGTTTACCTTTTCTTAATTTCTAAATCACTCTGTGCTAGTACTAAGTTATAAAATTATTTACTGAAAAGTTAAAGCCATCGGAAACTTGTGTGTGTACTCCAGAGCCTTCGTTCAGCTGCTGCGGTATGGAATAGAATATACTGTAATGACAATTACAATAAATTTAAATTAAATTAGAATACCTGATGTTGGGAAAACTAGTTTAACATAATTCTAGTTTAATAATAATCATAAATCTAGTTAATACAATATAGACGTTCTGTTATAATCAAGCTTGTAAATTGAAGTAGTTTTATCAAGGCAGCGCATGCATATAACAGGAACTTCCTGCGACGTATAAGGCAGTTGGTCGCGTGCGGGGTTAATACATTTAATTAGATTAGTTCTGGTGGTAAACACCGGAAAGTAGTTGTTAAACAGCCATGAAACAGGAAAATCAGTAACCCACAGTTAAATCTAGAATGGAAAATAAGACAATTGTTTAGTCATGTACACATTCACATTTCTAAAGATCTTGGACTACGTACGTAGTCATTAAAGTATGTATCTCCGTAGTTAGAATATAAGTGAGAACGAATGCTGTGAACTGAGAACGAATGAGATAGAGAAGGATGCGAATGTGTAACGTTCTGTGATCGAAGATTATTTATAATATAACCCAGATA
This sequence comes from Actinernus sp. WN-2022, assembly GCA_030867875.1. Lineage (NCBI taxonomy): Eukaryota > Metazoa > Cnidaria > Anthozoa > Actiniaria > Actinernidae > Actinernus > Actinernus sp. WN-2022. The sequence goes on from JAOWCC010001501.1 coordinate 37,288,961, forward strand.
GTACGAGCGCTCTGATTGGCTTATAGACCCAAACTTCTATGGTCTATTGTGCCGGCAAACACATAGAAATCGGCACGCCTGCTTGCGTTGTGTCGTAGTTATATCATAAAAGCAATAGACCACACATTTCCGTCAATGTGTTTACTGGCGAAATAAAGCACTTGGGATGTTGGGAGAACACTTGAAATGCTTGAAAATCACGCGCCTTCGGCTTGCGATTTTCAAGCATTCTTGTGTTCTCCCAACATCCCGCGTGCTTTATTTCGCCAGTAAACACATTGAAATGTGTGGTCTATTGCTTAAATAATGATCAGTCTGAAACGCGCGCTCTGATTGGTCAAGAGCCGTGTGATACTAGAGGACACACACATGGATGGCGTCATGAGCGAGCGCAACCAATTTTTAAACTCGTTTTGATTGGATATTTTCATAGTTTTTAGTTTGCGATTAATAAACAAATAGATTCCATTCTGCCGTGCTTCTGTCCTCTTATAGATACGCAGATGACGTCACGCCCCACCAACTGTAAGCTGCAATTATCAGCAGACTATAACAAATACAAAAATATTTATCAAAAAGTGAAGAAAAAATAGTAACGCCATTCAGGGTGCGTCTCGTGGCGCACTTTTATTTGTTCTCTTTTATTGTTTTTTTAAACCATATTTGTTGACCATTCTGAACTTATAATTTGCAGAATTGAGGTAAGTATGGAATCTCGTAGAGCAACATTTCGGGGACAACACAATAAATAATGTGGAATAGTTTCTTTCACAGTTTCTAGCAAAACGTTTATCATTAAGGGCACAAATCTCATGCGTAAAATAGTAGCGATCTCCAATAAAAAACAAATGCTTAGTAGGAGGTGGTACTTTAAACTGATTTCGAATTAATTGATTTTTGAAGGACGCGACTGTCAGAGAATCACAGATTGATTTTATAACGGAATACAAAAAATATTTCCTAAATCTTTCAATACCGAGGAAAGGAAAAGAGTGGTTACTTTTGATTATAATTTGTCTTTTGACTTGACTGTGTAAAAAGAAACTAAGGCCCTGTCCACACTAATGCGTTTTTGAAAACCTCCGTTTTTGGTTCCCCGAAAACGGATAAAAAGCTCTGCGTCCACACTAGCGTTTTCGCACACTAGAGGCTGAAAAACGATGATCCAAGATGCGTTTTCGTCACCAGGCTCTGCTCGGACGTTTTTTCTGTTCAATACGCATGCTCGAATAGCGCCAGCGATACTATCGGCTATTCCCGCTCTTTTTGAAGCGCGAAAATACTGTAAACAAGACGCGTTCGCTCGAACAGTTTACAGTAAAAATGGCAAAATCTTCAAAGAAAAAGACGTCAGAAAAGGAAACAGATCACTTCATCTGGACAGATGATGAAGTGGAACTTTTACTTAAGGTATTTTTATGGTAACAAATGAGTTTAAAGTCAAAAAAGCGACCGAAAACGTAAAGCTACTGCTTGTAGATTAATCAGTGCCACATTTAACTCCAGGCAAGCAATCAAGCTAGAAAGAAGGCTAAACATCATAAATACAAGTTCGACCGCCATATTGAATAGTGGTTTGTTTACGCGCTTTCGCGGGAAACTGGGGCTTACATAATGAGTTGTGACGTAAGCGTTTTTGAAAAGTTCCGTTTTTGCCGTCCACACTAAAACGATAGACCTGCGTTTTCAAAAGTCTCCACTCTGGAAAGCGTTTTCGAAAACCTCCGTTTTCATAGATAAACATCTCCGTTTTTGATCGTTTTAGTGTGGACGATCGGTAAAAACGGATAAAAAGTATGCGTTTTCAAACGAAAACGGATTAGTATGGACGGGGCCTAAGTTCCTTAACTAACCTGGGGCAATTCATTAATCATTTTGTAAAACATATTTAGTTTATGAATGCGTATAATCGCCATCACCGAGCTAGCCCAGCTTGGCGATCGAGCAATTACAATTATCCCAACCCATTGTCCTTGTGGCAGCCACATTGTCAACAGCAACTTCAATTCCCGCCAAAAACGTTCGCGCCAATACCCCAGCCCGGGCTAGCTCGCTCCATGTAATACCGGGCTGAAAACAGCTCGGAAAACCGTGCCAGCCCACCTCATGTAATCAGGCCGTAATATTATCAGGTGCTAAATAGTATAACAATGCTGGTCGAAACCACCAATGTTGGCTTTTGTTCTACATCAATGTTTGGTGTTTAAGCCAATAAAATCGCGTGATCTAAGAGCGATGACAAATTAAGAGACACACCCTGACTCCCAAACCATTCATATCGGTCGTTCTTGTCATATTTTCTAACAGTTTATTATTGTTCCTAGATGATTGGTCTAATGGTTATGGCCATTATAACTTTTATCCTCGGGCTGGCAATGATTGCATTGTTCATTTTCTTTATGGTTATCACCGGATGTTGTAAGTATGTTTAACCGGAAGCGGCCGTTAAGATCCGTAGTGAACTTAAGCAACCAGGACGGCCAGTGACAACCGGAGGTGGAAAGTGTTTTCTGTCGAAATTTGGTGTTTACTACTTCCTTTATTTACTTTTAATTACTTTTCACATCCACTGAGATGTTCGCAAAAATTGATAAGCATAACGAACAAAGCATGGGGAGATTTAAGGTGTATATTTTAGTAATACGGGCAACAATTTCTTGGAACTTGCATTGTCTCACAAACAATGTTGTTGAAGCGCGCTGTTGCACGTATAGGCCTTTTGCAGGAAACAGTCGCGTGCTGATATAATACTTCATTAACGAAAGAATTGAGCTCGTGATCCCCATGGAAAAGGCGTTGCCATGGATGCTGGATGGCAAGCTACCTTTAAAAACGTTGATTTAGAAAGATCGATAATCTATAGGACGTTTGGATGATGACGTCACATACTACAACTACCAGAACTCTTTGCGCGGATTCTTTTGTTCCTTTAATTTGGACCATTGTCTTGGAATTCTCAATTCTAAATTTGAATGAGAAAAAGAATTCTGGTAGTTGTAGTAAAATGGCGTCATAATGAAAATGTCCTATTGCCTTGAAATACATGAATTAAGATTTTTTTTGACAACCAAACCAGTACAACCACGCGATTACATGCCTGCAAAAGTCCATTACCACACCCTCTCGAAAAAAAACACTCTGAATTTCTAACGAGACCTGAAACAACCAGGTCCCGGCTAATCCACAGATCGAATTGGAATTTAGCGTGTTAGTTTTTGAGGAGGGTGGAAAACCGGACAACCCGGAGAAAAATCCTCGGAACAGTGACGAGATACCAACAAACTGAACTCACATATGGCGCCGCGTCTGGGAATCGAACTGGGCTACAGAGGTGAGAGGCGAAGCGCTTAACCACCCCGGCTCCCCTCGACTGAACTTGCCACGCAACTAGTTTCCATGCTGGGTTCGTTTGGAGAGCCTTGCGCAACATTGTTGGACTCGCGCACGCGCAGTTTCTTCTATACACCTCCATTTACACTTCCAACTAATTATGGGTAAATTAAGACCCCAGAATACTTGTCTTCTACCATTATATAGACAATCCTTGAGCCCGACTCGGAACTCTGTGGCTATGAAAAGTACCTAAAGGAAAATAAAGAAAATAGCAAACAACAAATTCCTGAAGAAAACACTTTTCTATGTTCCATCATCACAGCCTTCTACATCCTGGTTGCTTACTCCCTAATAGTCCAATTCGTAGTTGCTGACCGCCATTTTGAAAGGTAACGATTGACTGACATCGGTGATGGAGTCGAGACAACTTAGCTGAGAGGTTAGAATGATAAGCAAAATTCATAGAAAGAGGATTTATTAGGCTAAGACTTGGTTATCTTTCAAGAACTACGAATTGGACTATTAATACTAATCATTTTCTACTTAAGTATATGAAGGAGTCATCAGTTAATTATATATATATATATATATATATATATAAGGAACGTTTATTAAGAGTATATACATGTTAGGTCCGATGTTTTAGAACAAAGGATGCATCTAAACCAGGGTTTCTCTATTCCTCTGAACGCCTTTTAAAATTTGTACAATAAATATAGGTAGTCTAGAATTTAGACTTTTTTTGGACCGGAACAACAAATTAGAAACTACAATTAAGGATGCGTTCGATTGCCCATATTCCGGAATAAGAATATACAGAATGATCACTATGTACAAATCTCTTATATCTGGATATTTTTAGCCACTGGAATACTAAATGTATCCTGAATATCATATGTCAGAAAGCGTTAAGGTCGGCACACACGAAGGGACAAGTCCCGGGGACAAATCCCTTGTTGCGTACACACGAAGGGACAAGTCCCAGGGACAAGTCCCCTCGTGTGAACTAGGAAAATCTTGTCAGTTTGTCCCTGGGACTTGTCCTCTCAAATCAAACCAGTTTGATTTGAAGGGACAAGTCCCGGGGACAAACTTTTGTCCCCTCGATAATATTTTTCCTAGTTCAGACGAGGGGACAAGTCCCAGGGACTTGTCCCAGGGTCTTGTCCCAGGGCCGGCTGTCCCTTCGTGTGTAGCGACCTTTAATGCATAATGTGCCTGAACCAGTGATTTCCAGGGACTGTTCCCTCTATTCTTATTCTGAATACGGTCTATCGTAATGATCCGGCAGCAAACGATATCACGAACGTCAAAGGAATGTAAAAGATGTTCTTTCCTTTATTCTTTCTCGTAATTTCATTAATTGGTTGATACTCATAAATTCAACAGAAAATCAACAAAGCAATATATTTTCATTAGATAAACAAATTGTGGTTTGATTCAAAGAAAATGTATGCGAGCAAAATATGTTTTGTTTTTCCCTCTTTCCTATTAGCTGGGTGGTGTGCTGTTTTCTGTAATTATAAGTTTTCATTGTAAAAATGTCCTACAGTAACTTTGACTATGGACGTCCCACATTCAAGCAAAACAGTATGTGATCTAGAATATGCTCATTGCCGCGGCCTATTTTCTTTTTTTCTGTCATTCTTAAAATCATTTCTTAAAGGGGTTTTGCCTACCCTGGTTCCAGAGGTTTCCTAGAGAGAACAGCCGCGGAGAAAGAGCCGCGAAGCGGCGATCTGCGCGCTGCGAATTAGCAGCGAGAAGCGAACTGCGGCTCTTTCTCCGCGGCTGTTCTCTCTCTAGAAAACCTCTGGGACCAGGGTAGGTTTTGCCAACCCCAAAATGATAACCGTTCACATGATGAATCAGAAAAATAAGTACTCAGATTAGCAGAGTATGCATGCTTTACAGGTATACTGGCGAACATTTGAGACAATTTTGATGAAGGATGAAAAATACTGCTTTTAAGAGAAATTTAATAGAGCAATTAGAAATCGGTTCATAGCAACCGAAATCAAGTTTCTAGAAACAGCTTTTGGAATCCACTTTAATCTTTGCTATCCTACCCTGCGAGCAGAGCCTATATGGTTTTCCACTGCGAGCGAAGAAAGAAAACTGCCGTATTCGTTTGGCGTCGTCCAGTATCTGGGACGAAGAAACCGGTTTTAATTTACATAACCAGTTTTTCATGCCCGCGGCTTTATTCTGACGAAAACCCGATGACTAAAGGTGAGCCCACCATCAAACCAAAATGGAGAGCGTGTCACCGAGCTGCAAATATATGAAAGTTGTCAAGTCCTGTTTATTGGATGTTTTACGATATACATGTCCTGGAAAGAAAGTAGATGTTTTAAGTGTTCAACATTTAAAGGTATCAAGTCATTTATGTTCTAGGAATGGATACTTTAGTTTCGCTACGTTCGGGTCGGGGCAGACTTCACCGTTACCCAAACAATAGCCTACCCCTAAAACAATACAAACCCTAACCCTGAAACAATGGGATTCTTTATCAGTGAAGTCCAATATGATAGGACCTTAAAAAGAGTGAAGTCTAACCGTTCGGGTCACGAGCGGGTGAGTTTCAGACCGATTAAAACTGGGAAGGAGATTGTTTCCAAGCAACTGACAATGCATGTTTAATGTGATTCAAATACGAATCTATACGACAGAGTCTTCTTTTCTCCGCTCTCAGTGGAAGGAGATTAAGAAAACCAAAGAAATGAAGGCTCTTCTCGCAGGGTATTGCCATCCTAGCTCTATCGAAAAAGTTTGTAATAAAAGCATATCAGGACTTTTACATGATATTTCTCTTCGATCTCAAGCTGTTAGTTTTGTAAACACTAGTATCATCAACTAAAAGTCGATTAAGGTATGATAACCGCCGTGGGGAGGGAGTAGCAGCTGACGTTTCGAGCCGACTAGCCCTTCGTCAGAGCAAAAGACGACGTTTTCTAGTTTTGTGTTAAAGAAGCTCGAAAGTTCAATTCGATTGAAAGTGCCCCTTTAAGTAATAGGAAAATTGGAGGGACCACAGACGAAATTATAACCAACCGGAACTCCTAGGTGTAGGGATCTGATCAGCAATAATATATATAAATAGATAAGAAAGGAAAGGCTGATTCAACTGTAGAGAGTTTTTTCTTCCAATATTTCGGGGAAAGAGGCTTACAATGTATCCAATAAACTAGAATCTAGTTGATTGGCCATGGATAAATTGTAAGCCTCTTTCCCCGAAAAAGATCGGCTTACAATGTATCCAATACAATGTATCAATAAACTAGATTCTAGTTTATTGGATACATTGTAAGCCTCTTCCCCCGAAGAATATCGGCCGTGCCGATCGAAATATTGGAAGAAAAAAACTCTCTACCGTTGAATCAGCCTTTCCTTTCTTGTCCCTTTAAAGTGCATATAAGCCCTAGCCAGTTATCTTTGATATCGCTTGTACATGAAGTGGATAGTCAAACGGTAGAATATTTCTTGATTTGGGTGTTGCGTCTACCGGCGAGATATAAAGGTTTATATTTCCAATCTGCTAATGATGTGATGTCATCACCGACATTTGCTGAATTTCTTTGTGCTTGTGAATTAAGCTATTTTCTAATTTACATTTTTTTTATTTGTAAAATCACTTTGATAACTCTTCAAATATAAATTAGAATTTAAAAATAGGTAATTTGTCTCTACCAGCATGCTTTTGTATAATAAGTGATGTCGGTGATAACATCACATCATTAGCATATTCGAAATATAAACCTTTATATCTCGTAGACGCAACACCTAAATCAAGAAATATTCTACCGTTGGACTATCCACTTCGATTCATGTACAATCGATATCAAATCAAAGATAACTGGCTAGGGCTTATATGCACTTTAAGTAAACACATTCTTCTTTGTTATAAAATTATTCAACAGACCAGAAAGACAGCAGCTGCTTCAATACTGGTGACAAAAGGCCCGTGAACTTCCGCTTCATGGCAGTAGTGGTTGGTGTCGGGTCAGCGGCTACCATCTTAGCTTTAGTGAGCTTGATTCTCTCGTGCAGATATGTCTGCAGTTGCTGTGGAGCTGGAGCAACGGTGAGAAAATATTGGAAAATCAAATCATTTGCAGACTTTGAACAACTATGTAAAACCTCTGTAAAACCTCGACTGTCAAATATGAGCATTTTACAGACATTTCACAGACTAAATGTCTGTCAATTTGCATGCACAATTTCCAGGCATTTTACAAACATTTTAAACAGTAGTAAATTTAGAGAATTTTACGAGATGCCTTTGGGTTTTGCCAAGAAATCTTACAAAGGAACACAAGCGAAAATAAATTTCGTACACGCAGCTCTGGGCAAGAAAAAAAGGACGAATGAGGAGGAAAAAGGAAAAGGGGTGAACAAATAAATTACATGCATACACTAGATCACCCACCCCTCCCCTAAGAAGTTAAATGGTTGGCCCAAACGCAAGTTTTAAACTGTTTACATACATTTTACAAAGTCGGTAAAATTTGTTTTTAAATGGTTGGGATTCCCAGTGAAATGGAATCTTAAACTACGCCGGCACAGGTGACAATTTTGATTTGCATGTGAACTAGGCCTGTCCATTGAGCAACTTGTCTGTTTTTCTCGGGCATGGAACTTTCTTGATTTGGAAAAAAAAAATGGAGCAATGTTTGATTTCTGAGCCAACATTTAGTGTCTGAAGGACATAAAGTGAAAAATATATAACTTCAAATAGAATGTTTAGAGTAAAGTGCATATTTCTTACAAAAATACCGATCGAGACTCATATTTGAATAGGCCTTTTGCAGGAAACAGTCACGTTCTGATATAATACTTCGTTTAGGAATGAATTAAGCTCATGATCCCCATTGGAAACGCGTTGCCATGGATGTTGGAGGGCAAGCTATCTTTCAAACGCTGTTTTAGGAAGATCGACAATCGATTGGAGGTGCAAATAGCATTTACAAACAGGTTTTGCTAATAACACTACCGATCTCGTACAAGTGCCTATTAAGATTTGTTTGCCCTCCAGTACAACCACGTGATTGCATTCCTACAAAAGGCCCATTATTGGCTAACTGTATGATATGAACACACGAGATATCTGGTCAGCGGCTGTATTTATTGAATTATATAAGAATCAAAATGGCGAGCAAAAATGACAGTTTCATTCTCTAATAAGCTTGATTAACAGAGATCTTTATTTTTGAGCAATTTTATTAATTTTTGTGCAACATGAGAAACTTGTTCGGCTTCGATTGCTCTGAACACCTAAACAGAATACATAGCCATCGTCCAAGCTTTGGACTTTGTTCGAAAAAAGATTAATGTCTTTCAATTTTAGATAACAACAGTACAACCATCCGACACCGAGGGTCCACGAAACACGATTGCAATGGAGGAGAATCTTCTACAGCCAGAAGGCTCAGTTGAAATACCGAAGCAGGCCGAAGAAGACGCCGGAACTTCGACACAGTTTTAAAGAGAGATTAACTATCCTTCTTCAGCAATAATCAGTGTTATAATCGCATTTTGGACTAGAGGTTTGATATTAACAGGAGAAATTTCTAACATAGACTTTATTCACATGGCGGCCATGTTTAATCCTAGCAAAATAAAAACGTTTGTTTTACCGCGTATAACCTCGTTCTGAAACTGCTCAGTGCGAGGCTACGCGTGCGGACTATATTGTTTCTAGCCAGGATGTTCGCCACGTGATTAAAGCCCATGGGATAACATTTTGAAGTTGATATGAATTCTAAGTAAAAAAACGTGCCCTATTCGGGTGTGCATGGATAATTCTAACCGGCCCTGAAAAATGACGTACAAAGTAAAGCCCCAGCCATCCTATGGACCCTTTGCACGTTACGTCAAAGACGCGATGTTGGTGTACAGTTAACAATAGATTCTTCGTTAGCTTCCTTTGTTCTGTACACCAACATGGCCGCCATGCCCTTTGTCATTTGAATCTCTGGGCATTGAGTGCAAACCATCTACAGGCGAATCCTTGTTTACGTTGTTTTCCTCATTAGCATACATCAAAATTCAAGCGACGAACATACAAACAAACAGAGTCCATAAATCGAAAGAGACACTTGACAATCACAGAAACTTTAAGAGTGCTATGATAAATATATTTTGAGGAATGAGCTTTTAAAAATCTCAAAATTTACAAAGAATGTTGGCTGTCAGCAATTCTTGCCACACGCCCCATTTCACAGTCTTGAAAAGCCATTTTCTCCTTTAATATTAAACATGTCAATCTCAAATTTTGGATTGATTACTAAGTTTCAAATTCTCTTTGAACTGATACAGTCTGTTTGTTTGTAGCTTGAAGTTTAATTTATGCCAATGAGACAACAATGTAAGCAATGACTTCAGAAACGATTGCCTTATAACATTGTTCGGCCGTTTGGCATCCCATGTTGGATCGTGTTTGTCGTCCCATGTTAGATCGCGTTTGTCGTCCCATGTTAGATCGATCGTGTTTGTCGTCCAATGTTGGATCGTGTTTGTCTTCCCATGTTGGATCGTCGTGTTTGTCGTCCCATGTTGGATGATCGTGTTTGTCATCCCATGTTGGATCGTGTTTGTCATCCCATGTTGGATGATCGTGTTTGTCATCCCATGTTGGATCGTGTTTGTCATCCCATGTTGGATCGTGTTTGTCATCCCATGTTGGATCGTCGTGTTTGTCGTCCCATGTTGGATAATCGTGTTCGTCATCCCATGTTGGATCGTCGTGTTTGTCGTCCCATGTTGGATAATCGTGTTTGTCATCCCATGTTGGATCATGTTTGTCATCCCATGTTGGATCGTCGTGTTTGTCGTCCCATGTTGGATGATCGTGTTTGTCATCCCATGTTGGATCGTGTTTGTCATCCCATGTTGGATCGTCGTGTTTGTCGTCCCATGTTAGATCGCGTTTGTCATCCCATGTTGGATCGTCGTGTTTGTCGTCCCATGTTAGATCGCGTTTGTCATCCCATGTTGGATCGATCGTGCTTGTCGTCCCATGTTGGATCGTGTTTGTCTTCCCATGTTGGATCGTGTTTGTCGTCCCATGTTGGATCGTGTTTGTCATCCCATGTTGGATCGTCGTGTTTGTCGTCCCATGTTAGATCGCGTTTGTCGTCCCATGTTGGATCGATCGTGTTTGTCGTCCCATGTTGGATCGTGTTTGTCTTCCCATATTGGATCGTGTTTGTCGTCCCATGTTGGATCGATCGTGTTTGTCGTCCCATGTTGGATCGATCGTGTTTGTCATCCCATGTTGGATCGTGTTTGTCATCCCATGTTGGATCGTGTTTGTCGTCCCATGTTGGATCGATCGTGTTTGTCGTCCCATGTTGGATCGATCGTGTTTGTCGTCCCATGTTGGATCGATCGTGTTTGTCGTCCCATGTTGGATCGATCGTGTTTGTCTTCCCATGTTGGATCGATCGTGTTTGTCTTCCCATGTTGGATCGTGTTTGTCATCCCATGTTGGATCGTGTGTGACATTTTTTGCTTGATCAAATGTCGGATAAAGTTTGCAATTGTGCAAACATTTCATCCAACAATTCTGTTTGACCAACAAATGGTGCAATGTTTGACAAGTGTATCGAGAAGCGAGACATGCCTAGGCTGTTAGCCAATCCGGACTCAGTCAACTATCATGCACATACGGAAACACTCTATTACTAGGTAGTTAGGACCACTGTTATGGTCTATACTATCACATACGGTAAACGCTATTAGGTAGTTAGGACCACTGTTATGGTCTATTAACTATCACATACGGTAAACGCTAATATGTAGTTAGGACCACTGTTATGGTCTGTTAACTATCACATACGGTAAACGCTAATATGTAGTTAGGACCACTGTTATGGTCTGTTAACTATCACATACGGTAAACGCTATTAGGTAGTTAGGACCACTGTTATGGTCTATTAACTATCACATACGGTAAACGCTAGTATAGGTAGATAGGACCACTGTTATGGTCTAAACTATCACGTGATGAGAGAAACATCTCTAGACTGCATGGTCAACTTCAAGAAAGTAAAAAGAAATGGGGAGTCGGGGTGGCGCAACTGCAACCTATGCCTCAGTAAATAACTACCTTTATTTTAAGTATTGGGAGGGATAATATAATTGTTATACATAATTTTAGTTTAGTTAGAGAATTCTCAGTTTAATTTAAGTTGTGTCCCCAGCTACTGACACGCGTGTTATATAGAACGTATTGACATGTTAATAAAGTTTACAGGATTGTATTGTATCGCATCATGATTTGCTTAATTGTCGGAAGCATTTCCCCCAAGAAATGTTGCGCGCTGGCAATGAGGAAACATTTGGAAAACACTGAAACTCTCAAAAGTTTCGGCAAAAATGTATCATCTTTCGTCCTGGCCTAAATCCCTGTCACTAGTTATGTATTTTTTTCGCACGCGCAAACATCCTAGCATGATTAAAGCGGACGTGTCAGCATTTGTTCCTCGTGAAATGTTTCTTAGTTTGCTTAACAGCCGGGCAGTAAAATATTTTCGTCTTTCCCGCTCTTTTTCTCACCCAAGAAACACCAGCAACAGTTTTTCCCCAACAATATTTCCTCTTTTTCGCGGACCTTGAGGTTTGAAACTAATACGCTAAAAGAAATAAAATAATATCAATTAGCCATTTCGTAAACTGATAAAGGACTGCACGGGGTCCGCCCAGTGTGTAAATTTCATCGAATTCAAATATAATCAAAGTGTGAATTTTTTGAAATTGAATTCCACCACATGAACGATCCCATTGAAATTAGTATGTTTACCGAGTTTGAAGATGTTTGAGTAAATAGAGCGGTTTTCAATTGAGTGTAGTAAAATCAAATGCAAATTACCCACAGCCAGCCAATCATAGGAGCGAGTAATCACAAGTAACTCATAGATGGCTTCCCTGTGAGCCAACGACAAACCAAAGCAAAACCAAAACCAATTTGCGTTTGGTTTCACTTTGGATTCTGATTGGTTGGTTTACTTTCTCAGCCAATAGGAGAGCTTAGTAAACGCAAAACCAAAACGCTTCCGACACTCAATTGAAATCTGCTCTATCAACTGCAATAGCAATCTTTTGAAAATCACAAAGAAATAGATGTTCAGTATGGCTTGAGCCCGAGACTGCCGTCTCACCAAGCTCTTATTTTTGTGATTTTTGAACTGAAGCTCGCCACCTTGCTAATATTGATCCAAATATCTCCAAACTCAGTCACACTAATTTTGATGTGACGTTTCTTATGGTTGGGTTTATTTTTTAGTTCGAAGACATTTGCATACTCAGTCCCAGTTCTTTATCAGTGCGATGCTTATATTTCAAGGAACGACATCAGCCTTCGATTCTAGCGAAATGAAGTGAATATTGATATAACCATAAAGATGCCATATATCGCATATTTACTGGTTATTTCATGATCATGGTTTTCTGTGGAATACCGGCGAATATTTCACTTGAAATTTGTATTATTTAGTATACAACGAGTCTTTAACCAAAATAATATGAATTTCGAGTGAAATTTTCGCCGGGACATGAAATACCCATATTAACCTATAAAAACACATTTACGGGAAGATTTATCACGAAAACAAAGTAACTTACCTGACGATAGACTGCGAGAGAAATTACGTAGATTTTGACAAACACAGGTGAAATTTATCCTTCATTTCACGAGTCACTATTTGATTACTCATTAATATTATGGAGGGCAAATTACGATCCAGAAAAACAATATTTTAAGCGCGCGTAGGCGGCGTGTGAAATTACAACCGCGTGCGCCCCTTTATTAACTATCATAAATTACACTCAATATACATGGTGATAATCTAGAACAATTTGAGCTCATGAACACTAGTTCACAATAAACAGTGTTTAGTGAAATATGATTTTTTTTCTAATTATCATTAAAGCGTTTTAACATTTTAATTAATGCCTGAATGTGTAAATTAAGTATAATATTCAAGAGGCTGTGTCACTCATATTCCCAGTCTTGGCGACACCTCAAGCACGTTAAGGCCTGGTTCAGGGGTCAAATTTCGGGTAAAAACTGTTTTCCTTATTTCAGCACAGCCGAGTACGGTAAGTACGCCAAGTTCCTCACGATAATAGATATCGCCATTCTTGACTACCTTAAGTGGTTTGTGTGTAGTAAAACGTGTCACGTGGTCTGTCACGTGACTTAGAACACGAAATCAGTAAATCAAAAACGCGGCTCTTAGTTTAAAACAGCTAGGATGATGAGTGGATTTGTTTAGTTAAGGTTGAAGCCTTTTACCTAAATCAGCTTAGAAAAGATGACTACAATGTTTCGTTAACGAGTAATTAAGGCGAAAATATGGAAAATAGGTCACGTGACTTTTTTGCACCTTTAATATATCCTTATCTTTACATGATAGTCATGTTTTCTAAGCGTGGTCTGAAACACTGCGGAAGGAGTAATGTTTTAGCAGGGTTATTTTATATTCATATGTTATCGTCGCAGCCGCATTTCACTTAAATAATTTTATATAATTCAGTATGACGTCATCTATCACGTGATACGACAACCATCCACTTAACAAATTTAAGGAAGTGAATATTAGTACTATGGTGTAATTATATTTTGTTTAAACTGTTATTTATGTCAGAAAACATTTTTTAACGTAAATCTATTTTTCGTTAAATGAACCAGGCCTTAACATGCTTGAGACATGCGCACATTTGGGAATCAAATGGTTCAAATCAAAACTAAAACAGTGCAAATGACTAACAAATTCAAGGCAAATATTGCACATAATTTCAATCAAACATTGAAGGAGGAGAGGAAACCGTACATTGATTCCACGCATGCGCAACACCATAACATTGTCCCTTTAGTTAGACTGATGGAATTGCTTGACGTACAAATTAAACGTGCTTCCCTAATGGCGCCGGAATCCTTGTTTCACTTTGACTTTGGTAGTTTTCAGACGGCCGCGTAGTGCAGATAAAGGCCGTTTTTATACAATACAGACGCACAAGATGCATTATGCGACTGGACGAACTAAGTTTTGTAGTGCGTCCAAAATTATGCAATGTCGAACTTAGTTCGACCACTAGTCGCAGAAAGCGTCGTATGCCCGTTTTCATACTAACATGACGCACTAAGTTTTCTTTGCCCAAAAGAACAACAAGAAGTAGAACCCATCCCCTCTCGAAAATATGGCGCGATTTATCATCAGTTAAGTTCGTCTCAAACTTCGTCCTACCTTTCTACTAGTCGCACGAAGATGGTGAACGCACTATACGTCTAGCCTGGACGCATAATGCGTCTGTAGTATAAAAACGGCCAATCATTTGGCATTCCTTTTTTGCCAAGGAAATAAATTATATAATATTAACTTTTAAAGCGTTTCTAGTGGTTTCGAGAAAGCAAAATATATGCTTGCAGTTTTCGTAGTTTTAATGTAAAACTGTCGTGTAGCGAAGTAAATCGTCCCTTTACTTAACAAATAAAAGATGGTTCTCCTTGTTATATAACAAAATAATGCACGCTCGAGGTCTTGAAAAACTGCGGATGCACGAGCGGAACGCGAGTGCATTTAGCAGCTTTTCAAGACCTCGAAAGTGCATTATTTTGTTATATAACAAGGAGAACCATCTTTTATTTGTTTTATAATATAAACTTTAATGTAGACGAAGGAAATAAAGCTATCTTTAGAACCCGCGTAAAAAATCTAAAAGCAAACTGACGACAGCGAAAACCCCATTTTAATGTACTTGACTTGTTTACAACTTTTTTCGTCGCTGATTGGTTCAATTGTGACAGCTTGACATTGACGACCTGAAAGCTCGTTTCTTATTGGATGAAGTAATCTGCTAAGAATAGAACGTGTCAATCGATAAAAGTGAAAGACAGAAATTGCAAGAGCCGGCAAATGAAATGGGTTGTAATATTGTCATCTGGTCAAAACTGTTGCAGGAAACAAAGTGCTTTCTTTTTACAATTTCTGGTAAGCACAGGAGAGGTTTATCTACACATTGTGATAGTGCAAGGCGTTGAAAATGCCTGATGGAAAAGCATTCACAGAGAAAGCGTTAGCGATAGCGGCAGTAGAGTTGAACACGTGAGTTGAGGATTGCCGACTATTTTCTACAACAACTGCATAGTTGACACTGATTACTGATTCTGTGGTCTGAAGAAAGATACTTTCTTTATCCCAAGGAACAGTATTGTAACT
This sequence comes from Actinernus sp. WN-2022, assembly GCA_030867875.1. Lineage (NCBI taxonomy): Eukaryota > Metazoa > Cnidaria > Anthozoa > Actiniaria > Actinernidae > Actinernus > Actinernus sp. WN-2022. Next base: position 37,304,515 of record JAOWCC010001501.1, read on the forward strand.
GCTGCTCTGATGGCCGTGTTGCGTAGCTTTTGAGGCTCTCTTCGTTGGCATGGCCAATCTACTCTTGAAATTCTACCAGTTCTGGGTTCTCTGCAAGTTTTATCGCCCGTTCATATTCATTCAGGTCAGGAACATTCAGGAACATTCAGGAACCTCTCAAACGAATTTCTACATGAAACCAGAGAAATCCCATTGTAATCTTCGCAATTTACTATTCAGGTTTCAGCATAAAGCAGGCTAATACAGTTATCGTCGAGTTATTGGTGAGTCATGTCTTGTTGTTGTGTTGTCACTTTCCTCTCGTTTTAATAATACACCAGGCTGTTAGAAAAAACACATTTTTCTTAAATTCAATCATTTTTATATCAAACTCTCAATGAGTAACACTGTATTAGAATGTGGACATTGCTTTTCTCAACTTCAAACGTTTTAGCATCCCATTTTGTGGTCGCTTTAGTGTACGAAGCCGATGCTAAATTCTCTCGCCGATCATTTTCTTTTAGTTTTGGGAAGCGACTTTTATTTTCCTCTTCTTCAACACACCTCAACAATTCAAAGTCGGACATGTTTTCTTCCCAGTCTATGAAATTATCTCCGTTAGCTATATAAACTCGCGAAAAACAATCACCGATACGTTTTGTTTTGATTGGATTCTCAGCGTGCTTGATTTTTTTCTTGAGCGTGCATTTATAACAAAATCAAGCACGCTGAGCATCCAATCAAATCGCACGTTCTTAGGATGATCCCATAATTTATATTATAATGTCGCCTATTATATATTCTTATTTGTCAAAAGACGAAGAAATGAGGAGGAAATTGTACAGTTTTACTGCTGGCAAGAAAGCAACATATCTACCATTATCCTATAAATATTATATTTCAGCCAATCAGAGCTCAGCTTTACTATGAAATACAGGGCGGTATTTCATGGTTTTTCTATGAAATACAGAGCGGTATTTCATGGCTAGATCAAGGCCAATCAAAATGCAGGAAATTTCGCGCCATTTCTTTATCAGCCAATAAGAATTCACCATTTTGAATACATAATTAGTTTGCAGATGTGCGCGGCCGCCACTCGAAATTTGTGTTTTCCGGCAAGAAAATTTGCAGTCTATCGTCCGGTAAGTTACTTTGTTTTCGTGATAAATCTTTTTGTAAATTTGTTATTTGTATAGGTAATAGCATGATTTGTAGTGATATTTGGCATAAATACCGCGAGTGATATTTCAAAGTTGTTCGTAATATTACGAACAATTTTGAAATATCATGAGCGGTATTTATGCCAAATATCACGTACAAATCATGCTATTATTTGTTTATAATATGACCTAAGAAAATCCTGCAATTTCGATCAGGCGCCGTACGTTTGTTTATTTTGAGCTTCCACTTTGATTGGCTGTCTTGTGACATGTGATTTTACTGACAAAAATAACTTTACAATCGAGCAAAATGTACAGAAGTCAAGAACGTGAATGAAAATCCCTTTCTAAAACGTCTGAAAGTACGAAACTGTTTAAAGAAGTAACATTCAAACTTTCTGAACAAGTTCAGGGCTATTTAACTAATCTGAGCTGGCCAACGTGTTAACCTGAAACGACTGAGAGACTTGCTGTTGTTGTGAGACCGAAGTGTCAGATCCGTAGTTTATAGTTACTTGGCAGCCATGGAAATGGTTAACGGTCATCGATCCACCTGGATTTGAGTAAGAAGGAATGCTGGCGAGTGCTTGTCTGTGTTGTTGGACTGGCTGACCCAGTGGAGTACTCAAGATCGCTGAAATCTCACGCTGTTCGTTTTCGTTTCCCTCCTCGTAGTCGACAAGAGAACGCTCGCTTGTGTGGCCTGTGACACCGATAATGGCTGATCTTGGTTGGTTGGAGGCTTTAAGCTTCTTAACCAGTGTTTTCCTAACAGTGTGGTTTGTTAGCTTTCTTCCTTCCATGTCTAGACCTGCTTCTTGTGACATTCTCTTCATGAAGGAGTTGATTGTGTTTACTCCCATTCTCTGCCGTTTGAACCAAACAACTGACTTCGGATTTTCAATAACACCGAGATAAAATGGACCGCTGTTCTGCATTCCCTCTGGACGGTGGACAAGAAAGGCTTTGAAAAAACGCACTGGGCATCGGGGATCTCCAGTTGAAAACATTTTGGGCTGAACAGCTCTGCGTTTTTTTCTCAGGCCCCCTTGTCTGGTCTTAGTTGGATCCTCTTCGTACGTTAAATATTCCACACCATGGTCATCTTTATTGAGGGAGAAATCCTCCACAAACATGTTATGGTGTTCTTGGCAGCCTCGTAAGCCAAAATGCAGTGTGAGCAAATACCAAAGAGTACTTATTAGTGCTTTTGGATTGTGGCCACCTAGAACTCCTCTACTCCAAAGCTGTTCTTCATCATGTGCGGTCAGAGGTTTCGCGGCATTCGGGCGCTTGCCGTAACCCTCTTGTCGAAGACCTCTAGCTTTTCCCTCCAGGACCTTTCGGCATTGGACAAACTCTCGGTCCTTTGTAATGGAGTGCTTCACCTGGTTTTCCCGAAGGTGTCTATCGAGAGCAGCTAACATAACTCGTAGCGAGTCAGGCTCGTATTCACTTCCATCCGTTTTCCTGATTTCGGCAAAGAAGACTACTAGCGTTTCGCCGAGCTCCTCAGACTGGTAAGTGAGAATATTTGGTTCAAATCCTTTCTTACCAGCCCAGTTTTCAAAAACATTGATCCATGTTTTTGTGCTTTTGCTTGTGTTTTTGCTCTTCGAGTTTTCTGCTAGTTTTTCAATTTCCTCGACCGAAATCTCCGGAAATCTTTCCGCCATTTTTTGAAAGCAAAGAAAACAAAAAAGTTGGTTTCCATGGCAATTTTGAAATACCACTCCTCGGAGCTTGTAATTTCACTATTACGCTGAAATACCACTCCTCTTAGCCAATCGAATTGCAGGATTTTCTTAGGTCATGGTATAAATAGGATAATATGGTTATTTCATGGTTTTCTATGGAATACTTGCGAAAATTTAACTCGAAATTCATGTTATTTTGATATACAACTCGCCTAAAGGCTCGTTGTATACTAAATAATACAAATTTCTCGTGAAATATTCTTCCGTATTCCATAGAAAACCATGAAATAACCAGTAATTATAATATACTCACCAAAATATCAAGATTCTGATTGGTCTATAGAGCGGATTTCAATTGAGTGTCGGAAGTGTTTTGGTTTTGCGTTTACTAAGCTCTCCTATTGGCTGAGAAAGTAAACCAACCAATCAGAATCCAAAGTAAAACCAAACACAAATTGCTTTTGGTTATGCTTTGGTTTGTCATTGGCTCACAGGGAAGCCATTTATGAGTTACTTGTGATTACTCGCTCCTATGATTGGCTGGCAGTGGGTAATTTGCGTTTGGTTTTACTACACTCAACTGAAAACCGCTCTAACGAGTGCATTAAAAAGGCTATAGAGTGCACGTTGCATGCTCTCGGCAAATGTTTGCTCAGTATATTATAAACAAAACGTCGCATAAACTGAGTAATATTTTGAAAGTTCTCACATTGTACTCGCCAATAAAGGCCCTTGCATATTATCAGAACTTTCAAAATATCACTCAATTCCCATACGTCACGTATTGCACGAGACGTTCATACGATTTCCTCTACACATTTCGTATAGTTTTCTAGCCCGCGTGTAGTGTAAAGAATCGCTCTATCTCTCTCTATATATATACATACATATTATAGTCCTCTTGTTCCTTCTTTGTTTAAGACAAAAAATATAAATGACTTAGTTTACTGTATTTCTCAGTGCTTTGGAGAAATCAAGATATATGTCCCGTTTTCGTGGTTTTTAAACGGCCGTGTATTGTAGCGAATCGTCCCTTAAATGTCCCCTTTCCATCGCCGTATGATAGGAACGATCTCTGTTTAATATCTCGCTGCTGTAAATGTGCCCTCGGGTTGAATTCCCCGAGTTTTCTCTGGACTCTGGCGACGAGAACTCGTTGAGGTCGGAATCCTAAATTAAACAGCAAATGAACATATCAAGTTTAAAGAAAAGACTAAGGTAACCATTAGTAGGAAGGTAGGGCGTGGGTTTTGTTGGTGACGAGCCGAGGGAGAGCGGGGGGCGGGGGGGGGGGGGGGGGGGGGGGTAGGGGTGTTTTGGTTACCCTATTCAATCAGGTCAATTTCAAACGCCATATCGAGGCTAATTAGATTAAAATAAACCGGCTATAAATGATATTTTGTTTAAATTGCATTCGGTACATGAGTGCATCGCACCTGAAACGTGCCTAAAACAGCATCGCTATTTGCAGGTGAAGGTTAACAAGAGGCGACTTTTTGAACACTAAAGTCTTGCAAGGAACTCCAAAGCAGTTATGTTTAATTAAGCTCGACGGGTCGAACTAGAGTTTAGAAAAATCACAAAAATAATATTTGCTGAATGTCGTTATAGCGGAGCCAAGCGGAGCACCATACACTTTCCACCATACACTTTCCACCATACACTTAGGGCCGGCGCTTTCCATTTACACGAACTGACTGGTCTGGTTCTTAAATGGAACGCGTCAGTTCTAGGAACTGGCTGGACCAGTTCTACGATTTAAGAACTGGCCGGTCAGACCAGTCAGTTTGCGTAAATGGAAACGCCCTAAGAGATCGTTCGAAAAAATACTATATTTTCGTCCGTCCGACCGGCCTTAAGCCCGCCACGCGCCGCCTGCCACACCTCTACTATTTGTAAGCACATTTTCTCCGAATGACATCGATTTGTGACGCTCGATCACGATTTAGAAGTTCCCAGTTCGCAGGTTCGTGAGTTCAGTAAGACATCTTGGATCTCATGACGTCACAGTGTTGCCCCTATTGTCAAAAAACAATAGCACCTTTGTTGTGTAACAATAGGGGCAACACTGTGATGTCATGTGATCCAAGATGGCGATGCACAGAAAATTCAAATGAGTATTATCGTAGGGAAATCCCAGTTCGCCGGTTCGTGAGTTTGAGTCCACGACGCAGACAAAGCTCTCCTTTTCCCGGGAGATCATTTTGTTTAGTTCTTCTTTCCTCATCCTGGTATTTTTCTCAAGAAAAAAATATTAAATTTGTAACTACATCTGGTCTCGTACTCGGACCACTTGTTTTATTAAGTTTTACCATCACTACCACATGACGCTTCCTTTGATTTCTCTACTTTTAACCTCAATGATTTCTCTTTTCACTAGCCGTGATGAGATATAACTGGAGTTTCCATAGGCTTGACTATGTATATATTATAGTCGTTATAAATCTAGTAACTTGTTCGTAGCTCTGGCTATCTGTGCATTAACTACCTGGTCTGAGTATTCCACAGGCACCCCAGCCTCTATAATACCGGTCACAGATAGAATACAAAGCAGGACACAAGCTGTGAGAAGAACGATGAGAAGTATCGACACCTCATCAAACGGGCAATAGGCTGCAAGAAGAAGAAATTAGAATACTTCAGTAAGACATCGCCCTGGTTCCAGAGGCCCAGGGAACTGCACTACTCTTAGTTAATCATATACTTTAATCAATTATCCCCAATTATCCCACTCAAAATTATAAATTTCTAAATCGAATACAAAAGTTCCATAATGAAATCAGAACAGGATTTCTTTCGAATATTTTTTCGAACATTTTGTAATAGTGAGCTGTGTTTTTTTTATATTATCATTAAGATTATTATGTTATTTTGTTGTACTTATATTATGTAGCTTACTGTAGCTGCAGTCTCCTCGGGATCTCCAACTTTTTAACTGGAGACCGACAAATGAAGACATCACTACGCCAAGGATCAAGGATAAGATGGAGAATAACAGGAACAATCGTATCTAAAGAAAGAAAACAAAAACACATTTATGATCTATATATTCGATAACAGCAAGGTTTTACTGAATGGATTTATTCTGCTTTACCACAGAAAGGCTCGAACATGGACGGAGAATCTCGACAGGTTAAATCCCCTCTTAAATCCCCTCCCCTCTAACAATATTACACTGATTTCCATAAAGAGGTGTTAGAATACAGAAGTATATATTAATTCTAAGAAAACTATTTAAAAATTTTAATATATTGAAAGATATAATAATAAGTAATTGTCTAAAATATATTAATTTATTTTTTACTATTAATCATTATGGAGAGTGACCGTAAATGTTTTTTTTTAAGAAACAAGATTATCTGCCTGGTGCAGTTTTGTAGCAAGCTTGTTCCACGATTTTGCCCTGTCATAGCCGAAGCTTTTTTTCATGAATTCTGTATTGGGACGAGGGATATGTAATTTCGTGCTAGCTCCCCTCAACTATAGCGCGTCGTGTTTTCAACTGTTGTAAACAGTTCCGTAAGACAGGATGGCGCACAACTATTTTTTATCTTAAATATAATCACTGCTTTGCGATTCGCCCTCCTTTCATCGAGTCTACCCAGTCAAACCACAGGCATCCCAGTCAAGCAATTTCAAGACTGCAGCTGAGTTGGAGCTGGCATTATAGTTGGCTCTAAGAATTAGTCTATTTTGACATTTCTGTAATTTATCAGAAAGGAGTTTGCCAAAGTTGTCCCAGACTTCGCAAAAGTAATCCATGTGTGATTGAACAAGAGCATTATAAATTGTTACAAGCGTGTTTTGGGGTACGAATGGCCTGATCCGTTTGATTGCACCTAGTCCACAGACATTTTTTCCGAGATATAATTAACATGTTCGGTGCTCATCGACTAGGTCTCCAACTATTTTGCTGTGCGTGACTCTTCTTATCATTTGATGTACAAAGGCTTGTCCTCCAAATTCGTTAACCGTTGCCTCGAGCCAATAAGCATGTTCGAATAGTGTACGGTTAATTGGCTACAAAAAGTTAAAGTTCCCTTCCTTTAATGTTTTATTGAAAGTATATTCAATATTTTCCTTGAAGACTAGATCTACGTACAGCTTGTTAGTAATATTTGCATATTTCCTTTGGGTCAACCATCCCATACGTGTGCTAGGGTCGTCAGTTTATACCGGAAGAGAAATGCAGGCCCCTCGTTGTGACACAGCTCCTTTATAGATACTGCTACCAGAATCATTTTCAAATTATTTTTCAACTTCCTTTGAAACTACAGAAACAAGGCAACGGTCTAAATTAGAGAAGCAAAAGAACCCGCGCAGAGAATTCTGGTAGTTGTAGTACGTAAATCGCCTACTGTAACAGCAATAATAGTAACACTAACACTACAACAACAGTAGAAACACGTTGTCACTAAAAAGAGTAAAGCTTGTTTCACACTAGCGACACAAGCATAAGCTCAAGCAACATACGCAGAAGTGCGGTAATAGACCGATTGAGCTTGTACATTTGTTGTCCCAATTCAGGTCACCTGAATTTTCCCTTGAGTAATGTTTTCTCGTTTTTCTGTATCCCAAGAGGAAATGTACAAATTATAAACTTCTCTAATTCGAGAACAAAAGCACTGAATCCTCTGGAGAGTTGTCACATGATCTGAATTGGGACAACAAATGTACAAGCTAAATCGGTATATTGTGATTATTATTTAGTTCCTAAGTACCCGAATTTTGATTGGTTGATTCCCCTCAGATAATTGCGCGCAAATAAGCCGTTTGCTCCAGATATTGTTGTGAGCATGCGCAGTGTTGTTCAACAACAAATCCCAACATGGCTGCTTGGTTTCCAGAGCGTTCAGAGGAGGGCCCGGATCGCGAGCATTTTGGATGCCCAAAGTACTGAATAATAAACCAATTATTGAAACTACGGCTATCGCAAAATATGATGAATTATCTGTGTCTTGCTACCAGTTATTTGCCTCTGCCTTCGGCATCGGTACTGAAATAACTGGTAGCTCCATCATATTTTGCAGAGCCTCGTCCAAAAATTGCTTATTATCGTTTCTTGCGCTTATGCCGTTGCGTCGGTGGTGTGAATCGGGGTTAACCGTAACACTGAAGTAATGGTTCGCGTAAAAACAGGAGCAAGATCTATTGTTCAACGGCAATGAATGTGATTTCATTAATCCATCCCAAATAGAAAATGGTTCAATTATAAACTAAAGATATCTCTTGCCTAGTGGTATTAATGTTCTCAAATTAAAATGCATGAAATCGCTCGTTGTGTATATGTTTTTGAGTCTAAAACAAATTCAGCCAATAGAAAGACACTAAAACAAAAAGCTGAGATATTATAAAATATTTCAATGTTCCCCACATAGGATTTCTTTCTCTCTTTTTACATAGTTACAGATTCTCCGCTTCAATAATTTTCTTTAAGAAAATATTGTGAAATCAGAGTTCTTTCCTATTTTTAGGAGGTTTATTTGTGTATAACCAATGAGATATCAAGTTTCAACAATACCAAAATTAACACCTTTGTGCATTTCTGGCCGTTGAGTGCTCCTGTTCTTAAAGCATTGCTGGTTTGCACTCAATCCCCAGAGATTCAAATGACAAAGGGCATGGCGGCCATGTTGGTGTACAGAACAAAAGAAGCTAACGAAGAATCTATTGTTAACTAACACCAACATGGCGGCTATGACGTAACGTGCAAAGGCGGGTCAATAGGATATTGATTATAACATTCCAGTTCAAGTTATTTGGTAAGTAAAATATCTTGAAATATCAAAAGTCGAACAAGAAGTGTAATTTATGTTAGTTGAGGTACGAAATTCACAGAAATGAATATTTTGCTGGCACGGAACAGAAGCCTGGGGAGAGTAGTGCTGAGAATTATGGGTAATGTAGTGTGCCATAAGTAGGTGACTGTTAAGAGGTTGAATTCATTCTAGGTCAGCCTTGCTACCTTGCTTCATTTTTTTTTTTTTTTTTTTTTTTTTTTTAAATGATTGGATCGAGAAGCCGGAGGCATAACGAACATTAAGGGAAACCATTCTGGCAAGGTTAGAATCGTCCGAGTTTAATTTAAATCGGCATAAGATTGTATTTATCATATCGGACTAAATGTATTTAGATGACCTCAGCTCCCAGAGTTGGCGGCACTGCATTGGTGGGAGTATACGTTCCCGTTTAGTCCACACAGTGGTTTTGGGTTTTCGTATCCGGCAGTGTCGCAATAATTAAGAATAGTAGTAAATAGAGACCAAAAGTTGAAGAACGAATGCCTGTAAGCTATTATGAGCAATTATGTATTTAGATGACCTCAGCTCCCAGAGTTGGCGGCACTGCATTGGTGGGAGTATACGTTCCCGTTTAGTCCACACAGTGGTTTTGGGTTTTCGTATCCGGCAGTGTCGCAATAATTAATAATAGTAGTAAATAGAGACCAAAAGTTGAAGAACGAATGCCTGTAAGTTATTATGAGCAATTATATGAATAAACGCTGTCGGGCTCGGCTGACCGACATCCCCAAGTATCCTATATGACTGAGTGTGTCTGAATTGTGTAGTGGAGGCAAAATGTAGGAAGGAGAGATATCCCGTTACAGGATTAAAGACCCTTTAGCACGCCCCGTGATACTTTGCGCGAAACCCGTGTTTTTGTTTTGATTTCGTGTTCACTGACTGTGACGAGCGCCTAACTCAAGAAATAACTCAACAACAATGAAGAATTTACGCTGTATGATTGGGCAAATCTTAGTACGTCATAAGCCACGCCTCCGGTTGAAAAATCAACCGGTAAATTTGGCGCGCTGCAAGTAGGAAAAGTCCTTCGTGCGGGGGCTAAGAAGGACTTCGAGAAAGTCTAGCATTTCATATATATCAGATTATAGAGCACAAACAGTTCGATTATTGATCAAATACACATCTAACTAATAATCTAGATGAGGAATAAGTCAAGCAACAACATACAGCAATAGAAAATAAGTAGCAGCAATAACTTTATTTGTTCGCGGAGGAGAATATTATAATAGTGTGCACTGACCGATCGCTACAAAGTATTTGCGTTGACTTGACTTCGGTTTGAATACTTACAAGCTACTAAATATCGGAATTAGTGAGCACGGATACAACGGAGGAATGGCAAGGTATTCTTTGAGTTTATCCACTGATATACACGCAACTAGAAAACTGAAACACAAATATACCGTTGGAGAATCGACAGTCCTTTGAACAGCCAGAGTCATCCGCTCGGCATCCGCTAAGCCTCCGGCTATTTACAAATGTACTCAGAAATGCAAGAACGCAGAGTACTCTCCAAACTCACCGCAGTTGCTTGTGTTTCCCTAACTGGAAGATCGAAGAATTATCGGCGAATGATCTTCTTACCTTCGTTTTAGGAAGGAAGACAGACCGCGACAATGTTCTCGGCGGTGGTTCTTCGCTGGCGCCATCTCGGATTTGCTAGGCCGTTGGATGTCACACAAAATCTCTCAGCAAATTTTGGTTCAATATTTAAAAGAATGCCCTAAATAAGTTCTTAAGAATGGTATTCATCGTATGTGCGTATATAATAGTAACTATCAGCGGTAACAACGACGATGCAGGCAGATTCTTTACATGTAGACATTGCCGGTCCCAGAACTGAATTTCGTGGTCCACGAAAATACTTGTTTCACGCAAAGCATCACGGGGCGTGCTAAAGGGTCTTTAAGGACGTATTTGTATGACCTCAACCTTAATTTGTGTGTGTAAGTGTATTATAGCCGGCGTAAAGATTGCGGTTACATACCAATGCATTCTTCTTACACGTTCCTGCAAGTATCCCCACGATGCCTAATATTGCTACCTGCAACAGAATGGTCTTGATGAAATTATTGTTCATGGCCCCCCGGGGGGAGGGGGCACTTCAATGATACATGGCTAGATGTGTGCGGCCATAGGATGTAGAACCGGCCCCGGTTTTCAGAGACAAAAATACCTCCAATAGACCAGTTCTCGGTTAATGCTGACATTTTGAAAGGCCGGTGCAAACATGGCGCGAAACACAGTGTTTGTATGGGAATCCGATGCCAAATAATTTCCGTAAAATCGAATATCTGAAATATTCACTGTCTGTAAACTTAAGATACCAGGTAAAAGCCTTAAATTATCAAAATTTAAGGGAAGTAGCTGTGCTGGGAAGCGTGCAATCGTGTTTTTAGTTTCCCATACATTTTTCTGTAAATTGCAGGTTGGCGCAGTGGTAAAACACTCGCCTCTCACCGCTGCGGTCCAGGGTTCGATTCCCGGCTCGGACACCGTGTGTGAGTTAAGTTTGCTGTTGATTCCTTATCTGCATTCGAGGGTTTTTCTCCGAGATCTCGGGTTTTCCTCCCTCCGTAAAAATCAACTGTGAGTTGAGTCGAGTGTAGTGTGTCCAAAACAGTTAATGTAGTGGGGAGAGTGTGAGGAGTAAAAGCAGGGCCCCACCATTTGTATCATTTCTACAGTCAATGCGTCCGTGTCCTGTCCGTCTTCAAAGAAGCTGTTGCAACATAATTTATTGCTCAAATCACTTAGATATTCAGCTTGCCGTAAATCCGAGGGAAAGCTATACTTCCAAATAACCGCACCACTATAACTGAAACTGTATTTTATAAAATGGAATAGCAAGCTCGTTGACAGAGTCTCTCAGAGAATATCTACAATGTATAGTGATATCACTGCGATATATAAACTTATAGAGCTAAGGTATTCAGGTGTAAGATCATTTATTAGATATTTGTAAAGCATTGCCTTTTGCAATTGTCGCTGAATACTTAGTTTTCTCCACCCAAGATTTTTAAGCACATTATCAGCATTAGTAACATAATGGGAGAAAGTTTGAATTTGAAAGTTAAGCCCAGTAGTTTGGCACTAGTGACGGAAGCAGAAACGCCGGAAGCATAAGCATAAGAAAATTATGTTATCAACACGACGGAAGCATAAGCAAAAGCCGCGTTCAGAAGCGAAAACCTCGCTTGCCTGTTATATTTACATTGCTAAGGGCCTGAGAATGAGCCTTCTGGTTGGCTAAATTATTCTGCTTCCGCTTCTGCTTGCGTTTGACTAGTTTTCACTGGAACGGAAGCCGCAGAAGCGGAGACGTAAGGAGAGGGGAAACCTTCCGTTCCTTCTGCTTATGCTTCTATTGAGCATCCGCTTACGTCTCCGTTTCTTGATTTTCACTAGAACGTAAGTCTCCTTATGCTTCCGCTACCGTCACTAGTGAAAATTAGCCTTTACGACAATGAGATACAGCACGGTTACGGCATGCCGGAACATTGAAATGGTTTCCCCATTGCATTTTAATGTTACGTCAAAAGGGCTCTTGTAAAATAACTTAACAATATACTAACATTAGAAAAATAAATTGATATATAAATTGTTAAATAGTACAACTAGAATAATAATCTTAGTAGATTGGTTAGAAAGAAAAATAACAGTAATAAACTAATTGTTCTTTTTGTTTTTCAAGCTTTCGAAACTCACTCACTCATTCCTTTCATGACAAATCTGCTACGTGATGAAACCTAGCTCACTTTCATTAGTTTTTTGCAAGTCATTAGTTTATCGTAATTTGTTACCTTCTGTTATTTACCTGCCTACATCACTTTATTGTTCACACTTTATTACCTCATAATCACGCGTCGCTTCCTATTCTATTTCAGAAATTCGATTTTACGGAAATTATTTGGCATCGGATTCCCATACAAACACCGTATTTCGCGCTATGTTTGCACCCCTTTCAAAATGTCGGAATTAACCACGCGAGTTATTCTATATTAACCCCTGTATTAATGGCCGTATTGTGCTCAACTATAGATGACATTTCTCTTCTACAATTAAAAACGTGCTATAATGACTGCAAAAGGGAGCTTTCTAATAAAACCACTATTAAGTAGTCGGCGTTTGTTTAGTCTGGCTAGCGCCGGGCCTAATATGTAGTTATATTAAATAGTCTTGCCTTAAAGGGGCATTGGAAACAATCAGCTGATTAAATTGAACCCTCGGAAGCTTCAGTTCATGATCACGACAAAACATCAAAAATTACACTTTGGGGACAGAAGAGAAATACCATGCAAATGCCCTCTGAGATGCTTTTGAGAATGTGTAGTTTTAAGGATGGCAAAGATTAAATGGGATTGAAGGACTAAAAGTTAGCTCAGTGCATAAACACCTATCACAGCCAGACCAACACTCTTATCTAGCCGAAAGAAGAACAATCAAAACGTCAAATTTCTCACCCTTCTAAGCAATATATATTCAAATTCGTTCTCCCTAAAATATGATTGCCAGAGTAGTAGTTATCGATGTAGACTTTTATAGATTAATATGTCTCGGTACTAGTTTACCTTTAACTCATTATCTCAGTATTTAAGCAAGCCTTAATTTAAATCCGATGTTTATTTAACTCAATGCAACTAGTACTGATAATATTTCGCTAATATTCCATGAGTCATGACATTTCGTACTTTATTACGTGTTTTTTTGTCATAGTTCATTTCCCATGACTGATCATGACATCTTCGTCATTAGTATTCTCAGCTGTGTCTATGTAATAAACATGAATAAACACTGAGAGATATGATTTCACTGAGAGAGTGAACTTTTATTACTCCCTACTTAATCAGGTATTTTGGATATGCTTCCTGCCGGGTGCGATGTCTATCAGTGAAATCAAGATTATTTTCATACAGTTTCTGTTCGCACTAAAGCACTTACGCTTAAGCAGTCCTGTATCTTGTATTGAGCGTGAATAACAACATATCGGTTCAAAAGGCCTAAATGGCTTCTCAGCTTGAAAGTACTGAAATTTAAAAGGCCTTTGATATATGCAAAATGAGCATAGAGCATAGATGAAATGAACCCCATTTGATGTCATCAAGTAGGCCTTTGTGGAGCTTTTAGGAAGTTCTTATATCCAATGAAACCTATGTGAAAATATTGCATAGGTTACAATAAGTAAATGCAAAGAGATAAGAGGTTAACATTGTGGTTGAAAACAAAAAGAACATATTGGTACGGATTTACGCCGAACCGAGTACAAAAGAAAATTCATCAAAGTTATCTTTCTTTTGCTGTCTGAATTCATATCCGCCTTAGCATTGAAACCAGTGTATTGCAAGTATTCCGTTATCCCTTTTCCTTTTTAGTTGATTTTTTTTCCATCGACACACTAGGTAGTCTGTATTAATCAATGCTGAGCGACATCAACTGTCGAACTTTATTTTATTTGATGTGCTTGATTGGGATTTTAAATATTTTAAACTGTGAGTTGTGCCTTATTCTTTCATCTTGAATCTAAAATGAATTAGTTCTTTTAATTTTATTTTTACCCAATTTTAATTTAACCTTAGTGGGGAATTTGAAGGCTTCGGAAAGATCAAATCATTTCCTAATACTTCGACAAACGAGGAAATGAAAATCACCACATTGCAGAATAATTTCCCAATCAATTGTAACATCATTATAAAGACAAACGTTTTGGGAATTGATGCCCGTGTTTTGCTCTTTCATGCAGGGTAGTTTGGACTCCTTGCCTTTAGAAATCAATTAAATATCCTTTTCAATCAATCTTAAGCCGAATTTTCTCCTTCCTAGCTTAATGGAAAAAATAATATAATGGCTTCATGCATAGAAAATCTGAAAGCGTTTAAATTATCCTTAACTATCGACGCGACTCGGAAAACGACGCGACTTGGACACAAAGTAATTCGTTTTTGTTGTTGTTGTAGATGCTATAAGCCGATTTTCAAAAACCTTATCGAAGAAAGAGATTGTATAGGTATAGCTTCCCCAAAGTACTACCACTAGAAATCTTCAACTCCCAATTTTCTCATGTTTTTTAAAGCGAATGCAAAAGCTTAACGAGTCCGTTCTTTCTTGTGAACACCGAAGAGATTAGTGTGAATGGAAAATTCTTAGATCTTTAGTTTCAGTAAGCCTAGCCATGTATTTGCAACTTAAACAAAATTATATTTTAACAGGCTTTTTTTAACACCCTTACTTTATTGACAAAACTGGGTTTATTTTGAGCAATCCTCGAAGCTAGTGAAAAGGTCGGAGACGGCTCGTGACAACGTTGAACACTGATAAACTTGAGGGAATGGCTTATTTTGCTGAGCTGTAATCACAATTTTCAACCATCCAAGTTTGTGACGTGTATTTTTGCATTGGAACGACGCTATTGTTTCGAATGGGCGAAATATTAAATGATATGGAACCCACAGGCAAGTTTCCACACGAACATCAAATAGGCATATTAAGTGATGTATACCTTGGTAATGTCTTTCTGTGGTTCACTTATCAAGTAATATCTATTATGATAGAAGGCTTTGCGGATATATACCCTAATACAAGTTTGCAGCATTTTTCTGTGACATATCCCTGTTAGTTTTATACTGAATCCCAAACTAGTTTAACGGTAGGTTTCAGCAATAACTCAAGTCAATTCAATGACTCTCCGTTAAATTACCAGGCGTTGACTGGCAAATATATGGAATCGTTCGACCTACAATTCTAGACAATCTTATAAAACAATACAGTGTCTGAAGAGGAAAATCGTGCTTTTCACTTCATGACTCTAGCTTACCTTAATTTAATACGTTAGTTGGAAATTATTATAAAGCTACCACAAAGAAACATTTCCAGTACAGAAATAGCATGTGCCACTTTGTTTTTCTATTAAAAATATAGTCGGAAAAGATCAAAGAAATTTGAGTCAAGGACCTTCGTTATGCGTTACTCTAAATTCCAATTCGATCTGTAGTTTAGGCGGGTCCTGGCTTTGATCAGCTCCTACATATGGTTGTTTCAGGTCACGTTAGAGTTATGGACATGTTTATATTACCGTGTTGATAAGAACACTAAAAAACTGCTACGTCTTTAAATTCGCTAACCAAGAAATGATTCTCGCATTTATTATTAATATTAATA
This sequence comes from Actinernus sp. WN-2022, assembly GCA_030867875.1. Taxonomy (NCBI): domain Eukaryota; kingdom Metazoa; phylum Cnidaria; class Anthozoa; order Actiniaria; family Actinernidae; genus Actinernus; species Actinernus sp. WN-2022. Next base: position 37,320,310 of record JAOWCC010001501.1, read on the forward strand.
GCACTACGAATAATTGTAATATTTTTACCGCGATACCTGCCCACAAACCAACGCCATTTTCAAGTCTCAGACTTTCTGTTTAAATCACCGAAGCTAAAGGAACTAGAATAGATCATACTTACAGGTATTCCTGCCCAAAAAGCGGCACCATTTTCGAACACCGAACCAAGGTGGTATTTGCCACGACCTAGAACATGGCAAAGTCCGATTATGATATCCCCAATAAGAAAAATCGTCGTTCCAGTGCACATGATTTGACTAGCTCTAGTTCGAGACAAAGCCATTTTTCTAGATTACGTCTCCTTCACCGACGAGCTCGAAATCCTCGAAGTCATTGCTTTCTTCAACCATTCATTTGAACAACTGAAGCGTTGTCGTGTGCATGTCAAATCTTTAAATCATTATCTTTGTGTTCGAACAAAGCTAACACTCACGTCGAGGCGTCGCTTCGAAATTTAAAGTCCTCATTACCGAAATTGCCTTCTGTTTCTTATCATAGTTGATAATAGTGAGCGTGTGTTATGGCACCTGTTGTTAATATTCTACGTTGTTTATATTGTGGTCCGCTTTCATTGTGGATCGAGTCGCTTTTTTTATAGCCGCTGGTCTATTAATTGTCCATTCACCTGTTTGGCTACTTTCTAGACACAGGGTGGCGCGATGTTTAGAAAACATATTAGTCACTTAAAGGGGCCGTCTCACCCACAGTGCTTAGCGCGCTCACATAGCATAGCGGCCATTTTCGATGCCATCGAAATCCAGAGATTTATGGTGGTGGTTTTAATCTTCTGTACATCTTTGCCATCCTTCCAGCTATCGTCAAAAAAATCATACTAGGTTGAACCTTTTTTATTGCTCTTCCTATTGAGCCTCTTATTTAAGTGTTTTAAATTATTTGGTCATGCAAATTTTAGTTCTATTTCAGGTGGTCGTAGTTCTCTGATGGTGCCAGTCTCGTTCGTCCTCAACGAAAGGAAACAATTGTCCGTTTGTGTCCACGATTTCCACCTACAACATAGAGAAGCTATTCTGACCATTAATCTTTATATGTAAATATATATTAGCGCTTAATTCGAGTATCAACTATCTTTGAGCCGATTTGGGTTTTTGAACACCGTGGCTGGCTTACGTGACCACAATTTGCAACAAAACTCCACTTGAAGAACAGTTTCCTAAAATCATTTTCAGGGCTTTGGCGTTTAACTTGTGGAAACAGGTCTCTCTCTGGTTTCGAAGGGCGGAATTCGGGCTTTTAGACAGTGATTTTGCCGAGATTTTCGGATTCACCGGGTTGATCATTTGAAGTTTATACTCACACGAAATTTGACAAACAAAGCCACCGAGACTGCATGATAATAATTTCCTATTCAAGCGAGCTGTTATTCGTTCACAGTGTTCTCTCTTGAACTGGTTCTCTCACACCAGCAATGAGATTGCTTGCTAGCAGATGATCTCTCTCTCTCTCTGCTGGGAAAAATAAAACCGAGGGGAGAAACCTCTCTTTTCATAATTATTAGTATTCTGTTTATAGTACTGGTGACAGGGTTCTGAAGCGACGGGTGAGCGGTAAATATTATAGTCAACAAAATATTATAGGCAACGAAACTCCGCTTGGTCTACCCAAAAAGAATTGAGCAATTTCCTAAAATCATTTGAGGGCTTCGGCGTTTAACTTGTGGAAACAGGTCTCTCTCTGGTTTCGAAGGGTTTTCACACAGTGATTTCGCCGAGATTTTCGGATCGATCAAAGTTTATAGTCGCACGAAATTTGACAACAGAGCCGCCGTGATAATAATTTCCCATTGAAACGAGCTGTAATGCGTTCACTGTTCTCTCTTGAACTGGTTCTCTGCTACTGCCAGCAATGAGATTGCCTGCTAGCAGATCTCTCTCTCTCTCTCTGTCTGCAAGTAAAAATGAAACCGAGGAGAGAAACCTCTCGCTTTCATAATCACCAACATAAAGAATACGCTTAGTTCGGGAGGTTCCCGCCGTGAACAAGGGGTCAAAGCCCCGGATATAAACAATAACAAAAGCACGCTAAGCACTGTGGGTGAGACGGCCCCTTTAAGGTCTTGCGCGGAGGGTTTGATGAGTCCTACAATTCAATTATTGATTAGATGACCGGCTTTGTGAAAGCTTCCATAACTTATCATACTTCAGGCCTCAGTTATTCGAAAACAGACTGCAAAAACTGTTGATTCTTTACGCGAGATTCGATTCAGAATTTCGAAAGAATAAACGAGAGTGAAGTATGGCCAGATAGCGAGAAGACAATCTACTTAAATTTCGATAGATAACTAGTTCCTGTAAAAACTAGTACTGGTCTGCGTCGGCGGGGAAGATAAACACTGATATAATTAACTAAAGTCGATTAAGGTATGCTAACTGCCGTGGGAAGCGAGTAGCAGCTGACGTTTCGAGGGCTAGTTTCGAGGACTTTAGTTGATTATATCAGCACTTAAATTTCGGCCTGGTTAATGTTAAAGTGCATATGAGCCCAATTTTTTACTCGGTCTGCCTCTGGCAGCACCGAGTCTAAATCTGCAGGCAGTTTTTTTTACTCGGGCTGCCACATCTCCAGGCCGTTGTTCTGTGCAGCACAATTTCTGCGCCTGCGTTAAATTTCAAGTTCACCACCAATCAGATTGCACTGTGCTGGTCACGTAACAATCGCCAGGTTAATTTATTTACATAATTTAATACGGTAAAATCAAGATGGTGGGCCCGCGAGGAAATTTCTCTCAAATTTGGAGTCCCATCTCTCAAATGTAAGCAGTTTAATGTTTTATTTAACTTTACTCGTGCGAAAGCCTTCCAACAGGCTCAGGATATTTCAACTGCCGCTCTTGTTTGAGGTACGTTTCGTAGGTTTTATGCCACATTTCATTTTACTCTCGGTCATAATACATACCAGCGCAAACTGGTTTTTGGCTGGTTTACCGATCTCGTACAATCTCTCTGTGTACCGCGTTATACAGGTATACTGAATAGCTGATTTATAGCGAAATATAGCGATTTACTAGCAAATACATATACTGTGGTTGAGCAGTTATGGGTTACTATCCGCTATCGAAGTCTGAAGACACCTGAACTCCTGAACTGTGAGAGCAATACTGTCGCTCACCAGCACAGAATAATTTATGATGACCCAAGCAATATTCAACTCTCAAGGTAAACAAACAAGAAACGTCTCACGGCCGAGGTTTTGGTTCGAGAAATTAAAGGTTTCCAACAATTCACTTTATAGTTATTTAATATAATGAGCAGACTGAAGTTTTGGGAATGTGGGTAAAGCTTTTAATAAGAGATAACCAACAGGCATTTCAGTTAATAATCTTTAATCCAACAACTACCAAGATGGACTCGTAATGGCAAGAACAGCAGATAAAGTTACATAGAGGCACACAAATTGACATAGCTAGCTCCATCACAGGATGGACAGGATACGACTTATAATTTGGTACGAATATAAACATACAGTGAGACAATCATCTATTAGTACTCGGAACTTGCAGTATAACAGAACAGCAGACTAAATTGTAAACGTGTGGTACATGAATAAGTAGTGTTTAAATTAAAAGGTCAACATACGAGAAAAACAAAAATATTAAATAACATATATGCTTGGGGAGCAGAGAATGAAAGTCACCGCGCTACCGGCCACTCCTAAAGACTGCTAAATTCAGCGAATAATTCTTCCCTTTGGTTAATATTACTAAGAGGATTTCAAATGAAAGTGTATTTCAGCTTCAATCTCATGTGGCCTGAGTGAAAGCCCAGATGGGCTCTTGTTTTTTTTGTTTCATGCAGCAAAATTTCTGCGCATGCGTTAAATTTCAAGTTCACCACCAATCAGATTGCACTGTGCTGGTCACGTAACAATCGCCAGGTTAATTTATTTACATAATTTAATACGGTAAAATCAAGATGGTGGGCCCGCGAGGAAATTTCTCTCAAATTTGGAGTCCCATCTCTCAAACTTAAGCAGTTTAATGTTTTATTTAACTTAACTCGTGCGAAAGCCTTCCAACAGGCTCAGGATATTTCGACTGGCGCTCTTGTCACTGTGTGAAAAGCTCTGTATTCGGGTCCGCATTTGCTCGAAAACGAACCGGCACACGCAGTGTGTGCAATAGTTTTCTAGAGTATACGGACCAGATGGACTCGAAGTACACCTAGGATATTCTGTTAGGATCCGGCACGTTTTTCCGTTTTCAAGTCCCGAATACGTTTGAAAATTTAAAGTGTTCGGGCTGATATACGGTAGTATTCTAGCAGAACACACACAGTTCTAATCATTCCAAACTTGCACATTCTCGAACACCCTCGGTTTGCAAGAATATGCGATTTGAACATCTATTGGATTTAGATTTATCTTTCGTGTTTGGCTTGAAACCTTATCTGAATCACTTAGTTTGCAAGAATATGCGATTTGAACATCTATTGGATTTAGATTTTTCTTTCGTGTTCGGCTTGAAAACTCATCTGAAACACTTGGTGTGCAAGAATATGCGATTTGAACATTATTGGATTTACACTGCACGACCTATAAACGAGGATGGCAGGACGTGTAATGTGTGGATACGGGCACATTCAGGGTATGCTTAGAAAATGGCAGGATCTGGTACACTTGTGGCAAGTTTCCCCGTTATATCCATATACGCACCAGTATACGTGTTGTATACCGTGTGTAACAGGACGTATAAGTAAGGTTGTGTATAAGGAAATAGAATGATTCTTACAGTGTACTTGTATGTGATGCAATGCTCCGTAAAGTTTAATTTGTAAACAGTTTTAATTGCCGGTATAAACTATTACGCGATATATATGTTTTTTAATCGATAGATTTCAGTCACTAAATCAGATCTTATGAAGAAAAATGATAACGTAAACTCATTTTAGCCGTATAGTTTCCTTTATTTAAACTATACTTGTTCTTTAAAGGTACAACATTTTAACTTTTTTTACATCATTTCACATTCGTGTATTCGTGCATGCAGCCCAATGCATCAGTAATTGTTCAAAATAGTTCAGTGGCGGATCCAGTGGTTCGATCTGCAAAAAATAAAATGAGAGAAATATTAGTTTAATTATTCAAGAAGCTGGTAACAAAACACATTTCCCTGCCCTTTCCGAAATCAGCCTCTGGGTGAACGTTTGAATTATCACCAATGTAAACATGCCCAGCAAAGTTGAAATTGGTCTCATGTGAATTGTCAGGCGTCTCGATAAGCCACTTTGCGAATTTATACGAAATGTGCTAACGTTCAAGATTTTTGCTTGATTTCTGCTCAAATTTTCACAAACAGTACACAATACAACTATAATACGACTGATAATGTCAAAATATTGACCCGATCACCAGACTGCTTGCAGCTCTTTCTTTAGCGAAAAACCAGAGGAATATATGGTTTTACGCTGTTTATTTCCCACCAACTTTTCTTCCTATTAATCAATCGAAGTTGGGTTTTCGATTACTTTGTTCCCAACAGTAGAGGTTTTGCACCACCACGTGATGGCAGCCATGTTGGTGGCCAGAACAATGAGATTTGTTCAATCATGTGAAAAATTAAATCTCAAAGGAATAAAATTATATTGTTCTGGCCACCAACATGGCTGCCATCACGTGGTGGTGCAAAACCTCTATATAGAAGAATATAACATTTTAGTATCTTACAGGTTCTTTAAAATATGGAGAAACCTATTATATATGGTTAAATGACGTCATTTTTACGTCATTAAGATGTTCGTGTTTATATCACGTATTACAAAACACAAAGTTTTATTTTGTTTACCGCAGCCCTCTAAATTTCTCCTAAACAATCATTGTTGTACAGTTGAAAGCTTTGAAGATATAGACAACTAAAGCAACCCTGTCGATTTTGGGGTCATTTATGCCCACCATGTGGGGACACTTACTGTAAAGACCAGTTCTAAGAAACCTTAAAGTGCCTATAACCCTTCTTGTAATTTTTTTATATAGCTACATGTATAAACCTTCAAAATGTTTGCAATACTTCTGTGAAGAAAGTTTTGGTTTACAGAAAATACTCTGTTGTACAATGTACGCTTGTTTGAAATCTTGTAAATTTGACCTTTCCTGATCCATGACCGCATAAGTAAAAGCCCTGAGTTGAGTCATATAATTAATCTGGCTTTGCAATAATTTGAAGAAATACTTAAAACATGTTGACTAAGAACTCACAAACTGTGTATATTCGCGATACTGTACATTTGTAAATGGACATTGTTATGATAGAAAGGTGTCATGAAGAATAATGCATTAACGAGATGATATCTACTCGGTCGGCCTTGGATTTCAAACAAGCATAGAACATTGAGTATTTTCTGTAAGCCAAAACTTTCTTGACAAGTACATGTATTCAAAACATTTCGAAGGTTCGTAGCTACAAAACTTGCAAGAAGGGTTATAGGCACTTTAACACATTGTTTGCTTCAGTTAGGTACTTTTATTAAAGGGAACCTCGGCTGAAAAACAATGTTTGCTCTCAAGTGTTTGTTATCAATGCCTAATTCTGTTTCTGTGTTTGTCTCCAGTAAATTGTACACTAGATGTCATTTATGCAACAATTTTTCTGTTGATAAAACTCATTTGAATTTCCTGCGTGCCGCCATCTTGAATTTTATGACGTCACAGTGTTGCCTTATTGTCAGAAAACAATAGCTCTTTTGTTATGCGACAATAAGGCAACACTGTGACATCATGATATCCAAGATGGGGGTGCGCAGGAAATTCAAATGAGTTTTATCGACAGGAAAATCGGTGCATAAATGACATGACATGTACAATTTACTGGATACAAACACAGAAACAGACTTAGGCATCATAACAAACACTTGACAGCAAACATTGTTTTTCAGCCGAGGTTCCCTTTAATAACAAGAATCACTAAATGAACAAGACTGGCAGGCAGCCTGGACTTTACTTGGGCTTTTAAATTCAGTATACATACTATAGGTTGGCATTAAATGGGCTATGTCATGGTACTGCGCATGTATCGAGTAATTGTTCGATTGGTGGCTTTAATTGGATACAAACAGTTAAACTTCCCTCCTTCAATGCTTGATTGAAAGGATTTGCAATATTTTCCCAGGAGACTGTTTATATACACTGTTTGCTGGTCATTTTTACATATTTGTTTTGATTTTAAGCCTCCCATATGGTCAAGAGGTTTGGTAGTTCATATCAAACACGCTGTTTCGATTCTGGCCCAGAACGCGAAGCCTATTACCGTGACACTGCTACTTTAAAGTGCTAGTGATACATTTTTGACTTTTTTCCTCAAAATTTTACAACAGTTGCCCTTCCCCCCCAATATTTTGTGTATTTTCGAAGGTTTTTCTCACCACAGGAAGCCCAGATACTTTTTCTCTCAACTGTGTTTGTGATGTCACAACCAGAACACAAGTTCTCTCCCAACATGGCAGATGTGGATTTCAATGCTGAAAGTGAAGTGCAGTCAAGCACGTTTTCCTTGACATTTAGTGAACAAGTCTCTAGTTTAGAATTTGATGGTTAAAATCCAATTCCATATTACCCTTTTGTGCCACATTTCAAAGCTTCGTGGGCTAAAAGAGATGAGGAAATGCAGATGGAATCATGTACATATTCAGGGGCATACATTGTAGCTAGCCATTTTTTTTCCTTCAATATACTTCTTTAAAGAGGTCCCCTTTAACCCTTTAATTTATTTCTTCAACTAGAAAACGAGCACAGATACCAGATACTTAGTTTGGGTAAAAAAAAACATGCACGTACCATTCTAAAAAAAGATTGTACATGTATCTTCTTCTTTGTACACAATTTCCATCTGCATTACCTTGCCTCCTTTGGCCTCTGAAGCTTCGAAATATGGCACAAAAGGTCAAATTGGATTTTAACCATCAAATCCTAAACTAGAGACTTGTTCACTAAATGTCAAAGAAAAGTCGCTTGACTGCACTTTACTTTCAGTATTGAAATTCGCATCTGCCATTTTGAGAGAGAACTAGTGTTCTGGTTGTGACATTACAAGCCACCACAAGCACAGTTGAGAAAAAAGTAACCAGGCTTCCTGTGGTGAGAAAAAGCTTTGAAAATACACTTTAAGAAATAGTTTTTTTTGGCAAATTGAATCACTGAAATCATTTAAGGTGGCCTGCCTGGATTTTCCTGGGACACACCATACCCACTTTGAATGGCTGATACTCCACTATCAGAGGTTGGTCGGGCTAGCCACTTCACCCATTTACTAGATTACGAACAGTCCCTTTATTTTACTTGGTCTCGTCATGAAAAACTCGAAAAACAACGTTTTGGCCGAGCGTGGATTGGGCGTGAACGAAATTCCTGGAGGGTAGGAGGACAAAAGAAAAGTGAAGGGACTGCGTTCAGCAATTTCAGTCACTACAGCAACTGAAAATCATGATTGGTCAATTAAACAATAGAGATGTCAGACAGATATTCCATTTCGTTCAATCGAGAGATTTGGATTGTTATCAAATTTTTGAAGCTTTCTCATCAGCTTGGTGGCTTAATCTTAAAGTGCCACTACGACGAAAATTTACCATTTCGATTTGCCACTTTTTCAGTGTCTATAGGTCAATCAGTATTAGAAATATCCGAAATAGTAAAAAATATTCCCAAATGGGCATGTTAAACCACAAATTTTAGGAGAGTTTACCGGTAAAATCCTGTCCGCCATTACTGGAAGCCGTTCCCTTTGTTCAGCTTTAAACAAAGGTTTATTCACCGGAAGTGATGTCATACACTTAACACGACAACCTCGTGGCGCGAAATAGTGTGCATAAAAAAGTAGCCAACCTCGCAAAGATAAATATAACTTTCTTCTTATGTACGTGAAGACGTTTTTAGTAGAAATATGCCTCCACATCACTTCCGGTGAATAAACCTTTGTTTAAAGCTGAACAAAGGGAACGGCTTCCAGTAATGGCGGACGTGTAGATTCAATATTCGGAGCTAAAAAATATTATAAAGACTTCCTGTTGTTGTATCGAAAAACAATTTGAACTGGTAATAATATATGAACTCTACTTTATGAATATGCAAAAACATTGATATGTCAAAATTTGATCGTAGGGGCACTTTAAAGGATGAACAAAAACAAGCCATTGAGTGTGTTAATAATTTACAAAACAAAAATGTGTTGGCCATGCTTCCAAAAGGTTAATTAGCAAAAGCTTAATTTACCAAAGTTTTTTGCTCCCCAAACAGAACCCGAGCAAGTCGAGCAAAGCCGTTCTGTCCTCCTGGTAATCGTGCCTCCGAGAAGAATTATTGAATAATGATAAAGTCCAATGGATTTTGCCTGAAAGCGAAAGCTTTCGGAAAGACAAAGGAAATTTTGAGGGATATTGGTGACAACAATATATGCACTGCCAAGCAAGAGTTCTGCCTTTACCGAGTTCCTCAATTTGTTGAGGGACGATCGAGTCTACTCCATTTAGCAAGAATCTGTTGTCCCCCTACCCTCCTACCCTCTGGGGATTTCGTTCGCACCCAATCCGCGCTCGTCCAAAACATTGTTTTTTCGTGACTATATAGAGACCAAGTAAGATAAAGGGACTGTTCACAGTCTACCCATTTACTAGAAATAGGAAATGGGCAGTCTGAATACATGTAGTATTCGAACTCTGCAAAATTTGAGAACCAGAATTAAAGCAATAACACTTAAATATTTCCAGAAAATTATACCAAATAAAATATTTATCGATCACGATACCACTCTGAAAAGAAATCAGTTAAGTCCAACCAGTGAAAGAGCTTGCACTGACATGTACGGGTATATGTTTTGGAAGCAGAACTGATTTTAGATGAATGATGCAGCTGGTAATGGATCCAAAATAACTAGGTCATAGCAAAAAGGCTATAGGCACTTTAAAGTGCCAGCTATCATCCTTTTGCAATTTTGATAGCTTACATGTATGAACCTCCGAAAAGTTTTGAGTACTTCTGTGAAGAAAGTTTTGGTTTAAAGTGAATACTTTATGTTCTACGCTTGTTTGAAATTGTGTAATTGTGACCTTTCCAGACCCATGACCGCGTAAGTAAAAGCCTGGGTCGAAACCTGGGTAGACGTCATCTCATTAATTCATTATTCTCCATGGCGCCTTTTTATCACAACAACATCGATGCATAGAAAATATACACAGTTTTTGAGTTGTTAGTAAAGAAAAAAGTCATTTTAGTCAACATGTTAAGTATTTCTTCAAATGATTGCAAAGCCGAATTAATTACATGATGTCAAGATGACGTCTACCCAGATTTCGACCCAGGCTTTTACTTGCGTGGTCATGGGTCAGGAAAAGTCACATTTACACGATTTCAAACAAGCGTAGAACATAAAGTATTCACTTTAAACCAAAACTTTCTTCACAGAAGTACTCAAAACTTTTCGGAGGTTCATAAGCTATCAAAATTACAAAAGGGTGATAGGCACTTTAAGGGTTGATGTGCCCCATCATGTTGTAAAATTCTGAGGAAAAAATCAAAATCATGTCACTAGCACTTTAAGAATGACAGTAATTTATTGGTGGCTCAAAGCTTGCGTAAAGGAAAACTGAACCCTGCTGTAAAATCAACCCAACATCTATGCATAGACATAGTATTCGAAATAAATAAGTTCTGCTATTTTGTGTTGTGCATCTACAAAGAGAAAATCTGAAAACCTTCCTCACAACCTCCACTAATAAATATATACATGGCATAAGTCTTGTACACATACTTTGTGAAGTACATGTAGGTATGGGATATACATGTACACGTACATTGTAATTAGTTTTGCTATGCTGTCCACAACATTGAAAAGCTGGAATAACCGCTTCTAATTGTGGACCATTGTGTTTTCTTTGTGCTGGAGGTGTGATTGCTTTTTCTTGGTATGTGTGATGTACATGTATGATATGGGGAAATTAGCACTGAATTGAGCCACCACACAATCTACATTCATCAGTGGAGAATCGAACTTGAAAACAAATTTCCTCTTCATAGACATGCAACAGAGATACTGTAAATGAAACAGCAGAACTTATTTCTTTCAAATACATCTTTGTATAATCATTGGATTAATTTTAGAGTTCAGTTCCCCCTTAAAAAAAATCAACATTGAATGAGTCAACATTAAAGAATTTGTTTGTTCACATAACCATCTTTTTGGCTAAATAATTTAACTGAAGAAATGCAGGAAAATGCTGTGAACTTTGCTTGTTATTGTGTAGTGCTTTGACTCAACTGTCCTTTCTTTCAGTATCATTGTTCAAGTAAATATTGAGATTTTAGCAATGTACATTATTTCACCAAGTTGTTTTGGATCCAGACAGCTGCATCATTTGTCTCAAATCAGTTCTGCTTCCAAAACATATACATGTCCGTGCAAGTTCTTTCACTGGTTGGACTTATTTATTTTCAAAGTGGTATTGCGATCGATAAATATTTGATTTGGTAAAAAAATTTGGAAATATTTTAAGTGTTATTGCTTTAATTCTGGTTCTCAAATTTTGCAGAGCTCGAATACTACATACGTGTATTAGTATGTACATTAGGGTACATGTACCAAATTTCCTGCATGCAGAACCTTCATTCTCCCCTTTCTGTATTCAGACTGGCAGGGGAAAGAAGGCTATGTCCCCATCACAACATTGTTTGATCTAACCGCTGTCCACAACCATGGACGAATAAATTATAAAAACATACAGCACATATGCTTCTGTAAAATTTGAGCCCGCTATGATATCGCGCACCCGCCAATGTAAATCATTAGTTTGCATACTAATTACTGTGGGATCACTTTCTTCTCATTGGTCAACCCATCCAAGCGTGGCAAAAGTGTTTTCGTGTTGCTTAGTAATGCAACACATGCGCAATACCCAATGTTGTGACTGGGGGCAGAGCCTTCTTTCCCCTTCCATTCTGATTACAGGAAGGGAGGAATAGAAGTTTGCAAGCAGGGAAGGGTACCAACATTAAATGAACTTAAAGACAACAAAGAAATACAGAAAATATGTAGAGGACAAGACAGAGAACAAACATAATAGAAGTTTCCCTTGCAGAAAAGATTGGAGGGTACAACTTTAGAATACCCGGCCACTAAAACTTGGGAGTTGTAGCTACTGGCTACATACCTGTACACACAATTGTATGGCGTAGAGATGGCTATGTGGCTACTTGGCTTGTAAACACATGCATCAGTTGACAAGTAAACACATTAATGCTTGTTTATAGTCAAGCATGGCAAAAGTATATGGTAGAAAATAGTATATGCCAGGTCAATTCAAGTGTGAGTATGGCCAAATTATACAATGGTCTGTACACAAGTGTGGACGCAAAGAGACTACATGTACATGTAGTTGAAGGTACATGTATGTTGTAACGGTTTAGATTATTATTCACAAATCCAGCAGTTTTACAGCAAGCTTCTCTGCCATGTGAGCCTACATGTATCATTTGTGCAATGCCTCTAAGCTTCAAAGTTATCCTCTAAGCTTCAAAGTGGAAGACAGCATGCAAGTACTGTACGTGGATTATCAAAGACTCATTAATTCCATGCCTTTCGATATTCAGAGTTATTTTGTCCTGCTCTCAGGGAATTTGTAAAGAATGCAGTGCATCAGAGAGTTCTTCCGAAGGCGACTTTTCTGTTTGTTGGCTATGACAGCATTCGTGGTTGGAAATAACAAGTATTTTAAAATCAGAATTTATTCAATATTTAGAAATGGGTCACTTCAGACATTTTCCAAAGTTATTGCTAGCACAAACCGCACTGTATGATGCATTGATCATTTACAAATTCAATCTGGTTCAATATCTACATGTACATTGTAATAACTTAGTCACTGTGGCTACCCAACAAGGGAGCCAAATGCCCCCTGAGTTAGAACCGGCTCGAGTCCCCAGTGCTTGCCAAAATGCATTTTTTCAAATTGATTCAACCTAAATGTAGGTCAATTTGATGTTTGTTTCAGGTAATGATTTCTTCAGGTATTTTTTTCAACTACATGTACATGTAGGTAACTTTTTCAAGATTCTAAAAAGGGAACTGACATTGTTCATTCATTGATGTTAGGGTTTTTAAATGTAAACTTTAGGGTTTAGATCAGTTTGCAGGATTATATCTAAGAAGTACATTGTATTATATTTCTGTGTTGTTTCGTAATTAGCTCTAAAAATCCCTAAATTAGTGAGCACCATTGTTGATGGTTAGGTTTTTTTTAATGTAGGCTAAGGGTTTGGATTAATTCACAGAAACATTTAAGAAGCATTATATTTGTGTTGTTTAGTGATTAGCCCTAAAGAACCCTACATTTAAATTAGCAAACCCTCATTGTTGATGGTTTAAATGTAGGGTAAGGGTTTTCATTAATTCACAGAAACATTTAAGAAGCATTATGTTTCTGTGTTGTCAAGTAGCCACGTAACCATGTAGTCAAGCACATAGCCATGTACATGTAGTCAAGCACGTAGGCATGTTACTAGTCAAGTAGCCAATATATATCTCTACACCATACATGTACATGGGTGTAGCCAGTAGCTACAACTCCCAAGTTTTAGTGGCTGGGTATTCTAAAGTTGTTACGATTAGAGCATGCTAGTGAGAGTTTCAACGCTCTCAACTCTAGTAAATTGTGATCTTTTTCTCTCTAATGCAAATGCATATGGTTCTCAATTCTCAAAAAATGAATTTCAAGTCACTTGGCAAAAAAAATTGTTATATGTTTCACCACAGTGTCTACAAGAGAAATTAACAGCTAATAGGAAACAATACACCACTGTCATAACATACATGTATGTGCATTTCCCAGGCCCCGCTCTGAGGGTCCACCTCCACCCGGAACATAGCTCTTGTTTACCATTTACACAGAAATTCTGGTTGGAAATTCCAGTGTAAATGGTACACAAAATTTCCCAAACTGAATTTCCCGATTGGAAAAACGTTTACCATTTGTACACCAACCGTTCCAGATGAAAATTGCTCCATATAAGGTCTGGAACTGGTACGACCGACTGGGAATTGTAAATGGTACACGATTTCCCATTCAGAAATTCCGGTTGGGAATTTTGGACTACCTTCTCAGACGTTCCATTAATTTCGGAAATTTTCCATGGGACGAACCAAAAAATGTTTACCATTTACATTCCAACTGGAATTTCTGTGTAAATGGTAAACAACCAGTGAGACTCCACTGCCAACCCCCAAATGACATACTTTCTCATGATGAAAAACAAAAATAACTACTCAGATTAGCAGAGTATGCTTTCCAGGTATACTGGAGAAAATGCGGGACAATTTTGATGAAGGATGGCAAAGATTCGAGTGGGTGAAAATTATTGCTTTTAAGCTTCAAATCGGTTCGCTGTAAACGAAATCAATTTTGTAGAATAAGCTTTTGTAATGCACTTAATCTTTGCCATCCTCTATCAAAAATGTTTAAAAAGCATAGCTGGACATTCACATAGTGTTTCTCTTCTATCTTTCGGTGTTATTTTTTAATATGTAGTTTTGTTTTAACAGAAGCTCTGCCGGCGTTTGAAACGTGCTTTGTCGGTCCAATTTATAGTATAGACTATAGCCGTATAGGGCCGCTAGAAACTTCTTCTTAAATAAACACTCTATAAAACTCATGATTCATTTACTAAAACGAATGAAGCATAGTTTTTCTATTAGATATTCCGTATTGAAACTTGTCTTAGTAGTGAACAACAGGACGGCATGAGGATTGAGGTGAATTCGAAGGTGTGATAATTTCTAACCGCTACTCCGCTATCTAGAGTAAAATTCATATTTTCCGGGTAAACCCCACAAATTGGACCTTCAAATTCGTATATAATCTTACCTGGATATTCTTCTGATGGTCAGAGTTGTTTGGAGTCTGTTTTGCTTTGTCCTTGAAGTCATCTGCACAAATATTGTAAAGTACTCCCAGATAACAGCACTTCGTCGTTTGAAAAATGACAAAATGGCGGCACAATCTATGTACCACAATGCAATACGATACATCCCACACAAACCACAGGCATCCCACCGTCGTTATAGCTCCACAGGAGTACATACCGTATAAAGAGATTGAAAATTTACTTAAAAAAAGGCTAGAATTCGTCCATATTCCCCAACTGGCAATAAAATAGGTTAGCAGTTGGCTAAGCAGCTAATACGGCCTTGTATTTTTACGAGTCATTTGAATTTTGGACAGCGTTTAGGCGAGCCTGTTCTGACCCAGTAAAACTTTAGACATCGGAGTAAACCCGGTGTAGCCAGTTGTTGTTGTTGAGCCATTTCGTCTAAAAATGAAATGGTTGTATACGGTTCGTACAAGCGTACAGATAAAAAAAAATCCCCTAGACCACAGCGCATGAATCCGACTCCCACCTACAATGTGAGACGCGACCCCAACATTGAAAAGCTTTCATCTTCAAACATGGCCTTCCCTTGAATGTCCGGGCCCCCAGAGGTCTTTGAATTCCAAGGAAACTCTCGGTGCCTTTACTTGACTGCATGGGAGACAACTACCGAGACCCAAAGCCACAGAACACACCGCCGTGTATTGATAGTTACCTAATTACTATTGTCAAGTACAGCTACCAATTTAGCGCATCACCGATGAACCGGTAAACTGCTCTCGCATGTAGGAGGCAGTTTCAAGCGAACGCAATCAAGACGATACGGTAAACCACGGCGGACAGGTTGTTCTCGGTCAAACGGTTTTTCGGAATGTATAATTCAAAACTTTAAATGATTAATGAGAAAGGGTTGCATTTTCATCGTGAACACCTCTACGTATATTCCCACTCGAATTCAGTTATCTCGAATCTCTCGCTATCTCGAACTGAAATAATAAACTCGCGGTTGGCAAGTGAATTTTGATGACTTCACCATCTTTCAATTTATTTGCTTACTAATGACCGCGATAATTAGCTTGAGCTGCCTGTGAGCAATGTAGCAATTTTGGAACGAAAGTAAGTTGTCGGGTTATGATACAGTACTTACCCGCTTATAAGAACCTAGGGTTTTCCAAGTTAGCCTAAACAGGTTCTTATATAAATGGTGCTTAGTGGAGTTTTAGGCTATTTAGGTTCTTAAACAGGTTCTTATTTTTATAAGAAAGATATGATACCAGTGGCTGGAAGAAGGGCGGCATGTATATTAATTTAATGTCAAAACCGGCCTGGCCTTTGGACAATATGTGATCATGACCCATTTTAGTAGATATTTCAATTCTCAGTATCAGGCTAAATGTTGATTTAAGGCCGGGTTAGGTTAGGTTGGGGTTAGGTTGGGGTTAGGTTAGGGTTAGGTTGGGGTTAGGTTGGGGTTAGGTTAGGGTTAGGTTAGGGTTAGGTTAGGGTTAGGTTAGGGTTAGGTTAAATAAGAACCTGTTTCAAATTTTAGGCTAAATAGGTTCTTACGTAAAGGGGGTCTAAATTGATATTTTTAGGCTAACAGGTTCTTAAATTCTAGGTTCTCAAGTAAGCGGGTAAGTACTGTAGTAGATGCCCTTGTCATGCGTACCCGAAAATGAAGGGTAGATTCTGTGATCACTAAACCGGTTGTCGCGAGCGCCTGTTTGGAGTGTGCTTCTGTGCCCAAAATCCTTGTCATATAAACCAGACTTTTATTAACATCTTTCAGCTGGGTGAGTCTGGCGTAGCGGCGCAGGGGGTGAGCCGTACAAGGAATTTTCAGAGTATACGGGAAGTATATATTAGTCATGATTATGGGGTTTTCTATGCGTAAATGCGAAATACAGGGGGGACTGAATATGACGAATTTTCTAGAATACACTGTAACTATACACTAGTAGAATTCTGGGTTTTTAACTGAAGCCGTAAACGCAAAATTTAGGGTCAAAAATGCATACCGTCAGGCCAAGAATACTACACTGACTACGACGAATTTATATATAGAGTAGTACATGCGGGAAGTTAGTACTTGTAGAGACTTCTAGTACTCTAGGGGTTATTAAAGCAAAAACGGTAATTACAGGGGAACGAAGGGTATTGGACAGTCCATAAATGCTACTGACTACGTCAGGTACATTTTCGAGAGTATGGGGGAAACTATGCGGCTAGTATTCTGAGGTTTTCGAGGCACGAACGTTATTTAATTACAGGCGAATGAAGACTGCACAGTCAAATAATACTCTATTGAATAGGAGTGTAGTCATCACACTCGAGAAATATCAGTTAAAGGGGGCGTCTGAACCAGTGTCCTTTGCATACATTGCAATTAAGCTTGGCTATCGATGTTCTCCTTTGCTGTATGACTAGGAACTGAAGTTGATTGCTGTATACGTATTTCTTCGAATCATTATCACTGACTGAGATGAGCTGAGCTCAGTATAAAACTGGATTTTGCCTGGCAGACCAATTTCTAGCCCAATAAAAATGGAGGACCTTCAAACATAAGGTATACGTTTGACGGCCCGCAAACGTTAGGTGTACATCAAGTGCGATCGTCATACTCTAGACATATCTTATACGCGAGGTTTACGTCCTAGAATATTCCGGCAGGATTTATATGCGAGGTGTTCTTACGTGTTCAATACGAATATCTCAGTTGGACGTTACGTGTGTACTGCATCTTGAATACTCTAGGTGTACATGACATCAAGAAGAAGTATTCGATGCCCGAAGATTCTTGAAAATTTTGCTTTTCACGCAGTGTGTCGGAGCCGAAGAACCGCGTTTTTTAACCAGATGGCCAGTGATTTTATATACGACACGACTACCTGAAGGGGCTGCATGATCAAACTCAAAGCCTGGATCCGGCTAATCCACATATCGAATTGGAATTTAGCGTGTTGATTTGCTGCTGAAACCAAAGGCTTCATCGATAGAAATGGCAAGATGATGTGTTTTTCTAGGAGGACAAAATATTTCTCGTTTAATCTTCTCTTTCGCCTCGGCTTTGTTATTTGAATATCTGTGGATTGGTATACTCAAATATACTGCACAAGTTATACCATACAACTGAATAAGAAGTCTTTAACAAAGCCACACTTAACTTCAACTCAAGAGCAAAGCGGAGAGGGAAAGTGAAACAGAACAGTGTCTTGTCAGGTCATGAATTAAGGTACGGTGAGGTTGAAATCATTGCGTGTTTATATCTGCATTTCTTTGTCGATTTTTTGCGATATATAGTCAGTGTACTTTTTTACCAAGTCTATTTATATCCAGTGTTATCCTTCTGATCATGATTATATACGTCAATCTCTGGAAGAATGCAGACATGCCAGTAGAAGATACCCGCAATTTTTTCTAAGTCGAAGAACCAGACATGTACGCGTACATAATCACATGTACACAGAGACGTGCTGCAAACACTCATTAGTTATCATAAAACGAGTCGCAAGCACATCTTAATTACTTAAACGAATTTTAGGAAAAAGCAGAAAAGTAAGGCGAGTTAGAAAACAAAGCCGTAAGGAGGGAGAAGAGAGAAATCAGAGATAATTTAAAAAAATGGAGAAATAATTTGTAAAATCACGTCGAAAAGTCTGTAGGGTAACTAAAAGCCAAAGCGAACCAGAGGAAAATGTAAATTTCATACTACAGTGTCTCCAATCATTTCACATACCCGAGCAGTTCTCTCCAACAATCTGAATCATAAAAAGAATCTTTTTTATTCAATAATAAGTGCTGATATGTTTAGGTTAACAGCCAGATTATTTTGCTTGGGATTAAAACCGTTAGATGTTGGTGGTGGTGGAGATATTACAACAACAATAACAATTTATTATACCCTTACAAAGTTTACAAGTGTGACAAATTAATGGTAAGAAAAAATACATATTTACTGAGGGTACTGGCTTCCTGAAATAACTGAGAAGTTAAAAATGCCAGGACCCAGTTTCCATGGAATTGAAATTAAATTACTAGGTCGGAGGACATGAACAAATACATATACACACTATTCCATTTGGTCAAGTTATTTACAATATATACGCTGGCATATATATAGTAATACAATTAATACAGTGTTAATAAATAAATAAATATGAAGAGAAAGAGTACAAACTCAGTCTTATTTTCTCTAGCATAATAGATTTTTACTTTTAAAAAATGCATAAAAGCTAATATTTGCTGAGAAATACATCCTATCTCATCCAGAATGAAAGTAATACTGATCAGTCCTGGTTACAATATATTAACACCCCCCCCCCCCCGGGCAAACGTGCGGCATTTGGCAGTTGTAGTTCGTTATATATGCATTATCACTTATCGCAAGAGCATGAGTATTATTCTCTGGCTATAATAATAATATGTATTTATGACAAAAACCATGCTAAAACTCCATGGACTACATTTATTCACCAGACGTATTTATAATTTTATTTTAATAGAATTGGATTAATTTTATCTGAACAAAATTTGGCCCATCACAGAACCATTAAGCTCAGTGATTAAGTGTCAGTCTGTTGTGCAGGAGGTAGTCAGAGTTCAAATCCAGGTAGGACCTTAAAATAACTGGGAGAACTGGTACTGCATGCCTTTGCTCTGACATCTGCAAATGGTTCTAAAAGCTTTGTGTCTTCTTGGATCACAATGCTAAATTGTAGGCCAACACTGAGAATGCAACCAAATCTCTGGTAGTGACCACCCTCAAGTCTAGTGGAATTATATAGTCGTATAGATATAGAGTAAATGAATTTGTCCCCAATTATAGCAATACCATGCTAAATACATTGACTCTCTCCTCTGTTAGTAGTAGTAGTACTAGTTCCCTTGGTGCCACTATATACATTTTATATATTATAAATATACAAGCTAAATCTAGTAGATTACATACTACATAAAACATAATCATGACTGCTGCCTTAATTTTTTTTATTGTTGTTGTAAATGGATGGGTAAATAATGCATGTATCAGCAGCTTCCATCAGGGGTGGATCCATGGGAACCATGTCAGAATTAATTGTTTGTTGCCCATTGGTGAGGGGGGGAGGGGTGGGAAGCTCACTTTGGTTCATGGATTAGGAACCAAGGGGACCGACCTTGTATGACTATTTACTATTTGTTGTGCCCTATACCAGGGGATTTGATATGACAGGTTTGATTGGGCATTTGGACAAATCCCCAGGGTACCTGACCCCTGGGGGAAGCCACTGATACATGCATAACACTGCTGTAGTAGCTGCCAGTAAATATGCAAAGCTACTGATACAGTTCAAAACTGAATGCTAAATCACTGGGAGGAAGTTCAAATGAACATTGCATGTGTTATTTTAAAGACTTGTTGTTGAGGTTTGATTTGGCCTCTGGTATTCTTCCCTGAAAACCATGCCTTGAACCATGTGAAATTAAACTTGTTTGGTAAAGAGTTGTACTGAACGGTTCTACAGCTTGATATTTATGTCGAATGGTAACAATAATATCCTCGTTGTGATGCTGTGGTTATTTTGACTTCAGAAATTGTTTTAACCGTACATTGCGTGCAGTATTTGAAGGACAGTGCAGCCGCAGCGGAAGCGAGAAATTTCAGCCCCGACTAAATACCATGAGGTTGATGAGTTCGATCTCCGGACTTTTACGGTGTACAAGACAGCTTAATAATGATGTCGATTGGTCACAAGACTATCCTCATTGTGATTCTGTGGTTCCTTGGACATCAGAAATTGTTTAACCGTACTTTGCGTGCAATATTTGAAGGACAGGGCAACTGCAGAAGTTGACTCTGATCTGAACTGGAAATGACTTAGGAAATCCTAAAGAAACACTGGAATGACTTGAAAGGCTGTTAAGAGTAAATTTAAGTTGGATTTTTCGTTTGGAAACCGCGATAGCCTGGAAGGACTCGAACCGTAAATCGATGATAAGAAAAATTGTAAAAAATATTATGGCTTAAAAAAATACACGAAAAAGCACTGCCAGACTTGATAGAGAACGATAAGAAGAAAAACTTTGAACAGTTAAAAGGAAAAACAGATTTTAGTTAAGAACTGGTAGCGACAAGATCGGAATCGGTCTAGAGAAACGTTGCAAAACGTTCGGAGTGACGTCATAGGAAATTGAAAAATACTGTCTGAAACCGCAATATTGCGAATACGTGAAGTGTTTTGAATATAGAATTTTCGATTTCACTTTAACGAACGTAATAGAATAAATAAATGGCCATATTTATATAGCACCATATACCACAGTCTCAGGCGCTTTATATATTACTGACATATCCCGTCAGTATTTTTTTTCGGACTGCTTACGCTGCCACGCAGTTTACAATGTTGAGTGTGCGGTTAGTACTAGCCTCCTCCGCAGGGATCTCTATTTTTTTAAGAAATCAGATTATGGGCTCCCTGTGGCAGGTGAAGAAAAGAACAGCCCTCCTCTTCTCTCCCGGAGTCACAGGTAACCCAATTCACGATTTATAAAATCTGATTTCTTCGAAAATTAGAGATGCCTGCGGAGGAGGCTAGGTTAGTACAATGGCCAGGCTGTTGTACCGGGGGACAATCCCCTACTCTTTTTCGAGTGGTATCTGGAAATAGGATACCCGGGGCACATAAGGGGCCATAACCAGCTTTTTTTTAAACTAGAATGTTTTTAAAGCAATCTGTTATTTTCTACATACAAAATTGCTGGTTAGATTCAGGCTGAAGCGGAACAAATTCTGACGAGTTTAAATTTCAGTGACCGGATATGGAAACTATTGTGTTTTGTCGTAAACAACGAGAGAAACGATGCGTAAATAATATGTTGGCAATCTTCAGACCACGGGGCTATTAATAAAAGCCAGTTGACAGATTTGGAAATTAACATAACACCTCGCGTCATGTTACTCTGTTGATCTGTTGTTAGGTTAATTGACCACTATCATGAGATGAGATATGCATGCGTCTCAAAATGTTCCTAGTTAACCCTTTCCCTACTGGACATGTTTGGGCTCAGTTGGTGAAATCCTGAGTGCTAACTCAACCCTACCCCTTCAGTTCAAGTTTGGCTAGCCTGGGGTAGTTAAATACTGCTGAATTTTTAAGCCGAGGGCTCAAATGTTTCCCACAATGCCATTCGGGACAATTCTGTGCACTCGTTGACGGTAGGTATGGCTGCTTCGGTAGGGTTTCCAATGAAATGTGCTCTAATTTTGGACAATAAAGCCACTGCAAGAGAGCTAGAGGACATCATTAAGTCCGAAGATGGCTGAAAAGTACTTGGTTTGCTTTTAGTATGCTTTGTGAGGGGGTTTAATTTCACAGGGTTTTTCTGTTGAGTTTGTGCTTTGAGAGACATGAAAAAAACATTTCAATGAAATCCTTGAAATTCTGCAGTTGGTGAGCTTTTTCCCCTGCTCAACCTATTAGGATGTGTTTTTGTCACTTCAAAGCAACGGCTTGGGTCCAAATCACCACTCTTGGTTGTAGGGGCAAACAACATATTAAAAAAAAACCAACAGGAGTCCGAGAGGGGGGAGCCCTTGTGGAATTTGTGGCCATTACCCAGCATGCAATTGGAGGTGGGTGCAGAAAAACGTGGTGGAGAGCAATGCAGCGTTAAGAATAGCGTGTTTACAGTCGCTTGATGTGTTTTGTGCAAACGAACCTGGTGGTTGGAAAGATTGAAGAAGGTACTGTAACGACTGAGTGCTGATTTTGTGTTTGCTTTAAATAGATTTCAAGTGTGAATGGGAAGGATTTTTTGAGCCGATTTCCAGCTCCTCAAAGTTCGTGAAAATCGAAGAAACGAACACGATCTCCAAAACAAAGGCGTTTTTCTACAAAGTGGGAGAGTCAAGCGATCCCTGTTATAGCTCTGGCTTTGAAGTCATTCATCCCTTGAAATAATATCGCAACATCGTATTTCCAACATGTCTAGATTTGATGCAATATTTTTTCCAGGTACAATGTACATGCTTCATATTGGGCGGTCACAGGCGGTGCAGGAGGGAAAGGGTTAATTAGATACAAAACTGATGTAGTGAGAAAAAGAACGAGAAATAAGCGCATAAATTGGACTAAAATCCCTAAAATCAATTAAATTTGCGGATGTCACCGGCATTGTATAAGGATGTTGGCCAGAGTACAACCCGTATGTCCCGTTTTGGATAACCGTATAATTGTAAACAGAACTGGAACGTCTAAAAGGAAACTTTAGATGACCGTTGCAAAACGTTTGGAGTGACGTCATAGGAAATTGAAGAAATAATGTCTGAAACCGGAATATTGAGAATACATCAACACAGAATGTAACGGTTCGAATCGCTTGTCTTTGTTCATTTTCTGCTTCAGGTCATATTTTTTACTTCCTGTTACGTCACGCGTGTGCCTCGGTTCGGTGTGGTCACGAGGTATTGTAAAATGTGTCGCTCGCTCTGCACCAACTGGGAAACAAACGATATTTCAACCTCTTTCTTTCGTTATTTGTTCGTTTATTTACAAGTAACCAGTAGGATTTCGCTTGTATATGCTTCTAGTAAACTTATGGAGTGATTACCGTGCGTTGAAAGTGTTTATTCTGCAAGCAAGCCACTACCATGGATCAGAGGTTGGAAACCGCCTCTCCTTGATCACATCAACGATGCTGCTGCAACCTCTGGCCACCCGTTGTAGGCGATTGTTTTTCTAATCCCATTAAGTCTTTGACTAAGCCAATTACAGAACGTGTTATATCATCGGAGTCAGATCTTGACCCTGGCACGCTGATTGGCTGCCGAACTTCTAAAAAGGCTTGTGATTAGTTGGCCCTCTCACACATGATCATGTGACTTGAAAATCGGTTTGTAAAGCTCAGTAACGTGAGACGGTGTTGTTTATTTTGGTCAAAAGTCTGTTTTAACTCTTTATAGCCCAAGAGATTTTAACTGATTTTTAGCTGTTTCTACACTAAAACGAACCCTCCCCCCTAAAGAATATATAGCCATTGTTACCATAGAATTTTCATCTGACCAATAATACTGGGGGCTCAAAGTTTTTAGACGGGCATTTTGAAAGCAGTTGTGGATTTACTTAACGGAGCTGGCGGCAAGTTTGTTTGGAGGAATACAGAGAATTTCAGACTTTTTAAAGCCTTTTTCACCATTTATAGAGTGCTGGAGGACATCATTAAGTCTGATGAGAGCTTCAATCAGCACTTTCTCAAAGAACCGAGTTTGTGCCAGTTTATTGTGACAGAGAAAGAGCCTCATTTCCCACTCGTGAATGGGCCAGGACGTCTTGTGTCACTTTAGCGTGGGCTTTATAAATGGGGGTCTGGAGCCACCTATCACAGCTTTTTTGGAATATTGGACAATATTTACTTGCCATTGATTCCAATATGAAGGTATTAGGTCGAAATGGCTTTAGACGTAGTATATATTTTGAAGAATGAAGATGGGAGAAGGGCCATGTCGCTGTTTGGTAGGATTTCCCGGCATGCTTTGCGGTCATTATGGATGAATTTAGCTTGCTGTAAAGTGCTTGTGGACAGAATGGCTTGGTTCTGGGCAAGTTTAGGTGTTGGAAGACAGAAAGTGAGGTTAGTGCAAACATGAAACTCTAAATTTTATGTGAAATATGCATTTTTGTGCCATTTTAGCTACTTTTTCTGAAATGGAAAAATGTTAACCGAAGTTCACTTATACAAAGAAAGGAGGATGTAGATGAAACTATTCATTTGTAATATGCCTAATGCATTTCGATAGGATCATTTGTTTATACATTATGATGTGTGTGAATCTCAGGGCTTTGCTCTATAAACTTAGCAAGACTGAAAGTGAAGGCTGAGAAGATTGAAAAATATAATATGCCACGACTGGAAATCAAACCCTCGAATGACTGCTTTAACTGTCTTGCTTTCTAGTCCTTTGTGTGATTGCTTTTCCATGGTATGTGTGACTTTCGATATGGGGAAATTGGCAGTGAATTGAGCCACCACACAAGCTCCATTTATCAGCGGAGAATCGCGGTCATTTTTCGAACTTGAAGACTAAACTTATCTTCCGATAACGCGCGCAACACAGAGAAATAAACTAGCAGAACTTATTTCTCTCGAATTGATGCATGCATGGTCGTTGGGATGATTTAGGCACAGTTCCCCTTGCAAAACATGTTTTTTTCTGTTTGTTTTACAGATTATTGTTCAGTTTATGGCATGTTGCATCTTTGCACATGTTTGTCCTCGTGTGGAATGGCTATTGTTCTTGGCATTACTTGCAATTCCAAAGGTTAGACATAAAATATGTATGAACTAAACTTGAATTCTTGACTTGCAACCAATCCCCAGAGATTCAAATGACAAAGCCGTGGTGGCCATGTTGGTGCTACTAACAAGAGAAGTTAACGAGGCGTCTTTCAGTTGACGTCCACCAACATGGCGGCGATGACGTAACGTGCAAGTCAGCAATACCCAATACCTTAACCTTTATCGTTTTTGGACACTGCTATTACCTCTGTACCTTCTTTACCTATTAACGTTTTAAATATTTTAAACCAAATTGTAGCCATTTTACATTTGCAAGAGACCATCACCTAAGAGAACTGATCTCTATACCATGTGATAGTCTGCGCCAATCTGTTTTTAGCTTAGTGCACGTCACGATGCTATTTTCATATTCGGTTCCAGCTCCTCGCGAATTTTGCTCAGTCAGTTAGGGGCGATAGATGCGAAACAAACTATATGGAGCTTCAAAACTGGTTCTGAATTCTGTGTTGCTCCTTAAACTTACTACCTGGACCTGATCTGACTTGAAGACTCGTGAAAACTGAACTTTGAAATTAATATTATTAGCTCAAGCCGGATGAATAGGCGGCTAACAAACCACGTGGCTGTACTGGAGAGCAAACAATATCTGACTTCATTTATTCAAAGGCACTTACGAAATCGGTAATGTCATGGTTAGCAAAACCCACGGGAAAGGCGTTGCCATGGATGCGTTTCATAAAGATAGCCTGCTCTCCAAGAAGACGTGAAGGTCTAACCTTTGCAGTTTGATCACAAAGGCAGCACCGTCTACTCAGTTATTTTAAGACCCTGAGTGTAATTTATGCAAGCTAAAAATAAATCGGCGGTGACTACCATTGACAGGAAGCTAGCCTAATATGGGAGATCGGTTCTCTTAGGTGATGATCTCCTGATATTTAGTACTATTTCCATTGTTCTTATTGCTATTTTTCGTATTTGTTTGTTTTTCATTACGATATCTTATCTTTTAAAATTGTTTATTATTACCTCCATTTCATTTTAATTTTAAAAACCGTTACACCTTTTACGTTCGTACTCTCTACTTAGAAATATCCGAAATAGTTTAAAAATTCCCAAATGGGCAAGTTAAGCATAAAATTTTAGGAGAGTTTACCGGTAAAATCCTGTCCGCCATTACTGGTAGCCGTTCTCAGTATTCAGCGGAAGTGATGTCATACAGTACTTAACACGACAAACTTGTCGCGCGAAATAGTGTGCATAAAAAAGTAGCCAACCTCGTAAAGATAAATATAGTTTCCTCTTGTGTACGTGAAGACGTGTTTAGTTGAAGTATGCCTCCAAGGCGTTGTGTTGTGCAGGCGAGCGTTGAATGTATGACATTACTTCCGCTGAAAAACCATTTGTATAAAGCTGAACAAAGAGAACGGCCTCCAGTAATGGCGGACGTTTAGATTCAATATTCGGAGTTAAAAAAATAACACTTCCTTTCGTCGTATCTAAAAACGATTTCAACTTGTAATAATATATCAATTCTAATTTATGAATATGCAAAAACATTGATATGTCAAAAATTATCGTAATAGCACTTTAACCTTGTAAATTGTTACCATTTGAACCGAATCGAATTATTTCTGTTTCTTTCCTTTAGGCTATTGCTTTAAACTTTGGTCCTCACGGATTAACAACATGTATGTCGCCCTGATATGTAATGCTGGTGTCGTCGCTGTGCTAACATTAGCTGGCTCCATCGTCGCCTGTAAACGCCGCAATCAAAGGGTAATTATCGATCAAGTAACGATTTCATCACAGTGTACATAGCTAATCAGCTTCGTTACTTAGCTATAATTGGTCAGTTAACTTTCCGTACATACCACAAATTGAAACAAACTTGGCTTCCTGAAATGACCCATATAGTAATTATCTTATTAAACTCGCTTGCTGCTCGGTAATACCGTAAATTATGGATCTTCGAGCTCGTTTTTCCTCTGCAAATGATTGTGTATCCTCAAGAGCCCATTACCGGAGCGTCCATCTGTCATATATTCGTGATGCAGCGTTTTTACAGAACGGGTTATTTTTAGATTTCACATCTCGTTGTTCGTTGACCGGGAAATCACGCTTGCGATCTTTTTGGTTAACATTTTAGTAGGTGAAGAGTAAGTGAATAGTAAGTAGGAAAGTGCGAGATATGCTTAGCGGAATATGTTCAGGGGAATATGCGGTTGCAAGGTTACTTAGAACTGGCGTCTACGAATAGCAGTTTCAGTAATGAAGTGCTATTCAAACTGTGTATCGAAATTAGTTGTGCTTGTTTAAGAGGGTGTTGGTGTCATGCGAGCAAGAATGATGGTTTCAATGGCGCTTCATTACATCGAAGTGAGGCGTTCGGGTCAATACCGCTGAAACTGCTATTCGTAGACGCCACAGACTGCAATATAAGCTAATGGTAGGGAATAAGATATACATTCCTACGAAAAGAAGAAAGCCGAGCCATATATGCGAAATAATCGGCCTTTTGCAGGAATGCAATCACGTGGCTGTTACTGCATGGCAAAACAATCTGACTTCATTTATTTAAAGGCACTTGTACGAGATCGGTGTTCTTAGCAAAACCTGTTTGAAAATGCTTTTTTCCACCTCCAATTTTCGCCTCTTTCTAAAACAGCGTTTTTGAAGTTTTTTGCCAACCAGTGAAGCCTTTCCCATGGGATCACGACCGCAATGCATCATACGGGAAAAGATGGCGGCTGTACATTTGACCACAATCCCTTGCGAGCCTAAAACAGTCAAAATAACACGTAGAAATCCTCTATTCTCAGTGACAGTATATTGGCAACATCACTTGTACTGGCTTGTTTTTAAGATTTCAAATCTCCCTTCCCCAACTTTAGAATCAACTCCTGACCGAATGTACTAGAAAAAAATTGTGAGTAAAAGTACAAGCTGCCATGTTTTTCTGTACGATGTATTGATTGGTTATCGAAGCGATATACCAGCACGTGATTGTTTCCTGCAAAAGGCCTATTGTTGAAACCGATGTTGAAAACGTTTGACATAGCTATACGACACTTTTGAAATATGTGTATCGAGAGATATTTGATTCAATATCTCTCAATTATTGAATCATGTTGAATGTCGAATCATGTTGAAACGTTTGATATGCATGTTTTCAACACTTTTAACGTAATATTGAACTGATATGGAAGAGATATTGAAACAGCATACCTACCGAACCACTCCTGCCGTTATTGTATCCAGCGGACATCTCGGTGCCGGCGGTGTGCGTGAACGTCTAAAAGGGTGTGTGCACGAAATAGGCCTGATTATACCCACATTCTGCTAATTACAATGTATACCCACAGTCACTAATATACCATTTCCTCACTAATAAAGCAAGGGCCAGATTCACGAAACTTTTCCTAAGACATGTCATAAGATATAAAATGTGTGACCGTCCTAAGAGATGTCGTAAATGCGATTGAGCAACTCTGTCCTAGAGTACTCCTAAGGTGTTTTCAGCTAAGACATCTCTTACGTTTCCAGCCTCGGTGAAATTATCGATTGCAATGAAAACGCCAATCAGCGCTGGCCTAATTAATATTTATGTTTAATTTAGTAATTTCCGAAATCTTTCGTTATGGCTGCGGACGCAGAGGCGAAGGCCCAATTTTACCAAACAAGAAATAGCGGTTTTGGTAGAAGCCGTACAAAGTAGGAAATACATTTTATTTAACTCCTTAAATAACACGGACACAAATGTGTTCAGAGAAACGCGAAATGGGAGAGGGTATGCGAAGAGGTGAGGGCTGTGTCTGGCAACAATCGGTCGGTGGATGAAGTACGAAAGAAATGGTGACCTGGAAGAACGAAACAAAAAAGAAAGCGGCTTCAAACCGCAAAGAAGCAAGGAAGACTGGAGGCGGTCCTCCACCGCCACAACTTAAGGAAATAGGGGAGAAAATCATAAAAGTTATGGGTGAAGCGATACTGCCTCAACAGGATTTCCTCTTCCAAATCCGATTGGCGCGATCTCAAAGACTCGTTCCCGTCTTAAGGGCCCATTGACATATTCCGTTGCTATGCTCGCAGGAGCAGATGCGATTTTGACTTCTGGTTTATGTGCTAGCCTGAGAAAACAGCCGACTCGGGCGATATGAGTCGGCAGTTTTCTCAGGTTAGTTTTATGCGTGTCCACCGGCCACCCGATAGTTTTAATACTTACACATGTTTGTAAGTTTTATTCGTGGTTTACCTGAAAGGTTTTCATGAATGAATGAAGTAAAGTGTTCAAAAGTCGGAACAAGCCTTTTGTCAGCTTGGTTTATCGTGTGAAAGAAAATAATACTTACAAGAAACTCAATCTGATAATTTTGAAGGAATCGTTCAGGACTCGAAAGGCGCCTAACTGTACTTGAACCTAGAGAAAGGGAAATAATTAATAATTTGTACCGAGCAAAAAAGTAACGGCAAGCGTACGGCGCCGCCATCACAGTGATGAGTAAAAGCCGATGAATGGGAAAGCAAACTTGTATTGGACTCTCAGATGTAGCCGAGCTCTTCCCGCTGTTGATATATTGAAAGAACATCTATAGTAAATAGTATCTATAGCTGTCAAAGATATAGAAGCTGAAATGGCTGCTTCCAGCGAGGACATTGCCTCTAAAAACACGAAGAAAAGTACGGCCACTCTAGAAGTCAAGTGATTTTCGACCGACAGGTTTTCAACTCTAATCGCCCACAAACGTGCACACTTTTGTCCCCAGATAATGCTTCCGGGTTCCTGGTAAAGTTGTGATTGAATCTTCGTGCCACTAATTAAAATACAGGTCAGTTTTCATCCTTAAAAAAGTATTTTTGATGTCGGAAAACAAACTGTTGGGAACGCCACGAGATCAACTTCAAGTGAAAGTTGTCGAATCTCTAATTTCAGCTTGATTTCTATTGGCTCTTCAGTTTGCCGCAAAATAGGTTCCTGGCATATGCATGTGCTCCACACAGTCCGAAGCTCATTGCAGACAATCAAGCTAGCTCATTGCAGACTGGAGTATTCAGCGAAGCCCCAAAACTGGCCATTGTCGGAGGAAATAGGAGAAAATGCACATCCTGTTCGACCAATTATTGTAGACTTTACTGCAACAACAGTTCTGTGACTATTTCACGACCACAAAACAGGCACTGTTGCGCATGCGTTAATTTCTTAACTTCCGGTTTCTAAAAATCCTAAACATTTTGCGCGCTTTCACTAAACACCAAACTTTTTCCCGTTAAAATGTTGTTGACCACGTTCTCCACAAAATCGAGCATGGATTTTGGAAACCGACAATAAATGCCAAAGTTATGGCTTTTCATTAGGCCTGAATAGATTGTGCTAGCAAATCCAGCCAAAGTTGCTCCAAAAAAAGGCTAAAAGTTGCTCAAAAGTTGCCAAAAATTGAAAAGTTGCCACCAAAATTTGAAAATGTTGCTCACTTTGGCGAGCCATTTTATTCTAGATAACAACTTAAAACATGGATGTTGGATGTGTAATTCAATATAATCTTAAAGTTCAACATAACTACTAATAGTAGTACTTTCTAATGAAGTAAAGTAGTTTCTAATGAGTAAATCTCATGATATTGACCATAGACACCACATACGGTGATAAAGTTTACAGCCTCTTTGCGTTGTTGTATCTAATCATGACTGAAGCCTCAAGGTAATCCTTAAGGGCAGTGTCTTGCTGGTCATTAAAGGCATTCTTCAGTAGGCTGAAGGCTCTCTCAGCAGATGCTGAACTGGATGACCAACATCTTATTTTTTAGATAGCTGCTGTCCAGTTCGTGGGCGCACGTCAATTCATGCACGGAAAGTAGAAAACAAAGGAATGTTAATCATTTGCAGGGTCAATACTATTCAATACACGTCTACAACATTCTTAGTGTCGACCAGTTTCAATTAACAGAAACATTTGGGATAATTTGGGTGTGTTATCATTATTTGTTGCTCAAAAGTTGCCAAGGAAGGCAAAAGTTGCTCTAGGTTGCTTGCAGTACAAAAAGTTGCTCAAAACTCCAGAAGTTGCTCAAAAGTTGCCGAGCACAATCTATTCAGGCCTACTTTTCATTCGCCAAATATGCTTAAAATTGGACTGAAAAGTCTTGTAAAATCTTCATTTTTTGTCGTAATGGCAAACGCATGCTCGGTGTTATGCGCCTTCATTCGTAGGTTCGGAAAATATTCATAAATTACTAGTAGATTAAAAATCCTTGGAGAGTTTAGAAATGTTCTGTTTTGATGACGTCATCATGACGTCACTTGATGACGTCATCAGACTACAAGACTTTACCCTAGGAGTCACCTTGACAATAATTATTGCCCACTCTATAATTTTCCGGGTTTTACGAGGCTTCAACCTTTCCCTAGCAACGGCCGATTTAAATATGTCAATGGGCCCTTAACGCTCGCCGACTTTGGAGCGCCAATAACATGGCCGCCATTTTTGTGTTTAGGACATATCCTAATAGTTAAGACATCGATTTTGACCTCTTAAATTTAGGACACGTCTTAAGACTTAGGAGGTGTTCGTGAATAACACTTTTGTCCTAAAGTATATCTTAGGAAGATCTTGTGGCCTAAGACACCTAAGCATAGGACATTGGTTGGGTTTAATGCACAGATTCTGAAGCTGGCTGGACATATCCGTGACCGTCTGCTAGTATCGAGCAGTTGTAAACTACAAACAGTGCGGAAGGGCAAAAAGCCCTTCTTTGGCGCCATGCTCTAGAACAGAGATCTCTGGTTGCGAGAACCGGATTATGAATTTAAATAAAATGCATCACACTAAAATGATTTTTAAATATAAAGACCATCATGACAGGTTTAGTCAGTTTCATTGACAGAACATAACACCTAACCTGACCGCAACTTAATTACTTAATCCTCGGGTGTACTTACAGTACAAACCCACTTGCGTCCTCTCGTGCATCGGGTAGCGGCCGAGAGACACAAAGAGACTCCAACAACGCTGATGCTTGATAGAGGCTCCTCTGTTGCACTTGTCTGTATCACAACAGTAATTTTTGCATTTTCCACTCGTTTTGCACCTCTCGGTTATCGCATCGCAAAGAAACTTGGTGGTACAACTCTTTCCCATGCACCTCCTCACCTGTTACCAACTTCTGGCACCATTTGGATGGACAAGCTTCTGCGCTTTTCTCGCAGTTTCCTTTGCCCTTAAGACAAGCATAGCACTCAAAGGACAATGCTGTGAACAAGATAAATAGAAAATTCGGTGAGTTTGGTATCCATCCAATTATATAATGCATCACATTAAATAATATCGCAATTCATTTTAGACGAGGCTAATCTCCATTTCTTTAGTCTTGAAAGTGGTAGCTAAGTATACCAAATTACGAAGTCTTGCTAACTTGAATCTCGCATCTTACAATCATCCGAAAACTTATCCGTAACTACTAAGGGCCAGTTCGTTTGGGATATTCAGTATCTTCTTATTACGGAATAAGAATATTCTGGTTATTCTGCATCCAGGAGTAGAATACACAGAATGAATTCCAAGTATTCCAAGATAAGCATGGCTCCCAAATGAACGCTTACACGTACTATTCTGGCTATTCTTAATCCAGAATAGTTCTACATGCATATGAATGCACCCTAATATGAGTTAATAGTGGCCTGCACAAACATCACATGCAAGGCGTATTAGAAGTTAGCTCGCAGCTCAAAGTAGACTTGAGCTAATAGATTTGCCAGTTGTTGCGGAAGAAGCGTGTATTTCCAGCGTATTTCTAATTCTATTGACTTGTATCAACCATAACCATGCATGATGCCGGACTTTGAGATAGATCTTATTTTTCAATAACGGAACACTTTTGTTAAATACGAGTGAGTGGTTAAATAAAACACTATCCCGAAAGTATACGATGGTTGAATCCATTTCTGATTCCGTTTGACAGTGACTTGTGGGCAAAATAATGTCTACATGGAAGACAACCCTTTCAGCGTTGTTCTAGTGTTTAGATAGACAGTACTGAAGTATGTATTTCACGGGAAAATAAAAGAACCTTACATCACGCTAGCTTTAGTATAGCTTAACTCGAGCTATGTTCTTTAAAGAAGTATAAACTGGTTTGTAAAATAATACATACCGGCAGGAACAGCAACAGCTAGGATAACGACTAACACAAGAATGATGGACTTCATGTTAAAGTTGTTCCTCTTTTTCTCTTGAAATCTCCTTTTTCTCGCTCTTCTTCGTCCTGTTTTTCTTCTTTGCAGCGTAAATGGCTTCCTAGCAACCAGCAATACAAGGAACTTCCAGATTAAGCTCGCAAATCTTCGGCACTCGGATGACGTCAATATGGACTTCCAGCCAATAGCATGTCTCTGATTATAATTGAAATTGGTTTGTATTGTTGGGTTTATTTACATAATGTCATTCTTGAATTTCTTGATAAACAGGAATTAAGGAGCTTACTTCTTGCATTTCTTACTTCACGTACACACTTACTTCTTGAATCGTTAAGTCGATTTGTTTATTGCACTGTTGTAGTCAGATTTGATGTACACCTATTTCAAACGATATTGATACCACTGAACAACGAAGAATGAATAACAAACATTGATCAGTAATTTTCCGATCTAAGATTTCACTCATGCCAGCACTCGATGATAAGCAGAATCATTAGCACTTATTGTTTTATTTTCTTGCGCTTGCATTTATTTTACAAGAGTGCAGCAGGCTTATACTGTTCGCTTTCTTAGAATGATTGAAATGGCCGATTGCTTTAAACTCGTGAAACAAAATCATATAGTCTATTAGCTGCAAGAAAGAAATGAAAATAATATTGCACGGCTCCTGTGTTTATTATAGGCTTTACGGTTTTATTACAAGTTCAAGTTTTATTTCACACTGTTCACATATACACTAAGAGTTAATAAAAAACACATAATAGAGAGGAGAATTACAAAATTGGTGGGCAGTGACGAAAGTAGTAAACGCTTTTTCAGACATAACGCGCGCTCTCATTGGCTGATTCAGGGTCACGTGGCAGTCATCAAAATGCAATGTACCCGCGCGGGCAACGTGGTCACATCGTGACAGAATATGGTGTGATATGTCGCGCGCGCCACTGGCTAGCTAATAAACGCGGGAAATATATGTTTCCCGAAGATAAGACGAGAAACCTCGCTTTTATCAGGTAGTAAAACCTATGTCTATATAACAAATCACTCAATGACTGTCCCCTCGGGAATTAGTAAGTTTTGTTTCCCGTCTCGGGGAACATCGAGGATCAAGGGGAAACAAAACTCAATGTTTCCCTCGGGGACAGTCATTGTCGTGTTCATTGTTCAACGGTCTGTATTTTGACGACATATTTTGGTGCGGGATGGCTGGCGTTCCGTAGCCGCATAATATCAGCCCAATTAATATTTCAATTTCTCTGAAAACCGCCCGTAAAACTTTTTTCGAAAATGTTCAGACCCGCTACCTCAAACAAGTAGTTCGCAATTCTAAATTCATGAAGTTTTGTTCATGGTTTTATTATTTCAATCACTATTAATAGCTCAATTCATTTCCGTCAATATTACGACGTTTAGGCTTTGTTTATCAGTTAAAGGAGAACTGAACCCTAAAATCAACCCTATGTCTATACAAACATATATTCGTAATAAATAGGTTCTGCTATTTAATTTTTCTGTGTTGCGCGTCTAGGAAGAGAAAATCCGAAATACTTACTCACAGCCTCCGGTATGTACAGACGGCTCAAGTCTCGTAATTTGTGACGTAGTATATGGGGAATAAATTAGTTTTGCCATGCTGTCCCCGACATTGAATAGCAGGACTTATGGCTTCTATTTGCGGACCATTGTGTTTTCTTTGTGCTGGAGGTGTGATCTTTCTTCCTTGGTATGTGTGACGTACGTTATGGGGAAATTTGCACTGAATTGAGCCGCCACACAATATAGATTTTTCAGCGGAAAATCGAACTTGGAGACTAATTTTCTCCTCATAGACGCGTAACACAGAAAAATAAAATATCAGAACTTATTTCTTTCGAATACATCTTTGTAAAGACGTTGGGTTGATGTTAGGGTTCAGTTCCCCTTTAAAAGTGTCTAGTCAAATTCCTCGATTCGACAAGTGAAATATTGTTTCCAAGTCACTAAATATTGTGATCAAGTTTAGGAGGACAATTTTTGTAACATAACGAACCATACATCATCATCCCAGAAGTCCAAATAAGCGTGAGGTCTGGTTGCTTTGAATTATAAGGAACAGACCATTAGAAAAGTTATGGGGGGGGGGGGGGGGGGGGGGGGGATTCCCCAAAAACATTCTTACAAGGGAAAATTATTTTAAAAAAAAATTCATGCACAGCCAGCAACACAGAAAAAAAAATCCTACATGGAACTTTCCAACTTAATCCCAGAAATCTAAATTTATAGTGAAAACAAGTTTGAGCAAAAACAGCAAGGAGCAAGATTCTGCAGTATCGGAAGTCTAAAACTGCTCATTCATTCAGTGTAAATATTGAAATTGAAAGAAAAAATGCTGCATCTCTTGCTCTGCTGAGGAAAATTTAACTTCGAATTGTCTGGTTTCCAGATATCAGCTGTATCAATGTTTATCCCACAATATTTAGCGGCTGTTACCGCTAAATAGCGGCTGTTACCGCTATTCTACGTTCTACAAAATGCATTTGATAGCGATTTCCTTTGTGTTGTTGCTGTTTTCTCCCCCTCCCACGACCGTGATCCTTAGCGTTTAAAGAATAGATTGTTTTGATTTGATAATGATATAGGGCAATTGGGCCTTAGGTATTAATAGGACGTTTGCATGATGACGTCACATACTACAACTACCAGAACTCTTTGCGCGGAATCTTTTGTTCCTTTAATTTGGACCATTGTCTTGGAATTCTCAAAGGAGTTGATAAATTTGAATGAGAAAAGGAATTTGAAAGGGATTCTGGTAGTTGTAGTAAAATGACGCCATAATGAAAATGTCCTATAGATGGGTTGCACGTGACGTCACGGCGGCCATGTTGGTGTACCTTTAACAATAGATTCTTCGTTAGCTTCTTTTGTTAGGTACACCAACATGGCCGCCATGCCCTTTGTCATTTGAATCTCTGGGGATTGAGTGAAAACCATCTATAGATGGTTTGCACTCAATCCTCAATGCCATGTTGGTGTACAGAACAAAAGAAGCTAACGAAGAACCTATTGTTAACTGTACACCAACATGGCGGCTATGACGTATACTGTTGCCTTTGTATGACGAATTTAAGGCATCCATCCATTTTAATTAATATCCAGACAGAACCTCAGTCTAATGAGTTTACCCTGGACTTTCTCGAGATCTAGCAGTCCTAGCATACAAGAATGCCTTTGGCAGTTTCTTTGCGCTATCTGAAGCGAAACAACTTAGTTTAGCCAACCGTATAAAACTTTCAAAGGCATACCGTACTCGTTTGACCTCGTTTGATTGATATCTTGGCAATCCCTTTATGTAGGACGACACGAATTTTTACCAAAAATACAATAGAATACAACACAATACAATTCAATACAACAATAGAACGCAACACAATAGAATACAATTTGGTAGCAATTCGTGTCGTCCTACATGAAGGGATGGCCGATATCTTTGTAACTCTCTAATCTTTGTAACTCTCTATCTCTGTTTTCACTAATTTTAAGTTAAGTTTTCCTTTTGTATTGTTGCCATTTTAATAGTACGATGATTTCATTACACAAGAGCTATGTATTACCACATTTGGAATACTGTTCTCCTATTCTTCTAGGAATATCTAAGGCACTATGTAATATGTTAGAAAATGTTAATCACTAACGCTTTAAGCATCCTCGGTATACCCAGGGGCTATTAGTGAACGACGGGCAACATGTCAAAGTCATTGCGTACAAAAGCCTACATATCGATATCCGGTGACTCACTTCCGGTATCGGCCCAGTCATCTCACTCGAAAATACATGGTTTTGGGAGCTATTTTGCCTTCGAAAACAAATAAAGTGCTTTATGACTACTTTCTACCTTCAAATCAAAGTTAAATAACATTTAATCTGCAACTGGTAACTGTTTGGAGTGATTATATTAAGATTTCAACCGTATAAATTTGAATTTGCTTTCGCGAGTAAAGTGATTTTTTTACAAGGCGTTACTGGTTTAGGAACTACCAAGTAGAGAAAAACTGGGCTTAGCTTGAATACGCATGTCTGAACTGACTTTCTACCTCTGAATTCAGATAGAACAATAAATTTACAGCATTTTGATGTATAGATCATTGAGATTTTGTTGAGTTTAGAGTGGTACAAATCGCTGCTAAAGTTCCATTTCGTCATCGATTTCGTTCCATTTCGTACTATTTTCTTGTGTGACCTTTGGTATGGCGGGTGCTGCAGTAGGAGAGATTTGGGAGCGTTCAAACGAAAGCATAGAATTCTCTTTGGTATAGTTCCGGTATCAACAGGTAAGCCACATTATAAACTTGTAATGCGACTGAAATCGTTATCTCTCTCAAATAAAATCGCATTTACTTCAAAGCGATGACCAATACCAAATGTCCTCTTCTGTGTGCGATGATTTTGATATGAAAAGGACGGAGGGGAAGTCTACCCCTTTTCCTTCTCCCTTCCCCTTCCCCCTTCCCCTGCGTTCGTTTTTGCCCGTCGCTCACTAACTGCCCGTGGGTATCCGAGGATGCGTTTTAAGAACCCTTAAGTTTAGGTAACACTGTAAATTATGACACTTGTCTATGTATGGCTTCTATGGACTCATTGGAGCAGAGACGATTTGAACAATCACTGATATTGTTTTTAAATGTTTTAGGATGCAGGGCCCAACCTATATTTCCAATTTTTTGACCCTCGACTTACACCTTACAACCTACGTTGTTCCGGTCTCAATGTTACTCAGCCTGCCTATAGTAGTTTATATATGCATAACTCGTTTTCTTATATCATATTGTTGAGGAGGTACCAATGGGACCTTTAGTTTATTTCTTCCTCTATAGTTATACATACGCTCTTCTGCTTCATCTTCTTCTAATTTTACCCTGAAAACTGGCCTCTATTTGTATGGTCCAGCCAGACAGCACCTCATGGGTGTTCTTGCCATTTTGGTTATTTTCCTAGCATTTGAAATTCTTTACCATATAAGGTCGAAATACGTTTATTCTATGCCAAAATTAAATCCCAACTTTGGGCTATGCCCATCACTAAAAGTGTGTATTGGGTAGTAAACGGTACGAGTTGCTTCCTGCCTGTAGCACACATGCAAACGGTCAAGGCTAAAATATATTTGTCAATCAAAAACTAAAATAGCTCTACAAAGCACGTTCGTCTAATCACGTGTTATACAATATTTTTCACTTCATATAAAAGCTTTCAAAAAGGCATGGTCTAAACATCTGTTAACACATCACCAAACTATTTGGTGTATACAGGTCCAACTAGTTTTCATTTCCTAATCCCACAAAAGCTTCCAAAACTTTCGTTTCAACTACGCCACTAGATAGTATATATTACAAAGTAAATTCAGTTGCATGAGCCTAGTGCAAAGATTCTCCGATTATTATATTTCAACGGAAACCGATTTTTGAGACCATTTGTCAATTAATTAACATAAGTACACGACTACTATGCTGGTGGCCAGTTTCTGAATCTAGTTACCTTACTATAATTATTAATAAACCGTTGCGTAACATTCTTCCCCCCTTAATTTCGTGCATCACCTGGTGCACAGCTAAAAAAGTGTGTTTTTTATACCTTTTTAAAAAGACAAATACTTTCATATGAGTCTTTCCAGGATTTTCTGTTGAAAGTCTGATAGGTCTGAACTATACTCATTAAATGTTCGCATGAGTATTGGCCAAACAAATCATTTCCGCTAATTCTAAATAGCCGTATTTCTTAAGAGCCATTATTACAGCTATGTATTGATATTTAAAAATTATCAGTTTCGGGCTTTGGTAGGATTGTATCATATGCATAAACATTTCGTGTGCCGGGTACAGATATTTCTTGAGAAACGAATTATGTACTATTAGTGTAGAACAGATCTTAACCAGATGCAAAATATTATTTATTTCGATCGTGATTCGTACGTTTTCAAACTGAATTAGTTCCAAAAGAAGATCGAAAGCTTGCCAATTATAATCACCTTTACTGGACTAAAATAGTTAGCCAGCTGACCACCTGTTCTATCTCTATACCCCAGAAAGGATGCAAAAAGAGCACTGACAGCAGCTAACTTTCTTGCTACAACTAAACTAATATAGCGAGTGTAAGTACCATTATTAAGTTGAATAATAATATGATCAGACATTTCTGATAATATAGTTCAATTCTGAGTTTGGAGGATTGTCAATGCTTTGTTCTGTTTTTTTTTAGCCCTTGCAGCGTTAGCAAAATCACCTCAAAGATAATTACGGCAAGCATATGCACGATCACAGCAGAGTCAGAAGGCAGTTACCCAGGAAACATGTTCTAAAAATAGCTCAAACCGGTCATACCCTTACTCACGAGTATAGTATATATGGACGTTCCTGGTAATGAGCTCCTGCTGGAACCAATTGCCAACGACTGCTACCCTGCACCCCAACTGTTTATGATTGTAAATACTGTAGCTCATTTCACATCTATATTTCTTTTAGATTGTAATAGTTATTGTTAGCTACTTAATGTCTGTAAATTGTTTACTTGTATTTTTAAGTCGAGCGTTTATAACATGAGCCCTTGGCTCGGGAGATTTGTGACCACTCCCACGTTTATTGACGTTAAATAAATTATTTTAGTATATACCACACCAGTGAATATCACTTTTCGCGCGCTCTGATTGGCTACTAAAACAGTGAATATGATTTCATATTCACCTCCGAGCGAAGCAGCGATCACCTTGCGCACGTTTTTGTCCATTTGACAGAAAATAAAATAACTATTTGGTGTTGGCTATTCACTAATGTGTGGTATATACTAAAAAAAAGCGGCTCGGTAAATATCCACCACAATTCACCACCACTTCGGTGAGTAATTGTTAAGTATTGTATTGTTATGTATTGTATTTATTTTTATTTTTTGCTGAATCAAATGTGTAGGATTGACAAAATGTGATTAAACTTAAACAGTTGATAATAAATGGCAAAGCATTTAATAGCTGTTGGTGCGAGCTCAGCGAGCACCAAACTATTCCCGACGTGTTTCAGCTACACAGTGATCCTGCCGGTGGGTTACAGGTAACCCAGAAACCGACCTCGTTTGATAGTCAGTACTTAGTATTTTTTAGGGTATATTTCAGGTGATAAGGTATTTTTTAGGGTATTGCATTTTGTGGTTGAACTATTTTTTCAGCTCTTCCGACGGTCACCTCGATCTTTTTACCCCGGACAACCCTGGACTCGCCCATGCATAGCTGCAGCTTGGACTACTGTGGTAAAACAATCACGCGACTTGTCTAGTATTCAGTGACCCTTCACGCATACATGAACAGCCAACTTCTGCAGAATGGAATTCAAACATCTCGCTGATCTCTCCTGGCCTGTATTGATCTCTACTACTTTCGCCTTCATTGTTATCATTTGGGTTTTCTTCAAACTGCTTCTACCAAAAGGCAAGGTCGGCGAATTTCACAAGAAATACGCTCTCATCACGGGCTGTGACTCGGGTTTCGGCAAGGACACTGCCATCCCGGTGGGGGGGGGGGGGGACTCCCATATAAAAGGGGTAGGGATGCTCGTCGGACATTTTCGATTTGACCTCTAAGAGGTACTAAAATGGGCGTGGCTCAAGCTTATTTTGACCCCTAAAAGATAATAGAAATGTAAATTGATAACAGCTTTTTTGTTCAATTGACAACCGACCCCTAAAAGGTACCGCTTTACATAGAAATTTCTGTGTTTGATGGTGGATACCCTAAGTGGTACCAAACTCCTGATTTTGACCCCTAAAAGGTACGACGAGCATCCATGTACCCCTCACATAAGGGAGTCCCCCCCGGGACTGCCATCCGCTTGGATCAAATGGGATTTCATGTGTTTGCCACATTTCTGACTGGTGAAGGAAAGGAGAACTTGGAAGCATGTTTGTAGCGAGCGAGTGGTGGGTTTGCTTATGAATGTTACCAACTCGAAGCAGATACAAGAGGCTTACGAAGAAGTGAAGCGAATTATTCCCCGAGACAGAGGTACTATTGTAATCAGTGCTAAGTTATTTCAGTAACGCAATCTTACTGTCCCTCTGTCCGAGCCCATGGTGCTTTGCGCCAATGTTTTGATTAGTTTGTTTATCAAAAAAAAACTCTGAATTTCTAACGAGACCTGAAACAACCATGGGGGCTGATCAAAGCCAGGTCCCGGCTAATTCACAGATCGAATTGGAATTGTACTCCAGTTTCGTATTCGAAAATTACCGCTGAATGCAATGAGTACAGACGCATGTACGCAGGGTTAGCCTCATTCTGAAGTTAAACATTCATAAATACCAGCGAGAAGGTGGGGTATTCACAACAATGTGTATTGTTGTAGTTTCGCGTTTTGCACCTTCTCGCTGGTATTTATGAATGTTTAACTTCAGAATGAGGCTAACCCTGCGTTACATGCGTCTGTACTCATTGCATTCAGCGGTAATTTTCGAATACGAAATTGGACTAACGTCAAAGGCCGCATAAATAAAAGGCTAGCTTTTAGTCAAACTAAAATGTTCTGATTATTTATTAGTTTCATAAAAGAAGTACACATACCTTTGTGTAACGAATTTAATAATTTATACCAATTAAAACCCCAATCGAGCTAATGAATTCGAATATGATTTCGGAACAGTACCCGGCATGAATTAAGCTAGTTAAATTATATCAGTGCCTTTAGATTCGAATTCGGTTTACGAGTGCGACTTTTGACAATCCAAAAGCAAACAAATACTCTTGGTAGCTTGTTTTCATGTCTCCAGCATTGTTTAGCAGAATTTGAAGATGTTTTCTTTCCTTGCGAATGAAATATTTTGAGTGCACATGTCGTACTCGCATTCGAATCACACTCACAGTGAAGAAACACTTATTGAACTCGGAAGATCGGAGTTTGATTCCGAGGTCGTAGTTTTGGTAGCAGGACTTTCTGAACGTCCTGGAGGGAAAAAAAAGGTTAATAAGGCTCATTTGCTTTCTCTACTAATAGAAATGCAAATCTGAAGTTTCATATACATAAGTGGTAACACCTCAGTGGAGCTGAGCCGTGCGAAATTATACTTCGAATGCTCTTGATGCCAGAAGTGTCACGTAATAAACTTCATGGTTGCTTTGTCTTTCCAACTCGGAAGCCCGCCGGTCCTTAGTGCAGAAAATCCCCGGGAAACAGCCTTTTACTTGGAAAAAGAAGGTATACTTGATGATGACTTTTAAACTTTATTTGTGGGATGAAAGACAGTTCCAAATTGATGTTGAATAACTATTTCAAGCTTTTGTCAGTTTAGAAAGTAAAATATTCTTTCCATTTTGATTTAGTCTGCGTTGTGTCGGATATGAAATGCAAAACAAACTACGTGTCCAATGACAAGAAATAAATAAAGTCTGTTTGATATTGAAGAAAATCTCAGTATGTATATAATAAACAAATTACAGTATGGAAAGTGCTTTTGTATGGTATTTACACACTTGTTCGTTTTCGCTCGTACCTCGCTCGTTCGTTTCGTGAAAACAAACTCGTGCGTAATGCACCAAAGCCAGTCAATTCCAGCGGTGCCCATTGCGCCCCCGGACATGGTGGGGCATTTGCACATTTTTGAGATCCCGGTAGTGGGGCATATGCAACTCTATCGGCCCGGGGGTCGGGCATTAGATAGCAACCTGTTACCAATTAAATACTGGCTAGAATACCTTGATCTTATTTTTTTCTTTAAATGTAATTCTTGCGATGTCAAGTGAATTAGATATACACAGTTACTTATCTTTTTGTAATAGCCCTACTCGCCGCTCTGAATCAGGCCTCAACCTTAATATCCAGAAATCAAGAACTTCTCTTTTCAGAGATTCATTTTTATATCAGAATTGTACACTGTCTCATGGAACTGTTAAATCTAGCACTTCTCTCGCAGTGTTCAAAAAAGATCTTAAAGTGCCTATAACCCCTAAAAATATTTTTTCCATTGATTCTGTATAGCGCCCTGACTAAGAATTCGAAAAAAATAAAAGTGAAAAGACTAAACATCGACGATTTTTGTGGCGTCAAAGTTAGAAAAACATCCGTTTTGGACTCCCTGTTTCCAGTTCGAAGTCAGCGCGAGTCTTGGTGAGGGCCTGGAGTTGTGACGTCAATCGGACATCATTTGACTACAACTACCACAAACCATTGCACGGTTCCTTTTGTTCCTCTAATTTAGACCATCGTCTTGCTATTCTCAAAGGAGTTGGAAAATCTGAATAAGAAAAAGAATTCAAAAAGGAGAAATGTCCTATTATAGTCTAATCAGTAGGAAATAAACTCCATCACAAGAAAGAGCACATCGAAATTAGGAAATTTACCAAGTTTGGTGACATTTCATTGGATATTTAGCATGCATGTGATGAGCTTTCAAGAGTCTCAGAAATAAGAGATGTTTGTATGGAAGGACGCCTTACTACACACGCATCACGGTCACTAGCCTCTAGGCCCTCAAAGAGAATTGAAAACTGACGGCCACATGTTCTGGTAAAACAAATTTGTCTTTTACCGGATCGAAGCTCTAGAAAGTCGAAATGCTATTGTGTTATAATCGACACTGATTGGCTCAAGTAACCGAATTGGAATGCTTTGATTTTCGTTCTGGAATGTGATTGGTTCTCGTTGTTTAAGTGGTCCCGGTTACTGTAGTCATCTTTGGAAGGAACAATTGCAAATGAAGAATATGGGTCTATCACCGAATATATGGTCATACCTTTTAAATATGAGTTGAAATACTCCAGTATATATGTCAAATATATCGTTTCTGAAGTGGCCAATTGGAAACCTATCAAATGTCCTCCCAATGAATAAAAATATTTATTATATGGACGATAGTGTTTTAC
This sequence comes from Actinernus sp. WN-2022, assembly GCA_030867875.1. Classification (NCBI taxonomy): domain Eukaryota; kingdom Metazoa; phylum Cnidaria; class Anthozoa; order Actiniaria; family Actinernidae; genus Actinernus; species Actinernus sp. WN-2022. Next base: position 37,364,490 of record JAOWCC010001501.1, read on the forward strand.
TGAGAAATAAACCACTCATAGAACTCACACGAAACTACATCCGGGTACTGAGCAGCGTATTTTCCATATCCTCAATAGTGAAAATATCGATGACGTCACGTTTGCCGCCTTTTGAACTACAAAGATAGCGGCAGGTTTGTGAAAATCACAGAGGAAGATGTAAACAGCTTAAATGAGCTGCATGACAATGAATATTCCGAGCACAAAAAGCCAAATACCATCTAAAACTCTCTACAGATTTTCTTGACTGCAATGAATACATTACCAAAAAGATAAAAAGAACTGTTGGAATATTATCTAAACTTCGTTATTATGTAGACATTACTATCCTAACCAACCCATTTTTGATATATGGGATAATCGTTTGGGGTAACACATACCCGACAACTATCCAACCTCTTTTTGTTCTTCAAAAAAAGGCCTTGCGTATTATGACCTTTTCAAAATTTGATGAGCACTCAAGTCCTTTAATTAAGTCACAAAATATTATCAAGTTGCGTGATCTTGTTACGCTATATATTGCTGTTTTTATGTTTAAGTTCCACAATCAAATGCTACCTTCAGTATTTAATACATGTTTTACCTCAGTTGGAAAAATTCACAATTATAACACAAGATCTGCAGCTAGACAGTCTTATTATCTTCCTTGAGCAAGAACAAATTATGGTAACTGAAATTCAATATAAGGTTTCAAGGGCCCAAAGTGTGGATTCATTTGATTTACATCTCAAATCCACCTCCCTCAAGAAATTTAAAGAAAACCTAAAAACAGAATTCCTATGCAAATATTAGTATCTTAGTATCATTCTGTTGTTCATTAAGTTTCATTACAAAGCAAATAAGACTGATTTCTGCTTCTTTCATTCTCAAAATACTAAGCCATAATTCTTAACACATCTATCTTCTGTAAACTGTATCATGTAATATATTAAAGTGCCTATGAACAATAAATTTTTATTTTAGATATCAATTCTAAATCAAGTGAATAGTAGAATTGTAAAATATATTTTGCTTTGAATGCTGTGCCGCTGAGTTAAGGAGGTTTTAATATCCATTATGCTAATTACATGACGTCAGGGGAGGTATCTGCAATCACTTCTTAGTGGTTGTGAATGGGCGTTTCTACTGATATAGGAAAACAAATTTCTAACATCATCTTATTTCAACCATGGGTATAACACTGATAATTTGAAAAATTTGTTTAATTGTAACAACAAATTTTGTATAATAATTGTGCCTTCCCTGACGTCATGTAATTAGCATTTTGGATATTAAAACCTCCTTAACTCAGCGGCACAGCATTCAAACCAGTATATATTGTACCATTCTACTATTCACTTGATGTAGAATTGATATCTAAAATAAAAAATAAAAAAGGTTCATAGGCACTTTAATAAGCTTTGATAGATTTAGTATTCGTGTGTGTGCGTGTGTTTACGTGTGTGTAGTGTTGTATGTATTTGAGTACCTCCGACCTAGTATTGTAAATTACTGCATGTAACTGGATTCCTGGCATTTTTAGCTTTTCTGGTTATTTTCGGGAACCTAGTGCCCTTTAAATATTTAATTTATGATTGTAATTATATTTCCTTATTGCTGGGTACAATAAATCATTGTTGTTGACAAGAAAACTCGATAAAACTCCCCAGAACAGCTTAGAAAGATCACGAAGAAATTTGTACTGACAGTAAGTAAAATGAAAAGATAAGAATTCTTAGAGCCGTTTAATTGTCCATATAATAAAAACAAAATTACGCGGTGGTTTGAAGATATGAAGTTTATCCTCTCGAGTCGAAAACATTTCACTCTCGACTTCATATCTTCTCAGCGCCGTGTAATATCCTCTATATGTATACTTTCAGGCGTGCCTAATATACATATTTAGTACACACCGCGGCCACACAGCGGTCAAACGTCTGCGCATGCGTCAAAAGTCTTGCAACAACAACATATTCCAAAACAAATTCCAAACGAGTCGGCGGCCGTCATTGTTCACACACCCGTTTTCAAATCTTGAGAACTTTTTTGTTAAATTATGAAAAAAATGAGTAAACTCAGTTTGAACTTTGTTCAATTTCCCGTCGACTGTGAAAATAAAAAGCTTAACTTTCACGTATTTTTCTTAACTTTTTGGGGTAGAAGTTCACAAGCCGAATTTTATCTTAAACGCCGGGTTGCTGTAATATGTTTTAAGGTAAATTTTGCGCGGGGAAATTCGCGCGGCCGCCCACCGGACTGACCGTAATACGCACGCGCAAACGTTTGACCGCTGTGTGCACCGTGGCAAAACGTTATGCTTCGGTGGCCGAAAGAATGAAGGTTCTGATTTCAAATACAAGTTTCCGAGGTATTAAACTTTTTTAGTAAATAATCTTATAAATTAGTAAACTCACAGTAAATTACAAATTAAGAAACCTTCAACCTGTTGAAGTCTTAGGCTTAGCTTTTAAGTAGTTTTCTTGTTTTTCGCGAAACATTTCATGATCATGTCAGTACGCGTACGTACGTAAAACCAAAAACACGGGTGATGGCCTCTGTTTTATTTTAGTTTCGGCGGGAAACTGGGGCGGACGCACGCGCTGGGCTCGTGGAAACGCATGCGCGTGACGTTTTGCCGCGGTGTGTATTTAGTATATCCAACCGAATCCCTCACCCCGCGGCGCATGCGCCCAACTCGAATATTTGTAGCAATATTTGTATCTAGAAATGATGTTGGCGCAAAGCTGATCAGAGTAGGAAGGGCCGCCTGTATGGCGGAACATGCTCTTAACCTATAGATGGGAACGCCCCCTTCCTCTGATTGGTAACATAATTACACTAGCTATACCTACCCTATCCTGCATACCATATCATGTGACACTTCCTTGACATAAAATCACATTACTCTTTTATCGTAATGTTTATTTTTATGCCGCGTCATTTGCTAGGTATAAAGAGATCGAGAGCTCTGCATGGCGTCGCACTAGTTTGCTGAAATATTGAACAGAGAGAATTATATCCAGTCTCAGTTTGGAATAAATCTGGCCACTACTGTGACGGTTTTATTTCAACATATGTCAAGGACAATAATGTCCTATACAATAAACAATTGTTTCAGCAAAGGTGGGAGAAGACCCGCCAGAAGCCACAAACTGTGGCAACCACACCAAGACACCAAGCAGAACTCGCGATGGATGGGCGCCTGACCCAACTTTCGACACGTGTATGGGAAAAAACTCTTAACTAATGTAACAACAGGTTTAACAAATATTACAAATCGTGCTAAATGATCAAAGTAGCAGCACATGCTGACCTACTTAACCTTGCGACACGTGTACGGGAAAAACTATCTTAACTAATGTAACAGCAGGTTTAACAAATGTTACAAATATATTCTATATAACGTGCTAAATTAGCAAAGTAGCAGCACATGCTGACCTACTTAACCTTGTGACACGTTAGATTAACTAATGCAAAAAAACATGTCACGAATATAACCCATTTTAATAGCAAAGTAGCAGCACCGGTAGCCTCCTCCGCAGGCATCTCTATCAGATTTAAAAAATCGTGAATTGGGTTACCTGTGACTCCGGGAGAGAAGAGGAGGACTGGAGGAGAGAGAGAGAAAAAAGAAGAAAGAGATGCCGGTAATAAGTTCATGTCCTAGATACACCAATATGTTACTGACGTTCTATGACCGAAACATAATAGAACGTAATTAACCTATTGTTGTATCTAGGACATGAACTTATTACCGAGATGCCTGCCAAAAATCGATGGGTATGGACATGTCGCTGTACCCCAAGGACTTGTCACTGGACCCGGGGTACCCTAGGGAGGTAATTGTAACTTCCAAAACTAAACGGGTCCCCTTCGAAATTTTTTGTATTCAACTCATTGCAGCATCGAATATGTAAAGGCTTTGAAGACTTTGAAGGAAGTTATTAAAGGCGGAGAAACGACAAAATATTGCGTACAAAGAAGATAAAGTTTATAACAATTTGAGGGCAGCAACTGAAGAACTTCATATCGAAAAGGCGAGAGAAGTTTGACTGAGGAACCGATGGAATTGTCGAACAGCCAAACAACCACAGCCGCTTCGCACGGACTAAACAATTTATATAACTGAGGAGATCAAAGATTTCTAGATACCGTCGGGACAAAAGTCGCCATTAATATATATATATATATATATAGCGATCCTAAAGTCAGTTAAAGTGAATCAAATTTCCATCGAGTGTAAAATAGAGGCAGAGTTGCTTCCAAACGGCACCGCCGACATTTCCGTTGATCTAGTCGAAAATTGATAAGATATTTCGATTATTCGAAAACCAGCAGAGCAAGAAGAAATGCCAAGACAACTGCCCTGGAACCCGCAAGCGGTAGCTAGTTTCTATTATATACGGAGCGTTAGCGTTTATACTCCATGGCCAAGCTGTGAAAATAACACGTCGGAACGAAGCTGTTAAAATCTCAGTTGAAATTATCACAAACACGCTTGTTCTGCTCATTGATGGGCGCTCGTTGATTTTTATTTCCACGGTTTATTTCATACAGTCGCATGTTAGTTTATATGTATCTGAAGTAGATCGAAAATCACTCGTTTATGTTTTGATTAACGGGTTTGATTGAATCTGGAACTTTCACAGTTTTAGCGGTCGTGCGTGATACACATGAACGGAGCCATAATATGCGACTTTGTTGTGTTTCATACCGTGTACGTAGATATCGAGTGCGACGAAAACCTTTGCAGTTGATTTAGTCGAAAACCTTTGCAGTTAATTTGGTCGAAAACCTTTCCGAGAACCTTATCAACCAAAAGCCATGTAAATTGCAATTTGACCGAAGAAATCGTGTCCTCGATTGTGTCCATTCAGTTACAACTAAAAGTTGTTTATTTTATTAATTCGTGCTCAGTAGACCGGCCCAGAAGAGTCAAAGCCAGCAAATGACACACCAGTTTTACGGCAGCTATAAAACTTTAGCTTCAAATTTTAATATTCCTCAGGGCTTGCGAGCTTGATCCGGCGATGATATCCTAAAATCGGCTAGCTCCAAGCTGAGGAGGAGGCTGTATTTCAGGCTACGACGATGAGCGATTTGTTGCTTTCATTCACAAAAATTATGACCCACCCCTCCCCAAATACATATTATTATGCGCACAAAACCTGCGCGAAGTGGTGATAACATGTCGATTTTTGGCAGGCAACTCTCTTCCTTTCTCTCTCTTTTCTCTCTCTTTTCAATTTGCGTGCAGGGTTTCGGATCTGATGTAAAGTTTAAATACGTCAGATTTCCAGCGACCAAGAGTGCGTAACTGCGCATCCGAAAGACCATTGTCGGCCGCGTGACAAGCTGCCCCAATTCGGAAGCTATGGTTTTTGTACCTGCTGGTGTCCAGACCACAAAAGATCAAGCCACGGTTCAGCTCGGTATTAAAACGGCTAATCGTAACGGAGCTGTCGAGATAACAGAATAGTGGCCCGGGCTTGGTTCCTCTAACTTTACAATAGTCGATTAGACCTTGTACAGGACAAAAGGGCAAAGAATCCTCCCGAGCAATGTGTATATCAAAAGGCCGGTTATCCGTATTATGTTTGAATTTCGTGATTGTGATTTTGATCATGTGTATTTTGCCATCTTGCCTAAGGAAGGTAACATCCTTTAATTGGACTACCAAATGTGCATAATTCGCGCTCTTGGTCGCTATTTCTCCGATTCTAAAGAACCCATAAAAGGCAATTAAAAACATTGCTGTAAAAAGAGTGCGTTGAGCGGCTGAAGGGTTGGTGTAATCGAGGGCCCGCACAAGCTCGTGGAGCACCGGTCTCGAGATGGGTAGTCTAATATCCGGTATGCGCTCACGGCCCACAGCGGTCAACATCTTATGTATCAGAAATGCTTTTGTCGGGTCATGAAAACCGTTCATCTTATGTACATAGCCAATCGCCGATAAGTAGGATGTAATGGTAGATGGTGCTAATTTCTTTGTACGAAGATACGAAATGAAAAGAGCTAGTGAGGCTGTACTTAATGGCAAAACCGGCAAGGACGAACGATAGAAACGTTCATAAAACTGATTAAAGACCACCCACGCTCGCTGGTAGTTTTTCTGTGACCCCGACGATAAAGCTAAACCAAGTATGTCATTTAGGTTATTAACCAACTCTCCGGCAGAAGGCTCTCGGGCACTATTTGTAGCATTTGTTTCTTTCGAAATAGTTAATTATGTCCAATGTCCAGCTCGCAGGAAAGGAGAATAGCTGGATTCACACAACTCACAAATTCAATTAAAGTGCCCCTCAACCCTTTTGCAATTTTTATATATATGAAACTTTGAAAGGTTTTGAGTATTTCTGCGAAGAAATGTTTGGCTTACAGAGGATACTCTATGTTCTAGGCTTGTTTGAAATGGTGAAAATGTGACCTCTCCTGACCCATTGCCGTGTAAGAAAAAGCCTGGGTCGATTCCCTATCTTACGTCATCCAATTAATTCGACTTTGCAATAACTTGAATAAATATTTAGCATTTTGTCTAAAATAGCTGTTTTCTTTACTAAAATCTCACAGACTGTGTATATTCTCTATATATCGATGCTGTTGTGATAGAAAGGCGTCATGGACAATAATGCATTAATGAGGTGACGTAAGATAGGGAATCGACCCAGGCTTTTTCTTACACGGTAATGGGTCAGGAGAGGTCACATTTTCACCATTTCAAACAAGCCTAGAACATAGAGTATCCTCTGTAAGCCAAACATTTCTTCGCAGAAATACTCAAAACCTTTCAAAGTTTCATATATATAAAAATTGCAAAATGGTTGAGGGGCACTTTAACAACAACTTGGGTCGTTTGCCTTCCTCGGTTGCTTTGTTATCGGATTGTTCTCTCTCAGTTCAATAATTCCAATAACTATACTTTACAATGCTAAAGTAGTAGAATTTAATTGTGAACATATTACCACAGACCACAAGAGTTGGGAAAAGAAGGAATTTTATTGTCACAAACTTTATTATTAGCATTCCCATATACATAAATGGTATTGCCTAAAACATAAACAACATAACTAAAAGAAGCTAAACTAACTTTGAGAACAATTTCTAATATTACAATGATTTCTTATTTCAAAGGCTTCAAAAATATAGTGAGCCAATTTCTTACATACAAATGGGTCTATGTTATTAAAGAGAAATAAAGTTTTGTCTTTGATATTTAAGTTTGTAAAATGTTTGTATTATTTATTTGTCACTCCTGACTAAAGTAACCGGGAGCCAGAAAAAATAGAAAGACCGTGACAATAAACTCCTGCACCATAAGGGTGGGAGGGTTAGTACGGTGGCCCACAAGGGACATGCAGCAAACAAAAATAAATTGCAGCAAACAAAAAATAATTGCAGCAAACAAAAATTAATTGCAGCAAACAAAAATAGATTGCAGCAAACAAAAATAAATTGCAGCAAACAAAATAAATTGCAGCAAACAAACGAATTGCTGCAAACAAAAATGAATTGCTGCCAACAAAAATGAATTGCTGCCAACAAAAATAAATTGCTGCAAACAAGAATAAATTGCTGCAAACAAATAACTTTCTGCAAAGAAACATAATTTGCTGCAAACAAATGACTTGCTGCAAACAAATAAATTGCTGCAAACATAACTTGCTGCAAACAAATAACTTGCTGCAAACAAATAACTTGCTGCAAACAAATAACTTGCTGCAAACAAAAACCTTGAAACACTGCGCGCGCAGTATTAGGAGGGGGACTGGGACCCACATGCTGCAGTTTCCCGGGTCAAGATGGCGGTCAGTTGGCGGTAATGTTCTGTCCTTCGTGTTCCGTGGAGAGCGCTTCGGCGCTGGCAAATTATTGGCACAACTGCGGGACTATATTCGCAAAAGATTCCGAAGAAAGTTCTGACGTTCTGATTAGTTTGTACTTCCATCGCGGCTATCCCTACGATGCCATTGTAAGCTTGCTAAGAGAGAAACACGGCATAAGCATGCATGTCAGAACACTTAAAAGGAAGCTACAAGCGTTAGGACTAAAACGCAAAGGAGTACAGTATGACGAACAAATTGTTCGAGAAGTTGTTAGAAGAGAAATGGATGGGGCAGGAGCACTGGCTGGCTACAGATACGTTTGGCATGCTCTTCGACTGAGGCATCACATGCACATTCCACGCAGTCATATTGCCACCATAATGAAAGAGACTTGACCCTGATGGAGTCGAGGGGAGAAAGGCAAGACGACTCAGACGGAGAGCATATTTTTCAAGGGGCCCTAATTTCTGTTGGCACTGATTCAGTTATTTGACTCTTAAATTGACCAAGTGGTGTTTTTTTATGTTTCAGAACTGAACTACATTGTATCATGGCACAATACAGTACATTAATTTGTATAGTAGTGATTTCACAACCCAAGAAATTAAACAAAGTGTAATACTAAGAAGAAGCCAACAAATGTTTGTATGTTATAAGGACCCTAAGAAAGGATATACACAGGCAGAGGTAGATCATCTTTATAAATCCATCGTGCTACCGAAAATAATGTATTGTCTACCAGTATATGGAGCGAGTGAAGCGGACTTATCAACTGTGCAATGTTTTCTCAAGAGATGCTACAAGAGGCGGTAAACGTCTAACTTGTATCGTATCTTTCTCGTTGGTTAATATCATAAGAAAAACAACCAAGATGTTTATTGTAATTGTCACATTACTTTTGAATATTTTATTCAATTTTCATTGAACAACCAATGGTTTGATTTTGAAGAAAATTGCATTTGGGTAGGTCTTGAGGCAGCATCCAAATAGAGTGCAGAAGAACTCGTGATATGCAAATAAATCACTTACATTAAATCCATCATTTGTTCACAAACGGCAAAATAATGAACCCTGTTTAAGCATAGCCAAAGCCTTTGCTATTGGCAATTGCAAATTTCATTGCCCTCCTGAATGAATCATGATTTGTGGCTAACTGGTAACTTCAAAACTGAGGCACATGTATTTGCTTTTGGAAAGTTGGATAACTCTCCATCATTCTCAGGATCATGAAGGAATTATATAGACAACTGACAATTATCTAGAGGAGGCAATTCTTTACAACCACAAGTGAAAAACAAAATGTCACTGAAGGTCAATTTTGTGGCTCTTTCTAGGGTGTATCAACGACAATGAACTACAGCAAAACAATACCCTGAAATACAAAGAACCCTAACCCCAGAATACAATGAACTACAGCAAAACAATACCCTGAAATACAAAGAACGAAAGGAAACAATAGAGTTGTCCATTGTCCTGAATTTCAGGACGTTGATACACCTAGAAAGACCCAATTTTGTTTGAATTTCTTCTATGTCCTGCAAAAAATCACCCCAATAGGACATGATCCGATTCTCTGACAGTCGTTTGTTTGATTTTTCTTCGCTAAAAACAACATGTGCCATTTGGCTGAATGTATCAACTATCAACTGTCAGCACTGGTCAAGGTCTCAGCCAGCGATAAATGGATTCTTGGTAATGAGGCACCGCAGTTGTGGCAATAATTTGCCAGCGCCGAAGCGCTCTCCACGGAACACGAAGGACAGAACATTACCGCCAACTGACCGCCATCTTGACCCGGGAAACTGCAGCATGTGGTCCCAGTCCCCCTCCTAATACTGCGCACGCAGCGTTTCAAGGTTTTTGTTTGCAGCAAGTTATTTGTTTGCAGCAAGTTATTTGTTTGCAGCAAGTTATTTGTTTGCAGCAAGTTATTTGTTTGCAGAAAGTTATTTGTTTGCAGCAATTTATTCTTGTTGGCAGCAATTTATTTTTGTTGGCAGCAATTCATTTTTGTTTGCAGCAATTCGTTTGTTTGCTGCAATTTATTTTTGTTTGCTGCAATTTATTTTGTTTGCTGCAATTTATTTTTGTTTGCTGCAATCTATTTTTGTTTGCTGCAATTTATTTTTGTTTGCTGCAATTTATTTTTGTTTGCAGCATGTCCCTTGTGGGCCACCGTAGGTTAGGGTAACTAAAATCGTGTTACACTGCACCGAAGCGACTAGTCTACGGCGTGGTTGAGAGTATGACTGACTGCTTGACCCAAAGAACGCGTACGAAGATCGGATTTCAGAAAGACGTCAATCGTACTCACAATTACACATCCTCACCATAGGTGATGATTGACACCACCGCAAACCTCCGGCTTCGTGTGCCCCAAACAACTCCTCGTGCTTTCATGAATTCAAATTCTACTTCATCACCATAGGTGATGATTGGCACAATTGTGAACATATTACCACAGACCACAAGAGTTGGGAAAAGAAGGAATTTTATTGTCACTCCTGACTAAAGTAACCGGGAGCCAGAAAAAATATAAAGACCGTGACAATAAACTCCTGCACCCAAACCCGAACGCATTTGTGGTCTGTGGGTTGTATTAAGAATATTAAAAGATGTTTACGTAGATTAATGTAGTTAAAAAATGTTGAGAAAGAAAACAACAACTGATCAATCTAGCTAAACTGAACTAATCTAGAAGCCATGGAAGTCACGGCGTTCCGCTTCTGTTCGTCAGACATTACGAGGTAGACTAAATACGCGTCGCTGCGCCGGTCGCCTTGTAACTTGATTAGTTCGCGAGAATACTACATTCGAATGCGAAAGTCGCGCCCCCGCGCCTGAAACTATGTGGCGAAAAAAGCCTCGGCTCTAAATCGATGGCCGCGAGAGCTGAATTGAGAAATTTAGCAAACTGATAATAAGTGATAGGCTGAAATGCGCCGGAAGATACTTGTCTGACAGAAAATAAAGGATGTGTATCCGTAACTTTGTTGACTCGAAAATGGATCTGTAACGCAGCAATCGGGCACAAAATTGAGTTAGAAACATAAGGTAACGGAATAGATAAAGCCCGCTGAAAAAATTGTATCGTCTTCGTCGCGCGAATTGTAAGGAGCGCACCGTGATTCGTAAAGATAAGATCACTACGGCTAGGAACCTTGCTTGAAATAAAATGCGCTGAATCTGGAACCAAATTGGACTTGCGAAGAAAAGAGAACAAGAGCCCATCTGGGCTTTCACTCGGGCCACATGAGATTGAAGATGAAATACACTTTCATTTGAAATCCTCTTAGTAATAACCAAAGGGAAGAATTATTAGCAGTCTTTAGGAGTGGCCGGTAGCGCGGTGACTTTCATTCTCTGCTCCCCTAGTATATATATACATGTATGTAATTTAATATTTTTGTTTTCTCGTATGTAAATTAAAGTAGTTGATCTTTTATTGAAAACACTACTTATTCATGTGTGTATGTATGTTCAGACTACTATCGTGCAGCTAGCTAGAGTCTTGAGATATCTGTCAGCAACTCGCAGCTAGTTAATAAATTAGTACTGTTCAGACCTAGTAACTTAGTAGGTTTTACTTTTTGTTTTTCCCTCTTCTGGTTTGTTTCTATCTCTAAAGAGGGCATGAATGGGGTTAACTGACTACTGACAAACAGCCTTAAAAATAACTGACAACTGACAAATGACGATTTTTTTACTGACAACTGACAACCGAAAAATAACTGACAACTGACAAATTTGGTTTTTGTGGGTCAAACATTGTAAATTTTCTCTAGTAATGATTAACTAGGGCTAACTGACAACTGACAAATGGCCAACATTTTAACTGACAACTGACATGTAGACCCCCCCCATTCAGACCCTCTCTAAAAGATAGAAATTTGGTCTATAACTGCCCTTGGCGCAAGTGTTTCGTAATCGCAAATAATTGACCGCCAAAGTGCTCAATTGAAATTTCAACCAAAATATTAAAACTGTGCGAAAAACTGCTACTGACTGGTGTTTGGCGATCCTCGTTATCCATGATGGCTCAATTGACGTACAATACACCCGGTAGTTGTCATCGATGGGCTTTTAGCGCGCTAGATTCTATTCAAGCTACCTCGCTAGGTAGCCTGGAACTTCAAAGTATTCCACCGACCACTAGCTAGCTAATCACCAGAGCAGAAAAACTGTTCAGACTAAAGAAGCTCGCTACCTCCTGTGGTTAGCTAGCTAGATTTACTAGCCTGAACACGGCCACACGTTTACAATTTAGTCTGCAGGTCCGATAAAACTGCAGGTTCCAGTCGTAAACAGTCCGAGTTTGACCAAAGTGAAACGATCGAGCTGCTCGCGTCCGTAGATATATATTTCTTCGTTTGCACTTTTGACATGATATAATTCTTCAAATGGCACCATTGTTTTATTTCTTATGTTTAATAATACAGTTCTCAGCTGTAAATAAAATAGAACATTCTATGGAAGATTTCTTGTCCTAAAGTTTGGAAACGTAACACATGCATTTGACGCTAGAAAGTTCAGTACTCGCAAGGTCAATTTACTAGTGGCAGTTTACTAGTTTGCACTATCGGCTGTTATGGAATGGAAACATACTTTCACAGCTTAATATGTATGTCGATTGGTCAGAAGGATATCTTGTTTAAATGCTACGGTCCTTTCGGCATCAGGAAATTTTTAAACGGGAGTTTTCGTACAGTATTTCAAGCTATGCTGTAGTGCGAGTTCAGTTACGCCACAAATGTCGGTGAAACTAATACCGTGTTCATTATTATCGGTTTTCTCTATGGGTTCTCATGTATTCAATAATTACTTCTGGAGCTTCATATTTATGTCGATTGGTCACAATGATTTCCTCTTTCAGTTTTTCCCTTTAGTTTGGACATTAGGGATATATCCTTGGAGATTTCGTACAGTTTAGCGACCGTTGTGTCGAAAGTAGAAACGTTCGTTTGTCATGAAAGTGCGTAAACAAACTGTCACAAGCGGTTTCATAGCAGCTCGATGTTTGACTCCCATATAGTCGATGATAACGTATATAGCTTCATATGTACGTCGATTTCTCACAAGGATTTCCTCTTTCAGTTTTCCTCTCTCTTTGCTGGCAGTTCATGCTTCTTGTTCGGGTAGTTGCCCCACTGAGCCGTAACCACAAAACGAGCACAGCATTTCAGTTGGCATACACTGCGTACATCTGCTTAACTAATTACTCGGGCTGCCTGTGGCAGCGCCGAGTCTTAAAATGCAAGTGGTTACAATTTTTTTTAATCAGTGTCAGACGGCTTCTGCGCATGCGTTAAAGTTCAAATTCGAACCAATCAGATTGCACTATGCTGGTCACGCAAACAAAGGTTAGATTTCCTCAGGCGCGCTCAGATAAGAAAATTCAAAGCTCAGACTAGGCGAGACAAGGAGATATCAATTTCAAATAGTCATTGTCAGAAATCTATTCCATCGTGGGCAATGATGCAATACAACCTAAATTTGGGTCAGGTCCATGTTTTACGACAGAATAACCAGAGTCTTTCTACTGGATTCGGAGAGCTCGAGACATTATACAAGTCTGCTAATATGGGGAAAACTGAAACAAAAAATGAACTTTGACGGCAGAAACCCTCATATTTGAGCCAAGCGGAATATTTACATGATCCGCTAAGATTTTTACAAATCTAATTAGTTAAGCAGATGTACGCAGTGTATGCCAACTGAAATGCTGTGCTCGTTTTGTGGTTACGGCTCAGTGGGGCAACTACACGTACAAGAAGCATGAACTGCCAGCAAAGAGAGAGGAATTGATCGGAGACGTTAAATTACGTTACTGTGAAGAGGATCAAAATTCAAGTTTTGTAGCTTGAGACTGTCTTCTGCCGTGACTCGTGAGAGAAATTGGAAAAGATCTAGCTGTTTCATTCAGACACTGGCAAATTTATTGAAAGCTACGGGCTTACTTTATGAGATTATTATTCATTGTGGAATGAAAGGAAACAGGTTAGCTGAAAGTTAAGTTCGAGGTAGGCTTCGACTTTCATTCCGATTCAGTGCATATGTGCACGAAGGTGTCAGTTACGTAAGTACTGTAAGTAAACTCTTTTTGATTTGAATCAATTTCCTCTAAGTTTGTCTGTTAATGTACTTTTCCTTCTAATTATCGCTTTATTTAACATCTGATTTAGAGTATGCGTACCTCAGAATAAATTATTTGAAAGGTCAACTGAATTCTTGTGTCGATAAGCGCAAATGTTTTTTGTGAAACAGTCTGTGTATATGAGAAGCGGCTTAATAGAAGAGCTTTCTCATTTATAGGAATTACAATTGTTTTTCTTGCTATGAAATTTATGTTTCATTTCACATTTATTCATACAGTTTTAGCCGGACATTTCCCCGAGTTTTGATCTATTTTCAATCAAATTCAAAGTCTGAATATGTCATTGTATTGCATTTATACACTTGAATTTGCCAGTATTCTGTTGTTCGAATCCTGCGTTATCATAGTCATGCCATAAAAGCGATTAATAGACCAGTCTGTTTTTTTGACGTTCTCACTGGCGAATTAAAGCACGACTTGATACTGAGAGGATTTCAAATGAAAGTGTATTTCATCTTCAATCTCATGTGGCCCGAGTGAAAGCCCAGATGGGCTCTTGTTAGATTTGTAAAAATCTTAGCGGATCATGTAAATATTCCGCTTGGCTCAAATATGAGGGTTTCTGCCGTCAAAGTTCATTTTTTGTTTCAGTTTTCCCCATATTAGCAGACTTGTATAATGTCTCGAGCTCTCCGAATCCAGTAGAAAGACTCTGGTTATTCTGTCGTAAAACATGGACCTGACCCAAATTTAGGTTGTATTGCATCATTGCCCACCGACGATGGAATAGATTTCTGACAATGACTATTTGAAATTGATATCTCCTTGTCTCGCCTCGTCTGAGAGCTTTGAGCTTTCTTATCTGAGCGCGCCTGAGGAAATCTAACCTTTGTTTGCGTGACCAGCACAGTGCAATCTGATTGGTTGGAATTTGACCTTTAACGCATGCGCAGAAGCCGTCTGACATGAAATAAAATAAAAAAATAAAATAACCACTTGCATTTTCAGACTCGGCGCTGCCACAGGCAGCCCGAGTAAAAAGGCTACTAAAAATAACGCCCACATAGCGGCGTGCAGAGGATTGTCAGGATTAAATAGCGGAGCCAACCTAATCAAAATTCAAGGAGTGATAGGTTGTTTACGTGCTGGTTCAGTTCCAATAAAGCGCCTACAACCTTTACATGCGAATTTAAACGAATAATCTTGACCCCAACCAGGGGAAAACCCTAACAATTGATCAAAGTGCTTGAGGCTGGAAATATGATTCTGAATAGTACCGTACGCCCGGCCGCCTGCTGCTAGAAAGGCAACGTAGCGCAACACAGCTTGAACGGTGACAGGAAAGGACTGCAAGCGAAACCTGTCGCAAAAACCCTTGAAAGAGTTCAGATGAGACTGCATGTTCCTATGAGTGGAATCTGCATGAGCTAGGTGTATCAGTCTCTTGACCAGATTATCCAGTAATTGAACACTGTCTGGGCTGCCTAAAAAAATAAATGACAACAAAAATAATAATAAAACGGAATAGGAACGGCGAAGACTACTGAACTTGAAACTGTAAACACACTGAGGGAACCCTTCGAAATACGAACTGGATGTCGGCCGCTCGCGCCGTCGCGTAAAATAAATTACAATAACTATAATTAGTGTCCCAGCGACTTAAACAGTCCGCTAACGTGTTGTGATCGCCTGGAATATGCCGAGCACGCACTACGAAATCGTGAAGCACAGAAGTGAACCACAATTGTCGGAGACAACGTTGCATGAAAGGATTGCGCGTTGCTCCAGAATTGACCACCGTCACAGCTGCCTCGTTATCACAGGACACAACGAACTTCTTGTGTTCCAGATGCGGAGCCCACAGACGAATAGCGACCACTAATAGTAAACAGTTCCAGAGCCGAAATATGCTCTGCAGCCTGAATAATGGCGAGGGGGAACTCGAACGTGCAACACTCATCCACACAAGTGGCACCACCGGCCTGTAACGAGGCATCAGTGGTGAAATGCAAATCTACGAAATCCCATATATCTGCTTTGATGATAGAGACACCGTTGAACGCGGGTAGAAATTTCAACCACCAGTCAATATCATTTTGCATGTCGCTAGTCACCGGCACACGATATGGTGTAGAAGGAAAGGCTCGAAGGCTCGCTAATAAGCGGGACATGAAGATTCGACCCGGCTTAACGCAGGATGTGACATAAGAGAGTTTGCCTAGAAGTGACCGTAATTGTTTCACTGTGAAAAGCTTGCGTGACTTCCAAAGTACAAGGTCGGCTAATAATTCGTCCACACGGAATTGTGGCACAGTTAAAGATAGGTCTAGAGTATCAACTTCAATACCTAGACACACCATAGTTGTTGAAGGCGGGCAGTCTCTATCTGGAGATGACTGCAGACCGAGTTCATCTAACAAAATCTGTAAGTGCTCGAAAGCGGTGAATGCCCGCTCAGGCGAAGCGGCCCCGTCAAAGTCATCCAAATAAACATCAGCAGCAAAACCCATGGGATTAAAAATGTAAATCACCGCTTTAGTTGTCCTTTGGCAGATCATGGCAGACGTGCGTAGACAGAAAGGGCAACGTGTATCGAAGTACAGTTGGTCGTTGAAACGAAATCCGAGTAAATGGTAATCTCTAGGATCAATAGGGATCTGTCGATAAGCCCTCTGTAAGTCCTTTTTGAAGACCAAACAACCTTGACCATGTTGGAGTATTAACTCACACAAACGATCAATTCCCGGTAATCGAAGCTTGAACGGTTCGTCACTACGCGACGCTTAGATGAACCGCGTTTAGGCACAGTCTGCAATGGCGAACAAATTAATGGCTTGTCGAGAGGGTTGGAGGATAATGGACCCACGATAGCCATGAAACGTAACTCAGTTTGAATATAATGTTGGACGTGGTCTGCGTAAGACAATGCGGATGCATGGTTGACAGACGAAGATGTTGGCAAAGTTGTCGCAGCATAATTTACTGGCCAGCCAAACCGCAAGAAATCAACGACCGCGTGGTCGCTATAGGAAGATAGATAACGATCCCAAACAGATTTATTGAGCGGGGTAGAAACCAGAAGGCGAGCGCCGAATGCGTTGGGGCAATCGTATTTGGAAGCAATAATATGTTGGATTATTGGAGTTACGAGAGGAACGCTAGCAAAGGAAACGGCATTACATTCTTTAACGTCCGGGGACATGTCCATGGTCGATAACGAAGTAGTAAGTGCGAGACTTGATCGTCATTGGGTCGGTATAGTAGTTTTTCGCTTGGGACGGTGTAGCATGGGATGCTCCTTAGTACACACGCGGCATTTATGATGCGAACTATAAGCCTCAGCATCGGTTTTGTCGCAAGTACATGAGCCGGTATGGTTCCATGTACGACAGGCTTTCTCGAATTCTGCTTTTTGTGGGCGTGAAGATGAGCTTGAAAAGCCTTGTTGTGGCATTACTTGCGACGCAGGGCGACTGTGCGCGGAGCGCAGATCCGAATGCTTGAAGTAAGTCACAGCCTTTTCGGCGATCGCTGCGACACTCGACCACTCCAGGCGCCACAACTCAACTTGCTTAGCTATGTGTGCATGAAAACCCCGCACGCTACTCCAGCTATAACTGGTTGCCTTTAGCATTAGTAACTCCAGGTGCTGAAGCATGGCTTGCTTTGCCTGCTCTTCATACGGTTTGATCATGGCTAAAAATCTGGCCACGAACTCGCTAATATCTAACTTATCATAGTCGATTGTAGTTGTCGTACCTGGGACGAACTCTTGCGGCCAATCTATCGTGCGTTTCTTGCGTTGTGTAGATTGCTGGCCTTGCACAGAGGAGGTTTGGGGGGCTGGACCGGCTGACTGTTGTAGGCGTAGAACCTATAACTCTAGCTGGAGCTTCTCCTTTTGAAGCTGAACAAGCTTGAGCTGCTGCTCGTACGGGGTTGCGACGGCTGGTAGACCCTGCGAAGGGATTGTTTCGGGCGAGTGTGCCTTCGGCAAGGATGAGAAATTCTGCAAATCTAAATCTTCGAGTTGCGCCGAAAGATCATACAGGAAGTCGGGATCCGACCTGGAGGATTTGACGCGAGTAGACCTTCTACTGGTTTTGCTGGATTGAGCCATGGCATGAGAGATTGTGAACTATTTAACTAAAATCGTGTTACACTGCACCGAAGCGACTAGTCCACGGCGTGGTTGAGAGTATGACTGACTGCTTGACCCAAAGAACTCGTACGAAGATCGGATTTCAGAAAGACGTCAATCGTACTCACAATTACACATCCTCACCATAGGTGATGATTGACACCACCGCAAACCTCCGGCTTCGTGTGCCCCAAACAACTCCTCGTGCTTTCATGAATTCAAATTCTACTTCAAAAAGCCGAAAACGGCTAAAGAAACTGATTCCCTTCACTTATGAATACTTGATCTCGGCATTTTTGGAATTTGCAAACTTGATAGTTGATCGATTGATGAATAAACCTGAAAGTGTTTAGGTCAAAATGCTTGGTAAAAATCTGCCGTGTTTTCGAGTTCACTGTTCAAACCTCAGTGCAATCGTCAGCACGTCATTTCAGTCTTAATATAAAGATAATACTAGTACAGTGCAACCTCGTTAATACGGACACCGAAGGGATGTAGCCAAGTGTTATTATGTATTATATATGGAGATTTTCCCGGGACCGAGATAATTGTTCGTAATAAGGAGGTGTCCTTATTATAGAGCTAGAGGTGTCCGTAACGGGAGGTTCGACTGTAATACATTACATGTAGAAACCTCACGGCCATTGCTGTCAGGTGAAATAGTTTTAATGATAAAGCCTTTTGTTGTACAGAATATAAAATAAGGGAATACAAGGAAGTACAAGAAATATGATATAGAAATATATTTTTGCTATAACTTTGCATCTTGTTGTCTGCTGTGGGGTTGCTTGGCACTGAAAGGTGAATCATTCAATTTTGTTTATGACAGCTTAAACCCATTCTGTGGACAATTAATATTTAATACAGAATTATAGAGAATAATATATTGAAAATTATGTACATTTTGTTGAAGTTGGTTTTCCCTTTGTTCGGGTGCTTCTTGTGGATTTCGTCGCACAGTGTTTTCTATGTTGAAGTCGGTTTTTCCTTTGTTCGGGTGTTTCTTGTGAAAATCTTCGTCGGTCAATATTTCTCCTATATTGAAGTCGATTTTCCCTTTGTTCAAGTGTTTCTTGTGAATTTTTTTGGTGATAATTGCTTCTGAAATATTGAAGACGATCTCCTTGTGCACGATTCGTATTTCATTGAAATTCCAAAGCTCCGAGTGTACTTTGTATTTGTCCTGGATAAACTTGAGTTTGTTCAGTATGTGATTATCTCATTAAGGCCTGAGATTTTATCCCTGAACCGAAAATCACTAAAACTTGTTCCCCACTACCGCATATTACCTTGAAATCTACGGTGTCAGATGGACACGTGACAGAGCACGTGACCTGGGTAGCCAGTCGATAACCATAGTAATGTGCGTAATTCGTCGAAATGTTCAAGTGTGGCACTTTTGAGGAGCATTTGATAAAAACTGGGAAGTTTATATTGTTTTTGTAATTTAGCCTCGTTCCCATGAAATCCCAGGCCTTAAGGTTGCTGTAGAGATTTGTTAAAAACTTTTTCCGATTGTAATGTAGTATTTGATCAAATCTTCCAGATACAAAAATGTTGTTGTTGAAAATAACTAATTTTCATTGGGAAAAAGAACATTTCTTATTTTGCCGGAAGTAAATTTGCAAGCTTTGATTGACAGATAAACTTGTCATGAGAAACGGCAAAGAACCGTGGACGACATTCCTGCTGGTTGCTACGTTGGATCTAAGTCAGATCTAATCAGCCAAAATGAAAATGAATACGAAGTCCAAGGACTACCGTAACGGCAAAGCTGACACAACGTAGGATTTTATCAGATTGAATATTACAATATTTCGGCTGGCCAAACCAGCCTTCTTCAGGTACTAGATGTTACAAGTGAAGAGCTCTAAGGTAAGAAGATCTATAAATGTGGTAAATTTCGAGAAATTGCGGAAACGGGAAGTGACGTAGACTAAAACTTGAAGTAGCACTAAATGTATAAGAGATAAGCACTTTGTTTCATCACGTATATTCATACCATATGGTTCTAGAGTTTTAGCTTTATCTTCTCTGGCTTTACGTATTGAGTCTCGTGAGGAGTACATTCCCGAGGGAGGAGGGGCGGGGGGGGGGGGGTTACTCAGAAGATTTTTGGGTAGGGGTGTGCCGCGGAGACCTCAAAGCCCGGCCTGAACCTATCCCAGATCCTAAAAATGCCGTTTACCATATCCTATCCCAGACCCTGCCCAGACTTCAATAAGCGAAAAATCTATACCCTAATCCCAGATACCGAACAGTTTTAAGTTAAAATTACACTACGAAAGCCGTTGTTTTGTTTTTATATGGTATTTTAAGCTGTAGTGTGGTCGATAGAGCGCTAAGCATGGCGCCAACGACAAGTATATCAAAATCCATACCCTTTCCCAGATCAAAACCGTAAAAAGGATACCCTATCCCAGACCTCGGCAGCTCAAAAACCATACCCTATCCCGCGGCACATACCCGTATAGGCCACATAAGGGAGTATTCCCCCCTGGAGTATCCCCCCCCCCCGGGAATATGTTATTTCTAGAGGGATAAGTTGCTTGTTGGTATTACAGTGGTTAGGTCTAGAAAGAAGAGCTTTGTTGGATGAGCTTGTACAAGAAATGCTTCACATATCAGGGACCGCGGAGCGAAATTTCAAGTGCATGGGTGGGGTGGGGGGAGCTAAAAATTGTCATTGAGCCGGTATGACCAAACTATAGTCTTAAATGCATGGAAGTAACCAGGCAAAATATTTTTTGGCAAAAAAGTATGGGTGCATGCTACAGCCCCACAGCTGCGCCGTCCCTGCATATTTAGCCTTAATCAGAAATCTCTGAGTGAGTACATAAGCCTTTTCTCTTTATTCCAGACTATGATTGCTCATGCAGCCTCTGCACTTGTGATGGGCATGGTGCATCCAGTTGTCGGTTGGTGGGAAGCCTTCGTATACTGGGATCTGTTGTTGGGGATCGGTAGGGAGTCTGGCCTCCTGTCTTTGAGAAAATAAATAAATGATAAATAAATGTCCCAAAATGCATGGAAATGCAAAGTATGGTTAAAAAATATACTTGGAACCCTATTATTTTGGGGCTGAGGACCCTGGATCTGCCTTATAATGCAAGGAGATAGGTCTTCATCGCTTTTGCTTGATTTTGACTGGCTTTAATTTGCTCACTTTCCATGGTTATGGCATTCATTCCCCAGTGAGCGTGGGCGGTATCAGATATTCGCTAATACATGAGTCGAGGACCCATCAACACTTTCGATCCCTGACTCTAGGGATGTCTTAGGAACGTGAACTGGCTCCATCTGATCAACTAAAAGACTTTCCTCGTTGTTATTCTTCAACAAAATCGAAATCCTAATGGCGGATCGCTGTATGCTACAATGCAATGGAGCAACATGTGCTCTATGACCTACTTTGCCTTCGGAACAAAATCCGAAACCGTCCGTAAATATCACGAAGAAGAATGGTTCATAAGCGAACATAAGAACCTCACAACAACAACTCCAAATAAGCTAAAATAATATAGGTCGAATTTATAAAAAGGAATATAACGCTTGGCATATGAGACTCGCCTTTGTTCTGCAGACAGCAGAGCGAGTTTATAGAGACAACTCAAAGTCAAGCACTGATTGGACACTACCAAGAGAAGCCCAAGGCCAAGACATCCACGATCCATGGCCGAATCTTTTCGAAAAGTTTAAATTTGTCGCTGCAGAGCTTCGATAACATGTCCATCTTTCCTTGAAGTTCACTTTTTTGCCATAAGAGTTTGTCTTCTTAGGGAGCAGGTCAAAACACATGCCCTCTCGACGGACCCATTTTGGGGTAGGGGGGTGGGGGCTGCTGCCAGCCATCTCCTCTGGGGAGAAAACTCAATATTAAGAAGAATTTGTTCTTACATATCTTCAAAATTAAAAGGCATAATCTAGAAACAAATATACTGCATATTTTGTCCTACGTTATCATTTCATTTTCTGTGTTAAAACAAGAGCCCATCTGGGCTTACACTTGGGCCACATGAGATTGAAGATGAAATACACTTTCATTTGAAATCCTCTTAGTAATAACCAAAGGGAAGAATTATTAGCTGAATTTAGCAGGCTTTGGGAGTGGCCGGTAGCGCGGTGACTTTCATTCTCTGCTCCCCTAGAGGGCGGAGGAACAGAACAGGGAGGAGGGAGAATTGGCAAAAAAAATCAGGGAGGAGGGTGAAATGTCCAGAAAAACTAGGGAGGAGGAAGAATTTAGCATACAGGGAGGAGGGAGCAAATGGGATCTACATACACGCTCTAGAGAGAAATTTTAAAACTCACTAGGGAGGCGGGAGAAATGTCGGAAAAAAATATTCCCCTAGGATATATGTAATTTAATATTGTTGTTTTTCTCGTAGTTGACCTTTTAATTTAAACACTACTTATTCATGTAACACACGTTTACAATTCAGTCTGCTGTTCTGTTATACTGCAGGTTCCGAGTACTAATAGATGATTGTCTCAAATGTATGTTTATATCCCGTCCATTCTGTGATGGAGCTATGTCAATTTGTGTGCCTCTGTGTAACTTTATCTGCTGTTCTTGCTAAACATGATTAGCTATTACGAGACCATATTGGTATTTGTTGGATTGAAGATTATTAACTGAAATGCCTGTTGGATCTCTAATTAAAAGCTTTACACTCATTCCCAAAACTTCAGTCTGCTCATTATATTAAATAACTATAAAGGGAATTGTTGGAAGCCTTTAATTTCTCGAACCAAAACCTCGGCCGTGAGAGGTTTCTTGTTTGTTTACCTTGAGAGTTGAATATTGCTTGGGTCATCATAAATTATTCTGTGCTGGCGAGCGACAGTGTTGCTCTAGCTCACAGTTCAGGAGTTCAGATGTCTTCAGACTTCGATAGAGGATAGTAACCCATAACTGCTCAACCACAGTATATATATATTTGCTAGTAAATCGCTATATTTCGCTATAACTCAGCTATTCAGTATACCAGTATAACGCGAACGCGGTACACAGATAGATCGTACGAGATCGGTAAACCAGCCAAAAACGCGGTCAAAATTATTTTAGTGTTGGCCTACCGATCACGCTGTTTGCGCTGGTATGTATTATGACCGAGAGTAAAATGAAATGTGGCATAACACCTACGAAACGTACCTCAAACTAGTTTATCTTTGATCATCATGTACAGCCTGCGCAGATTACTCACATTATAATCATACACAATAATCCACAATAAAAGACCAAAGTAGATTGAAGTTTACCTTGAGAGCAGTTGAACATAATTTGGCATTGCCTGGCTCATCATAATTATTGGGTAATTCTGTGCTGTGAAGTGACAATGAGTGTGTATTCTGGTAAAATGAAATGCGATGAAATGTGGCATAAAACCTACGAAACGTACCTTAAAGTCAAACAAGACACTGTTCAGTTTCACTTTCCCTCAGCTTTGCTCTTGAGTTGAAGTTGAGTTTGGCTTTGTTAAAGACTTCTTATTCAGTTGTATGGTATTGTGCAGTATATTTGAGTATACCAATCCACAGAGATTCAAATAACAAAGCCGTGGCGGAAGAGAAGCTTAAACGAAAAATATTAGCTTTGATCATGCAGCCTCTTCAGGTCGTCGTGTCGTATATTAAATCACTGGCCATCTTGGTAAAAAACGCGGTCGTTCGGCTCCGACAAGGGCGCCAGTTGAAATATCCTGAGCCTGTTGGAAGGCTTTCGCACCAGTGAAGTTAAATAAAACATTAAACTGCTTACATTTGAGAGATGGGACTCCAAATTAGAGAGAAATTTCCTCGCGGGGCCACCATCTTGATTTTACTGTATTAAATTATGTAAATAAATTAACCTGGCGATTGTATAATTATACTAAGGGAAGGAACATTCCTGTAACTCCCTCGAAATTGAACGGAATGGCTTGAAACTTCACAGAAACTGAAAGGAACACACAAGAGACAGGTAAGAATATTTTATGATTTATTGAATTTTATTTTAGAGCAAACGGCCATTCGAACTAAAACTCCATACATTTACTGTAATTTCAAATGTCCGGGAAATAACCGTTTTACGCATAATGAGCCTGGGGTACCTATGATCCCAGCAAGAGAATAATCGGCGAATTGAAGAGTTAATGCCTCGTACGTCTGTGTTTCATTAAATGGCCGTGGGATGAAACTGATTCAAGTAAAGGACTGAAATAAAAGCCTCCCGTAATCGTAGTGAAAAGATGTTTGACAGAACAACGGCCCCACCCCTCTACGAGAATTATTTGAGTCGAAAAATACTCGTAAAATCGTCCAAAAATTGGTCCAAAAATAGTGTCCATCAGGTTAATTCTAACTCGGAATCTAACTCGAATTGTAACTCGGAATCTAACTCGAATTCCAACTCTAACTCGGACTCGATTCCAAACTCGGAGATATGGGATTCCCGTCGGCGTAATTGTCATCCCCATCAGAACTCGTGTCATCTGAGCTTGTGTCGGTTTCTCCGGCTCTCTTGACAGCTCGTGCTCTTTGTTTGTTCTTTTGAAACGATGCTTGGTATGTCCTGTCCGGTGGACGCGTGTATCATTTACGAGATTATTCTTGTATCTCGACGGGCTTCTTAACTTTGCGGCACACCCTGGCGTAGTGCCCTTCAATACCACATTTGGCGTAAATGGTATTTTTCGCAGGACAGGTCGACCCTCGTGCTGCTTGCTCTGAATTTTCATAGACAATAATTTAACATGATTTATATTACTATTTCTTGATGTCGCAGAGGCCAACTCGAAATCTTTGCTACTTCGTACTCTGTAGACTCATATGTAATTACTTTTTCTTCCTTTTCTCTACCTATAGTCTCTAGTTAGTCTAAGTTACATTGTTATAATATTTCCTGTAAAAGTGTAAATATAAACCGCAATATAAACCACAGGGAGCCCAGGATCACAACATGAAGACAATATAAGGATTTGTATGAAACTTTATCGCTAGTAGATATAGCTGATGGAAAATGATAATAAACATCCATTAAAGTTTACATACCACATCAAATGTTGTCCAGCTGTCGTTTCTTGTCTGTCTTGGAGCCTTCAAGCCGCATTTCAGCGATAATTATTTTTTAGTTAACCTCTACCTAAAAAATCACAAGGGTGCACACTGGTACACTCGACAGGCCGACGAAAAAACGCCATAAATCAGCTTTAACGGATGCCAGTCGCTCAAAAACCTCACTCGAGTGTAGATAGAAGATTACTTTTCCCAGGTAGCGTGCTTTCCCTCCCTAGCGTTTCTTCATCGCTTCAAGAAGACGGAAATGTTATCACAAAGTTTCAACTTTTCGCTACCAAGTATGCTTGTTCGCTCAAGTCGAGACACACAACCGCCATCATGGCATGTAACCGAGTCTTTCATGAACAGCGCACGCTACGATCGGTCGATAGTCGTCATGGAAATGAGACTCAATTCTCCCGTCGGGGAAGGTAACGAACGCAACAGTCGTTACAAAACTCGACTCGACACTTTGCAAAACTCCCGCCAATCAGAAACAGCCGACATTTGTTTACAAATTTCAAACGGCGCGGAGGGAAAATGTCCGCGAAGGGTCCAACTTTTTCTTTCTTTGTAACGACTGTTGCGTACGTTACCTTCCCCGACGGGAGAATTGAGTCTCATTTCCATGACGACTATCGACCAATCATAGCGTGCGCTGTTCATGAAAGGCTCGGTTACATGCCATGATGGCGGTTGTGTGTCTTGACATGAGCGAACAAGCATACTTGGTAGCGAAAAGTTGAAACTTTGTGATAACATTTCCGTCTTCTTGAAGCGATGAAGAAACGCTAGGGAGGGAAAGCACGCTACCTGGGAAAAGTAATCTTCTATCTACACTCGAGTGAGGTTTTTGAGCGACTGGCATCCGTTAAAGCTGATTTGTGTCGTTTTTTCGTCGGCCTGTCGAGTGCACAAGTGTGCACCCTTGTGATTTTTTTGGTAGAGGTGAACTAAAAATAAATTTCTCGCTGAAATGCGGCTTAAAGGCTCCAAGACAGACAAGAAACGACAGCTGGACAACATTTGATGTGGTATGTAAACTTTAATGGTGTTTATTATCATTTTCCATCAGCTATATATACTAGCGATAAAGTTTCATACAAATCCTTATATTGTCTTCATGTTGTGAGCCTGGGCTCCCTGTGTATAAACCGCAAAGCCGCAATATTTTCGCTCGCTCGTTGTGACTTCATGTATGGTGTGGTCTTTAAATATTCTTGCATAATTCCGATAGCTTGCGCTGAACTAATCTGTACATTGCGGCAATCGATCAGCATATCTTTAAAGCATAGCTTTCATCTCTGAGTGCTTTTCCGTAGTCTTGTTGAACTACCATTACACACGATCTGCATTTTGATTTCTAATCGGCGTCGCTGAATTCGCAGTATTTCGGCAGTCTCCTTAGTCTCCTTTTCAGCACGGCATTATTTGTGTCGTCACGAAACGCTTCTCCCCACTGAGCCGTGAGCGTTGCGTGACGACGCAAATAACGGCTTCCAAGGAGACTACAGTCCCCTGAGACGCGTGTAAATTCATCGAGTGTCTTTTGTTGCTCGTTGGAATATAGAAAAAAATCGTGCCCATCGACACTCTAATTTCTATCTACAATTCGTTAGTTCTTCCCCATTTGGATTACTGTAGCTCTGTCTGGGGATGTATGGGGAAGGGATTATCAGATAAAGTACAGAGGCTTCAAAATAAAGCTGCCAGAATTGTCACCGGATATGACTATGAAGTTAGATCTAAGGATATTCTTACAGAGCTAGGTTGGAAAAACCTTAATGAAAGACGTCAAAACCAGCTGGCTAGTCTCATGTTCAAAACTTTAAATGGCCATACTCCAGCCTATATCTTTGATCTTTTAAAAAAAACGAGTGATGTACATGCATATAACCTGCATCGCTCTGAACATAGTCTGCTTCTCCCTAGACCAAACACGGAAGCCCTAAGGAAAATATTTCCCTATAGAGGGCTTACCTGTGAAACAACCTTTCAAATAACCAATGCTCAATCACAAATTTTAGAAATTGTATTGATCATTTATAAAATATATTGTATTTAATTCATATTATAAATTTTGTAATTAGTTTTAATATGGGCTCACGGCTCTCTGGAAGAGCATTATGTATGAAGAGATTTTCCGTGATTAAATAAAGTTTAATAATATATATTTGGTAGATTTGTTCTTTTCTGGTTCAAAATTTACTGCGTCAAAGCATCGACCGCTGCTTTGAATTCCTTGTCTTCTCCGATGTTTGGCAAAGTTTTCCTGGTACACGTCAGGGCCAGCTTGGTAGAGAAGTAGAGCCCGTTTTCGAGTAGTTTCTTTGATGTCCCAAGCTACAAGGTATGTTTGAACCTTTCGAGCCATTGTGTCCATCTTGCTATGGTATTTGTTGGATCACTTCATGGTTCAAAAGCAGGCATTGGTTGAATATTTTGCGCAGCCGTTTGTTTCTTAAGTGGTTCTATCCTAGACTATGTTAGTAGATTTCTCCTCCTCCTTTGAATTTTGATTAGAGTTCCTAAAGCCAGGAATCGCTTACTAGAGACTGTATGATAAACTACATTAGAAAACACTTGAAAACTTCACTAAATTCTCCATTATAGTTCAGGTGTATTTAGACCCGCACGTATGTTGATCCTCGTCACCATTGTAGTATATTCAAATGTCTTTAATCAAGTTATACATTTTCGGAGGTGACATACATGTGCTTCGTCTACAGTATCCAATCACTACAAAATCATTTCCGGTTATTAGCCCCCCTCTGTCCCACTCTGTCACCACCTCATTAAATTGACGGAAAACACGGTTTATTATCATTCATGCTTGAACCTGACTAGTGAAGGGAAGACTTACCATGAACACTATCAAATTTTGTGTAGATAGTGACATTTTGTGTAGATAGTGACATTTTGTGTAGATAGTTTTCTGGCATTTCATAACGTTATCATTCCGGTTATAAGCGCAGGGCTTATAAGCGTGATTTCGCTTACGGGATATTAAGATTTCCCATTCGTTAATGACCTGAGTAGTTGAGCGTGTGAATTACATGTTTGAAATTACTTTCAGGTTTATGGACCCTGGTTAACAACGCTGGGTACATGAGTCTTGGTCCATTAGAATGGTACAAAATGGACGACTACAAGCGAATGGCTGATATAAACCTATGGGGTTTGTTGACGTCACCAAGACGTTCCTGCCATTAGTAAAATCAGCCAAGGGACGAGTTGTGAACTACTCAAGTACTTCTGGTATGTATTCAATACTAATGTCACTAATGTAGACTAGTGAAACGCGCGCTCTGATTGGTCGACGGCCATGTGTTATTGGATCACATATTACGTCACATTTTGCTTGAAATCCTTTTATCGCTAATTCAGTTGTATAAAACAAATATATAACATTTTATCGTGGGTATCAGGTTCTCGACTGCGTCTCGTGCCGTACTTCTTTGTTCTCGTCACGTTGTCACGTTATCTGTGAATCTATAAGGACAGATGTACGGCAAAATGACATGTATTTGTTAATTAATAATAGACTTCTGTAATTTGTTTCGGTCGCCTTTTTCCGGATTGGTTTACCTATGGCGCACGGTAATAAAGGGGCGAGGACAACAATAAAGGGAGGGGGAGGGGGAAGGGAAGGGAAAGAAAGAAGAGCCTGCCCGAATGTCATTGTTTTGAGAAGTACTATTAAAAGACCAACGCTTGCCTAAGTCTTCATTTTAGTGACCATTCGCCAGTCCATGAATGTGCAGTGACTCCTCAACCACTATCACACGTTCCTTAAGTTTCGAATCTTCGAGGGCAGTCTTGAAGCGTTACTCGCAAATGTTCTTCGACTGATGCGAATTATTTTCAAACCCGAACAACGCCAAACCAAACCGATGAGACATTCTACATCATGTTAAACTTTGACATCTATCATCTTCTAGCCAATAGGAATTTTGCGTTCGTAGGCGAACGCGAATTACTCCAAAAACAATGGCATTTGGACAGGTTCTTCTTACTTTCTCTTCGGTTCTCCCTTCATTTTTGTCCTCGCCCCATTTTGACCGCACGCCACAGGTAACCCAATCCAAAAATAAACCACCGGAAAAAATTACAATCAGTCCGAAACGCACGCTCTGATTGGTCAAGAGCCGTGTGTTATTAGAACACACACGCACCCGGATTTCGTCATGAGCGCGCGCAACCAATTTCTCAACTCGTTTTGATTGCATATTTTCATACTTTTTAGTTTGCGATTATTATATAAAACATTGTATCAACACGTTCCTTTGTTTTTGTTTATTCATTCAATATTTTCAATAATTTCCATCAACCACTCATTTCAATATCTACTGATCGATTTCTCTCGCAGGTCTCGTTTCAGCCGACTTTTGCGCTCCATACAGTGTCACAAAGTACGGCGTAGAGGCGTTCTCAGATGTCCTTCGACGAGAAATGGCTCCCTGGGGAATCAAAGTCAGTATTCTTGAACCCCAGGCTTTCAAGACGCCATTGTGGAGCGGGATATCAAAGAAGAAATTGACGAAATTATGGGATGGGATAAGTGACGAAATGAAGCAGGAATACGGAGAAGAGTTTAGAGATGGAGGTTTGTAGTAAATGTTCAAACACTTAGTCATTTGCGTAACATCGCATAACCCTTTCCCTGATCTCGCAGTACTGAATTCGACGAAATCATAACGGCGTGGCAATGAAGTTACAGCCATTAAAAATTAGATCTATATATGAGAAAAGCAACGGAAGCCTCCCTAGCCTTGCTTTCGTTTTTCTTCCTGCATTTGAAATGCCTATAACTCGACAGTAACTCATTTGTTTTACCTGGTGGCCATCCTGGACTCAAACCGAGGCAATCTTTGTTTTTGCTACTCTAATCGTCGTTCTATTATTCAGTGCGAGGCTAACCTAGCAAAAACCAAGGATTACTTCGCTTTGAATCCCGGCCGCGGTTCGAATCCCGGCCGCGTCCTTGGGCAGGGACGTTCATAAGCCGTTGTCCTTGTCTCCTTCTACTTCTAACCAGTATTTGAAGGGGACGTGAAAGAACCTGTTGTACTACTCGAAAAAGAGCAGGGGATTGTCACCCGATACAGCAGCCTGGCCATTGCACTAACCACACACTCAATATTGTAAACTGCGTGGCAGCTATTAGCGCCGTAAAGGAGTCCGAAATAATTCACTGACGGGATATGTCAGTAATATGTAAAGCGCCATGAAACTGTGGTGATATGGCGTTATATAAATATGGCCATTATTATTATTATTATTATTATTATTATTAATCCACCAGATAAAAAGAGTGAATTCTTAACATTGCTCTAAAACTCACCACAATTCATAGTTTTAATGTGATCTTTCATGTGATAGCAGTAGTTTCCCATACATATTTCTCTTTCAAATCATATGAATTAGGAGGCTACCATTCGGTCATATCCGAATACGCCTATACACATATCTGTAGACATACACGTTTCTGATTGGACAGCTTTGAGCATGCGCATGAAAATTTACTGGACCTCGTTAACCGCGATTTTCCAGTCTATGGAGTAGTGATAACAATGGCACTGGCTTTTAAGAAACGATACAGGGGAAAACATATTCGAAAAATTTGCGTGTAACGGCGTCACAACGCGTAACATGGTTGCTTAAAGGGGCTATGTCATGGTACTGCGCATGGTTGGAGTCGGTGTTCGATTGGTGGATTAAAACAGTTAAACCTCCCTCCTTCAATGCTTGATTGAAAGTATTTTCATTATTTTACTTTAAGACTGTATATTTACACAGTTTGTTAGTTAATTTTAAATATTTGCTTTGATTTTTACCATCCCACATGTGCGAGAGGTTCGTCAGTTCATATGAGAATCGGACATCTAATGTAATGGTCTCTCACCATGACACAGTCCGTCTAAGGTTCTTAAAGAATATTTTTCTCGATATTGTTTTAGTTTACAAGGGGCTGGACAACTTTTACAACGCTGTTGTCTCACCCCACACCTACAAAGTCATCGAAACCGTCATAGATGCCGTGACATCACGTGACCCACAACCACGCTATGCGATTGGCTCATTCTCAAAGGTGATCGGATTCGTTGCCTGCCTGCCCACTGCGATCGCAGGTATGTATTTCAGAGCTGAGCTTGTACCCAAGGGAGCCCAAGAAAGCGGGAAATGATTTTTTTTCCGAGACCACTTTGAGAAAGGATGACAAAGATTCAAGTTTATGAAAAATACTTCAAGGGTGGTTACCATTTACAAAAATAAAAATGGAGAATGAAAACATAAAAATAAAAATGATACGCACGGCCACAGGAAAAGAGCGGGAAAAGTTGATTCCTTTCCTTTCCGGCCGAATTTAATAACGCGTACCATATGATTTTCCAACCAGAAATTTTTGTTTGTTTCGTTTTTGATGATAATTATCCATGGTCTCTGTAGATGATTTCTTGAACTTTGAATATACTACAGGGCAACACAAATCTTCTCCGTGTATTTTCAAATCGCACGATCACGGCTAACGCTTCTAATAGATGGGTTGCACTCAATCCCCAAAGATTCAAACGACAAAGGGCATGGCGACCATGTTGGTGTACCTAACAAAAGAAGCTAACGAAGAATCTATTGTTAAAGGTACACCAACATGGCCGCCGTGACGTCATGTGTAACCCAACCATTGCAATATAAAGAACTTACCCATAATGCATCCGATATAGTTATATAGTTGGCGAGGGGGGTCAAAGTTTTTGCACTTTGCTGTATATGTATAATGTATATATATGGTAACTAAATTATTGATTGATTGATCGATCGAGACATCATCAAATTTACTGCACAAGCTAGAGCTGAAACCTATAGAAAAATAACTATTGTTGATATGAATGTAATAAAGATTACGCTAATTACAGTGAGCTGCTGATGAGACATCAAAACACATATTTCACGTAGATGGGACTTCGTATGACAGTTCCAAGGTTTGGCAAAATTCACTAACAATTATTTTCTTACTGATGAAAGGAGTCCAAACGAATATGCTTTTAACGTCAGTTGTACGGCATGTACAAATACTATTCATTCGGTGAATCGTTTCAGGGGAGTAGCCAGGCGGAGGTACCTGGGGTTCTGGTTCCAGTTCCCTTTCCCTAAGAAAAACCCTCTCCCTCCTTTTTCTAAGCCAGAAGAAAAATGAAATAAAGAAAAGAAAAGAGAAAAAGAAAGAGCGAAATTAGTCATTTCGGAGTGTCAAAAATGAATCTGATTAAGAAATGAACTCATCACAAGAAAGACCTCTCTATAATTAGTAAGTTTACCGAGTTTGAGAATGTTTGGATAAATACGAACTGAACAGCAAGCATTCAAAAATTGCAAAAATAAGAGATTGTATGGTTTTGGGGGACGCCGTTCTCTCTTATTTTTGCGATTTTCGAAAGTTTGCTGTTCAGTTCGTATTTATCCAAACATTCTCAAACTCAGTAAACTTACTAATTTTAGTATGGCCTTTCGTACATGCTAGTTCGCTTGTGTCCTTAAAATCAGCATTCTACAAAATTAAATACAGCTCAAAAATAAAAATAGAGAGAGAGAATACTAACCGATTTCAACAAATACAGTAGGATTATTCCTTCGATTTCCTTCCATCGCTGGCTTCTGGGCGTCGCGGCTTGTGCCAGATCACGTGACATCAAACTCAACTCGCGTTCTGATTGGCCCTGGCAAATATATCTGACAGCATTTACGTCACTATTACATTACATTACACTTTTGCAGTCGCTGCATATCGCCAACATTCTCGTGCATCGGCTCTATGTTCTGCCCCCTCGTCAGGCGAGCGTCTGGCGAGCGTCTGTATGAATGAATTAAGGTTCACACTGTCAGCATTCAAGAGTATAGATGCATTGGAATTGGTGGGAGGGTTTCCTCGCGAAAAACGCGAAATTAAAGTGTCGCGAAAATTATGTGTAATAAGGTAGCATAACCAGCGAGACGCTCTTAGTAACCATCTAGACGCAGCTTGAGTTATCTCTAATCCTTTCGGCGGCCTTTTCTCAGTACTGACTAACTTGAGATCATTACTCGGGCTGCCTGTGGCAGCATCGAGTCTAAATCTGCAGGCCGTTATTACTCGGGCTGCCTGTGGCAGGCACGAGTCTAAATCTGCAGGCCCTATGGCAGCGGCCGGAGTCTTAAAATGCAGTCTGTGCCTTTTTTTTTTTTTTTTTTTTTTTTTTGTTCTATCGGCGACAGAAGTTGATCAGATCAGACCTTTGCCGCTAACAATGTGGGTCGTAGACGCTGTGATCGGACGATAAAACAGGAGGCATGCGCATTAAATGTTATAGATTTATTTAACACTGTTTACATCACACAAAATCATCACCGAATAATTACCACCATGGGAATGTGGAATGAGCAACGCGTGAGACTTCGAGGCACTATCGGTACTTTTTAACTACTTTCTAACCTTATGATTCTTGTAAAGGAACTGTTATTGACCCAAAAATACATGAACAACGTAATACATTCGATCTGCGCTGTCTGGAAAGATCTGATGCACATTTTAAAACGTAAGCGAAATACAATCTCAGGTTGAGTGTATACAAACACGTTTGAATTTAAACGGGTATCCGATTATAATCAAAGGTTAGATTTCGTCAGCCACGCTCAGAGAAGAAAGGTCAAAGCTCTCAGACTAGGCGAGACGAGGAGTATCGATTTTCGATGAGTCATTGTCAGAAATCTATTTCTAAACCGATGTTGAAAGTTTGGTCAGGTGTTGTTCAAGTCCAACCACACAGCTAAGGCATGTTTTACGACAGAATAACCAGTAGTTCTACTGGATTGAGAGTTCGAGGCATTATACATGTCTGCTAATATGGGGAAAACTGAAAAAACAAATCGACTTAATAATAATAAATTAAAGAAGTACATTATATTGTATTTATTGTATATATTGTTACTGTAAAGAAATACGAGACTTCAACTATTAGTCAAAGGGTTTAACTGAAACAAATCAGTATACATGAAGGGTAGGGTTTATGAT
This sequence comes from Actinernus sp. WN-2022, assembly GCA_030867875.1. Taxonomy (NCBI): domain Eukaryota; kingdom Metazoa; phylum Cnidaria; class Anthozoa; order Actiniaria; family Actinernidae; genus Actinernus; species Actinernus sp. WN-2022. Next base: position 37,398,614 of record JAOWCC010001501.1, read on the forward strand.
TTAATAAGTGCAATTGTTAAAGTCACCCAAATTACAATTAGTACCCTAATGCTCTTTCTCTTCCTGATACAAATGTAACACATATATACATACATACATATATATGAATATTTTTTTTTATAACTCTGCATATAAAAGTATTGGAAAAGTAAAAAAAAGGTTTCATAAGCATGGATGGGTGGAACTAGGTGGGGGAGGGGGGGGGGGGGGGGGGGGTTCCTCAGGGAGTGCTATACTTTTTAAAATTATATTAATATATTATACAAAATAAAAATAATATAATATTTTCTTATGAATTACGACAAAAGGTTTATAAAATATACTTTGTTCCTTGCGTAAGGAAATTAGTTTTTTAACATTCACTTTGTTTTACCGTTATAGCACTTAGGGTATTTATTAAGCTTGATCCCCTTGTTCTCTCTCAGGAAGAGAATAATTGCTTTGCACAATCGGGAAAGAATCATAAGTAATTAAAGATTACAAGGTCTTAAGAGGGCATCCATGTGAAAACCATGCACCCTGAAAAAATGAGTCTACATGGTACATCTCAGATTTTGTTCATATTTTGCACATATGTTACTATTGGCCTGGCATTAGACTTGGTAGAATATTTTGGAAAAATTCCAAAAACTGTAAGAGATATGGGGGTCAGTACGAACTGTCTCGGTTTGAGGGGTATTTCCACTATGTATTTTTAGTCATGTTTACAGAATATTTTTGAACAAACCATATAAGCTATATACACAAAACGTTTCTACAGCATAAACACGACCAATTGCAATTTAATTATGATATAAGTGCCAACAAATATTCAGTATTCAAGGAGTAAGGCTTTCATGTACAAGTGACTTCCGAAATTATTTTTCAAAAAGTCAAATTTTAGGGTAAAATGACATTCGAATACTATCGATGCGGCGAAATTGTAGAAGATGAGAGAGTTATTATTTTGTAGATCAGTCATTTGGAAATACAACTGGGGACTAAAAAGTTTGTAAAGTTTATTCAGCTTAGGAGCAGTGAGGCCAAAGTAACATACTCCCAACGCCCGGGTCCAACGTAAATAAACAATCAACGCCAGATGCAATCTGTATCGTGTGCAGAATAACGGGACAAATAACGGACAGGAATGAGAAACATAGCCCTAAAATAACTGGGTGATAAATTGATTTGTCACTTATGCCTATGGTTTTGCAATAAACAACAACTAATTAACAATCAACTTCAAAATAAGAGAAATTAGTAATACGAAGGATGAATCAGCGATAAATGCATACCTGATTCTAGCCTTATTTGTGCTCTCCTCCCCAGCTCTGTCATTGTCTCGAAGCCACAACTTACGATAACTATCTTCTTGTCGATTTTACACCGAAAGAACATTTACCCATTCCGGTTATAGTTTATACAGATGGCTTTGTAGCATCCGCCATTTTATTTAGGACTAGAACCCAGTCTGCTGTTGTGCACCACAGGTAGCCCGAACACATATGTGTACATTCCATGTGGAATATTGGAAGAAAAAACTCTCTACCGTTGAATCAGCCTTTCCTTTCTTGTCTATTTATATATATATATATTGCTGATCAGATCCCTACACGCTAGGAGATCCGGTGTTTTTTCATTTCGTCTGTGGTGCCCAACATATACCAGAGTGGGTAATTTATATTGAAATATTTATGAATCTCATGAAACAGAACTGAAAATAATCATGATGCACTACTTAATACATCTACATAATTTCGTTTGCAAAACTTTAATTTTTTTCAAGCTGATTATAGGTTAAAATTACCCATGATGCACCTGATATATGTAACTGTTATGGGGTCAAATGTTTGCATACATTCATACACAAGGTCACAACAATGAATTATAAATGATTTCTAACATCCCGTGCATATATCCTGTATATTCACACGACCCACATACGGCCATCCCAATAAAATGTTCCGTTTCCAATCGCCAGACCGACCCAATTTTTTTTGGAAAAGTTAACAAAAATACAAAGCTTGACATCGACCCAATTTTTGGGAAAAGTTTAAAAAAAATATTTGAAAAACATACTTTCAACTACACCTCTTTTCCTAGCTCTCTACGTATTTGCATTTTATTGGGATGGCCTAATCAGCTGTGTCGGTGCCGAACTAGAGCGCAGTGCCATCCTGGAAAGCGAAGTTCAGAAATGTCTGACGTATGTTGCTATTGTTACAAACTATCTTAGAAAAGGGTTCAGAAAACATCTGGGTGAAGGATGAAACATATTGTGTGGATCGTGACAGACTTTATCCAGACCTGAATTACGCTGGATTTACATATACATGTATGTGCGGGGCGCTTGTTCAGACACACGGTAAGCCACGCAGTTTACAAGCATGAGTAGTTATGTTAGTTATCTTCCCATTAATGCGGCTGACCAACAAGCACTGAGGGTGGTCACTGCCAGATATTTGTTTAACGTCCAAAGTGGTTCCTTAGCGTCCTGTGATACACAGCTGCTGATGAATACGAGCGTCGTGAGATGCAATCTCGTTCCCAGAGCCCGCGATCATTTGACCAGCGCCAAGATACTGGCCAAAAGATCGCGGGTTATGAGAACGAGATTGCGTGAGACGGGACCGCCATTTTACGCGATCATCCGATCGAGGCACGAGGGATCGAAAAGGCGTAGGCGCGAACACTGCGCTTCTCTGTTTCTCTTAATGTTGCCTGGGTGGCTAATTGAACGAGCAGGAAGCATACAAATGTTTTGCTGCACGGGTGGATATACGAGGAAACGTTGTTGCCGAAAAAAAACTAACGAATGCGCACTGTGTCAAATTGTCTTGCCGGTGGGGTCTGGGTTTGTGTTGCTAAGAAACACATATGCTGTGTGTCACTGGAGCCTAGTAAACATTGTTTTCCTCCATAGCCAATTTTCCCGCGGACTTTGACTCGTTTTTACAGACAAATGTATGGAAAACTAAATCCACGATTGCATGCTTCCCAGCACAGCTACATCCCTCAAATTTCGATCAATTAATCTTTTACCTGGTATCTTAAGTTTGTATCTGAAGAATATTTCAGAAATTCGATTTTACGGATTTTATTTGTCATCGGATTCCCATACAAACACTGTATTTCGCGCCATGTGTACAACCCTTTCAAAATGTCGGAATTATAATAAACCGCGAACTGGTCTATTACCTTAAAACTGTAAAGAAATACGTTATTCTTTGTGTACGAGGTTTGTAGTTTCTCAGCTGTAGGATGTCCGGTGTCCGCGGGGAACAGGATATCAGGACACGCGACTTGTCCCTTTACGTCTGCGAGCGGGCGAGGCGCGCGGCGTGATTTTTTTTTCACTTGTGTGGGTTGTTCTTTTATCTTTTGTTTTCCATATTGTTTTTTTTTTATGCAACGAGCTCCGCTATAAAGAGATACGAGGACGACAGTAACAAATCGCATACAAGTGTATCACAGGCAGCTTTAAGCAGAGAGTGAGCCATTATGCACTAGTCTAAATCAACCCCCCCCCCCCCTCCCCCTCCCACCCTGTCCCGGGTTGGGGGAGGAGGAGGGGGGGGGGGGGGGGGTGTTACTTTGACTAGTGCATTACCTAAAATCAAAAATGAATAAAATACCCTAGACAGTACAGTACAGGTGAAATTTTTATAGATTTTATGATAATTTACTTGACACGCGCCATCAACAACATCCGCGCCAAGTGCCAAGGCATTTCATACAATTCTTGGTAAGGGGGTCGGGACATGCCTTCAACGGTAATATAGTTGTTTTTCCCTGGTAACGCCGAGAAGATATGCCACATTCCCTCGTTGAATATACACAAAATGAGCACTTGATCAAGTCCAAATCCATCTCGTGGATAGGGCGGGAAATACACGTGCAGACGTTACACGCAGTTCCTGTCACGCAATTCTTGAGATATCATTATATCACTGAAGTGATTGCATCTATTTCGGTGATACCACATTTGATTTCATGGATTATACACACATTTTGGTATTTCAACGGAACGAACAGAATATTATGCACAAGATTGAAACAAATTGAGTCCGTAACAAGGTAGTAACGACATCAGAATGGCTTCCCGTTGCTGAATCTACGTAAACGGTTCTAAGTTGGCCAACTATTCGATGAGCATATAATAAAGGGCTTCCAAGAAAACGAAACCATTAGTTTTTTTTTTATTATGAAAAGAAAACATCGTTTCTTTACAGAATAAAAACTAAAAACTTGAATAGAGAATCGGCTGAAGAACCTAAATACGACTGTACGTGCATTTCTACTTGTCACTCATTCACCCCGCTACAGAGGCTCGCAAAATTCAGAGTGACTCGCCGGATTAGAAGCTGTATTTAAAGCGTAGCGTAGTTTGAAATCCTCTATATATCATATTCAAAGAAAATTCATTGTCTTTGATCCAATCAAACAATTTTAAACGAAGATACTGCCATAAACTATGAGTACCTATTTTTCAGCTTTGACTCCGTCAAACTCGACAATAATTCAGTCACTTTAGACATCTGCATATCGGGTGATGGACTTGGTCACCCTTCAAAACTAAAATAATATTGAAAATGAATGTGCATTCGAATTCTTAAAGCAATTATTGGCAGAAAATCTGTGAAGTTCACCGTATTTTCGATTTTAATCGGAAAAAAATCGCCGTGTCGCCATATCGTCGTTTGTTTAATAACTGAACATTGCGGATTTTGAGAGTGCGTAATCTCTAACCCAGCATTAACTTTACAGAGATTTTTTTTACCAGATGCAAAGATCTATTGTAAGTCAATCTAGGAATATTTCTAAATTCAAAGAAAAGAAGGCCGCAACTCTGCAAACGGCCATTGCCAGACAGCATTTATCGGGTTTTAAAAAGACCTATTAAAGTAGCGTTAAATAAAAATTCGACAGAAGCGACAAAATATAAATAAAATTAGTTGATTTTGGTTTTAATATGCTGACGGGACTTAGTACTAAAGCAGGTAAAAAATATTATCTTTCTACTTAAAATCATTTGCGATTGCGACATGTTACAACATAAGGTATATTTTGCTCTGATTTTGAGCATTTCAGGGGGTCAAACAGTTTGATTGTCATATCTCAAAGGCCTTTTACATTTCAGCCAAACTATTTCACATGGGACATTAGCTAGTTAAGATATAAATGTGTGCCAAGTTTAAAGGAAATCGGAGAGGTGCACTGTAGACTCGTCTGCATGGTTTTCACATGGACCCTCTCTTAATTTTTTTAATAAGGAAACTTAAAATTCTCACCTTTCAACTTGCAGCTTTTCGGTTGATGTCCGGAACTGAACGCAAAGAAACTAGGTATCGCAACCCGAACAAAATTGCACTATTCAGGAAACAAGAGTTTCCGAGATTTTTCAAACCCCTTCTTATTCAGCTCCATTTAGAAATCCAGTTTAGTAAGAATACTGAAAATCCGCCCACGATCCGACTGCAAAAGCCGGTGCCGAATTCGTAATAATACTTCTGTGAACTATTAGCCACCCACTGCGTATTATTTCTTACTGACCCACTCCTCCCGTTATTATGGCAATATCACGTGGTTTCTTGAATTACGTTTTCATAGTTGTCAAAATTTTACTAGCACCACCCCGACAACAATTTCCTTTCCCCAAGTCCGCCATCTTTGTCCGCCATCTTGGATTGGGCGCGCAAGGCCTCATGGTAAAGTTGCTCACTGATCTGAACTGGGGCCCAAAAAAAACATTTTGCCCCCGTCGGTTTCACGAAACCGTGGATAAGGTCTAAATACCGGCCTTTATCAGCTAAACCAGTCTAACTAGCGATCGTGGTAGTCTTAGCACAGGCAATCTATCTAGCCACCCCAGTGTTCGTAACACAGGCAATCTATCTAGTCACCCCAGTGCTCTTAAAACAGGCAATCTATCTAGTCACCCCGGTGCTCTTAGCACAGGCAATCTATCTAGTCACCCCGGTGCTCTTAGCACAGGCAATCTATCTAGATCTAGTCGCCCCAGTGCTCGTAACACAGGCAATCTATCTAGTCACCCCAGTGCTCGTAACACAGGCAATCTATTTAGTCACCCCAGTGCTCTTAAAACAGGCAATCTATCTAGTCACCCCGGTGCTCTTAGCACAGGCAATCTATCTAGTCACCCCGGTGCTCTTAGCACAGGCAATCTATCTAGATCTAGTCACCCCAGTGCTCGTAACACAGGCAATCTATCTAGTCACCCCAGTGCTCGTAACACAGGCAATCTATTTAGTCACCGCAGTGCTCGTAACACAGGCAATCTATCTAGTCACCCCAGTGCTCGTAACACAGGCAATCTATCTAGTCACCCCAGTGCTCGTAACACAGGCAATCTATCTAGTCACCCCAGTGCTCGTAACACAGGCAATCTATCTAGTCACCCCAGTGCTCGTAACACAGGCAATCTATCTAGTCACCCAAGTGCTCTGAACACTGGCAATCTATCTAGTCACCCCAGTGCTCGTAACACAGGCAATATATCTAGTTACCCCAGTGCTCGTAACACAGGCAATATATCTAGTCACCCCAGTGTTCTTAACACAGGCAATCTATCTCACGCCGGGCACGAATAACCGTAAAAACGGCGGGGTTGAGTGTAACATAAAACGTAAAAGTAACGCCATTTCCTTACTTCTACTCTAAATTTGACGAAATGTTGGCAGGTTGGTAACAAAGTAAGACTACATTGTTCAGGACAATTGTTTCTGTATTGTGACGTTGTTGTGACGTCATAAGGGATGCCTCCTTTTTTGGTGAAAATTAACCTTTAAAACATGTTTCAAAAATATTACATCATCAGAACGCTTTTATGAAATATATTAATTAGCTGAAAATTTGAACTTTCTACGATAAACATATTCAAAGTTATGGACGATTTACTGTTTTTATGACGTCATTATTAGTGACGTCATACTTCAAGCTTAAATCAGATTGCAGACTATAAAAATATTATTAAAGAGAATACTATAACTTGTGAGTGTTAGCCAAATGCATTTCATTGATAAAATTCCAAAAACATTGAACTGGCTATTTACTGAGGGTACACAAATATCGTTATGACGTCATAATGACGTATACGAAAAATGGGGCTTCAATTCTAAGCTGTTATACTCAAAAAATCAAAATTCTAAAAAGAACACGTTGTTACTACTAAAGAGCTCTATTATTGTGCAAAATATGATGCACCAGTATTTCGAACTGTAAAAGTTAAAACAAGCGACATTTTCATAAATGGTTTTATGCTATTCATTTCCCGCCAATTTTTGGCGGGAAAATTACCAAAATTCAAACTTTAATAACTTTCGTTTACTTCAACCGATCGATACCGGGTTTTCGATTATTTCATTCTCATGAACAAGAGATTTTAAAAAGATATAATAAAACGTTTTTACAGGTAATAAAAATTTATAAGAAACCTATTAGAAAAGGATATATGACGTCATTGTGACGTCATAATGATGGCTATATTAGCTTAACTTATCAGACTATGTTTTGTTTACACTCCTTTATACACCTACCAAAATTCATTCTTCTATGTCGAAAACTTTTAAATATATATAAAACCCGCCGTTTTTACGATCATTTGTGCCCGGCGTGTCTAGTCACCCCAGTGCTCGTAACACAGGCAATCTATCTAGTCACCCCAGTGCTCTTAACACAGGCAATCTATCTAGTCACCCCAGTGCTCGTAACACTGGCAATCTATCTTGTTATCCCGGTGCTCTGAACACAGGTAATTCTCCCCCTTTTTTTCAAAAATCGATCGGCCCTTTATCGGATGAAACAATGTATCGCTCAGAATAATGATGTCTCTTAATTTCAGCAAGTTTTACTCCAACTTAACTCCACAGCTTCCTGAACCATCATCACCTGAGATGCTATAAAAAATGATATGTTGGGTTCTACAATGGCAATATATAAAAACACAAATACACATAATAGAGATACACATGCAATGACACATTATACTAAAATAGAATAAAAATATTATCTATGCTTCAAAAACTCATGAATAATTAATGAGCATTTTGTCCAATCAGATGAAGCAAATCAGTCACGTGCATGCTCCTTTATACCTGATAAAAGCTCATCATTCTAAAAGGCCCGCGGAGGGATTTGAATTCTGTCCCAGAGAGAAACGGGGTTAATGATTGAGACAATGGAATTTCTATTGATGCTTCAGCTTTCTCATTGAATTGCTAATTAGGATGAACGTTTTATATAAAGAATACTAATGAACATGAAATTTTATATAAAGTTTCATCCTAATTAAGAATTCACTGATAAAGACCCAAAGATAGCAAAAAGTACACGGAACATAAGGTACCTAGATAATAAATTTTGCACTAAATTTACTAGCATCAGCAGACTACCGAGATACACAGATAATATTTTTAAAATGAAGTTATCCAACTACCAATACTTGTTTACCGAGCCACTGTTTAGTTCCAATTATTAAACCAAACTCAAAGCCGTAAAATAATAAAAACGTGCATTAACAATTTAGAGTCTGCCGTCATGTCAGTCACATCGCTTTCCAAGTCTTGAACTTTATCGAGGTAAAACACGACACCAAATCCTTCAAGTGCAGGTTCTTCTTGCATTGCGAAACGCCGCTTCAAACAACATAGTATGGTAATTTCTTCATGTCATTCCCTTGAGATGTTCGTAATTGCAGGCGGTGATTACTCGAATATTTTGCATGGCGTTGTGAATACAAAGGTTCAATGGTTCATTAAGTAACCATTCCCTTGAGATGCGCGTCTTTCTGTCATTGCATTCTTAAAGCGTTTTTGAAGCCGTTTAAAACACTCACAGCACGTGTTTTATCAAGTCTAAAAATTCTCGGGCTTCGCCCTCCAATTTTTAAACTTGATAAAACACTGCTGTTCGTGTTTTAAACAGTACATGACAGTACATTTACATGTAAATGATTGTGAGAGTTTGAGAGGAAATTAAAAAGATTAAGTAAATTTCCATGATTGAGGAAAAATTGATAATCCCGACTGATGATTTGTTCAACAGGCCGGTTTAAAATCTACGTAACCACTTAATAATATATAACTTCAAACAAAATAATTTGTAACACGCTGGCAGCGATGGGTGCTTTCGTTTCCTTTCTTTCTCCTGAATGCGATGAGTCTTCAAGGTTAACGTTACCTTTTTCTCTGATTCACCTATCACAGCGGACCGCGTGAGGTCGAAGGAGTTCATCGCGTCAATTATTACTTGCTTAGTGAACTCGGATGAGGCCAAAAACCCTTGATATGATCCCAAGAAGACTACTGCTACTTTAGTAGCCCACAACAGAGTCCAAACAGAGTAATGGCGTACATGATCTTCTTCGGTGTTTCTTCTTTCCGGCCAGAACTAATTCGAATGGAGCGCATTCACCACTGATTTTCCCGCCACAAATCTGATACTTTCACTTGGCAAATCTCGTTCGAGAACCGTTCAAAAGCCTTGTTCTTGACAAATCTTCTCACTTTACGATCACAATGGCTGTTTGACAGAGCGTACCACATCTTAAGGTTACCGTGCAGGTTCGCGGGTGTCTCTCGTTAAAAATCTCTTGCTCGCGTGGTTTTAGGGAAATCTACATAAACCTATATACCATTTTAAAGCTTATAAACCATAGAATGAGCCTGCGTAATGTTTTTATGAAAATTTTAAAATCGGTAAGAACGGTGAACCTAGAAACGCAAAACAGGTAGTGTTTATAAAGACGAATTACCAGGCCACGCGTTGGCGCGTATGGCCGATTTAACTGCATAATGTCAATCAGCACATAGCAGCCTTCAAAACGGGTGTGCGGGTTTTTTGACATTTTGCTTTGTTCAAATGCAAATTTAAATCAAAGTTGGAGCTTCAAAAAATGCCCTTGTCATTTTACATCCGACAGCATAACTAAAGAATCTTTTCAAATTTCAAAAAAGCCGCACACCTTTTTTTCTCAGTTCAATATGTGATGAAGCTCTCTGCCAAATTTCAATGAATTATGTCGAAAGCCCGAGCTCCATAATTCGTTCAAAGATAGAGAATACGCAAGAACTTCTAATGAGCTAACACCTCATTAGTCCATCTGTCAATACTGCGATACCGCCATCCAATGAGATGCGAGAACCCCGTGGTGGTCTCGACAAAGGGTTCGGAGATTCGCGGGAAACCGTAATAGGGATACACAACCCTGGCCACGCGCTCTGTAGTGTTCGGACAGAAAACCAAACTTATGATGCCGAAACGCAGAACGAAAACACAAGCTAAACCAAGTACCGCCAACGAAAAGAGAAGAAAGACAAAAAGACCCATGGCGAAATCCTGTAAAACAATATGCAAATAGTTCGAAGCAAGTTCCCGGATGTGGTTCCCGCGAAAAAGTTCGATGGGCGCTTTTCACATAATAGGATTACCACACGCTGGCTATGTATTTGCTTTTCCGAGAAAACACATTTCTTTCAATATCTCGCGAAGTTTTTATTGTATTGGATTAGTTTTTGTTTCATATTGTAGAATATTCACTTAGTAAAACGTCAGGATAAAAATAAAATTAAATAAAAACCGCTACACGAACCTGTACGGTAACCTTAAGTTTGCCAAGTGAAGCTCCAAAAACCCTTTTAAGTGGAAAGGTCTCAGCGTTCGCGTCCTCCATGATCGCATGCGTTTGGCGTCGACGGCTAGAATATAATTTCTGCCTCCAATTTCATCTCTCCACAGGAATCATACCTGCAAAATCTTCGAAAGTGTTTATGTTATATTAAATAAAGTGGTGACAACACTGAAACCACAAAATGTCAAAATCGTAATTCGATTGTGAGACGTCATAGTCTTCACGCTGAGAAATCCTAAGTCGGGTTAAGCTCCTCATGTTTGAAGACATACGGTATTTCGCGAAGTGTAGTATCTTCGGGACAGCCTGTGCTGTACTACCTCGCGAAGCAAGAAGGGGGAAAGTATGCACCCAAACGTGGATTCGTACGTGAAGAGCTACAAGTCGTACCTAGGGATACTGAACTGCCACCAAAAGGAATTCTGTTCGTATCCAGACGCTAGACAGCGTACTCTATAGGCTCGGTGTGGATACCATCGGGCAGAACGTATCTTTTGTCGTAGTAAGCTGAGAGCCCAAGTTTCTGCTGTGCATAAGTTGCCATACCTTCTGGCATTAGACGGAAGCCTCGGTTTTCCGCCATGTCAATACTACCCTGGAGTGCTGCTTCGAATCGAGCCCACGAAACGTCGTTGTGCCGCCTAGACATACCTTTGGTGGAATATTTCCTGATGCCGCCCACATCGACATAGTAGGCTTTCGAGCATAGGGCAATGGCGCGCTGTCCTTCGAATTCGAGTTTGAAGAGACCTGGTGTACGACTGCTCCACTTATCCCAAGCTAGCCACTCTTTTCTGTGGGCTGCGAAATCCTCGCGTAGATTAGGTCGTACGACTTCGTCGATGCTGTTTCCAGAGATGGCAATGTACGCGCTGTCCGTATCCATCTGTATGTATTCGAAATCCTTGCGATCGATGTACTTATCAAGGAAGTCGTAGTAGAACTCGAGCATGCGAAGTTTGGCAAGCTGATATACCGCGATACCTACTTGGAAAGGGCGTTTGATTCGGATCTGGTTCTTTCTACTCTCGAGTTCGTATGCCTCACCAACCTCTTCCAGGTCTTCGAACCAAACACTTCGCAACACTTTGTCCACAACCTTCTCGTCTTTGGTATAGGCGACATTAGGTTGTCGCTCCAAAGCCTCAATCAATTTCCCATAGGCGCTATTTCCAAGTAGCTTGAACACATCTGCCAGCAAAGCTTTACTTTTGTCTACATCTCCTGTCCTTCGCGCTTCAGTGACTTGGTCCACAAACCATTCGAAGATTTCTTCGGGTACGTAGTCTATCGTGCGGTAGACAGCAGTGATCTCCGCTCTATGGTCTAGATACCAAAGTAGAAGAGGAGCATAGAGTAGCAACTTCTTTCCAGAGAGACTTCCAACTAGCTTCTTTTCCTCGCCGCGCTTTCTACCCGTCTTCTCAAGGTAGGCCAACATTTGTGGAGGAATTGCTTCCTTGGGGATTTTCTTGTTGTAGAAGAAGGGGGGCATCTCCTCAAATTCCTTCCACAATTCTTTTGGTATCTCGATGTCTACCTCCGCATATCCAAACCACGCATCGTTTCGTAGACGTTCGACAAGACCTTCGACGGCTGGACCTGGCTCATCATAGTGAACGACCTTTTCTTTTTCACAAGGCATTTCTAGGGCCATAGTAGAAAGATATAGGGCATTGGCATCGTATCCAAGAATCTTGCGACAAATTTTAGTTCCTCCCTGATGACTGCGAATCCTAGTCACTCCCGCTTCGTGGCGTCTGGTGAACACTATACTTGGTCCTCCTACGATTGCACCTTTGAGCATATGATAGGCTTCCTCGCATGGAGCATACAACTCGGCTCCACGTTCTACGCTACCTCGAAGTAGAAACTGTAATGAAACTCCTGGAATAGATACTGCGTCTTTTAACATATCTACACCCTTATCATGGTAGAAATTACGCATCTTCTCGAGAGCCTCTAGGAATGGAATTACATCCAAGTTGTTATAGTATCGTAGCCAGTCTGCAAAGATCTTCATTCCCTTATCGTGGAAGGTACGCTTACAATCATCGAACTCTTCCCTAGATAGTAGGTGTTGCCCTTTTAGCTTTGATCCCCACTCTCGATAATCAGGCAATCCGATGTCATCCAATTTGTCTGGAGAATCAAACCACTCGTATGGGAAGAAACTCTTTTGCAACTCACATCCATATGCAGTGATCCAACGTTCATAGGAAGTACCTGGTCCAAGATAATTCATCACATCGAGGAAACGAAATTCGGGAGCTTTCTTTGCTACTCTGACTTTCTTGCATGTGTCAGAAATGGATTCCACGAAATAGTTTCTGATCAAATTCAAATCATATCGACCGGAGTTCAATCCTAGTACAGGAACTTGGTTGGTCCATTCGTCGATCTTCATTTGTCGTTCTTTCGATAGGGTGTCGAAAGAGAATTCGAGTGTCCTAGGACAGAACCGTTCTGCAACGACTTCTCGGATTATCTTTGCTCTTTGCTGGAGTTCTTCGACAAAGGCAGCTATGAGTTCCTTTGGATCAACTCGACAGAGGAAAGTTGGTGTGCGGTTGTACGTGTCGGCAATTGATACTGATATGGGAACATGTACGTTTTCGATGGTCAGGTGGTCCGTTGGTTGTCGCCCTTTTGTTGTGTCGAGATAGGCTTCGAAGTCGTATACTATAGCGTGTGGATAAGCAGTTTGTATTGGAGTTGGAACCGGCTCATTTGTCTTCTTCGTGGAGCAACCCCAAGCCTCCACTACTGCATAGCCGGCCTTTCGAAACTTCGCTGTCCTTTCGCAGGTTTTACGGTATAGAGCTCTATCTCGAGGGAAGCATTTTGGGCAGCCGTGGTAGTAACATCCATGGAATTGGAAGATGGTTTTGGAAAGAGGTTCGTAGCCATCAACAGCTGCTCCTTCGATCCAACGCTCTCCACCGTGTCCACAAGCCGCGTGATGGATGTGCTTCTGGAGTCTCTCAGATTCGCGTTTCAACCAGCGTAGAGCGGCTTTGCTAGCTTTGTTAGAGTCGCTCTCTGGCCAGAATGCTTTTTCATATGCTGACTGAGGTACTGTGATTACTTTTCCAGGGCAAACGATCTTTGTTTCACCGCGACTACAACGATCTGCATGTCGTTGAAGGCTGCCAACCTGTGTGAACCGTTGCTTACAATCGTTACATACGTAGGTGTGCCCTAGTTTGCCAGCGTTCTTGATATAGAAGGCGTGCCCGTCGTATATACCTATTATCATCACGTGATTGTAGTGGGCTGCATGTCGCGTCAGGTGCCAAGCGCCATCCTCCGTAGGTTCGTACACCCGAATGCCAATCCCGAAGTGTAACTCAACTTTATCCAGCTGGTCTAAAGAAGTTTTGGGAACATCTGATGTAGGCGCTACAAGGTGATAGAAATCCTGGGCGTGCTCTCGAGCTGCGATGGAACACCTGTCTGCTCGTGCCCCTTTATATACAGCAAGGCAGCGCCACAGGCATAGGTTGTCACCGTATTGATCAAGGGCAATCATTCCTTTTTTCTGACGAAGCCAATTGGGAAGGGGGCCTGTTCCCAACAATGGCTGGCGATCGAGCACGACTTTGACATCTACGTGGATCCAACGTACGAATGCCCACTGAGTATTTGGACGATCGATGTTGTCGGGGTTCAAACGAGCTATCTCTTTGTCGTTGATCCACTTCTCTGCATCACCTAGGACATTCACCCATGGAGAGCCTGGGACTGTCTTGGAGAAGAGCATCACACGCCCATCGTTAACATTGCGAATGCGATAGGAGTAACCATAACGTAGATAAAAGCTCGTTTCTACATTTGCAGTCAACTTTCCTACGATCCTAGGCGTTAAATCGCCTGCCACACCTTGGAAGAAGCGCCATCGGATAGTGCGCCTACCTTTCTCCTCTCCCTCAAGCATACCATCTCTCTCATTTAGAATAGTGGCTGCCTCTCGAGCTAGACTCCGTTCCAATGGCTCACTACGAGGCTTTTGTTGGAACCTCCGGATAGCTCGTCGCATATGAGGCAAACGCTCTAGAGGGTTCCCTATAGCCCGTTCTTCGACAGCTTTTGCCCTTAGGCTTGTCGCAACCTCCTCGTCCAACTGTTTGGTTTCACGCGAGCGTTGTGCACGTTTGTGTGGATTTTCAGGATCGCCTCGAAGAGCTGGGAACCTACCTGTTTGGTCAGCTCGTTCGATTCTCTTCTGCCGTTCAGTGGCACGAACCTCAGATATTGCCTGAACGAGCCTTGCTTTGTTGAGCCTCGAGATACCTCGCAGACCAAATTGCTTTGCTTGCCTGCGTGCTTCTTCGAGGGTCACCATTCTTCTTTGGTAATACCTATATATATATATATCAATCTCAATCGTCGTGTGATATATACCTTATGGTAGCGTATCTCTAATATATGTTGAGTTGTTAGAACCTTAATCTCGATCGTCATGTGATATATATACCTTATGATAGACCCGTGAATTGTTAAAAACCTCTAGTAGTATAGCCGGTAGTAAAATGATACTACCTTGTTTTTTCTTTTCAACAAACATTCGATGGCCCCGACAATGAGGGAGGGTGCCATCGAATGTTTGTTGGAAAAAAAATACAAGGTGGTATCATTTTACTACCGGCTATACTACTTAAGAGGTTTGATTAGCAAGGACTAGTTTAAAATAGCATATTATTACAATGTGATTATGTATTGGCTAGGTTATGTGCAAGTTATGTAAAGTCCCCATTTAAGTACTTTAACGAGACCGTTTGGAAATATTAGATATATAGTTGCGTTATTGCATGATATAGCAATCAGTTTTAGGCATAACGACGGGTTAATAAAATATGCTTAAATACTGGTTCACATTAAAGAGTTTAGAGCAATGTTAATAACATATAATTTACATGTGAAAAGCTTTATATTCAGGGCACTGTTTGAATTCGTTATGTTAAACTGGAAGGGTTTAGTTATGGCATTGTTTAGATCCGATTAGAGTCAGTTAAAAGGTATGATTTACATGGACTAGTTTAAAGATACTGAACATATTATTAGAGTATTATATATGTACAAACATGTTTAAAATTCTGGTTTATACATGTATTAAAGCGTTTAGAGCAGTATGCAGTTTAAAAGATAAATTATTTTATAAAACCGTTAAATTTAGATACAAGGTGTTGAGACTTTAGTGTTAATAACATATAATTTACATGTATAAAATTGTTTTTATATCCAAGAGGCACTGTTTGAATAAGTTATGTTTAACTGTAGTGTCAAAATAATTGTACATCAACGATTTAGTTATGGCATTGTTTATATGATTAGAGTCAACTGGTTAAAAGGTTTGATTTACATGGACCGGCTTAAGTTTAAAGTAGCATATTATTAGAGTATCATGTATTTTATTTATTTTGTCTTAAATTTTTTATATTTCACGTTTGTAGTGGGCTAGCTGCCGATCAGTCAAGTTGTACTTAGTAATTTTTAGGGTTGTTAAAGAGAAAATTATATTGTTTTGTTTGGGTTTTTAACTGGTAACATGTTTATGTAGTCTTTATGTTTTAGGTTGAGATTTATATATGTAGTATTGATTACTCCACTTAGTCATACTATAGCCTTATGTTTTTATGACACAATTAAGCACCCTTTACTGGTTGTTTCTGAAGTTAGATGTTTCATTCAAAATTATTATGATAAATTCAAATCGGCCTATATTCGTATTTGTTACACGTTGTTTCCTGTTTCACAGCATGTTAGGAATTTTACAAACAGTCATTGTCTAGTTCAGGCTTAAGTCAAAAGTATTAACTCTCAATCTAAACTAAACACACATGGTTTTAAATTTTAACCGGGCTTGATCCATAACCTATTGACTTTGTAGATGGCCGTATATTTGTCATTTTTAGATACATGTCATGTTCTACGCCATACCACAGATTCCGATTTCTTGTATTATATATTATATATGTTCAACTTATTGACTTTGTAGATGACCGTATAATTGGCTTTTTTTTTAACATGTCATGTTATACGCCATACCATACCATATGTAGGGTCAACTCATGGCGCCTTTAGGTTTGAAACATATGATTGTTCAGTAACTAAATTCAACCTCAGTTTAATTTCGGCCCTCAGTTCATTTTAACATTGTCAAAATCGTCATTTTTTGGCCACTAAACAACCCTGTTTACCTTTTGACCCCTGACGAGAAGGGTTAAACAGCCAGTCTTTCGTATTCTCCACTCGTTATTAAAATTCCAAATGAGCTCATTTGATTACCCCACTTAGTCATACCATAGCTTTACACAATTAAGCGCCCTTTACCGGTTGTTTCTGAAGTTACATGTCACGTTATACACCATTCCGGTTTCTTGTATTATATATGTTCAACATATTGACTTTGTAGATGACCGTATAATTGTCATTTTTATTTAACATGTCATGTTATACGCCATACCATATTTATTTATTAAATTGAATACTGCTCTAAACGCATACTACTCGAGCCTCTTAGCCACGGTTTTTTAGTTACCTACCATACCCGCCTTTCTAGCATCTATCGTCGCCTACCCCCACATCCGCACTTGTATCCTGTTACGAGCGAGCTCATTGGCTCCAACAAACAACGCATCATTTTAGGAAACATTCATCAAAACCGTTCGTGAGCGCGCAGACTTTTATATTTCGGTCCTGGTCTTCTGTTCGTGTCTCGCCTTTTGTTTCCCCCTTTCTGCACATTAATCAGGTAAGATAATCATTTCGCTCACCATAACCTTTTAACTTATCGTTGCCAACTCAATAACGAATGGATACACAACGTAGACTGGGTATGTAGGGTCAACTCATGGCGCCTTTGGGTTTGAAACATAAAGTTGTTCGGTTGAAACGTAATTTATGGCTCTCTTGACAACTTTTGGCCTACTGCCATGCCAGCCTTGTGTTCACATACATTGTACCACAAGCTGCTCAGACTCCACGTATATTTACCGCTGATTAGTTTCATTTATAAGCGATCTCATAAGAGTTTATATATATTAATTGGTCCAGGGTTAGTCTCTTTTCCGATTCCTACGAAATAAATCTTCAAAAATAAAATATTGATACTAAATGACGTTGCATGTACGAGTGGTTTTTTGGCGATTTTGAGCCTTCTAAAACAGTTTATTCGGGCGGTTGGCCAGCGTATGTAAATATTTAGAAAGGTGGGCAACTCTAATTTATCGAATTCAAATTTATCACCGCCAAAAGGCCTCCTTAAGAACCAAAAAGCGCTGCATAAACCAGACCGACCAGAGGTTGAAAAACTGCCCGCCCCTCCCCACGTGAAAATAATATTTGCATACATTCCCTGACGTAAGGACGAGCGGAAGTATAATTTTGCGCTTGCGATTTGCATCGATTGGAGTTGGGGCGGGCAGCTTTTCAACCTCTCTGGTCGGTCTGGTTTGTGCATATCATTGGAAAAAAGTGTTTTTTGGTTCTTGAAGAGGCGTTTTGATGGTGATAAATTTTATGGATCTTTCTAAATCTCGGATCAGATTTTGCTGGATAACTATTTCCTCCTGTGCCGAAAGCTGAATAGTGAGCTATGAAGAAAAGTGCCGATTTGTGGGTGATATTTGAGGTAAGTCTGTGCTTTGGCGAGGTCGAGTTGCCCACCTTTCTGAGAGTAGACAAAACTGACTGACTCCCAGTCCATAGACTACCCAGATGGACTACCCAAAATACCTTTCTGGGCAAGTAACCGCTGTAAGGAGCTCGTAGAATACCTTGTGTGTGCTGTATCTCGTATAATATTCATGATTTGCCATCATTGTAGCTAATTTGAATAACCGACAGGCATTCCAAACTCTACTTGTGTATTTCGGGTTACCTGTGGTCATTACCGATTTGTTTCATTAGGCGATTAGAGACTACAACTACATCAACAGAGTGAAAGTACCACTCAATCAACTACATAAAGTATTGCTCTTTTATTTCTGAAAATATATGTTACATGTTATGAGGAAAACATTCAAAGTACGCATATATGAGCTCTTCTCGAGGTAATTTAACCCGAAATGCAAAAGTAGAGCTTGGAATGCCTGTGGTTATTCAAAATGGCTGCGGAACGATGGCAGATCACGAGTACCGGTACTATACGAGCTACAATACAAGCTACAGCACAACGAAAGTGTGATACAAGCTCCTTACAGCAGTTACTTGCCAGTGGTGGTATTTTTGGGAGTATAGTCCATTTGGGTAGTTCACTGGGTAGTCTATGGACTGGGGGTCAGTGTTTTGTCCACTCCCCACCTTTCTAAATATTTACACAGGCTAGCCAGCCGTCAAAACTTCGAGGCCTAATAAACTGCTTTAGAAGGCCCAAAATAGCCAAAACACTACTAAGTAAACACAACTTCATTAAGTATCAATCTTTTATTTTTGGAGATTTATTTCGTAGGAATCGGGAAAAAAGAATGACACGAAGTCAGTGGCGTAGGGAGGGGGCGGGTCACAGCGTCTTCACAAGTTAGGTTATTTTTAGAATGGTCACTTCCCGCTATTCTTTGGTTGCAATCATTACTAAGGGAATAAAATCACAAAAGCGTAGCAGCCATGTTGTTGGTATAACAAAAGTAGCTAATGAGGCATCTTTAATTTGTTCCGTCACTGTGCAACCACTAATTGGCAGGAAAAATAATCTAAAAATAGCCCAACTTGTGAAAACGCTGTGACAGCGAAATAGGAGATATGGACGCTCCTGGTAATTGGCTTCTGGTACGGCAGAAGAGCGACGTATGAATCAATTGGGTTCGACATGTTAAATTCGGTGCGGCAGATGAATTAGGTTTCATACGAGATTGTCTCCAGCAGGATTGACGTAATATTTTTGCAGCAGAAAAATAAGCCAATCAAGATGGGTGTTAATGCACGTTAATAGAGGTTTTGCACCACCACGTGATGGCAGCCATGTTGGTGGCCAGAACAATGAGATTTGTTCAATCATGTGAAAAATTAAATCTCAAAGGAATAACATTCTATTGTTCTGGCCACCAACATGGCTGCCATCACGTGGTGGTGCAAAACCTCTATACAGTATTTATTTACTGTAAATGTCATAACTTAATAAGCAAATATTTTCACTAGCTATTGATTCTGTAATAATTTACAAAGGATTCAATAAATTATTTTATATGTCTTGCTACATGATATACGGCAACAGTTCCTCAAATTCCTCTCTAGTCATATTTTTCGGAACCAGATCAACACTATACTTCCCCTCTTCCGTACTAACTTTTATCCACTTTTGTCTTATTTGCGCAGAGAAGAAATCATCAATAGTTGGCCGCGCTTCAGTATCTTCTACAAAGAGTTGCATTTCAAGCTCAAATCTGCCCGCATTAGATGTCGTATCTCCGGTGAGAGTCAAATTTCCGACATTACAATTATCACCGACATTGTTTGTTACGCTCGGGTTACTGGCGAATGTGAGATGCCCGGTGGGGCGTACTCTCCCTGCAGTACTCTCTTGTCTGCATGTCACACCCCCAGTAAGAATAGTGTCTCCTCCAGACTGTGACATCAGATGTGACGCCACCTCGTTATTTGTGGACTTACCTACGTCGAAACACAAACGTCCAGTGGGATTACATTCATCCGTTGGTGACCAGAGTCCATTTGGAGTTTTGTTCCCTGATGGTGCTGAGTACCCAGAGGTTTTCAGAACGTGTGCTGTTGGGCTACTTACGGGAGAATCTGATTCCCCGCAGTGACTAGAAAGGTCATCAGAACTGCAACTAACTCCAAGTTTTCTTTCTCTTGGAGTTATATTTATAAGACTTGTTTCTTTCAGGCTTTTAATCGGAAATTGAAACACTTGAGCTCTCTCATGCCATGACGGATTAATTGTCTTTGTTCGTCGTACACTCACTCTAGATGGATTACTGGTGGAGAATCCATCATACTGGTGTGTGTCATTTGCATTATCACTACCACTTGACATATGCACTTCACTAGTACTGCTTAAGAAGCGTTCTTGTAAATCCAAACAATCAATAGATTGTCCGCCGCCTCTATTACGTCTCTTCTTATGGAATTGCGGACAAGAGTTAGTTCCATAAAATTCATGAGTTTTTGTATTTTTAGTGGTGGAGAAATCATTTGAAGAATCGTCATTCCGTTCCTTATTTTCTGCTCTTCCACTGAGAGTATCCTTTCCTGTTGTAATCGATAACTTTCCCTGTAAAATTGGAGATATAGATCTTTTATAACCGTAGTTTTCTTCTGCATTGCTGCTTTCATTGATGTTTGCTTCTCCCACTTTTCGAGGGCGAGTCAACGTTGAGTAACTCAAATTAACGTTAGCATTATGGGTTTGTTCTGTTCTCGTACAGAAGTCATTATCTCTTTCAATATCGCCCTCATCACTAACAGCAGTTTTTCGAGATCTCTTAACAATTGTTCTGTCTAGATACCCGACTTTCAGCTCCTCCTGTGATTGATATTTGGCAACTTCTTCTGAAGCAATGGTAGCCCTATATTCGTCACTATTCTTTAGCAAGTCAACATCTTGCAACCGTAAATCGTTCGGCGTTAAGATGCCAACCTCAGTAGTTAATTCATAAGAGTATGCTTCCCCGAGATCCGATTCGGGACTTCTTCCGGTACTCTCCGAGTACATGGTCGAAGCCGAATATCCGAGATTGCTAGCATCTTGATGACCTATTTCCTGGTAACTAGGTATAGGAGGTACGTAATCCAACTCGGTGAACGTGGCATTCGAGCCAGGTATCTCAACTATGACGTCATGCGACGATCTCTTATGTTGATGATGTTTGGAAGGGAACTCATTTGATGTTGTTTGGGGATTATGTCTTTGGCCATGCGATGTAGCCGTTAATACTTCTTGCAGAGGCTCCACCTTTCCGAACTGACACCAAATCATAAAACAATCCTACAATAAAGATGTAATCAGTGTTATGTAAGATGCTAAAGGAACGGAGTCTTTAAGGAGTGCCAAATCCATTTTCAATCCTTTCCTACAATAATAATAATAATAATCTAAACTTATATAGCGCACTTTTCTAAAATTCAAAGGCGCTTCACAAAGAATTACAAACTAAATAATAAGTTAAATATGACAAGAGACTAAATATTTTAAAAACCTAGTAACTAAGTTAAACATGATTTAGACTAAACATATTCGAAAACTAAATATCATAGGCCTGTTGAAACAAAAATGTCTTAAGACGAGATTTAAAAATGTTCAATGATGGTGAGAGTTTGATGTTATCTGGTAAAGTGTTCCACAACCTGGGCGCTGCCACAGAGAAAGCTCTATCGCCATATGTTTTTGTTGTTTTACCACTGGGAATTTTTAGAAGAAATTTGTTTTTGGAACGTAGGTGTCTGGTGGGCACATATTTTTCTAACAAGTTCCTAAGATAAACCGGTGCAAGCGCGTTGAGTGCCTTAAAAGTAAGTAGCAAGATCTTAAACATAATGCGTTGAGTTACAGGAAACCAATGAAGTTCTATGAGTATATGAGTTACATGATCGAATTTTCTCTTACGCATGATTAACCGGGCAGCACAGTTGTGAACTAATTGAAGTTTCTGAACAAGAGTTTGCGGAAGGCCATAAAGCAGAGAATTACAGTGATCAAGCTTACAAGTAATAAATGCATGTACTAGCGTCTTGGTATTCTCAGCAGATAAGTAGTTCCTAATACGTGCAATGTTACGAATGTGAAAGAATGAAGCCTTGCAAATAGAAGCCACTTGGGATTGCAAATTCAAAGAATCATCAAATACTACGCCGATATTGCGAGCAGACTTAGAAGAAATAATAAGATCATTGCCTATATTAAGTGGCGGAAGTTGGATTTTAGGTCGAAACTGAGATCCTATTATTAGTAGTTCAGTTTTATCAGTGTTCAATTTTAGATTATTCAAAGACATCCAGGTGGTAATGTCATTGATACAAGCTTCGATCTTGGCTGCAATAGGAGATATTGTAGTTGAGTCTACGAATAGCAGTTTCAGCGGTATTGACCCAAACGCCTCACTTCAATGTAATGAAGCGCTATTCAAACTGTGTATCTAAATTAGTCGTGCTTGTTTAGGAGGGTGTTGGTGTCGTGTAAGAATGATGGTTTCAATGGCGCTTCATTACATTGAAGTGAGGCGTTCGGGTCAATACCGCTGAAACTGCTATTCGTAGACTCAACTACAATATCTCCTATTAAAGATTCCGGTGCTTGAGAGTCAAATGAGAGGTATACGTAAATTTGAGTGTCGGAAAGCTTTTTGGAAGTGCGTGTTGCAGAGCTAGGTATTATATGTTCATAGTTTTGGTGACATGATCGATACATTTGTATGCCCACGTACTATAAATAACAAAATAATAACTTTAGATCAAAGTTTGCCCCTCTCTGTCTTCTATTCAACAATCCTTTGATTTTACGCGGTCAGGTGATGGTACGTACTTCGCATTGTTAAATGGTATTGGCTTAATATGTCGGTTAATCCGAATTGTGCCCACTTACGTTTTGGTATTGCAAATCTATGAGAACTGATAACAAACCAAAAAACATACGTATTTTTGGCTTTCCTTGTCTCAATAGAAACCTAAAACTTGAAGAAAGAAAAGCTTACTTTGTCTCCCAGAACTCTTTTGGCAGCAAAGTAGATAATAAGACCCAGGGGTCCAATTGGTATCATCAGCACAGAAACGAGGCACAGTATGATTGTAGCCGAGTACAGGTCACAGTTATCTGTCAACGTAAAGGTAAGGAATGGGTAAGGATAACATAAGGGTAAGTGTAACATAAGGGTAAGTGTAACATAAGTGTAAGGGTAAGTGTAACGATAAGGGTAACATAAGGGTAAGTAAAAGGATAAGTGTAAGGGTAACATAAGGGTAAGTGTAACATAAGGGTAAGGGTAAGTGTAACGATAAGGGTAACAAGGGTAAGTGAAAGGATAAGTGTAAGGATAACATAAGGGTAAGTGTAACATAAGGGTAAGTGTAAAGGTAAGTGTAACGATAAGGGTAATGGTAACATAAGGGTAAGTGAAAGGGTAAGTGTAAGGGTAACATAAGGGTAAGCGTAAGAGTAAGGGCTAGGGCATGGGTATGGGTAAAGCAACCTTATCACTTTAACATCGGTAAACAGTCTTCAAAGACTGACCATCGAGGGACCTACTATTTAACGTCCTTATCCGAGAAGACGCGAAGGTCTAACGTTTTGCAGTTTACGTTTTATAAATTGTTTCACAAAGGCAGCATATTCTACTCGGGTTTGACTCTTGACCTGACCCCCGGATAAATCCATATCCAGTGGATAAGTGTAAACCTAACCAACTCCTTTTATCCACTGGATAGGGATTTATCGGGTGCTTGATAACGTTATCAGGGAACCCTTTAAACAACAGGAGGTCGAGGACTGTAGCTTACAGTAATCATGTAAATCACCCAGTACGAACATACAAATCAGTGTAGCTTTAAACCCTTGTCTTAGCCACTGACGGTTCTTATTCAATCAAATCCTCGAAAATAACATCAAAACCTGATTGTTAAAATCTGATTTCCGGAACCCGTGTTCCTTTCTGCGTGGTCAGCGCCAAGAAACAATTGGTCACCGCAGGCTGAAAACACGCGAGCTCCGGGAACAGGTTTGATTAGACTATTTTCAGTGGCCTTTAAACATTTCTTTTTCAACGACCTACTGCGCATACGCATCGGTTAATAAAGAGAGGGGCCTGGGAACCAGAACAGATTTATGCTAAATACTTACAGTCATCGTGTAATTCTGATCGACAATGCCTCTCGTACGTTGGTAACATGGGGAGTTCTTTTCCTATGAATCTGCAATTCATGTGGATCGAAAGAACACCGGAAATGACGCAGGCCATGGTGAAACATGTTACCTGTGAGAAAGGACAGAAAAATATCGGTTTTCAAGTGGCTGCATTATATATATATAATTCGTACACATCAGTCAGTTAATATTTTTTGACCAATTAGAACACTGTATAGCCTCCTGTAACAGCTGTTGTTGTGCAGCGCGTCCCTTATTGCTTCATTCAATACGCTAAGTAAACGACTAAACGTAAGGATGGCAGCCATCTTACTTGCCACAAGGACATGAGAACAATATCACCGGGAATGTTACCAGGTAAATATTAACAAAATACATAGTTATATGTTACCCGAATGAATTAAAGTATACAATGACTATATTTCATTATGTCTTCTTTCAATCTTCTCTGCTTTCTGTTTTAGTTTTGTATCCTGTCTTTTCAACGCTCTCCGTAAACCATGTTCATGTCACCTAAGCTGAAAGAGTAGATCTATAGGCTGAACCGAATCCAATAATTTATGTATTATTCAGTTTTCTAAACTTCTTAAAAATATATTGGCAGCGAGATACGAGCTGGTAATAGGCATTTTTTCAGGAAACGTCAAGTGCTGATATAAAAAGAGGTTATTACACGGAAAATTGTGTAATACGGCTGCGTATTTTTACGAGTGAGTTTTATTTTTTCGAGCCCGAAAGGCGAGAAAAAATAATATTGACGAGTAAAAATTCCCAGCCGTATTACACACTCTTCGTGTAATATATTGTTTATTATACGACGGCTAACGCGAACAAAAAAGATTTTTTTTCCGCTTACTTACTGCTCTGTAAGTAAGGCAATCAACTAGTTTAAATAACTTCATTTTTAATCTTACGAAATCGAGTTATTTTAACCTTATGTAAATATTTCTTAAATATGACATTCCTATTTTTCTTATTCGTCCCTGCAACATGGCTTTCATGTAAAACAGTTTCATATTTTAGTGTTTTTTATCTATGTATGTAACTGATGATTTTCCATGTATAAATAAAGATGTACTGTACTCTGTTTGAAGAAAATCTCGAGAGAAGAAATCTCTCAGCCTCAGTTGAAGACTTGAAGTCCAATGTCGGGGACGGGCGCACACTGAAAAAAGTTGTTTTCGCGCGCTAAAAGCTGATTGGCTGTTACTAAAACAGCCCCATTTCGATTGGCTCGCGCGCTTTCAAAACCTTTTAAGTGTTGAATAAACCTGTGCAAACCTGTTCGCGACCCGTGTAATACGGTCTCATATTTGCACTCGCTTTAGCCCGTATGTCAAGTCGTATAATAATACTTCGTTAACGAATGAATTGAGCTCGTGATCCCCATGGGAAATTAAGGCGTTGCCATGGATGCTGGATGGCAACGCTGTTTTAGAAAGATCGACAATCGACTGGAGATGGAAAATAGCATTTACAAACAGGTTTTGCTAATAACACTACCGATCTTGTACAAGTGCCTTTAAATATATGAATTAAGATTATTTCCCACCCAGTACAACCACGTGATTGCATTCCTGCAAAAGGCCCATTACACAATAACACGGCTCATTGTCTGAGCAATGATTATACGTGTCTGTAGCCTGCGCGCGCAGGCTACAGACAATACCAACGCCGGCAGCTAATTAGAATCGAGATTGTGACTACAGTGGATAATAACAACATTTATTACGTCAGAAATGCAGTGGCGTCCCGGCTGATAGCAAAATCGTAACATTTATATTGCACTGCATGCTCCCGGTGGGAATATCATATGATTATTTGTGAGATTATATTCTCCACCAATCAGCAACCAATTATAAGGGAGCAGGTCAAAACACATGGCCTCTCGACGGACCCATTTTGGGGTAGGGGGGTGGGGGCTGCTGTCGGCCAGCCATCCCCTCTCTTCAAAACTAAAATGCATAATCTAGAAACAAATGCACTGCATGTTTCGTCCTACGTTATCATTTCATTTTCTGCGTTAAAATTACCACTAGGCCCCCCCAGAATGGAAAATAGATGGTCAAAAATGGGGGGTGGGGGTGGTACCCTGCGCTGACAGATGTATAAGAAGTCCAAGGACTACGGCAAAGCAGACACAACGTAGGATTTTATATTGAATATTACAGATGTGTCTGATGAAAAAAATGGGTCCCTATCTGGAGCATGTGTTCTTACCTGCTCCCTAATGCTCATTTTTAAAATGCAATAGTCAATTGAAACTCCCCCACCCCCCCCCCCCCCCCCCCCCCCCCGGTCCATGTTAAGGCATGGTTTGAACATGAAAACGAGGCTATAGCTATTTTGTTGAATAGTCACTTGAATTTGCTCAAATCCTTGATCAATGGTGGTTATAACTAATCTCAGCGTTTTTAGTCGATCTAATATAAGATTTTGGTAAAATGTCTATCACGTGACCAATAAACAATTTATTACACGAAAATTAAAGTTGTGTAATACGGCTGGGAATTTTTACTCCTCAATTTTATTGCTCGAAAAAATAAAACTGACTGGCACAAATACCCAGCCGTATTATACAACTTTTCGTGTAATATTAACCTCTTTGTATATCTTATTGTCATCAGCATATCGTTATTATTGTCATTAGTATCATCATTACTTACTACGCAGCTTTTCTTGCTTAGCCTTCCAAACAAGCCAAGAAAACCAGCCACTAACGTCTATAAATAAACAAATTAAAAATAGCATTAGTAACATGATCACATAGTTTCGTCCAAAAAAGTACGATGCGAGCGAAGGATCCGCTCGCACGGTATCAAAAAAGGAGCATATGATTATTTTTGTTTTACTTTTCCTACCAACAAGTCAACGATTTTTTCCGCCAACCATTTGCGGTGGTACATGTCCGACTTTGACTCTAATTTCGGAAGTGAAGATATGTGAGAGTTACTCTAATTCACTCTTCAGTTTCACTGGTGGCCATCTTGGATTAAAAGCGAGGTAATCCTTTGTTTTTGCTAGGTTAGCCCCAGTCGCACTGAGGGAATATCAGTTGGAAGTTGCAATTGGAATTTGCATGGTTTTGCACACTTCCGTCGAATGAAAATATGCTTATTCTTCAGAAGCGCGCACTCAGACTATTGTATTTTGAAAAAGAGAAAAGCATGTTGTCCCTCTATTTTCTCCCTATATTTTGAAGAAACTGTCAACTTTAATGCATGATATATCAACCGGTATTGCACCATCAGCAAGTAGGATTTTTTTTTTTGAAGCGTGCATAATTATAATACCAGATCGGCTGTTAGTGGGAACCTTTTTATAGATCATTCAAGATTAGAAGCAGAAAGGCTTTCATTTTCAAGAACAGGTCCAATTATTTGGAATTGCATACCAACATTTGTACAAAACCAACGCAAAAAGATTTTAAAAACGAATATACGCATAAGTTACTTCAAATTACAATATGAGGATGACTATGCTGATTCAGAAAATTCAGTCCAAATAATTATTAATTAAAGCTTATTGTTCTTCTTATCTTTGACATTTACTTTCTTTTTCCCTTTCCTTCTCCTTCCTTCATTCCTTGAATTATTAAATGTATTAATTGTTTCTTCTGTTTAATTATTCACGGCTCGCCACGATTAGCTTTAGCTATTTGCGGGTCAGAATAATTGTAATTTTATAAGTTTGTAAAAGAAAAAAAGGTTTTTTGTTGTTGTTGGATATTTTGTTGGTGACTCTACTTTCCAAGATATGTCCCTACCATATGGAAGAGGTCCATATTTTCAGTGATAAAGCAATGCGAATTCAGTGAGCAATCAACTCACACGGCGAGCTTTTCATGCACCGAACTCCAAATCTATTTTTATGGCTCATTAGCGTGAATTCGGCGCATGAAACATTCGCCAAAACGGGCCGTTATCAGGGCTTTCAAGAATAAATGTTCCCGTTGTATCCCGAGTTCTGAAGCTGCCCAATTAGCCTCTTCTCTTTTTACCACCGAAAATAATTACAGTAAAAAATATAGTCGTAAATAGCTGTGCTAGGATTTCGATCATTCGGCCTATAAACTCGCAAGACGGGCAGCGATTTTACATATCAAAAATTAGCCAGATTAATATAAGTTTAGACAAGAGACGATCATTCATAACCTTGGCCATCTAATTTATTTTAGCCTGATGTGAATGGTGATTCGCAATGTACGCGTGTCAAGGATTTTATTTTGCCGCAGGCTTGTCAACTTCAGTAATAGTTGCCTGATGCACTTATTAGTGGCTTCCCCCAGGGGTAGACCCCAGGGCCGACTAGGGGATTGTAAAAAGGGTGGTGCAAACTTGACGATTTTCACCAGGTGTGGGGGAATCGTACAAGTCAAAGTCCCCTGGGTCACGTTTTCCTTATTAATAACAGAAAATCGCTATTATATGAGATCACAATCTTGTGAACTTAAAACAAAGTCAAGCATTTTCCTCTACCGAAACGTACATTGAATCCCACTGTATTCCCCAACATATCCCCCTGGTCGGCCCGGGGTCTACCCCTGGGGGAAGCCGCTGATAAGTGCTTATCTTTATGACTTACGCATCATGCCCCGTGGAGCTGCTCAAAGTACATTTCGACGAAACTAGAAAGTAGCACGTACTTTTATTTATTTACTCGCTCCCTTTTCAATGTATACAGCTCAAATTAAATCACTCACAGATAATATTTGGAGTTGGACGTGCCTTACAACAGTCAGTATACAAAACTGAATATATTTCGAGAAATTTCGTGACCTTGTGCAGGTTCCTAGACTACACGGTATTTAGATAATGATCATCTCTCGATATTATCATGTCAAATATTTTTAATTGATAGAAACGTGCCTGGAAACGGAACGAATACGTGATCGGTAATGACACGTAACAAAAAGGTTTCGATGATTGCTGAGAGCTAAAAAATAATTGCAAAAGTTATTTTACATAATTACAAGACAGCATTTATTGTAAACAAAAGGTTTCGAAACCACAAAGTTGTTTCTTTTTCTGTTAGCCGAGGAAGTTGCATATTCAAAGAAATTTGATTACGTTTTTTAAATGTCCACTTTCAGCGCTAAACTGTTTTACCTACTGGATGAGTTGTATTAACAAGGGAAATTAATAAGAGAATTCAAGGAACTCCGGCGTAGCAAAATTATTTCTGCACCCTTATTTCCTCTGAACCGCTGCTTCTCGGAAATTCTTTCGGTTTCCTCGGTCTTAGGAAACACTTCAGAATTTCAAGAAACTTGCTTACAGTCTTTATAATTTGTTCCTCAACTGTATACTCTCTATATTTCTCGTATTGTAAGCGAAACCTTGATTCAGTGGAGTTTTATGAATCCTTCAACGCAAATGCCTAAATGAAGACAAGAACTTACCGGTAAACCAGCAAACACGGGAGTCAAATCTGGCTGTTCGGCATATTCCATCAGCTGGAGTCCTAGTCCAAAACTAGTTGCCCCCACAACGAATAAATATGGAACAAAAAATGAGATGAAGTTCCACAAGAACTTTCGACCCAAAGAAACACATTTTAACCGACACATTGACTTAAAACATGTAAAGTCGACAGTTTTAGTTCGTATCGCTCAGAGTTGAACAAACGCAACAGTTTGATTCCAACTTTGTGTATGACTGATATTTTTTGTCATGCGGAAATAGAGATAGCGTGGTAAATGACGTAGTGTTTCCTAATTGACTGTTATGCATGTCACGGCACACACACCAAGCTAGCTGTTTGTCACACAACATATAATTTACGATTTAAAAATGTAAGGTATACAATAATTATCATGTATGTCAGTGGAAAGAGAAACGTGAATCCCAAACCAAAGTCACCCTTTCAGGTGTCTCCGGAACTTTATAATTTTGACTTGACAGGAAACTCGACCATGGCAAAACTGAAAGGACAGTTGAGCTTAAATTACTATTTATGGACAGAACGCTTGACGCACGGTGTTTTGAATGACACAAAAGTTTATCAGATCAGAACTGTTGACTCCATAATTTATCAGTAAAAAGTAAAAGATTCAATTTCAGTTGTAGTTTTCAGTTTCTGCCCATAAACGTATTTCACCGGTAGCCATGGAGAACTGACCGCTTCTGATTTTTAACTCGCTCTTGCTCTAGATCTGCATTGCGTGAGTTACAATGTTGGCAAACCAATGCGTGCGTGCCATCCGCCTAACTTGCTAGCTACCGGCTACAGCGCTTAACTGCGACAGGTAAAAGCTCCGTAAATGGCAATATTTATTAGCATATGTATGTGTTCTTCCATAGTCTTTCATTTTCAACCGAAGTATTTAATAAAAATCAACAACTTTACATAGCCTTCTTGTGCTGAGTGCTATTTCTGGGAAGTTTATCTAACTTCCCTACCCTGAGGAATATACCAATTTATTCGATACTGAGTCATGGCTATTTACAGAGCTCGGGCTACCTGTGGTCGAATTCTCAGACGCGTGACTCATGGAAGTTACCGGAAACCAAACCCAGAACATCCGAGATGAACCGTCGAGGTCGTCCGCTCACTTCCTCCCACCTCCCCGTCTGATGGACTGTTCTGGTTATTGTTTCATATCACGATCTGTAGAAGTTGTAGAAGACTACATAATTTCTACTCTCGATTCTCGACCTGGTCGTCGCCTTATAGATGCAGCTGTGATGGCCAAGGTCCTTCCGGGAAACGAGGGGTAATATTGCCTTTCTCTGTTCAGGAAATAATTCAGAAATGCCGAAAGTTTCGCACGCTTTCTCCAAAGCCATATCAAGTCCGCTTGTATCGTCCGCGATATGCAGGCTCCACTGGATATTTCACGCATACCTTCGCTCTGATTTGTCGAAAAGAAATGACGTCGGGAACACGGTTATCAGACGGGGAGGTGGGAGGAGTGAGGGGACGACCTCGACCGTCTGAAAATCAGGCTAATATCGAGCCAGCCAGGGCACGATCCTACGGACGCTTTCGACATCTTTAGAACTAAGAACTTGAATTATCGAAGGTACACACGTTTACGGGAAACAATTTTACGGGAAACAATTTTTCGTGTTTCACACCCCTTTTCTATATTCAGTGATTTTTGACTCTTGCCTTGATATACGCTTGTACTTTTTTTTTATGGGGGGGGGGGAGTGGGGGAGAATGGCTTGCATGCTTCCCACTAGCGACATACGGATCGGATCGGATTGGATAACTTTATTTAAATCTAACGGTAAATGGCATCTGGCAAATATTTACATACATGACTACGAAACGAATATTCATCATTTTATTTTAAAAAATTGAACACTAATAAGGAGAAATAAAAAGAAACCTTGCTTTCCATGAATGCCATGTATGAAAATAAATAGTCTTCTAAGAACATGCTGCAGTATGATGTACCGATCAAATCGAAACATCAACATCCCCCACCCCCCGGCCCGGGCACTGAATTTTTGGGGTTTGGGTTGTTCAAATTCCCATCCCCCGGGCCAAAAAGCGGTTGTTCAAAACGGCCCCACTCCATCATCGTAAAGGCGATCAAATGCTACTACCCCTAACCTACAACCCTTGCCATTTAAGTCGGACCGATTCAGCAATTTCCGGCTATTTTTAACACAACCCCCCTCCCCCATTTCAAGCGAAGTCATAAAAAATGCCCGCGATGGGTAAGGGGAGTTCGTATAGTGTTCTGAATAGCCTTATTTTGTCGGGCGGTCCGTACTTAAGGTTACCGGATACCTTCAGGGTGCGTTTCCAGTCTAAATTATGTAGCGCCTCGAGGAAACATCGTAGATAAATCATCCATGTATCATTTTAAAGCTTATAAAATTCGCTACAAGAATACATAAAAAGTTTTGAGTTCTTTGAAAATTTCGAATTTTCCGCCATCCCGTTTCTCCGATCTAGTGAGATGGCTTTCAGAAGTTCCGACTCCGAAAATATTTTAAAGTTTAAAAATCTGTTTGCTTTGTCGCATTTCAGAGGAATCGTATTACAAAAGGGTGTCGGGGAATTTCAAAATTCGATTCAGTTCAAAAGTTATCATGCTTTCCGTGAAAAGGCGAAAAATAATCCGAGTAGATATGCGGGAAACGTCGTCAAGAGCTTTCTTTTAAGAATTTCCCAATTCCCCGACACACGGTTTTGCAGCTGAGATATCAATTGACATTTTGTGAAAAGTTTGCACAAATCGAATAAATTCCTCTTGAGTGGGAGCTTTTTTAAAACTCTATTTTGATTGAAAATCGAAAGCGAGAAAATAGCACTTCAAAAAATATACCCGTCTGTCGTGCGTGAATCTGAAGCCCCGCCTCTCCAACAATTAGCAAGCTCTTGGCCAATCATTTCTCATCACAGTTCAACTATCTAGCTGTCAAGATTTCCCGCCAATGTTGATTTCCGATCAAAGCAACGCGCCGATGTTTGTTCTTTTTTGTGTGACTTAAAAAATGATAGCGGTAAGAGTTAGCTGGTTTCCCAGGCTAGAAAAATGGGAAAGACAAAAAGACCTCGAGGGACAAAGCCAAGGTGAACACCTATATAGACGCCTTGAATGCCAGCATAGTTTAATAGTAGAGGAGACAGCGATTCGCGGGCGTCTGAAACACCACGTCTGAAACAGCACGTCTGAAACAGCACGGCAATAGCGAGATCGTGGTTCAACCGATTCAGGGTCACCGCCAAACTACGTTTCCATCTAAGCTTTCTTGGAAACAAATATTCTCTCGGCTGGCTCTTATCAATCCTACTTTATGTTCAGATGTGGACCAATCGGCACTGTCTGAAAGTGAAAATACGAACGCTTGTCGGGTTTTGCGAGGACTCTTATTTGGCTTTGTAATTGTAGTCGTATGCATTGTTTGGCCTCGTTTTGCTTTTCTTTTTTCTTTGTTTTTCAAGCTAAGGGTTTAGGGTTAGGGCATCCTGCTTGCTTTTTGTAAGATATAAGGCCAACATCCGATGGAATTGTGGAATCGTGTGTGGAAAAACTTTTCTCAATAAACGTAAGCATTGGTATATGAAATGATTTCCCACACCGTCGTTACGGGCGAGTGAGCACTTGTCATGTGTTTATTGATCTGCTGTCAATCAAAAAGAACCTTTTACTTCCGGTTAAAAACTTCCTTTTGGTATTTCTCCGTCAATATAACATTTTTTTGAACGGAGTTTTTGGTATATGAGACACTACTACTAAAACTACAGTTCTGTGTGAAAAAAAAAATCCCATCTTTTTCGTTGAAGGTATCCGGTAACCTTAAAGGGGCCGTCTCACCCACAGTGCTTAGCGCGCTCACATTAGCATTGCGGCCATTTTCGATGCCATCGAAATCCAGACTTTTATGGCAGTGATTTTAATCTTCTCTACATCTCTGCCATCCTTCCAGCTATCGTAAAAAAATCATACTAGGTTGAACCTTTTTTATTGCTCTTCCTATTGAGCCTCTTATTTAAGTGTTTTAAATTATTTGGTCATGCAAATTTTAGTTTCATTTCAGGTGGCCGTAGTTCTCTGATGGTGCCAGTCTCGTTCGTCCTCAACGAAAGGAAACAATTGTCCGTTTGTGTCCACGATTTCCACCTACAACATGGAGAAGCTATTCTGACCATTAATCTTTATATGTAAAGATATATTAGCGCTTAGTTCGAGTATCTACTATCTTTGAGCCGACTTGAGTTTTTGAACACCGTGGCTGGCTTACGTGACCACAATTTGTAACAAAACTCCACTTGAAGAACAGTTTCCTAAAATTATTTTCAGGGCTTTGGCGTTTAACTTGTGGAAACAGGTCTCTCACTGGTTTCGAAGGGCGGAATTCGGGCTTTTAGACAGTGATTTTGCCGAGATTTTCGGATTCACCGGGTTGATCATTTGAAGTTTATACTCGCACGAAATTTGACAAACAAAGCCGTCGAGCTGCATGATAATAATTTCCTATTCAAGCGAGCTGTTATTCGTTCACTGTTCTCTCTTGAACTGATTCTCTGGCACCAGCAATGAGATTTACTGCTAGCAGATGATCTCTCTCTCTCTCTCTCTGCAGGGAAAAATAAAATCGAAGGGAGAAACCTCTTTTCATAATTATTATTCTCTGTTTATAGTACTGATGACAGGGTTTGGAAGCGACGGGTGAGCGGTAAATATTATAGTGAACAAAATATTATAGGCAACGAAACTCCGCTTGGTCGACTCGAAAAGAATTGAGCAATTTCCTAAAATCATTTTGAGGGCTTCGGCATTTAACTTGTGGAAACAGGTCTCTCTGGTTTCGAAGGGCTTTCACGCCGTGATTTCGCCGAGATGATCGATCAAAGTTTATGACTCGCACAAAATTTGACAACAGAGCCGCCGTGATAATAATTTCCCATTGAAACGATCGAGCTGTAATTCGTTCACTGTTCTCTCTTGAACTGGTTCTCTGCTACTGCCTGCAACGAGATTGCCTGCTAGGAGATCTCTTTCTCTCTCTCTGTCTGCAAGTAAAAATAAAACCGAGGACCAGAGAAACCTCTCGCTTTCATAAATATTAGTATTACCCGGAGAGAGTGTTCTCTGTTTATAGCAGCGACGGGTGAGCGGTAAATGTTAGAGTACAGCCAAGTACTGCTGTATAACACTTTGTTGGCTTCACATTCAACTTGTAAGGTACTGTTAGTTTCATCAAGGTCATCCATTTTCAAATCAAAATTATCATGTTCACCAACATAAAGAATATGCTTAGTTCGTGAGCTTCCCGCCGTGAATAAGGGTCAAAGTCCCGGCTATAAACAATAACAAAAGCACGCTAAGCACTGTGGGTGAGACGGCCCCTTTAAGTGGCGAAGGTTGTCTGAGGCGAGATTTTAGGTAGCTCACATGGTATAATTGTTAATAACGTCCAGGGAATTTAACGAAAACAGCTCAAAACGAGAGGGGGCAGTGAGCACTTGGTGGGAATACGGATGCGCTTGTCAATGCAAATTTGATGAAAAAGCCCGACACCCCGGGTAAAACGATAGCCGAGGGCGTATCCAAACATTTTACTTAATTGTTTTCGCACAATTAGGTTCAGTGATCACACTCAATGCTCAAAAAAGTGGATAAAGGGGTTTCGTTTATACTGTAGATGTATCCATTTCTACTGTTTTCAGTATTAATTCCGGTGCAGCATTTGCGTTTCATCAAATGTTCAAATGTTTCATCAGTCTAGAAGCATGCGTGTTTCACAAAGCCCTTCAATCTATATATAGCTGCTCAGTATAGGAGTAGAATTCCACCGGATTCCGCCTCGCAGTGCTGATCTCAATCCGATAGAGAACTGTTTCAACATAATTAAGTCATATTTATAGAAAGACGCTAACAAACAGAAAATTACGCGCGAGTCCGTTCGAGCAATTCAAAGCTCGTGTATCCCGGCATCTGAATATTATCCCACCACAGTTCGTTGACAACGCTATTGAAAGCATGCCAAAAAGATTGCAGACTGTAGAACAGAAGGGACATAGGACCAGGTACTACTGAGAGATGGAAAAGGACAACAACGGTTGCATATCCTGAGAACTGCCACTGCCGATTTATTCGTGGTAACTGTATAACCGTTACGTTACCCACTGAGCGTAGTGTAAAACTTTTCTCGGACTCGGCCGATCAAGCCTGCTCTTACAAATATATTCATAACCCACTCCTGTCTAATATATAACAAATAACACAGTTAATAAAATGTTAATCCGTTCCAGAACTATTGCTATACTTGTTGGGCTCTTTTCCCGTTCGGACCTGCATTTCAGCCGTGTCACGGCAGAGCAAGTTTTCTTGGCTGAGGCTTGCAATTACAGGCAGAAATCATCGTTTTGTGTTGGAGAAATGAACGGACAATTGTAGAGATGATCACTTCCGGCTACTGTCACCACAGGCAGCCCAATCTCAAGATTTGTGTATTTATACGCTTACAAATATCGCTTGAATAGTTCATATTATAAATCCTTCCAAAACATGTATGTTAGACAAATAAATACACTACTTCATCCTACAATGTTTCAGTTGTGGTTATTCGTACCTCTGAGCTCTTCTAGGGTCGTTTCCGCTGTTTTTTTCGAACCTCTTTCCCTCACCTCCTAATGAAAGGAAAAGGCTGGAAACAACCGACAAATATACGATGCATAACCTGTAATCTTTGCCACGAAAATCACACTTCGCTCACTCCAAATAACTCCAAACTACGGCAGGCCATAGAATGATAAATGAACTCATCCCTACCCCAATTTTACGATCCAGCGATACCACAGTCTGGAGAAATCAAACAATTTGTCGCCCATTTTCAAGTCCTTCGAGGTTGGCAGCCAACGAAGTTGGACGCCGGAAGTGCCGGTTAGGACCAACCGTCAAATAGCCTCGGTCTGGCGAAGCTATTAGCTGGATAACCGACAAATATACGATGCATAACCTGTAATCTTTGCCACAAAAATCACACTTCGCTCACTCCAAATAACTCGAAACTACGGTAGGACATAGAATGATAAATGAACTCATCCCAACCCGAATTTTAAGATCCAGCGATACCACATTCTGGAGAAATCGAACATTTTGTCCCCCATTTCCAAGTTCTTCCGGTTAGGAGACAACCTCGGTCTGACGAAGGACTTGGAAATGGACGACAAAATGTTCGAAAAGAGGAAAGCATTTCTTTTGTTTTACTCCTGAAAACCTCGTTATCAAGCAGAATGTTTGAGGTCTCGAACGTTGCCCATTAGCAGCATCCAGCACGCGCTGATTGCTGGTTAAGGGACATTTCCAAGGTGGAGCTGAATGGTCGATTGAAGTAGCCTAAAAATATTGTAAAAGTTTCATTGTTAAAACAGGCGCCCAAAAATTTGTGACCTTACCCAAATCTTAGCCTGTACACAGACCTCCGTAATCCCTTCAAAGGAAGGAAAAGGAGGTCTACTACGAATGAGTTAATCGTGTTCTAGATCAAGTGGATAGTTACAGGAATGTTGTAACCAGTCGCTGATTGGCTGGTGCCTCATAGCGGGTGCTGATTGGTGTAGCGGTTATGCTGACCTTAGTTCTGGCTCGTGGGAAAATCCGAGTTCGATTCACTCTGGTTTGGAATTGTATTACAACTGTAAGACGAATTGCTGTGTCATTTTGTGTCTCGGTTAATATCGAGAAAAAAGTGATAAGAATATCGTTCATGGAACTCAGTGCTGCATTTCAAGTCTGGGAAGAAATTATTTCTCTCGAATTTCAAGTAAAAAGTTGGCCTCAAAATAAATGCAGAAAGTGCCTAGGAAGTTTGAAAGAATTTGCAGGGAACAAACGAAATATCGTCTAGTTCTTCAATCGAAAAGGAAGTCCATGTTCAAGAGCTCTTTTTACAAAGCGAATGGCTGTGGGAGACGATCAACCAGAAGCAATATCAATAGCCTCGGTGGTCAGGCGAGTTGCTACGAGCGCGACTTCTCAAACCTCGAGTTCACGTGGTTCTACAAACTCTCGAATTCATCCAATCTTCCACTTCCTCGGGGAAAGAAAGATCTCCAAATCCCTTCCTTTGAAGGGATTACGGAGGTCTGTGTATAGGCTATCGAAGAAGGGAATTTATTTTATTTCCCCCGCTTCCCAGCGCGTCCTCCCTCTTTGTCTCTTGCATTGCCGTTAACAATAGGAAATGAACAATCTGAAATCTACAATGTGTACCGTCTAGTGTTTCTCGGCCAATGGAAATCGAGAAGTAATTTGTGCAAAATTATGCCGGAACACGATTAACGACAGTGTAGCACAGACGTCCCTTCCCGAGTTTTGAGGGGAGACGGACGGCTGAACACAGGCTACCAAATCTAAGCCCAAAAAATCTTAGCCCTCCCCCTAAATTTACCGGCCCTCCCCCCCAGTAATTAATGACCGCTCCCTTAGCCGTTTCAACTGTTGGCCCATGCGCGGCTTCATTAAATTGTAAATATGTATCGGTACTAATAAATTTAGTAAAAATGTATTTAATTTTAAACTTTTAGTTTTTAAAGCTGTAATTCTATTTTTTTTTCATATGCACACCACCCCTCCCGCCTACATTTATGACGTCACATAGGCATGACGTCACTGTATGTATGATCATTTGGTGTCCATTTAAAAAAAAACGCGTCTCAAAAAAGCTGGCACAATCTACTGAATCTAATTAAATGCCCTGGACGTGTGTGCCGTTCGCTCTGACAACCCTTGCCATTTAAGTCGGACCGCTTCAGCAATTTCCGGCCATTTTTAACACAACCCCCCTCCCCCATTTCAATGTTGGTTTTCGAGCAGACTGAAATGTTGCCTTTCTATCCCAACATTGTGAAGGGGGAGGGGGGACAAGCGAAGTCATAAAAAATGCCCGCGATGTGTAAGACGAGTTCGTTCGGTGTTCTGAATAGCCTTATTTTGTCGGGCGGTCCGTACTTAAATGGCGAAGTTGTACGTTGTATCCGCCTCTCTTCTGCCGGCTGACTGACCCACTCTCGGGTGGGTCAGTGAGCCGACAGAAGAGGCGGATACAACGTAGGCTACCCTACCCCCGGGACATAGTATTAGTTGTGACATCGCATGCGCATTTTGTTTTTAACAGACAGTTAATTTATATTTTAATGAGTGTCCGAAGACTACTGCAATGCTGATCATATACAACGCTTGTCGAGGTTTATACGATATTTCGGCTGGCCAGTATCAGCCTTCTTCATGTTTATTTTACAGTGGAGGTCACAAATAAATGGTTAATTACTCGGGCTGTGGCAACACCGAGTCTTAAAATGCAAGCGTTTTTTGTTTGTTTCATGCAACAAAATTTTGACTTTTGACCCATGCGGTTATTTTTTCTTTGTTCCCATGTATTAAATTTCAAGTTCACCACCAATCAGATTGCACTGTGCTGGTCACGCAACACTCTCCAGGTTAATTTATTTACATAATTTAATACAGTAAATCAAGATGGTCGACCAGCGAGGAAATTTCTCTCAGTCCCATCTCTCAAATGTAAGCAGTTTAATGTTTTATTTAACTTCACCGTGCGAAAGCCTTCCAACAGGCTCAGGATATTGCAACTGGCGCTCTTGTCGGAGCCGAAGGACCGCGTTTTTTACCCAGATAGCCAGTGATTTTATATACAACGAACCGACCTGAAGGGGCTGCATGATCAAACTCAAAGCCAGGATCCAGCTAATCCACACATATCGAATCGGAATTTAGCGTGTTGCTTTGCTGCTGAAACCAAAGGCTTCTTCGATAGAAATGGCAAGATGTTGTGTTTTTCTAGGAGGACAAAATATTTCTCGTTTAAGCTTCTCTTTCGCCACGGCTTTGTTATTTGAATCTCTGTGGATTGTATACTCAAATATACTGCACAAATTATACCATACAACTGAATAAGAAGTCTTTAACAAAGCCAAACTCAACTTCAACTCAAGAGCTGAGAGGGAAAGTGAAACTGAACAGTGTCTTGTCAGGTCATGAATTAAGGTACGGTAAGGCAACTAAAGCAAACTCGTGAATACAACAGTTTATTTACGACCACAATAAGTACATCAATGATAATGGCAACTCTAAAATTAGCTTACTGTTACCTTAAATACATGTATATGTTACTTTCTATTTTTGACTCAGTTGAAATTTAATCCGTTTTTTTAAACTTCCGGAGTGAAATGTTAAACATGTCCTGGATTATTTATTCGTTACTTGCTAAGTAAAACAGGTTGAAGCGCGTTGCAGAAGATGTTTTGAGTCCTTGTCCTCCCGCTCGTCAGAGCGGAAAAGATGCCCATAGCATCTTAAAGTGCCTCTAACCCTTCTTGACATTTTTCTACTTATGAACCTGTGAAAGGTTTTGAGAACTTCTGCGAAGAAATGTTTGGTTTACAGATAATACTCTATGTTCTACGTTTGTTTGAAATGCTGAAAAACTGACTTTTCCTGACCAATGACCTCGCAAGTAAAAGCCTGGGTCGCTTCCCGGGGTGACGTCATATAATTAATTCGACTTTGCAATAATTTGAATAAATACTCAGGATTTTGTCTAAAATGACTTTTTTCTTTACTAACAACTCACAAACTATGTATATTTTCTAGTTGTTGTGATAGAAAGGCGCCATGGACGATAATGCATTAATGAGGTGAGGTCACCACAGGGATCGACCCACTTACGCGGTCATGGGTCAGGAAAGGTCAGTTTTTCAGTATTTCAAACAAGCATAGAAAATAGAGTATTATCTGTAAACCAAAACTTTCTTCGCAGAAGTACTCAAAACCTTTCACAGGTTCATAAGTAGAAGAGTTAGAGGCACTTTAACATATTCCGTGTTTAAATTTTCAAGTCAAACAGCCAATGGAAATACGAACACTGAGTTTGCTTCAAATTCCAAAGTTTTCCAAACAGTTTTGGATAAAGTTATTTGGAATTTATAGATACATTTACAACGTTAATCTCCTAACTCTTAATTTTGTGATTTTTGAAAGCTCACCACCTCGATAATATCGATCCAAACGTCCCCAAACTCAGTCAACACACTAATTTTGGGCAAGTACTTCATGTAGCTGCACAAACTGTCCCAAACCCAAATAAAAATCCTTACCCTACATTTAAAAAAACACCCTAACCGTCAACGAGTGCTCACTAATTTAGGGTGTTTAGAGGTGGTCACTAATTTAGGGTGTTTAGAGGTGGTCACTAATTTAGGGTGTTTAGAGGTGGTCACTAATTTAGGGTGTTTAGAGGTGGTCACTAATGTTGGGTGTTTTAGAGCTAATCACTAATTAGGCTAATTTAGGCTATTGTCACAGCTACATGAAGTAGTACCCTAATTTTGATGTGATCTTTCTTGTGGTAATGTACTTTAGTTCGAATAAATTTACATTCTTAGTCCCAGTCTTTCTTTTTAATTTACAAAATGGCTAATATACACATGTACAATGTCTAGTCAGAACTGAATAACTAAGGCACATGCGCGACCTGATGCGTAAATCGGCGGAAATGTTACCAAAAACACTTCATGGTGGCAGCCAATCTCTCGTATTTGAAGGCAATTTTACCCCAGTGTCCTAAATTTAGACTACATTGTCCAAAACATGTCGTTTCTCAGTTTCTGGAGGAAATAGTCCAAGTATCTGAATCTTATCCTAAGTTCTATATATGGGTTGTGGGATCCCCGAGGGGGGGGGGGGGGGGTTTACTCCCAGGAATTTCAGGTGGGAGTGTGCTGTCTGGGTCTCAAAACCATGACCCTATTTCAGACCAAAATATAAGATTTTTCATACCTTTTCAGACCTGTACTCTATTTCATAAGAGAAATATATGAAAATGTGCAGTCTTATACTTCCCTGTCAAGATCATACCATATTCCAGAATAAAAATGAAAAATTTAGAATCCTATTCCAGACTAAAACAGCTCGAAAACCATACACTTTGTGGCAGGACATGCCCGTATAACTTATAAAATTATATGGGCTGGGGTAAAACCATGAAAGCAAGGCTGGTCAGTCTAGCTGTCTTAATAAACACCCAAATTAAAAATTCTGTCTTTCACAAATTTCACAGAATTACTTATTTTTTCATGCTATTTTATCTGAGGTTGATTTTCTCATGTGCTGACCAGTGTAAATAAATTAAACAATAGTCCCCAATATTGCTAAGTCTATATTTTTCTACTTGTGATCCTAGTTTGCAGAATTTTGAACCCAAGGTTAAAATTTATTCCAGGAGTAATAGCCACATTTATGATGAGAATGAGGTTTGTCAGTCCACATTTAGCTTATTTGGTAAAATGAATATCACCATTTCTTAGAGCACGCCATAGTATGAAATATTGAGAAGGAGATAGCATGGAATTTAATTGCTGCAAAGATATAAGCTTTTAAAAACTAGAAAAATCTTGAAAATGAGCCTTGCCAGTCCATATTTAATTCTGGCCATATAAATGCATTACCACCATTTAAAAATATATATCACAACCATGCTAACTTCAGTATATACTTCATGGTAGTGTTTCGTTCCATATAGTCTCCCTGCATAATACTGTAACACAGTAGAGAAAATGATTAGCATGAAGTATATCCCCTAACTTCTCAGTATCAGTACTCTTGCTGTACTATTTAATATAATTAAAGCATTCAAATTGAACAATATATGGCACCACCTTCTACTTTTTAGGAAATCGCTATTTTTGCATAAGGTCTGGCCTTCAAACAATGGGGACCAGAATACAACAGATTATATGTAATATCAATAATAAATACTTGAGATATTAATAATAATAATAATTATCAAACTCATTAATAATTCATGAAGCAAAAACAAAGGAAATCACTGAGTGACCTGTAAATCTGATACAGATTTCGTCCTGATTTGCATAAACATTTGCTTCAATTTTATCGGCCAAAATAAGTTGTATCGCCAAAATCAATGAAAACATGACTATACATCTGGACATTAAAAAAGTCAGATACAGAATTTGTGTCTGTGCTTGTTATTGGATTTACAAACTCTCGCATTCAGCTCGAGTTTCTACGTCCCATAAAGCATGGCCACTCATTCTGTATCTATTATTTGAAGGGATCTGAGCAAGAACAGCATAAGTGACTTGTGATCAAGTTCTAAATTCTCCCTTAGAAAACAAAGAAAATGAAGGAGAATTTAGAATGTGATCATGCACTACTAGTCAGTTCTTGCAGACATAATACTTAATTACCTGTATCTATTTTAATAATCTTGAATTACTTCTAATATTAATGGCAATAATTACCTGAAATCTTAAACAAGAAGTTCTGGTATAAAAGGGCACTTAGCCTTTGTGGAGTGAACATCTGCACGATGCTCTGCTTGAGTTCTCCCTATACTGACTACTTATCACGCAAAATTAAAATCAAATACATAAAAATACACAGTAAGGGCTACAGAGTTTGTAAACATGCAATCATAAAATATTGCCTAAAGTATTTAAATAATCAACTATCTTTCCTCCGTTCCCTTTTTGATGGCTTGTTATATTTTAACCCTTTCCCTCCTGCACCGCCCGTAACCGCCCAATATGAAGCATGTACCTGGAGAACATTATTGCATCAAACCTAGACATGCTGGTCAGGAAATACGATGTTGTGATATTATTTCAAGGGATGAATGACTTCGAAGCCACAGCTGTAACGGGGATCACTTGACTCTCCCACTTTGGAGAAAAACTCATTTGTTTTGGAGATTATTGTTCATTTCTTCGCTTTTCACGAATTTTGAGGAGCTGAAAATCGGCTCAAAAATCCCTTCCCATTCACACTTGAAATCAAAAGCAAATACAAAATCACCACTCAGTCATTACAGTACCTTGTTTAATCTTTCCAA
Source organism: Actinernus sp. WN-2022 (assembly GCA_030867875.1). Taxonomy (NCBI): domain Eukaryota; kingdom Metazoa; phylum Cnidaria; class Anthozoa; order Actiniaria; family Actinernidae; genus Actinernus; species Actinernus sp. WN-2022. Next base: position 37,442,391 of record JAOWCC010001501.1, read on the forward strand.
CCAGCAGGTTTGTTTGCATAAAATGCACCAAACGACTGTGAACCACGCCAATGTTTACACTGCATTTCACTCGACCACATTTACCTGCTCCCACCTCCAATTGCATGCTGGGTAATCAACAAAACATTCACAAGGGGTCCTGTGAAACCCCTCACAAGGCCTACTAAAAGCAAACCAAGTACTTTTCAGCCATCATCAGACTTAATGATGTCCTCTAGCTCTCTTGCAGTGGCTTTTTTCTCCCAAATTAGAGCACATTTCATTGGAAACCCTACCGAAGCAGCCATACCTACCGCTAACGAGTGCACAGAATTCTCCCAAATGGCATTGTGGGAAATGTTTGAGCCCTCGGCTTAAAAAGTCAGCAGTATTTAACTGCCCCGGGCTAGCCAAACTTGAACTGAGGGGGAGGGTTGAGTTAGCACTCAGGATTTCACCAACTGAGCCAAACATGTCCAGTAGGGAAAGGGTTAAACCCTCAAAATTTCGAATTTTAACACAGGAGAGGCTGATTCACTTGCCTATGTTCTTAACTGCTCTGTAATTTAAATTTTGAGTTTGCCGTGTGTGAAAGAGGAGCTTACCCTTTTATGCTGGAACTTCTTGTTTTTTTAATACTTGCAATATTACACTGTACATCATCATTATCATAAATTGTTAAGAGTCATTACTGTTGACACCATTGGTTGCACTAGTACTTGCCCCTGTACTATTTACAGCTGTTAAGAAGAATGGATGTGTTGAGTATGCTGTGTTTTCTGGTTTATCAAGACATTCTTTAGCTTGATCTACGTCGTTAGTGATTGCTTCTATGAGAGATTCTGCAGAAAGAAATGGCAACAGATTTATCAATATACTGGTATACTATATTTTTACAAACATAAAAGTTCTATTTGCAGCTTGGATCATGCGTACATCTCTTTTATCCGGTAAATCCTGTTTTCGAAACTGGTTTGACTCGTCCATGTTTGTGGACGGCAGTTGATCAAAGAAAGTGTCGGATGTTGGCAGAGGTCTCTTTCCCTCGCCTTCTATTTTACAAAGACAGAGAGAGACCTCTGCTAGCAGGGAACTAACCATCGTGGGAAATGAGAAATAGCTGACATTTAGAGCATTAGTCCTTTTGTCAGAATGAAAGAAAGCTAATGGCTGAAGTGTCAGCTGCTACTCGCTAAATTCCCATGGCAGTTAGCGATACCTTAATACAGAAATTATCAGTTACACATGCCCTTTCAGAATTTTGTCTCGATAAATTAGTCACACTTTGGTCAACGTCAATAGACCAGTTTACGGTTCATGCGCAGTTATACAAATCCTTTGTTTATTTGCCAGGTAGGCAGATGTTAGACAATGGTGGTCCGCCAGTTGAAACAAAAGACTTGAACAACTGTGCATGAACCGTAAACTGGTCTATCATAAGTTTCACTTTCTTCTCATTGGTCAACCCATCCCACCACGACAAATTAAAATATTTAGTGAATGCCAGGCAGTAGACAAATTAGTGTTGCCTTGTTTCTAGAAAATAAGCAAAATAAACCGCATTTGAATCCAGATCTTAGTTCTTGGACGAAGGCTTGGAAATATCAAAGAAGATAACTGCTGATAAAATACGTAAAACTTGTCAGTGCCTTTTTAAAGCCTTAAGTTTGTAGAATTTCCCACCACAGATCTCATCAAGTTCCAAAACTCTGAAAAAACTAAATAAAATGGGACCTGAAACAACCATAGGGGCTGATCAAAGCCAGGACCCAGCTACCGGTAATCCACAGATCGTATTGGAATTTAGCGTGTTAGTTTTTGTGGAGGGAGGAAAACCAGAGAACCCGGAGAAAAACACTCAGAGCAAGGGCGAGATAGTCCAACACACTCAACTCATATGGCGCCGCATCCAGGGATCAAACCTGGCTCCCACAAACATGTTCCAACATGTTTTGCTTGATTGACATCCACCAGAACACAAATTTTTCATCTACTCAGTAGACAAAATTCTAAAAGGGCAAGTGTGACTGAGAATCACTGTAATCAACTTTTAGTTGTATGATTATAAATAATGGAGTCTACTCAGAACAAAATGTAGCTGCCAGCTACAGCAATGACTTGAGAGAAAAGGAGAAACATGTACTGTGCTATGATTGTAGACTGGGTGGCCCCTTACCTAATGAAGGAAAGCTCTTCTCTGGTCTTAGGTAACCAAGGATGATGCAACTTAACTCAGCTCCATAAAAATCTTCTTCAAACTTGTGAATTATATGTGTTTCCTGAAAAGAGTAAAATAAATGGTGACTCATTTATACATGAATGTAGATACAGTATGTATTTATAAATGCACTTATAGGTCAGGGCAGTGGAAATAGGGTGGGGGATTTGACATTTAAGTAATCACTGCTCCCCAACAAATGTCAAGTCTGTCAAATCATCACCTCTTTAAGGTGAGAACAGGCTGACTGGTGTGTTGATCTTACCAAATAAAAATAAATATGCTGGTAAAACTACTGAAACATAAAACAGATGGCATCCATCTGTGTTTGTTTGGAGTTTCTGCTCAAGAAATGTCTGTGTTCAATTTTCTGTGCACAGAAACTGATTGTAATAAATTAATTTTTTAACTTGCCACTAATTCTTACCATTGACTTCTTCTGGTTCTTGTAGTAAGGATTCCAGCCCACACTCATTACCATCTTGTACACTGTACCATTATCAACACTTGCCCATCCATAATAAATACCAGTACCCAACGAGTCTGAGAAACTTGCCACCACACCCTCTGGATAGTTAGCTAGAATGTAAACAAGATGATAAAATACAATGATATATAAGCAGGGATAATACCCACAGAGACTGGTTCCAATAATGAATTCCAAGGACACAGAGTCCTTGCCATAACCTGTCTGCTCATGCATACATGTATATTTTATCAAGCCTAAAAGTGGAGCTCGCTATTATCTGAACTGAAGTAACGACCCCAAAAAATGATAAATTACATAACAAAAACAAAGACAAAACACAAAAATAACTAGTTACATTCCTGAAGTGGCAGGGTATAGATCCATTTACGGTTCATGTGCAGTTGTTCAAGTCGCTTGTTTCAAATGGCGGCCCGCCAATGGATTTGCACAATCGCACATTTATTTATATATGATAATTCGCAAAGGTGTACCATCAACTGCGAATATATAAAATACATTTTTTTTATTAAACTAAATAATTCACTAATAACAAAAAATGAAAACAAATAAAATATTGAGCAGTCATTGGTCATGGCTGAAATGTTGAACAAGTGCGGACTTGAATTCGCTAACTGTGGGCTCTTCTAGAAGATAATTAGGCAACATGTTCCACTCCTTAACAGTTCTTGTAAAGAAACTAAATTTATCAGTATTACTCGAACATACCTACTAACCTAGGTTTACAAAGCGTTCTGGGTGAGAATATCAAGTAAACTGGTCTATTCTGCAAGTAAGCCTAAAAGATGTATCATTTACAATTACATCAAGATAACTACATTATTCAGGTTACTGTTCAAGTAGACGATCTAAAGAAAATATGAGCGAATTAAGCTTAATTTTTACAAATACGATCTGAGAGCACGAGTTTCAGAGTCAGACCCAAATAAACACTAAAATAGACCTTAATCCCCTTGATTTCGCTACGGAAATTTACCTGTGGGTATTCCAAGCTCTTTGCTTCCTCGTCCGAATCCTTTTACGACTTCTCCGCGGATAAAAAGCGGAGTTATTTTCGGTAACGAAGACAGCATGGTGGCATGTTTATTTAAATCGAGTTTCATTGCTCTTGTGGGGGACCGCTTATCAAACAACGAGGGCTCAAATTATAAATTTCCGCGCCAGAAGAGACCGCCTTTTGGCGCGGCAAAGAAGAACACCACGGGGCCGGGGCCGGGGCCGGGGCCAGGATCTTCCGTTTCCACGGTTAGGAGTTGAAAAATAAAACATGTTAATCAGAACCAAATATTAAAAGGTGCTATCATACAGGACTGATTACTTTAAGAATTGAAATTTATGACGATTTTTTACTAGCGTAGTTTTCTCCTTTGACACACCAGCCCGGGGCCGGCGTTTCTGTCAATTCGACTCTGTCGATCATCTTTAAAATGTATTTTCCCATGGCCTTCAGTTAGCAGTTTCAAACCATCTCCGCCCTGGAGGGTACTATGAAATATACCAACATTGACACCATCGCACAAACATGTACTATACAGCTGTTGGTTGGCCTTGTCTCCTTCTACTTCTAATCAGTCAGTTTGAAGGGGACGTGAAAGAACCTGTTGTACTACTCGAAAAAGAGCAGGGGATTGTCACCCGGTACAGCAGCCTGGCCATTGAACTATATAACCACACTCAACATTGTAAACTGCGTGGCAGCTATTAGCGCCGTGAAGCAGTCCGAAATAATTCACTGACGGGATATGTCAGTCATATGTAAAGCGCCATGAAACTGTGGTTGATATGGCGCTATATAAATGTGGCCATTATTATTATTATTATTATTGGTTGAAAGTAGATAAAGTACATATAGATAAAGTTATGGACACCCGAGGCCGTGCCTGTGGAATGAACTGAATTTTAGAATTATAAACGCTGAGCTGAAATCATTATTTGATTTTACTTAGCCGAGAAGTTGATGTTCACTAGGATACTGCCTGAATAGCACTGAAATGTTCGCAACTTAGATTACGACATACTAGTGTTTCTAGCAAACCTGGCCACGATATAGATAACTATGTATTAATCGGTACATAACCAATTAAGTTTTAAATCCTACTTTCTAGACAATTACCTGTTGGAATACCAAGTTCTTTTCCTCCTCGCCTCATTCCCTTGACGACTTTGCCTCGAACGAATAACGGGGCAATTTTACAACCGACTTGCAAAATATCACTGATCTTCATCAGGCTTCGCTGCGAATATATTCCTGTGTTAACTAGGACGGGAAGTGTGTTGGTCGATGCTGGCATTGTCAGTTAATATTGTTGTATTACCGGCCCGAGTTTTACCGCTATCAATGTTCGGAAAGATTTAGTTTCTTAGGAAATACATGAGCTGTATATATGTTGCGAACTGCGACCGGTTGCGAAACTACTAAAGAAAAAACATTCGATACGGCTATTAAATGTGGATGCCCTGGTTACATTTATGAATTACGTCAGGGAGGATGGATGACCTCTGTGCATGTGGCCTGGGTTCGATGAGAAATCGGTCACGGCTGACGTAAAATAAATGTGAATTAGTATATAACACACCAGTGAATATCACTTTTCTCGCGCTCTGATTGGCTACTCAAACAGTCACCTCCGAGCAAAGCAGCGATCATCTCGCGCGAGTTTTTGTCCATTTGACAGAAAATAAAATAGCAATTTGGTGCTCGCCGAAGCGGCTCGGTAAATATCCACCACTATTCACCTCTACTTCGGTGAATATTTTTTAATTATTTACCGGCTGAGAAGACCTTGGAACCCGGGGGGGGGGGGGGGTTGTTCAAGGTAAAAAGGGTAGGGGTGACCGTCGGAAAACCTCGAAAAATACCCTAAAACATACCAAACCGTGAAAAATTTCCCACCCTAAAATGTACCTCATGGTCTAAAGATCACCCTGAAAAATGAATTTCGCTTGGACAACCCCTAAAAAAACTAAATCGCCGATTTCAAACCCTAAAATATACGACAATCACCCATACCAGCCGAACCCCACCCCCCTCCCCTCCGGGCCTTGGAATGTACTGACTAATGTACCCAACTCAAGCATGTTTAATAGGCCTGGTTCATTTTATAATTGAACGGAAAATATATTTACCGTAAATAAATGTTTCTAACAGGAACAGCAGTTTAAACAAAATCTAACCTCACCATAATGACTAGTATTCACTTCGTGATCGATGACGTCATAATTAGAGAAAATCATTTAAGAATCATGGTGACAGAACATTCATGGCAACGGCTCCAAGACTCTGGAATTCTACTCCCATACATATCCGCTATGCGGTTGCGACGATAACAATTGTAGTGATATTGTTTGTAATAATCGTGGTTAATTCTTCTTACTAGACATTCAGCCCGGGTCAAAACGATAATTCAGAGTAACGTGCGTGGAAGAATCACTGAAGAACAATCTGCTCCGCAAAGCATCTCGCGCATAAATGACTGCGTTGGCTGTGTTCTGGGATCTGGGATCTGCATTCTAAACCAAAGATCCGCCACCGATCGAAGCAAAGATCCGCCACCGAAGCAAAGATCCACCGCCGAATCAAAAACAACAACAAAAACTAGAAGCGTGCTTTCAACTTTCCGCTTCCCTTCTGGGACCCATTCTATTTTCATTCGTTTATTTTACTTCGGTTTCTACTCACCCAATTTCCTTTTCTTTCGCGCAATATGATCTCTAACGCCATTGAGATACTGCAGATCTAGACAATCTCGGTCAAATCTGTTGAAAATTTAAGAACGCCGATCCCCTTGCCCCATTTCAATGAAGTTATATATGGTCCATTTCAGTCAGGCAACGATTTCATCACTGAAACGGGGGGAGGGGGGGGATTTTTTTCAAACTCAATTTTACCGAGATCGTAGCTCGCACGCGAAACAAACCTATTTTATTTATTTTAATTTCTCTAGTTTGGAACAACCTGGAAACTAGGGAGATATCGTTTTACCCTATTTAGTCTGGAATACTATAGGGTATCTCAGTTCACGACATTTAGTCTGGATTGGGCGCATAAAACTCCGAAGAGAATTTCACCCGTGGGAACGGATGGGGATTATGCAAGCCCTCAATGGTACTGTTTGTATAAGCATCCGTGACGCCTTGCGGGTCTCTGGTACATAATACGGCAGCGTGCACGTGCCTCAGTCAAACGGAAGCCTGAAACTGACAGCCGCCTCCTCAGCTGTATTTCAGGCTAGCTGTATTTCAGGCTAGGATTTCCGAGGAGGAGCTAGTACTTTTCGCCCCACCCACCTCCTCTGGTGGCGGTTCGCTTCCTGCCCTAACTCTATTCCAGTTGGGATACCCTGAATTGATAACTTAGCTTACTGTGATGTGGCAATAGGTAATGCAGTGAGGATAAAATACAATTTTCATGATTCGTCTGAAAAAAGCACTGCTAGCATAATTAGCATTGTTTTGCTTGTTTTGGAGCCGAAAATAAGGCATTTGTTGATTATGTCAGCTTTTTTTAGGCATGAATCGCATGATATCAATATTACAATACAAGCATGCGCACCTTTTTTAAGGTTATTCGGAAAGTAGCAAAATAATTTTGTCAGTTTTTCAGTATATACATTGGATACGACAGATGACCCAGGATTGCCAGGAAGTGAGAATTGTTGTTGCATTTGTATAACCGCCTCCCGGTTATCTCAGTGGTTAAGCGCCGGTCTGTTGTGCGGGAGGTCGCGGGTTCAAAGGCTCCGGCCGGACCAACACTCAGGATCTTAAAATAGCTGAGTAGAAGGTGCTGCCTTTGTGAAACAATTTCGTTCACGAGCTGCAAATGGTTAGACCTTCACGTCTTCTCGGATAAGGACGTTATATCCGGCGTAGGCCCATAAGTGGATGAAGAGCCACCTCGTTAATGCCACTGATTAATCCGTTATTATTATTGTTATTATTATTATAACTGATTTAAAGAAACTAGCTAGCACAGTTTTTGAGCTTTGTGCTAGTATTAGCATATATATATATATATTTTTTAAACTAACATAATTTCTGGCACAATTTTAGAAAAATAGGAGCACTGTCCGAATGGCTAGCCTCCTCCGCATTCATCTCTAATTTTCGAAGAAAATCGTGAATTGGGTTACCTGTGACTCCGGGAGAGAAGAGGAGGACTCTCGGCTCCAATCTCCCTCTCTTTTCTTCACCTGCCACAGGGTGCCCATAATCTGATTTCTTAAAAAAATACAGATCGGAGGCCGGCTACCGAGTGGCATACATATGCTACTTTTACGAGCACAATCTGTCAAAGCCTACTCGCAATGAACTGACAAATTATAATCTCAGAGATTCTCAGAGTACAAATTACTGCAAACGAAGCTTTAGCTACCGCGGAGCAGTTTTGTGGAACAGCCTTCCTTACGAGTTACGAAACAAGAAATCATTCAAAAAGAAAGTTATTTGCTACGACTTCTCCAATTTCTCCTTGTAGCTATTTTTAGATTTTTAGATCAGGTCGGAACTTATTTATAGTAGTTATTTTATTTAATTCATTATTTATCAATTATTGTAAAACAATTTATAATGCAATTATGAATTAATTAGTGACATAGTGTATAAAATATTATAGTTATAGAAATATTTGTAAATTTTAGTGATAGCCATGATATAATTTTTTTATAGTATATTTTTAGCTTTTCCCATTTGCAACCTGATGAGCCACACGGTTAAAAAAATGTAATAGAACGATGCATATCCAAGGGAGGGGTGGGTGGAACGGGATTGAGCCGAAAAAATGGTCGCGGTGCATGCTCTTCAAGCCCAGTTCCCTCGCTTTTCACAAGTACCCGCGGTCACCCAGCACTAACCATGCTTCTTTCCGTCTTGTTTTTGATTGAAAAGTTCTGATTTCTTTTTTAAATTCTTACGAAATGCCAGCTTTTTCACCCGAACAGCGACTGGTAATAGCTATAGGAGTCCCCACGATAGCTTTTTTGCTGTTTCTTTGGTTAAGAAGGCGACAAAACTTGGAGAACATTAACGAAGATGACGACGACGACGAATCACAAGAAACCGAAGTGGCTACCGTTTTTGAAACGACTCTGGAAGTAAAAATCCCTCAAGCTGTTGTAGGCGCTGTAATAGGTCGTGGAGGAGCTACTATTAAGCAAATACAGAAGGATAGCGGAGCTTACGTAAACTTCAAAGATGAGGAGGAACCAAAGGATGTAATTTTTGGCGAATCAAAGGCTCCACTTGGAAGAACAGTTGTCATCAAAGGGGAGAGAAGCAAAGCTCGAAAGGCAGAATTTCTTATCAAGAAGATCGTTTCAGACCAGCCGAAACTGCTGACTGAAGACTATTTTGTGCCTCAGAAAGCGTGTGGAAGGATTATTGGCCGTGGAGGATTGACTATTAGGCATTTATGCAAGGTTTCAGGTAGGTGGACATTATTTTTTTTGTGTATCACGCATATCAGACGTATCATGTGCATGTACTTAACTAGCCCATGGGTCTATCAAGCTAACAACAGTATTCCTACGTGAATTCCCTCCTTATCATGCTGGTTATATGTATCAAGACGATTAGATGTATCAGAGGTGTCTCGTTTATCAGACGTGTGACAGGTGTCATGTTCATCAGATGTGTCAGGGGTGTCATGTTTATCAGACGTGTCAGGGGTATCAGTGGTATCTTTGGTTGTGAGGTTCGTTATTCGGAGGGGGTATTCTGCAGTTACTCCAACTGATTTAGATAAATTTATCTAAATAGTCAACAGCGACGTTGGAGCGAGTCTATTATGTACAGACATTTATACAAATAAATTAAGCTTACATAATTATTAAATTAATCTAATAAATAATAGTAAAAATAAATAGTTTTGGGAGCGCTACACAAAGTCTCAACACTCTTACATAATTCTGAGATAAAATAAAATGAAAACTTATCTAGTAAAATATTTGCTAAAAATATATTTAAAGTTTCTGCACAGCAGATACAATGTATGTACATGTATGGGAGTAGAATTCCAGAGTCTTGCAGCCGTTGCCATGAATGTTCTGTCACCATAATTCTTGGAGTTTGAAGATGGCACGACAAGTACATTGTAGACTTTGTGCAGATGATCTTGAGTTACGTTTAGGCTTATATATACTAGTCAAAACCTCCTTGATGTATTCAGGTGCTTGCATGATCATTGAGAGATTTATATACAATGTATGTCAGCAGCAAAATCTTGAAACAATTGTACAATGTAGCTCTGACGGGCAACCAGTGTAGACGTACATGTATTAAGATGGGGGTGTCATGTGATCGTTCTTCTTAGCCCTAACCACTAGTCTTGCAGCAGCGTTTTGCACACATTGGAGTTTATCGATTTATGTCAATGGTAATCCAGCTAGTAGGCTGTTACAAGAGTCGAGTTTGGATAAAATAAATGCATGTACAAGTCTTTCGCAGTTGTGTTCAAGGTATTTCATAATACACATGATACATTTGTACGTCTGATACGCGTGATACATTGTACCTCTGATACACATGTATGTGTGATACATGTGATACGTCTGATACACATGATATGCCTGATACAACAATAACAACCCTAACCGTCGGTAAAGTTGTTAAACGTTGAGGTTTTAGGGCTATTTACTGGTGATTTGAGATCACAGATGAACATGTGATGTTTTTTTTTTGTATTTATCATAATACAAAGGGCTTATTACACGGAAAGTTGTGTAATACGGCTGGGTATTTTTACGAGTCAGTTTTATTTTTTCGAGCCTGAAAGGGGAGAAAAAATAAAATTGACGAGTAAAAATTCCCAGCCGTATTACACAACTCTTCGTGTAATAAATTGTTTATTATACGACAGCTAACACGAACAAAACATGTTTGTTTTCGCTTACCTTACTGCTCTGTTTGAAGAAAATCTTGAGAGAAGAAATCTCGAGAGAAGAAATCTCTCAGCCTCACGTCGGGGGCGGGCGCGCACTGAAAAGTTTTTTTCGCGCGCTAAAAGCTGATTGGCTGTTACTCAAACAGCCCCACTTCGATTGGCTCGTGCGCTTACAAAACCTTTTAAGTGTTGAATAAACCTGTGCAAACCGGTTTGCGACCCGTGTAATACCGTCTCATATTTGCACTCGTTTTAGCCCGTATTTGCACTCGAAAACGCCAAGTCGTATAATAAATCAGCTTACCCAACAACAATATAAACAACCCTACCGTCAGTAAAGAAGTTCTCTGGTAAACTTGATATATAAGGTTGACTGTACGAGTACAACTGAAATTATATTGTTTATAAAACAGATCGATATAAATATGCCTCACCATGCAACTGTGAATATGCCTGAAACAGAATTTAAATTATTCTTTAATTATATGTTGTAATTATTCTCACATAAAAAGTGCTCACTTGAAAGTGAAATTGTGAAAAATTTCCATACAAATATTCTGAGTGATACATACACATACATGTATCTTGTTATTATTCTTGCTTAAATAATATAAATCCTATTCAAATTGAAACTGAAAAAATACTGATATGCATGTATAATATTATTATACTGAGTGATATGCCTGATACGCGTATCTTGATATGGTATTAACACATCTGGGAGGGGGTATTCTGTAGTTGTGCCAATCAGTTAACTATTTACATGTAGTTGATGTCACCTAAATTAGTGTGTTCCGCAGGTTGTAACCACAAGACAAACGGTCACAGCAAAATCAGGGGGGGGGGGGGGTTGAACATAAACTTAAGGTGAAGATAAACCTGTTGATCCCATACAAAGGTACGTGTATACTACATGTAGTTTGGACAATTCTGAGAGCCAATGTCTCACCCAGATCTGAAGCCCTTTGGCACAGGAAATTTCTAATTAGATGATGTCAACTAAATTACATGTAGTACTAAATTTAGTTAAATGTAGTTAAGCTAGATCGTGAACACCAATGCTGGAGCGACTCTCATCTGCTTCATTACAAATATACATGTACATGTATGTAAACTGTACTAATACAGTACCGCCCAGAAGTATGTTAACATCCACACTTGTGTACTTAACATGTACACTATTTGAGTGTAATGCACGCGTGTACTACACAAGTGTATTACATGCAGACGCGTGTAGTTTTCCTTTGTTATGCAGTTTATTGTTCGAATTCAAGTTTCCATGACATTTGTTTGTGTGTTGAAACTGACTTCAACAGGATAAATGCTTCATGCACTGAAACGTTTCAAGACTGAGCTGTGAGTCCAATACTACTCATAGCCAGTTTACTTTGAATTCATTTAACTGCATGATCTTCATTCAAATAAACACTATCTGTTTATTAATTTTATTACAACATGGCCCTGTGTGATGAAACTTTAACACGACAAGCGGCGCTTCATGCACTGAAACTTTTCAAGATTAATAGCAGCCCGCTAGAGTCTATTTTCATTTGGTACACTTCAACAAACACTGTTTAATTGTTTATTTATTACAATGTGGCCCACTGTGTGATGAAACCAGATGTGGTAATAACCAGATATTCAAAACATCACACAAACACTGAGTGAATTCAGAAGAGAATCAAGTTTGCTATTTTACAGGAAAATCAACAAGACCAGAGGTACAGAAATTAGTAACTCAGTGAATTAAGTGCTTCTTTCCCTGATCTGCATAAACTGTGTGAAGCAAGCACAAAGCTAGCCTGCAAATACAGCCGCCTCACATCGGGTGGAAATAAGCTCCCCGAGAGAGACGTCTGCGAGTTGTGTGTAAAAATTCCATACTGATGACGTAAGTTTGTCAAGAATCCGGACGAACGCGTTGATTGGTTGTTGATTTCATATTTGCATATTCGTATCGCGGCTGTGAATTTCAAGATGGCGGATGTTGTTGTATCGCGGACACGTCTTCGTGATTGTGTCAATTCATTAGTTTCCCTCTTTAAGATATTGTCTGTCACTGATAACCAGTTTGAGGCTTTGTACCGGTTTATATCTGGAAAGGAAGTTTACGTTAGTTTACCCACAGGTGTGGAAAATCTTTCATTTTTCATGTGGTTCCTAGTCTTGTTCACATGTGGATGTACAGTATGACAACGAAGACAGCAATCAAAACACAGTCTCCTGGAAAAAGGTATAAGCATTCAGTGTGCTTTTAAGGTTTATTCCATGTAATTAATTAGCACGTACACATTCAAACATGAAAATGTATGTCAAAGCGAGATACATGTAGTTGATAAGGCGACTAAAGAATATAATGTAATGAATACAGCTGTATGTCAGGAAGCATTTTTACAGTCTACAAAGAGGAACATATACAACATAATGCAGGCCGTTGAGCAGCAGAATGCACTGGGGCATAGGTTCTGTTGTGGTTCAATAATTATTATTGTATGGTTTGATTTCTATTAAACTTTATTCAAGTGTTGGTAATAATGAACATGAAACAACATACCGGTATATATGAATCCAATACCTACCTGATATTAGTACCATATATAGGTATGTAAATCAATGACAATACTTACTCCGGGGGGGGGGGGGGAAGGGGGGTACTCCCATATATGGACTATATGGGGATGATCTGCTGGACAGGTATGGTATTTCGAGTTTCTGGTCTTAGACAGGGTATCCATTTTCACATCGACAGATCTTGAACAGGGTATGCTATTTATCTAGTGCTTTATTTAGTCTAACGCTTGATGAACACTGTTTAGTTATGACACTCTGCCATTGTACAAGATCACAAACACTGACATCCAAGTATAGATAATGCTATTTGTCTTTTTCAGGGATATAAAATTTTAACACTTTGTCTTGAACAGAGTATGGAAATTTGAGTTTTTTTTTTCTTAAACAGGGTAAGGATTTCAGAGCCCCAGTGGCACACCCCTACCCAACATTGGGTAGAGTACCGGGGGTGGGGATTATATTTATTATATTGTGTTTTCACGAATCACTGAGTATTATTCCCGGAGCCTCATTTCAAAACTTTTGTGTGTGACAATATATCGAAAGTGGGCTATTGCCCTTAACCAAAACGAGTAGGAGACTTGGTACTAGTTTGTCGCGCAGGGTTTGGACAACATGTTTGGATAGATCTAGACAGGACTTTTCTTCGCATCGAAACAACAAGGTGGCGAGTGAGCAATCTTCTCAATGTTTTCATGTTTCTTTAGCTGAAGAGGACATTCCTGGTGCAAGTTTGCCTCGGAACACTTCAGAGGAACTCGGCAATTTAGCGGCTTTGGCATATCTCTGTAAACTCTTGGAACACATTCAAACACTTGTCATGTTGTTTCGATGCAATGACAACAGACAGACAGACAAGTCCTGTCTACCCAAATGCGTTGCCCAGGCACCGCACGACAATCTAGTACCTGGTCTCCTACTCGTTTTGGTTAAGGGCAATTGACTGCAACAGCAAATGCCATGCTTTTTTTGCCATATGTCAACATGTTTCAAGATATCCTCTAGAGTAAATGAAGGGCTGTGTGCAAAAAGGGCGCAAGTGACTCTTGATCACATTCTAAATTCTCCTTCAATGTCTTTGTTTTCTAAGGGAGAATTTAGAACGTAATCAAGATTGAATCACTTACGCCCTTTTTGCACACAGCCCTTCAAATATTATGTCAGAGTGTTCCACAACTTGGTTAATTTGTTCTTTTCCAAGTTCTAAAAGTACAGTTGGGTAAGACATAACAGTAGGAGTGTAGTCCTAATTGACAATCACTGCTTTCATCACAAGCCTTTTCTGTAACTGTCTTAGCTTATAGAGAAGTGTACTTTTCTGTTCTTGTGAAACCTGTCTATATGCATGGTGCTGATTTGGTGACAACAATTCTGCATCAGTAGGTACAATGTAGGTGCATGTCTTGATTGCAGTATTCATCTTGGCATTTACACTTTTCACTGCATAAATCACAGCAGTTGTATCCACTGGGTAAATTGTGCAGTCAAAGTGCCTCATTGGCAATTTTCTTCAACAACTATCTGTTTTCACATATTCCTTCATGTCAGCATCGGCATCTTTCAAATTTAAGCCATTGAACAACAACTTAGATCTTAGATTTTTACTTCCTTGGATAGTATACACTAATACCGGAAGGTGCATAAAATAATAAGAAAGCTTAAAGCTAGTTACAATACAATGGTGAAGTACAACGTCAATAAAATTGTGCAAGTGCGGACAATAATAGTTAAATACAGGTATAATAAATAGTCATGTAAATGTAGCTATTTTAAATAAGTAAATATATAAACAAATTATAAATGCCTCAGATATGGAGGTGGCTTCATGGACTTGATTGCAGGGCCAATAATGCTAGAAAACAATGCCAATGACTGTGTGTTAGCTACAATGTACAAATGTACGTGAACAGGTAATTTATTCCAAACACGAATTGTTCGGACGTAGAAAGAGTAGCTAAAGGCCAAGACATTACATGAAGGTTGGCAGTAGCACAGACTATTGTGTCTGGGGTTAGGGACAATATTGTGAGGGAAGTCTATGTCCACCAGGCCATTACAAATTTTATAAAACATAGTGGCCTGCTGGGCAAGTCTTTGATTCTCAAGAGTGTCCCAGCCCAGAGAACTAATGAGGTGCCCCAGCCCAGAGAACTAACGAGGTCGAACAAGACTAGGAACCACATGAAAAATGAAAGATTTTCCACTACCTGTGGGTAAACTAACATAAACTTCCTTTCCAGATATAAACCAGTACACAGCCTCAAACTGGTTATCAGTGACAGACAATATCTTAAAGAGGGAAACTAATGAATTGACACAATCACGAAGATGTGTCCGCGATACAACAACATCCGCCATCTTGAAATTCACAGCCGCGATAAGAATATGCAAATATGAAATCAGCAACCAATCAACGCGTTCCTCCGGATTCTTGACAAACTTACGTCATCAGTATGGAATTTTTACACACAACTCGCAGACGTCTCTCTCGGGGGGCTTATTTCCACCCGATGTGAGGCGGCTGTATTCGCAGGCTAGCAAAGCTTGGGTGAGAAAGTCCACATGCAGGCTCTTGATTTCATACACCAACCACCTCTCTTACAGAACCACACAAAAGTTCCACACTACATAATTAGTGTCAATCCTCTTCTAAAGTGAACAAAATTAAGGACAGTGCCTACTAATGTAAGTGCGCACACCGTTCTGCACATCTTGCATCCTGCGGGTCATCCCGCAAGACAGGCCATTTGCAGAACTATTTCAAAATAATTGTTTTAATTGTGTAATTTGACAGACGGAAAGATGAAGGATTTTAAAATACAGTCAAAAGATATGCTTGAGGAATGAACGATTTGGGAAATCTTTAAATTCCACTACACGGCCACGAAAGAGCTGACCATCTTAACTCTTAAGTGATGATTTATCGTGGGGAGATGGTTGAAGAATTGTAGATTTAGGAGATTTATCTGACCAATTGAATGAAGGTTGTTTGGACTGCCATGAATCATTGCTGTCTTTTCGCCCAGTGCCTTTGCTTTAGGCTTGTCGATGCTTTCATCAGTTTCTCCAAACATGGACTTGGCAGTATAAACAATGTGTGAATACGGTCAAATAAGCTTTGTGAAAACAGGTAAACCTCTTGGAAATCCAAAGAAGAATGAAGGAAGGACTGTATGGAGTTTGAACACAAAGGAAGCAGTCGAAAGACAGGACTGACTCTTTTCCCCACCACCATCTTTAAAATCTCCTTGAATGCAATAAAGAAACCAATTTTCAGACTTACTAGGGAGGGCTTGGTAAAAAAAATGTCAATTTTTGAAAATAAAATTAGTGAGAAGCCGGCCTTATCCCCATAACTTTAATTTTTAAAACGTGTAGATACCCCCATTTTTTTCTTTTTGTAATCTATAATATAGAAGCTAAACAACGTTTACATATATTTTTTGTCTTTATAAAATTGAAACTTGATGTCCATTTCAGCAAAAAAAAAAGGATGTTCATGGTCATTAATGAGGCTTACAAAACTCTTTGGATGAGTAAACAAGCGTAGCGAAGTGCACGAAGGAAAAGAGAAATTAGTTCCTAATCGAAAGGAAACACTGTCTATTGTTGTGCTGTCAAGTGCCAGCCAATCAGATTTCGCTAGATTAGTTGAATATGTAATGAGTGTCTTGTTTATAAGTGAATGTGTCAAGATTATTCAGTATCGTGGTTCTGATCTGACTCAAAAATAATGTCTGGTTTTATTAAGCTGGATGTAAAGTAAATAAAGTAGACTGGAGCTAGCTGATTACAATGTAGAACCATTCCACCGCATATGTGCTTATGTCTTGATCTTAAGATTAGGAATGATAGTTATTGTAAGATAAATGGTTTGATTGGCATCCTTTGTGAAGAATGCTATGTCTAACGTTTTTTGCCCTAATATTTGCCAGATAATTAACAATTATTCACCGAAGTGGAGGTGAATAGTGGTGGATATTTACCGAGCCGCTTCGGCGAGGTAAATAACCATCACTATTCACCAACACTGATGTGAATAATTGTTTTAGTATATATCACACTCCAGGTGAGTAGCCAGCCCCAAATAGTTTTTATTTTCTGTCAAATGTACAAAAACTCGCGTGAGATGATCGCTGCTTTGCTCGGAGGTGAATATGAAATCATATTCACTCTTTGAGTGACCAATCAGAGCGTGTGAAAAGTGATATTCACTGGTGTGGTATATACTAATCCAAAATATTAATCAAATTAAAAATAGTTTATCGGACAAAGCACTTTTTTCGATTTTCAGCCCTTAATATCATCCTTGTTACATGTATCTCTCTTAAACGTATGGGTACCCCATAATTTTTTTCTGATTTCAAAAGCTCCTTAGGGGGTTCAAACAACCCATATAGATTTTTAGAAAACAAATTGGTTTGTAATAATTAGTAGGCACCATCCTTAAACGAACACAAAACTGCTTTGCATTCGATTACAATTATATTTTATTGTTGGCTTTCTGAAAACAGAACAATTATTTTTACATGTAACCAGCACTTCATTTTATAAAAGCAAAATTAAAAATCGTTTTCATTACATTGGTAAAACAATGAACTATTTCATCAAAATGCTGATGTGATACCATAATAACCAAATCCAGTGAAATATTGTACAATTTCCTGATAAAAGCTCTGTAGATTTTATACTTACAGTCTTTGTAATGCAGATTGTCTTTCTACTTCTGTAGACAGTCTACTGACTCCAGTCACTACTGTACATAAGTCATGTAACTTCAAATGTTTCGTTTGAAAAATGGTATGAAAATCTCGAATTACTTCCTTAGTTCTCTACCAAAGTATAAAGCTTATATATTCACAAGTTTCCTTATTTTTGGCATTTTTCCAGTTGCATATGAACATTTCAAAACGGTTTGTTTTTCTTGTAGACAGAGTTGAACGAGCAATTGTAGCGTTCTTTCTGTGAACTGGATTATGTCATTTGAGTTCAGAGAAGTCACTGAAGAATATCAGTCCATGGTGTGAAGTAATAAAGTAATTGTGGTATTTCTTGAGCTGTGAGAGGTCCCTGAAAAAGAGCTAGAATTCGCTCCTACTCGCCAGCCATCTTGATTCACTTTTAATACAGTCACTTTCACAATACCCGCAAGCCACCTTAACGTAGTCCCCTGCCCTTCAAAATTTATATAGTGTAAATGTTAATTACATGTAGTTATTGCCTATTAAACCAAATAACCCTCCCAATCAACCAAAGAAAAAAGTTTAAACTTTGCTCTGTTTTATTTTGCTTTGAAATAGCATCTGAAATCCTTTCATTTCATTGGCTGATTTGTGAGGCTCCTGCTTTTTATTGGTTCAGCAAATTGATGTGATAATAGACTTAACATGCTCCAAGAAGCCAGTAGTACTTTGCCCATGCTCCTGTAATTAGCCACCAAGGCAAAAAGAACCACTGGGTACCTTTCCTGATAGGACAAGTTCTGAGGCATGATACAATTGTGCCTTCTAATTGGCCCTCGTTTTTGTGGTAAAAAAAGAGGGTCAATCAGAGTCAAGCCATAGTTTGCACTGTCAGTAAAGTCCAATGTTGAAAGACAACTGCCAGCAAATAATTATGCCAACTACAGTACTAGACTGAATCCGAAATACTTGCATGATGCAATTTTCAATGTACATGTACAGTACTGCCAAGAAACATATGTACATTTATCGTGATCTGCTCGCACTGTGCTCGCATCTGGCTCGCAATTTGTTTGCGATCACATCGCAAAATGATTGCGACCAACTGGTGTGATCGCGGTCACATGATGATTATCAACATACAAAAACCTTATGTATACCCGACTGCAATATATCGCTAGTTGTGAGTTCATGGATCATGCCATTTAAGTGACGAACTCGAGCCATCTGAAAACTTTGAACGCTATTTTAGAAGCTAACAAACGCAAACCGAAATGAGACACTATTAAATGAAGAGTTCAATAACAAGTAAAAGTTCTTTATTGGATTTTTGCGAGATTAATATGCTACTACAAAACAATCACTTCAGAAAAATGAAACTTCTCGATACAGCCATCCAAAACTTGGCAAAAGAGTTGTCTGTTCTTTATATTCAACACTGCAGTTTGTTTATAGGGGAAGGTACTTCTAGATCTCCTTGCTACTTCACAGCTTGCTTGTGATGTATCCTCATATTTCTTCTGATAACCTTACTGAAAAACTTATTAAAAATATAGAACTACAAGCCTGAACACAACGCAAAATAATAACAAAACAGCCACTCGCTTTAGTTCCACAAACTGGCGATACAGGGCCTGTTTTAAAGCTTGCCGCTAAGCGAGATAGTATACCACAAAATAAACTTTTGCTTCTGTATATAGTTTCACACTTACATGTACGGCAAATCTTTGTGTTGTTAAAGGTTTCAGCTGAAATCATTGCAAATGTTTGCAAGGCATGTTTTCGAATCTCCAAGTCTGAATTTACACATAGGCCCGTCATGCAATCAGTCTGGCGTGAACGTGTTAGTCTGTTTTTGACAGGTCTGTCAACATCTCAGAAAAATAGCTTAAGTTAATCAAAAAACTACCGAAAGGGTGTTGAAATATTTTGCTGTGCACATGACACTTGTAACTAAAACACGAATGTGCATTCGTACTCGCATCTCAAAAACTTGCGGGTTCTTGCTGGACTTCTTGTGTGTGCATTATTTTTGAGCTGTACTGTAAAGGTAGAAAGAAAAATATTTTACTGTGAATTTTGTTCTTGATGTTTGCTCGCAATCAGCTTGTGATCGCAAGTAAATTGTAAGCAAGGTGAGAGCGGATCGCGAGCAAGGTGCGAGCAGATCACGAGCAAGGTGCAAGCAGATCGCACTTTGTGATCGTGATCTGCTCACGATTAAATGTACATATGTTTCTTGGCGGTACTGTACATGTACCTGCTGCCATTAAATTCCAGTTCTTCAGTCATACATTGTAAGAGCTAAAGAAAAGATAGAACAACCAGGCCTACAGTAAACCTTGATTTGTCAAAATAATCATACATGTATCACTCATCTTCAAACACATCAAGAACATGCTTGGGACTATTATTAATAATAGTTACTGTAGTAGTAAAACTTGGCATGTTGGCTGGAATAGCAGAATTATTGATGTATTGTTTGGAAGACCTGAAGTTCTAGTTGGAAGTGAAAAGTATTGTGAGCTGCTTTCCTGGTTTCAAACCAACTGTCACTGAAGCTTATAAAATAAACAGATTATCTGTCGATCAGTTTAATCTTGTCTGTTTTATTGACAGCTTTATATGGGTTGAAATACTAGATCAAGATTTATACACTTGAATGCATATCGCACTCCAGAATTTGTCCTAGCAGGAAAGGTACAAACATTAATGTATCAATTAAGTGGTTCTTTTTGGTTGGGTGACTTTAAGCCCAGTTTCCATTTAATCGCAGGATTCTTTTGTTCGGTGTGAATCGAATCTAGTAAATTTATATACAGAACAAAAGAATCCAGCGATCGTTGCGATCATATGGAAACCGGGCTTTAGGAGACTTGGTCTGTACATTAATTGTATTGTAATGTTTTAAACCAGTTAGACTGCAGAAAACCCCAGTTGATTTCAAAATATATATAAGCGTGATAATTAAGAAGGTCTGTAATTGCACTATTTGCAGCCAATCAAAGTGTAGGATTAAAACGGAGTGATTTCATTATTTACAAAATATTAATGTCAATACGAAATGGTGATCCAACTTTACTTTGAAACACAGGGGCCAGAATTGTGATAGACAGAAGTGAAATTAGACCACATATTCCTCGTAAGTGTACCATTACTGGTACAGCTGATCAGATAGTTAATGCAAAGGGTTTGCTGGATGAGAAAATAGCAGAGCATGATGAGGGAATGGCCAAGAAACCCATTCCAGTAACAGAACCACGAGTAACAAGAGTGGCAGCACCAGTGGAACAAAATGTCATGCAAGGTTAGTAAATTAAATAATAATTTGTAATAGCCAAGCAGTTTTTGATTGAGTGTCATTATTAAAACCAAAGTAATTACAGATCAAGCTGATTGACCGATGTAGTTCGACTGTATACTTTTAGAGTGGATTTCAATTGAGTGTCGGAAGTGGTTTGGTTTTGTGTTTACTAAGCTCTCCTGTTGGCTGAGAAAGTAAACCAACCAATCAGAATCCAAAGTAAAACCAAACGCAAATTGGTTTTGGTTTTGCTTTGGTTTGTCATTGGCTCACAGGGAAGCCATTTATGAGTTACTTATGTGATTACTCGCTCCTATGATTGGCTGGCTATGGGTAATTTGCGTTTGGTTTCACTACACTCAACTGAAAACCGCTCTATCTGTTCTCCCAATTCAGGTCACCTGACATTTCCCATGAGTAATGTTTTCTTGTTTTTCTGTATCCCAAGAGGAAATGTATAAATTTCTCTAATTGTAGAACAAAGCACTGAATCCTCTGGAGAGGTGTCACATGATCTGAATTGGGACCACAAATGTACAAGCTAAATCGGTCAATTACGGCCGAGCAAGTAAAAATGCAGTGAGCCAATCTGGAACTGAATTAATTCCTGATTGGTTTTTCTTGAACCAGTCAGGAGGATAAGTAAACACAATCAGTAGTGATGTGTTTATATCAAACTATGTGGTATGACAGCTGTGTGGTATGACAGCTTGGTATGACAACAATCATCAAACTATGTGGAATGACAGCTCAGGGAGGTGGAAGAAAAAGGAGACGCAACTCGAAGCTCATTAATATGTTAATACCCAAATAAGCGATTATGATTGGCTAATAGCTTGCTAGCGCTTTCTGCAGACTCTGTTGCACTCTGGTGTTAAACGATCCTATTGTTTAAAAGAGAAATACCCCACATGCTGCATGGTTGCCATGGTTTTACCAAAATATTTCGAAGAAAAGCACGAAGGAGCTGATCGTCATTTTGAACAATTCTTGTCACAAGAACGGAGCTCAAGTCTGTTGACAAATCTGCATTTTTATCTTATTGATCTACCTTTAATAAGGATACCATAATTATTTTAACACAGGATTCAAGGATACCCAGATAAGGCTCAAGCCTCAGAATTGTCTCAAAAATCATACCTGAAATCTGCTTTAATATTACAGTATTTGATTCTTGTTCAAACAAGAACCACGATTGAGGCATGCATTTTGTGTTTATAAACTGTAGGTAGCTGTGGTACTGATTTCTCTCGATCTACTGGTCTTTGAAGACTCAAGTGTGTTTCATTGTGATATTTATATGTTCTAAAATGTATCTGAAGCATTTGAAATAGTTTTGGACCTCTAAAAGCAGCCGAAATCGGTATATAAACATCTAAATATTTCAATTTGTTCGCAGTGTTGGACTCCCATTCGAACAAGAACCGTGATTGAGACACATTTTGTGTCAAAAACTGTGGTACCAATTTCTCTCGAATTACCAGTCTTTGAATATTCAAGTGTGTTTTATTGTGATATTTTTAAAAGCGTTCTAAAATGTATTTGAAGTATTTGAAATAGTTTTGGACCTCTAAAAGTATAGCCAAATCCGGCCTCTAAACATCTAGTATATATTTCAGTCTTTTGCATGCAGTGCACGTGTTTAACTCTTGCTCAAATAAGAACCGCAATTGAGACATACATTGTACATTTTTTGTACCGGATTTCTCAGACTTGATCTACCATTTGAATACTCAAGTGTGACATTTACATGTGCTAAACAGGCACTGGAGTATTCAAAATAGTTCTGGACCTCTTAAAGCACAATGTAGGTCTACTAACATCTAGATATTTTGGTTTTAACTCTATGTTCAACTCACCAAGTCTCGATCGTGTTTCTTGTTCGAACAGCATTTCTGGCATTAGAAATGAGGGAGATATGGGCATGTACTTAAAATCATGTGACCAATGATGTCATCATTACGTCATCACCACTAAGTGATTGATAGCAATCCACTACCATGCTTGTCCTGGTTTGAGCATGCTGGTATTAGAAATGAGGGAGATATGGGCATGTACTTAAAATCACGTAATCAATGACGTCATCGTTGCAACATCACCACTAAGTGATTGATAGGGACCCACAACCATGTCTGTCCAGGTTTGAGCCAGCTGGCATTAGATATGAGGGAGATATGGGCATGTACTTAAAATCGTGTGGACCGACAATGTCATTGTTATGTGGTTGCCACTAAGTGATTTGTGGGTAACCAATACCATGCCTTAGAAATGAGGGAGATATAGGCATGTACATCTACTTAAAGTCACGTGACCGATGATGTCATTGTTACATCATCACTAAGTGATTGATAGGGACCCACTACCATGTCTGTCCAGGTTTGAAGTTTCTGGTAATAGAAGGGAACGGTCAATACATCTTCTCCAGCATGACCAAATTTGGACACATACCTTAGAAGTCCATCAATATATCTTTGGAAAATCAAACGTCATTCGGAAAGTAAAAATAACTATGAATAAATTATATTGCATCCACCTAAACCCAATAACTTGTTCTGCACATGCATGCATCCATAAGTTAAAAATGTTAAAATAAAAAATAATATAACTCTTTCAATTTCAGGTGTTTGCTCTGGTGCCCAATCATCTCTTCCTCCCTCTGTCCAATATCCAGACACCAGTGACTACGTTGAGGTGTTTGTCTCGGCAGTAGATAATCCAGGCCATTTCTGGGTACAATTGGTGAAAACTCCTGATGCCAAAGAACTTGACAAATTAGTTACAATACTTACAGAGGAAGCCAAAACGGGTGGTCTGGAAAATATTCTTGACACTGTTAAGGTGTGTTACTAAGTCTACATTGTGTGTGTCTGTGCGTCTTTAATAATAATTGTCATGGCTTGAAGTAGGTTATTAAAGTCTGAGCAATCGAAGGCTGAAAACAGAAATTCAAAGGAGAATTTAGAATGCGAGCAGGAGACACTTACATGTACACCCTAGTTGCACATTGCCCTTCAATTATTGTATCATGATGTGTGTGGGTTATATACAAGTTGCACGTCCATGTAGATTAAACAAAATAGATTTACTGTAGGGTCTAGGTATGAAGATGAGGGCAGGATAAGGTAGATTTATATTTATGGTATCCTTTGTTTTTGCTGCTACATGTACATGTACTTGTTTTTCATTCACAAGTTACAAAACTGGGACATTTGAAGGGCTGTGTGCAATAAGGGCATAAGTAACTCCTGATCAGGTTCTAAATTCTCCCTTAGAAAACAAAGAATTTGAAGGAGAATTTAAAATGTGACCAGGAGACACTTGTTGCACACATCCCTTCGTTATTATTGTATCCTGATGCTGTGTGGGTTATAGTAAACAAGTTGCACCATAACAATGTGGCTAGTAACTGGTTGGCCGACCACTTACTGACCACTGTTCAGGGTTGTAGATAAGATTTGAAGGGTAAGGGCTGGGGAGTTAGGGGGGGGGGGGGGGGGGGGGGGGGGGTTATTTGGGATTATTAGTCCTACATGTAGCTAATACAATTTAATTGCTGAGATTAATCAATTTTGAGGCATACGGTTCAATGTCTTGTCCAATGACATGGTGGTATTGGTTAACAATCCCTGGCTTCTCTTCACAAATAATACAACAGGTTGGTTCTTTTATGTCCCAATGTACAATGTACTTATTAATTGATAGAAAAGAAATAATTAGACTGAAGTCATTTTGACTTTTTTACAAAAAGCCATGTAGATTCACAGAGATGTAGCACTCTACTTTTTGAGATACAATTTTGTATCAAGGCCAGGCAAAATATTATTATAGAGGGGCCAATTTATTTACCATGCATGGTCTCGCAGAGTTTATATTAATTTTACTGCTTGTCCAAAGTTTAAAATTGCAGAGGAAATTACCTGTTGCCCTGCTTTTACCTACATATCTGGATACATGTATCAAGTTTGGATGTCTTTTGAGGCAATTAATTTTATTGCTGCGAGCATAGCGAGCAGCAACGCTAAACTTGATGTTACAACACAGGGTGATCACACGCATACCTTTTCGCAAACATACCATTTCCTTGAAAAATATTTTGGGTTCATGATCACCCACCAACCAACCGGCCAATGATCACCTCGCTTTGATGCCCTGAGCCTCAGAGGATATGTCCCAGATGTAACAAACTTTGTGTTCCCCGATTTCAACACAGTGCATGATTACAAGTGGCTGGGTGAATACCATTTTATCAAATTATTATGTCAAACTCCACTTTATTCATAGCTGGAAGTATTCATCAGGGTCACAAACGTTTTAGTGATGTAAGATCGAGATCAAGAGGAAGACAATGTTCTTTTATGAGTTTTTCAGTGCTGTCCAAATCATATACATGTACCAATATCACTAGACAGTAGCTCTATGCATCCCCTCACAGCACTTCACTTTCTATTAGAAACTTCTAGTTAATTATATATTTTACCAGAAGCTCCATTCAAAAGTGACTGGTAACCTTAGCATAAAAAAATATTAAGTGATGTCATGAACATTATCTCAGCATTCGTAAGTAATAGATCCAGAGTGAGTGGCCATGCTTTATGGGATTTACAAACTCGAGCTGAAAGCAAGAGTTTGTAAATCCCATAAAGATCGGACGTGAATTCTGTATCTGAATTATCAAACGTCTAGATGTATAGAGTCATGTTTTCAGTTATTTTGGCAATACAACTTATTTTGGCCGAGAAAATTGGGGCAAAATTTTATGTTAATCAGGACAAAATCTGTATGATCGTATTTACAGATCACTTATCGCTCAATGATTTCTTCTGTTTTTGCATCATTAATTTTTAATGAGTTTGATAATGTATTTAAAGGGCTATTATGTATGTATGTCAACCCTCAAATGATAAACTTTCTTGTGAAGATTTTCAGAGTAATTTATATGCTTTCTGGGATTACGGGAAAAAATTGAGACAATTTTGATGAAGGCTGGCAATGATTTGAGTGGATGAAGAATACTGATTTTAGCAGAAATTTAGAGCAACTTCAAATCCGTTCACTGTAATCTAGAATTGGCTTTTGTAATAATCCACTCTAACCTTTGCCATTGTACATGTATATCATTCACATAATTACATGTAATTATTATTTCTCTTCTACATGTATCTCATTTGTATAGCTTTGTTTTAAAGAAACTTTAAGGTTCAATTCAATAGACCAAGTTACAAATGTAGCTTGTACATTTTGTTGTCCCAATTCAGGTCGCTTGACTTTTCCCTTGAGTAATGTTTTCTTGTTTTTCTGTATCCCAAGAGAAATTGTATCAATTTCTCTACTTACATGTAGATAACAAAGCACTGAAAACTCTGATCTGAATTGGGACAACAAATGTACAAGCTAAACATAGGTCTATTTGTCAGTGCCCCTTTATACATGTAGCTTTAAATAGTGCTGCCATAAATTGCCCCAACATTGTTGAACAGGACAATATAAAATCAACAACATTTGGCTAGGGTACTTGAAAGATTTTGTTACATGTACTGTAGGTTGGCGACCTGTGCTATGCACCATTTCGTCATGACGAGTCGTGGTACAGGGCACAAGTAACTAACGTGAATAGTGATGGGACAGTTGGCCTATTTTATGTGGATTATGGCGACTCTGGAAATGTACCAAAGTTCCGACTGAGGAAACTCAGGTAATTGGGATGCCATTAATAATCATAATAACAACAACAACAACAACAACAACAACAATACATAATAATAATTATAACAACAGTGGTTTATTTGTAGTACCATAATATCAATAAAGTGGCTCTTCAGCTAGTCTATGGCTGTCAATAAGGGCCATAACCTGTAGCACCTGTAATGGCTGAGCTCACTCGATGTTACGGGTGATGCGCCCATAACATTTGCTTTACTTTGTGAGCAAATTAAATTGAACATAGCAAATGTTATGGGCGCAGTGTCATAAGGAACACGTGCTTAAAAAAGTTATTGAGCTACTACTAAGCTACATGTAACTATAAAAGTCTAAGAAAAATACAAAAATAACTAAGCATCTACTGTCTAATGCTATGTATAATTATGAAACCCAGATTTTAAGTACGGGCACTCTGATTGGCTTGTAGACTCAAAAAAAATATGGTCTATTGTGCTAGTAAACACACGGAAATCGGCATGCCAGCTTGCATTGTGTCATTATCATAAAAGCAATAGACCACACATTTCAATGTGTTTACTGGTGAAATAAAGCACTTGGGATGTTGGAAGAATACTTGAAATGCTTGAAAACCATGCCTTCAGCTTGTGATTTTCAAGCATTTTTTGTGTCCTCCCAACATCTTGCATGCTTTATTTTACCAGTAAACACATTGAAATGTGTGGTCTATATTGCTTATTATAATAAATATATACATACATTTATATGTAATTACCTAAAACTAACATACATGTACATGTACATGACTTTGTATATATTTAAATAAATTAACCTAAAACTAAAATACATGTATATATTTAAATAAATTAACCTAAAACTAATATACATGTACAAGTACACAACTATTGTACAACATTTAAAATATAAACAGATCCATTATTCTGAAATTATAGAATATCAAATAACTACCAATCAGTGGTGTTTACAATATTTTAGTCTCGAATATCTATTATCAAGGCATATAACATCATGACAGTTTACAAATTATTTAATACAGTTGTTTAGAAACATACATGGATAAGAAAAAGAGCAGGATTTAATTAAATTATTACAGACATCACTGTTCTTTAGTTCTTTATAATTGAGACTCCAAGCCATAGAATTATACATAAATTGAATGGCTGTGTCGTAAAAGGGCATATTAAGCATCGCCCGATCACATTCTAAATTCTCCTTCAATTTCTTTGTGTTTCTTTTGAGAGAGTTTAGAACATGATCAAGATTCACTTACACCCTTTTTGCACTCAAACCCTTCAATAATTTTGAGTTATTTACTGGCCTAAGGTCGGCCCATATAGAGAAAAACTGTGCCCTCTGCATTAGAAAGTACATTTTCTGTTTTTCTCTATGTAGACCTCTATAATTTTATGGCTTGACAACTCTGTAATAAAATGCAGTTTGCTAAAATTATTGTCTTCTGGACTCTTTCTCTGCATGGCCTCTCTTTGACGATTGATAATTTTCTTTGTATAGGAATGAATACCTGCAGCTTCCATTCCAAGCTATTGAATGCTATTTAGCAAATACCAAACCAAGTGGTATGTATTGTCTTTTATTTGATGTCAACATACACAGTGGTTAATTCTATACTTGTCTAGTTAAAGTGCCCTTACAATAAAATTTTGGCATATCAATGTTTTCTCATATTCATAAAGTAGTTCAAACCGTTTTTCGATACAACAATGGGAAGTCCAATTTTTTTTACTCCGAATCTTGAATTTTACATCCGCCATTAGGCGAACCTGTTCCTGTGGACAAGGAATGCCTAGTCATGTTTTAGCATACGTGACGTCATACACTTAACACAACAACACCAGAGTTCCCACTAGTGTTCAAAAATAAGGGTCACTAGGACCCCCTCTTCAGTTAAATGGGGGTCCTTTCTATTTTTCAAGGGTCCCATGTTCATTTCCACTCTCATGTCTGACAAGTGAAGAATGCTGGAAATTCTTCGCACCCTCAACAAATGCAGTTGTGTTCTTGTCACGGTTTCTATACGCTTCTACGCATATTTTACATTTCATTTTTTTTTCTTGATCTTCAAAGATTAGCCAACTGAATTCCTGCAGCCACTTATCATTGAAAGATCGAGCTTTTTTCTTGGAAGTGGAATGCGAATTAGTTGCAATTTTGATGGACTCGATCTTCCGACTATCAGCTGTTCAAAATGGCGGGTCAACAACTGATGCGTGAAATGTTTTCTGGGTAGGCCCAGTGTCTGTGCATCCCAGGGATGCACAGGGCCCCCAAGTTGTGTGTCCTTTTCCATTTTTGTGCATCAAATACGCATGATTGTGCGTTAATGGGAACTCTGAACATGTGGGGCTACTTTTCTCATACAAACCTTCACGCGAATCAACATATGTAGCAAAAAGTGCACCATTTTTCTGGAATGAAAAGCAAAGAAAACTTTTCAATAGAAATATGCCTTCAAGTTTGTGCATTGTACAGAACTGTAGCAATTTAACAAACCACAAAGCAGGCATTTCACTACATTCAAGCCTTCTAGTTGAGTACCAGTACGAGCAGCCGTATGATGGTTTGTAATTATCTTCAAGCCACAAAGATGGTTTGTATGTTTTGGTCATTTTGAAGACATATTAAGCTTCTCCACAACTGTTTGTGTCACAGGGAATAGCTGGTAAGATCGTACCATAGTCCAATATAACAGTTCGGAAGAAGGCCAAAACAGCCGAATGAACTGACAGAAATTATGTACTAGACATACTGTGTACGTTTTTGCTACGTTCTGCTGAGAACATAGTTTGTCATATTGCTGTTTCGTATAAACAGATAAGCCTAGCAATGTAGTATTCCTTTTACTTTACTGCTAATTTTGTTTTCAAGACAATAAACCACAGAAGAAACCACCAATATTACCTTGCATTGTTTGTGTGTCAAACAGCAAAGTGAAGTTTGGTTCTGTTATCACTTTTTTATTGCTGCTGTTTTAAAAGCTCTCTAGTAAATTCTTATCACTCACGATTTCACGTTAGACAACAGAGCAATTTAATTTTATAGCAATAAATATTACATTGTATTTTAGAATGTAGATTTGCCTGACAATCTATTCTATAATAATAATAATAATTATAATAATAAAGTCTTTATTTGAAGAGGGTAGCACTAAATAGCAAAGCTAACAAACTTGTTGCCCTCTATGCCTGGACACAAATAATATTGTCTCCTTTTAATAATACCAACTAGCAATCCAAGTTTCAGTATACTGATAAAACTTAGGACTCAGTTTATTTATAAGTCCTATGTGAATTCTCCATGTAGCCCCAATCCAGTAACAGCACAACCTGAAAGCCGAACCAGGGAAAATACCCTGGGAAAAAATTAGCCTGGCCCCAACAAGATAAGAAACCTCTGCTAGCTATAAAGACCATAATTCTTTAGCTTTTAGCATATTCGTCCAGCTTTTAACCTCGATTGCCAGCAGCTCTATTACCTCTAAATGATCTACATCCGGCAATAATTTTAAACAAAAAGATACATTACTATGTTGTGAAGAATCTGATGCAGATTTTCGGTCGTTATTTACTAAACCACAGCAAAATTCGCAGTGCGAGTTTGTAGCCATTATAAGAAAAAAAATTATGAGTTCGAAGCAACTTGAGGATGATGCATTGAGTGTATGACGTCACATATGCTCAAAAATGGCTAGGTATTCCTCGCCCACAGGAACGGTTTCGGGTAATGGCGGACATGATTTTGAGGGTAAACTCTCTTTAAAATGTGTGGTCTAATTTGCACCTTTGCAAACGTTTTTCACTGATTTGGATATTTCTGCCACTGTTTGTCCTCATGGAATACAAAAAAGTGGCAAAAGAAATGGTCAAATTTCAATGTAGTGGCACTTTAAGGGTTTAGTGTAAGGACATGATACTAACTGTTATACTAGTGACCACTGATTATGAATTCTAAGTTCTAATGTATTCTCTGTTTTCTGAGGGAGAATTTGGAGCTTGAGCACAAGTCATTTCAATACACTGTTCTTGCATTCACCCTTTCAATTATATTACATGTACAAATAGAGCGCCATTTTCCATTGTGTGTTGTAAAACCAAAACAAAAGTAATCACAGAACCTTTTATTTGAGCAAGTAAAAACACAATGAGCCTATAACAAAATGAAGTAATTCGGGATTGCTTTTCAGGGCTCGAAATTAAGAAAAAAAAGGAGGTGTAATTTTACGCCCAGCTTAAAAATTTTAGTCGTAATTCTCCAAAATTTAGGCGTAATGTAAACTATTTTGCATGACAAAAGGCTATGTTTTGCATGACAAAACCTATAGATAGGAGCTGTCAAACTTTGACATTTTGCGGTTTAAAGTTCAGACTTTACACGCCAAACGTCGCCGCGTAATTAGTAAACTATGCGTTTCAAACTTGAAACAACAGACAAAAAAGTTTACACTAAACGCTTGCTTGCAAATGGTAGTAATTTTTTCAAAAAAATCAGATAGTTTTAGAGATTTGGAAATAAGACCGATACGAAGATCTAGGCGTAATTTTACGCCTAAGTGGAAAACGTTAGGCGTAAAACGAAAAAATCTAGGCGTATTTACGCCCGTATCGGGCGCAATTTCGAGCCCTGCTTTTACTTGAACCAGTGATGAGGAAAAGTAAATGCAATCGTAAATAACTCTTGCTAAAACGAAATCTATTATGTGAGGAGCCAAGCAATTTTGGTTTTAGTTTAGAACTTGATTGACTGATAATGACAAAACATTTTTCACAGCTAATGGGAAAGCTACATGTATATATACATGTATAATTAAATGAAAACTATTAAGCCTCTCAGCTCTGGCACAGGTTTGATTCCCAAATGCGACACTGTATGTGAGTTCAGTTTGTTGGTATCTCGTCCTTGCTCCAGACAAGGGTTTTTCTCCGGGTTCTCATGTTTTCCTCCCTCTGCAAACACCAAAAATCCCAATTCAATCTGAGGATTACATGTAGCCAGGTCATGATTTTGATCAGCCCCTATGGTTGTTTCTTGTTCCATTAGAAATTCAGAGTTTCAATATAATATATCATCCACCTCAAATAGCTCAAACATCAATCTATCAAAACTTGAAAAATATATATCTCTTGTAATGGACTATAAATGCAATGAATAGGTAGAGTAAAGAGAAATAGTTTCCTAAATGGACAAGAGGGCCTGGAGCCCTTGTTATGATGATGAGGTTCTGCATATTGAATATAACTGTCAAGTGACAGAGTCAGCTCCAGTGTGGTTCTGGTTTTCAACAAGATAGGACTCTGTTACAGTAGTTACAAGTTCAATTTTCAAGTGTTTAGATTAAGTTTTTCAACTAACTAGTCATTTTCAGAATTGTAAGCATTATGTGATACTTGTATGCATAGATATTACATACATGTACTAGACTATGGCTGCTATAAATTACAGATGTATGTTGTGGATATTGTGGGCCAGGACCCGCCACCGCAAAGTGCTGTTATTGTGTTTGTGGGTCAGGGACTCGAGGAGTATTATTTTAGGAATATCATTTTCTTTTAACAGATTTGAATTGCATCTAGTGAAAACTCTCATAACTTTAAATATGATGAAAATTCAATGTGTGAAACATTTTAAATTGAAAGCTTTCTTGGTTATTGTTTTTGACTCTTCTGAATGGACGAAATATTTTCACACAAAAGGAAAGTTTTAAAACACAGTTTCAGTGTCCAGATTTGATTTATCATGCAAGGGTTGATTAGTTGGCAGACAGTATGAAAAACAGAACATTCTACCATGGGGAAAGCAAATTGCATCTGAACAATAATTATTAGAATTGTGCCTAGTTTTTACACAGATTGTTTCTTAATAGCACTCACATTACTTTCGGCACAATCAAAAAGTTACACTCTACATGTATATACAACAAACACTTGTTTTTTAACCCTTTCATGCCCACATACGGAATTTTCCATATTTTACTGGTTACTTGATTTGGGAGTTTCAGTCTGACAATGTTTAAAGAGCTAGGCCCTGAGATTCCCACAAACCATAATGTATAGACAGGTGATCCTAGTGAACTGCATTGGGCATGTTAACAAAGAATAATTTCATCTAAATCCTCCTTTCTTTGCATAAGTTAACTACAGGTTACATTATTTCATTTCAGAAAAAAAGACTAAAATAGCACTTCCAAAAATAATTATTATTTTCTCCTCAGATTCTACATTTTCTCTCAAAAATGCATATTTCACATAACATTTAGAGTTTCATGTTTGCACTAACCTCACTTTCTGTCTCCCAACACCTAAACTTGCCCAGAACCAAGCCATTCTGTCCACAAGCACTTCACAGCAAGCTAAATTCATCCATAATGACCGCAAAGCATGCCGGGAAACCCTACCAAACAGTGACATGGCACTTCCCATCTTCATTCTTCAAAATATATACTAAGTCTAAAGCCATTTCGACCTAATACCTTCATATTGGAATCAATGGCAAGTAAATATTGTCCAATATTCCAAAAAAGCTATGATAGGTGGCTCCAGACCCCCATTTATAAAGCCCACGCTAAAGTGACAGAAGACGTCCTGGCCCATTCACGAGTGGGAAATGAGGCTCTTTCTCCATCACCATAAACTGGCACAGACTCTTTGAGAAAGTGCTGATTGAAGCTCTCATCAGACTTAATGATGAAATTCTCTGTATTCCTCCAAACAAACTTCCTGCCAGCTCCATCAAGTAATCTGCTTTCAAAATAACCATCTAAAAACTTTGAGCCCCCAGTATTATAGGTCAGTTGAAAATTCCATGGTATTAAACAATGACTACAGTTTACTTAGGGGGGGGGGGGTTCTGTTTGGTCTTGAATTATAGCTAAAAATTGGTTCCAAAAACTTGGGCCTGAAAGGGTTAAACATTGCTTGCAGAAACAGATATAATATATTTATGAGACCCAGATGTTATTATATTCTCCCGCAATTTGCATTGAATAAAGTGTGAATCAAGACAAGACATTGTAGATTTCTCCAGCATTTGAATGGTTTATATGATTATAAATGTATACACCTATTTCAAAAAAGCTACATACACGTATAGGTTGTCTCGGAAAATGACAAACGATATTCCCAGGCCGAAATGGTTGTAGTTGAAAGTCTGGGCCGGGTTGTTCAAAGCCCGATTAGTGCTAATCCAGGGTTAATTTCCATGACAACCAATAGGTTCTGTGCAGAGTTAATCCAGGATTAACGCTAATCGGGCTTTGAACAACCTGGCCCTGGTGGATTAATTTGTTTTATGGCTCAAAGCTTTAAGAGGAATATTAATGTGTACTGCCAATCAATTTTCTGAATTACACCATAGTTTATGTACATATACTAGGCACCTAATTAAATCAGTTAATCCAACCCTCAGTGTTAAATCACAGCACAGGTTGAAGAAACCTGAAAAGCACTGCTCTGGGGCAGATCCACGATTATCTGAGGAGGGAGGGGGCAGGGGGCTCGATATGGAACTTTGATACATGGATCATGCTCTGAAGGCAGTCTAGTTCCAACTAACTTTATGACACACTTATAAAACCGATTCTGCTATACAGAAGTGAAATATGGGGAGCTGATCAGAACAAAACCAAAATAGATAATGTCCCATTAGAGCTTGTACAAGTCAAATTTTGTAAGATGCTACTAGGAGTATCGAGAAATGCAACAAACAATGACTGTCAAGTGGAACTCAAATGTTTTAACCTCTCAAAGTGGATTTCAAAATTATCGAGCTATCAAATACTGGACAAAATTACTGACTACTAGAACTAATAATGCACAACTCTCACACACTGCATACATAGAGAGTATAAACTTGCCGAAACCAATCTACTGGAGTGAAAAATTAAAATATATTATGTTTCCTAATGGCTATGGAAACGTGTAGTTGTCAATAGATCAAACAACAAACATGAGCAAGTTTTTGAAAAATATTAAACAAACATCAAGAGACATTAAACAACAACACTGGTACAGTGAGATCCATACTGACACATGAAGGAAACAAAAATAACAATTGAAATTAAGAACATACAGGATGTTCAAAGTAAATTATAATCTGGAGAACTATCTCAGCAAAGTAACTACAGTGGAATCTCTATATAACGGTCACCCTTGGGATCCGAGAAAGTGGCCGTTATATGGAGGTGACCATTTAATAGAGGTCAGCTGAAATATGATATCGGTGGGTGTGGTAAAAGCGATATTTTATCATGGCATTACTTACATATGCATTAGTATGTGGTGGAATACATTATTTCGAGTGACGTCATATTTGTGGTGTTGCCACCACCGAACTGTAGTACATTCACCTCTCAATGTACATGTATGCAGTGTATTTAGGTTATATGAGAAAGTGTTATCTTGAATATGGATAGGTATTCCGATGGATATGTAGAAATAGAAACCTAAAATTACCCACAGTTTTATATTACCCTTTCTGTACTGGATGCTTAATAGAGGTTAAAGATACAAAGATAGTTAAAGACGGGGCCGCTGAAAGGTGGCAGTGACCACTTAATAGAGGTGCTGCCTAAAGAGGTCTCATTTACAAAGTTTGTGGTTCCACTGTATTGTTAAGAACACAGAATAGCTCTTACCCATATAAGAATAAGTAATTATCCACTACAAATTGAAAAAGGCAGATATTTAAAACCCTGCCTGAAGAAAGAGTATAGCCATTATAATGTCAAAATGGGATAGAAGATGAAAAGCATTATTATAAAAGGTAAAACATACAATGAACATAGGAGAAAACTATTTCTTACTTTCGAAAATATAATATACATGTATTCAATGTAAACAGCCAACAGATGAATGAAAATGAGCTTTTCAAACTTACCATAAATCTACCAAATAAGTTCACAAAACAAGCAGCTAAATACTTACATTACTGCCTCGTCATTAGGAATAATGTTAACCAAATAAGTATTTCCTGCTTCTAACTCTTAGTAACTGAGCTACACTGTACATGTACATCATATTACAAGTATGCTCATTAATTCTTGCTTATCAGTTATTTACTATTGTGTTCACTCCATGTATAGTATGTTTGGTGAAAACCCAGAATACACTAGACTGTGTTCCAAATATAATAAAGAATATTTGATTTGATTTTAGGGGTTTCATGATGGTAACTTGTTGTTTTCTTTATAAAAGGGAGGGAGAGAAAGGGGGATTCAATCCAGAGAAAGGTGGTTCAATCCAGAGAAAGGGGGATTCAATCCAGAGAAAGGTGGTTCAATCCAGAGAAAGGGGGATTCAATCCAGAGAAAGGTGGTTCAATCCAGAGAAAGGGGGATTCAATCCAGAGAAGGGGGTGTTCAATCCAGAGAAAGGGGGTGTTCAATCCAGAGAAGGGGGTGTTCAATCCAGAGAAAGGGGGTGTTCAATCCAGAGAAAAGGGGTGTTCAATCCAGAGAAAGGGGGTGTTCAATCCAGAGAAAGGGGGTTTGATTGAACCCCCTTTCTCCCCTGGACCTGCCCTAGCTCTTACCTGTAATTTCAGTATATTTTTAAACATAACTTTGCCAGTTGCATTGAACTCTCTAATAAATTTGAATCATTTTTCACAGAGGGTTGGAGTCAGGCTGCAAGTGAGTTTTTTAAGAAACTCACCCACTATCCATACTGGGTTGGCATCATGACCAAAGTTGTAAAGTACTGTGGTGAAATACCCTGTGTGGATGTGTATGATACTACTACTGACAAGGTAAGTTGATAGCCTGTCAAAGAAATAAACAAAAATACTATACGTACATGTAAATAGTAGCTGGGAAACAGGCCATTTCCCAGGCTGGTTTGATCTTTGGACCAGATATGGGTAAGCAGTAAATATTGTTCCCTGCTTGCAGAACCTTCTATTCCTCCCTTTCTGAAATCGAACTGGCAGGGGAAAGAAGGCTGTTCCCCCAGTCACAACATTGGGTGTTGCCACACAGCGGTCAAACGTCTGCACATGTGTCAAAAGTCTTGCAACAACAACATATTCCAAAACAAATTCAAAGCGAGCCGGCGGCCGTCACTGTTCACACACCCGTTTTCAAACCTTGAGAACTTGTTTGGTAAATGACGATTTTTTTGGGTAAACTCACAGTTTGAAGTTTGTTCAATTTCCCGTCGACTGTGAAAATAAAAAGCTTAACTTTCACATATTTTTCTTAACTTTTGGGGGTAGAAGTTCAATGTAATATGTTTTAAGGTAAATTTTGCGTGTGAAATTCGCGCGGCCGACCACCAGACTGACCGTAATACGCACGCGCAGACGTTTCACCGCTGTGTGGGGTGTTGCACATGCATTGTGTTACTAAGCAACACGAAAACACTTGCCAAGGTTGGATGGGTTGACCAATGAGAAGAACGTGATCCCACGGTAATTACTATGCAATCTAATGATGACGTCAGTGGATGCGTGGTGTCTTAGCGGGCTCTATTTTACACAAGCATGCGTACTGTATATTTTTATAATCCATGGTCGTGGACAGCGGTTAGATCAAACGCTTTTGTGACTGGGGGAAGAGCCTTCTTTTCCCTGCCAGTCTGATTACAGAAAGGGAGGAATAGAAGGTTCAGCAAACGGGAAATAAATATTGAAGATAAATGTTGTATACCATGGTGGGTGACCTCTATAATTCTGCCAGGCCCTGCTATCTAAAGAAAGTAGCTGGTTTCCTGATTGGAAGCCACTTGAGCAAGTGGTCATTTTTTAAACAATGTGGATGTACATTTTTATTTTTAAAGTGTATATAAGGTCATTAATATCGATTCTACATCAAGTGAATAGTAGAATATTTCTCGATTTGAGTGTTGCATCCATGAGTTATAGAGGTTTATATTTATAATATATTCAAGCTGGTGACGTACATGTAAATTCGGTCTTCATTTATTATACAAAAACATACTGGTAGAGATAAATATGTATGTTTTATCATTAATTCTACCAAATATTTTGTCAAAATCAGTAAACGGTTTCATCCACAAGGAAAAAGAAATGAAAGTAAATTCCCGAATCTACGTCACATCATTAGCATATTGGAAATAGAAACCTCTATAACTCATAGACGCAACACTCAAATCAATAAATATTTTACTATTCAACTATTCAATTGATGTAGAATCAATATTAATGATAAACATATTTGACCTTATATACACTTTAAGTATAAGAATGAAACTTTTGTGATTGGGTTTCTACATGTAGAATGTTGCATATTTGTGCATTGGTGCAGTGATAGTGCAGCAGCATTATACATTGCATGGTGTGTGAGGGTTCGATCTGAACACTATTGGTAAAAAAATAAAAGTAAAAATTAGGCAGGGAAAAAATAGAAAATCGTTTCCTGATTGGAAAACACTTGAGCAAGTGGTCATTTTTTTAAACAATGTTTAATCCTGAAATGCATGTCTATCTATTGTGTTCAAAACAATACCTGTAATGTAGATGGCATATAAGGTTTAGACTTCGTTTTAAAAAAAATTACCAAAAAGTCTGATAAAATCTGAACAAGGGAACAAGTATTTTTGAAACCGTTTTGATTTTTTTCAGTTTGCAAGTATTAAAACTAAAAAAAAACTTTGGTTCCAGTCTGGAAAATAAAACTTTGGTTGGAATGTCAGGGCTCGCAGTTAAACACAAGTTCTAGTCACATTTTGTGAATAGTTACAAAAATTTGGTCGCAAGTTTGCAATTTGTAGTTGCTAAAAACAGAATCCAGCGGTGTTACGACAAAAAGCTGTGCCCACAATATATTTTTAAAAGAGTGCTTTTAAATGGTGTCTTAGCGAAGGTTGGTGTCACTTGGATAAAGGGAAATAAATATAGGGCCCCTATGGGCAACTCGTGGATGGTCAGTGAGCTATTTTGTGTTGTGTTATTGTGGACGTTGTTGGCAGAGCCTGTATTTGTTTAGTGTGTGATGAGATTAGTTTTGCTGAATGCCTGTGTAGCAGTTAAAGATAACATAGAGAGAGAGCATAAAAATCAGGTCACCAATGACGTCATCATTACTACATCACCACCAAGGGAATCAAGGGAACCCAATACCATGCCTGTCAAAGTTTGAGCCACCTTCCACTGATTAGAAATGAGTGAGATATGTGCATGTACTAAAACTCATGTGACCAATGACGTCATGGTTATGACATCATTAGAAGTGAGGGAGATACAAGTTATATAACCCACAAGACTTTTGGACGTTTGTTTCATGTATTTATTTATTTATTTATTTATTAGGCGAAAACTAGTTGCCAATATTAATTTGAAACTTCAGGAAAAGTTTTAGTTGCAAGTAATAGTAATTTGGCCGCATTTGCAACCGTGTTGGTTGCAATTTTGAGTGCTGAAAGTATAGTTTTATACATGTACTTACATGTACATGTACTTTCCACAATGGCATCTTAAACGTTAGTGTCGAGTCCTGATGGTACATGTACATTCCAAGACCGAATTGTATCGTGGTTGATATATTGATCGGTTTCAATTAGTCAAGTCTGTGTGTGTGTTATGAGTACTTTTCTCAATATTAAACAGTGTGAAATAAGCACTCTCATTGGTCAATAGCCATAATCTATTAGTCTGAGTACATATACATGTAAATGCACAGATCATCAAGGTTACATGCAGGCTCTATTTAGTTGGGAAAGTTTGCTAATTATTGTATAAAACAAATGGATTTCATTATTGTCGTTGGTCTGTCCACTTCTAGATGCACAGATGACATCACAACCTTCTCTTCTCGTGTTTTGTCATCATCTACAGAGGACAAATGCACAGCAAAATGACATCCATTTGTTAATCAGTGGAACATCAGTTATACATGTACATGTGTAGTGGAAAGTAATGAGACTGTGAAACTCTGAAAAACTCTGAATTTATACTGAGACTTGAAACAACCATAGGGCTGATCAAAGTCAGGACCCGGCTAATCCACAGATCGAATTGGAATTTAGCATGTTGGTTTTTGCGGAGGAAGGAAAACCGGAGAATCCGGAGAAAAACCCTCGGAGCAAGGGTGAGATACCAACAAACTCGGATCACATGTGGCGGTGTGAACGGGAATCAAACTTTGGTGAGAGGCGAAGCGCTTAACCACTGCACCACCCCGGCTCCACCCCAGTATCAGCATAAAAATGGCTTCCCATTTGTCGAGTGTACAAAAGTCCTGTAGTTTCATTGCTTGCATGTACTTACAAAGTAACATAAAGTTATATAATAAACAATACTGTTGTGCATTTTTAGTCATCCTTTAGGCTCACCAAAATGCATAGAGAATATTACACGGTGGTGCAAAGAAATTAAGTTTCCTCGAGAGTAAAAATATTTCATGAGTGAGGGCAGCGAACAAGTGAAATGTTTTGGACTCGAAGATAAATTTCATATCTGCAAACCACCGTGTAATTGTATTTTTATTATATGGACAATTAAACTGTTCTAAGAACTCTTCTGTGCTCATTTTGCTTACTGTCAGTACAATCTTCTTGGAGAATTTTGTGAGGTTCTCGTTTCCTCGTTGCAGTCGAGAAAATTCTTAGAGTTTTAGCTCTTATTTTGCTTTTTTACCAAGAATGGTCATATTCTTGGTAATCATTGAAACTGCTTACATCTTTCTATGTAATTTTCACAAACCTGCTGCCATCTTTGAAAGTTCAAAAGGCGAAGTGTGACAATTCATACATCCAGGTGATGAATGGCGTATAGGCCATTTTGACGATGTTGCGCGCGCAGCTAGAACAATGGCTATCTGTTTAAATAACAAAAGGCTGGTGAACCAGAACGAGTCTTGGCAGCTCGCGTCTATTGTTCTACTGATGCGTGCACAACATCGTCAAAATGGCCTATTGTTCATATCTTACTCCAGGGAGTGAAATATGGATTCTACAAATTGTTTAGTACCTTGTAAAACGCTCTAGTCCATATAATAAACAGCTGTATTAGGGTTAGCCAACTAATAGATGGGTTGCACATGACGTCACGGCAGCCATGTTGGTGTACCTTTAACAATAGATTCTTCGTTAGCTTCTTTTGTTAAGTACACTAACATGGCCACCATGCCCTTTGTCATTTGAATCTCTGGGGATTGAGTGCAACCCATCTATAACCTATTAATGTTCTAATAGATGGGTTGCACATGACGTCACGGCAGCCATGTTGGTGTACCTTTAACAATAGATTCTTCGTTAGCTTCTTTTGTTAGGTACACTAACATGGCCACCATGCCCTTTGTCATTTGAATCTCTGGGGATTGAGTGCAACCCATCTATAACCTATTAATGTTCTAATAGATGGGTTGCACATGACGTCACGGCAGCCATGTTGGTGTACCTTTAACAATAGATTCTTCGTTAGCTTCTTTTGTTAAGTACACTAACATGGCCACCATGCCCTTTGTCATTTGAATCTCTGGCGATTGAGTGCAACCCATCTATAACCTATTAATGTTCTAATAGATGGGTTGCACATGACGTCACGGCAGCCATGTTGGTGTACCTTTAACAATAGATTCTTCGTTAGCTTCTTTTGTTAGGTACACTAACATGGCCACCATGCCCTTTGTCATTTGAATCTCTGGCGATTGAGTGCAACCCATCTATAACCTATTAATGTTCTAATAGATGGGTTGCACATGACGTCACGGCAGCCATGTTGGTGTACCTTTAACAATAGATTCTTCGTTAGCTTATTTTGTTAGGTACACTAACATGGCCACCATGCCCTTTGTCATTTGAATCTCTGGCGATTGAGTACAACCCATCTATAACCTATTAATGTTCTAATAGATGGGTTGCACATGACGTCACGGCAGCCATGTTGGTGTACCTTTAACAATAGATTCTTCGTTAGCTTCTTTTGTTAGGTACACTAACATGGCCACCATGCCCTTTGTCATTTGAATCTCTGGCGATTGAGTGCAACCCATCTATAACCTATTAATGTTCTAATAGATGGGTTGCACATGACGTCACGGCAGCCATGTTGGTGTACCTTTAACAATAGATTCTTCGTTAGCTTCTTTTGTTAGGTACACTAACATGGCCACCATGCCCTTTGTCATTTGAATCTCTGGCGATTGAGTGCAACCCATCTATAACCTATTAATGTTCTAATAGATGGGTTGCACATGACGTCACGGCAGCCATGTTGGTGTACCTTTAACAATAGATTCTTCGTTAGCTTCTTTTGTTAGGTACACTAACATGGCCACCATGCCCTTTGTCATTTGAATCTCTGGCGATTGAGTGCAACCCATCTATAACCTATTAATGTTCTAATAGATGGGTTGCACATGACGTCACGGCAGCCATGTTGGTGTACCTTTAACAATAGATTCTTCGTTAGCTTCTTTTGTTAGGTACACTAACATGGCCACCATGCCCTTTGTCATTTGAATCTCTGGCGATTGAGTGCAACCCATCTATAACCTATTAATGTTCTAATAGATGGGTTGCACATGACGTCACGGCAGCCATGTTGGTGTACCTTTAACAATAGATTCTTCGTTAGCTTCTTTTGTTAGGTACACTAACATGGCCACCATGCCCTTTGTCATTTGAATCTCTGGCGATTGAGTGCAACCCATCTATAACCTATTAATGTTCTAATAGATGGGTTGCACATGACGTCACGGCAGCCATGTTGGTGTACCTTTAACAATAGATTCTTCGTTAGCTTCTTTTGTTAGGTACACTAACATGGCCACCATGCCCTTTGTCATTTGAATCTCTGGCGATTGAGTGCAACCCATCTATAACCTATTAATGTTCTAATAGATGGGTTGCACATGACGTCACGGCAGCCATGTTGGTGTACCTTTAACAATAGATTCTTCGTTAGCTTCTTTTGTTAGGTACACTAACATGGCCACCATGCCCTTTGTCATTTGAATCTCTGGCGATTGAGTGCAACCCA
Organism: Actinernus sp. WN-2022; assembly: GCA_030867875.1. Lineage (NCBI taxonomy): Eukaryota > Metazoa > Cnidaria > Anthozoa > Actiniaria > Actinernidae > Actinernus > Actinernus sp. WN-2022. Next base: position 37,485,141 of record JAOWCC010001501.1, read on the forward strand.
TCTATAACCTATTAATGTTCTAATAGATGGGTTGCACATGACGTCACGGCAGCCATGTTGGTGTACCTTTAACAATAGATTCTTCGTTAGCTTCTTTTGTTAGGTACACTAACATGGCCACCATGCCCTTTGTCATTTGAATCTCTGGCGATTGAGTGCAACCCATCTATAACCTATTAATGTTCTAATAGATGGGTTGCACATGACGTCACGGCAGCCATGTTGGTGTACCTTTAACAATAGATTCTTCGTTAGCTTCTTTTGTTAAGTACACTAACATGGCCACCATGCCCTTTGTCATTTGAATCTCTGGCGATTGAGTGCAACCCATCTATAACCTATTAATGTTCTAATAGATGGGTTGCACATGACGTCACGGCAGCCATGTTGGTGTACCTTTAACAATAGATTCTCCGTTAGCTTCTTTTGTTAGGTACACTAACATGGCCACCATGCCCTTTGTCAGTTGAATCTCTGGGGATTGAGTGCAACCCATCTATAACCTACTAATTTTCTTGTTTTTAAGGATGTCTTTGTGAATGAAGAGATGGTTGAAGAAGGTTTTGCTGTCAAAGACACTACCTACCCTCCCCCTCCACAGACAAACCAGTACACAGACAGACTTGCAGGTACTGTGTAATGTAAGTTGAACTCATGATACTAAGATTTCAACTGGTTATCCTTTTCTTCGTTGACTGTCTTGCATTCAGTGAATCCAGGAAAGGTTATCCTGGAAAATATACGAAGTCATGTACATTGATAATGGCAAAAACTAACATTATTCAACATGCCTAACACAATGCAAAAATGCGTATATTTAGGCATCATTTTAGGTATGTTCGATTGACGGAATTTCAGAATAAGAATACACAAATTCAGAATGATCACTTCAAATCGCTTATATGTGGTTTTTGTGTTGCCAAGGTAATATTAAATGTGTCCTGAATATATTATGTCAGTAGGCGTTACTTTGTAGCTAACAGTACAGCCTGCTTACAGGCTCTCGAGTTTTTTCGGAAATGTTAGTTTTCGGGTCAGGTGGAAATGTTGGGTTACCTGTGGGCCGAGCGAGGCCCGGAGCCGAGCGAGGCCCGGAGCCGAGTGGCGCCTGTAAGCAGGCTACTTACAGTGCAAAATGTGCCTGAACCAGTGATTTCCAAAGACGATTCCATCTATTGTTATTCTGGAATACGGTCAATGGAATGTGCCCTGAGTTTGCTGGATTGACTGTACAAGGTGTTCTTTGGGTCGAAAACACAAAGTGACCTGTACATGTACGTGTAACCTGTTTATCCTGTTATACACCTGTTTAATAATCGTTACTTTATACATGTATGCTAGAGACCAATAACCTAGGTACCAGAGGTTCTACTGCCTCTCTACATGTATATGCCAAAGTTAATCAGGGAGGAGTGAAGCGATGAGCAGGTGCTAAACACTAACTTTTTGAGATAATAGTCGATGGGCTAGTGAATGAGAGAAAATTACCACATGCGGGAGATGCTGGGAAGTAAATATTTTAAAGAAAATGTACTAGCCCAGGGTGTAGTTGGTCCATTTTCTTAGTTGTCCACTACAATGTTTTACTAGTCCCGGAGTAGTGGACTAGTGTTATTGTTTAGCACTGGGCGAGAGAACCTCTGCTGATGATGGTTGAGAATCTCACTTTCATGTCTTGGATCTGGTACAAGATTTTTAGCTTGTTAGAGCAGGTTTCAACAGACCGATTTAGCTTGTACATTTGGTGTCCCAATTCAGATCATGTAACAGCTCTCCAGAGGATTCAGTGCTTCGTTTTACAATTAGAGAAACTTGCACATTTCTTCTTGGGATACAGAAAGACAAGAAAGCATTACTCAAGGGAAAAGTTAGGTGAACTGAATTGGGAACAACAAATGTACAAGCTAAATCAGTCTTGTGAGGGTCGAAAAGTAATTGATTCAGAATTTGAATGGTTAGTTATCCATGATGGCGTTTACTTTGCCTTGTGATTGGTTGAAGTAAAACCAACCGTGAATTACTTCAGTTCGTGATTGGTTGATTGATGTTTTTACCAGCTTGCTCCTGTGATTGGCTCACTTGTTTTGGTTTTACGACACTCAATTGAAAACCGGTCTAGTAGATGCCGTACACGATTGGTAGAATCGTATCACATGAGAAACCGGTTTTTTTGCTTGTCGTTGGCGCACTTTCATGTAGAGGCAGTAGATCCTCTGGTATCCAGGGTAAGAGACCCACTACTTTTTGCATCATGTTTTTTTTAACTTGCAGAAGAGGAAAATAAATCTGCACTGGCTCAAACAGGCATTGACAAATCGTCTGCAGTTACTTCCAGCAAAAACGTGTCAAGAGAAATCTCGGCTACTCCTGAGCAAACTTCAAAGTCAAAGGAACACTCAACAGGGAGCAAAACGTCGGCAGAGGAAGAAGCCTGTGCGGATTTAAAATCTGCTAATGCTGAAGGGGACATTAAAAAAGAACAGGTGCCCGATAATGGTTCAAAGGACATTACAGATAGTGGCACAGGAAAGGGAGCTATGAAAAGTGCCCCTAAAGAGAAAGCACAACTCGCAGATCAATCCACTTTTAGTTTGTCTGGTCCTGTCTCCTCTGAAAATTATTCGCCTGTGAAAGCAGCACTTGTGAAACATGTATCAAAAGAGTACATGAATGTAAACACTGATAGTAGTCAGGGAAAAGGTAAATCATCGACGAATGAGATAGAGGAAGAAGAGGGTCAATCAAAGGCTTCTTTTGATCATATCGAACCACAGGTTGTTGAGAAACTGCAGATGGAGGTACAAAGTGTATCAGAGATAGACGCAGAATTTGAGTCTGGAATTATCGCACATGATTTGCCAAGAGGTGAAGATTCTCGAGTACCACACCTAGAAGAACAACAACCACAAATACCACAACCGGAAGTATTGAAGAGCGTCCAAGCAGAAGTGAAAGCAACTAAGGTGAAGAAAGAGCCTAACCAGGTTTTGAAACCGGAAGTCGAAGAGATGATTAAGTTGGAGGTTAGTAGAGCATTTGAATCCGAGGTTGAACCAGTTCAAGAGGAATTAGAGGCAGTGGTGGCTGGAAAACATTCGGAGGTTTTTCATGGTGTTAGAAATGATGGAGTTCAAGATCATGGACCCGAAAAAGATTCACCCGTTGATGGCTCTCAGGTACGAGTTCAGAAACCAGGGATAAACGAAAACTGCGAAGGTTTAGCAAATCAGCCACACATAGAGACAACGACTCTTAACTTGGCAGTAAATGCCGCCGTTGCGCCAGATGGTGACAACGACGAAGATGATGACAACTTGGAGACTTTTACTACGAATTACCAAAACCAGGTGATGGCCAAGAAGAGTTTCGTGTCATCAGTAACGTTGGCAACATCTCAGAGCAGGGAGACCTCGGACACGCTGACACCCAACAGTGACAACCCCAATAGCGTGACAAAGACGGTGTCAAATGTGTCACGCAAGGGTACACAAAAGTCTTATGCTCAGGTGGTGCGGACGTCAAAGACTTTTGGTGGCAACGAGAGATTGCAATTGAAGTCTCCAGGACAACATGCTATTATCCAATCACAAGTCGGAACAAGTGCCGGGGATATTGGAAATCATATGTCTAATGTGTCCACTTTTGAGATCTCATCTGGTCCAGAGGCAAAGGCACTTCTCCAGCGCTCTGGGTATGTTGTGGACGTCGTAAGTCAGAGAGCTAAAAATATAGAATGTGGTGCTACGCCGAATTCGAGTATGTATAGTATTAAGGGGGATACTACTACGGAGTCTGGGACTATAGAGAATGGAATGTACAAGATGCCGACAACAAGAATAGCAACTGTAAAGGTTTCCACTACTCAAGGCGTCATCACCAGAGATAAAGAGCAAGGGAACGGCCTGACTCCTAAGGAATTAGGTTCATTGATCCAGTTGGGGGTACAAGACGATAACGAAAGTGACGAATATGATAACCAAGAAGTTGATGAAGAGGACAGCGACGCTGAATCATTCACGAGTGCTCTCGATGAACCAGTGTCTGACTCAGATACTACTAGCTATGACACCGCTCTGGGGCAAATTAGCGGTAGTACAACGTCGCTTGATTATGCCACAGCCGAGGGTGACACAGACACTGAGACCATAGGGTCACCTACATGTAAGGGAGACGGTGGCACCCCAGTCAATTCTGACAGTGAAGAAGAAGAGGTTGGGGAGAAGACTCCGCGGAAGGTGTCATTCCAGGATTCAGATACAGAAATCGAGTTGACACCTGAAGGGGTAGGGTCTATTGCTATGGCAGCAAAATATACATCCGAACAAGAGCTTGGTTATAGAGGAGACTCGGAAGAAGTACCGACGTCGAATGAAGACTTACATTTATAGTCTGTTCTTACGGCTACGTTTTGGTAGATTGCGATAGCTGATTCTACAGGTACCTTGCAGGAGAAGGTTGCAACTTTGCTTTGACCATAGGTCTTTGCCTTAATAGTTAGAAGTTGGCTGATGTGCATTGAATTTGCTAAGTTAAATTACGGACGGACGCTGCGACACTACGAAGGGGTAGACAGACGCTGCAACATGTCCTGCGACATTGCATGCAATAATTTCAGAGGTGGACACGTTGTAATCCACCTAACGAAAAAGATGGCGGCTCGCTGTACTTTTGACTCGAGCTCCTAAGGAGAGGAATCGCTCACTTTTTATTTCATGAAATGACAATATAAACTAACTAAAACCCTACCCTGAACCATAAAAAACCCTAACCGGTCAGTAAACAAGATCTTACCCAAGAAAATGGCGAGGTAAAAATAAATGTGAGAGATTTTCTGGAACTCGAACCCCACTCCTCCTACTCGTAATGCAAACGTCGCAACCACTACACTAAACAACCATCGTCACTGAAATGCTGTCAAATTTTTAAATTTTAAAAGCACTGCTAATCTTTGTATTTTTAGCCAATCAGAATGAGTGAGCGATTCGTCTCCTTAGGAACTCTGCATTTGACCACAATCCTTTGCGAACCTAAAACAGTCCAAAGAACACGTAGACATTCTCTATTCCTTTAAATGACAGTGTATTGGCAACAGTACTTGTACTGGCTTGTTCTTAAAGGGGCTGTGTCGCGGTAGTAGACTTTACATTCGCGTTCCGGGCCGGAAACAGCTATTTCCACCGATTTTGATATGAACTAACGAACCTCTCGGCCATGTGGGATGCTTAAAATCCAAGCAAATATGCAAAAATAGTAACAAACAGTGTATATAAACAGTCTCCAGGGAAAATATTGAAAATCCTTTCAATCAAGCATTGAGGGAGGGAAGTTCAAATGTTTGTATCCAATTAACAGCCACCAACCGAACGATTACTCGATACATGCGCAGTCCCATGACATAGCCCCTTTAAAGGGGAACTGAACCCTAAAATCAACCCAATGTCTATACAGACATATATTCGAAATAAATAGGTTCTGCTATTTAACTTTTCTGTGTTGCGTGTCTAGGAAGAGAAAATCCGAAAACCTTACTCACAGCCTCCGGTATGTACAGACGGCTCAAGTCTTGTAATTTGTGACGTAGTATATGGGGAATAAATTAGTTTTGCCATGCCGTCCCCAAGATTGAATAGCAGGCCTAATGGCTTCTAATTGCGGACCATTGTGCTTTCTTTGTGCTAGAGGTGTGATCGTTCTTCCTTGGTATTTGTGACGTACGTTATGGGGAAATTTGCACTGAATTGAGCCGCCACACAATATAGATTTTTCAGCGGAAAATCGAACTTGGAGACTAATTTTCTCCTCATATACGCGCAACACAGAAAAATAAAATATCAGAACTTATTTCTTTAGAATACATCTTTGTAAAGACGTTGGGTTGATTTTAGGGTTTAGTTCTCCTTTAAGATTAAAAACCTATAGCGATTTTCTAACGGATTTAAAGATTTTCGCGCGCAAAGAATTGTAGGTAAATGTACGAGCCGCCATCTTTTTCGGTATGATGATTTCGCTTTTACCGGCAATGTCCGGTATATACTTCATGGTAGTGTTTCGTTCCATATAGTCTCCTTGCATAATACTGTAAAACAGTACTGTAAAACTACCATGAAGTATATACCCAATGTCCGCACCTTTACAGCCCTTCATCCGTTTGCGTTTTGAACTTTCAAAACGTGCACAGTACATGTACATGTTACTTCGATTAAAATTACGCGTATAACGTATCGTGGTAATACCTGCTGCCTCTTTTGGCTGCTGTGGATTAATAGCTATTTTGGTATGTTATGTACCTTAGGCAACAAGGACGGTAACGTCTGGGTGTATAACGAGAAATCTCGGGGTGAACGAAAAAAGAGGTCGGCAATTTTTTATTTATTTAAATATTGTGTATGTGTTTGCCCCAAAAGCAAAAAAAGGTGGGGGCAAGTACTATTTTTTTAGGCAATTCACTTTCAAGATTACATTCACATTATCTCTGAGTGGAAAAAAAGTCTTAACTTCTGCTTTTTCGAACAGCGGCCAAAATGTGTGCGACTGTGTTCAGTTTTACGGATGTTGCCTTGTACGTTGTAAAAAAAATCGCTTATGAAGAGCCGGATGGCGCAATCTCTGTAGCCAGGGTTCCATCCGCAACACAGCGCCATATGTGAGTTGAGTTTGTCGGTATATCGCCCTTGCTCTGAGAGTTTTATTCCTGGTTTTACTCCTGGTTTTACTCCTGGTTTTCCAACCTAAATTCCAGTTCGACAGAGGAGTTATTGTCCCCAATTAGTAGGGTGTAGGGTCAACTAGGAGACTACACACGTAAATAAAGCTGTGTATTCTTATTTTATTATATCTATTTTGCCTTCATCCCAGACGTTGTTGTCTTCGTTGTTTTAGGTCCATATTGTTTGAAGGCCTGAAAATCAGAAAAGAGAGACGCATAGTTTAATATATTTCATTTCACATAGTGTCGAACAAAGGTTAGGAGATACTTATGTTGAGAATATGCAAAGACCGAATTGAATTCTGGTTCTGTCTGTGCAACAGTGCGGAACGGGTTAACTAATTCAAAAATGAATTCGACGGTCAAAAGCTTTAGACGAATGTCAAGGTTTCCTTCGAGTTTTGACAATTCAAGAAAGTCTGGGTCGTGCTAATGTGAAAGGGACGGTAATATGCCGTTTTATGGCTTTTCCCCTTTTAAAGGTGTTTTGCTTCCTTCGAACCTCAGGGACTTCTTTCCAGTCCTGCATTGTCTCTTCGAAGAATATGTTATAGATTAGTAAAAAGGCTGTGACATGTTGGTATATTGGCGATTAAAGAATATTGCAGCAAAAGGTTCGCATTAGACTCGTGTCAGTCATGACAGTACTTGATTGGGTTGCGCGCGGGCGCATCGTTCCTCCAATGACCATGATGATAATCTTATTAATGTGAATAGCGGAGCTCCCATACATTTCGTCCGTCCAACCGACCGCCACTTCCGCCTGCCCCACTTCTACTATTTGTAGAACCTCTCCGCACGTAATCGATTAACATCTATTTTGATGGATGCTACAGCATGGCGTATGGGAACTCTTTCGCAAGTCGTTACTGACTTTACCCCATTTGTACGCAATAGACATTTTGCAGGAAACGGCCACTTGCTGATATCACGTCAATAGCGAATGAATTGAGCTCGTGATCCCATGGAAAAGGCTTTACTGGATGGGAATCAAACTTCAAAACGCTGTTTTAGAAAGATCGACAATCGATTGGAGGTGGAAAATAGCATCAGGAGTCCATTACCAGGAGCGTGCATCTCAGATTAGGTCTGTCAAACAGCAGAACAGATGATGTAACTATTTTTAGCTTTGTGTTTCCCGCGTGAAGAAACAAGGCCGTCACTTTTAACCAATCAGGATGCACTGAAAAACTGTAATCAACACTGTTCAAAATTCTAAAGCGCAACGTAATCGCATACCAGAACGTCGCGACTATAAATACCCACATTGTCTATTGTGCTGTGGGCGCTACCCATCACATAGTAATGGGCTCCTGATAGCATTTACAAACAGGTTTTGCTAATAACACCTCCGATCTCGTACAAGTGCCAAGTCAGATTGTTTGCCACCAGTATAACCACGTGATTGCATTAGTGCAAAAGGCTCATCCTCGTTCCCCGCAGTGCCTCCTTTTCTTTTAAATCGACGAGGCACTGGAAACGAGGATCGTAATCCAGTCTTGTGACGTCACACGGTTGCTTCATGCGTTTTTCAAAATCACCTAATATGGCTCGTACTGGAAGGAGGAACTTTTCAATATGGCTGCGATCTCGGCGACCAAGTGCTGCAGGACCAGTCGTGTATTTTCATTACAACTGCAGCTGCTTTGGCCCTAGCTGATCGGAAAGGGATTTGTGGTTTGTTTGGTTAGGGTTACTCGTATAGATGAATTGCACATGACGTCATGGCGGCCATGTTGGTGTACCTTTAACAATAGAATCTTCATTAGCTTATTTTGTTAGGTACACCAACATGGCCGCCATGCCATTTGTCATTTGAATCTCGGAGATTAACTGCAACCCATCTATTGTTTGGTAATCCATAGTTGTATTGTTTCGTAAGCCATGTTTGTTGTGCTTGGCTACCCTATTGTTCATTCGCCAATGGCGTGGCTCGTTCAGAGCATTAGGTACTGACCCACTGAAAGTGGCTCCACCATATTGAAAACGTTATCCTTCCAATACGAGCCTTCACTATTTTTAGCCAGGAGTAACCAAAAGTCACGTGATTATGAAAAAGACTTATTACACAACAAAAGCGATTGTTTTCTAAGATCCAAGATGGCGGCACGCGATCAATAAACGAGCTCCAAAGGAGAGTAATCGCTCACTTAATTAATTCATGAAATGACAAAAAAATAATACTTAAAACCCAACCCTGAACCATAAAAAAAACCTAACCGGTCACTAAACAAGGTCTTACCCACCTAGAGCTAGGGTTTTCAAGAAAAACTTCTCAAGAAAATGGTGAGATTTTCTGGTACTCGAACCCCGCTCTTAAGGCAAGCGTCATCAAAACCATCGTCACTCGATTGCTGTCAAATTTTAAAACCACTTCTAATCTATGTATTTTTAGCCAATCAAAATGAGTGAGCGATTCCTCTCCGTAGGAACTCTGGGGCAATAGATCTGATTTCGTGTGAGTGTGACAAAAATACGACATGTTCCGTAGCCTTACAGTAACTGTACTGTAACTCACTGACCGTAACTCTGTAATTTGATTGGATCAGAAAGACCAGAACAATTATAGGGAAACCATTTCAACGTCACGGCATGCCGTGCAGTAACCGTGCTATATGTCGTTTGTAACATGCCTACTAGTACGAAATCTGCTATAGTCCAATTTGCAGTTCCTGAAAGGTAGCTATGCAAGCCTGTTGACCCTGCACTGATACAAAGCCTCTTTCTATGGATATATCTTGATGATCATGCTAACTAGGTACAAGCCTCTAACTCAGCTCTCGATGTCACCAAAGGCTTGGTTACCTTTCAAAATAGCGGCCGAGAACAACGAATTGGACTGGCTATTATCACGGTTCGGCCATCTTGGATAGAACAATGGATTTGGTCCCGGTAGCCTCGCACTGGTGGGTTTCAGAAAGAGTTTACCGGACGAAAACAAAGGTTTGTATTCTACTGGGACTCAACATGGCCGCCGCGTGATAAAGGACCATTTCGATGAGTAATGGAAAAGAAAACCGGTGTATGAGTGACATGTAGTGTGTACCATTTACAGGGGACAAACGCAGCAATAGATTTAGGCATCCCTAAGGAAAATGTGAGAGCAAACCTCCCGTGAAAATGCACGCATCCCTATATTGAACCTTTTTTAAAGACAGGAGCCAAACACGCTTAATTCAAAATACCAATCTGTCGGCTTAATACGTTTGTTTATTGCGTATTGCTACACCTTCAAGGTAACAAGTAATACTAGAAAGATTTTGAGTATAAATTGAGCTAGCCTCCGAATACAGCCGTCTCGCATCGGGAGCCACAATCAAAACGCGTCCCCCGATAGAGACGTCTACGATTCGAGGCCAAAACTTCCATACTGATTACGTTGTGCGTCATTTGATTGGCTAGTATGCCAAATTATCATATATGAGCCAATCAAATGACCAGATTCTGACCGCAAACGTCATCAGTATGGAATTTTTGGCCTCGAATCGCAGACGACTCTCGGGGACGCGTTTTGATTGTGGCTTCCGATGCCAGATAGCCTGTTCCAGGCTCTCGGATAGTGGGAAAGGAGTTGGAAAGGGAGCGAAAGAAAAACGCAGGCGATAAAAAGAAGAGGGAGACTGGGGGAGAGAAAGGGGAAAGCGGAAAAGGAGAGCCTGTGGAACTTCTTTGAACGACATCGTTCCTCCCACTTCAGGCGGTGTGCGTCACGATCTGGCACATGTTGTCATAACACGATAACGAGTGAACATGTCAGAAAATCTTGAGATTTTGACGTAAATGCACCTTGTGTTAAATACCCGGTATTTCTTGCAAATATTTGATCAGGAAAGCAAGAGAGAAAGGGGGAAACTGCAGACATTTTCCTGTGATACAGTTAGTAAACGTTTCAATTTTTGTTCGCGCGCGCTGTTGACGTCATTATCACGCCATTTTCGAACAGAGCGCGCGCGCCAGTAGCTGGATCTCCGGCAGAATATACAAAATGACGGTACAGCTTGAGCTAGGACGATCTTTTCATCCGTTTTTACTACGAAAACCACTTGGGGTAGACCCTGATATTTTAAATGAAGAAGGGTTAAATTAACTACACATCCATACAGAATAACCAAAGACGATAAGTACGGCGAATTTGAAGTAGAAATGATCTCTTCTATAAACTAGTACTGGGCAACGCAACGCGCCAGCTGTCAGCATATTTTGCCATCCCCACGTGACGCGACCTGTCAAAATTGACCAATCAGAGGGTATACCAGGAGCTGGTATACTGGAACGAGGTTGTTCTGAGTAGTTCCACAGGCTCTCCTTTTCCGCTTTCCCCTTTCTCTCCCCCAGTCTCCCTCTTCTTTTTTTCGCCTGCGTTTTTCTTTCGCTCCCTTTCCCACTATCTGAGAGCCTGGAACAGGCTAGATGCCAGACGGCTGTATTCGCAGGCTAAAATTGAGCATATGTTCTACATGTACTAAGAATGGAATTTAACGTTGAAAAATAATAATCTAGTTTAGAATGTCTCGAATGTACTAGCGCAGTCATACCCGTGAAACAACTCCAAATAGCATCAAAATATAGACTATGCGGTGCTGAAAAAAGAAACATAATATGAATTAACAATACAATACAAACTCCAGTTTCCTATTCGATCGTCGGTGGCGCCAAATGAGTCGAGATTGTTGACATCTCGCCCTTACTCCGAGGGTTTTTCTCCGAGTTATCCGGTTGTCCTTCCTCGTCAAAACCAACCTAATTTCAATTTGGCTTGTGAGACCCGGTAACGGCCTCCTGTACCTTCGACGTAAAATAAACCATTCATTTTATTTTTTATTATTGATTTTACTACTTTGATTTTCTGGGGTGTTTAATACGAAGAGGCAGCGAATAAACATGTATGTCCTGTGCTTTTGGCCTCCAAATTTTATTTAGTTGTCTTCTATTATTTTGCATGTCATTGATTTACACACCAAGAGACTTTTGTCACTAGAAACGTCTCCTATTTTTGAAAGCTCACTACATGAAACTGAAACACCCAAACTTGGGAAACTTGCTAATTTCGATGTGTTCTTTCTTGTTAGATGAATAGATTCCTTCAGTTTGCCTGTTTGTTGCCACATTTCAGACCACGTGACTTCTCCTTGAGTAATGCGTTTTTGTTTCTCTGTATCCCAGGAAATGTACTAATTTCTATAATTGGAAAACACATGGCCGAGAACTATCACGTGGTCTGAAATGGGGCAACAAACAGGCACGCTGAAAGGGTCTAATTAGATTAACTTCACAAACTCGACCCAAGTCCTTTCTTTAAAATTTGGTAGTGGCCAATAGACCAGTTTCTTATTCGAAAATTACCGCTGAATGCAATGACTACAGACGCATGTACTCAGGGTTAGCCTCATTCTGAAGTTAAACATTCTTAAATACCAGCGAGAAGGTGCAAAATTACAATACGCAGTTGTGAATAGCCCACCTTCTCGTTGGTATTTATGAATGTTTAACTTCAGAATGAGGCTAAGCCTGAGTACATGCGTCTGTAGTCATTGCATTCAGCGGTAATTTTCGAATAAGAAACTGGTCTATTGGCCACTACCAAATTTTAAAGAAAGGACTTGGGTCGAGTTTGTGAAGTTAATCTAATTAGACCCTTTCAGCGTGCCTGTTTGTTGCCCCATTTCAGACCACGTGATAGTTCTCGGCCATGTGTTTTCCAATTATAGAAATTAGTACATTTCCTGGGATACAGAGAAACAAAAACGCATTACTCAAGGAGAAGTCACGTGGTCTGAAATGTGGCAACAAACAGGCAAACTGAAGGAATCTATTCATCTAACAAGAAAGAACACATCGAAATTAGCAAGTTTCCCAAGTTTGGGTGTTTCAGTTTCATGTAGTGAGCTTTCAAAAATAGGAGACGTTTCTAGTGACAAAAGTCTCTTGGTGTGTAAATCAATGACATGCAAAATAATAGAAGACAACTAAATAAAATTTGGAGGCCAAAAGCACAGGACATACATGTTTATTCGCTGCCTCTTCGTATTAAACACCCCAGAAAATCAAAGTAGTAAAATCAATAATAAAAAATAAAATGAATGGTTTATTTTACGTCGAAGGTACAGGAGGCCGTTACCGGGTCTCACAAGCCAAATTGAAATTAGGTTGGTTTTGACGAGGAAGGACAACCGGATAACTCGGAGAAAAACCCTCGGAGTAAGGGCGAGATGTCAACAATCTCGACTCATTTGGCGCCACCGACGATCGGGAATCGAACCTGGGCCACAGAGTTGAGAGACGAAGCGCTTAACCACTGCGCCACCCCGGCTCCCAAAGACATGACAAAAATGCAGCACACATTTGGTTAAATTAACCTTTCTTTATTCACAACATGCAAAACAAACCCTAAAATTAGAAGTTCAACTGAAGTTTAGTTGATTTGAACTCATTGTACATATAGTTACATGATAAGTATTCTAATTATTTAAATCAGCGTCCACCATTTCAGCAGTCTCGCGAGTGTCAAGTGGGGAGGGCCTTGAAGCACAGGGAAAATGTGGAGTTGAGGTTAGTCAGCATTCTCTATATAAAACATACTAATAAGACGTATTGTTTTCCTTTCTTTCAAGGCCTTATTAGTACTTTCGATATAGATGTCTAATCTCTAACATACTAATGAGAAATGACTATTGCGAAAACTGTAATGCAGCACTCCTATTTTACTTGGCTTTTGGTATAAGTAGAATTAACATTAAATCCTATCAGGAGCCCAATTAACCAGGAGCGTCCATCCCGTATTGGTTATTTTTAGAACTGTTTCCCGCTATTGTTGAGTTGCAATTATTCCTAAGGGAATAAAATCACAAAAGCGTAGCAGCCATTTTTGGTATAACAATCGTAGCTAATGAGGCCTCTTGTTCCCCCACGGTGCAACCCACAAATAGCGCTGCGCGTGAGTGACGTCACGAAAATTAAGACCCCCCGCATGACTCAGACAAATTTACCACTTTTCGCGTTAGAACTTACAAGAATTAACTAGCACTTCAGTTCGTCGTCTGACTATTCTACCAGAAATGATGGCTTTCCTGCATTATACTTCGAAAGAGAACCTGATGATTGTACTGTCGAACAGCTTAAACGTTGGCTAAAATACAGAGGATTAAAACAAAGCGACAAACAGCGATCTTATCAAGCGAGTTTCGCGTCTGGGGGTGCAAATATGGCGCGAAATACAGTGTTTTTTGCGGCTGATCTGGGAACACGTTGACTCACGAATGCATAACAGATAGACGCTCCTGGTAATGGCCTCCTTCTGGATTACAAAGTTTTGCCGACTAGTTACTATTTTCTCAAAGTAGTCTCAGAACATGAATCATTTTCCGCTTTCCTGGGCTCCCTTGGGCACAAGCTTGGCACCACGACTTCTGAAATACATATCTGCGATCGCAGTGGGCAGGCAGGCGACGAATCTGATGACCTTTGAGTACGAGCCAATCCCATAGCGTGGTTGTGGGTCACGTGATGTCACAGCATCTACGACGGTGTCAATGACTTTGTAGGTATGGGGTGAGGCAGCAGCGGTATTGTTGTCAATCCCCTTGTAAACTGAAACAATATCGAGAAATTCTTCATTATTAGGGGCCACTACGATCAAATTGCTATGTTTTGTCTACCCCACGCCTTTTTTGATATGACGATGGGAAGTCTTATTTGTTTTTATGTCCGCCATTACTCGAACCCGTTCCGTGACAAAGCCAATTTCCAGCGAACGTGACGTCATCTTCTCAACACAACATGCGGGGCTACGTTTCACACAAACTTTCGCATGAACTTATGTTTATACTATTTTTTTTCCTAAAAGGAAAGGAAAGAACGAAGTTTTGAATAGAAATACGCATTTACAAGAGCGACGCGTTGAGAAGATGACGTCACGACAGCAAACCGCTGGTCGATTGGAACACACTTCAGTAATGGCGGAGGTGATTTCAACGGTAAACCGGTAAATTTCTGGATATTTTCGACACTGTCGTTTTGGAAGACAAAAAAGTAGAAAAGAAAATGTCGAATTTCGTTACATTAATTAAATTACGCGTTGCAAGTTTCACGAAGACGTCTTCCACTGTACCGTGTCTTAAAGTGCATATCAAGCGAAAATTAAGTTGATCTAATGTTAAAATGCTTTCGAAATGAGGAATAATGACATTTTCCGTTTGTTAAAGGGAACCTCGGCTGAAAAACAATGTTTGCTCTCAAGTGTTTGTTATGGATGCCTAAGTCTGTTTCTGTGTTTGTCTCCAGTAAATTGTACATTAGATGTCATTTATGCACCGATTTTCCTGTCGATAAAACTCATTTGAATTTCCTGCGCGCCGCCATCTTGGATCTCATGACGTCACAGTGTTGCCCTATTGTTTTCTGACAATAAGGCAACACTGACGTCATGAGATCCAAGATGGCGGCGCGCAGGAAATTCAAATGAGTTTTATCGAGAGGAAAATCGGTGCATAAATGACATCTAGTGTACAATTTACTGGAGACAAACACAGAAACAGACTTAGGCATCCATAACAAACACTTGAGAGCAAACATTGTTTTTCAGTCTAGGTTCCCTTTAACCATCTCATCTCGTTTCAGATATATTCAGGTTTTTGTAGTATGCAAATGAGATGACCTATGACGTCATTGTTTGCACAGCCTGGAGACAAATTACAAAATGAAGAATATCTCTGCAAATCTTGAATAAAAATTACTGAAACTTTGCACATGTATGATACTGAAAAGTACACATTGTCGAAATTATGGTGTTGCCATGGAAACTCATGGCCCCACGCCCCTTTCACCTTGAACAGGAAAGTTGCTTAAACTACTTGCATAGTATGCCAACATTGTTCCAAATCTTATTTTGGACCCACACCAAAAAAATTGTTTGACAAAGGAGAAATTAGGGAAGTTTGTGTTATTTGTAGTGGAAGCCTGGGGCCAGAGTGTTTCCATGGCAACATCCTAATTTGCGCAATGTGTATTTTCCATAGTACCACATATGTGCAGTTTCAATAGTTTTTATCCAATATTTGTAGAGAAATTCTTCATTTTGTGATTCGTCTCCCAAGGCTGTGCAAACAATATGACATCATAGGTCATCTCATTTGCATATTACAAAAACCTCAATATAAGATGTTGACAAACGGAAAATGTCCTTATTTCGAAAGCATTTTAACTTTAGCCCAAAATAATTTTCGCTTCATATGCACTTCAAAAGCCAGTGCCACTGTTATGTATGTCTATGTATGTGTATAGACCGAATGCTACAATTACGGACATGAGTTGTTGGGACACTCCAGAAAAAAAATTTCAGCCGTGCGGTGTTTTTCCTCCTCCTGTCCTCCCTCAATGTTGGGACTCAACAGGCCCAATCGTTCTACCCAACATTGGGAAGGAAGAGGAGAAAGTGTCTCAACACTCGTGTCCGCAATTGTAGCCTCCTAATTTGTAAGAGAAACCTTTACTAGCGCTGCCATATGAAACATCACATTAATACTAGTCCTTTTTCAAAATCACGTGACTTTTGGTTACTACTGACCATATATAGTGAAGGCGAATTGGAAGGACAAAGTTAATGTTTTAAGTAATGGTCCAGATAAGAACTGTAGTGTCTACGGCAAGGAATGTTAAAAGGTGTTAATTTTCTATTATACTGTGTGGGGAAAGTTCTCAAATTTGCGATTGAAAAATCCTTTGTTTTCTCTATATCCGATTGGCTGGATGGTGGCTTCTCTGCGTTTTCACAGAAAAAAGAGCCAATAGCATCATAACACATACTTTATTTTCGAGATGTAGTTTGGACAGTAAATATCTCCTAAAGCACTTAAGGCATATTCAAGCAAAATCGTATGTGGGGGAGGCTCATTGCCGCAGAACAATGGATTCTACTACAGTTCTTATCTGGACCATTACTTAAAAATAAAAATATTTTATTTGTGGTAGCAGGCTTAAAGCTGCGAGCAGAGGTTTCTCATCTCCTTGCCTTTCCTGTCGCCGAAAGAAACCTCTGCCACGAAACGATTGCTTTTCCCGTTGAACATGCGCACTTGCAACCTCCAAAATCTTGGAGGTAAACCACGTGATAAACCAGTTACAAACCGGTTTTACCTGTTTGATATCGCTCGGGCATGACGTTTGGGCGATCTTCGCTGGTTCTGCAAATTTGATACGAAAGGTCTTCAAACTCCGGCTTTGTCTTCTTCTTATTTTGCTTAACTGCTCAGAAGACCTCGAAATTACCGTTCAATAAATCTACCTTAATTTATCCTAAAGAAAACTTTGATTTATACCCTCGAAGAAGGAAATATACTTCGCCAACAATAAGAAATGAACAATCTGAAATGAACAATCTGTAATCTACAATGAATTTACAATGTTTACCGTCTCGTTTTTCTCGGCCAATGGAAATCCAGATACCGTGGCGCATACTCAACGCGAAAAGCAATCGTTTCGTGGCAGAGGTTTCTTTCGGCGACAGGAAAGGCAAAGAGATGAGATACCTCTGCTCGCAGGGTATTGCTGGTTTTCACTCAATCCCCAGAGATTCAAATGACAAAGGGCATGGCGGCCATGTTGGTGCCTCAACAAAAGAAGCTAACGAGGAATCTATTGTTTAAGGGCACCAACATGGCGGCTATGACGTCACATGCAAACCAGCAATAAAGCACACTCCCTACTACATTAACTGTTTTGGACACATTACACTGGACTCGGTTGATTTTTACGGAGGGAGGAAAACCGGAGAACCCGGAGAAAAACCCTCTAATGCAGACAAGGAATCAACAACAAAGCTAACTCACATACGGTGCCCGAGCCGGGAACCGAACCCGGGACCGCAGCGGTGAGAGGCGAGTGTTTTACCACTGCGCCAACCTGCATCCCTTACTGCGCCAACCTGTTTTCAATAAGTACGAATAAGCAACAGTTGTAATGAAAAGGCATGATGGACTGATCCTGCACGGCACTGGGTCGCCATATTGAAAAGTTTGTCCTTCCAGTACGAGCCATGGCGCTATGTGAAGAATCGCTGTTGAGTTATAGGCATTTCTAATACTCGAAAAACATGAAAGTGAGGCTTCAATTGTTATCCCTGACAAATCTCTAACTTTAAAGTGCACCTAACGTTTATTTTGTTATCATAAATATCAATTCTACATCAAGTTTTGAATACTTCTGTGAAGAAAGTTTTGGTTTACAGAGAATACTCTATGTTCTGCGTTCGTTTGAAATCGTGGAAATGTGACCTTTCCTGACCCATGACCGCGTAAGCAAAAGCCTGGGTCGATCCCTGGGTTGACGTCATCTCTTCGATGCATTATTCTCCATGGCGTCTTTCTATCACAACAACATCGATTTATAGAGAATATACACTGTTTGCGAGTTGTTAGTAAAGAAAAAAGTCATTTTAGTCAACATGTTAAGTATTTATTCAACTTATTGCAAAGTCGAATTAATTATATGACGTCTACCCAGGGATCGACCCAGGCTTTTACTTACGCGGTCGTGGGTCAGGAAAGGTCACATTTCCACGATTTCAAACGAATGCAGAACATAGAGTATTCTCTGTAAACCAAAACTTTCTTCACAGAAGTACTCAAAACTTGATGTAGAATCGATATTTATGATAACAAAATAAACGTTAGGTGCACTTTAAATGGCTGTAACTTCATTGGCAGGGAAAGATTTATGGGATGTTACGCAAATGACTAAGAAGTGTTTGAACATTTACTACAAACCTCCATCTCTAAACTCTTCTCCGTATTCCTGCTTCATTTCGTCACTTATTCCATTCCATAATCCCGTCAGTTTCTTCTCTGTTATCCCGCTCCACAATGTCGTTCTGAAAGCCTGGGGTTCAAGAATACTGACTTTGATTCCCCAGGGAGCCATTTCTCGTCGAAGGGCATCCGAGAACGCCTCTACGCCGTACTTTGTGATGCTGTATGGAGCGCGAAATATCGTTGCGACGAGGCCTGAGAGAGCGATCGATCAGCAATCAGTAGTTATTTAAAATATTGAATAAATAAATAAAACGAAGAAACTTGTTTGATATGTCTTCTGTGAATTTACAGGAGGAAAATCACACGGTCAAATGACATATTTCCTTTAAGGTGGAGAATACGGGCAACAATTTCTTGCAACTTGCCACGCAACAAATTTCCATGTTGCAAGTTGCAGCAACATGTTGCAGAAAGTAGATGTGACTTCTACTTTTTGCAATAAATTTTAGAATCGTTGCTCGTAAGATAAGAAATGCAGAGTCATCATTTTAAGGCGCTTCTTAAGACCCACCTTTTTAATTCTTATAGAATAGTTTAATTTCGTGTATGTACATTGTATATATATATAATACAGTGGCGTAGGCAGGTTTTTAAAACTTGTAGGCCCAAACAACCGCTCTGTAAGGGTCGCTTCTTGAGGGGTCCGGGAGCATGCTTTCCCGGGAAATTTTTAGATTTAGACTTTCGCAAATGCCTTCTGCGGCACTTTCAGGTCATGTTTTGTGTATTTCGACAGCTCCTCAAGCCCAACATTCACTTGTAATAAGGCAAGTAGGCTGTAAAATGTGTAGGCCCAGGCCTACGGGCCTATAGGCTAGATACGCCCTTGTAATATATATATTTGACATATATATTAGTTATACTACATTCAAACTTCTAAACGCATTGAGGCATGCATAATGCGTATAAGAACTGTTATTATTATTACCACCTGGCGCTGCAACTTGTTGCGCAACAAATCTAGAAAGAATGCTCGTGATTGCATTACCGCAACTTGCAACATGGAAATTTGTTGCATGGCAAGTTGCAAGAAATTGTTGCCCGTATTATTTCACCTTTACACAATAAATACCGAAAGAACGTCATCTGTATGTACCTTTGAAACACATGGTTATGAACGTGACGTCATATGTGCATCTGTACTCTGATAACACATGGCTATGGACCAATCAGAGCGCACGTTTCGCCCTGTTTATCGTATCAGTTGTGATAGCAACATTTACTAATTAACAAATAGATTGCATTCTGCCGTGCGTCTGTCCTCTTATAGATGCACAGATGACGTCACGTGACGAGTCAAAGTACGCCACGAGACGGAGTCGAGAACAGACCCACGTCATATGTGCATCTTGTGCTCTAATAACACATGGCCGTCGACCAATCAGAGCGTGCGTTTCACATCTCTATATTAGTGACTGGAGTACTGAGTACATACCAACAATACTTGAGTAGTTCACAACTCGTCCCTTGGCTGTTTTCAGTAATGGTAGGAATGTCTTGGTGACGTCAATCAAACCCCACAGGTTCACATCAGCCATTCGCTTGTAGTCGTCCAACTTGTGCCATTCTAATGGACCGAGTCCTATGTACCCAGCGTTGTTAACCAGGGCCCATAAACCTGAAAGTAATTTCAAACACAATTCGCACGGTTAGCTACTCAGGTCATTAACGCCAAAATGGGAAATCTTAACATCTCCTAGTAGCAATACCGTGAGTGAAATCATGATTATAAGCCCTGCGCTTGAAACCGGGATGATAACGTTATGAAAACTATCTACCAAGGTACACAAAATGACACTCTACACAAAAATTCACTATCTACGCAAAATGTCACTGTCTCCGCAAAATGTCACTATCTCCGCAAAATGTCACTATCAACGCAAAATGTCACTATCAACGCAAAATGTCACTATCAACGCAAAATGTCACTATCTACACAAAATTTGACAGTGTTCACGTTAAGTCTTCCCTTCACTAGTATTCAAACATGAATGATAATAAACCGTGTTTTCGGTCTATTTAAGGTGGCTCGCCTGGATTTTCCAGGGACGCACCATACCCACTTCGGTGTTACCATAGCAACAGCGTTGACGTCATGTATTTTACATGGCATCAATTCTCTCGAAATCTGGATCTAAACTTTTAAAAAGACCTAGTGTCCCTTGTAGGCCTTCAAGACTACTAAGTTTAACAAAAAATGTATGAGAGCGTTTTCGAAAAAAAATGGGTTGCATATTTTCGTTAAAAAAAAATAACAATTCGCCTTCCTGTTTAGTCGTCGAGAACTGTGTTTTGCGGACCGATTCAAGCGATGTTTTTAGCATATTTCATACCTGTGGCATAGGACTACTTCCCCTGAAAATTCCATTCCATTTGCTTTATTCGATTTCGGTAGTAACGTATTTGCTAATTAAGCTGTAATTCGAAAATAAGTATTTGTTTTAATCTTTTCACCTGAAATTCAACATGTACTACCCTGGCCCTGTAAATTTCAAGAGCACTGCATCATTTAAGGTCGCGGAATAAAAACAAAAACATAGGGAACTTTACCATTCATCAACACAAGGTTCATTGCTGTATCATTTTGTTGATAGCTTGTGTCTTTCCGAGACGACATACCACGGAAAATATCGTAACGTTCTTGTTTTACCACAACTAGAAATAGTCAAGAAATAGTCAAGTGCGGGCTCTGGAAATTGTGGCTCCTATTTCAATCATAACAAGAGAAACTGAGCAGTTGTGGTAAAAATATCGGTAGCCCTATTTCAGACTTCGAAATAAAGATCACTCGGATTTTGACCCCTAAAAGGTTCTTCAGCTATCATTGTTGTTAAGACTCTTCGATCAACGGAACTCACCACCCGTGAAAAGGTACTTACTAATAACAGGAGTAACTCAAAAGATAGAGGAACAAGATCGGATCAGCGATACTTACTGTTTGTAAACACTGACGTCATTTATATTTTTGCATATATAATGTGTTGTCAAAAAAAACAGTGTTTGTATGACTTGTATGGCAACTGGCGATTTTCGCCTCACAAAATACATCTAAAGTCTCAATTCTGCTTCCAAATATTAATTCTTATATAAGACTTTTAAGTTAAGAGCATATAAGCTCGATGAAAGAGCTTGCTTGCATTTTGGAAGAACAAGAAGAGTAATTTGGCGATGAATAAGCACCGACCTGATTTTTTATAAGCAACTGACTGCGTTCACGCTTCGTTTCTGCCAACCACGGAATGCGACACATGTGGCGTGACTGGCCGGTGTGACGTCACATTAAGTATCGCTATACATGTACATAAAATGCGTGACAAGCAGAACCATTGATAACAGCCTGCTCAAATTTCTCAAAAGCGTCGCTCGATTTTCTACATTTTCGCAAGGTACTCAGCAGTTTTAAGCCTATGAGTTCTTTGACATGAAGGCGAGGGAGCAGTACTGGGAGAAGAGGTATCTGGCTCCAGCTGTTGATTGCTCATCGTCCAACCCTGTCATATAAAATAGAGTACTTTTCTATTAATATTGAAATTTAATACCTCTGTCTCGAGGAATAATTCGCTTCACTTCTTCGTAAGCTTCTTGTATCTGCTTCGAGTTTGTAACATCCATAAGCAAACCCACCACTCGCTCGCTGCAAACAGCTTGCAAGTTCTCCTTTCCTTCACGAGTCAGACACGTGGCAAACACGTGAAATCCCATCTGATCCAAGCGGATGGCAGTGTCCTTCCCGAAACCCGTGTCGCAACCTGTGATGAGAACATATTTCTTGTGAAATTCACCGACCTTGCCTTTTGGCAGAAGCAGCTTGAAGAAAACCCAAATGATAACAATGAAGGCGAAAGTCGTAGAGATCACTGCAGGCCAGGAGAGATCAGATAGAAGTTTGAAATACATCCTGCAGCAATGAGGTTTTGGTCTACAAGATTTACAGTAGTGAACGACGGGCAAAACAGGGACGGAGGGGAAGGGGGAGGGGAGAAGGAGAAGGACTAGCCTGCGTCACATCCGAACTGAACCCCGGGACACTTACTGTAAAGACTCGCTCTGATTGGCCGCAGTTTGGAATGTGGGTCCATTATCAGCGACGTTGTTAATTATCACCCGCATCTGGGGGAACAGGCAGCCCAATCTATGGGTTTGTGCAGGAAAATAGAAGATATGTATGGTGTTTTATAAATCGTTTCAAATTGCCGCACAATGGAGGACAATGTACAAATAAACATACCTTTGTGGTTTTTCTTGTCTTGAAACCATTTTAGGCTGTTTTGGGGAGTTTTTCATCCACCTCGGCTCACCACTCTAAGAAGAAGAGAAGGCTCAGTGGAATCTTCCGAAGTCTTCTGCCACAATCACCTACAATCTTCACCTCCAAAATCTCACTTTTCGTTATCGAAATGCCACGAAACTGGCCTGTCGTCGCTAGAATGATAAATAAATTAAGCCCTGCCTGAATTTTAGGATCCAGTGATCCCTCATTCTGGAAAAAATCTTATACTATTTCGCGACTTTCGACCAACTGCAGGGCTCCATACTAATGAATTTGGACACAGAGCGCCAACCGTCAAAATAGCCTCGTTATGGTGATTGACGGTTGGCGCTCCATGTCCAAATTCATTAGTATGGAGTGCTGCAGTTCGTCGAAAGTCGCGAAATAGTATTCGATTTTTTCCAGAATGAGGGATCGCTGCATGCACAAAATTCTCCCAAATGGCATCGTGGGAAAAGTTTGAGCCCTCGGCTTAAAAAAGTCAGCAGTATTTAACTACCCCAGGCTAACCAAACTCGAACTGAGGGGGGAGGGTTGAGTTAGCACTCAGGATTTCACCAACTGAGCCCAAATATGGCCAGTAGGGAAAGGGTTAATCCAGAACTGGTCTTTTAAAGTAAGTATCCTCCGATACCCAGGGGCAGTTAGTGAACAACGGGCAAAACAGGGACGGAGGGGAAGAGGGAGGGGAGAAGGAGAAAGAAGAGCCTCTGGGGAGGGGCCAGTTCTAAGAATTTTAGCTGGACACTCATACTATGTCCCGGAGGTAGGGGCATTTGATCGCCTAATACGACCGTGGGATGGGGCGTTAATGAACAACATTTTTGGCCTGGGGAAGGGGAATTTGAACAATCCAAACTCCAAAAGTTCAAATGCCCTGGGGATTGCCGGAGGGGGGGATGTTGATGTTTCGATATGTCCGGTACAAGTTATTTCTAGTACCGCGAACATTTACTCTGCGTAGCTTTCAGTTTTGGCTGTGCTTTATGCTACAGACAGGGGGTTTAGGTCTCATTTTCTCTCTACTGTTCTCTAAGACACCCTACCAGAGAAAGGTGACCGTAAGTTGTTTAAAAACATCAGCACCAACAGTTGTCACCCGCTTTACTAAAGTTAAACCAGCATCGCTACGACTTAGATCATGCAGTAGTCAGTTACCTAAAGTAAACACTCGGAGCGTTAAAAATATTTTTGGTAATAGATTATCATTTAGATATAATTTAGTAATTCATTAGTTTTTAGCGCTTGTTTTAATAACATTGTAAAAATGTTGGGATGTGATCTATTAATTCATTGTTATTATGTTGTGCCAAATAAGGGCATCGCCTTATGTACGTATGTTCACTAGTTAATGAAATATAAGACCCCGGATGTTCTTCCGGTAATGGCGAAATACGAACGCATGGTACTCGTGTTTCTTAACTTCTAATTGACCAATATTCCCTCATCATGACGAGTCAAGGGTTATCCAACAATATACCTTTCTTATCAACTTTTCTTCACTATGCATGACTTTTTGTAACATTTTATATGTATTTTACATTTGAATAAAGACACAATAATTGATTATTATTACCAGAAAATAACCTGTCACTTTGTGCCGGAATTCATCAATTAATACAAAAATTACACGGTTCAAACTTCTTGCATTGGAAAACACAGGTATATCAGCTGTACAATCTGCACTATTGTGGTGAGAGCAGTTCATTCGTAATCGACTGTTTTCACATCAATTTAATAGTCATAGTGCCGAAGCTAGAAGCTCTCCTGGGGGGGTGACTCCCATATAAAAGGGGTAGGGATGCTCGTCGGACATTTTCGATTTGGCCCCTAAGAGGTACTAAAATGGGCGTGGCTCAAGCTTATTTTGACTCCTAAAAGATAATAAAAATGTAAATTGATAACAGCTTTTTTGTTCAATTGACACCCGACCCCTAAAAGGTACCGCTTTACATAGAAATGTCTGTGTTTGATGGTGGATACCCTAAGTGGTACCAAACTCCTGATTTTGACCCCTAAAAGGTACGACGAGCATCCATGTACCCCTCACATAAGGGAGTCCCCCCCCCCCCCCCGGGGAAGCTCTCACGTTTAAAAATATTATTTCGGTTTCTCGTGACCGTTAAGATGCGACTAAAACGCTTTCAATAGGAATTATTAAATAAATATATGCTTTATAATACTTGAAGCCTCAAACCTTCACGTAAAACGTACTGAATAGCTAGAATCGATCAAACTTCATCGCCGGATCCAATCCCAAATACTGACAATGTTTCTTCCCATTGGTCTGATCCACAGCGTTTCAATTTACTAATTGATTTGAGGTCCGTCTTTCGATTCTGCTCGCATTAGACTGATTTCAGACGGCCATAAAAGTCGATTCTCTTCCTTCTAAAGATTCCCTGCTAGCAGAGGTCTCTCTCCCTCGCCTTCCATTTTATGCATGAATCAATGTTAAGCCGGAGGGGGTGGGGTCGGGCAGATGTGCGGCATTTGACTTTTTTCGATAATTTTTGGTCAAATTCCCTACCCTGGGGAAAGAAAAAATGGTCAATTGTGATCAAATTGCCCCACCTGGGGCAACGAAATTCCTCCTTAAACTATATATATACAGCTGAGACAATGGGGGAACTGGAGGTGATCCCAAATAAATGTGAAGCGTTCTTTTTAACTTAATGAAAACAGATGAAAACGCATTTTTGAAGTTCGTACCTTCCAACATCCGAGATGGCGACTCGGGAAACAAGAGACTAGGACACAGTCCTCAAGCGGTCAAATTCAAATGTCCACACCCTGAGGCGAATTCCCCAGGGTGGGGACGCCAAGATTGATCCATGCCGCACATCTGCCCGAGAGCCCCTCCCCTGCGGCTTAACATTGATTCATGCATTACCAAGACAGAGGGAGAGACCTCTACTAGCAGGGAATTCTTACGATTAAAGAGAGGAACATGTAGTATGGTATTTATGAATCGCAGACATACAGACAGTATGGCAAGCCGATTGTAGCATTATTTAATCTTTATAATTATTTAAATTTAATCTTGCAATAATACTGTTTTTATTTCATTGGACAATAATGATCACATGAGGAAATCAACATTGTCCGATTAAACAGCATGCGAAAATAAGTAATCCTGTGAAATTTGAGTGTCATAGCTTTCATTGCTACAGAGTAATTAGGGTTTGAATTAAGAGAGCTTTGTATGGAATAAGTCAGCCATGGCCTTACCAGCCTCGTTTTCATGTTCTCTCAAAGGTTTAAATGCTAATAACTCTGGAACCTATTAAACTACATACTGTCAACAACTTCTTGTTGCTCTTTCAGGTGTCTGTATCGATTTTTCTGTTTTTCTTTAAATTCAGAATTTATGCTAATTAGGCCACGCCTTTTTGCATAGGGTCTATGAGAAATTTGCTTCGCTGGAAGCTGGAATATCAGCGAACAAAATGTCACGAAATGACTTATTTTTATTATTAATAGATCCATCAACTAGAAGTGCAAAAATCCAACAACGAATAGCAAAACATGTTTATGATTGCTTTGAAGTAAGAAAAGCTATACAATAGTATATATAACTAATTAATTAATTAATTAATGAAGAAGAGCTATATGATATGGAAGTGTATGGATATGACCCCCAGGCACTGGAAATGATAATCATGTTGTTGAACCAGTCGACTTCGGCCATAATGATGTTAAGTCAGCTGTAGTATGTTTTGGAAAAACTCTACCCCCTGCCCTGAAATCAAGTGAAGTGGGAATAGATGTATATACAGAGGCTTTAGAACTAGTACTGCTTAAAATTGAAGAACTTTCAGATTCTTAACGTACATCATGTAGTAATATGACAGCCTATTTCATATGCTCACATATATATACGTATACATAGCCATTAATTACTACATGTATGTTCTGAAATGGCAAGGATCAAAGCTACTAAAATTAAACTACGAAATATGTACATGTACATGTAGAAGCAAATATATGTAATCTGCTATTGTTGTGCATATGTACTGTACATAATATAGCACAGGGATTCACAAAATTCAAGGTTTTGTGATCTCGGTAGGACTTGTTATTGATATTTTCTTACAGTATAGTTACATCATGTACTCTTGCTATCTGCAAGTACTGATGAGACTATGTTTTCTTTGTGATAATTAAGCCTGCTAGTGTCCAGAAATTCTTCCATAATTAACCCACTGAGTCTTGGTCAAATTAGTGGAGTGCTAATTAACCCAACCCTGCCCCTCAGTTAGCTAGCCCTGATGTTGTGTGTCACTGATCGAACCATAAAGTCAAAGGCTCAAACTTTCTCCAGAATGCCATTTGGGAGGATTTTATAGTGTGCCAATGCTAGTTCCTCTGACTGTTAGGATTTTGAATGAAAATAGCTCTAATTTTAGTCAAATCATCCACTGAAAAAAGAGAGGTTGTGACATCCCAAGTTCTGAAATATACATTGATGGGTTTTCGTTGTTTTTCTTATGTTTCTGCACTTCACACACATTGATAAAAAAATATGAATGACCCCCCCCCCCCCCCCCCCCCAAAAAAAAAAAAAAAAAACATTCTCTAGCCTGACCATTTTACCCTGCCAAACCTGCTGGGTTGTGTTTAGCTAGTTAGGTATGATTCAACCAAAAGTGCCTTGCTTGGTTCTAAGGTAAAACAACTTCTGAAAAACCCTATTGGGTGAAGACAATTTTAAAAGGCATGGTTCACAGATGCATGTTTTATGCATCAACAAATTGTGGTTGGAAAGAATGTACTGTCATGCATGTTTGCACCCAACTGTTTGCTTTTGATATTAAATATGAATCTGAAGTGTTTTTCAAACTCATTTTCAGCTGAGCCTTCCTGTATTTTATTTCCCAGTTTTATAGTATCAGTTGAATTTCTGTAGCTCATTAAACATATTACCAGTGGAAGGGTCTTGTATAAAGGTTCAACAAAATATTTCAGTTAGCCCTCTAGCCAAGTAGCTTGACTTTTACTTGTCCAAAGCACTTTTGAATTAGCCCAAAGTTTACTCAACAGTTTTAAATAGTTTAATTTATTTCATTGACCTTAATTTAATTGAGCCCTGTTCTTGTGTATCTTTTTCTTGCTTATGTAAAGATGAATTTGTGAGAATACTGGCAGCAACAACGGTATCTTCAAACTGCCCATAAAAAGCTAATGTTAAGAAGTGGTGATGAACATTGATCTTAAACACAAACCTAGAGGTAATAAAAAATGATGTGAACATTTTATTAATAAGCTTATAATAAAAATTATTGTACACAATAATGTATTATAAAACATATAATTAGTTAAAACTACATAATATTAAACCTTACAATTTAATTGATACATGTATATTTATGTTAGGACAATCGCTTCAAAATTGAAGAGCTAGTGGAAAAAGTGGAGATTTGAAAATCTCAAAAATCAACTTTCTCTTAAAGTCACATAGAAATCGAAAAGCACTAAACGACAGGCAAGCAATAAAGCCATTTCTATGGCTTTTTTCTCCTTCTTTTGATTTCCTTACTAATGCCCAACGAACGGTTTAAAGCAATCTCTGCTCGATTTTTAAAACGGTGTCTGAAAACCTCTCTCTCGGCATGCGATGTGCTACGTGGATGGTATTTTGAAGACTGCTGGAACTTGCTTTTTTTCAGTTCCATATGTTGAATGAAGAAGCTTGGATGCTTCCTCTAACAAGCAAAGCTTTAAAACAGTTCAAACCTAACCAGCTAAAAGGTCCCATATAAAACGAAAAAATGGTGGCAAACCACTGAAACACAGGTAGACCAAGTGAAGGAGTGTAAAACAGAAACTGAAAACGAGGCTCCTCCAACTGCGCTCATACCAGGAATATCAAATAGATTTAGTGGATTAAATGAATTTCCCGGTTTAAATCGAATCATAAATAGGGAGTTCAAACTATTAAATTACAGCAAATTTCAAAAGGCTAACAAAAGATCAAATCAATTGAAAGTAAAAAATTCATTCCTTAAATCGTTCCTTAAATCCTTAAATCGTTCCTTAAATATATATTTTTAAAGATTAAATAATGCTACAATCGGCTTGCCATAAAACAGACAGATAGACATTTTATTATTATTTGCGTCTTGCACAATTGTTCCAAATAACTTTAATTAAAAGGGAGAATAAGGAGGAGCGAGTCGGATTATCATACTATTGTATAGCTTTTCTTACTTCAAAGCAATCATAAACATGTTTTGCTATTCGTTGTTGGATTTTTGCACTTCTAGTTGATGGATCTATTAATAATAAAATAAGTCATTTGGTGACATGTATTTTGTTTGCTGATATTCTAGCTTCCAGCAGTAATTCTTGAATGTGAAACTGGACTATTCGAATGAGTTACGGACAGGAAAATCGGTAGATTTAGGCATTAGATTTAGGCATCCATATAAAAAATGTGAGAGCAAACCTCCCATGAAAATGCATACATCCTTATGTTGAACCTTTTTTGGAGACCAGGAGCCAAACACGCTTAATTCAAAATTCCAACCCTTTGTCATCTGTCACCTTAAAGTGCCTATAAGCCGAAATTTGTAATCACCAAAATCGATTCTACATGATCAAGTAAAGAGGTGAATAGTAAAATTATTATTGATTTGAGTGTTGCATCTATGAGTTAGAGGTTTCTATTTCCAAAATGCTCAGGCCCGTAGCTACATGTAATATATAGGCAAAAGGAGGCAATTGCCTCCTGGCTCGTAAATTTTGATTGCCTCGTCTTAATTTTCAAATTCAATGAAAAAGTGCTACTTTTCAGTAGCATACGATAGATGAGGTATTAAATGCCTTGTCTAACATTTTGAAAATTTGCTCACAAAACGTAGGAAATGCCATTTTCGAGAACCTATTTTCAACATTTTCTGGGGTGGGGTATGCCCCAGACCCCCCTAGTGACAGTGTCCTCAATTTTCAGTCTGGCTACGGCCCTGATGCTAATGTGTGACATCACAGGAGGCCTTGTTCAAAAGATCATTTCTTTTTCGTTGTGAATGAAACTATTTCTGATTTATACAATATATTTGGTAAAATTTCTGATATACATGTAAGTTAAGCAATACATGTATACTAGAGTAACTATCAGTTAGGAAGTGCGTTCCTTCGAAAAGAATCATATTTTGAAGTAATATAAATTTCATTCAGATTTTAGAAATGTATTTGTTTGGTGAAACCAAGGAAAGTACCGAAAAATATACCTCTTCTTATTTACTTTTTTACATCATACCCTTTTGTCTGATTGCGTCTAGAGGAAATGGACTAGTAAACACAAATGAATAATGAATATATTTATTCTCATTGTTTACAATTATCGTATGAATATCAATTCAATTGGTTACCCTTGTGCTAGACTTATCTCAGTGCTATATGTACACATGCAATTCTTACTTGGAAGATTTGCCTCTGGTACCCTGGTTCCAGAGGTTTTCCAGACGGAGAACAGCCGCGAAGCGGCGAGCTGCGAAGCAGCGAGAAGAAAAAACCTCTGGTATCGGTGGGTGCCAATCTCACTTTCATGTTTTGAAAACTGTCAAACATTTCAACCGAGTAATTAATAAATCGACCAATCAGGCGAGAGATACCACGTGCGGGTCACATTATAATTTAATTCAGTGGAGTAGCCAGAGTAAAATAATTATCTAGAAATCAAAATTTCCATACAAACGAGTTTGCGGGCCTATAACTTTGCTTCTATTCAAGATATAACTCTCAAATTTGGGATTTTGACTAACTTCGAGGTGCTCTTTTCAGCAGTATCGACGGTTTTGCCGTTATACGTATTTATCAAAAGTTCAAAGAAACCGTGGAAGGGTCTATTTGTTTACATGGCAAATGCATGCGATTCAGTTCGTCGACCCGGGGATGTTTTCACAGCAGAGAACTCGAGCTCCCCGTAAAATTAAAACACCACTCAGAGCCGTAAGATCTCGAACAAACGACCATTGCAGAGTCTGCAGGAAAAAACATTAAAGCACCTAGCCGATCTACAACGAATACCGACCTAAATGGCATTTCACAAGTGATCCAATGTCAAGACAATTATGCTACAGAACACAACTATATATATTCTACAGTTCGAGAAGACCTTAGATCAATGTGAGTCCACCAATGAGTTTAGTGGGCAGATAACAATGACTATTGCGTTCCGTGGATAACTAAACCCTCTCAATGATAATTATTTGCTTATATCTGGTAGCGACTGAAAACTTATCGACTTGCCATGACCAGTCGGTAGGATTTCCGATTTATAACGCCAAATAATGCTTTGTCTTGCACATCAGTCGGTAATGTTATCTTTGGAAAGCGATCTTTTAGTACAGATGATACAATGTCTTCATAGATGATTTGAGGAATCGCCATACGAATACTATAACTTTCTACATGCGAGATCGAGCGGACTGCCAGCAAACGTAAATAATTCCCGTCCCCTCTCTAGTTGACCATACGATATCATAATGATTACTTATCCTTCCGTCCCTGAGTACAATATATCTAACCAATCACAGTTCTTGTTGAGCTCATTAAATATTCCTCCAATTAGAAAATACAGTCAGATTCTGACCCTCATGAAAGTGAGATTGGCACCCACCGATACCAGAGGTTTTCTCGCAGTTCGCTTCTCGCTGCTTCGCAGCTCGCTGATCGCCGCTTCGCGGCTCTTTCTCCACGGCTGTTCTCTCTCTAGAAAACCTCTGGGACCAGGGTATGCCTCTGGCTCCCTGGGTATAAAACTATATAGTAACATAACTAATATATTTTAACTGTTTTTAACGGTAACGGTATAAGATTTGATGTGTAATATTGTAACATGCATTAATGTGTAGCAATGTTTTCATTTAAATGGTCTACTACGGGCATATAGCATCATAACCATGTTTACGTTTACTTTCTTCACTATTTTGTAAAAGTCATTGCATAAAGTTTTCAAGTAAATTTGGACCATGCAGTTATCGAAATATCGTGAGCCGTAAAATAAACAAAACGGCTGCTCGCTTAGTTCCCAGACCGGTGGTACGTGGCCCGCTTTAAAGCTTGACTCACTCACTGAGCGCAAAGCATAACACTAAATAAACTTTTGCTTCAGTGTAGTTTCACGTTTACGGCAGACCTTGTCTTGTTACTAGTATTAAAAGGTTTCGGCAGAAATCATTGTAGATGTTTGCGTATTAAAATCTCAACTCTTCTTGTAGTCTGAATTTCCACGTGCATGCAATCAGTCAGGCGTGAACGGGTCAGTCTGATTTTTTTTACAGAACATCAACAGAGTTTTGAAGGAACGTTTGTCATATTTGAAAGACGTGCAAAAACTTCTTTACTCTTACCAGAAAACTTCTACTGGGAAAGTGCAATTCCTTTTGAATTAAAAGAGCTTTAATGCATCGGATCAGATCAGTCAGTTCGCGATGCCTCCCCAGCCGGAATTAGAGGCGTCAGAGAACAACGATAGTTGAATGTGTTTCTCGTCTTTCCGCTCCAGCAGCAAGAATATTGACGCGAGGAGAGACGATCTGTGGTTAAGTTTAGAATTTGATCAGTCACCACGCTTTGATGAGCAATACTTCAGCATATTACCGAGATAAATCACTACTCACCTTTTGCACTGTTATCAAACCACGAGGCGAACCGTATATCGTAATGCATCATGGACATGCTGAGTTAATTTATGCACAAAGGTACAAACCTTGGATTGCGCCTATGGACCACAGGTAGCCCGCGTTAAGATTAGTATGCGCTCTCGCTCGAACGCAATAACACGATTTCCATGTCTTTGTTCTCTTATTTTAACAGGCGGGATATATTGGGAGAACAAAGAAAAACTTGAACATCACGAGCCACTAGGCGAACAGGAAAACATGAACACGAAAACATGAGAAATAAATCTTACACACGCACAATCAGAAAATCAATTCTCTCAGAAACCAATGGACGATGAGTTTTGCAGAGGGTGGGAAATCCCCCAAAGGCAGAACTGAGAGAAACAAACTTACGAAGGCATGCTTAATGTATTCTCTTTGTCAGTGTGTGGCTCTGTTTTGAAAATATCTGCTTCAACATTCCCCGAAGATTATAAATCGGAATTCAAGACATTTTTTGCTGGAAATTTAAGCCATACGCCAGAAGGCATTCAAGGAGTAGAGGACAGTCTTGAACTGGGTGTTTTTTGTCACTGAATGTACATGCCAAGGAAGCATGATTCCCCTGTTGAACTTTGAAGGTTTTAGTTGAATGAACTTTTATTTTCGCCAATCTCAATGGAAAGATCTAGCTGTAATGCGGCCACCTTCTTTCTAATGAGATGAGGCTAAGAGGGCCAGGTAAGAGAGAAAAACTCATTTTGTTCACCTGTGAAAAATCAACAAGTTTTGATTTGGTTGACCAACTTCACAACTGTTGCAAGTGAGTTTGCAAATTTCTGATTTTCTTTTCATGTTAGTAGTTGTTCATAAAATGGCAAGGAGAAAGCAAAAAACCTTATCTGAATTACCAAGACCAAGCAGGGTGAATGATAACAATTTAATTGTCCTCATATAAAGGCTTATTATTTTGTCGCCGACAAAAAGTTGGACGTGAACTTTATATTACATGTACGTAAGCATTCTTTTAGTTTGAGATAAAAAAGATATGGAAAAAAATCAAGATTGTTGCTTTCCCCTCTCTTCTACTCTAGTCTCTAGCTCAATTCCTCACTCTATTCATCTCTCAGAAGGATTGTTTAAAAACTAGATGCGTTAGCCGTTTATGTGCTTTAGTTTTATCGTACAAAATTAATAAGTTTACAAGAGAAGTGGTTTTGTTTCTTGAATCCGCGACTAAAAATATATCAGCCAGGATGGTTAGCAAATTTGATAAATGATAACTTTATGTCGGTCGGTTGTATTTTTGGTTAAATATACATGTATATATATCTGTCGGTTTTGTTGATCAAAATCATATTGAAAGTCAATATTCTTCCTTGTCGTTTGCCAATTTGATTTCATTCACAATCGCGTGCCATCGCAAGATGTCAGCGAATTTCATGTTTATAGACACATACAAACACTTATCTCTGCCAGCATGTTTTTGTATAATAAATGAGGCCTCCTGTGGCATCACACATTAGCATATTGTAAATAGAAACCTCTATAACTCATAGATGCAACACTCAACTCAAGAAATACTCTACTATTCAACTACAGTTGTATTTACTTGTTGTAGAATTGATTTTAGTGATTAAAAAATTGGGCTTAAAGCACAAGGAGCCCAGGCTCACAACAAGAAGAAAATATAAGGATTTGTATGAAACTTTATCACTAGTAGTAGTATATATATATAGCTGATGGAAAATGATAACAGCCATTAAAGTTTACATACCACATCAAATGTTGTCCATCTGTTGTTTCTAGACTGTCTTGGAGCCCTCAAGCTGCATTTCAGCGAGAAAGTTTTTGTTTAGTTCACCTCTACCTAAAAAATCACAAGCTATTAAGGGTGCACACTCGTCCACTCGACAGGCCAACGAAAAAATGCCATAAATCAGCTTTAACGGATCCCAGTCGCCCCAAAACCTCACTCAAGTGTAGATCGAAGATTGCTTTTCCCAGGTACATGTAGCATGCTTTACCTCCTTAGCACTTATCCATTGCATCAAGAAGACGGAAAATATTATCAAAAAGTTTCAACTTTTCACTTCCAAGTACATGTACAGTATGCTTGTTCGCTCGCTCAAGTCGAGGCACAACCACCATCATGGCATGTAACCGAGCCTTTCATGAACAGCACCCACTATGATTGGTTGATAGTTATCAATAAATGGAAATGATACTCAATTCTCCCGTCGGGGCAGGCAACGAATGCAACACCCAGTTGTAACGAGTGAGGTTTTGGAGTGACTGGCATCCGTTATATAAAGCTGTTTTACGGCCTGTCAAGTGGATGTGTGCACCCTTGTCATTATATTTACAAATTCTCACTGAAATGCTGCTTGAGGGCTCCAAGCCAGTCAAGAAACAACAGATGGTTGATGTGGTATGTAAACTAGCTTTACTGGCTGTTTATTATCATTTTCCATCAGCTATAGTTTAGTTTAGTTTATTACTCGGGCTGCCTGTGGCAGCACCGAGTCTTAAAATGCAAGTCGTTATTTTTATTTTTTTTGTTGGGTGTCGCAAAATTTCTGCGCATGCGTTAAAGGTCAAATTCACACCAATCAGATTGCACTGTGCTGATCACGCAACAATCGCCAGGTTAATTCATTTACATAATTGAATACAGTAAAGCAAGATGGCGGAGGACCCGCGAGCAACTTTCTCTCTAATTTGGAGTCTCATCTCTCAAATGTAAGCCAGTTTAATGTTTTATTTAACTTCACTCGTGCGAAAGCCTTCCAACAGGCTCAGGATATTTCAACTGGCGCTATTGTCGGAGCCGAAGGACCGCGTTTTTTACCCAGATGGCCAGTGATTTTATTATAGGACACGTACGACGACCTGAAGCCAGTGTAGGGGCCAGGATCCGGAAAGCTAAAATTCGAAGAAATAGATATTGGAATCTATAAGCCATCGGCTCGCTGTGCTGCATTTAAAACATCCGAGGAGAACATCTTATTTTGGGTGAAGGCACTTCAAGACCAATATTATGAGTCTCTTAAAAACTGTCAGAGATTTAAATTTACGGTAAGTTGGATCAGAGAGTATTGAGATCAAGTTATTTCGTTCCAGCGAGGATATTGACCTAGCGGAAACGGTACAAGCTGTCGAAGGATTTTACTTATAATCATCCACGTCTACTTAACAACAGGAATAGTTATGTGCCAAGGCATGGGCAAAGATAGAGTTTCCCAGATTACAGATGAAAGTAGAGAACTTAATGAACGAAGAAACAGAGGTCACGCGCGACATGCTTGATAACATGAACATGTTCAACACTTTATGTTATACTAAGAAAACAAAACAAATTACAGAGCCTGCAAGTTCACAAGTCAATGAAAAACCCCGAGAGCCTGTAGTTTTGGATCAACATATCCTTGAAACTCCAAAAGCAACATACACATGAGTCATGCAAATTCAAACCGGAAGAGACGGAATTCTTTAGATTCTTCACGAGGATAAAAATATTTGTTAGCCCGCAATAAGAACTCTCTCGCTGCTTTAACGACCTTGATTTGTAACATGGAGGCTGACCTAACTGATATGCGTAATGAATTCTTACTCGTCACATCAAAACACGAATCAAGAAACCAAACTCAGTCATTTGGAAGACAAATTAGTACAGCAAGATAATATATACAAGACCGAAATCAAGATGCTGTCATCTCGAATATATTATTGACCTAGAAGTTGAAAATGGCGAGTTGAAAGCGGATATAATAAAGCTGCATGAGATCCGACTTTCAAACTTAAAAAAAATATCAAGAATACAAAAAAGAAGACAATGTTCTGAGACTACCCAACCTACTGAAGCTTATCAGTTTGTTCAAGAGCCATATTTCTTACATGACAACCCGATCCCTATTCATCAGAATACATTTTCTGTGCTAAATGACGAGAGTTTACAGTCACCTGACCGACAACCCACTACTAAAGAAAGGGACCATGAAGTACGGTAGTACGGTTAATTCTCGGGTTCAAAACAATGAATATATGCCTGCTCAAATGCAGTGTGTTAAACGAATAAGTAGTGTTTAAATTAAAAGGTCAACATACGAGAAAAAGAAAACTATTAAATTACATATATACTAGGGGAGCAGAGAATGAAAGTCACCGCGCTACCGGCCACTCCTAAAGACTGCTAAATTCAGCTAATAATTCTTCTCTTTGGTTAATATTAGAGGATTAAGAGGATTTCAAATGAAAGTGTATTTCATCTTCAATCTAATGTGGCCCGAGTGAAAGCCCAGATGGGCTCTTGTTTAACTTAATACCTTACAGCCCCCAGGCCAGCTGAATTACATTAAGTTTTAATTCATTAAATGTCTAATCTAACTAACACACTAATTACAATACACAAACTACGAATGTGTGAGACTAGTTATAACAACATATAAATTATAATATAAAGAGTAAAATATGTACAATAATTTAAACTAAGTGTTGATAATTAAGGTACATGTATATCTACATGTATACGAATTATGCATAATAAAACTGTTCTTAAATCTGTTCATTTTACACATTGGAAGTTGGAACTTATGCTTGTTTCGTAAAGTCCTTGTACTACTATTTAAAGGTGGAACAAACCGGTCGTCATGGCTGCTCTATGCATGGTCATACAGAGTCGTAAGATTTAAGGTTTCTAATGCTTCTCTAATACAAATCGGGAAAAAGGATGTGCAGCGTGCGCTTCTGCAGCCTTTCTAACACATCAGAAAGGTACTGCGGCAAGGCATCATCATGGTATACTTGACATGCATACTCAGTAACTGGACGAATGCAAGTTACATAAAAAAGATAAAGGTCTTTGGAAGGTACTTTAAAGGTATATGTTGTAGTTGAAATTGACCATTCAGTTCAATTTGACCATGGGTCAAAACAAACTAGTTCAATTTGACCCGGTCAATTCAAACTACAGTAGGTCAATTTGACCCGGTCAAAACAAACTAGTTCAAATTGATCATGGTCAAAACAAACTACCATACCGTAAACACCGGCAGATAAGCCGCACTCGCAGATATGCCGCACCCCGAGTTTGGAAGCTCAATTTTTTTGGGAAAAAGTTTTGAAAGGAAAATCAAGATTAGAAATCTGCATCACTTACCTTGCCCTGTCGAACTTTCAACGAGATTACTCCATAGTTTTACCCATAATTTTAAATCTGAAAGTGTTTAAACTTCATGTCTACTTGCCTACACATATACAATAGAACTTTCCACAGCATTTGCTTGGGGGTGCTTTTTCATCCAAGGACAATTGTTAGCTAAATGTAGTCCTGAATTCCACGTCAACAAAAACATGCCCCCAGTCACGTTCATCAAAGCTTAGTAACCACACATTTTAAAGGAAGAGAGAAAACTGGACACTAGAATGCTGCCATGTGTGCACAGAACAAAATCAAAACATGTCAGAGCACAGTGAGAAGTTTGCCTTTTCATCTGCCGTATGTGGTTATCACATCTACAAGGACATCTGGAAGTAAAGTTAAAGTACTAAACAGTGGCAAAACAGTTGGTCATCTGCCACGTTCACGAGTACTCCAGAATAGCGTGGTATTTTCTCGCTCGCAGAGGAACTATAAACTGTTGAAGTCACTGGGAAATGCCGACACTGCAAAAAGCTTTGCATTAGAATGGAGTGATGATTAGTACTTCCTTTCTTTTTGTTTTGTGTAGTTTTAAATCAGTCTTACTTTGTTTATTAAAAACATTAATTTATGGAAATCTATTTAACTTTTATAGATGTTCTTGCAGATAAGCCACACCCCCGATTTGCAACAAAGATTTTGGGTAAAAAGGTGCGGCTTATCTGCCGGTGTTTACAGTTTACAGTTTACAGTGTTCATACAACTGTAGTGCAGAGAAAACATTGTTGATGGCTAGGGTTTTTTTTTTTTGTAGGGGTAGGATTACTTATTTGGATTAGTTCACATGATTATTGGTTGTTTGAAGCAAACTTAAGTTACTTATATAATAAATGTTGCTTCCAAATCAACAAGCGCTTGTGTGGCGCAGTGTGTTAAGTCAGTGGAAAACTGGGTGTGTCAAGGCAGAGCTGCTGAGTTCAGTATGTGGTATTACATCTGAATGAAAGGTACCGTAAGTGTAAGTATATGGGAGGGGAGAGAGAGGAGGGAAGGGATGGAAGGAAGGGAGGGGAGGGTGATTTTTTTTTAGAATCATTGATAGCGAAACCTGGGTCAATTTGACCTAGGTTGGTTTGACCGGGTCAAATTGAACTAGTTGAATATGACCAAAGGTCAAATTGAACTAGTTTGTTTTGACTCATGGTCAAATTGAACTGAATGGTCAATTTCAACTGGAACATATACGTGTACATGTACTTTAAAAGTATATAATTACTAGCGATAAAGTTTCATACAAATCCTTTTTTTTTTCATGTTGTGAGCCTGGGCTCCCTGTGCTTATAGACACTTTAAAGGGATACCCGAGTGTAAAACACATTTGGGCTCAAAAGCATCTTTCAGATGTACTTTGTTCAGAAAATGTATTAAAATTTGATAAAACTTTTTCAGAGTTGAGAACGAGACCCTCAAAGTTGGCCCCGTGAATACCTGGGTGCCGCCATCTTGTTTACCGGTACATTAATTCCTGTCACTTCGTCCCACCGGAGTCTTACGGTTAACTTGTAGTGACTTGTTTTCTTTGTGTAATTTTCACATGCTCGGAATTAGAGTAGATTTTCATCGATATGGAACAAAAATATGATTTAGACAATATTGTGAGGGAAGTTCACAAGACTGGGAGGACGAAGAAAAGCGTGTGGAAGGCGAAAATATCAGACAAACAACAAAATGTGACTACCGAGCTAGTGTTATAAAGATTCGCTGTGTGTGTTTTTGTATACTTATCAGCCTTAAACAAAAGACTAAAGGTCAATTATGACAATACTGATATCGGCATAGCAATCAAAACTTGTTTAATTTGACCCAGAGAGATAATCAGGGTGTAGCAAGCCACATAATTTTTAATTTCGTTTACCTAACTGACGTGTTGTGAACTGAGTGAGCGTGCGCCAAGTTCCACCACAAACATGCTGGGCTTGATCGCGCCAATGCTTTCACACAATTAAGGGATTATTTTTGCAATAAAATTGCTCCGAGTGTCTCGTTCTTGTGTCATTGCATATATTCTGCTATGTTGGGCTAGTTATGATCGGTTTTTACAGGAAGGTTTTTAACTTTTCAGGTGTTTCGTTTCAGTTGCACAAAGCCATGCAGTCAGTACAGATCGAACCGGATAACTCGCAAATTATATACATGTAGCTGACAAGTTCCATACAAAAACACACACAGCACAACACCAGTATAGCACTACTCCACAAGCTCAGTAGTCACCTTTTGACTTTTTGTTGTTCGTCTGATATTCTCGCCTTCCACATGCTTTTCTTCGTCCTCCCAGTCTTCTGAACTTCTCTCACAATATTGTCTAAATCATATTTTTGTTCTAGTACGAAATGGCTCTGCCATATCAATGAAAATCTACTCTAATTCCGAGCATGTGAAAATTATACAAAGAAAACAAGTCCCTACAAGATAACCGCAAGACTCCGGTGGGACGAAGTGACATAAAAAATGTCACAGGAATTAATGTAAACAAGATGGCGGCGCCCAGGTCTTCGCGGGGCCAACTTTGAGGGGCTCGTTCTCAACTCTGAAAATTAAGGTTTTATCAAATTTTAATACATTTTCTGAACGAAGTATATCTGAAAGATGCTTTTGAGCCCAAATATGTTTTTCACTCGGGCATCCCTAGTTTAATAAGAATATTAGAAAGCTGTTGAGCATATACATGTACACCACAAAAATTATCCAAGTTACTTGTAGGACAATTTTCTGTGTCATTTCAAGGTCCTAAAATATGGATCGCCATAGAAAACAAGATAAAATGTGTTAAATCAATTTAAAAAAAATACATGAAACAGACATTACTAACAAATTTAGACTTGAGCGACA
This sequence comes from Actinernus sp. WN-2022, assembly GCA_030867875.1. Classification (NCBI taxonomy): domain Eukaryota; kingdom Metazoa; phylum Cnidaria; class Anthozoa; order Actiniaria; family Actinernidae; genus Actinernus; species Actinernus sp. WN-2022. The sequence continues at coordinate 37,525,558 of JAOWCC010001501.1, forward strand.
TGACATTAAAATAATTTTATATCACTCAATGACTTTTTAAAGGGGTCTATTTTTCAAGCAGTTTTGCTTTCCTTAGACTCCTCATCACTTTAATATTGTATTGTATTATTATGCTAATCATATATTATTATTATTATTATTTCTATTGCGCCCTTTCGCATAAAATGATCAAAAGCGCATTACATTACAATTACTACAAAAGGAATAATAATAAAAATTAAATTACAAGTTAATTAAATACATTAAAATATCTCAATTAAAATCATTATGAAAAGACTATAAATTAAAAGCTAAATAAATTTTAAAAGATACGTTTTAAGTGAAGATTTAAAAAGACTAAGCGACTGGATATTGTGCAGATATTGTGGTAGAGCGTTCCATAGAGTTGGAGCCACCACACTAAAAGATCTATCACCGAATGAACACAAAAACTTCCCACTAGGGATCTTCAGTAAAACACCATTATTTGAGCATAGTTGATAGCACGGCATGTTTCTTAATTTTAATAAGGTCTCTAATGTACTGTGGAGACTGGCCAGCTAAGGATTTAAAAGTAATTAAAATAATCTTAAACTGTATATGGAATCTAATGGGTAACCAGTGAAGTTCATAGAGAACAGGTGTAATATGATCATATTGAGAAGTAGAAGTGATAAGCCTGGCAGCAGCATTCTGTACCCTTTGTAGTTTAGACAGTTCAGTGTCTTGAACAGTAAACCATATAGTAAACTATTACAATAGTCCAGCCTACTGGTAATAAAAGCATGAACTAATGTAGTAAGACTATCCTGACTGAGGTACATGTACTTGCAAATACGTCTAATATTATGAAGGTAAAATAATGAGGCACTACAAGACTTAGTGATTTGGGTGGACTAAATGCGAATCGAACCATGACCCTAGGTTTCTGACAACAGACAAAGGGAAGACATCAGTACTGCCAACCCGTATATGACAACCATCATTGAGTTTTAAGTGAGGATTGTTTTCAAACCTATTATTAAAATTTCAGTCTTAGTTATCATCATTGATTTTAAGTTTATTCTGGAACATCCACTTCCTGAGATCACCAATGCAGTTCTCCATAGCAGACAAAGCCTCCTCTTGTGCAGTAGTGCCATCGGGTTTGAATGACAAATACAGTTGTGAATCGTCTGCATAACAGTGAACTTCCGGTAAGCGAGACTCGATGACATAAAACAATTTAAACGCGTACACAACGAAGAGAAACGTATACCGGTACTCAACAAAATTTCCGAAGATCGTCCGATGATTCAAGTAAATTTGTAGAGTACAATGTATTGATTAAAATGAAATCATATGGTATTCTCATGCAATTCGGGATACATTCAAACTTGTGAGTTTTCAAAGAGCTCAAATTGCACTCGCCCTGCGGTCTCGAGCAATTTTGATACTCTTTGAAAACTCACTTGTTCAAATTTATCCCGAATTGCACTCAAAACCATATGATTTCCTATACAAAAAATTATGATGGAAGTAATAATATGAAAAAATAAATAAAAAAGGCCTAAGAATGGAATTTAACGTCGAAAAATAATCTAGGATAGAATGGAAATGGCTTGAGAATGTACTGATAGTCAACGCATGCATTATATCCGTGAAATAACTCCAAATAGCATCAAATATAATACTAGTATTTTTTAGTAAGACAACAATGCCAAGAATCGAGGACAGTATGGCTGCCAAGTTACACTGAGCTCGAGTACTGATGCAGTACGCTCATAAATAATGGAGTCAGGACTAAGCACAAATTAACTGGGAAAGCACAAAAAGCCAAATATTTAAACGGCTCTACTTCAGTGTAAGAACCTCGCAGACTGCATCACAAAACTCCCTTTGTTAACTTTGAATAATTTGGGACTTACAATATTTCCCGAGCACCCGAAGCGGCACATACATGTAAATTGGGCTATGGCATTAAAAATCTGTACCCCCCCCCCCCCCCCCCCCCCTATCGAGGAACTTGGATTTCTTCAGGGGTCTAGCAAAAAATGTCGTGGAATTCTTTAGGGGTTCACCCCAAAAATATTAAATTCTTCAGGGGTTAAACCCGATTAGAGCATGGAATTCTTCAGGGGGTCGACATAATCGGGCCATTTTTGGTGGATTTCTTCAGGGGTATATAGCACATTTTCCAATTTCTTCAGGGGGTTTGCATTTTTGGTAAAAATATGTATCCTCGATGGGGGGGGGGGTGACGGATTTTTAATGGCATAGCCCATTTTACAAGGAATTTGGGAGCCTCTACTTGAAAAAAAAATTCACTGCGCTCAGCGAACCCAGGAAGATAAGATTTATAGAACGACTGACACTTTACCCTACCCTAACCGCTAGACCACGAGTGAATTCCCTTGGTGGCAATCGTTTTTTTTTCACGTATTTATATCCACAAATTATGAGTAGGTGCAAAATTATAGTATTACAGTATTCAATACGTAATACGACAACTCACCGAGCGCGCAAGGTCAAGGGTATATATGGTCTCTAGGGAATGGTTCTTACACCGAGGTTAACCCAAATAAACGTACCTTACTTTTGATGTACCAGGTGCGAAAATCCCAAAAGCTTGTGTTGGCTCATTCCAGCTACCCTGCGAGCAGAGGTTTCTCATCTCTTTGCCACCTCTGCTCGCAGAGGGTACATATTTCCAGCGGTAGGTGTCCTTTTCTCGTAGGTTTAAACGGTACGTATAAACCCCGGCAAAACTGTGTTGAAGTTCTGAACGTTGAGCTGTATATAATCGTGTGCAAATATCCAAAGTATGTCGTATATAGCCAAAGTATTGAGCTCGTAGTTCCATGTTAGTTGACTTGTACAGTAGTTGGTCGAAGTGCGAACATCATGGTTCGAATAAATATTCAATAAAGTCCGGCACTTTGGATCTAAAACCGATGGAAACAGCTGAAGTAGCTAAAACTCATGTTCGACAAGTTTTGTTTGCGAAAACTGGTCATTTTAAGTTGGTTTCTTCGTGCCTTTGAGTTTGGCTTGAGCGAGTTGAGCTGGCCCGCCATCTTGAAATATACAACGACAAGAGGGACTGGGTCTACATTGAAATGACGTTTTAGGACTCGATCCACAGGCAGCCCAAGCTCTGGTTACGAAAATATGATGGTACGAACTCCGTTTACCAGCCAGAAATACTGTAATTTTTTGGAATAAAAATGACTTACCTTGGCACTGTGATATCTTGTGTCATGTTTATCTCTTCGTTGGGTGGTTTTAAGCTGATTTTAGCCGGGTTTTTCTTCGTTACGTTCCTTTACAAACCCTTTATTTAAAGTTATATTTTCGTAACTGAAAGTGCCAATGAAGCGAAATTTTCGTCATTAAAATTAAGATGTCATGAAAGTCCTTTCGAAATGAGGAAGAATGACGTTTTCTGTTTGTCAATATCTCATCTTGTTCCAGAGATATTGAAGTTTTTGGAATATGCAAATTAGATGAAATGTGACGTTGGTGACAAATCACAAAATGAAGAATATCTCTGCAAATAGTGGGTAAAAGCAATTGGAACTTTGAACATGCATGGTACTAATGAAATTACACATAATTATGCAAATTCTGATGTTGCCATGGAAAAACACTAGGTTCCAGACCCCCTCAATGAGAAAAATAAATTTCATAATTTCTCCTTTGCCAAACATAATTGTTCTATTGTGAGCATATCAGAAGGTTTGGAATAGTGTAGGCATTGTGTGTGAGTGGCTCAAAATAAATTATTTTGTTTAAAAGAGACAAAAACTACAATTATATGTTCAAGGTCAAAGGAGCCTGGGACCAAGTGTTTCCATGGCAACATCCTAATTTCCACAGTGATGTGTGTTTTCCTTAGTACCATACATGTGCAAAGTTTCAATTGTGTTTACCTTCTATTTGCAGATATATTCTTTATTATATGATTTGTCATCAAGCCTGTGTCAACCTTATGACGTCACATTTCATCTAATTTGCATATTGCAAAAACTTCAATAACTCTGGAACGAGATGAGATATTGACAAACAGAAAACACCATTCTTCCTCATTTCGAAAGGACTTTCATATGAGATTTTAATTGTAATGACGAAAATTTCGCTTCATTGGCACTTTAACGTCCCCCATTTATGAATAGGAAGTGTTGGGAGCCATGCCCAACGCCTTTTACGTCCCTGGCCAAGGACGCGGTCGGAGCCGCATTCGAACCCACGACCTCCCGCATTCATGACCGGTGCTCCACTACATGAGCTGCTCTACCAACTAAGCTAGCCGGCCGTGCGGTAGCCTGTACTCTATCTAGTAACAAGAGCCCATCTGGGCTTTCACTCGGGCCACATGAGATTGAAGATGAAATACACTTTCATTTGAAATCCTCTTAGTAATAACCAAAGGGAAGAATTATTAGCTGAATATTAGCAGTCTTTAGGAGTGGCCGGTAGCGCGGTGACTTTCATTCTCTGCTCCCCTAGTATATATACATGTATGTAATTTAATATTTTTGTTTTCTCGTATATAAATTAAAGTAGTGACCTTTACTGTAAACACTACTTATTCATGCAACACACGTTTACAATTTAGTCTGCTGTTCTGTTATACTGTACTGCAGGTTCCAGTCGTACTAAACAGTCCGAATTTGACCAAAGTGAAACGATCGAGCTGCTCGCGTCCGTAGATATATATTTCTTCGTTATGCACTTTTGACATGATATAATTCTTCAAATGGCACCATTGTTTTATTTCTTATGTTTAATAATACAGTTCTCAGCTGTAAAAAAAATAGAACATTCTATGGAAGATTTCTTGTCCTAAAGTTTGGAAGCGTAAAGGCCCGTTTACACAGGCGATTTTGTGTGCAATTTTTGTCGCGATTTGTACTGCAATTTTGCTCGCCAGCGAAGTTGCACATTTAAATCGCACGTGTAAACTAGCGGCGATTTTGATGCAATTTCTGTCGCCACCAAATCGAACTGGTTTCGAGCATGTTCGAAACTTCATGCAACTTGATGCAAATTTGCGGCGAGAAAAATTGCAGTGGAACGCGACAAAAATTGCATCAAAAATCGCCTGTGTATACGGGCCTTAACACATGCATTTGACGCTAGAAAGTTCAGTACTCACGGAAGTACGCAATTAGGTTAATTTACTATATACATGTATAGTGGCAGTTTACTAGTTTGCACTATCGGCCGTTATGGAATGGAAACATACTTTCACAGCTAAATATGTATGTCGATCTTGTTTAAGAAGCTACGGTCCTTTCGGCATCAGGAAATTTTTAAACGGGAGTTTTCGTACAGTATTTCAAGCTATGCTGTAGCGCGAGTTCAGTTAAGCCACAAATGTCCGTGAAACTAATACCGTGTTCATTATTATCGGTTTTCTCTATGGGTTCTCATGTATTCAATAATTACTTCTGGAGCCTCATATGTACGTCGATTGGACACAATGATTTCCTCTTTCTAGTTTTTCCCTTTAGTTTGGACATTAGGGATATATCCTTGGAGATTTCGTACAGTTTAGCGACCGTGTGTCGAAAGTAGAAACGTTCGCTTGTCACGAAAGTGCGTAAACAAACTGTCACAAGCGGTTTCATAGCAGCTCGATGTTTGACTCTCATATAGTCGATGATAACTTATATAGCTTCATATGTACGTCGATTGCTCACAAGGATTTTCTCTTTCAGTTTTTCCCGTTGGTTTGGACATTAGGGATTTATTCTTGGAGATTTCGTACAGTTTAGCGACCGTGTGTCGAAAGTAGAAAAGTTCGCTTGCACGAAAGTGCGAACATAGCAGTTCGATGTTTGCAGACTCTCACGTAGTCGATAATATAAACTTCTATAGCTTCATATGTACGTCGATTGCTCACAAGGCTATCGTATTTGAGTTCATGAGGTTGTTTTGCCATCAAAGAAAGGTTTTATCTAACTATTCGTACAGTCTTTGCACTCCAGTCGGTTCATATCATTTCAGCCTCGATCGTTTCCAAGCCGTAGATATATATTTCTTCGTGTCGCTGTTGAAAACTGCCATAGCCATGAAATATTCATATCCATGTATTTCTCTTCAGCCTTCAGGTATGATTTATAGCATCTTGACCATTTGCAGTTTTGATATCGGCAAACCGAACAGCACAATTCAATGTAGCGAGCAAGCCAAGCATATTTTTCGATCGCACATTCACTCGGGTTCAGCATAAATAAATAACAAGTATCCTGAGCCTGTTGGAAGGCTTTCGCACGGTGAAGTTAAATAAAACATTAAAGTGGTTACATTTGAGAGATGGGACTCCAAATTAGAGAGAAAGTTCCTCGCGGGTCTCCACCATCTCGATTTACTGTATTCAATTATGTAAATAAATTAACCTGGCGATTGTTGCGTGACCAGCACAGTGCAATCTGATTGTTGTGAATTTGACCTTTAACGCATGCGCAGAAATTTTGCTACATGAAACAAAACAAAAAAAAACAAAAAAAAACGACTTGCAGATTTAGACTCGGTGCTGCCACAGGCAGCCCGAGTAATAATTTTCATTGTAGTACTACAGGTATCCCACTAAACACCACAGGTAGTTCACTTTCAAGTATATTTCGCAAAAACAATTTTAGAACTATATAACATTTCAAAAGCACCTGCAATAGCAAAATCCATCTATCTATCTACAGTTTTATATTTGGCATATCTGTATATATATCTTGAATATCGTTATATACTAATATGCGCCCGCTAACCGTACCGCTGAACTGTCCTCGATTCTTGGCCATAGTGTTACTAGTTTCATACGTATTTAGAATATTCGGATCGTTAGTCGATCCTAAGTGTAATCAGATCCGTCGTGTGTAGTGAACGACCTTGTGATCTCAGATATAATTGAGAATTGTATGGCAATTCCACTCGCTACAATCCATAGGTTCTCCGATGGTGTAGTAATTATCAAGACCGAATTTCGAGTCCTCGCCGGCGAACCACAGTTTCACATAGTATGTTATATCTTTCTCTTTCATGCCTTTACATCAAGTATACACTAAATATGCGGTACCGAAAATAGGAACAAAATACGAAACAACAATACAATTGGCCACTACCAAATTAGCCTGTTCACAGGCTCCAGATACTGGGGAAAATGACGAAAATAAAACGTGGCGAAAACAAAATGGCGGACTCTTTCTCTCCCATTCCCCCTTGCTTCACATTCTCTACCCAGTCCTCCTGTTCTCTTTTGTCCGTTTTTTTAGTATCCAGGGCCTGTGAACAGGCTACTACCAAATTGAAAAAAACAAAGGACCGAGTTAGTGAAGTTAATCTAATTAGATTAATTGTTAATCTAACAAGAAAGAACACATCAGTGAATGGTTTACCATGTAGTAGTGAGCTTTCAAAAATCGCAAAAATTAAATCAGAGACGCTAGTAATACAAGCACAAAACGCTTATACGTCTTGACTTGTAAAGTACACGTGTAAACGTTTTACTGAATTGGCCCCCAGATCGTGCTCTGAAGGTTTATTTGTTAATTAGATTAACTTTATAAACTCTGTCCCAATCCTTTTTAACTCGTGGATGCACGCATGTGCAGAACGAGTTATTGGGTTTAGGTGGATGCCAATCTCGTACCCAGACCCCATTTGTTTCTTACTGCGCATGCTCGACGAAAAAATAGGGCTCTGGAATAATCCGATTCCGGAAGTTCGCGAATCACGGACCTCTGACTCTGCGCATGCTTATCATTATGTCACCCTGAGAAGTCGTTTCTTCGGGTTCGATTCTCGCACAGCGCCTCAGGCCTAGGTTTTGGTTTGGATTTGGACGTTCACCCGGTTTCTTAATAGTGATCTTTTGCTTGCTAGTGTCAGGGCAAACCTTAGGGAGTCTCTTTCATCTTCTGCCGTTTTTAGGTTGGATTTTAAGGCTTTATTTTCATGCATTTGGCTCGTGTTTCTTTATCGTGCGATGGATATCAGATATCACAGATTCCTGAGTGCACAAGAGGATTCATGGGGATCGAAAACTCGCTGAAATCGCCTTACCTGAGCCAGATGACCACACAAACAGCAACTGAATACACGGTAGAAGGAAGTCAAGGCATTTTTACTTACGATTCTCTCGTATTTTAGCTCCTTGAAAGCTGGAGTTCGTTACATTCCCATACAAACGCTTATATTTAAGCGATAAGGGCCTGGTCACAAGTTTACGAAATCGGAAAACGCCACTTCTGCCTATAGAGCACTTACGAACATTGTTGTTAATATGGGAATCTATAGTATTACCTATCTGTTACGGTAAATCCCTCGGCTATATCCAGTTGAGTTCGATTTTCGAATTCTGAGAATTCATATTTCAATGAAGTGATGTGAACTCCCGAGTGGATACAAGCAAATATCTAAGAATCCCTGATTTTTTTTAGCGGCATCCATTTAGGTAAAATCCAACGGTTTTTAGCGTTTAGATAACCCGGCCTTAATTTCCAATGCCTTTGTCCAAATAAATCAACCCTCCAGAAATGCTTTATGTTTGACTTCCGGTGAAATTGCATTGTTCAGAACAGCCAATCAGAATGTACGAAAATCGGATTATTCCAGAGCCCTATTTTTTGGTATGCGCAGTAAGAAACAAATGGGATCTGGGTACGAGATTGGGTGGTGCGAGATAATGAATGTATCGTTTTTACCTGTGACTCGACGACTCGCCGTTGGCTTTCCGAATGACTTTTGATTTAACGAAGATCTATTGACGGCGTTTATGGCACGCGTCCAAGTTTACGAGGCATCGAAAAAGACGTTTTGATGCTTTTGGCGTGAAGTTGAAATTTGTCAACGAAGTCGCAACAGCGCTAGAGCGAGTCGGACCAACAGAGAACCCCAAATGTTTCACAGAATGAATATTATTTGTATATTCTTTGGACTCCTTCCATCCGTAAAAACAGGATGAATTGGTGAATTGTGCCAAACCTTCAGCTGGAGCTGTATAGTGGCGTAGTCGCATCACAAGGAGCCCAAGTGTAGTTTCTGTGTTAACAGTGTAATATAAAAAAAGTTTGAACACTGTCTTTAAACTGTGTCCGATCCCCACTAGTGTTAAAAATAGTTAGCGAGGTTTTCCATGCATGAGACCTCGTGTCCGTGAATTTGTCAGTACTAGTGTGCGGTCGGGATACTAATCAGTTCGGACATGTACACCTCCCAGTGGTAATTAATTATGCTCCTTGGCTCCAAGAACGACCGCGCGAACGCCACGGATTTGGGGAAGTCGCATTCAAAATGGCTGCTATTAGAAAGTTTAGCTGAGTTTGTTTGGGTTGCGCTTCGCGGGCTTGGTATATAACGTGTTACAAGATACAATGATACGGTGATACAGTGATACGAAGATCTCAAATTTCCTTTAAAATTAAAAAAATTTGGGGGAAAATACTTTCCCACAGAAATGTAGTTTTGGCTAAGTTTTGGCAGCAATTTTTCACCTACCAAAAACTGTTAAAAAAAATCAGTACGCAAAAGGAAGTTTTTAACCGGAAGTAAAAAGTTATGTTTGATTGACCGCAAGTCAATTAACACATGACATGTGCTCACTCGCCCGTAACGAAAGCTAGCATAAATTCATTTCATGTTTATTGAGAAACGTTTTTCCAGCCCCGATCCATGGGTTGTTTTGCGGCAACTAATCTTTGCGATTTTTGCGATTTTCGCAAATCGCAAAGATTAGTTGCCGCAGTAATTTCTACTCGCAAAATTTACCCTGTTTTGCAGTTTAAGCAATAAAGAAACGGTTATTGTTTTGTTGTGAATGTGGCACGTTTTGTTGTTTAATACTACCATTTGCAAGCTACCGTGAAGCGTGAACCTTTTTCCGCGTTCGTTTATATGATTTAGCGCGTAGCGCGAAGGAAAATCTAGCTGAAAAGTAGTACTCCTTAGGCTTAACTTGTCTTTACTCAGGACTGATATTTATTTGCCATTTTTTCCTTTGCAAAATCGCAAAATTAAAACACTCGCGAAATACGCAGTTTCCTAAATCGCAAAATTTAAGTGTCGCAATAAATAGTAGCCTTAAGGTATGTCTTCCAAAAAGCAATCAGGATGCCCTTAGCTTGGAAAGAAGCTAAACAAGGCCAAACAATGCATACGACGAGCCTCGCAAAACCCGACAAGTTCAGACAGTGCCGAGTGGTCCACATCTGAACATAAAGAAGAATTGATAGGAACCAGCCGAGAGAAGATTTGTTTCCAAGAAAGCTTAGATGGAAACATATTAAACTCTGAATCGCTTGAAACCAACACCATGATCTCGCTAATTGCTGTGCTGTTTCATGACCTTTCTCAGACTCCTGCAAATCGCTGTCACTGGCATTTAAGGCCTTTGATTTCTGTGCCCTCCTTTGTCATTTATAGGTGTTCGCTTTGGCTTTGTCCCTCAAGGACCTTTCGTCTTTTCCATTTTCCAAGTCATAAGAAAACTAGAACCGGCTATAAAATGTTCTCGATGCGGCGCGTAGCTTTGATCGGAAATCAACATTGCATTTTCGGGAAATCTTGGGCTATTTATACGCTTTCGATTTTCAACCAAAATAGAGTTTTTAAAAAGCTCTAACTCAAGAATAATTGATTCGATTCGTCTGAATTTTTTACAAAATGTTAATTGATATCTCTGCTGAAAAACAAAATTTGTTGGGGAATTGGGAAATTCTAAAAAGAGAGCTCTTGACGGTGTTTCCCGCATATCTACCCTTATATCTACTCGGATTTATGTTTTCGCCTTTTCACCGAAAGCATGATAACTAAATCGAATTTTGATATTCTCCTACACGGTTTTCCGAAATGCGAAATGCGACAAAGCAACCATAAAATATTTTTGAAGTTCGAGCTTCTGAAAGCCATCTCACTAGATCGGAGAAACGGGATCGCGGAAAATTTTCAATCTCCCCCCCCCCCCCCCCCCCCCAAATAAAAATAAAATAAAAAACGATCAAGCCGAATTTGCACAGAAAATAATCGAGCGAGCCAATATCACCCAGAAAAAAAATCAAGCAAGGGTGAAACTTTTAAAAAATCGTGCACGGTACTGATGCCAGAACAAAATTATTACAGCAACTGAGAAGTCGTAAAAAATTTCGAGCAAAAAAAACCGGGCCCCCTCTGCATCAATTTTCAAATGGTCCGTCCCTAAATCTAGTTGCCAATGAGAATAAAGCTTTTAGCGTTAATTTCGTATTTGTGTTGCAAAAACCTTTCTTCAACAAGAGCAATAAAGTGGTTCAATGTTAAATGCAGTCATGCTGAAAGATAATACCGTTAAATTAGCGTCACGCCACGGCTGCAAGAGCTCAAGTGACCCATACAACAGTCCGTTTCATACAGAAACCTGTATTTAGCGGGGCATTTCGCGTCCGCTTAAAAAAAAGGAAATTCGAGATGTTCGTATCATTGTATCACTGTATCACCGTATCACCGTATCTTGGTATCTCCGTATCATTGTATCTTGTAACACGTCATATACCAAGCCGCGCTTCGCGTGTAGCAATGATGTTACGATTTATATGCATACAAAAGTAAGGTAATAATCGTACTGTGTGCTGCATAAGTTCGAGCTCCATTCGACGCAAATTTCTTGGTAAAATTTGTCATTTTGTGAAGCTTGTTGTGATTGCTGGAATCGATTTTCGAGATGAACTCTCCACCCTTTTCATTAATTATGCAGGGAAGATTTTTTAGGGAAAGTTCAAATCTAACACAAATAATAACCAGACACAGTTTAAAGACGATATTCAAACTTTAGTTTTACAATTTCACACATAGAGGTAATCGGCTAACTCTGTTGTCACCCAATTCAGATCATGTGATGTAAACACACATTACTCTGGAGAATTGACTCTTTGAAAATTAATTTTATTCAAATAGGCATGACTGCATTATGATTAGAATGAAAAAGGAATAATTCCCCAGAGTAGCATCTGTTTACATCACATGATCTGAATTGGTGGCAACAGCGTTAGCCGATTACCTCTATTACACTGATAACACAGAAACTACGCTTGGGCTCCCTGTGGTTGCATCTTGTGAAATTGCCGTATTACTACACGTGAAATGTCTAGTTTTGATGTCTCATCGACAGCTCACTATAATTAGCGTAATCTCGATTTCATTCATCTTTACAATAGTTATTTTACTGCTCTTGCAGTAAATTTGATGTCTCGGTTGAATGATAGTTGGGCCGCGTCAGGCAAAAAGGGCCCTGACGACATTGAAGTTAAATAATTCCTGCAATGGTGTTACTAATAACAGGTTGAAGATCATACTGTATTATTGACGAGGAGCGCTACATTTCATTCCTAACAATAAATGTCAGTTTCAAGAAATTGACAACAAAAATCAGGGGTGAAATTTATGTGATTTTGATGCAAGGACCCGATTACAAATATGACCACAAAAATTAGGAATCCTGTCAAAGGGGATGATTTTGATGTATGACATTCATTTATACCTGCTGGCATTAAAGAGTAAAAAATAAATAAGATGAACAAGATGATCACTTTTTTGGCCAAAAAATGTCTTTTCTGCAGTCATTCTGCAATAGTACAAGTTACACCTTAAAACAATCGTATGATGATAGGCAATCATTTGCGGCTGCTAAAATTGTGATCACACCCTTGTGTAAAAATATTGTAAATTTCGTCTTCGATTTCACTTGTCAATTTCATGAAATCAACACTACTTGTTAGTAGAACAATGTGGCGCTCGCGATGCATATTGTAATCGCATGTAAAGTATAAAAAGCATGGTACAATTTCAAAAAATATTTACATATTATGTCGTGCGGGCCCTTTTTGCCTGACGCGGCCCAGTTGGTATTGTTATCTAAATAGCAATTAAACGATACTTTTTTGATTTTGTTTCACGGGTATGACTGCGCTCTATAAAACTGTTTTAATAAAATAAGGCAACGATTAGGTGGATTACAAAATCCTGTTCTGACAGCTAGTTCCTAGTAACAGAGAGCAAGGAATATTACCAGCTTACACCGAAACAAAATTTGATGGTTAGAGATTCAAATAGTACGCGTCGTTTCGTTCCGAAAGGAACCACTTTTTCTACTCTTTTCCAGTGGACCCGCGTACCATTTATGTTTAGTTTTCATTTCCCATTTTTAGTTTTGTAAATGGTAATCATCCTTGAAGTATTTCTCATAAACTTGAATCTCTTTCATCCTTTTTCAAAGTGTCTCAGAAAAAAATCATTTCCCGCTTTCCTGGGCTCCCTTGGGCACAAGCTTGGCACCACGACTTCTGAAATACATATCTGCGATCGCAGTGGGCAGGCAGGCAACGAATCCGACGATCTTTGAGTTTGAACCAATCCCATAGCGTGGTTGTGGGTCACGCGATGTCACAGCATCTACGACGGTGTCAATGACTTTGTAGGTGTGGGGTGAGGCAGCAGCGTTGTACATGTTGTCCAGCCCCTTGTAAACTGAAACAATATCGAGAAATCCTTATTAGGGATCTTAATCAACCATGTTACACCGTGACGTTAAGTCTTGGTGACGCCGTTACACGCAAGTTTCACAAAGACGTTTTCCACTGTACCGTGTCTCAAAAGCCAGTGCCATCGTTATCACTTCTGCGTAGACTGGAAGATCGCGGTAACGAGAGTCCAGTAGATTTTGCATATGCATGCTCAAAGCTGTCCAATCAGAATTCAATCAGAAACGCATTCTCGTTCCCAGTGCCTCCTCAACTTAACTGAAAAATCGGAGGCTCTGCCAAGACACACATGGGGCAAGATTGTGATTGGCTGTTGAACAATGGCTGCGCGAAGTTCAAAAAGTTAAAACTCTTCACGCACCCCGACAGTTGCCCTGTATCTCGATTTCCATTGGCCGAGAAAAACGAGACGGTAAACATTGTAGATTTCAGATCTTTCATTTCCTATCGTTAACAGCAAGAGGCAAGAGGATCGCGCTGCGAAGTGAGGAAAATAAAATAAATTCCTTTCTTCGAGGGTAAAGATCAGAGCTTTCTTTAGTATAAATTAAGGTAGATTTATTGAACGGTAATTTCAAGGTCTTCTGTGCAGTTCAACAAAATAATAAGAAGACAAAGACGGAGTTTTGAAACCGATACCGTGTCCAAATGAACTATAAATCTTTACGTCGCCAGCACCGACTGAAGGCGGATAGAAGACGAGATGCAAATAATGCCGTTAAGTAAACCCGAGTGTCCGATACGTATTATTTTCTGGAATTTCCGTTCTGTTTTTGTTTGTACAAAGTCCACTGCATAATATTCTTTCAATTCTGTGATTTTTGTATTGCACTATAACGGGCGAAAGTAATTTCCTACTGGCATGCGCAGTTTCAATGTCCTAGAATCTAGGACGGCCGGCATTCTCATATCCAGTGCCTCCTCCGATTTTTCAGTTAAGTTGAAGAGGCATTGGGAACGAGAATACCAGAAACGTGTCTACAGATGTATGTGTAGAGACGTATGCCAATACATAAATCGAAAGGCCGCCTCCTAATTTATATGATTTGGAAGAGAAACCTGTAGATGGAAACTACTGCTACCCGCGGCACATGAAATATCACATGAAATATCACATGAAATATCACATGAAATATCACATGAAATATCACATGAAATATCACATGAAATATCACATGAAATATCACATGAAATATCACATTAAAGTGCAAGTAGCGCCATAAAACAACTCTTTTTGCCCCAAATTCTATTTCTAATATACTTCAGTTGTCTAAATTAGTTTTCTTCGAAATCCTCTATTATCTTCAATAACAGTGTATATGGCAACAGCATTTGTACGTGCTTGTTTTTAAGATTTAAAACCTCTCTACCGCAATTTTCTAACGGATTTAAAGTTTTTCGCACGTAAAGGATTGTAGATAAACATATCAAAGTCATTGCGTACAAAAGCCTACATATCGATATCCGGTGACTCACTTCCGGTATCGGCCCAGTCATCTCACTCGAAAATACATGGTTTTGGGAGCTATTTCAGTTGCCTTCTAAAACAAATAAAATGCTTTATGACTTCTACTTACCTTCAAATCAAAGATAAGTAGCATCTAATCTGCAACTGGTAACTGCTTGGAGTGATTATGTTAAGATTTCGACCGTACAAATTTGAATTTGCTTTCGTGAGTGAAGTGAAGTTTTACAAGGCGTTACTGGTTTAGGAACTACCGAGCAGGTAAAACCTGGGTTTAGCTTGAATACGCATGTCTGAACTGACTTGTTACCGCTGAATTCAAGTAGAACAATAAATTTCCAGTATTTTGATGTATAGATCATCGAGGTTTCTCGAGTTTAGAGTACTATTTTTTCTTGTGTGACCCTTGGTATGGCGGGAGCTGCAGTAGGAGAGATTCTGGAGCGGTCAAAACGAAAGCAGAGAATTCTCCTTCGTATAGTTCCGGTATCAACAGGTAAGCCACATTATAACTTGTAATTCGACTGAAATTTGTTCTCTCTCTCTCTCTCAAATACAATCGCATTTACTTCAAAGCGATGACCAATACCAAATGTCCTCTTCTGTGTGCAATGATTTTGATTTTAGTACAAGCCATGTTGCAGCGAAACCGCCGAAACATGAACTTGTCAAATTCCAGACAGATCTTTATGTGTTTAGGTTGTTTGTTTAATGGTGTTACGCATATAGATAATTGGTTTGTGATGTTTTTTTTCTTGTTTATATTTCTATTGTGTAATTAGTCTTAGTGTATATTTTCAGTAATTTACTCTGAGCTTATGTAAACAGTTATGTAATGTCCATGTACCATCCAATCAGTTTATTAGTTTACATAGTTAAGTGCTCTGTTCTCTATTTAGTATGTTCGCAAACATGTTATCCGTTCGTCGTACAAGAAGTCGAAGAAACACCGTTTAAGGTATATGTCGTTTAAATTCAGTTTGTGCCAGTTTAGATTATGTGTAATGCCTGTAGTGATGTTATCTTTCGTTTTGTATTTTAGAACCATACATGAGAAGTAGGTACATATTAAATAAATCGAGTCGACCAGAGGTCTATGTAATACTGTCGAGCGGTTTGATTTAAAGTTACATGTACGGTATGCGTCTCTTAGCGGTTGAAATTGATTACGGAGTAGATGCCACATAGTTCTTAAACGTTTCTCGGTAGACGACTGGTGAAACGGGCGGATAACCGGTGAGTGTGTTTATTTGAATCGCCTTCAAGTAGTGTTCAAGCTGATCAAGTATCAAGCGCTGGATTTACGGTTTAAATATGTCAATGGCTGGAGCGAGGCGGACAAGGCGGCCGAACTCGTTGTTAGAACAAGAGGCTGTTCTGTCGGAGAAACTACATCGCCTAAAGGGATCGATACAGGCGTATCGTGGCCATCTCACGAAATCCTATAAAGAAGTGCAGCCGTTGTTGTGGAATGCAGATGCCTATCATGAAGCGGCAGCCAGAAAAAGGGCGTTGGATAATTTATTCACATGATATAAAGAAGCAAGTTTAAATTATTGACAAAGTCAAACTCAGTCACTTGAATGCCGGGACCAAGTGTCACGAGGTTACGATATGGAACTTAGAAGGAAAGAGGAATTTGACTCGCGGTATAATGAATGGATCCTTACGTTGGAGTTACCGTCTTTGGCCGATTACCAAGTTCGGGACAGAGAGGAAGAGGTACTTAGTGCGCATGACCCATCCATTGGTGTAGCTCCTCGAACCCCAGCCGCATCTGTTAGTTATCTTAACCCCACCTTGGGTACAGTTACTGCTACGCCTCAAGCGTCTACAAAAGTGACACCGCTATATTCGGGAAAAACAGCCGCAAGAACTAGTATGCCTATTAATGAGTCTCCCGTGAACTCAGCTGTTGCTTCCGTGTCATCGAGGGTTGCTTCCAACTCAAAGGGAAGCCGAGCCTCGAGATCATCTAAATTGAAACTCGAGATGGCACAATTAGAAATGAAGGAACTTCAACAAGAGCAGGAGTTGGTCAGCCTACAGCGTGAGCTGGAGTTCAAGAAAGAAAGCAAGAGGATGGAAAAAGAGATTGATTACTTGAAAATGCAGAGAGCTACTCAAGGCCCGAATGAAGGTTGAACAAGCCGGTATAGAAGCTCAAATAAATGATGGTAGTGGATCGGAGTGTGGATCGGAAACTCTTGCCGGATTAGGAAAACAAAGCACTCAAGAGGTCATTGAAAAGTACTTACAGTCCTATAGTTATCCCAAGATAGAGCATGACGCGCGGTCGTGTACCCAGGATAATGGTAGAGGTATATCACGCGCGGTTAGTGATAACCACTAGTTATTCTAACTTCTAGAACACCAACAAGTTGCTATGGAGAAACAAAATGAGACGATGCGAATGGTGGCCTGGAGACTAGAAAAGTTGGAAATGCCAAAACGGGAGTTCTTGTGCTTTGATGGAGACCCTCGGAAACATCCGAGATTTATCAAGAACTTCGAAGTGAACTTGGAACGCAAGACGCCTGACGAGAGCGTGAGGCTCTCATACTTGATCCAATACTGTAGCGGAGCCGCAAGGTAGGGAATTGAAAATTGCGTCATCATGCCGCCGGAGCGAGGTTATCGAGAAGCTAAAAGTATCCTGCGCAAGAACTTTGGCCAAAAGCACATCATATCATACGCGCCTTCATAGATATTGATCAAGGGACGGCAAATAAGAGCCTCGGAGCCTGAAAAGTTGCTGAAATTAGGGCGCGACATGACGAATTGCGAGTTAAACTCTGGTGAGCTGGGATATCAAGCCGATATAAACTCTCTAGATAATTTGAAGAAGGTAGTCATGCGGCTTCCCTTCAATCTACAAACGAGATGGGCTGAGGAATCTGGCAAACTAATAGAACTGGACGTGGAACCAACATTTACTAATTTAACAGATTTCATTGAAAGGAGAGCAGCTGTTGCAAACACTGAATTGGGCAAACTTGTAGGATCCAAGCCAAATAGTTACAGACACCAAAGCCTAAAAGCAAAGACATCAACAAAATGACGACATTTGCCACGCAGAGTGATACTAGACAAGGACGTAAAAAAAACGAGAAGCCGTTTAGTGCTAATGAAGAACCAGCAAATCGAAGGGAATCGTATTCTCCATGTCAATTTTGTGAAGGTCGCCATGATCTAGAAAGGTGTTTCAAGTTCAGGGTCAAGACCTTCAATGACAGAAAGGAGTTTCTGAGAAAAGAAAAGCTCTGTGACAACTGCCTGAGAGGAAACCATTTTGCAAGAAGATGCAGTAGTTTTAGGGCGTGTCTGGTCAGCGGATGCAACAAGCATCATCACTCACTCCTGCATCCCCCCACGTCACTTGATGTTGGTATGCCTAATAATAGTCCTGAAGGAGCTTCATCAAGTGCAAGCTCAAATCAAGTAAACACCGAGGCCGGTGGTGGTGGAAATTGTGGTGCGACTGAAACCGGTAGACCCCGTATAAGCCTTCGTATCATACCTGTCAGAGTAAGAGGAGTAGGCAACAAAGATGTCGAGACTTATGCCTTCTCAGATGACGGATCTGATACCTCAGATCAGGTATGGCCGCAACAAACGCTCCGTTAAAAACTTAAATAATTCCGTAGCAAGTACACCACAAAAACCAAAAACTAAACAACCAAGAATGGAAGAAACACAGGAACCAAATCCGAAAAAAATATTGGATGCAGTCGATGCTATAAGCGTAAAATTAGAGAAGCTAGATAAACTCGATGTGATTGAAGAACGACTTGACAGGATTGACACAGACATCACTGACCTCAAGCATTCCATATCCTACCAACAAGACACCACTGACGAAATCAAACACACACAGGATCTTCACAGTACAAAGATCAAACAACTGGAAGAAGATATCGAGCACATCAAGGCTTCCAAGACTCCACTCGAGCGACAGATGGTGGACATCAGAGCGCATTCCATGCACAATAATCTCATATTCTACAATATAACCGAAGAACACGAAAACGACGAACCAACAAAGAAAGTCCGCTCTCTTCTGGAAACCAAGCTTGGATTCAACCCTACAGCTGGCCCAGTTGAAATTGAAAGAGCCCATAGACTGGGCAAACAACGAGGCAATATTTCCGAATCCCCACGTCCACTCATTGCCAAATTCCTTCGCCATCAAGACAAAGAGAGCATACTAAAGGCCGCATATAAGCTGAAAGGAACTGGAATTGGAATAAGCGAGTAGTTTCCAAAGAAAATTAGCGATGAAAGAAAACGACTTTATCCCATCATGAAACAAGCAAAGGCTGACGGTCATAAAGCTTCTGTGCTGAAGAAAGACAAACTTTATATGAATGGACATCTTTACTTTTCATAAAGTGTTCGTGACAAGTTCTAAGAGATAAGTACCAACCTTCGATTCTAAGTTAATATGTCTCTCTTTCAATTGCTTGATAAGAGAAAATTATATTCAGTGCGGTAGCTGTAACAATTGTTTTCACTTAAGTCGTAAATGTTTAAAATTAACCGAAGAAAATATTGCTGATTTGTAAAGTAGACTTCATCTGCTTAGGAACTAATATGCCCTTTAACTCACTAATTAACCAAGGTTTCGACGAAGCAATATCAAGTTTAACTACTAACATGACAGATAGAGATAAACATCGATTAGATAATTTAATATTTAACCCTTTTGACAAACTTGAAAACAACGGAAGGGAAACGTTGGTGGAGGGGTTTGTATATATGTCAAAGACGACTTTGACGCTTGTCTCAGAAAAGATATAAACATTGATTGTAATTCTGAGAATATTGAAAGCCTATACAATGAAATAGAAAATAAGATATATATATATATAGACCACTAATAATAGATATAATAAGTTTGAAGAAAAACTGGATGGCCTTGACTAAAATTGATAGGGAATCAAAAACATGTTATATCAGTGGAGATTTTAATTTAGATCTTCTTAAACACGAATCATGTAATTATTCACAAAGATTCATCAATCAAATGCTGTCTTCGATGTTATTTCCAGTAATAACAAAACCAACTCGAATAACAAGATCGACTGCAACACTTCTTGATAACATTTTCACAAACAAATTAAGCTCAAATCAAGTGAGTGGAATCCTGTTCAATGATTTGTCAGACCATCTACCAATTTTCCTGATTAACAAAGAGGAGTTATCAAAGAAAAAAAACTGAGAAAAAAATGATAAATAACGAATCAATACAACTTTTTTTTAAAGATCTAGCAAAGGGAAAAAGTCATTCTAGATAATCAACCACAAAACTCTATACAGATGTTTATACAAATTTATAACAAGTATTTCCCACTCAAAGCAATCAAAGAAAACAGAATTAGAAAAACCAAAAGTCCTTGGATCTCCATTGGCATCGTCAATTCATCAGTCAATAAAAAAAATTATATAAAAAGTATCTGATAAAACCGAGCCTTGAAAATCAGATTAAATATAAAAAAATACCGAAACAAACGAAATCATGTTATACGTATAGCAAAAAAGAAATACTTCAATGAAAGAATTGAAAACTCAAAGAATAGTATAAAGAAAACCTGGGAAGTTATCAATGAATTATTGAAAAACACGAAAAACAAACTTTCCCTTCCACAGTCATTTACACAAGACAACAAGACAACAAGAACACAACTAATCCTTTAGAAATTGCTAATAGCTTCAATAAGTTTTTCTCAAATGTAGGTTTGAATCTGGCCAAGAAATTTGACAAGAATTCAAGAAACTATTATAAACATTTGCATGGTAATTATGCAAATTCCATGTTTCTAAAAGATGAAGAAACTGAAGAGATCCAAAACATAATTAATAAAATAAACCCAAATAAAAGTTATGGAAAGTAATCAAATATACAGCACCATATATTAGTTAGATACTATGCCACATATTTAATCTAACATTTAAATCTGGAATAATACCAAATGAACTTAAAATATCACTTATAACACCTGTTTACAAATCTGATAATAATGTTATTTACTAATTACAGACGAATCTCAGTTCTTCCATGCTTCTCTCGAATTTTAGAAAAAATAATGTATAAAAGACATTGAATACATTGAGAAAAAATAACACTTTATATGAACATCAATATGGATTCAGAAAAAATAGATCCACAAATATGGCCATCATTGAATTAATTCATAACATCAAAAGTGCAATTGAAAATGATGAGTACACAGTAGGAATTATTTATGGGCTTGTCAAAGGCATTTGGGCCGCGTCAGGCAAAAAGGGCCCGGACGACATTCAAGTTAAATAATTCCTACAACGGTGTTCCTAATAACAGGTTCAAGATTGTATTGTAATCTTGACGAGTCAAGTTTCATGAAATTGACGACAAAAATCAAGGGTGAAATTTACGTGATTTTGATGCAAGGGCCCGATTACAAATATGACCACAAAAATTAGGAATCCTGTCATAGGGGATGATTTTGATGTATGACATTCATTTATACCTGCTGGCATTAAAGAGTCAAAAATAAATAAGATGAACCAGATGATCACTTTTTGGCAAAAAAAAATCTTTTCTGCAGTCGTTCTGCTCTCCGTAGCTCATAATTAATATGATTTTAGCAATAGTACAAGTTACACCTTGAAACAATCGTCTGATGATAGGGAATGATTTGCGTCTGCTAAAATTGTGATCACACCCTTCTGTAAAAATATCGTAAATTTCGTCTTCGATTTCACTTGTCAATTTCATGAAATGAACACTACTTGTTAGTAGCACAATGTGGCGCTCGCGATGCATATTGCAATTCCACCACGAGTATAAAAAACATGACGCGGCCCATTTGATACTGTCAAACATAGTATTCTTCTAAAAAAACTTGAATTCTATGGAATAAGAGAACACTGTAATAAATTGATTGAAAATTACTTGACAGACCGGAGACAAATTGTGAAATATAATAACACTAAATCTAAAGAAATATCTATAAAATGTGGAGTGCCTCAAAGATCAGTATTGGGGCCACTGCTGTTTTTAATATATATTAATGACATCGCTCATAGTAGCAGTATGACATCATTCATCCTCTTTGCTGATGACACAAATGTATTCTATTCGTGCAAATATATTAATGAATTAGAACTAATCGTCAACAAAGAGATAAAAATTGCAACATGTTTGGAAGATAACCAGCTATCACTTAATTTAAAAAAGACTAACCACATAATCTTCACGTCAAAAAAGAAGCAATTACATAAGTGCGTAAAAATAAAAATTGACAATTATGAGCTGGCTAATGTGGACAACACAAAATTTTTAGGTGTTATCATAGATCAGCATCTAACTTGGAATAAGCATATCAATTATATTGCTAACAAAATATCCAAAACAATAGGTATCTTATGCAAAGCTCGACATTTCCTTAATACTAACATGCTCCTAACAATATATAATTCACGGAAAGAAGCAATGCGAACATCAACTATATTTGTAAGAACCAAAACATGATCTCTACACAGATAGCAAGGCTGTATAATGCTGGATTTAATGATTCACCTGGTAATTCAAAGGAGGCCATGTCAATAGAAGATCGTAGTACGTTAACCATAATGGACAATTATGTTCTGAAAGTCGATGGACATTATCAGTTGCCTCTGCCCTGACGATATGAAACCCTATGTCTTCCGGACAATCGGATCATGGCAGAGAAGAGGTTACATCTCTTAAAGAAACGCTTGCAGAGAGACTCTAGCCTACTGGAAAAGTACAAGGCTACTTTACAAAATTACATCGAGAATGGCCACGCGAGAGAAGTTCCACAGACTCAACTTGGACAACGGAGTGATAAGCCTGTATGGTATCTTCCACATCATCCTGTGGTTCATGTGCATCTGTGCTCTGATAACACATGGCTATGGACCAATAAGAGCTCACGCTTCGAACTGTTTATCCTATAACGTGACGTCATCTGTGCTCTGATAACTCATGGCTATGGGCCAATCAGAGCGCACGCTTCGCACTGTTTATCTTATAACGTGACGGCAGGTGTACATCTGTGTTCTGATAACACATGGCTATGGGCCAATCAAGCGCACGCTTCGCACTGTTTCTTATAAGTTATGACAGCAACGTTTACTAATTAACAAATAGATTCCATTTTGCCGTGCGTCTGTCCTCTTATAGTTGCACAGATGACGTCACAACGTGAAGAAAACAAAGAAGTGCGCCACGAGATGCAGTCGAGAACAGACCCACGACAAAATAGAAGATCGTCGTACGTTAACCATAATGGACAATTCTGTTCTGAAAGTCGATGGACATTATCAGTTGCCTCTGCCCTGGCGATATGAAACCCTATGTCTTCCGGACAATCGGATCATGGCAGAGAAGAGGTTACATCTCTTAAAGAAACGCTTGCAGAGAGACTCGAGCCTACTGGAAAAGTACAAGGCTACTTTACAAAATTACATCGAGAATGGCCACGCGAGAGAAGTTCCACAGACTCAACTTGGACAACGGAGTGATAAGCCTGTATGGTATCTTCCACATCATCCTGTGGTTCATCCCCAAAAACCTGGAAAGATCAGAGTAGTTTTTGATTGTGCAGCCAAGTTCCGTGGATCCTCATTGAATGAGCAGCTACTCCAAGGACCAGATCTGACGAACATCTTGATTGGAGTGCTGCTGACATTTCGCCAGGAACCTGTGGCCTTTATAGCAGAATGTCGAACGCATGTTCCATCAGGTACGAGTGTCCCCAGATGAGATCGAGATTCCTGTGGTGGCCAGATGGTGATTTAACCTAAGAGCCTGTCGACCATCAGATGCTGGTACATCTATTTGGGGCTACGTCATCTCCAAGCTATGCAAGTTATGCTTTAAAGCGAACAGCTGCTGACAACAAGTGCGACTTCGACGTTCAAACTGTAAACACAGTCAACAGGAATTTCTACGTGGACGATTGCTTAAAATTGGTTGCGACAGTTGCAGAAGCTAAAAAGCTGGTGAGTAAACTCCCAGAGCTATTGGAGAGAGGAGGCTTTCACCTGACAAAGTGGATGTGTAACCGCAGAGAAGTCTTGACTACAATTCCAGCGAATGAGCGCGCCCCATCGGTAAATTACCTTGGTCTAGAAGATTTGCCAATTGACCGAGCTTTAGAAATGCAGTGGGATGTTGAAAGAGATACCTTTGGCTTCCTCACCGTTGAGAAGATCAAGGTAGATACAAGGAGAGGCATCCTATCGCTAGTATCCTCAATGTACGATCCTCTTGGCTTCGCCGCTCCCGTTATTTTGCCAGCTAAGATACTACTGTAAACTTTGGCTTAGAGAGCGCAGTAGAACGTCTGGCATCCAGGGTATACAACGTTGCGTCAAGCCCGCAGAATTTGGTGAGCTTCGCTCGATCCAATTACATCACTTTTCCAATGCGTCAGAAGAAGGATACAGAGCTGTGTCATATCTTCGACTTGTAAATGTTTACGGAAACATTCATTGTAGCATCCTCATGGGCAAAGCAAGAGTTGCGTCACTAAAGACCGTGACGATTCCTAGGCTGGAACTGACAGCTGCAACGGTAGCAGTGAAACTATACAGACTTATCCAAGAAGAGCTGAATCTCCCAATTCACGAGACAGTGTTTTGGACTGATTCCACCATAGTGCTCCAATATATAAGAAACAAGTCGAGAAGGTTCCAGACATTTGGGGCCAACAGACTGATGATGATCCACGATGCATCTTCACCCTCCCAATGGAGGTTTGTGAATTCAGAATCTAACCCAGCAGATTATGCTTCACGTGGTTTGAAGACCGATGAATCTGCCAAGCTTGAGAAGTGGATCAAAGGTCCAGAATTCCTGGTAAAGGATGAAAGTAATTGGCCAGTGCAACCATTTCCACTTCCGGCATATACCAGGTCACAAACACCAGTCGAGTTACGCTGGGGTGTAGCGACCACTCGGTCCGAATTATTTGGTTCTTCTTGGACAGACTGTCGACGAGAACATTCAATCTGCTTGGAATGTGCCGGGACAACAGAGTCACTTTGTGCTCCTGGCACCACAGTAGGATCTACCAGGTGAGGTGCATGGAACATGGCCAGAGAGTGTGTGCCTCCTTGGTTCCGTATGTAGGCTACTGCTGAGGAGTTGTCTGAGTGCACTGTCACCACCTGTTCCTTGATCAGTGCACTGAAGTTGAGGAGTGCCCTCAGAATGGCTAGGAGTTCCAACTCGTTTATGTGTCTCTGTGCTTCTGTTTCTGTCCAAATGCCCGATGTGGACAGATGAGCACAATGAGCACCCCAACCCTCGGTCGAGGCATCCGTGAAGAGGGCAAGCTGAGACATTGGTGGATGCAAGGGCATGCCACACAGAACGTTGGATGTCTTTGTCCACCATAGAAGAAATTGGTTCAGGAACGGATGATCTAATGAAATCCGATCGGAGAGGGAACCCTTGCTGGGGCGCCAATGAGCCAGCAGATTTCCATGTGAAATTTTTCCTGTACAAGATGGCTGTTCAGAGCTCTCAAATCTATGACCAGCCACATCTTCCCATTCTTCTTGGGCATGACAAACAGGAGACTGTAAAAGCCTGGAGAGTGAATGTTGTCTACCCTCTCTATAACTTGTATCTGTAACATGGATTGGATCTCTAAACCCAAGTGCTGTCTCTTGTAGCTGGCCTCTGGCAGTGGGAAAGGCACTGGGTTGATGGTTAGAAGCGGTTTTCTCTGAAACTGGAGCTGGAAACCATCCTGGATAAGCTGAATGACATAGCTGTCTTGGGTAATGGACTGCCACTGACTGAGGAAGAGTGAAAGTCGACCACCCACTGGAATAGAGGGTAGAGGTAGGTCTATTAAAGTCTGGGTGAGAGGACATGGTGAGGCCAGCGCCCCACCAAGTTTTTTGAGGTGGTCTTAGTATTCCTACTTCGGCCATACCTATTGCCCCTACCACGGCGTTGTGGCTGGGCTGCAACAGGGGATGAAGTCATAGAACGCCGAGTTTGTGCTGGCCGAAATGACTGTCGATGCTCAGAGGATTGCTGAGGGCGAGATACCGTAGCAGTGGAAGACCATGTTCTCCGTGGAGTGGGATTTGGCAGCCTTTTGCGGCGCTCTGTCAGCTCCTTAGCAACGGACGTTATTTGCCCCGCAAATAGTGAAGAGTGTGTAAGAGATGTGCACCGCAGGTAATTACGCAGCTGTTGATCCGTAGCTACCTTAGACCTGGCAAGGTCTCTTCTGGCCAGTACCACATTGCCCAAGAGTTTGGCATTGATATTGGCCACATGCGGGATTTCTTTAGATTAAGAAGCATCTGGGCTTTGGGTGATCTGGACTCCTGGCTGTCCAGGCCAACATCCACCAGGTGTTCCTGAAGGAGCTTGGTGGATGCCATTTCAAAATGCTCTATGTACGACAGTACATCCAGAGAGGAACGAACAAGGGCTTCCATAGATTTGAACTCAGAAGCTTTCATAGCTATCATGGATTCCGCAGGAGCCAAGAGCGCATGGTCGGCATCTAAGACTTGCGGACGAGGTTCAACTGTGTGCTCATGAATGCGGTATGAAGACACAGGATATATCTTGTGGCGTTTGACGGTGAACATTATTTTCAGAACCCGTCATGACTCTGTGGTGGGCCTGTAAGGAGTCCTTGTGTTGTTTAAGTACGTCTCTAACCTCTGTTCCACGAATTTTATCGTTGGTTTCTTTTATCCAGTGAGTGACTGAATGCGATGGAGGCGGGAATCTGGGCAACCGTTCCTCGCTTTCAGAGGAAAGGAGTTGTTCCCCAATATTTCTGAAGAACCCATACGAGGCACTCTTCTGTGACAGATGAAGAAGGTCAGACACGAAGGCCACATTGTCAGTAAAGCCCGGAGCTTGAGTGTCCGAGGGCTGTTGACGTGATAAATAGTTCTCTGGGTCCACTCCTGAGTGACTTGGGAGCAGCTCGTGTGAAAGCTGGGAATCCCCGAATGCAGAGTCCAGGGTAGCCTGATTATCAGACGGTACGAGGTCGTCCGCTCACTTCCTCCCCCTCCCCGTCTGATGGACTTCACAGACTTTCGTGTTCCTGACGTCATAATGTCAACCAATCAGAGCGAACTTTACACTTTTGGCAAAGTCTGGAATTTAAGGAATGTGCTCGCATATTTTTCTGAATGGCGTTGAAGAAGAACTTGATCATTGTGTCGACCGAAGTTGTAAAGTTTTCAGGATTTCGAAGCTATATCCAGAGCAGAAGAAAGCATTGGAATCGTTCATTTATCGAAACGATGTGTTTGTGAATCTACGTACGGACTTTGGTAAATTACTAATCTTCCTCCGCTTATAGATCTCATGCATTTAATAGATCTCAAACATTCTCCTAGATTTTTGGCTTTTAGAAGACCAAATCTTTCATGGAATATTATGATTTTTCTGCAGGAGTGAACACACATACTGAGTATGTTATGGAAAAAGTTTCATGGCACTTGGGAGAATATTTTTGTTTTCAGAATTATGAACACACTTCCGTAAGTTCACGTACGGCGGGCATCTAAACTTTGCACAAAAAGTCCGGTTAAAACAATCTCTGATACCAAAAAACCTACACTAGGACAACTTTAGGGTCTTGTGTGACTAATCGGCATACATATCAAGCTTCAAAACGTTTTAAAAATAAAAGTAAAAGCGTAAAAGTTCTAAGTTTACAGTAACAAACTTTACGGCAGTGAATCGAGTCTGATATTTCTTGTATGTATATTTTCTGTCCTGTCCTGCAAATACTGCACGCAAACTTCCGTTTAAAAAGTTCCTGCTCTCCAAAGAACCACAGCAGCTCAAACAGGATACCATTCTGAGAAATCGACAGAAGTTGGAAGCTGTAGAATGTTTTTTCCAGTGCATGAAAGCTGATAGATCCAACTAGTAAAAGCCGCTACTGCACGACTGTTCTACACTTTACGCTTCAATTCTTACGCGTGTTCGTATTGGCTTATTGTAAAAACAGAGGTTGATGACGTCAGGAACATGAAAGTCTATGAAGTCCATCAGACGGGGAGGGGGAGGAAGTGAGCGGACGACCTCGTATCGTCTGATAATCAGGCTAAGTCCAGGGGAGCATACAACGATAAGTCATCACCGACTGTAGGTCGTTTAAAGGAAGATTGACTGCCGGATGCAGAACGACTTCGTTTCGAGCCAACCGAGTGTATTTCCGACAAATCTGGCTGAGGCTGAGCTGGTTGGCGAGCCTTTAGCCATTCCACTTCCTCCCTTAGAGCAGCAACCACAGCTTGATTGGCCTTAAACTGCTTTAAGAGTTCCCCTGTGGCAAGCTGATCTGAAGCAGCCACTGAGGAACTATTTGGCGCTACTGCCGATACAAAAAGGCTTGATCTCTCCCGAATGATTACGGACGGCTCCAAATGTTCGCCAGTCCTCTCGTCAGATGCAGACATGGTAGATCAGACTGGAAGAGATCAGGTACAATACTGCTGATACGGGCAACACACAAAAGTATACAAGGTTGTGAAGTATCGCCGGTAAGTAACGTTACACTCGAACGAGAGAAGGTAACGTAACGAACCACGTGTCTTAAAATAAATGAGACAAAACGTATAAATATATCCAGCACCCTGAAAACAGAATAAGCTGGCTAAATAAACAACGTATAACCAAAGATGATACCTAGTTCGGGGAAAAATGTAAATCCAAAATGGCGGCAAGTTACGTAAGAAAACGCTACTCTTACCACGAAATAAAGACCGAGAACACACTTATCTGTGCCAGCAAGGTCCAAATAATACTGATAACCCTCAGAGCCGATGGAACTAATCCAAGAGAAGCCCCGAGGAGTCCGGTGCAGAACGGCGAACGGGATTTGACGCTGGAGCTTCACACACGTGTTGCTTCTAGCGTGCACAAATCCAAAGTGAGGTTAGTAGGCCAGGTTACATGGTATTACATACGGGAACTTGAAAGTTCTTTGTTCTGGTGCATATTGTTTAACGGCGGATTAGCATTATTCATTTTAGATTTTAGATTTTAGGCTAAGTTTACGAAATAAATAAATAAATTGATTACGGAGTAGATGCCACAAGCCACCACCTTTTTCGGTACGGTGGATTCCAGCTGTACTGTTTGTGCCGAACACCAGATGAAGGAAGTGCAATGATAGCATGTGACAATCCAGGATGCAAAATAACACTTTCAGCTTGTTAGACTACAGGAGGGAGAGCAGCCTTGAGGGGAAGTGAGGTCTGCCCCACCTGCAAGCAAACTAGTTGAGAAGTCTTTCAAATACCCATCCACACTAGCCTGCGAACAAGCCTGTTCACAGGCTATGGGTACATCCATACCAGTTTTGATTTATTAAACATGAGAACTTTCAACAATCAAATCTCGGATAGCATATTCCCTTTGGTTTTAGTGCTATGAAAATACATCAGGCAAGAAAGAAAATTGTTGTAGAAGTCAGGATTTGGTTCCATTTGACTGTATAAGTGCCCAAGGGGGGTGTTTTCCTACATTGGGGACTTTTCAAATCAAATCCCCACCTAGTCCCGGGGGGGGGGGGGGTCGGAGTTGCAATTGATTGGAAGTCAATGGGAAGATGGGAAGTTGTGTGGCACTTTTGTAGAGCCAGAAACGCCGATAAGTTGGAATTGCTAAATAAGCAAGTACTACGGCTTGCCCTAAATGACAGGTCTAGTACGTATAGTGCCCTATTGAAGAAGATTAATAGTAATCTTTATTCAGTAGAAGAGTTCAGGACATGCTTATCTTATTGTACAAATGTCTCCATAACATAGCTCCTGCATACCTTAGATCCTTTTTAACATTACGCTCAAGTAACTACAACCTGCGGGGGATTATGAAGCTAAAAATACCGACAGTTAAAACCACTACGTTTGGCCTACATTCTTTTAAATACGTGGCTGCGAAACACTGGAATGAACAGGATGATGACCTGAGGGCATCTCCTAATCTAGCCACTTTTAAACATAAAATTAGACAGAGGATTATCCCTGTGCTGTAATTATTGTTCTTGTTGTATTTATCTTGTATTGTTACTTCCGTATGTTCGAAGATACTAGCATCATAATGCTAATCTCAAATTCGAACTGAAATGAAGTCTAATAATAATAATAATAATAATAATGCACTTATATAGCGGAAATTAACATATGGAAAATGTTCAGATGCGCTTTTACAAAGTCTCTACTTTTAAAATACACTAACAAACTAATATTTAACTAACTAATTAATTAAGAATAACAGTCCAATAAAATGCTATTACTACGAGTAATGATAAAGTTTAGTCGATAATAGCGATAATAAAACTAGTCGTAAATGGTAGCTAAAGGCTAAAGACTTCTCTGAATAAGTAAGTCTTGAGCTGCTTCTTGAAATAGTCGTAGGTTTTGATTTCCCTAATACTAGCAGGTAATTTATTCCATAGAAAAGTCTATATATGTATGTATGAAAGTGTATTAGGATTTCGTCGAATCCCGTACTGGAGACCAGGGAAAGGTTTATTGTTTGAACAATAATTCAGTACTACAAACCTCCATCTCTAAACTTTTCTCCGTATTCCTGCTTCATTTCGTCACTTATCCCATTCCATAATCCCATCAGCTTCTTCTCTGTTATCCCGCTCCACAATGGCGTCCTGAAAGCCTGGGGTTCAAGAATACTGACTTTGATTCCCCAGGGAGCCATTTCTCGTCGAAGGGCATCTGAGAACGCCTCTACACCGTACTTTGTGATGCTGTATGGAGCGCAAAATTTGGGCGCAATGAGGCCTGCGAGAGAAATCAATCAGCAATCAGTAGATATTTAAAGTGCCAGTTGAGTTGATATATTATTACCAGTTCAAATCGTTTTTCGATACAACGACAGGGAGTCTTATTTTTTGAACTGCGAATATTGAATCTAAACGTCCGCCATTACTGGAGGCCGTTCCCTTTGTTCAGCTTTATACAAAGGATTATTCCGAAACGGTAAATTTTCGTCGTAGTGGCACTTTAAATGAGAAGTAGATGGCAATTATTGAAATTATTGAATAAATAAACAAAACCAAAAACCGTGTTTTATACGTCATCTGTGAATTTAGAAATAGGAAAATCACACGGTCAAATGACATATTACCAAAGAGGTCATCTGTATGTACCCTTGTAACATGGCTATGACAAATGTGCATTTGTGCTCTAATAACACTTGGCTATGGGCCAATCAGAGTGCACGCTTCGCACTCTTTATCTCATAACGTAACGTCATATGTGCATCTGTGCTCTGATAACACATGGCTATGGACCAATAAGAGCTCACGCTTCGAACTGTTTATCCTATAACGTGACGGCATCTGTGCTCTGATAACACATGGCTATGGACCAATAAGAGCTCACGCTTCGAACTGTTTATCCTATAACGTGACGGCATCTGTGCTCTGATAACACATGGCTATGGACCAATAAGAGCTCACGCTTCGAACTGTTTATCCTATAACGTGACGGCATCTGTGCTCTGATAACCCATGGCTATGGGCCAATCAGAGCGCACGCTTCGCACTGTTTATCTTATAACGTGACGGCAGGTGTACATCTGTGTTCTGATAACACATGGCTATGGGCCAATCAAGCGCACGCTTCGCACTGTTTCTTATAAGTTATGACAGCAACGTTTACTAATTAACAAATAGATTCCATTATGCCGTGCGTCTGTCCTCTTATAGTTGCACAGATGACGTCACAACGTGAAGAAAACAAAGAAGTGCGCCACGAGATGCAGTCGAGAACAGACCCACGACAAAATGATATATTTATTTTATTCAACTGAATTAGCGATTAAAAGATTTCAAGCAAAATGTGACCTGATATGTGCTCTAATAACACGTGGCTGTCGACCAATCAGAGCGCGCGTTTCACCTCTCTACATGATAAACTGTAGCGGCTCCAGAAACTGCAGTAATGAGTACATACAAGGAGCCCATATCTTCTGTACAGCTGTCACAGCGTTTTCACAAGTTAGGCTATTTTTAGACTTGCCACTAGTCGACTACTTTGAAAACTACTTAGTTTTCGAGCCGAAAACTGGAGCCCTCTCACGAAGCAAGAGGGCGACAGGGAGCGACGAAGTCACGAGTAGTCACGTTTTCCCGGTGCTCTGAAGTAAAACATCAACGTATCTCATAAACGAATGTGATGTAAAGTGGTAATCTGTAGTGCTAAGTGTGCACGCCCTACGAGGGAAAGAGAACAAATCTCTGACCCAAGTGGGACTCGAACCCAACGACTTCCAGGTTTACATGTCTGGCGCTCTACCAACTGAGCTATCAAGTCAGATAAGAGCAATCGTGGGTATTGGTGCGTTTTATGGGGTCACGGCGATTATATATGTATATGTAGTTGTGATATGAAATCATGTTTGCCGCGTAGCACTAGTAAGTGTAAAGAATGTGATGTAAAGTGGTAAGTCTAGGCTATTTTTAGATCATTCTTCCTGCCAATTGGTGGGTTGCACCAGTGGCGGAACAAAAGATGCCTTATTAACTACTTTTGTTATACCAACAACATGGCTTCTACGCTTTTGTGATTTTATTCCCTTGGAATGATTGCAACTCACGAAGAGCGGGAAACCGTTCTAAAAATAACCTAACTTGTGAAAACACTGTGACATAGGCCTAGTATGCGGGATAGACACTCCTGGTTTTAAGGGACTGCTGGTACATACCAGCAATACTTGAGTAATTCACAACTCGTCCCTTGGCTGTTTTCAGTAATGGTAGGAATGTCTTGGTGACGTCAATCAAACCCCACAGGTTTACATCAGCCACTCGCTTGTAGTCGTCCAACTTGTACCATTCTAATGGACCAAGACTCATGTACCCAGCGTTGTTAACCAGGGCCCATAAACCTGGGAAAGTAATTTCAAGCAAAATTCACACGGTCAACTACTCAGGAATGGGAAATCTTACTATCTTCAAGTAGCAAGTAAAACTAAGTGAAATCACGCTTATAAGCCATGTGCGTATAACCGGGATGATAACGTACCGACACAAAATTTGAGTGTTCATGATTATGATACGTCTTCCTTTCACTAGTATCCACGCATAAATGATAATAAACCGTGTTTTCAGTCAATTTAAAGAGGAGACGAGAATGAGATACGAGGGGGGCTAATAACCGGAAAGGATTTTATATTACCAGATTGATGGGCCTATATCCGGGGCAGCTTCTAACTGAAATGTTACGGTATATATTTCGGTAGCCCTATGATTTCAGATTTCTTAATAAAGATCACTCGGATTTCTATGGAGCGGCATCAGGGTCAAATCGAGGTCATTCAGCTGAAGTGATGAGAGTCGGTGTTGAAGTGAGGCTTTGTACCTTTGAAGTGACGAACCCACTCTGAAGCGAATACAAGAATTATCAGTTCACCTGAAGCTATGATCCAATGAAGACAAGTATCTTTGAAGTGATAATCCCCGGGGGGGTACTCCTGTTTGTGACGTATTATGTATGTGCCGCCCGGGTGGGTCAGGGTTTTGAGCTCAGTTTGGGCAGGTAGGGTCAGGATTTTGACCTGATTTGGGCAGATCAGGGTCAGGATTTGAGTATAATTTGGGTGCAGTCAGGGTCGGGGTTCAGTATTTTTTAGGCAGTTCATTTTTTTTAGCTACTATGTCAAAAAAAGACCTTCTGTTGCCGCATTTTTATCGCCTGCCCACATGCAAGCACTGAGGTTCCCATACATCGTGACGCCGCTAATTTTATCTATGTACTTCATCTGCTGATTTGTTTACCCAATGCCACGTCCCGACTTGAAATGTTCCGTATTTTGCATGAAATCCCGGTACGCGGTATACCGGCCAGGATATATATCCGACCGTGTTTTGAAAACAATTTAAAGAAGGGGCAATCAGGTTTTTTTTTCCAAAAAGGGGGCAATCAGGGTTTTGGAGCTCGGATTGGGTCAAACAGGGTCAGGGTTTGAGCCTCTTGGCCTCACATACATACACCCCCCCCCCCCCCCCACATACATTGGCCTCACATACATAACCCCCCCCCCCCCCCCGGGTGATAATCCTCCTTTGAAGCGAGGGTTGGCCTGCGGTATGGCTTTTTGGCTTTTAACTGAAGACAAAGTACCTTTGAAGTGATCATCCACTTTTGAAGCGAGGATAGACCTGCAATACTTAGAAATGTTGGTTCAGCGTCCTTTACCTACAGCTACTCGCGGAAATCGAGCATGTACGAGGGCAAAATTGAGGACAACGCCAAACGGGAAATTCGAAGCATTTTTAAAACTGAAGCAGAATAATTGTAAGTAGTTGTATTTTCGTTATGTCTTTGCATGCTTTAACTACCCTTCACTGGACGCGTTCCATCTACGCGAACTGACTGGTCTGATCCGGCGGCTAGTTCTTTGGGATCTCTCTCAGAAATAAAATCGGCCAATTTATTTTTAAATTAACTTACCATTTGTATCTTCGCAGCTATCAAATGCATCGAAAAATGCTCTGAGCGCATTCTCTCAACACTCGTTTTGCGTTGTCCTCCATTTTGCCCTCGTGCATGCTCGATTTCCGCGCGTAGCTGTAGGTAAAGGATGCTGACCAACATTTCTAAGTACCGCAGGCATATCCTCGCTTTAAAGGAGGATGATCACTTCAAAGATACTTGTCTTCATTGGATTATAGCTTCAGATGAACTGATCATTCTGTATTCGCTTCAGAGTGGGTTCGTCACTTCAAAGGTACAAAGCCTCACTTCAACACCGGCTCTCATCACTTCAGCTGAATGACCTCGATTTGACCCTGATGCCGCTCCATAGATTTCACCCCTAAAAGGGTCTTCATGTATTATTGTTGTTAAGGCTCTTCGATCAACGGAACTCACCACCCGTAAAAAAAGTATCGAGGGTGGGTAAACGGTTACACGTAGGCGAGTAAAATGGTACCTACTAACCCGGGGGTGTGTGTGTGGGGGGGGGGGGGGGACTCCCATACAAAAGCTATACCGGTATGTGCCGCTGGATGGAGTCGGTTTTTTACGTTCTAGATCTGAGATGGAGTCCCAGTAACGCCCTCTAAGTCTGAGATGGGATATATTTCTGTTCAATTTTGGAATGCAATGTTTTGCCTTTTTTTCTCTCTTTATTTTTGCCCAGTAGTTACGAGGTTCAGAAATCATGTGATATATGCAGGTAATTAACAAAAAAGATTTATTACGGGGGAAAACTTATCTTATCAAAAGGCTGTAGTCCTGTTATTATCCTCGTGGAGACTTTAATGGTTCGGAAATGAATGTCGGCGATCAAGAGGAGCTTGTAATGAAAGGCTTAAACACTTACATATGTACTTGTCCGTATAATTACAAGGTATAACTATATAGGATTGCATAGGCAAGAGAGAATGTCTAGTATGACGGCACTGAATTAAATCAGAAGTTTCTTTGCCTGATGTTTTATATCTTACTACTCATTTTAATAAGGTCGCTATGAAATGGAAACAACTGATAAAAGATGATGTAACTTTCACCCTTTACTCTGAGATGGGGTAGGAAAAATAGATTGTTTTAGGTCTGACAAGGGGTAGGGTGTCCTGGGGTCCCAGTCCCTCCCAGTCCCTCCCACCTCCCCACACCCCCCCCCCCCCCCCCCAAAAAAAAAACAAGGCTGTATGATTAGCCCAACGTTATTTAATCTATTTATTTAGTGACCTGCCAGGAAAATTTATAAGATATTCAGGATACATTTAGTATTCCAGTGGCTAACAAATCCCAGTAAACGTGATTTGTAGTGATCATTCTGTGTATTCTTATTCCGGAATACGGTCATTCGAACGCACCTTAATTAGTACTACTCAGTATCACTGAAAAAGCCCCAAGGGTCTGCAAGACCACTTAAATACGCTTGAGGAAAATTGTAACAATAATAAATTAGAAGTTAACATCACAAAAACCAAAGTGATGATCTTAAACAATAATGGCAAAAGTAATGAACAATTGGAAAGTTCAGCTCTGTGTATGCGGGATGGACGCTCCTAGTTATGGTCTCCAGTTTGCATCAATTGTTTGAAGATGTTTTTCTTGTACCAAGCAACTAGGCATCTTACAAAATTTCACATGAACGTACTCGAGTGGGTTATTCTTGTTTAAGCGATCTTTGTCGTCAGCTCCCCAGATTTCACTTCCATACAATACGATAGGTATAATTAACGTGTCAAATAGTTTTATAGATAATTTAAGGTTTAACCTGAAGTAGACACCCATGTACTGTCTTTTCTTAGTTTAAATAATTCCTTAAGTGCAGTTTTTCGTTGCTCCTGCTTTGCTAGGCTAAGCTGAAGTTTCCAAATGTGCTTACTGTAATTGCGAAACATTATATGACAAGAAAATATTTTTGTCGCACCTTGAAACCACAAAAAAATGAAGCCGGTCTGTTGTGCGAGAGGTCGCGGGTTCAAACCCCGGTCGGACCAAATTTTCAGGGTCTTAAAATAACTGAGTAGAAGGTGTTGCCTTTACATAATCCAATAGTAAACGGTTATACCTTCTCATCTTCTCGTATAAGGACGTAAAACAGTAGCACTAAGTAAAGAGAGGGCCAAGTGTTCGATTACTGAACTACATGTTAGCCAGTAAACGTGTACAGCCCTCTATATATATAAAGCGACTTAAATTTGATCAATAATCCGCCCATGGAAGTAGCTCAGTTAGCAGCTAAGTATATGTATGACTGCATGACCCTAACATCTACAAAGATCCAAATTTACTGTCAGAATAGTCGTGACGCTTTCGATTCAGAACTATTCTCAATCGATTTTATATATTATCTACTATTAGTGTCAACCCGATGTACCGTTTGTCGGTCAAGGTCCCGCCCCCGGGCCTACTAATAACATGAGTTAACTCAAAAGACGTAGTAGACAGAGGAACAGGATCGGATCGAAATGCAAGATTTGTCCACTTCATACATTAGTACATGTACATGAAATGCGTGACAGAACTCGATAACAGCCTTCTCAAATTTCTCAAAAGCGTCGCTCGATTTTCTACCGATTTTAGCAAAGTGTCCAGCAGTTTTAATGTTCTTTGACATGAAGGCGAGGGAGCAGTACAGGGAGGAGAGGATATTTCTGGCTCCAGCTGTTGAATGCTCTATGTCCAACCCTGTCATATAAAATAGAGCATTCTTTTTATTAATATTGAAATTTAATACCTTTGTCTCGAGGAATAATGCGCTTCACTTCTTCGTAAGCTTCTTGTATCTGCTTCGAGTTTGTAACATTCATAAGCAAACCCACCACTCGCTCGCTACAAACAGCTTCCAAGTTCTCCTTTCCTTCACGAGTCAGACACGTGGCAAACACGTAAAATCCCATCTGATCCAAGCGGATGGCAGTGTCCTTCCCGAAGCCCGTGTCGCAACCCGTGATGAGAACGTATTTCTTGTGAAATTCACCGACCTTGCCTTTTGGCAGAAGCAGTTTGAAGAAAACCCAAATGATAACAATGAAGGCGAAAATCGTACATATCAATGCAGGCCAGCAGAGATCAGATAGAAGTTTGAAATACATTATGCAGCAATGAGGTTTTGGTTCCTGGTCTACAAACTTCACTGTTTTTAAGGTCGTATCCTATTGGACTTCACTGATAAAGTATCCCATTGTTTAATTTAGGGTTAGAATTTGTATTGTTTTAGTGGTAGGTCAGGTTGCAAACGGCGAGTTCCGGCCGGAACCATATCCCTTAGAATTTTTGCAATTTATTTATTTTTTGGATGTTTCGATTTGTTCGGTACATTGTTTCTAGTACCACGAACAGCCGGTATGCGTAGCTTAAAGGTGACCATAAGTTGTTTAAAAACATCAGCACCAACAGTTGTCACCCGCTTTACTAAAGTTAAACCAGCATCGCTACGACTTAGATCATGCAGTAGACAGTTACCTAAAGTAAACACTTGGAGCAGCTAAGGTGCTTTAAAAACATTTTTTTGTAATAGATTAGCATTTAGATATAATTTAGTAATTCATTAGTTTTGAGCGCTTGTTTTAATAACATCTTTGGGACGAGTCTCACTATTTATCGAGTTAGGATCCCGAGTTAGGATCCCGAGTTAGGATCCCGAGTTAGGATCCCCCCTAGGATCCCCCCTAGGTCCCCCCCTCCCCCCTCCCCCCCAAAAAAAATAATAATAATAATAATAATATAATTTTAAAAATAATTACAATAAATAATAATAATAATATTTCTGAAATCTTATTCTGTCATTCTGTCGAATACTTTTCTTAGGATAGAAGATAGAAGCATCAAAGCATCTCGAGAACAAAAATATGCATGAGAAAAGATCCTTTATCCGGTAACAGTGATTTTTGTTCAGCTTTGCGTACACAGGATTCACATTCTAACGATCACAATCAATCTAATCAACAGTGTAATAACCCCAATAACCATCCACTCACTAGCGCCGCTTCTCCTAATCATAATACTAAACGTCACCGCCGTAAAAGAAAAGAAAACTCTAATCGTTACTGGAGAAAACACAACTCTAACATTCGTCAAGATACTAACGCCGTGATTAACCTTAGTAACACTTCTCTCACACCTGACGAAACCCAAACTTTCCTTCTGCCCCGTACCTCGCCGCATCGACTGGGCAGAAGTCAAAGCAGACATTAACGAATTTTCTCGACGCATGCGACTTTTAGAATTCTTTCACGACTACCCTCCTCGTACTGACCTTAATCCCTTTCGCGTTAAAGGCACTTGGACTCCACCACCTTACAGAGATTCAGCTTTAGACGCTTTCCTCAATGCTGTCGAACATGATATCTTATCCACTAAACCTACACCCATTCGTGATAATCTTACCGCACGCGAACGACAAGCACTTCATCGACTCAAGCCACGTAACGACATCATTATTAAACCAGCTGACAAGGGATCCGGTACTGTCGTTATGGACCGCGACTGGTTTATTAACGAATGCTTAAGACAATTGAACGACATCAAATTCTACAAAAAACTCGACACCGACATTACCAACGACATTAAAAAACGCGTACAATTTTACGTCAAACGTATGCACCAGGACCAACTCATTGACAAAGACACTAAACGCGTTCTGTTACACAGTGATCCCACAGCCGGACGTTTCTACATTTTACCCAAAATTCACAAACCTGGTAACCCCGGACGTCCCATCGTTTCCAGTAACAATCATCCCACTGAACGTATTTCACAATTTGTTGACTTCCATCTCAAACCCTTAGTAACTAATACTTAATCTTTTATCATAGACACCTCACATCTCCTCAACTGAAACTAGGTCAACTCGGCCAACTCCCTATAGTCACGCCATTCTTGTCACACTCGACGTTTCCTCGCTATACACCAACATACCTCATGACGAAGGTATCGATGCTTGTCGTTACTTTCTCAACACTCGTACCACATCTACCATACGCACTGAAACACTCTGTGATCTCATTAGAATGATTTTAACCATGAACAACTTCGAATTTAACCAGGAACACTACTTACAAGTACACGGTACGGACGGTACTGCCATGGGTACTAGAATGGCACCTTCATTCGCCAACCTGTTCCTACCTAAATTTGAAGCTGATGCACTCGCTCACGCCCCACGCCAGCCACACTTGGTGGCGTTACATAGACGACATCTTCATGATCTGGACGCACACAGAAAACGAACTCCTTACATTCACCTCTTATCTTAATCAAATTCATCCTACTATCAAATTTACTTCATTTCACTTCGTCACTTCAGTACCCTTTTTAGACGTTAATATTTATATCAATAATGGTAACATCGACACAGACCTCTATACTAAGCCCACTGACAAACACCAGTACCTCTTACATTCATCTTGTCACCCTAAACACACCAAACGTGCTATTCCTTTCAGTCTCGCTCTCAGATTACGCCGCATCTGCTCTTCAGACGAAACCTTTAATTCTCGCACTAACGAACTCAAATCCTACCTCAACAAACTTGGCTATAATCGCTCTTTTCTAGACAAGGAAACAGATCTCTAGGACAGAAGCACTTACACCTAAGCAAACTAACAACCAACCCCATTCAGTCATCCACAAACATTTTAACATACTTTCTTCATCTCATCGATGTGCTAACGTGTTCACGGCTGCACCTTTTGTAGCCTACCGTCGCAGTAATAACTTACACGACATCTTAGTTAGGTCTAAACTCCGCACTAACTAACCTAATAACCCCTGTGGCTCATTTCGCTGTGGCAACAATTGCGTAACCTGTAAATACATAAACAACGGCCAAACTAATTACACATTTCACTCTACTGGCGAAACCAGAAGCATCAAAGATCACATTAACTGTAACTCTAATCTCATTTACATGGTACAATGCAAACGCTGTAACGCTCAATACATCGGAGAAACGAAACGTCGCCTTAAAGATCGCTTTAACAAACACCGCCGCCCTGTTGATAAACCTTCTAACCAGTCTAAAACCACTGCTGTCTCAGAACATTTCTTCACCAATAATCACTGTCCTAATGACATGCAATTAATTCCTTTAGAACTAATTCATTCTAATCGAGATAGTGTACGCAAAGCTCGCGAAGCACATCTTATTGATAAAGGTCAAACACTAGAACCTAAAGGTATTTATAATAGAAAGGAAGAACTGTAAATATCTACTGTATATCATATTCCTTAGCTCCTGTATTTTTCCTACGTCTATCATCACGCTCATGACTCATGTAATCACCATGTTTGTAATTTCATACCACAGTGTCAGATTCCATACTTTTGAATTTTTAACGTTTTCTTACGGTGGTCCAGAAGGCTCAACGCAAAAAAAAAAAGAAAATCAACACACACAAACAGGAGAGCCAAAACAAATATATGTATGCAAACTAAGAAAAAAAATCACGACACACTAAAAGTAAAAAGAAAATACGAGAAACATAAAAAATGGTTCAACACAAAAAATAAATCAGGGCAACCCAAACAAATAAAAATCAGAATGCAAACAAACAAATCAGAACAACACAAATAAATTTTGTAGATCTACAACGCAAACAAAAAAAGCAGACACGGCCCAGAAGCAGGAAAAGCAGACGCGGCCCAGAAGGCTCAAACGCAAATAAAAAAGCAGACGCGGCCCAGAAGGCTCAAACGCAAACAAAAAAGCAGACGCGGCCCAGAAGGCTCAAACGCAAACAAAAAAGCAGACGCGGCCCAGAAGGCTCAAACGCAAACGAAAAAGCAGACGCGGCCCACAAACAAAATTTCACCTTTTTGACAAGATGGACGACACGGACTTAAGACGTTTGGTGGAACATTACTTTCATCTTGGTTACGAAAACCGAGTAATAACTGATTTTTTAAACCATCAACACGGAATTTCTGTTAGTTTAGCCACGCTAAAGCGACGGCTTCGTGACTATGGTCTTAGGAGAAGAGGACAATTCACAGATGAGGAAAGACTCAGAGAAATCATTCAACAAGATATTTCAGGACCTGGAGAACTAAGGGATACAGAACATATATGTTCCAACAAGTTGCTGCCATTCTTCGTGAGCCTAATCCTGAAGCAACACGTCAAAGGAGGAGCAGAAGGCTGACAAGGCGGAGATACACAGTCAAGTTGTGGTCCCAATTTCTGCTGGCATGTTAAATGTAAATATTTTACTATTTTTACTATTTGACGACTAATTACTATGTCCTGGGGGTAGGGGCATTTGATTGTCTAATATGACCATTTGATGGGGCATTTGAACAATATATTATTTTGGCCTGGGGAGGGGAATTTGAACGGCAAACTCCAAACATTTCAAGTAGTACTGGAAGAGAACAAAATATATATCCTGCACAACAAACTGAAGAAAAAAATATATTGTGTAACTTCCAAATTGTTAAAAAGTATCAAAATGCAGGAAATACCACAGGTACCCCAGGCCATTATGCGTAAAACGGTTATTTCCCGGATATTTGAAATTACAGTAAATGTATGGGAGTTTTAGCTCGCATGCCCGTTTGCTCTAAATAAATTTCAATAAATCGTCAAAATATTCTTACCTGTCTCTTGTGTATTTCTTTCAGTTTCTGTGAAGTTTCAAGCCATTCCGTTTAATATTGAGTGAGTTACAGGAATTTTCCTTCCCTTAGTATAATTATTGGGAAGGTAGCAAACTCTATGCCGATCAGCCGCCGATCAGCTGCAAATTCCATAGCCTGATTATCAGACTGTCGAGGTCGTCCGCTCACTTCCTCCCACCTCCCAGTCTGATGAACTTTGGCAGAGACCGTGTTCCTGACGTCATTTCATTTCGACCAATCAGAGCGAAGGTTTTATTTTTAGAGAACTGAGGTATGTGTGAAATGTCAAGTGGAGCCTGCATGAAGGACAAGCCAAATGGCGGACGATACGAACGGGCTTGATATGGCTTTGGAGAAAGCGTGCGAAACTTTCGGCATTTCTGAATTATTTCCCGAACAGCGAAAGGCAATATTACCCCTCGTTTCCCGGAAGGACCTTGGCTATCACAGCTGCATCTATAGGCGACGACCAGGTAGAGAATCGAGAGAGGAGAAATTATGTAGCCTTCTAGTACGGCTCGCCAGAATCACGCACTTTCCTGCACTGCAGAATTCTTATGTTTTACAGCTTCAAACTTATGTCGATTTCTCAGAACTAACCCTAACCATATCCTGTTTGAGCTGCTATGGTTTTTTGGGCAGCAGGAACTTTTTAAATAGGATTTACCGTACAATATTTCAAGCGCATGGTCACAACACTGATATAACTACCGGATTTGTTGTACTTGTCAAAATCAAGACTGTTCAAAATTCTGATAACATAAATATTTAGGCAAATGTAATCCAACTTTTACCATGACATATTCACTATATGTGTTCACTCTTGTAAAAATTTCATGCCAGTCCATGAAAGATTTAGTCTTCTTAAGGCGAAAAAGCTAAGATATTTCAGCTTTCAGGACAGCAAAATTGTCAAAATAAAGTGTGTTAAAATTTTTACAAACATAAATAACTGCCCAAATGTCGTGAAACTATTACCATGACATACTCAGTATGTGTGTTCACTGCTGTAAAAAAATCATTACATTTCATGAAATATTTGGTCTTCTAAATGCCAACATTCTAGGAGACATCTTGAAAAGCACTTTCAAATTCTTTGCATACCTGAGTTTGTGAAAAGTAAAAGCTTCGCTCTGATTGGTTGGAAATCAGACAAAGAAGAACACGCATTCTGACAAGGTTTATCAGACGGGAGAAAGGGGTGAAGTGAAGCGGAAGACCGCTGACCGTCTGAAAAATCAGGCTACAAATTCCATAGTCACGAAGCCGTCGCTTTAGCGT
Source organism: Actinernus sp. WN-2022 (assembly GCA_030867875.1). Lineage (NCBI taxonomy): Eukaryota > Metazoa > Cnidaria > Anthozoa > Actiniaria > Actinernidae > Actinernus > Actinernus sp. WN-2022. Next base: position 37,568,887 of record JAOWCC010001501.1, read on the forward strand.
GGCTAAACTAACAGAAATTCCGTGTTGATGGTTTAAAAAATATGTTGTTCTGATTTGTTTGTTTGCATTCTGATTTTTATTTGTTTGGGTTGCCCTGATTTATTTTTTGTGTTGAACCATTTTTTTTGTTTCTCGTATTTTCTTTTTACTTTTAGTGTGTGTCGTGATTTTTTTTCTTAGTTTGCATACATATATTTGTTTTGGCTCTCCTGTTTGTGTGTGTTGATTTTCTTTTTTTTTTGCGTTGAGCCTTCTGGGCCACCGTATTTTCTTGCTAGTTCACTTGTAAACCCTGAAGAAGGTTGGCCGTGCCAGCCGAAATATTGGTTCATATAAATTACCCATTACCGTATAATCAGCCTTTCTTCGTTGTTACTGTTTACACATTTTCGCTGATTAGATCCCTCCAAGGTGATCCGGTATTATACTTCGTCCGTTGGTCCCTGCAGTTTTACAATATATGAGAAAACTGACACTCTTTGGACTGAGAAAAACCCTAACTGGGTTCAGAAAACTCGGACTGAGTTTGCCGGAAAAAGCAGAAATCACTTCACAACTTTTAAATGTTGCATACAAATATGGGTATCCGTAATTACTCGGGCTGCCTGTGGCAGCACCGAGTGTTAAAATGCAAGCGGTTATTTTTGTTGTTTTTTTGTTTGGTGCAACAAAATTTTGACTTTTGACCCATGCGGTTATTTTTTCTTTGTTCCCATGTATTAAATTTCAAGTTCACCACCAATCAGATTGCACTCTGCTGGTCACGTAACACTCTCCAGGTTAATTTATTGACATAATTTAATACAGTAAATCAAGATGGTCGACCCCGAGGAAATTTCTCTCAAATTTGGAGTCCCATCTCTCAAATGTAAGCAGTTTAATGTTTTATTTAACTTCACCGTGCGAAAGCCTTCCAACAGGCTCAGGATATTCTGAATTAAGGTACGGTGAGGTTGAAATCATCGCGTGTTTATATCTGCATTTCTTTGTCGATTTGTTGACCTCGTGGCGCTGATAGATTTTGCCATTGGACGGTATTCTTGTTTGAGGTACGTTTCGTAGGTTTTATGCCACATTTCATTTTACTCTCGGTCATAATACATACCAGCGCAAACACCGTGATCTGTAGGCGTCGCTCGCCAAAATGAAGCCAGAAATACCCCGGAGAAATAAACACTCATCACAGAATAATTTATGGTGAGCGAAGCAATATTCAACTCTCAAGGTAAACTTAAACAAGAATCCTCTCACGGCCGAGGTTTTGGTTCGAGAAATTAAAGGCTTCCAACAGTTCCCTTTATAGTTCTGTAATATAATGAGCAGACTGCAGTTTTGGGAAGGAGGGCATTTCAGTTAATAAATACTGCTCAATATGGACGCGAGCTGCGATAAAGAACCGCAGGGTAGAATGAACAGTAGAGAAATATAGTGATAGCTCCATCATAGGTGGACAGGATACAACTTATAATATGGGACAAATATAAACATACATTTGAGACACTCATCTATTAGTACTCTGAACCTGGAGAACTGCAGACTAAATTGTAATCGTGCGATACATGAATAAGTAGAGGTCAACTTCCTTAATTTACATACACGAGAAAAACAAAAATATTAAATTACATATATATAATAGGGGAGCAGAGAATGAATGTCACCGCGCTACCGGCCACTCCTAAAGACTGCTAAATTCAGCTAATAATTCTTCCCTTCGGTTATCACTAAAAGGATTTCAAATGAAAGTGTATTTCATCTTCAATCTCATGTGGCCCGAGTGAAAGCCCAGCTGGGCTCTTGTTCTCTCTTGAAGTTGGTCGGCTGTTTTTATCGGTAATTCAGTTTTTAAATGAAAATTCGGTAATTCAGTCAGTTAAAAAATCCCAATTGATAAATATTATAGGTCGGCCTCCCGAAAGTAACAGCAGTAAAAGGCTGCTAAAACCGAAGTAACGGTTATACGCCCCATTCGGAAGTTTACAGTAGTATTTATCATTTCATTGAGCAGGCAAATGTTTCCGCGGTGCTACTAGTACTGATACCCAAGAATGCGAATCACGCTTACTGAAAATACTCGATATATATATCAATATACTGTGTCTGATTATGCAGTTACTGACCAGTCATCATGCATGATCAGAGGCGAAATACTGAAACAATCACGACCGGCTGACTAGAAAAACGCAAAACTATATTCAGGTTTTGGCTGTTTTGAAATGATGGTCAGTGCATTACATTACGTGCATGTAGAGCAGAGAGGTCAACTGGTCGACACGCGAAAAGTATTAGCTTGTGTAAAAGTCTCAGCGCCGTATTCACCTCGTGTTGAGCGGTTTTTACGGGGTATTTATAGATCTACATACTCATACTCTCTTGGTAGATGCCGAATCTGTTAGCTTTGGTTTGTATGAACTGTATAAAGAGGAGATGCTGCAGTGCAAATAACATACTGAGAGCTGTCAAACTAGTTTGATCTAAATCAAAAGCGCACTTCCTATTACTAGTGATTACATCTTGGGAATTTTGACACGAGGTTAGAACAGCCCCAAAAAAGAACATGATTTCAGCAGGAAAAGAAAATGATGCGAGATTCACTGGTTCGTGACATTGTCAATCAAAAATCTTAGACCTAGCACATCTTTTGCACCAGAAATGGAAAGAGCAAGCCAATATAATTAACCAGTTATACATTTAAGATCAAATTTAATAAATCTTGAATGTAACAGTGCATGTATGGATATGAGACTGCATGAGAGCACGCCCTATTGACATTTTTGATATTGTTATTATTACTATAACTTTTATACAATTTTTTTTGGGGGGAAGGGGGATCGTAACTTCGGCTCCTAACTCGGGATCCTAACTCGGATCCTAACTCGGATCCTAACTCGGATCCTAACTCGGGATCCTAACTCGGGATCCTAACTCGGAATCCTAACTCGGGATCCTAACTCGGGATCCTAAATCGGGATCCTAAATCGGGATCCTAAATCGGGAATTAGTTTATCCCCATTGTATCTACCTTTCTTATCAACTTTTATTACACTATGCATATATGCATGACTTTTTGTAATATTTTATATGTATTTTACACTTGAATAAAAACACTATAATTGATTATTATTACCAGAAAAAACTGAAAAATTACACGGTTCAAACTTCTTGCATTGGAAAACACATGTATATCAACTCTACAATCTGCACTATTGAGGTGAGAACAGTTAATTCGAAACCGACTGTTTTCACATCAATTTAGTCATAGTGCCGAAGCTAGAAGCTCTCACGTTTAAAAATATTATAAACCCTTTTTCGGTTTCTCGTGATCGTTAAGATGTGACTAAAACGCTTTCAATAGGAATCAGTTATTGGTGGTTTTCTTCGTACCGTATGACACGCGATCATAAATAAATTGGTTTGCATTTATCAAATCAAATAAATCATCTTGGTCCTTGTAGAACTACCAAAAATACACTTATAGCCCCAATTTTAGAACATTAGATTATTTCCTAACGGAGCTGTGGATCACGGAATGTACGACAATTTTACAGTACTTTGTATGCGGCCGCTATCTTTGTGACCCTCTCGTCTTAATTTCCCATCAAATCATTGGGTTTCACTTCAAAACTCTATGAATGCAGCTTTTAAAGATTTACCGAGTTAAAAAAAAAGATATTGACACAATTACATGGATTTTTATGCCTTCCAGAAAACACCGCTAGGTCGGCGTTCTTTCATAAAATTCGAAATTTATTTACTCCCGAACAATATACCCTACGATCGACGTGAAATTTTCTGTGTAGAGCCATTTATTATCGATGTCTAGATTATATAAAAAGAACAGCTTTATAGGACTTATAGTTTAAATTGTAGATTGTGAAAACCTAGCCTCCTAAAGCAGACCCCCACGGCGGCTAGTGAAACTGCCCAATGGCAATAATTAAATATATATATGCTCACTTGAAGAGTCGAACCTTCACAGAAAACGTATTGAATAGTCAACCGATCGAACTTCATCGCTGGATCCAATCCCAAATACTGACAATGTTTCTTCCCAGCCGGATCTGATCCACAGCGTTTCGATTCTCCTCGGCATTAGACTGATTTTCAGACGGTCATAAATGTATATGGAAAACTGAAAACACGATTGCACGCTTTCCAGCACAGCTACATCCCTCAAATTCTGATCAGTTAATCTTTTACCTGGTATCATAAGTTTGCAGACAATGAATATTTCAGAAATTCGATTTTGCGAAAAAAAATTGGCATCGAATTCCCATACAAACATTGTATTTCGCGCCATGTTTGCACCCCTTTCAAAATGTCGAAATTAACCGCGAACTGGTCTATTAGCTCGGCTCTGGGCTCACAGATACCCGGACGCGGGACAATCACCTAAAAAGTATACAAAAGAATGTTAAATTATCCCTACAAGTCGGCAAGTGGCACTAAGAAATAAAATCAGAAGCCAAACTCAAAACCTATAAGATAGTGCGGTCTACATAAACCAACACTGGTATAGCCTTTACAAAGCCACTCCTCCTCCATATGTTTAGCCTGCTTGCAGGCGGTAGAGGGTGTTCGATTTTCCTTCTTCCTCCACCCCTCCCCCGTCCATTTGTCACTCGATTCCAGGTCTCAATCCTGTTCAGCCAATATGGCGGCCGCTTCGATATCCGTCTTCTGCTTTCCATATTCTGCGCGAAAAAACACCCTCTACCGCCTGCAAGCAGGCTACCATATTATACGAATATATAGGTGCGGATTCCGTTACACTCGCACTCAAGAAAGAAAGCGGAAAAATGAATAAACTTACTACCAGCTGAGACTGAGCACGCATAAAACTCGAGTTGGAAGAAACAAACCTCACACAGAAAGCTAAAACAGTCGGTACACATACCAGAAACTGGCTCGGCTGCGAGGATTTCGAAGACTACTTCGCAACGTGGTTCGGCGACCACCTAACTTGAGTCGAACAGTTTCAAAGCTATCACAAAACTGGCACAAAAGAAATGGAGGAATAAGAAATTCATGTGAACAATAGTTGCTAATTATGATTTTGCATATCATCGGGCGCTGGCATGACAAAGCGTGCCGTATTATAACCACAGGGAGCCCAAGCGTAATTTCTGTGTTATCAGTGTAATATATACAATCGTAAAAATCAGGTAATGGGCTCCTGTAAAAATAAAGTTTGAATATCATCTTTAAACTGTATATGGTCATTATTTATGTTGGTTTTGAACTTTTCCTAAAAAAGCTCCCCTTATAATTAATGGCAAGGGTGGAGAGTTCATATCGAAAATCGATTCCAGCAATCACAACAAGCTCCACAAAATGACAAATTTTACCAAGAAATTCGCGTTAAATTGGCTCAAACTTATGCAGCACACAGTACAATAATTACCTTACCTTTGTATAAAACGGTAACATCACAGCTACACGCGAAACGAAGCCGAAACAAACTCAGCTAAACTTTCTCATAGCAACAATTTTGAATGCGATTCACCGAAATCCGTGGCGTTGGCGCGGTCGTTCCTGGAGCCAAGGAGCATAACTGATTACCACTGGAAGGAGTAGCGCAATTGTTGACCCGAAAAATTCATATCCCGACCCCACACTAGTACTGACAAATTCACGGACACGAGGTCTCAGGGAAAACCTCGCTAACTATTTTTAACACATGCGAAGAAACGAGAAAAGCCATTTCTGTCGAGGATAGTCATTATTTACAATGTTGTTGATGATGAAGCGAAGGTTTGGAAATACGGATAACTCATCTCTTGGATGCTAACTTGAATAATATAAAACAAGCGAAACGATTTGGGAAAATAAAAATGTTTGGTTAAAAATTAAATAGTTAGCGAAGTTTTCCGTCCGTGAATTTGTCAGGACTAGTGTGGGGTCGGGATATGATTTTTTTCGGGTCAACAATTGCGCTACACCTCCCAGTCATGGGTAATCAATTATGCTGCTTGGCTCCAGAAACGACAGAAACTACACTTGGGCTCCATGTGATTATAACATTACCAAGTCAAAGTTTAGGTAAAAGTTATTGTTCAATGGCATCGTTTTTTTTAAATAGGTACGGTGTATACTATTTATATACTATAAACTAATAACAATATTACAGAATGGGAAAATACCCCCGAGCAAAGATACTGAGAACCGGTTAGCGTCAAGTGAGCCGTGTACTGACTAAGGAATGGATATATACGTAAACCGGTGCAAAAGCCGAACATACCAACGTAACATGTACCCTAGAAAAGTACATTGTAACGCCACCTTAGAGCGGATTTTGTATGAGAACCGTAACCGTGTTGTAACTTACTATACCGTAATAGCCGGTTAGGTTAGGTTAGAAGTAGTCTACGCTCGACAATCTTACTTTGATTTGTCCATATATTTACTGTAAAGAGCCACGATCAAATAATGAGTAAACATATGGGAAAAAAATAAGTAAGATCGTCGAGCGTAGACTACTTCTTCTAACCTAAAAAATCAATAGTGAAAACAACCCTCCTTTTGATTTGGATACTAGATTTCTCTAGTTCGCAATTTTTTGGGTAAAAATTCAAATTCTCATACAAACACTGTATTTCCCGCCATGTTTGCTCTGATTACCCATCATGCACCGTTGAGCGCGAACCGGTCTATTCTATAATTTGATTGGATCAGAAAGACGAAAACAATTGTGAAACAATTTGGAAGTGATCGATCATTGCTGTAACTCATATGGAATTTCTCTAAATATTAACAGTGGCAGACAGTCCTGACAAAACGCATGGTCGCTTTCAAAATGCACGAGTTCTCCATTGGAGTATATATATATATATAAACAAATACATATTATTGAAGACTAATATTACACAAGACAAAACAAGACAAAAAGACACGGAAAATGCACTGTGGAAAAATAATTTGTATTACCTTTATGGCCATCCGCAAATATGCGTAAAAATCCTTTTAATACGCACGATCATTATATTATCAATGTTTTCGCTTTTTTCTAAGTATTTTCGGAGATCGAAGCTCGAACAACAAAACCACTACTCGCCTCCTTCAGATCTTGGGGCAAAGGTCACAACGCTTCCACAGGAAGCCAATTTAATGTTTTCTTTTTTCTTTAACCAATCACAGACTATGTTTACATAACGTGTACATAACGAGTCTCAACAATCAATCTGATGAGAAATCGCTGATGCTCAGCTGAACTGAATCGTATGAGCCCCCAACTGATGCTAAAATAATCTAGAATATTGTAAGATAAATCGCTGAAACTTGAAAGCATTAATTTCTAAGTGTGTGGCCGGTACGTGTATTCCAGGTTGCCAAGTTATTGAAATGCATGTGCATCGTATTAGTTTGCGAGCCCATCGATCGCATAAAAAAATACACTAAAGTTATCTTCGGGTTAAGTTGCTGCAAAACGAACCATTGAAGGTGAAGCGCAGTCTGCATTAGTATGAAGGCAACGGAGAACCATTTTAGCTGGATTTAAAGAATATAGACCAACCGTCATGCTTTGCGCGCTATGGCCGCCATTTTGTCACTGTTGAAAAGTTGGTTTTGCACGAGTTTTCTCCCAGTCTTTTGAAAATTGTTACAGTCCTGTTGTTTTGTGTTATAGTTCCAATTTGAATCCGTTTTTGGAAAGTTTCTTCTGTAGTTTTTCTGTTTAGTTTGGTAGTTTAACGAAGCGGAAATAAACAAAACAAAACAAAAGGCCGCTAAGCATCGTCATCTTTACGAGTTTGAGTCCGGCACTGCAAAGATTCGCTATCGATTGTTTTGCCATGCCTTGCGAAAACCGGCAAACAGGGATAGAGAACTCAAACGCAGAAATATCACCAAAAACGTTCTGCATTGTTCCGATATCAATAACGAGTGTATGTAGATTAATGACAGGTTCAATTAATGGAAGGTTACATTAAGTAATGGTTCGTATAAGAACTGGAGCAATGAATGCGATTTCACTAATCCCACATAGAAAATGGTTCTATATTTTCTTAAGATATCTCTTCACTAGTGATATTGTTCTCAAATTAAAATGCATGAAATCGCTCGTTGTGTATATGTTTTTGATTCCAAAACAAATTCAGCCAATAGAAAGACACTAAAACAAAAGCGGAGATATTATAAAATATTTCAATGTTCCCCACATAGGATTTCTCTCTCTTTTTACATAGTTACATATTGTCCGCTTCAAACATTTTCTTTAAAAAATATTGTGAAATCAGAGTTATTTCCTATTTTTAGGAGGTTTATTTCTGTTTAACCAATGAGATATCAAGTTTCAACAATAGAGAAATTAACACCTTTGTGCATTCCTGGCCGTTGAGTGCTCCTGTTCTTACGCGAACCATTACTTAATGTCCATTTTTAAGATGCGAAAGTCAATAATTCGCTAAATTTGCAATCAAGCTAGCATGAGGAGGAAACGGGTGTGGGGATGTGGAAGCTGCGAGCAGCAAAACGTTGATTAATAAACAAAGTTAGATTTCGTATTTTTTTGCCATTTCAAGTGTACTTTTCCTTTTAAGTACTAGCTCAATAGCAGATATATTTTCAGTGATGTGATATAGCATCTAACTTACGGTCACTGAATTTTAAGCACTCGCCTTGTTGTGTAATCGGTAAAAAGTATACTACCATCTGCAAGCACGGTTAAGTAGATGGGCTTGCAAATGAACGAACGCGTCGCTCCCACAAACCGGCCTTCCAGTGTGAACTTTTGGATACAATTATTACGCTGATCACATATAAGTATGTGTCCATTATCGTCCACAGCAACGCCTTGTGGGTTCATGAGTTCGCAATCTTCACTTCCTTGTCTTCCTATTATCAATCTCGTGGTCAGTGTGCCATCTTGCTGATCAAACACTTGAACGACATTATTCATGTTGTCCGATACAATAACTAGATCGTCTTTAGCTGCAATGCTGAATGGATATAGAATCTCCTCCGGCACCCCTGTTCCAAACTGACTTTGGTAATTAGTTCCATTTTCTGTGAACACTTGAACGCGCTGATTCGAAAAGTCAGCGACTAAAATGCGTCCTTGTTCGTCAACATGCACTCCCATTGGATTACTGAACTTTCCACTATCTTGACCTGGCCCGCCAAAACACTTCACAGACTTTCCAGTTGTGCTGTCGAATATTTGTATCCTGTCATTTGATTGATCTGCTACAACCACCAAATTATCATCCAGGAATGCTATACCATTGGGGTAGCTCAACTGCCCATCTCCATTGCCTTGACTACCAAACTGAGCGAGTAGCATTCCCTCCATATTAAACACGGCTACACAATGAGACTCCCAATCAGTGATGGCAATTCTGCTATTACCTTTATTAACTGCAACTCCCCAAGGCATTTTAAGCGTTCTCATCATCCCTTTCATTTCAAACTCTCCAGTAATCTTCAGCTGTTGTGGTGTCACATCCAACCCAATTGGGCTGTTGGACACATGTGTTCCATTGATCTTTACATCAGCTGTGAATTGTCCCGGTACCTTGGGCATAAATTCCACTTCGTATTTTTCTCCAATCCTTTCTGATACTTGTAGAAGTTTCACGTCCTCTTTAGGGCTGATGTTCACTTCTACAACATCGTCAGGGTCGCTGTTTGGTTCTCCCGCAGAGTCTTTAGTAAACACGCTCAGTTTAACTTTAGAGAATGCTTCTAGCTTCAGTGATTCCACTTGTACGACGCTCATTGTTGGGTATGTAAACTTGGTTTTAATCAAATCACCGAGACGCACTCGTCGCAGTTCAGCAGCCACCCTGCTAGGAAAAAACGTCATCCTTGAGTAAACCTCGGTAGAACATTTCTGTAAGGCGATAAGTTCGTCACATTTATTCACTACTGAGTCTTTTGTGGTCATTATTAGATGTGCTGAACCATATTCGAGCAGCTTGTAGACGTACTCACTGGCACTGCGAGTTTGGTGAAGTAAAGACTCTTGCTCCTCTTTCTTTCTGATTATCATTTTCACCTCTGCATCTGTCTGTTCCACCAAGTCTCTCTTGTTTTGTTCAATAAAAGCAATCAGTTCCTCGGCTATTTTGAACACAGTCCTTTTGGTTTCTTCGGCGGAAACCTTCATCTTACAGACAGTTTCTTCTAAAACTTCGAGCCTTCTCTGTTCTTCTGTTTCTTTTATCTTCATTTTTTGAATTTGATCACGTAAAAATATGTTTTGCACTGCGGCTCTTTCTTCTATATCTAATAGGTCATGCCCCCGTTGATGTTCCTCGATAATACATTTTGGACATGCACAGCTCTCGCATGTGTCACAGTAAAATTTCAAGAGTTCTTTCGTGTGCAGTGGCTTCTCACAAAAAGACGGTTGAAAGAAGAGGAGATTATAATCTTCGGCTTGCACTAGGTCCTCTAGGTTTACAACTTTATGTTCTGCCATGAATAAATTGTGAGCATCCAAGCATTGATCACAGAGATAACGAGCACAGTTCAAGCAGTGTGATGTCGATGGCTTTTGCTTGCAAACTGAACAGTTTACTCTAGGACTGGCTTCAGTGGGTGTTGCGACGGACAGGACTTCAAGAATACGCGAGTGAAAGCTGCTCGACTCTAGGGAATCGAAGTCGCTACACTGCGGTAGATCTATGTTCATCTGGCACAAAGGACAACTGAATGTTTTCCCTTCTTCCCTCAGCTCAGCGTGTGCAGCCAGACAACTCTTACAGAATGTATGGAAGCATTTGAGAATCTTGGGCTCCTTCAGCGTCTCTTTACATAATGGACACTCAGCTTCTAATTTGATTTTACAGAGTACTGAATCCATTTTACCTGCCAGTAACAGGAAGTTCAATTCAAAATACGAAGACTACAATTACTTCGTATTTCCCGGAAACACTTCCAAGAAATGTTTTCATAAGTCCAAATCAGCGTGAGGTCTGGGTGCTATGAAGTGACGTCACAGTTTAGAAATCGAATTTATTTTATTACTCGGGCTACCTGTGGCAGCACGAGTCTAAATCTGCAGGCCGTTCCAATTTTTTTGTTCGGTGCCAACCTCGTGACCAGGGTCTTCTCGGTCAGATCCAAGATGGCGGCTACTCCGAGAGAAGACCCTGGTAAACCCTGAACTGTCACGTATTCTGATTGGCTCTTCGATTATGACACAAGGATTGTTCTAACGATGCTTTTTATTGGCCAAACGGACTGAGTCCAGAGAGATGAATTTGTATATAGATTCGATTGCTCAAATTTGATCAATAAAACGATTTTAAATAACCTTAAAACACGTTGCGTAGGTATAGCAATAGATGAAGTGCATTACTGGGTAGTTTTCAGGTAAGGTTCATCAGTGGGAAAGCCAGGACAAGCCGTTAAACCTGAACATGTGCTATCGATCGCTTCGCTTCAACGCTAACGGAAACTGAAAGGCTTGTTAGGATTCTCTTCTAGCTTAGATACATCCTGGTAGCTTTGTGATACTCTTCCACTGTTTCTTTATCCAAGTAAACTCCATTTCGAACTGTTTAGTAGACCTGTTTTCACTTCGTCGTTCGCCGCGTGGAAATACCGTTAATTCTTTAAGCCCCGAGGGCTTTTAACTGATTTTTGGCTCATTCTAGACTGCAACAAACCCTCCCCCCTAAGAAAACTGTAGTCACTGTTACCATGGAATTTTCATCTGGCCAACAATACTGGGGGCTCAAAGTTTTTTGTCGGCCATTTTGGATACGTTGACGTCGCATTGCTATGGAGCTGGAGGGAAGTTTGTTTGGGGGAAAACAGAATTTAAGGTTTTTTAAAGCCTTTTTTTTTCATTTTTAGAGTGCTGGAGGACATCATTAAGTCTGATGAGAACTTGAATCAGTACTTTCTCGAAGAACTGAGTCTGTGCCTGCTATTGTGATAGAGAAAGAGCCTCATTTTCCACTCGTGAATGGGCCAGGACGTCTTCTGTCACTTTAGCGTGAGCTTTATAAATGGAGGTCTGGAGCCACCTATCATAGCTTTTTTGGAATATTGGACAACATTTACTTGCCATTGATTCCAATATGAAGCTATTAGGTCGAAATGGCTTTAGACTTATTATATATTTTGAAGAATGAAGATGGGGGAAGAGCCATGCCGCTGTTTGGTAGGATTTCCCGGCATGCTTTGCGGTAATTATGGATGAATTTAGCTTGCTGTGAAGTGCTTGTGGACAGAATGGCTTGGTGCTGGGCAAGTTTAGGTGTTGGGAGACAGAAAGTGAGGTTAGTGCAAATATGAAACTCTAAATTTTATGTGAAATATGGATTTTTGTGAGAAAATTTAGAATCTGAGGGGAAATATTTTTTTCTGTAACTGTCATTTTAGTCCCTTTTTCTGAAGTGAAATAATGTCAACTATAGTTAACTTATGCAAAGAAAGGGGGATTTAGATGAAATTATTCATTTTTAATATGCCTAATGCAGTTCAATAGGATCATTGGTCTATACATTAAGGTGTGTGGGAATCTCAGGGTATTGCTCTTTGAACTTAGTCAGATTTATACCCTGGCACTCTTGGGGCTTAAAGGGTTAATCGCATCTCGCTCACTCCGGATTGGGATACCTATGGTTTGTAGGCACGTGTTAACATTTCCATATTTAGCTTGGCCGCCATATTGGATGCCCACATCACGGGATTAAAATCTCCAGGATTTCTGGAGATTTTTGGTCACGTGATTCAGCGTTTACCAGGGTCTTCTCTCGGAGTATCCGCCATCTTGGATCTGACCGAGAAGACCCTGGGGACGAGGTTGGTTCGGTGCAAAAAAAATTCTGCGCATGCGTTATATTATGCATTAATTGTTGACGCTGCGCTAATAGATATATTTCCAGTCCAGTCGCCATCTTCTGCGTACGCTATTAGCTTGTTTGAGGTACGTTTTGTAGGTTTTGTCACATTTCATTTTACGCTCGGTCATAATACATACCAGCTTTTCATTAGAGATAATCAACAGGCATTTTAGTTAATAATCTCTTTAATCCAACAACTACCAAGATGGACTCATAATGGCAAGAACAGCAGATAAAGTTACATAGAGGCACACAAATTGACATAGTTAGCTCCATCACAGGATGGACAGGATACAACTTATAATATGGTACAAATATAAGCATACATTTGAGACAATCATCTATTAGTACTCGGAACCTGCAGTATAACAGAACAGCAGACTAAATTGTAAACGTGTGTTACATAATAAGTAGTGTTTAAATTAAAAGGTCAACATACGAGAAAAACAAAAATATTAAATTACATATATGCTAGGGGAGCAGAGAATGAAAGTCACCGCGCTACTAGCCTGATTATCAGACGGTACGAGGTCGTCCGCTGACTTCCTCCCCCTCCCCGTCTGATGGACTTCATAGACTTTCATGTTCCTGACGTCATCAACCTTTGTTTTTACAATAAGCCAATACGAACACGCGTAAGAATTGAAGCGTAAAGTGTAGAACAGTCGTGCAGTAGCGGCTTTTACTAGTTGGATCTATCAGCTTTCATGCACTGGAAAAAACATTCTACAGCTTCCAATTTCTGTCGATTTCTCAGAATGGTATCCTGTTTGAGCTGCTGTGGTTCTTTGGAGAGCAGGAACTTTTTAAACGGAAGTTTGCGTGCAGTATTTGCAGGACAGGACAGAAAATATACATACAAGAAATATCAGACTCGATTCACTGCCGTAAAGTTTGTTACTGTAAACTTAGAACTTTTACGCTTTTACTTTTATTTTTAAAACGTTTTGAAGCTTGATATGTATGCCGATTAGTCACACAAGACCCTAAAGTTGTCCTAGTGTAGGTTTTTTGGTATCAGAGATTGTTTTAACCGGACTTTTTGTGCACAGTTTAGATGCCCGCCGTACATGAACTTACGGAAGTGTGTTCATAATTCTGAAAACAAAAATATTCTCCCAAGTGCCATGAAACTTTTTCCATAACATACTCAGTATGTGTGTTCACTCCTGCAGAAAAATCATAATATTCCATGAAAGATTTGGTCTTCTAAAAGCCAAAAACCTAGGAGAATGTTTGAGATCTATTAAATGCATGAGATCTATAAGCGGAGGAAGATTAGTAATTTACCAAAGTCCGTACGTAGATTCACAAACACATCGTTTCGATAAATGAACGATTCCAATGCTTTCTTCTGCTCTGGATATAGCTTCGAAATCCTGAAAACTTTACAACTTCGGTCGACACAATGATCAAGTTCTTCTTCAACGCCATTCAGAAAAATATGCGAGCACATTCCTTAAATTCCAGACTTTGCCAAAAGTGTAAAGTTCGCTCTGATTGGTTGACATTATGACGTCAGGAACAACAACAACAACAACAAGTTTATTTCGTACTTAGGTTACATATTTACAGAGGAGAGATCGACTATATAGAAAGATGGAAAGTAACGAAGTTAAGTACAGGTCATCTGAAAATAACCATGAGGCTAATCTAAGTCAGATGACACTATTTGCAGACTGATAATTTAAATATATTAATAAGGTCAGTTACAGGATGGACGGTAAGGAGAAATGAAATAGTAAAATATGATAGTAAAGTAATATAATAACATACTTAAACATTGAAACTAAACCTAACAAAACAGTGCTGCAGATTATATACAAAATGAATAGAAAATACATGTTGAATAAATAGAAAGGAGGACAGATGGTATTCAGGTGATTTTATTATAGGAATCTATAATATCATTTTGAAGCTTCCTTTTAAAGCCAGATTTATTGAGGTGTTTTGTGAGCTCGTCAATGCTATTCCATACTTTAGGACCAATATATCTTATATTAAATTTGCCATAGTTTGTTCTGATTGTTGGAAGTCCAAACGATGATTTGGATGCAAGTCTTGTATGATGTGAATGTATACTAGAAACTGGAGTGAAGAAGCTATCGAATAAGGAGGGCAACCTATTTGAGATGAATTGGTGCATAAATAAAGCATTGTGGAGGATTATAATATCACAGAATTTGAGAATTCTAAGTTTAAAAAATATAGGACTGGTATGAGCATCAAATTTAGAAAAAGTAATTATGCGAATAGCTTTCTTCTGTAAAACAACCAGTGGATTGATATTAGTTGGATATGTATTACCCCATATTAATAAACCATATGTCAAGAAAGGGTAAATCAAAGAATAGTACAGTTGAGTTAAGATGTGTATATTAGTAAAATGTCTTAATTTTGATAGAATACCAATGCCTCTAGCAATTTTTTTCGAATTATGAGATATGTGATCTTTCCAATTAAGATGTCTATCTAATAGAATTCCTAAGTATCGAATGAAATGCTCTTGTTTAATGAAACTAGAGTTTATGCATACTGAAATAGAATAGGACATTCGCTTTGTGGAGGATGAAAAATTATATAGTTAGTTTTATCAATGTTTAGAGAAAGTTTATTAGCATTCAACCAGTTACTCACGTTTTTTAATTGTTCATTTAGAATGCATTCAAGAGTTTGAGGATTCTTATGTGCCAGAAATATATTTGAGTCATCAGCAAAGAGATGAAAATCCAGAATATTAGATGAATTTCCAAAATCGTTGATGTACAATAGGAAAAGTATAGGGCCCAACACCGATCCCTGTGGAACACCACAGGAAATATTGTGCAGCTCTGAAGTGGCATTGCCAATTGTAACAAATTGTTTTCTGTTATCAAGATATGAGTGGAACCATTCCTTTGCAACACCACGTATTCCATAATGATCTAATTTTCTAAGTAAGATTTGGTGATTAACAGTGTCAAAAGCTTTAGATAGATCAAGAAAAATGCCACAAGAGTATTGGCCAGCTTCAATAGCTTGTTGTATCTTATCAGTAATTAATAAGACTGCTTGGGTAGTTGAATAATTGGAACGAAAGCCAAATTGATAATCATACAAAATATGGTTCTTTTCAAGGTAGTTAATCAATCTCTTATACATTAGTTTCTCTAAAATCCTATTAAATATTGAAAGAAGTGATATTGGTCGATAATTGGATACAGCTGTATACGAACCCTTCTTGTGAACACGAAAGTCTATGAAGTCCATCAGACGGGGAGAGGGAGGAAGTGAGCGGACGATCTCGTATCGTCTGATAATCAGGCTACCGCGCTACCGGCCACTCTTAAAGTCTGCTAAATTCAGCTAATAATTCTTCCCTTTGGTTAATATTACTAAGAGGATTTCAAATGGAAGTGTATTTCATCTTCAATCACATGTGGCCCGAGTGAAAGCCCAGATGGGCTCTTGTTTACCTTTTAAGTGAGTGTGACAGTTGTCAGGTATGTAGGGAAGTTAAATTTTGATTCCGGCAGCAAATTAGTATATGCATGTTTTATATCTGATTTAGTCTGCCATTCAAGTCTGTGCCGGTTCCCCGGGCCGGTTCACAGCCAGGATGAATATTGAAGCTGTACTGTGCGCAGGGTATTATGCTTTAAAGAACCGTCGTTATTAGTACTTCTATAGCTTGGACATTTCATCAACAGATGTGGATAAATCTTGGAAGCAAATATGAGAAACGGAGATTTTTCGAAAGACTAGTCGGTGATAAATTGGCGACGGGTTTCGCAGTAATCGACTCTATATGGATTGCACAACGGCTAAACCAGTATTGCTTCTCCGCATCAGCTGCACTATTAGAAGGAAACAATTTGGGTTTATGCCCTGCATTAAACGTTATGCATCAGTCAATTCCAGCAATGCCCATCCCCCTCCCGGGATATGGTGGGGCATTTGCATACTTTGAGATCCCGGGAGTGGGGCATTTGTAACCTTATATCGGCCCGGGGGTCGGGCATTATTCTACCACGGGGCATATGGTGGTGCATTTGACACTGCCGAAAATAATTCTAGGAAAGAGACTGCAGGTCTCGTGGTAACGACGTCATACTGTATCAAGTAAAAGAAACCAATAAATCTGAGTTGTTGTAATTATTCCAGCTGCCTGTGGATTCTATCTATTTCTCTAAACCTAGAAACCTGCAGTTTATACCGTCTTATCCACGTTATTTGTATACGCTAGGACACGAAAAAGCCGGGAAACCTATGGATGTTTATTTTTTACAATATAGCTAGAAAATAGCAGTTCTCGTACGTTCACCGCCCATCTAACACTGATCTGCAATCCTGTATTCTTAACTCTACGCTACGCTAAAATGTTAATTCAGGAGGCACTCGGGGCCCAAGCTCTGCTGGTCCGAGTTGGAAACGATATCAAGTAGTTTGTTTACAAATATACACTGTTTGCTGCTGTCCACCGGACGAACAGAAGTCACACTATTATTATAAAAGTCTGTCATGTGGTTTTAATAAGCGCTTATTGTATAACGTTAACTGCGGTGCGAATGATTATTTATAGGAATGAAATATAAACTATGTAAATTAATACCATTTTGTTCCAGGCAGCTCAATAGCATAATCACTGATACAGCAGTGAGTATAAATACAAATACAAAACAAGATGGCGGATCTACAAAACCGTAACGGAAACTATCAATGAATAGATAGAGAAGTAGCACTTCTCTGCGCCTTGTGCATTTGCATGGAATTAAACTTGGGCAGTATATCGTTATGGATGTGCCCGGGGGTGGGGCATTTTCCTTACTTCTTTGGCTCCACTGTGGGGCATTTGAACACCTTGCTTGTCCCCACCGTGGGGAATTTGGAAAAAAAATACGAAAATGACTAATGCCCGGGGGTTGTCCCGGGGAGGGGATGGGCATTGCTGGAATTGACTGATGCATTAGTGACTCTGCTAAGCTGGTAGCGGTGCTAGAATTGAAAGTGGTGTAAATCGAAATGGTAAGAAATTCCCGCCAAACCAAGTCTTAATTAGGATTGCTCACACAGAATCAGCTAACCGCAAGGTACGAGGAAACACGAGGAAACATTGACCCTGCGAGACGAAATAAACAAGCTGAAGCCACAGATTCCGACTCAAGAACACTTCGGTACGGTAAGCGATTAATTAACATGCAGCCATAGCTAAACAAGATAAAGAAACGTGACAATGGGACCACAGGCAGCCCGGGATCCTGGTAACAGTGTATGGAAATTAACAGTGTTTGTATGGGAAATTTTCCGTCAAATTTTCCTCCCCCTTTTAACGGAAAATTTGACCAAATTCCCTGAAACTCGGTCCAGACATAAAGGACAACCACATCAAGACACACGATAAGGTTGATCAATTTTTATTAAAAAATTCCCATACAAACACTGTTAATTTCCATACACTATACTATCAGTGATCCTGGGCTGCCTGTGGTGGGACTGAACCGGTACACCATTAAAAAACTAACTATTATTGAGTTCTTAGGCTTACATCGACAACGGAAAGGAGAGAATCCAGTAAGACTTATTTCGAACTATAGTTCTATATCCCCATTTGCCGTTCATCCAGCGGGAAGTCCTGGCAGCTTAATCTGCCTGAGCGCTTCAGGGATACAGAACTTATTTTTCTAGCGCTCTGGCAAGTTTACCAAATAAATAAGAATGATTTCAAGTTAGTCAGTACTGAGAAAAGGCCGCCGAAGGGATTAGAGATAACTCAAGCTGCGTCTAGATGGTTACTAAGAGCGTCTCGCTGGTTATGCTACCTTATTACACCTAATTTTCGCGACACTTTAATTTCGCGTTTCTCGCGAGGAAACCCTCCCACCAATTCCAATGCATCTATACTCTTGAATGCTGACAGTGTGAACCTTAATTCATTCATACAGCTCAAAGATCGGAATAAGAATACACGCGACTTATTGTTTAAGTTTATTGTCAACCTTAAATGTTAGGTACCAGTATATACCGTTGTTCCTATTAGGATCCTATTCAAACTCTAACAACAATAATTTGTTGGTACCTTATTGCCAACGAGTCAAAGACGCTCGCCTGACGAGGGGGCAGAACATAGAGCCGATGCACGAGAATGTTGGCGATATGCAGCGACTGCAAAAGTGTAATGTAATGTAAGAGTGACGTATATGCTGTAAGATATTTTTGCCAGGGCCAATCAGAACGCGAGTTGAGTTTGATGTCACGTGATCTGGCACGAGCCGCGACGCCCAGAAGCCAGCGATGGAAGGAAATCGAAGGAATAATCCTACTGTATTTGTTGAAATCGGTTCGGTATTCTATATATATATATATTTATTTTTGAGCTGTATGTAATTTTGTATAGAGTGCTGATTTTAAGGACACAAGCGAACTAGCATGTACGAAAGGCCATACTGAAATTAGTAAGTTGAAGATTGGTTTGATAAACCAAAATGTGGCAATTAGCTTTCAAAAATCGCAAAAATAAGAGAGAGTGTATGGCTTTTGGGAACAGCGTCCGCCAAAACCATACAATCTCTTATTTTTGCAATTTTTGAAAGCTTGCTGTTCAGTTCGTATTTATCCAAACATTCTCAAACTCGGTAAACGTACTAATTATAGAGTGGTGTTTCTTGTGATGAGTTCATTTCTTAATTTTTGACACTCGGTCCCAGTCCTTCCTCAACTCCGAAATGACTAATTTTCTCTTTTCTTTTCTTTATTTCATTTTTCTTCTGGCTTAGAAAAAGGAGGGAGAGGGTTTTTCTAAGGGAAAAGGAAAAGAAACTGGAACCAGAACCCCAGGAACCTGGCTAGTCCCCTGAAACGATTCACCGAATGAATAGTATTTGTACATGCCGTACAGCTGACGTTAAAAGCATATTCGTTTGGACTCCTTTCATCAGTAAGAAAATAATTGTTAGTGAATTTTGCCAAACCTTGGCACTGTTATACGAAGTCCCATCTACGTGAAATATGTGTTTTGATGTCTCATCAGCAGCTCACTGTAATTAGCGTAATCTTTATTACATTCATATCAACAATAGTTAATTTTCTGTAGGTTTCAGCTCTAGCTTGTGCAGTAAATTTGATGATGTCTTGATCGATCGATCAATCAATAATTTAGTTACCATATATATACATTATACATATACATCCCCATTTTTATTTTTATGTTTTCATTCCCCATTTTTATTTTTGTAAATGGTAACCACCCTTGAAGTATTTTTCATAAACTTGAATCTTTGTCATCCTTTGTCAAAGTAGTCTTAGAAAAAAAACATTTCCCGCTTTCTTGGGCTCCCTTGGGTACAAGCTCAGCTCTGAAATACATATCTGCGATCGCAGTGGGCAGGCAGGCAACGAATCCGATCACCTTTGAGAATGAGCCAATCGCATAGCGTGGTTGTGGGTCACGCGATGTCACGGCATCTATGACGGTGTCAATGACTTTGTAGGTGTGGGGTGAGGCAACAGCGTTGTAAAAGTTGTCCAGCCCCTTGTAAACTGAAACAATATCGAGAAAAATCTTCTTTAGGAACCTTAGGGGGACTGTGTCATGGTGAGAGACCATTACATTAGATGTCCGGGCAGGACACGGTCATTATCAGCGATTCTCATATGAACTGACGAACCTCACGCACATGTGGGATGGTAAAAATCAAAGCAAATATTCAAAAATGACTAATAAACTGTGTAAATATACAGTCTTAAAGTAAAATAATGAAAATACTTTCAATCAAGCATTGAAGGAGGGAGGTTTAACTGTTTTAATCCACCAATCGAACACCGATTCCATACATGCGCAGTACCATGACATAGCCCCTTTAAGCAACCATGTTACGCGTTGTGACGCCGTTACACGCAAATTTCTCGAAGAAGCCAGTGCCATTGTTATCACTACTCCATAGACTGGAAGGTCCAGTAATTTTCGTGCGCATGCTCAAAGCTGTCCAATCAGAAATCAATCAGAAAATTGTCTAGATGTATGTGTATAGGCGTATTCGAATATGACCGAATGGTAGCCTCCTAATTCGTATGATTTGGAAGAGAAATCTGTATGGGAAACTACTGCTATCACATGAAAGATCACATTAAAACTATGAATTGTGGTCAGTTTTAGAGCAATGTGAAGAATTCACTCTTTTTACCTGGTGGCCATCTTGGATTCAAAGCGAAGTAATCCTTTGTTTTTGCTAGGTTAGCCTCGCACTGAGGGAATAATAGAACGAGTTTAGAGTAGCAAAAACAAAAATTGCCTCGATTTGAATCCAGGATGGCCACCAGGTAAAACAAATGAGTTACTGTTGAGTTATAGGCATTTCAAAACGAAAGCGAGGCTTCCGTTGCTTTTCTCATATACAGATCTAATTTTTAATGGCTGTAACTTCAATGCCTCGCCGTTATGATTTCATCGAGATCAGGGAAAGGGTTATGTGATGTTACGCCAATGACTAAGTGTTTGAACATTTACTACAAACCTCCATCTCTAAACTATTCTCCGTATTCCTGCTTCATTTCGTCACTTATCCCATCCCATAATTTCATCAATTTCTTCTTTGATATCCCGCTCCACAATGGCGTCTTGAAAGCCTGGTGTTCAAGAATACTGACTTTGATTCCCCAGGGAGCCATTTCTCGTCGAAGGACATCTGAGAACGCCTCTACGCCGTACTTTGTGACACTGTATGGAGCGCAAAAGTCGGCTGAAACGAGACCTGCGAGAGAAATCGATCAGTAGATACTGAAATGAGTGGTTGATGGAAATTATTGAAAATATTGAATGAATAAACAAAAACAAAGGAACGTGTTGATACAATGTTTTATATAATAATCGCAAACTAAAAAGTATGAAAATATGCAATCAAAACGAGTTGAGAAATTGGTTGCGCGCGCTCATGACGACACCCGGGTGCGTGGTGTTCTAATAACACACGGCTCTTGACCAATCAGAGCGTGCGTTTCGGACTGATTGTAATTATTTACGGTCGTTTATTTTTGGATTGGGTTACCTGTGGCGTGCGGTCAAAATGGGGCGAGGACAAAAATGAAGGGCGAACCGAAGAGAAAGTAAGAAGAACCTGTCCAAATGCCATTGTTTTCGGAGTAATTCGCGTTCGCCTACGAACGCAAAATTCCTATTGGCTAGAAGATGATAGTGTCAAAGTTTAACATGATGTAGAATGTCTCATCGGTTTGGTTTGGCGTTGTTCGGGTTTGAAAATAATTCGCATCAGTCGAAGAACATTTGAGAGTAACGCTTCAAGACTGCCCTCGAAGATTCGAAACTTAAAGGAACGTGTGATAGTGGTTGAGGAGTCACTGCACATTCATGGACTGGCGAATGGTCACTAACATGAAGACTTAGACAAGCTATGGTCTTTTAATAGTACTTTTCAAAACAATGACATTCGGGCAGGCTCTTCTTTCTTTCCCTTCCCTTCCCCCTCCCTTCATTTTTGTCCTCGCCCCTTTTTGACCGCGCGCCACAGGTAAACCAATTCGGAAAAAGGCTACCGAAACAAATTACAGAAGACTATAAATAATTAACCAATACATGTCATTTTGCCGTACATCTGTCTTTATAGATTCACAGATAACGTCACAACGTGACGAGAACAAAGAAGTACGGCACGAGACGCAGTCGAGAACCTGATACCCACGATAAAATGATATATATTTGTTTTATACAACTGAATTAGCGATAAAAGGATTTCAAGCAAAATGTGACGTCATATGTGCTCCAATAACACATGGCTGTCGACCAATCAGAGCGCGCGTTTCACCAGTCTACATTAGTGACTGTATTATTGAATACATACCAGAAGTACTTGAGTAGTTCACAACTCGTCCCTTGGCTGTTTTCACTAAGGGTAGGAATGTCTTGGTCACGTCAATCAAACCCCACAGGTTTATACCAGCCATTCGCTTGTAGTCGTCCAACTTGAACCATTCTAATGGAGCAAGACTCATGTACCCAGCGTTGTTAACCAGGGCCCATAAGCCTGAAAGTAATTTCAAACATGTAATTCACACGCTCAACTACTCAGGTCATTAACGAATGGGAAATCTTAATATCTTCTAGTAGCAATACCGTAAGCGAAATCACGTTTATAAGCCCTGCGCTTATAATTGGAATGATAACGTTATGAAATGCCAGAAAACTATCTACACGAAATGTCACTATCTACACAAAATATCACTATCTACACAAAATTTGATAGTGTTCATGATAAGTCTTCCCTTCACTAGTCAGGTTCAAGCATGAATGAGTGACAGAGTGGGACAGGAGAGGGGCTAATAACCGGAAAGGATTTTGTAGTGATTGGATACTGTAAACGAAGCACATGTATGTCACCTCCGGAAATGTATAACTTGAGTAAAGACATTTGAATATAATACAATGGTAACGAGGATCAACATTACGTGCGGGTTATAAATACACCTGGACTATAATGGAGAATTTAGTGAAGTTCATGGCCAGAAAATTCGAATGGACATGCGCAGTTGAAGCGTGATACTTAGAAAATTTTGCCCTCTGGGACGTTCTCAACATTACAGTAAATGTATGGTGCTAAAATGTTCATGTTCTGGTATTTCTAAGCACAATAAAATCCCAACTTACATTGGTTCCATATAGAACAACACACTAATAAGCTTTGCTTTGAAGACAAAAAGGGTAACTTAGCGTTGAATATCGGGTCGTTTTTGGGAGATATCGCGCTGCACTGAGAATCAAGATTCAAGTCGCCATTTTAAGGAGTAGTATGACGAAAGAGCTCAACAGCTTGAATTATAACTTCGTTTGCAATACTTATCGAGCGTTCCTATCCTCACCTGCGATTCCTTTTGAAAGATCGAATATTGCTTCATGATTTTACCCTAATTCCAACACGTTGTGTACTTCAATCGGCTCGGTTTTGCAAATCCAGTTTGTGTAATAATGAAGGTTCAAAGGACTTGCCAGTAGAGTCTCTAAACTAGCCACAGATTGGGTAAAACTATAGCATTTCCTCCCCCTTCGCTGCTTCAACGAGTCGGCCATCTTGTAAAATTATCTAGCAGGCGTTCCTTGTTGTTTAATTTTGAATTGGGACTAGTACCGAGGGAGAAGTGATGGTTTATGGGAGTCCGCGGCAACTTTGAATTTTTCTCCCGTCTCACTTAAGCTCGAGTCGCCATTTTTTATTAATTCAGAAAATTGTATCACGTGCCCGTATGAACCAATCAGCTACGTAATAAAATCATGAGAATGAATGGCACAGCAATAATTAGAATATTAAACCCTGCCCGTTTTCATTCGACTTTTCTGGACATGTTTCAAGTGTTTTCTAGTGTAGTTTACCATACATTCTCTAGTAAGCGATTCCTGGCTTTAGGAACACTAATCAAAATTCAAAGGAGGAGGAGAAATCGACTAACATAGTTTAGGATAGAACCACTTAAGAAACAAACGGCTGCGCAAAAGAACCACGAAGTGATCCAACAAATACCATAGCAATATGGACACAATGGCTCGAAAGGTTCAAACATACCTCATAGCTTGGGACATTAAAGAAACTACTCGAAAACGGGCTCTACTTCTCTACCAAGCTGGCCCTGACGTATACGAGATATTCAAAACTTTGTCAAACATCGGAGAAGACAAGGAATTCAAAGCAGCGGTCGATGCTTTGACGCAGTAATTTGAACCAGAAAAGAACAAAATCTACCAAATATATATATATATATATATTCCAACGAGCAACAAAAGACACTCGATGAATTTACACGCATCTCAGGGGACTGTAGTCTCCTTCGAAGCCGTTATTTGTGTCGTCACGCAACGTTCACGGCTCAGTGGGGAGAAGCGTTGCGCGACGACACAAATAACGCCGGGTTGAAAAGGAGACTAAGAGGACTGCCGAAATACTGCGAATTCAGCGACGCCGATTAGAAATCAAAATGCAGGTCGTGCGTAATGGTAGTTCAACAAGATTACGGATAAGCCCTCAGAGATGAAAGCTATGCCGATCGATTGCCGCAATGTCACAGATTAGTTCAGCGCAAGCTATCGGAATGCAAGAATCATTTAAAGACCACACCATACATGAAGTCACAACGAGTGAGCGAAAATATTGCGGCTTTGAGTATTCAATTCAATTCAATTTATTTTTACACTTTTCCAGGAAATATTATAACAATGTAACTTAGACTAACTAGAGACTATAGGTAGAGAAAAGGAAGAAAAAGTAATTACGTATGAGTGTACAGAGGCCAAAGTAGCAAAGATTTCGAGTTGGTTTCAGAGCAAGCAGCACGAGGGTCGACCTGTCCTGCGAAAAATACCATTTACGCCAAATGTGGTATATACCATTTTCTCAGGTATGCGCACGCAATATTGGCCCGCCAAATCGCTTTTTGAATAGCCGCCAATATTTGAACAATAGCCGATAATTTGAATAACAAAGGCTGACGCATAAGAACGAGTCTAACAAAACTCACGGCCCGCCAAGAAATACTTCATGTAGGCAGCTTGGATTTAGTATTGGGTTGAAATAATAGAGAGGGTTATAGGAAACCACTACGCCCACGTGAAGTATTTACGGGCCCGTCAAGGCTGTTGCGTGCGCATACTTGAGAAAATGGTCTATTGAAGGGCACTACGCCAGGGTGTGCCGCAAAGTTAAGAAGCCCGTCGAGAAACAAGAACAAGCTCATAAATGATACACGCGTCCATCGGACAGGACATACCAAGCATCGTCTCAAAAGAACAAACAAAGAGCACGAGCTGTCAAGAAAGCCGGAGAAACCGACACAAGCTCAGATGACACGAGTTTGATGGGGATGATAATTCCCATATCTCCGAGTTTGGAATCGAGTTAGAGTTAGAGTTGGAATTCGAGATCGAGTCAGATTCCAAGTTACAATTCGAGTTAGATTCCGAGTTAGAATTAACCTAATGGACACTATTTTTGGACAAATTTTTGGACGATTTTACGAGTATTTTTAACCTCAAATAATTCTCGTAGAGGGGTGGGTCCGTTGTTCTGTCAAACATCTTTTCACTGCGATTACGGGAGGCTTTTATTTCAGTCCTTTACTTGAATCAGTTTCATCGCACGGCCATTTAATGACACACAGACGTACGAGGCATTAACTCTTTAATTCGCCGATTATTCTCTTGCTGGGATTTGAAAACTTGCCTGAATCCTTCTACCTATTCCATAAACTCAATACAGGGCTATACACTACAGCGACGAGTAAACTATATAGCACGACACGAGAAACGACGGTCCTAGAATTTCGCGTCTTCATTGTACTGAGGACCGGTCGAACTAGTCAGTATAAACTAGTACATTATAGATCTACCGCTGTCTACTAATTCAATTCAATTTTCAATTCAATTTATTTACAAAATACTATAAGGGAGAACGTACAGAAGAAAGGCCAAAGCCAGAGGCTTAAATGGCTTATGGTCAGTAGAGATAGTACAATAATACAAGTTTTTTTTTTTTACAAGATGGAAAGAAAATCAAAGTGGTGAATTAACTAACGAACATACACACACAAAATAGCTATAGTTTACAAATTTAAAATAAATAAATAAATAAACTGCTTATTGATATATACCTTATTGCCTGTATTTATAATTGACATTGTTGCCTGTATTTATTTATTTATTTGTTTTTTTTGCAAAGAAAAACTAAATAATTATTAAATGATAACAGTGTGTATTAAAAAGTATAGACAAAATTAAGCTTTTATAAAACGATTTTTTTAAAGTACTAGCGATCCTGTAGGAAAAATGTTTTAAGTTTCTTTCTGAAATTGCCAACATTTAAAAAGTTGCGAAAAGAGAGGGGAGACTATTCCAAATAGTAGGGGCCTGTGAACGAATAGAAAATTGGTGTTTAAGAAATTGTTTATGGAGATTAAACCTTGAACGAGTAAAGTAATCATGACATTCATAGTTAAAAAGAAAAAGAGAAGAAAGAGGAGCGGGTAGTAAATTATTGATATGAGAAAAAACAAAAGATGATATTTGGAATTTGTAAATAGAAGAAATAGGTAGAATGTTGAGACTGAGAAAGAGAGGTTTGGTGTGACTACGCAGGGGAGAGTGTGTAATAATACGCAGAACCTTTTTTTGAAGTAAGACGAGGGGTTCAATGTGAGAAGAATAGGTAGATGCCCAAATAAGGTTGCAGTAGTTGAGATATGGTAAGAAAAGAGCATTATATAAAGTCTTTAAAGTTTCGGAGACCAGATATTGCCTGGATTTACAAATAACACCAATTACTTTAGAAATTTTATCACAGATTGTGTCAATATGAGGTTTCCATGAAAGATTTTCATGAATAATAATTCCTAAAAAATTGGCATTTTGTACTCTATCAACCGAAGTGCCATTAATAATGATGTGTATACCACTGAGGTTAACTTTTTTTCGCCTAGGATGAAAAAATGAATTTAGTTTTGTCAGGATGAAGAGTAAGCTTATTAGCATTAAACCAAGAAGAAACATGAACAAGTTCATGATTAACAATGTCAATGAGTGAAGGAGGATCTTGGTGACTAAAGAAAATATTAGTATCATCGGCAAATAGGACAAATGATAGGAGCTTTGAAGAATTAAAAAGGTCATTGATATATAAAAGAAAAAGAAGTGGTCCAAGCACTGAGCCTTGTGGAACTCCACATTTGATGGTATTATATGAAGAAATATGGCTGTCGATTTGTACGAATTGTTGTCTATTATAGAGATAACCAATAATCCAGGCTAAAGGAGTACCACGAATGCCTTAAATTTAAGTTTTTCGATAAGAATTATATGATCAACAGTGTCAAATGCTTTCTTTAAATCAACAAAGATACCAACCGTAAATTCATTTTTTTCAAAGCCTTGAAATATGTGGTCAACAAGTTCGAGAACAGCCATGTAAGTGGAATAAGTTTGTCTAAAACCATATTGATGATGATTAAGAATACCGTACTTCACAAAGAATTCAGTGAAGCGAGAATAGACAAGTTTTTCAATGCCTTTAGAAAAACAGGCAAAATAGAGATGTGTCTATAATTGGAGAAATTGGTTTCATTGTCGCACTTGAAGACAGGAAGAATCTTAGCAATTTTAAGTTTATCAGGGAATTCACCAGCAGAGAATGATAAGTTACAAATATAAGATAGAAGAGGAGCTAGCAAATCAATAGAATGTTTCATTGGTGAAATACGGATACCGTCATAACCTTCACTCATAGTATTCTTAAGTGAGGAGACAATCGAAGACACTTCTTCAGGAGAAGTTGGAGTGAGAATGAAACTATTAGGATAGGAGCCAGTTAAGAATTCTTTGTAACAGGTTTGAGAACTAGGTATGTTTCTGGCCAAAGATGGACCAATATTAGTAAAGAAGTTGTTAAATTTAGTGGCTATTTGCATGGGATCAATATAGATGCCAAAAGAGTCTTTCATGTTATGAAAGAGATGTGGTGTTTATTTCTTAGAATTTTTTTTTTAATTATTGTCCATGTGTTTTTTAAGTTAGAGTTAACAGCTACGAGTTTTTCATGAAAATATTTTTTTCTGGGAATTTTTATCAAATAATTGTATTTATTTCGGTACTTGTGATATCTTGATGTATTGAGAAGAGTAGGATTAATAATATATTGTTTATATAAAGAATTTTTCCTCTTGCAAGAGTTAGAGAGGCCAGGAGAGAACCATGGCTTAGATAGTTTAGAGATATTGGAAGAAACAGTTTTGAGAGGAAAAGCTTGATTATAGATAGGTATTAAATGATTGGAAAAAGCATCATAACATTCATTTCGTGAATTAATGTCATAAAGAAACGACCAGTCAGCGTTGGTTAGTTTAGCACGAAATTTAAACATATTAGAATTACAACTCATGGTGCGTGTAACTACTATAGTTACAGCTTTGCCCCCCTTATTAGTATGCAAGAAATCTATGACCCCCCAAGTGCCACGCCCAGGATATTTTTAAAGTTGTAGGTTTCTGCATAATTAGTGGTAAGCCAAAAAACCCTTTGATTCGTATCCCTCGCCCTCTCTAAGTCTAAGATAAAATACACGAAGTCATATAAACAGTTATTTTCATTTATTTAATTTTTTAAATCAATTGTCAAGTCCTGCAAAGAATGGAGAAAACGATGATTAGATGGATAAAGTAGAGTCTGTTTAGTATAGAGGGGAATAAAATGGCTCTGTGGTTTCTCTATTTAACGTCCTTAAACGGTAAGCAAGGGGATAACGATCTAAGAAGGGTACTCATGGTTACGGTTAAGTCGGTAATATCTGCTGAATCACTCCTAACTATGTAAACCAAACATGCATCACGCTATTTCTTTATCCTGACTAAAGTGAAAGAGATACGTTTCTTACACTAAGATTAAGATCAAGACTTTCCGGTTATTTTGTGGTGTAACATGTCACTGAAAAAGAAGAAGAACGACGGATTAGGAATTTATAACAGGTGTGGTGTTAATGTATTTTGCGCTTACTGTGATCATTGCATTGATGTTATCTTACCTTCTTGTTAAACACCATATCGGAGGCCCGGTGGACCGCCGCCAGAACGTTGGCGTCCATGCTGTTCGCATGGACTATGATGCACCCATCCCCTGCCTTCCTGCAAGAATGATTTATACGATAAATAAGTTATTGGGAATATCGCTAAGGGTTACGGTTGTATGGTATTGCGTTTAAGCATTGTAGCGAAATGAAGTAGAAAACTTACCAGCAACCCCCCACAGGGTAAAGCCCTGTGGCGAAGGCCAAGCGGACACACCTTTCGCAGAATTTGTGCCCACAGGTGCTTAAAGTAAAGGCTGGTTCAGGTACCGCTTTGCATACGACGCAAGTGTTATAGGCTGTATAGATAGGATACAAGAAGAGAATATCTGTGAGGATACCGCACACGATCTTATAGTGTATCATTAAACAGTTTGGATCTTACCTTGGTTCGACATGATGACGAATGAAGAAGGGTTTCACGTCCCTTCGTTTTATACTGAATTCTTTGCATTGAATGCTCTTTTGTTCGGTTACTTTGAAGTAATTACAGTGAGTTATCACGATTACTCGAGATTCATTTCAACAATGGTTTCTGTGTTTCGAACTACCAAGTAATGGTAAATAACTCACACGAATGTTTGACTTACTTGATCTGTACGTAACTAGGTTAACGTTAAACGGTTTAGAGAAAATTAAGAGAAAGGCAACGTACATAGGGTTGATGTAAACGATAACTCATAGGATGATTAGAAAGTTGTACTTATTGCAAGATTAGCGTGAGTCATATTCTTTCCCTATATCAGTAGACATTTACGCTTGAAAACATGTTTTTACCACACACAGATACATTTGCATTTCAATAGAACCCTATTTAAGTTAACATATTGAGTATATGTGTACGACCGATAGTCGGTCACGAAATGATGTACTTTCTGTGTGTGATGGGTTTGGTCATAAGACAGCTAACTTTTTTTTTCTTTTTTTCCGAGGTTCATTTTGGCCTTGTACATTTATGTACATACTTTTCTTACAGGTGGTTGTTGGATCGGTCATTACACTTATTAAGTTTAGGAATGTGGCAATCGATGTTATTAAATTTAGGTATGAACATCCTTTGTATTCCACGGCTCACTGACATTTTCGCACGACAACACCTTAGTATTTTTTTCAAAAGAAAGAAAAGTAGGACACAATTGTTTGCTATATGTATCAGTTAAATTAAACGTTCGAAATTTCTAAAGATTGTTTGCAAAGGGTGTATTTCGTTTTTTTCATGGCCATGCGCAAAGGGCAGTACGTCTGTTTGTTAAAGGTGGATTCGTGAAGGCGTAGGGAATCATGTCATGTGGTTACCAAAATCGTATCAGTTCCCGCGCTTCTCGTGAAACCTATGACAACCTCGTTACTTCTCTTCGCACGAACTACGAAAAAAAGACTAAGAATAACCCTCCACTTAAAATGGTGTCTTTGGAGAAGTATCCCTGCTTTTGCACAGAGAGTGAAGGACTGATAATGTGGCTAAGTAAGAAAAACGACAAACAATTTATTAAGTGTAAGAAGGGGTGTTGTGGATTTTTCACATCGACAGACGACTTTTCCAACTACATGGAAGTGTTTCACGACAAGGTACTAAGCGAGTACATAATCAATCTGACCTCGGTCTCTCTCAAAGTGAGAAAAGTCAAGGTTGCACCTCGCGTAATCGTAGGACACGAAGCAGGTCTAATGAAGTCACCGGCTTATTATCCCATCCGCAGAACGGACTGTAAATCTTTCACAATTCCTGGTACCACACCATCCCTCGTAAAGGATAACATTTTCAATGGCCAAATACCTAAACGAGTGGTCATTGGAATGGTAAAGGCAGCAGCTGTCAACGGGAGCTATACAACCAACCCATTTTATTTTGATTTGTTCTCAATGTCATCCATTGGTGTCTATGTAGACGGTGAACAAGCTCCAGGAAAGCCGATCAAGCTCAACTTGAACCCCAACGGGGGAAAGTTTCTAGAAGCATACAACACCCTGTTTACAGGCACGGGAAAATTTCACCACGATCGTGGAAACGATATCACAAGAGAGGACTATTATCAAGGGTATGGTTTGCTGGTATTCGATCTAACCCCTGACGGTTGTGAGGCTAGTGATTACATGGGTCTGAAGCAACGAGGAAACCTTTCTATAGAAATCGTGTTTAGCACAGCACTGACGGAGGCTATAAATCTGTTCTGCTACGGTGAGTTTGACAACATTATAGAAATCGATCGTCAGCGAACATCCTGTATGACTTCACAAGTTGAACATGAACACCTTCGAACTCATTAGCGTTATGAAACAAGACCGAAAAAGCAGAGCTAAGTTTTGTGGAGTTTTCTCAGCAGATACACTTCCTACCACGATAGAACACTACCCCTGTGGTTTGATAACGAATACAGACCCAAGCACAGAGAGAGGAAGTCATTGGGTTGGATTTTACTTTCCCAACATCAGGGAAGGATAATTTTTTGATTCTTACGGTTATCCGCCAGACTTTTACCACAAATACTTTAAAACATTTCTCGATAGTCAGAGTAGAACATGGAAGTTTAACTCTCGTACCTTGCAAAGTACCTTCTCAAGTACATGTGGTCAATTTTCTCTCTATTTTATACTGCAGAGAAACCGAGTAAAGTCTTTGGAAGTGATTGTTAATTCGTTTAGTAAGAATACAGCTGTTAATGACCATCGTTCCAGCGTTTTTATTCGTAGGTATTTATCTACAGTAGAGCAAGAGCAAAATAAATATCTAGAAAATACCCATCAAGTATCAGTAACCCACATGAAAAATGTAATCAAACATAGATAATAAATAGTTTTATGTACTCGATCTTTACTTTATTTGATTCACAATAAAGAATACAAAAGGAATTATAACTGGTTTGTCTTTCTTTTAGTACGTAACCCAGTTGTCTGATAGTCTTTTGATCTTGTACCGTTTGGATCTTGAACTATCTTTCTGAAGGGTCCTAGGTGTCGTGGGTGGGGTCGGAGGTAGAATACGCGGTGTTCGTGCAACGGCAGGAGTTTTTAGGAGTGGTGTAGTAGCTTTCTCTTGTTGATCGATATAGCTACGTCTTTGTTCGTTTCGCATGCGATAACGTGGCATGTTGATTTCGGCTAGAGAATCAGAGAAATTCCTCCACCCAGAAGGGTTGAAATTTCGCCTTGAACGTAGCTGGTCATTTATCAAATCGATAATGTTGGACCCTCCAATCACCTGGTTATCGATAGTTACTTGTCCTTTACCATCCCACTTCACTTTGTCAGGGTTAGCTTTGAGGCGAGTGATCATGGCCTTGGCTAAATTTCGAGAACTTTTTGGGACTGATTCAAGAATTTCACCTTCAGTCATGATGGGGTCTGAATCATGGATAGTTTCCCGATTAGAAACCACCGGCAAAGGTTAATGGTTTTTCTCCTTCGAAGAATCCTCCTTATGGATTTTTACCGTAGGGATATATTGTTGCTGTTGCTCTTGAACATCAAGATAACGCTGTAGATTTTGATTGTATTCGTTCACGGTATTGTCTGCACTTTCATTAGGGTTGTGCAAAATTTCCTCCATTTTCTTTTCCAGACGAAGCAGGGATTTCGTTTCCGGTGATGTTCGTTGTTCGTTTTTGCGTTCGATCATGTCCATAAATTCCTCGGGAACCAATACCATGCGTTTTGCAAACTTCATTTTGCAGTAAATGAATTGGTTAGAGCCGCTACCACAGGTGGAAGAAGAGAAAGTAAAAGTGATCCTCCACGTTGGATGACGAAGCGCTTCTTTTGACTCAGTGGTACACTTTTATCAGCCAATGTTCGCAGCTGTTTTCTGAATCGATGTAGACGAGCTTTCTGTGCTGCAGTCAGGTTTACCACACCTTTTAAGACATTCACGGCTAGTTCACAAATAGTGATGATAAGGTCTTTGTTACAGTGTTCAAGTAACGCCTTTCTTTGCTTTGTGTTACACTTGGTTAAGACTGATAGGAAATCAAGGTTGCGCCTTACACGTTGAGACATTATGATTAAAATGGGAATCGGTACAAATGAACCTGACTTATGTACGTTTTACATAAGCAAAATGACGTTCTCCCTGAAACATATTAGTTCGCAATCTAAATTCAACTGGTGTTCTTGGGTGCATATCAAATAAAAGGTATCCATACGGTCGAATTGCTGCATCATCAAAGCTCTCCAGTGCATAACTTCGTTCTGCCCTCTGCCGAAAAGCTTGCTGAATCAGATTTGAAATTCCCAGAGAATCACGTGCATTTTCAAATGCGAATATGTAGTGACAATTCAACGAGATGGTACGGGAAAACTTTCCTGGGGGAAACAGATTTTGGACGACATATATTACCGTTATGTTTCGATGGTGCGAAAACTTTGTCATGATATCAGCCATGCGTTCGTCATTCGAACATGACCCCATCAAATCATCAATAACCAATATCCCAGGATTACCGCCAAACAGTTCCAATACATTGTCCGGGAACCCTTCAACGAATACGATGTTGGGAATCTCTTGTTGGAAGTCTAAAAACACCGGTTGATATGCCCCATAGCAGTAGACAATTTTACATATCTCTTCGCTAAATAACTCATGCGATTGAGTCAATAGTTTTCGAGTCAGTACCGTTTTTCCACATTGAGTTGGTCCTGAAATCATAATGCTAGTAGGACATTTAAAACGAACATCCGTCATGGTGAAAGGTATCGTGAAAATAACAAAACAACAACACAGACACACAGACACACAGACACACAGTTCTATCCTCTTTCTTCGTGCTTTTTTTTTATCACATCAAAAGTAAGACAAATGGCGTCAACAGTAACTAATACATATCACAATCAAGTTTTTGAATCAACACATCTTCAAGATCATCTCTCTTCCTGGCTAGGATTTCCTGACTGCAATCTTTACATTGATATTTTAAAAGTTCAAGTCCGTTCAGAGGTGAGGACATGGATTCTGTGCTCTTCGTGAAGACGTTCATAACATTGTCTTCATTAACCTTGAGCAGGGCGTCTGTGAGGTAACGATATACTCTGATATCATTATCCAACATCAGGCAGTCATGGCGGGTTTGAGAGGGGTGATCAACGCGGCAGCCTTCAGTCGTCCTTCACCACAACCGATATAATGTCAACGAGAACTTGAGCATATGATTGGATGAGAATGTTCTCAATCTCTTCTTGTCTGGGCGTACGTTGAGGTTCGTCCTCCGTTGCGCTGGAACAGGGTTCAGGTATCTGCAAATTCATGCGATGATTGTTCGAAGACTCGGAACTTCCAAAAGTGGCAAGTACATCCCCTTCTACCTCTTTCTCTCGCACGTAGTTTGCAAAGGCTGATGAAATATCGCCAGTAAGGCTTGCAAATGTTTCTCCAGTTTCCAGAACCTCAAATTCCCAAAGTGGAAGTTGATCTACGGGAGTCGAATGGAACTTCCTAATGATCGTGAGACGGTTCATATTTTCCAGCGATGGTAACGATAGTGCGATAAAAATGATAAAATATAAACGCCCTAGTCATTTATATCAGCTCAAGGAGTAGACTGAGAACGAGAACGCAGTGCCAAACAATAGAACAAAGAAACAACAATGGAATGTGTTTGACATGCGCAACCAGCCTAGTTATACCAAAATGTGTTTCAACGTGGGAATGACTACAGTCGAGCCAAACACGTTGAAGTAATAACAGATACACCAAAATGTTGAGAAGCGGTCGAATCCTGGAACCTTTGAAACCCCAAGAAAACGAGCCATCCATAAAGAAAATGAAGCTCGATCCGAGTACCGGTACAAAAGTCGAAGAAGAAGAAACAACCGAAGTTAGAGATCTGAAAACATTATTTCGATTTCTGTTTTACCATACCTGTGAACGCATAGGAAATCATCAAAGGGTCGAAGAGCTCGAAGCTGAGACAGGACGACAAGCTACTCTGAACGAACTGCTTGATTGGGAACCTGATGAACAGTTTTGGAAAAATGTGTTCAACATCGTACACCTCCGTTTGATGAAAAAACTCCCACTGAAAAAACTGTTCCAACTGTTTTCCCACGTTATGGAACAAGAATACTATACCAAGCCTGAGAATCCAGAGTACGAGACGACTAAACAGATCGTGAAAAGGTACGTTGAAGACCTTTACGAAACCAATAACTACTCAAAGATGATCGAACTTATGCATGACCAAAACCAAGGACAGGATGAAGGACCAAGGATCCAAACCACAAAGCTCTATCTCAATCACATAGCAATGGACTTGGTGTGTCAATTGTTCAACGACACCACAGGCCATTACAACAGTCACACCCTGCCATGGGAAAAGATGCTGAAGAACTCAAAGAGGCGTTGTTGCTTCGTACCCAAACTTGATGGTGGGTTTACAGTAATAAAACTACCATTCGTGTATTTTTGTTTACCTACTTTGTACGAGTACCTTGTTTTGGAGACGGGAGAAAAATTCAAAAGTCCAGAACCTGATGCTCAAAAAGCTATATTGCTCCATAACAGGTGTACACTAAATACCGTTTGAAACCTAAGAATAAGAACATTGAGAACTGTATTTTACTTATCACGTTGTATCCTGTTGCATACGAAAAAATAAAATGATCTTCACAAAAACCAAAGTGAGCGTGTTGTACCTTACTGTATTCTCAAAAGTTTAGTAACTTTAGTAAAGTATATTCGTATTTCTCGGGGGGCGAGGGATACGAATCAAAGGGTTTTTTGGCTTACCACTAATTATGCAGAATCCTACAACTTTAAAAAATTTCCTGGGCGTGGCAATTGGGGGGGTCATAGATTTTTTGCATAATAATAAGGGGGGCAAAGCTGTAACAATAGTAGTCGTGTAACACAACGTTAGCGCGCAAACATTATTGTTGGGAAATATAACTCATTCTTGTCAGTCCGGCATAGGCAAGTATCACGTTACTCACTCATAACTCGGCAAAAAAGCTTTCACAGCCAGCTAACAATCGAGCGAAACCAGCTAAGCCTGTCGTAGCCAGCAAAATCAAAAAGGCTTCTCCCATAAATCAAGCACGCCGAGCATCCAATGAAATCACTTGAGATGTTGGCACTGAACACAAGAAATGCTTGAAAATCGCGAGCCCAAAATCTCGCGTACTTAATTTCGCCAGTAAATACGTGAAGTATGTTGCTTATAAAAAATATATATATCACAATATATATAACAATTATTCCCCGAAGTGGAGGTGACCATGCAGTCTTCGGCATTTTTTCAGCTGTTGCGTCGCCTGTGGCTGCTAGAGTTTTTAACTCGTGGATAATGCACGAGTTACTGGAGTGGGTGACAAATATGTAAATGGTCCGGATGTTTCTCATTTTTTTTGTCGATATAATATCGAAAACGTTGAATTTTAATCGGAAGTTAATTAAAATGACCTGGAGGACTGGGGCGATACCAAGCGAAAGCCGGGCGTCGGCCAAGCAGAATGCAGTCGGTGTTTCCCTGAGCTGCGCAAGAGAATGTGCTAAGAAGACAAACTCTTATGGCAAAATAAGTGAACTTCAAGGAAAGATGGACATGTTATCGAAGCTCTGCATCGTGGATGCCTTGGTCTTCTCTTGGTAGTGTTCAATCAGTGCTTGACTTTGAGTTGTCTCTATAAACTCCCTCTGCTGTCTGCAGAACAAAGGCGAGTCTCATATGCCAAGCTTTATATTGCTTTTTATAAATTCTACCTATATTATTTTAGCTTATTTGGAGTTATTGTTGTGAGGTTTTTATGTTCGCTTATGAACCATTCTTCTTCGTGATATTTACGGACGGTTTCGGATTTTGTTCCGAAGGCAAAGTGGGTCGTAGAGCACATGTTGCTCCATCGTATTGGAGCATACAGCGATCCGCCATTAGGATTTCGATTATGTTGAAGAATAACAACTAGGAAAGTCCTTTAGTTGATCAGATGGAGCCAGTTCACGTTCCTAAGACATCCCTAGAGTCAGGGATCGAAAGTGTTGATGGGTCCTCTACTCATGTATTAGCGAATATCGATACCGCCCACGCTCACTGGGGAATGAATGCTATAACAATGGAAAGTGAGCAAATTAAAGCCAGTCAAAATCAAGCAAAAGCCATGAAGAACTATCTCCTTGCATTATAAGGCAGATCCAGGATTTCAGGGTAGGCAAAAAATCTTGGATTTCTGACAAAAATAAAAAACTGCTCTATATGCTTCAAAATGATCTCAAACAATCTCCTGGTAGCTTCAGAACATCAATGGATTAAGTTGGAGAAATAATTGAAGTAAAAATCAACATAATTCAAAAATGGTCAAATCTGGATTTTTTTTTAGCCAGACCGGGTAGGCAAAAAATGTTGAATTTCTGACAAAAATAAAAAAAACACTCACTATGCTTCAAAATGATCTCAAACAATCTCCTGGTAGCTTCAGAGCATCAATGGATTAAGTTGGAGAAAGGATTGAAGTAAAAATCAACATAATTCAAAAATGGTCAAATCTGGATTTTTTTAGCCAGACCGGGTAGGCAAAAAATGTTGAATTTCTGACAAAAATAAAAAAAACACTCACTATGCTTCAAAATGATCTCAAACAATCTCCTGGTAGCTTCAGAACATCAATGGATTAAGTTGGAGAAAGAATTGAAGTAAAAATCAACATAATTCAAAAATGGTCAAATCAAGATTTTTTAGCCAGACCGGGTATGCAAAAAATGTTGAATTTCTGACAAAAATAAAAAAAACACTCACTATGCTTCAAAATGATCTCAAACAATCTCCTGGTAGCTTCAGAACATCAATGGATTAAGTTGGAGAAAGGATTGAAGTAAAAATCAACATAATTCAAAAATGGTCAAATCAAGATTTTTTAGCCAGACCGGGTAGGCAAAAAATGTAGAATTTCTGACAAAAATAAAAAAAACACTATATATTCTTCAAAATGATGTCAAAAAATCTCCTGGTAGCTTCAGAAAATCAATGGATTAAGTTGGAGAAAGAATTCAAGTAAAAATCAACATAATTCAAAAATGGTCAAATATGGATTTTTTTAGCCAGACCGGGTAGGCAAAAAATGTTGAATTTCTGACAAAAATAAAAAAAACACTATATATTCTTCAAAATGATGTCAAACAATCTCCTGGTAGCTTCAGAACATCAATGGATTAAGTTGGAGAAAGAATTGAAGTAAAAATCAACATAATTCAAAAATGGTCAAATCAAGATTTTTTAGCCAGACCGGGTAGGCAAAAAATGTTGAATTTCTGACAAAAATAAAAAAAACACTATATATTCTTCAAAATGATGTCAAACAATCTCCTGGTAGCTTCAGAACATCAATGGATTAAGTTGGAGAAAGGATTGAAGTAAAAATCAACATAATTCAAAAATGGCCAAATCTGGATTTTTTAGCCAGACCGGGTAGGCAAAAAATGTTGGATTTCTGACAAAAGCAAAAAACCACTCTCTATGCTTCAAAATGATCTCAAACAATCTCCTGGTAGCTTCAGAACATCAATGGATAAAGTTGGAGAAAGAATTGAAGTAAAAATCAACATAAAACAAAAATGGTCAAATCTGGATTTTTTTTTTAGCCAGACCGGGTAGGCAAAAAATGTTGAATTTCTGACAAAAATAAAAAAAACACTCAATATGCTTCAAAATGATCTCAAACAATCTCCTGGTAGCTTCAGAACATCAATGGATTAAGTTGGAGAAAGGATTGAAGTAAAAATCAACATAATTCAAAAATGGTCAAATCAAGATTTTTTAGCCAGACCGGGTAGGCAAAAAATGTTCAATTTCTGACAAAATAAAAAAAACACTCACTATGCTTCAAAATGATCTCAAACAATCTCCTGGTAGCT
Source organism: Actinernus sp. WN-2022 (assembly GCA_030867875.1). NCBI lineage: Eukaryota > Metazoa > Cnidaria > Anthozoa > Actiniaria > Actinernidae > Actinernus > Actinernus sp. WN-2022. The sequence goes on from JAOWCC010001501.1 coordinate 37,608,099, forward strand.
TCAGAACATCAATGGATTAAGTTGGAGAAAGGATTGAAGTAAAAATCAACATAATTCAAAAATAGTCAAATCTGGATTTTTTTAGCCAGACCGGGTAGGCAAAAAAGGTTGAATTTCTGACAAAAATAAAAAAAACACTCAATATGCTTCAAAATGATCTCAAACAATCTCCTGGTAGCTTCAGAACATCAATGGATTAAGTTGGAGAAAGAATTGAAGTAAAAATCAACATAAAACAAAAATGGTCAAATCTGGATTTTTTTTAGCCAGATCGGGTAAGCAAAAAATGTTGGATTTCTGACAAAAGCAAAAAACCACTCAATATGCTTCAAAATGATCTCAAACAATCTCCTGGTAGCTTCAGAACATCAATGGATTAAGTTGGAGAAAGGATTGAAGTAAAAATCAACATAATTCAAAAATGGTCAAATCAAGATTTTTTAGCCAGACCGGGTAGGCAAAAAATGTTGAATTTCTGACAAAAATAAAAAAAACACTATATATTCTTCAAAATGATGTCAAACAATCTCCTGGTAGCTTCAGAACATCAATGGATTAAGTTGGAGAAAGGATTGAAGTAAAAATCAACATAATTCAAAAATGGCCAAATCTGGATTTTTTAGCCAGACCGGGTAGGCAAAAAATGTTGGATTTCTGACAAAAGCAAAAAACCACTCTCTATGCTTCAAAATGATCTCAAACAATCTCCTGGTAGCTTCAGAACATCAATGGATTAAGTTGGAGAAAGGATTGAAGTAAAAATCAACATAATTCAAAAATGGTCAAATCTGGATTTTTTTAGCCAGACCGGGTAGGCAAAAAATGTTGAATTTCTGACAAAAATAAAAAAAACACTCAATATGCTTCAAAATGATCTCAAACAATCTCCTGGTAGCTTCAGAACATCAATGGATTAAGTTGGAGAAAGGATTGAAGTAAAAATCAACATAATTCAAAAATGGCCAAATCTGGATTTTTTAGCCAGACCGGGTAGGCAAAAAATGTTGGATTTCTGACAAAAGCAAAAAACCACTCTCTATGCTTCAAAATGATCTCAAACAATCTCCTGGTAGCTTCAGAACATCAATGGATTAAGTTGGAGAAAGAATTGAAGTAAAAATCAACATAAAACAAAAATGGTCAAATCTGGATTTTTTTTTTAGCCAGACCGGGTAGGCATAAAATGTTGAATTTCTGACAAAAATAAAAAAAACACTCAATTTGCTTCAAAATGATGTCAAACAATCTCCTGGTAGCTTCAGAACATCAATGGATTAAGTTGGAGAAAGGATTGAAGTAAAAATCAACATAATTCAAAAATGGACAAATGAAGATTTTTTAGCCAGACCGGGTAGGCAAAAAATGTTGAATTTCTGACAAAAATTTAAAAAACACTCAATATGCTTCAAAATGATCTCAAACAATCTCCTGGTAGCTTCAGAACATCAATGGATTAAGTTGGAGAAAGAATTGAAGTAAAAATCAACATAATTCAAAAATGGTCAAATCTGGATTTTTTAGCCAGACCGGGTAGGCAAAAAATGTTGAATTTCTGACAAAAATAAAAAAAACACTATATATTCTTCAAAATGATGTCAAACAATCTCCTGGTAGCTTCAGAACATCAATGGATTAAGTTGGAGAAAGGATTGAAGTAAAAATCAACATAATTCAAAAATGGCCAAATCTGGATTTTTTAGCCAGACCGGGTAGGCAAAAAATGTTGGATTTCTGACAAAAGCAAAAAACCACTCTCTATGCTTCAAAATGATCTCAAACAATCTCCTGGTAGCTTCAGAACATCAATGGATTAAGTTGGAGAAAGAATTGAAGTAAAAATCAACATAAAACAAAAATGGTCAAATCTGGATTTTTTTTTTAGCCAGACCGGGTAGGCAAAAAATGTTGAATTTCTGACAAAAATAAAAAAAACACTCAATATGCTTCAAAATGATCTCAAACAATCTCCTGGTAGCTTCAGAACATCAATGGATTAAGTTGGAGAAAGGATTGAAGGAAAAATCAACATAATTCAAAAATGGTCAAATCAAGATTTTTTACCCAGACCGGGTAGGCAAAAAATGTTCAATTTCTGACAAAAATAAAAAAAACACTCACTATGCTTCAAAATGATCTCAAACAATCTCCTGGTAGCTTCAGAACATCAATGGATTAAGTTGGAGAAAGGATTGAAGTAAAAATCAACATAATTCAAAAATAGTCAAATCTGGACTTTTTTTAGCCAGACCGGGTAGGCAAAAAATGTTGAATTTCTGACAAAAATAAAAAAAACACTCACTATGCTTCAAAATGATCTCAAACAATCTCCTGGTAGCTTCAGAACATCAATGGATTAAGTTGGAGAAAGGATTGAAGTAAAAATCAACATAATTCAAAAATGGTCAAATCTGGATTTTTTTAGCCAGACCGGGTAGGCAAAAAATGTTGAATTTCTGACAAAAATAAAAAAAACACTATATATTCTTCAAAATGATGTCAAACAATCTCCTGGTAGCTTCAGAACATCAATGGATTAAGTTGGAGAAAGAATTGAAGTAAAAATCAACATAATTCAAAAATGGTGAAATGTGGATAAAAATGTTGGATTTCTGACAAAAGCAAAAAACAACTCAATATGCTTCAAAATGATCTCAAACAATCTCCTGGTAGCTTCAGAACATCAATGGATTAAGTTGGAGAAAGAATTGAAGTAAAAATCAACATAATTCAAAAATGGTCAAATGTGGATAAAAATGTTGGATTTCTGACAAAAGCAAAATCAACTCAATATGCTTCAAAATGATGTCAAACAATCTCCTGGTAGCTTCAGAACATCAATGGATTAAGTTGGAGAAAGGATTGAAGTAAAAATCAACATAATTCAAAAATGGTCAAATGTGGATTTTTTTAGCCAGGCCGGGTAGGCAAAAAATGTTGAATTTCTGACAAAAATAAAAAAAACACTCAATATGCTTCAAAATGATGTCAAACAATCTCCTGGTAGCTTCAGAACATCAATGGATTAAGTTGGAGAAAGAATTGAAGTAAAAATCAACATAAAACAAAAATGGTCAAATCTGGATTTTTTTAGCCAGACCGGGTAGGCAAAAAATGTTGAATTTCTGACAAAAATAAAAAAAACACTCAATATGCTTCAAAATGATCTCAAACAATCTCCTGGTAGCTTCAGAACATCAATGGATTAAGTTGGAGAAAGCATTGAAGTAAAAATCAACATAAAACAAAAATGGTCAAATCTGGATTTTTTTAGCCAGACCGGGTAGGCAAAAAATGTTGAATTTCTGACAAAAATATAAAAAAAAAAAAAATATGCTTCAAAATGATGTCAAACAATCTCCTGGTAGCTTCAGAACATCAATGGATTAAGTTGGAGAAAGAATTGAAGTAAAAATCAACATAAAACAAAAATGGTCAAATCTGGATTTTTTTAGCCAGACCGGGTAAGCAAAAAATGTTGAATTTCTGACAAAAATAAAAAACCACTCAATATGCTTCAAAATGATGTCAAACAATCTCCTGGTAGCTTCAGAACATCAATGGATTAAGTTGGAGAAAGAATTGAAGTAAAAATCAACATAAAACAAAAATGGTCAAATCTGGATTTTTTTAGCCAGACCGGGTAGGCAAAAAATGTTGAATTTCTGACAAAAATAAAAAAAACACTATATATTCTTGAAAATGATGTCAAACAATCTCCTGGTAGCTTCAGAACATCAATGGATTAAGTTGGAGAAAGAATTGAAGTAAAAATCAACATAAAACAAAAATGGTCAAATCTGGATTTTTTTAGCCAGACCGGGTAGGCAAAAAATGTTGAATTTCTGACAAAAATAAAAAAAACACTATATATTCTTCAAAATGATGTCAAACAATCTCCTGGTAGCTTCAGAACATCAATGGATTAAGTTGGAGAAAGAATTGAAGTAAAAATCAACATAATTCAAAAATGGTCAAATGTGGATAAAAATGTTGGATTTCTGACAAAAGCAAAAAACAACTCAATATGCTTCAAAATGATCTCAAACAATCTCCTGGTAGCTTCAGAACATCAATGGATTAAGTTGGAGAAAGAATTGAAGTAAAAATCAACATAATTCAAAAATGGTCAAATGTGGATAAAAATGTTGGATTTCTGACAAAAGCAAAATCAACTCAATATGCTTCAAAATGATGTCAAACAATCTCCTGGTAGCTTCAGAACATCAATGGATTAAGTTGGAGAAAGAATTGAAGTAAAAATCAACATAATTCAAAAATGGTCAAATCTGGATTTTTTTAGCCAGACCGGGTAGGCAAAAAATGTTGAATTTCTGAAAAAAATAAAAAAACACTCAATATGCTTCAAAATGATCTCAAACAATCTCCTGGTAGCTTCAGAACATCAATGGATTAAGTTGGAGAAAGGATTGAAGTAAAAATCAACATAATTCAAAAATGGTGAAATGTGGATAAAAATGTTGGATTTCTGACAAAAGCAAAAAACAACTCAATATGCTTCAAAATGATCTCAAACAATCTCCTGGTAGCTTCAGAACATCAATGGATTAAGTTGGAGAAAGAATTGAAGTAAAAATCAACATAATTCAAAAATGGTCAAATGTGGATAAAAATGTTGGATTTCTGACAAAAGGAAAATCAACTCAATATGCTTCAAAATGATGTCAAACAATCTCCTGGTAGCTTCAGAACATCAATGGATTAAGTTGGAGAAAGAATTGAAGTAAAAATCAACATAATTCAAAAATGGTCAAATCTGGATTTTTTAGCCAGTGTCTATGTATCCTTCATAACACATACCTGAATATCTTCCTGTCTCCACACATCAGAAGCAGTGTCTATCTTGTTTAGATGAGTTACGTTGGCCGGTCCCAGGAACTCCATGGCCAGTAGGTACATATCCTGTCGAGATATCGATATCGTTTAGAAGTTTATTTTGCATTTAAACTGCAGCTAACGTTTATTTTTTTATCATAAATATCGATTCTACATCAAGCTTTGGTTTACAGAGAATACTCTATGTTCTACGTTTGTTTGAAATCGTGAAAATGTGACCTTTCCTGACCCATGACCGCGTAAGCAAAAGCCTGGGTCGATCCCTGGGTGACGTCATCTCATTAATGCATTATTCTCCATGGCATCTTTCTATCACAACAACATCGATTTATAGAGAATATACACTGTTTGCGAGTTGTTAGTTAAGAAAAAAGTCATTTTAGTCAACATGTTAAGTATTTATTCAAATTATTGCAAAGTCGACTTAATTATATGACGTCTACCCAGGGATCGACCCAGGCTTTTACTTACGCGGTCGTGGGTCAGGAAAGGTCACATTTTCACGATTTCATACAAGCGTAGAACATAAAGTATTCACTTTAAACCAAAACTTTCTTCACGGAAGTACTCAAAGCTTGATGTAGTACCGATATTTATGATAACAAAATAAACGATAGGTGCACTTTAAGGTACCGACCATTATGATAATTAGTAGAGACCGGGTAGGCAAAAAATGTTGAATTTCTGACAAAAATAAAAAAAAAACTATATATTCTTCAAAATGATGTCAAACAATCTCCTGGTAGCTTCAGAACATCAATGGATTAAGTTGGAGAAACGATTGAAGTAAAAATCAACATAATTCAAAAATGGTCAAATCTGGATTTTTTTAGCCAGACCGGGTAGGCAAAAAATGTTGAATTTCTGACAAAAATAAAAAAACCACTCAATATGCTTCAAAATGATCTCAAACAATCTCCTGGTAGCTTCAGAACATCAATGGATTAAGTTGGAGAAAGGATTGAAGTAAAAATCAACATAATTCAAAAATGGTCAAATCTGGATTTTTTTTAGCCAGACCGGGTAGGCAAAAAATGTTGAATTTCTGACAAAAATAAAAAAAAACACTCAATATGCTTCAAAATGATCTCAAACAATCTCCTGGTAGCTTCAGAACATCAATGGATTAAGTTGGAGAAAGGATTGAAGTAAAAATCAACATAATTCAAAAATGGTCAAATGTGGATAAAAATGTTGGATTTCTGACAAAAGCAAAATCAACTCAATATGCTTCAAAATGATGTCAAACAATCTCCTGGTAGCTTCAGAACATCAATGGATTAAGTTGGAGAAAGAATTGAAGTAAAAATCAACATAAAACAAAAATGGTCAAATCTGGATTTTTTTAGCCAGACCGGGTAGGCAAAAAATGTTGAATTTCTGACAAAAATAAAAAAAACACTATATATTCTTCAAAATGATCTCAAACAATCTCCTGGTAGCTTCAGAACATCAATGGATTAAGTTGGAGAAAGAATTGAAGTAAAAATCAACATAAAACAAAAATGGTCAAATCTGGATTTTTTTTAGCCAGACCGGGTAGGCAAAAAATGTTGAATTTCTGACAAAAATAAAAAAAACACTATATATTCTTGAAAATGATGTCAAACAATCTCCTGGTAGCTTCAGAACATCAATGGATTAAGTTGGAGAAAGAATTGAAGTAAAAATCAACATAAAACAAAAATGGTCAAATCTGGATTTTTTTAGCCAGACCGGGTAGGGAAAAAATGTTGAATTTCTGACAAAAATAAAAAAAACACTCAATATGCTTCAAAATGATCTCAAACAATCTCCTGGTAGCTTCAGAACATCAATGGATTAAGTTGGAGAAAGAATTGAAGTAAAAATCAACATAATTCAAAAATGGTCAAATCTGGATTTTTTTTAGCCAGACCGGGTAGGCAAAAAAATGTTGAATTTCTGACAAAAATAAAAAAAAACACTATATATTCTTCAAAATGATGTCAAACAATCTCCTGGTAGCTTCAGAACATCAATGGATTAAGTTGGAGAAAGAATTGAAGTAAAAATCAACATAATTCAAAAATGGACAAATGAAGATTTTTTAGCCAGACCGGGTAGGCAAAAAATGTTGAATTTCTGACAAAAATTTAAAAAACACTCAATATGCTTCAAAATGATCTCAAACAATCTCCTGGTAGCTTCAGAACATCAATGGATTAAGTTGGAGAAAGAATTGAAGTAAAAATCAACATAATTCAAAAATGGTCAAATCTGGATTTTTTAGCCAGACCGGGTAGGCAAAAAATGTTGAATTTCTGACAAAAATAAAAAAAACACTATATATTCTTCAAAATGATGTCAAACAATCTCCTGGTAGCTTCAGAACATCAATGGATTAAGTTGGAGAAAGGATTGAAGTAAAAATCAACATAATTCAAAAATGGCCAAATCTGGATTTTTTAGCCAGACCGGGTAGGCAAAAAATGTTGGATTTCTGACAAAAGCAAAAAACCACTCTCTATGCTTCAAAATGATCTCAAACAATCTCCTGGTAGCTTCAGAACATCAATGGATTAAGTTGGAGAAAGAATTGAAGTAAAAATCAACATAAAACAAAAATGGTCAAATCTGGATTTTTTTTTTAGCCAGACCGGGTAGGCAAAAAATGTTGAATTTCTGACAAAAATAAAAAAAACACTCAATATGCTTCAAAATGATCTCAAACAATCTCCTGGTAGCTTCAGAACATCAATGGATTAAGTTGGAGAAAGGATTGAAGTAAAAATCAACATAATTCAAAAATGGTCAAATCAAGATTTTTTACCCAGACCGGGTAGGCAAAAAATGTTCAATTTCTGACAAAAATAAAAAAAACACTCACTATGCTTCAAAATGATCTCAAACAATCTCCTGGTAGCTTCAGAACATCAATGGATTAAGTTGGAGAAAGGATTGAAGTAAAAATCAACATAATTCAAAAATAGTCAAATCTGGATTTTTTTAGCCAGACCGGGTAGGCAAAAAGGTTGAATTTCTGACAAAAATAAAAAAAACACTCAATATGCTTCAAAATGATCTCAAACAATCTCCTGGTAGCTTCAGAACATCAATGGATTAAGTTGGAGAAAGAATTGAAGTAAAAATCAACATAAAACAAAAATGGTCAAATCTGGATTTTTTTAGCCAGACCGGGTAAGCAAAAAATGTTGGATTTCTGACAAAAGCAAAAAACCACTCAATATGCTTCAAAATGATCTCAAACAATCTCCTGGTAGCTTCAGAACATCAATGGATTAAGTTGGAGAAAGGATTGAAGTAAAAATCAACATAATTCAAAAATGGTCAAATCAAGATTTTTTAGCCAGACCGGGTAGGCAAAAAATGTTGAATTTCTGACAAAAATAAAAAAAACACTATATATTCTTCAAAATGATGTCAAACAATCTCCTGGTAGCTTCAGAACATCAATGGATTAAGTTGGAGAAAGGATTGAAGTAAAAATCAACATAATTCAAAAATGGCCAAATCTGGATTTTTTAGCCAGACCGGGTAGGCAAAAAATGTTGGATTTCTGACAAAAGCAAAAAACCACTCTCTATGCTTCAAAATGATCTCAAACAATCTCCTGGTAGCTTCAGAACATCAATGGATTAAGTTGGAGAAAGAATTGAAGTAAAAATCAACATAAAACAAAAATGGTCAAATCTGGATTTTTTTTTTAGCCAGACCGGGTAGGCATAAAATGTTGAATTTCTGACAAAAATAAAAAAAACACTCAATTTGCTTCAAAATGATGTCAAACAATCTCCTGGTAGCTTCAGAACATCAATGGATTAAGTTGGAGAAAGGATTGAAGTAAAAATCAACATAATTCAAAAATGGACAAATGAAGATTTTTTAGCCAGACCGGGTAGGCAAAAAATGTTGAATTTCTGACAAAAATTTAAAAAACACTCAATATGCTTCAAAATGATCTCAAACAATCTCCTGGTAGCTTCAGAACATCAATGGATTAAGTTGGAGAAAGAATTGAAGTAAAAATCAACATAATTCAAAAATGGTCAAATCTGGATTTTTTAGCCAGACCGGGTAGGCAAAAAATGTTGAATTTCTGACAAAAATAAAAAAAACACTATATATTCTTCAAAATGATGTCAAACAATCTCCTGGTAGCTTCAGAACATCAATGGATTAAGTTGGAGAAAGGATTGAAGTAAAAATCAACATAATTCAAAAATGGCCAAATCTGGATTTTTTAGCCAGACCGGGTAGGCAAAAAATGTTGGATTTCTGACAAAAGCAAAAAACCACTCTCTATGCTTCAAAATGATCTCAAACAATCTCCTGGTAGCTTCAGAACATCAATGGATTAAGTTGGAGAAAGAATTGAAGTAAAAATCAACATAAAACAAAAATGGTCAAATCTGGATTTTTTTTTTAGCCAGACCGGGTAGGCAAAAAATGTTGAATTTCTGACAAAAATAAAAAAAACACTCAATATGCTTCAAAATGATCTCAAACAATCTCCTGGTAGCTTCAGAACATCAATGGATTAAGTTGGAGAAAGGATTGAAGGAAAAATCAACATAATTCAAAAATGGTCAAATCAAGATTTTTTACCCAGACCGGGTAGGCAAAAAATGTTCAATTTCTGACAAAAATAAAAAAAACACTCACTATGCTTCAAAATGATCTCAAACAATCTCCTGGTAGCTTCAGAACATCAATGGATTAAGTTGGAGAAAGGATTGAAGTAAAAATCAACATAATTCAAAAATAGTCAAATCTGGACTTTTTTTAGCCAGACCGGGTAGGCAAAAAATGTTGAATTTCTGACAAAAATAAAAAAAACACTCACTATGCTTCAAAATGATCTCAAACAATCTCCTGGTAGCTTCAGAACATCAATGGATTAAGTTGGAGAAAGGATTGAAGTAAAAATCAACATAATTCAAAAATGGTCAAATCTGGATTTTTTTAGCCAGACCGGGTAGGCAAAAAATGTTGAATTTCTGACAAAAATAAAAAAAACACTATATATTCTTCAAAATGATGTCAAACAATCTCCTGGTAGCTTCAGAACATCAATGGATTAAGTTGGAGAAAGAATTGAAGTAAAAATCAACATAATTCAAAAATGGTGAAATGTGGATAAAAATGTTGGATTTCTGACAAAAGCAAAAAACAACTCAATATGCTTCAAAATGATCTCAAACAATCTCCTGGTAGCTTCAGAACATCAATGGATTAAGTTGGAGAAAGAATTGAAGTAAAAATCAACATAATTCAAAAATGGTCAAATGTGGATAAAAATGTTGGATTTCTGACAAAAGCAAAATCAACTCAATATGCTTCAAAATGATGTCAAACAATCTCCTGGTAGCTTCAGAACATCAATGGATTAAGTTGGAGAAAGGATTGAAGTAAAAATCAACATAATTCAAAAATGGTCAAATGTGGATTTTTTTAGCCAGGCCGGGTAGGCAAAAAATGTTGAATTTCTGACAAAAATAAAAAAAACACTCAATATGCTTCAAAATGATGTCAAACAATCTCCTGGTAGCTTCAGAACATCAATGGATTAAGTTGGAGAAAGAATTGAAGTAAAAATCAACATAAAACAAAAATGGTCAAATCTGGATTTTTTTAGCCAGACCGGGTAGGCAAAAAATGTTGAATTTCTGACAAAAATAAAAAAAACACTCAATATGCTTCAAAATGATCTCAAACAATCTCCTGGTAGCTTCAGAACATCAATGGATTAAGTTGGAGAAAGCATTGAAGTAAAAATCAACATAAAACAAAAATGGTCAAATCTGGATTTTTTTAGCCAGACCGGGTAGGCAAAAAATGTTGAATTTCTGACAAAAATAAAAAAAAAAAAAAAATATGCTTCAAAATGATGTCAAACAATCTCCTGGTAGCTTCAGAACATCAATGGATTAAGTTGGAGAAAGAATTGAAGTAAAAATCAACATAAAACAAAAATGGTCAAATCTGGATTTTTTTAGCCAGACCGGGTAAGCAAAAAATGTTGAATTTCTGACAAAAATAAAAAAACCACTCAATATGCTTCAAAATGATGTCAAACAATCTCCTGGTAGCTTCAGAACATCAATGGATTAAGTTGGAGAAAGAATTGAAGTAAAAATCAACATAAAACAAAAATGGTCAAATCTGGATTTTTTTAGCCAGACCGGGTAGGCAAAAAATGTTGAATTTCTGACAAAAATAAAAAAAACACTATATATTCTTGAAAATGATGTCAAACAATCTCCTGGTAGCTTCAGAACATCAATGGATTAAGTTGGAGAAAGAATTGAAGTAAAAATCAACATAAAACAAAAATGGTCAAATCTGGATTTTTTTAGCCAGACCGGGTAGGCAAAAAATGTTGAATTTCTGACAAAAATAAAAAAAACACTATATATTCTTCAAAATGATGTCAAACAATCTCCTGGTAGCTTCAGAACATCAATGGATTAAGTTGGAGAAAGAATTGAAGTAAAAATCAACATAATTCAAAAATGGTCAAATGTGGATAAAAATGTTGGATTTCTGACAAAAGCAAAAAACAACTCAATATGCTTCAAAATGATCTCAAACAATCTCCTGGTAGCTTCAGAACATCAATGGATTAAGTTGGAGAAAGAATTGAAGTAAAAATCAACATAATTCAAAAATGGTCAAATGTGGATAAAAATGTTGGATTTCTGACAAAAGCAAAATCAACTCAATATGCTTCAAAATGATGTCAAACAATCTCCTGGTAGCTTCAGAACATCAATGGATTAAGTTGGAGAAAGAATTGAAGTAAAAATCAACATAATTCAAAAATGGTCAAATCTGGATTTTTTTAGCCAGACCGGGTAGGCAAAAAATGTTGAATTTCTGAAAAAAATAAAAAAACACTCAATATGCTTCAAAATGATCTCAAACAATCTCCTGGTAGCTTCAGAACATCAATGGATTAAGTTGGAGAAAGGATTGAAGTAAAAATCAACATAATTCAAAAATGGTGAAATGTGGATAAAAATGTTGGATTTCTGACAAAAGCAAAAAACAACTCAATATGCTTCAAAATGATCTCAAACAATCTCCTGGTAGCTTCAGAACATCAATGGATTAAGTTGGAGAAAGAATTGAAGTAAAAATCAACATAATTCAAAAATGGTCAAATGTGGATAAAAATGTTGGATTTCTGACAAAAGGAAAATCAACTCAATATGCTTCAAAATGATGTCAAACAATCTCCTGGTAGCTTCAGAACATCAATGGATTAAGTTGGAGAAAGAATTGAAGTAAAAATCAACATAATTCAAAAATGGTCAAATCTGGATTTTTTAGCCAGTGTCTATGTATCCTTCATAACACATACCTGAATATCTTCCTGTCTCCACACATCAGAAGCAGTGTCTATCTTGTTTAGATGAGTTACGTTGGCCGGTCCCAGGAACTCCATGGCCAGTAGGTACATATCCTGTCGAGATATCGATATCGTTTAGAAGTTTATTTTGCATTTAAACTGCAGCTAACGTTTATTTTTTTATCATAAATATCGATTCTACATCAAGCTTTGGTTTACAGAGAATACTCTATGTTCTACGTTTGTTTGAAATCGTGAAAATGTGACCTTTCCTGACCCATGACCGCGTAAGCAAAAGCCTGGGTCGATCCCTGGGTGACGTCATCTCATTAATGCATTATTCTCCATGGCATCTTTCTATCACAACAACATCGATTTATAGAGAATATACACTGTTTGCGAGTTGTTAGTTAAGAAAAAAGTCATTTTAGTCAACATGTTAAGTATTTATTCAAATTATTGCAAAGTCGACTTAATTATATGACGTCTACCCAGGGATCGACCCAGGCTTTTACTTACGCGGTCGTGGGTCAGGAAAGGTCACATTTTCACGATTTCATACAAGCGTAGAACATAAAGTATTCACTTTAAACCAAAACTTTCTTCACGGAAGTACTCAAAGCTTGATGTAGTACCGATATTTATGATAACAAAATAAACGATAGGTGCACTTTAAGGTACCGACCATTATGATAATTAGTAGAGACCGGGTAGGCAAAAAATGTTGAATTTCTGACAAAAATAAAAAAAAAACTATATATTCTTCAAAATGATGTCAAACAATCTCCTGGTAGCTTCAGAACATCAATGGATTAAGTTGGAGAAACGATTGAAGTAAAAATCAACATAATTCAAAAATGGTCAAATCTGGATTTTTTTAGCCAGACCGGGTAGGCAAAAAATGTTGAATTTCTGACAAAAATAAAAAAACCACTCAATATGCTTCAAAATGATCTCAAACAATCTCCTGGTAGCTTCAGAACATCAATGGATTAAGTTGGAGAAAGGATTGAAGTAAAAATCAACATAATTCAAAAATGGTCAAATCTGGATTTTTTTTAGCCAGACCGGGTAGGCAAAAAATGTTGAATTTCTGACAAAAATAAAAAAAAACACTCAATATGCTTCAAAATGATCTCAAACAATCTCCTGGTAGCTTCAGAACATCAATGGATTAAGTTGGAGAAAGGATTGAAGTAAAAATCAACATAATTCAAAAATGGTCAAATGTGGATTAAAAATGTTGGATTTCTGACAAAAGCAAAATCAACTCAATATGCTTCAAAATGATGTCAAACAATCTCCTGGTAGCTTCAGAACATCAATGGATTAAGTTGGAGAAAGAATTGAAGTAAAAATCAACATAAAACAAAAATGGTCAAATCTGGATTTTTTTAGCCAGACCGGGTAAGCAAAAAATGTTGAATTTCTGACAAAAATAAAAAAACCACTCAATATGCTTCAAAATGATGTCAAACAATCTCCTGGTAGCTTCAGAACATCAATGGATTAAGTTGGAGAAAGAATTGAAGTAAAAATCAACATAAAACAAAAATGGTCAAATCTGGATTTTTTTAGCCAGACCGGGTAGGCAAAAAATGTTGAATTTCTGACAAAAATAAAAAAAACACTATATATTCTTCAAAATGATGTCAAACAATCTCCTGGTAGCTTCAGAACATCAATGGATTAAGTTGGAGAAAGAATTGAAGTAAAAATCAACATAAAACAAAAATGGTCAAATCTGGATTTTTTTAGCCAGACCGGGTAGGCAAAAAATGTTGAATTTCTCACAAAAATAAAAAAAACACTATATATTCTTCAAAATGATGTCAAACAATCTCCTGGTAGCTTCAGAACATCAATGGATTAAGTTGGAGAAAGAATTGAAGTAAAAATCAACATAATTCAAAAATGGTCAAATGTGGATAAAAATGTTGGATTTCTGACAAAAGCAAAAAACAACTCAATATGCTTCAAAATGATCTCAAACAATCTCCTGGTAGCTTCAGAACATCAATGGATTAAGTTGGAGAAAGAATTGAAGTAAAAATCAACATAATTCAAAAATGGTCAAATGTGGATAAAAATGTTGGATTTCTGACAAAAGCAAAATCAACTCAATATGCTTCAAAATGATGTCAAACAATCTCCTGGTAGCTTCAGAACATCAATGGATTAAGTTGGAGAAAGAATTGAAGTAAAAATCAACATAATTCAAAAATGGTCAAATCTGGATTTTTTTAGCCAGACCGGGTAGGCAAAAAATGTTGAATTTCTGAAAAAAATAAAAAAACACTCAATATGCTTCAAAATGATCTCAAACAATCTCCTGGTAGCTTCAGAACATCAATGGATTAAGTTGGAGAAAGGATTGAAGTAAAAATCAACATAATTCAAAAATGGTGAAATGTGGATAAAAATGTTGGATTTCTGACAAAAGCAAAAAACAACTCAATATGCTTCAAAATGATCTCAAACAATCTCCTGGTAGCTTCAGAACATCAATGGATTAAGTTGGAGAAAGAATTGAAGTAAAAATCAACATAATTCAAAAATGGTCAAATGTGGATAAAAATGTTGGATTTCTGACAAAAGGAAAATCAACTCAATATGCTTCAAAATGATGTCAAACAATCTCCTGGTAGCTTCAGAACATCAATGGATTAAGTTGGAGAAAGAATTGAAGTAAAAATCAACATAATTCAAAAATGGTCAAATCTGGATTTTTTAGCCAGTGTCTATGTATCCTTCATAACACATACCTGAATATCTTCCTGTCTCCACACATCAGAAGCAGTGTCTATCTTGTTTAGATGAGTTACGTTGGCCGGTCCCAGGAACTCCATGGCCAGTAGGTACATATCCTGTCGAGATATCGATATCGTTTAGAAGTTTATTTTGCATTTAAACTGCAGCTAACGTTTATTTTTTTATCATAAATATCGATTCTACATCAAGCTTTGGTTTACAGAGAATACTCTATGTTCTACGTTTGTTTGAAATCGTGAAAATGTGACCTTTCCTGACCCATGACCGCGTAAGCAAAAGCCTGGGTCGATCCCTGGGTGACGTCATCTCATTAATGCATTATTCTCCATGGCGTCTTTCTATCACAACAACATCGATTTATAGAGAATATACACTGTTTGCGAGTTGTTAGTTAAGAAAAAAGTCATTTTAGTCAACATGTTAAGTATTTATTCAAATTATTGCAAAGTCGACTTAATTATATGACGTCTACCCAGGGATCGACCCAGGCTTTTACTTACGCGGTCGTGGGTCAGGAAAGGTCACATTTTCACGATTTCATACAAGCGTAGAACATAAAGTATTCACTTTAAACCAAAACTTTCTTCACGGAAGTACTCAAAGCTTGATGTAGTACCGATATTTATGATAACAAAATAAACGATAGGTGCACTTTAAGGTACCGACCATTATGATAATTAGTAGAGACCGGGTAGGCAAAAAATGTTGAATTTCTGACAAAAATAAAAAAAAAACTATATATTCTTCAAAATGATGTCAAACAATCTCCTGGTAGCTTCAGAACATCAATGGATTAAGTTGGAGAAACGATTGAAGTAAAAATCAACATAATTCAAAAATGGTCAAATCTGGATTTTTTTAGCCAGACCGGGTAGGCAAAAAATGTTGAATTTCTGACAAAAATAAAAAAAACACTATATATTCTTCAAAATGATGTCAAACAATCTCCTGGTAGCTTCAGAACATCAATGGATTAAGTTGGAGAAAGAATTGAAGTAAAAATCAACATAATTCAAAAATGGTCAAATGTGGATAAAAATGTTGGATTTCTGACAAAAGCAAAAAACAACTCAATATGCTTCAAAATGATCTCAAACAATCTCCTGGTAGCTTCAGAACATCAATGGATTAAGTTGGAGAAAGAATTGAAGTAAAAATCAACATAATTCAAAAATGGTCAAATGTGGATAAAAATGTTGGATTTCTGACAAAAGCAAAATCAACTCAATATGCTTCAAAATGATGTCAAACAATCTCCTGGTAGCTTCAGAACATCAATGGATTAAGTTGGAGAAAGAATTGAAGTAAAAATCAACATAATTCAAAAATGGTCAAATCTGGATTTTTTTAGCCAGACCGGGTAGGCAAAAAATGTTGAATTTCTGAAAAAAATAAAAAAACACTCAATATGCTTCAAAATGATCTCAAACAATCTCCTGGTAGCTTCAGAACATCAATGGATTAAGTTGGAGAAAGGATTGAAGTAAAAATCAACATAATTCAAAAATGGTGAAATGTGGATAAAAATGTTGGATTTCTGACAAAAGCAAAAAACAACTCAATATGCTTCAAAATGATCTCAAACAATCTCCTGGTAGCTTCAGAACATCAATGGATTAAGTTGGAGAAAGAATTGAAGTAAAAATCAACATAATTCAAAAATGGTCAAATGTGGATAAAAATGTTGGATTTCTGACAAAAGGAAAATCAACTCAATATGCTTCAAAATGATGTCAAACAATCTCCTGGTAGCTTCAGAACATCAATGGATTAAGTTGGAGAAAGAATTGAAGTAAAAATCAACATAATTCAAAAATGGTCAAATCTGGATTTTTTAGCCAGTGTCTATGTATCCTTCATAACACATACCTGAATATCTTCCTGTCTCCACACATCAGAAGCAGTGTCTATCTTGTTTAGATGAGTTACGTTGGCCGGTCCCAGGAACTCCATGGCCAGTAGGTACATATCCTGTCGAGATATCGATATCGTTTAGAAGTTTATTTTGCATTTAAACTGCAGCTAACGTTTATTTTTTTATCATAAATATCGATTCTACATCAAGCTTTGGTTTACAGAGAATACTCTATGTTCTACGTTTGTTTGAAATCGTGAAAATGTGACCTTTCCTGACCCATGACCGCGTAAGCAAAAGCCTGGGTCGATCCCTGGGTGACGTCATCTCATTAATGCATTATTCTCCATGGCGTCTTTCTATCACAACAACATCGATTTATAGAGAATATACACTGTTTGCGAGTTGTTAGTTAAGAAAAAAGTCATTTTAGTCAACATGTTAAGTATTTATTCAAATTATTGCAAAGTCGACTTAATTATATGACGTCTACCCAGGGATCGACCCAGGCTTTTACTTACGCGGTCGTGGGTCAGGAAAGGTCACATTTTCACGATTTCATACAAGCGTAGAACATAAAGTATTCACTTTAAACCAAAACTTTCTTCACGGAAGTACTCAAAGCTTGATGTAGTACCGATATTTATGATAACAAAATAAACGATAGGTGCACTTTAAGGTACCGACCATTATGATAATTAGTAGAGACCGGGTAGGCAAAAAATGTTGAATTTCTGACAAAAATAAAAAAAAAACTATATATTCTTCAAAATGATGTCAAACAATCTCCTGGTAGCTTCAGAACATCAATGGATTAAGTTGGAGAAACGATTGAAGTAAAAATCAACATAATTCAAAAATGGTCAAATCTGGATTTTTTTAGCCAGACCGGGTAGGCAAAAAATGTTGAATTTCTGACAAAAATAAAAAAAACACTCAATATGCTTCAAAATGATCTCAAACAATCTCCTGGTAGCTTCAGAACATCAATGGATTAAGTTGGAGAAAGGATTGAAGTAAAAATCAACATAATTCAAAAATGGTCAAATGTGGATAAAAATGTTGGATTTCTGACAAAAGCAAAATCAACTCAATATGCTTCAAAATGATGTCAAACAATCTCCTGGTATCTTCAGAACATCAATGGATTAAGTTGGAGAAAGAATTGAAGTAAAAATCAACATAAAACAAAAATGGTCAAATCTGGATTTTTTTAGCCAGACCGGGTAGGCAAAAAATGTTGAATTTCTGACAAAAATAAAAAAAACACTATATATTCTTCAAAATGATCTCAAACAATCTCCTGGTAGCTTCAGAACTTCAATGGATTAAGTTGGAGAAAGAATTGAAGTAAAAATCAACATAAAACAAAAATGGTCAAATCTGGATTTTTTTTAGCCAGACCCGGTAGGCAAAAAATGTTGAATTTCTGACGAAAATAAAAAAAACACTCAATATGCTTCAAAATGATCTCAAACAATCTCCTGGTAGCTTCAGAACATCAATGGATTAAGTTGGAGAAAGAATTGAAGTAAAAATCAACATAATTCAAAAATGGTCAAATCTGGATTTTTTTAGCCAGACCGGGTAGGCAAAAAAATGTTGAATTTCTGACAAAAATAAAAAAAAACACTATATATTCTTCAAAATGATGTCAAACAATCTCCTGGTAGCTTCAGAACATCAATGGATTAAGTTGGAGAAAGAATTGAAGTAAAAATCAACATAATTCAAAAATGGTCAAATCTGGATTTTTTAGCCAGTGTCTATGTATCCTTCATAACACATACCTGAATATCTTCCTGTCTCCACACATCAGAAGCAGTGTCTATCTTATTTAGATGAGTTACGTTGGCCGGTCCCAGGAACTCCATGGCCAGTAGGTACATATCCTGTCGAGATATCGATATCGTTTAGAAGTTTATTCTGCATTTAAACTGCAGCTAACGTTTATTTTTTTATCATAAATATCGATTCTACATCAAGCTTTGGTTTACAGAGAATACTCTATGTTCTACGTTTGTTTGAAATCGTGAAAATGTGACCTTTCCTGACCCATGACCGCGTAAGCAAAAGCCTGGGTCGATCCCTGGGTGACGTCATCTCATTAATGCATTATTCTCCATGGCGTCTTTCTATCACAACAACATCGATTTATAGAGAATATACACTGTTTGCGAGTTGTTAGTTAAGAAAAAAGTCATTTTAGTCAACATGTTAAGTATTTATTCAAATTATTGCAAAGTCGACTTAATTATATGACGTCTACCCAGGGATCGACCCAGGCTTTTACTTACGCGGTCGTGGGTCAGGAAAGGTCACATTTTCACGATTTCATACAAGCGTAGAACATAAAGTATTCACTTTAAACCAAAACTTTCTTCACGGAAGTACTCAAAGCTTGATGTAGTACCGATATTTATGATAACAAAATAAACGATAGGTGCACTTTAAGGTACCGACCATTATGATAATTAGTAGAGACCGGGTAGGCAAAAAATGTTGAATTTCTGACAAAAATTAAAAAACCACTCAATATGCTTCAAAATGATCTCAAACAATCTCCTGGTAGCTTCAGAACATCAATGGATTAAGTTGGAGAAAGGATTGAAGTAAAAATCAACATAATTCAAAAATGGTCAAATGTGGATAAAAATGTTGGATTTCTGACAAAAGCAAAATCAACTCAATATGCTTCAAAATGATGTCAAACAATCTCCTGGTAGCTTCAGAACATCAATGGATTAAGTTGGAGAAAGGATTGAAGTAAAAATCAACATAATTCAAAAATGGTCAAATCTGGATTTTTTTAGCCAGACCGGGTAGGCAAAAAATGTTGAATTTCTGACAAAAATAAAAAAAACACTATATATTCTTCAAAATGATCTCAAACAATCTCCTGGTAGCTTCAGAACATCAATGGATTAAGTTGGAGAAAGAATTGAAGTAAAAATCAACATAATTCAAAAATGGTCAAATCTGGATTTTTTTAGCCAGGCCGGGTAGGCAAAAAATGTTGAATTTCTGACAAAAATAAAAAAAACACTCAATATGCTTCAAAATGATGTCAAACAATCTCCTGGTAGCTTCAGAACATCAATGGATTAAGTTGGAGAAAGGATTGAAGTAAAAATCAACATAATTCAAAAATGGTCAAATCTGGATTTTTTTAGCCAGACCGGGTAGGCAAAAAATGTTGAATTTCTGACAAAAATAAAAAAAACACTCAATATGCTTCAAAATGATCTCAAACAATCTCCTGGTAGCTTCAGAACATCAATGGATTAAGTTGGAGAAAGGATTGAAGTAAAAATCAACATAATTCAAAAATGGTCAAATGTGGATAAAAATGTTGGATTTCTGACAAAAGCAAAATCAACTCAATATGCTTCAAAATGATGTCAAACAATCTCCTGGTAGCTTCAGAACATCAATGGATTAAGTTGGAGAAAGAATTGAAGTAAAAATCAACATAAAACAAAAATGGTCAAATCTGGATTTTTTTAGCCAGACCGGGTAGGCAAAAAATGTTGAATTTCTGACAAAAATTAAAAAAACACTATATATTCTTCAAAATGATCTCAAACAATCTCCTGGTAGCTTCAGAACATCAATGGATTAAGTTGGAGAAAGAATTGAAGTAAAAATCAACATAAAACAAAAATGGTCAAATCTGGATTTTTTTTAGCCAGACCGGGTAGGCAAAAAATGTTGAATTTCTGACAAAAATAAAAAAAACACTATATATTCTTGAAAATGATGTCAAACAATCTCCTGGTAGGTTCAGAACATCAATGGATTAAGTTGGAGAAAGAATTGAAGTAAAAATCAACATAAAACAAAAATGGTCAAATCTGGATTTTTTTAGCCAGACCGGGTAGGGAAAAAATGTTGAATTTCTGACAAAAATAAAAAAACCACTCAATATGCTTCAAAATGATCTCAAACAATCTCCTGGTAGCTTCAGAACATCAATGGATTAAGTTGGAGAAAGAATTGAAGTAAAAATCAACATAATTCAAAAATGGTCAAATCTGGATTTTTTAGCCAGTGTCTATGTATCCTTCATAACACATACCTGAATATCTTCCTGTCTCCACACATCAGAAGCAGTGTCTATCTTATTTAGATGAGTTACGTTGGCCGGTCCCAGGAACTCCATGGCCAGTAGGTACATATCCTGTCGAGATATCGATATCGTTTAGAAGTTTATTCTGCATTTAAACTGCAGCTAACGTTTATTTTTTTATCATAAATATCGATTCTACATCAAGCTTTGGTTTACAGAGAATACTCTATGTTCTACGTTTGTTTGAAATCGTGAAAATGTGACCTTTCCTGACCCATGACCGCGTAAGCAAAAGCCTGGGTCGATCCCTGGGTGACGTCATCTCATTAATGCATTATTCTCCATGGCGTCTTTCTATCACAACAACATCGATTTATAGAGAATATACACTGTTTGCGAGTTGTTAGTTAAGAAAAAAGTCATTTTAGTCAACATGTTAAGTATTTATTCAAATTATTGCAAAGTCGACTTAATTATATGACGTCTACCCAGGGATCGACCCAGGCTTTTACTTACGCGGTCGTGGGTCAGGAAAGGTCACATTTTCACGATTTCATACAAGCGTAGAACATAAAGTATTCACTTTAAACCAAAACTTTCTTCACGGAAGTACTCAAAGCTTGATGTAGTACCGATATTTATGATAACAAAATAAACGATAGGTGCACTTTAAGGTACCGACCATTATGATAATTAGTAGAGACCGGGTAGGCAAAAAATGTTGAATTTCTGACAAAAATTAAAAAACCACTCAATATGCTTCAAAATGATCTCAAACAATCTCCTGGTAGCTTCAGAACATCAATGGATTAAGTTGGAGAAAGGATTGAAGTAAAAATCAACATAATTCAAAAATGGTCAAATGTGGATAAAAATGTTGGATTTCTGACAAAAGCAAAATCAACTCAATATGCTTCAAAATGATGTCAAACAATCTCCTGGTAGCTTCAGAACATCAATGGATTAAGTTGGAGAAAGGATTGAAGTAAAAATCAACATAATTCAAAAATGGTCAAATCTGGATTTTTTTAGCCAGACCGGGTAGGGAAAAAATGTTGAATTTCTGACAAAAATAAAAAAAACACTATATATTCTTCAAAATGATGTCAAACAATCTCCTGGTAGCTTCAGAACATCAATGGATTAAGTTGGAGAAACGATTGAAGTAAAAATCAACATAATTCAAAAATGGTCAAATCTGGATTTTTTTAGCCAGACCGGGTAGGCAAAAAATGTTGAATTTCTGACAAAAATAAAAAAACCACTCAATATGCTTCAAAATGATCTCAAACAATCTCCTGGTAGCTTCAGAACATCAATGGATTAAGTTGGAGAAAGGATTGAAGTAAAAATCAACATAATTCAAAAATGGTCAAATCTGGATTTTTTTTAGCCAGACCGGGTAGGCAAAAAATGTTGAATTTCTGACAAAAATAAAAAAACCACTCAATATGCTTCAAAATGATCTCAAACAATCTCCTGGTAGCTTCAGAACATCAATGGATTAAGTTGGAGAAAGGATTGAAGTAAAAATCAACATAATTCAAAAATGGTCAAATGTGGATAAAAATGTTGGATTTCTGACAAAAGCAAAATCAACTCAATATGCTTCAAAATGATGTCAAACAATCTCCTGGTAGCTTCAGAACATCAATGGATTAAGTTGGAGAAAGAATTGAAGTAAAAATCAACATAAAACAAAAATGGTCAAATCTGGATTTTTTTAGCCAGACCGGGTAGGCAAAAAATGTTGAATTTCTGACAAAAATAAAAAAAACACTATATATTCTTCAAAATGACCTCAAACAATCTCCTGGTAGCTTCAGAACTTCAATGGATTAAGTTGGAGAAAGAATTGAAGTAAAAATCAACATAAAACAAAAATGGTCAAATCTGGATTTTTTTTAGCCAGACCGGGTAGGCAAAAATGTTGAATTTCTGACAAAAATAAAAAAAACACTATATATTCTTGAAAATGATGTCAAACAATCTCCTGGTAGCTTCAGAACATCAATGGATTAAGTTGGAGAAAGAATTGAAGTAAAAATCAACATAAAACAAAAATGGTCAAATCTGGATTTTTTTAGCCAGACCGGGTAGGGAAAAAATGTTGAATTTCTGACAAAAATAAAAAAACCACTCAATATGCTTCAAAATGATCTCAAACAATCTCCTGGTAGCTTCAGAACATCAATGGATTAAGTTGGAGAAAGAATTGAAGTAAAAATCAACATAATTCAAAAATGGTCAAATCTGGATTTTTTTAGCCAGACCGGGTAGGCAAAAAAATGTTGAATTTCTGACAAAAATAAAAAAAAACACTATATATTCTTCAAAATGATGTCAAACAATCTCCTGGTAGCTTCAGAACATCAATGGATTAAGTTGGAGAAAGAATTGAAGTAAAAATCAACATAATTCAAAAATGGTCAAATGTGGATAAAAATGTTGGATTTCTGACAAAAGCAAAATCAACTCAATATGCTTCAAAATGATGTCAAACAATCTCCTGGTAGCTTCAGAACATCAATGGATTAAGTTGGAGAAAGGATTGAAGTAAAAATCAACATAATTCAAAAATGGTCAAATCTGGATTTTTTTAGCCAGACCGGGTAGGCAAAAACGTTGAATTTCTGACAAAAATAAAAAAAACACTATATATTCTTCAAAATGATGTCAAACAATCTCCTGGTAGCTTCAGAACATCAATGGATTAAGTTGGAGAAAGAATTGAAGTAAAAATCAACATAATTCAAAAATGGTCAAATCTGGATTTTTTTAGCCAGACCGGGTAGGCAAAAAAATGTTGAATTTCTGACAAAAATAAAAAAAAACACTATATATTCTTCAAAATGATGTCAAACAATCTCCTGGTAGCTTCAGAACATCAATGGATTAAGTTGGAGAAAGAATTGAAGTAAAAATCAACATAATTCAAAAATGGTCAAATGTGGATAAAAATGTTGGATTTCTGACAAAAGCAAAATCAACTCAATATGCTTCAAAATGATGTCAAACAATCTCCTGGTAGCTTCAGAACATCAATGGATTAAGTTGGAGAAAGGATTGAAGTAAAAATCAACATAATTCAAAAATGGTCAAATCTGGATTTTTTTAGCCAGACCGGGTAGGCAAAAACGTTGAATTTCTGACAAAAATAAAAAAAACACTATATATTCTTCAAAATGATGTCAAACAATCTCCTGGTAGCTTCAGAACATCAATGGATTAAGTTGGAGAAAGAATTGAAGTAAAAATCAACATAATTCAAAAATGGTCAAATCTGGATTTTTTAGCCAGTGTCTATGTATCCTTCATAACACATACCTGAATATCTTCCTGTCTCCACACATCAGAAGCAGTGTCTATCTTATTTAGATGAGTTACGTTGGCCGGTCCCAGGAACTCCATGGCCAGTAGGTACATATCCTGTCGAGATATCGATATCGTTTAGAAGTTTATTCTGCATTTAAACTGCAGCTAACGTTTATTTTTTTATCATAAATATCGATTCTACATCAAGCTTTGGTTTACAGAGAATACTCTATGTTCTACGTTTGTTTGAAATCGTGAAAATGTGACCTTTCCTGACCCATGACCGCGTAAGCAAAAGCCTGGGTCGATCCCTGGGTGACGTCATCTCATTAATGCATTATTCTCCATGGCGTCTTTCTATCACAACAACATCGATTTATAGAGAATATACACTGTTTGCGAGTTGTTAGTTAAGAAAAAAGTCATTTTAGTCAACATGTTAAGTATTTATTCAAATTATTGCAAAGTCGACTTAATTATATGACGTCTACCCAGGGATCGACCCAGGCTTTTACTTACGCGGTCGTGGGTCAGGAAAGGTCACATTTTCACGATTTCATACAAGCGTAGAACATAAAGTATTCACTTTAAACCAAAACTTTCTTCACGGAAGTACTCAAAGCTTGATGTAGTACCGATATTTATGATAACAAAATAAACGATAGGTGCACTTTAAGGTACCGACCATTATGATAATTAGTAGAGACCGGGTAGGCAAAAAATGTTGAATTTCTGACAAAAATTAAAAAACCACTCAATATGCTTCAAAATGATCTCAAACAATCTCCTGGTAGCTTCAGAACATCAATGGATTAAGTTGGAGAAAGGATTGAAGTAAAAATCAACATAATTCAAAAATGGTCAAATGTGGATAAAAATGTTGGATTTCTGACAAAAGCAAAATCAACTCAATATGCTTCAAAATGATGTCAAACAATCTCCTGGTAGCTTCAGAACATCAATGGATTAAGTTGGAGAAAGGATTGAAGTAAAAATCAACATAATTCAAAAATGGTCAAATCTGGATTTTTTTAGCCAGACCGGGTAGGCAAAAAATGTTGAATTTCTGACAAAAATAAAAAAAACACTATATATTCTTCAAAATGATCTCAAACAATCTCCTGGTAGCTTCAGAACATCAATGGATTAAGTTGGAGAAAGAATTGAAGTAAAAATCAACATAATTCAAAAATGGTCAAATCTGGATTTTTTTAGCCAGGCCGGGTAGGCAAAAAATGTTGAATTTCTGACAAAAATAAAAAAAACACTCAATATGCTTCAAAATGATGTCAAACAATCTCCTGGTAGCTTCAGAACATCAATGGATTAAGTTGGAGAAAGGATTGAAGTAAAAATCAACATAATTCAAAAATGGTCAAATCTGGATTTTTTTAGCCAGACCGGGTAGGCAAAAAATGTTGAATTTCTGACAAAAATAAAAAAAACACTCAATATGCTTCAAAATGATCTCAAACAATCTCCTGGTAGCTTCAGAACATCAATGGATTAAGTTGGAGAAAGGATTGAAGTAAAAATCAACATAATTCAAAAATGGTCAAATGTGGATAAAAATGTTGGATTTCTGACAAAAGCAAAATCAACTCAATATGCTTCAAAATGATGTCAAACAATCTCCTGGTAGCTTCAGAACATCAATGGATTAAGTTGGAGAAAGAATTGAAGTAAAAATCAACATAAAACAAAAATGGTCAAATCTGGATTTTTTTAGCCAGACCGGGTAGGCAAAAAATGTTGAATTTCTGACAAAAATTAAAAAAACACTATATATTCTTCAAAATGATCTCAAACAATCTCCTGGTAGCTTCAGAACATCAATGGATTAAGTTGGAGAAAGAATTGAAGTAAAAATCAACATAAAACAAAAATGGTCAAATCTGGATTTTTTTTAGCCAGACCGGGTAGGCAAAAAATGTTGAATTTCTGACAAAAATAAAAAAAACACTATATATTCTTGAAAATGATGTCAAACAATCTCCTGGTAGGTTCAGAACATCAATGGATTAAGTTGGAGAAAGAATTGAAGTAAAAATCAACATAAAACAAAAATGGTCAAATCTGGATTTTTTTAGCCAGACCGGGTAGGGAAAAAATGTTGAATTTCTGACAAAAATAAAAAAACCACTCAATATGCTTCAAAATGATCTCAAACAATCTCCTGGTAGCTTCAGAACATCAATGGATTAAGTTGGAGAAAGAATTGAAGTAAAAATCAACATAATTCAAAAATGGTCAAATCTGGATTTTTTAGCCAGTGTCTATGTATCCTTCATAACACATACCTGAATATCTTCCTGTCTCCACACATCAGAAGCAGTGTCTATCTTATTTAGATGAGTTACGTTGGCCGGTCCCAGGAACTCCATGGCCAGTAGGTACATATCCTGTCGAGATATCGATATCGTTTAGAAGTTTATTCTGCATTTAAACTGCAGCTAACGTTTATTTTTTTATCATAAATATCGATTCTACATCAAGCTTTGGTTTACAGAGAATACTCTATGTTCTACGTTTGTTTGAAATCGTGAAAATGTGACCTTTCCTGACCCATGACCGCGTAAGCAAAAGCCTGGGTCGATCCCTGGGTGACGTCATCTCATTAATGCATTATTCTCCATGGCGTCTTTCTATCACAACAACATCGATTTATAGAGAATATACACTGTTTGCGAGTTGTTAGTTAAGAAAAAAGTCATTTTAGTCAACATGTTAAGTATTTATTCAAATTATTGCAAAGTCGACTTAATTATATGACGTCTACCCAGGGATCGACCCAGGCTTTTACTTACGCGGTCGTGGGTCAGGAAAGGTCACATTTTCACGATTTCATACAAGCGTAGAACATAAAGTATTCACTTTAAACCAAAACTTTCTTCACGGAAGTACTCAAAGCTTGATGTAGTACCGATATTTATGATAACAAAATAAACGATAGGTGCACTTTAAGGTACCGACCATTATGATAATTAGTAGAGACCGGGTAGGCAAAAAATGTTGAATTTCTGACAAAAATTAAAAAACCACTCAATATGCTTCAAAATGATCTCAAACAATCTCCTGGTAGCTTCAGAACATCAATGGATTAAGTTGGAGAAAGGATTGAAGTAAAAATCAACATAATTCAAAAATGGTCAAATGTGGATAAAAATGTTGGATTTCTGACAAAAGCAAAATCAACTCAATATGCTTCAAAATGATGTCAAACAATCTCCTGGTAGCTTCAGAACATCAATGGATTAAGTTGGAGAAAGGATTGAAGTAAAAATCAACATAATTCAAAAATGGTCAAATCTGGATTTTTTTAGCCAGACCGGGTAGGGAAAAAATGTTGAATTTCTGACAAAAATAAAAAAAACACTATATATTCTTCAAAATGATGTCAAACAATCTCCTGGTAGCTTCAGAACATCAATGGATTAAGTTGGAGAAACGATTGAAGTAAAAATCAACATAATTCAAAAATGGTCAAATCTGGATTTTTTTAGCCAGACCGGGTAGGCAAAAAATGTTGAATTTCTGACAAAAATAAAAAAACCACTCAATATGCTTCAAAATGATCTCAAACAATCTCCTGGTAGCTTCAGAACATCAATGGATTAAGTTGGAGAAAGGATTGAAGTAAAAATCAACATAATTCAAAAATGGTCAAATCTGGATTTTTTTTTAGCCAGACCGGGTAGGCAAAAAATGTTGAATTTCTGACAAAAATAAAAAAACCACTCAATATGCTTCAAAATGATCTCAAACAATCTCCTGGTAGCTTCAGAACATCAATGGATTAAGTTGGAGAAAGGATTGAAGTAAAAATCAACATAATTCAAAAATGGTCAAATGTGGATAAAAATGTTGGATTTCTGACAAAAGCAAAATCAACTCAATATGCTTCAAAATGATGTCAAACAATCTCCTGGTAGCTTCAGAACATCAATGGATTAAGTTGGAGAAAGAATTGAAGTAAAAATCAACATAAAACAAAAATGGTCAAATCTGGATTTTTTTAGCCAGACCGGGTAGGCAAAAAATGTTGAATTTCTGACAAAAATAAAAAAAACACTATATATTCTTCAAAATGACCTCAAACAATCTCCTGGTAGCTTCAGAACTTCAATGGATTAAGTTGGAGAAAGAATTGAAGTAAAAATCAACATAAAACAAAAATGGTCAAATCTGGATTTTTTTTAGCCAGACCGGGTAGGCAAAAATGTTGAATTTCTGACAAAAATAAAAAAAACACTATATATTCTTGAAAATGATGTCAAACAATCTCCTGGTAGCTTCAGAACATCAATGGATTAAGTTGGAGAAAGAATTGAAGTAAAAATCAACATAAAACAAAAATGGTCAAATCTGGATTTTTTTAGCCAGACCGGGTAGGGAAAAAATGTTGAATTTCTGACAAAAATAAAAAAACCACTCAATATGCTTCAAAATGATCTCAAACAATCTCCTGGTAGCTTCAGAACATCAATGGATTAAGTTGGAGAAAGAATTGAAGTAAAAATCAACATAATTCAAAAATGGTCAAATCTGGATTTTTTTAGCCAGACCGGGTAGGCAAAAAAATGTTGAATTTCTGACAAAAATAAAAAAAAACACTATATATTCTTCAAAATGATGTCAAACAATCTCCTGGTAGCTTCAGAACATCAATGGATTAAGTTGGAGAAAGAATTGAAGTAAAAATCAACATAATTCAAAAATGGTCAAATGTGGATAAAAATGTTGGATTTCTGACAAAAGCAAAATCAACTCAATATGCTTCAAAATGATGTCAAACAATCTCCTGGTAGCTTCAGAACATCAATGGATTAAGTTGGAGAAAGGATTGAAGTAAAAATCAACATAATTCAAAAATGGTCAAATCTGGATTTTTTTAGCCAGACCGGGTAGGCAAAAACGTTGAATTTCTGACAAAAATAAAAAAAACACTATATATTCTTCAAAATGATGTCAAACAATCTCCTGGTAGCTTCAGAACATCAATGGATTAAGTTGGAGAAAGAATTGAAGTAAAAATCAACATAATTCAAAAATGGTCAAATCTGGATTTTTTTAGCCAGACCGGGTAGGCAAAAAAATGTTGAATTTCTGACAAAAATAAAAAAAAACACTATATATTCTTCAAAATGATGTCAAACAATCTCCTGGTAGCTTCAGAACATCAATGGATTAAGTTGGAGAAAGAATTGAAGTAAAAATCAACATAATTCAAAAATGGTCAAATGTGGATAAAAATGTTGGATTTCTGACAAAAGCAAAATCAACTCAATATGCTTCAAAATGATGTCAAACAATCTCCTGGTAGCTTCAGAACATCAATGGATTAAGTTGGAGAAAGGATTGAAGTAAAAATCAACATAATTCAAAAATGGTCAAATCTGGATTTTTTTAGCCAGACCGGGTAGGCAAAAACGTTGAATTTCTGACAAAAATAAAAAAAACACTATATATTCTTCAAAATGATGTCAAACAATCTCCTGGTAGCTTCAGAACATCAATGGATTAAGTTGGAGAAAGAATTGAAGTAAAAATCAACATAATTCAAAAATGGTCAAATGTGGATAAAAATGTTGGATTTCTGACAAAAGCAAAATCAACTCAATATGCTTCAAAATGATGTCAAACAATCTCCTGGTAGCTTCAGAACATCAATGGATTAAGTTGGAGAAAGGATTGAAGTAAAAATCAACATAATTCAAAAATGGTCAAATCTGGATTTTTTTAGCCAGACCGGGTAGGCAAAAAATGTTGAATTTCTGACAAAAATAAAAAAAACACTATATATTCTTCAAAATGATGTCAAACAATCTCCTGGTAGCTTCAGAACATCAATGGATTAAGTTGGAGAAAGAATTGAAGTAAAAATCAACATAAAACAAAAATGGTCAAATCTGGATTTGTTTAGCCAGACCGGGTAGGCAAAAAATGTTGAATTTCTGACAAAAATAAAAAAACACTCAATATGCTTCAAAATGATCTCAAACAATCTCCTGGTAGCTTCAGAACATCAATGGATTAAGTTGGAGAAAGGATTGAAGTAAAAATCAACATAATTCAAAAATGGTCAAATGTGGATAAAAATGTTGGATTTCTGACAAAAGCAAAATCAACTCAATATGCTTCAAAATGATGTCAAACAATCTCCTGGTAGCTTCAGAACATCAATGGATTAAGTTGGAGAAAGAATTGAAGTAAAAATCAACATAAAACAAAAATGGTCAAATCTGGATTTTTTTAGCCAGACCGGGTAGGCAAAAAATGTTGAATTTCTGACAAAAATAAAAAAAACACTATATATTCTTCAAAATGATCTCAAACAATCTCCTGGTAGCTTCAGAACATCAATGGATTAAGTTGGAGAAAGGATTGAAGTAAAAATCAACATAAAACAAAAATGGTCAAATCTGGATTTTTTTAGCCAGACCGGGTAGGGAAAAAATGTTGAATTTCTGACAAAAATAAAAAAACCACTCAATATGCTTCAAAATGATCTCAAACAATCTCCTGGTAGCTTCAGAACATCAATGGATTAAGTTGGAGAAAGAATTGAAGTAAAAATCAACATAATTCAAAAATGGTCAAATCTGGATTTTTTAGCCAGTGTCTATGTATCCTTCATAACACATACCTGAATATCTTTCTGTCTCCACACATCAGAAGCAGTGTCTATCTTATTTAGATGAGTTACGTTGGCCGGTCCCAGGAACTCCATGGCCAGTAGGTACATATCCTGTCGAGATATCGATATCGTTTAGAAGTTTATTCTGCATTTAAACTGCAGCTAACGTTTATTTTTTTATCATAAATATCGATTCTACATCAAGCTTTGGTTTACAGAGAATACTCTATGTTCTACGTTTGTTTGAAATCGTGAAAATGTGACCTTTCCTGACCCATGACCGCGTAAGCAAAAGCCTGGGTCGATCCCTGGGTGACGTCATCTCATTAATGCATTATTCTCCATGGCGTCTTTCTATCACAACAACATCGATTTATAGAGAATATACACTGTTTGCGAGTTGTTAGTTAAGAAAAAAGTCATTTTAGTCAACATGTTAAGTATTTATTCAAATTATTGCAAAGTCGACTTAATTATATGACGTCTACCCAGGGATCGACCCAGGCTTTTACTTACGCGGTCGTGGGTCAGGAAAGGTCACATTTTCACGATTTCATACAAGCGTAGAACATAAAGTATTCACTTTAAACCAAAACTTTCTTCACGGAAGTACTCAAAGCTTGATGTAGTACCGATATTTATGATAACAAAATAAACGATAGGTGCACTTTAAGGTACCGACCATTATGATAATTAGTAGAGACCGGGTAGGCAAAAAATGTTGAATTTCTGACAAAAATTAAAAAACCACTCAATATGCTTCAAAATGATCTCAAACAATCTCCTGGTAGCTTCAGAACATCAATGGATTAAGTTGGAGAAAGGATTGAAGTAAAAATCAACATAATTCAAAAATGGTCAAATGTGGATAAAAATGTTGGATTTCTGACAAAAGCAAAATCAACTCAATATGCTTCAAAATGATGTCAAACAATCTCCTGGTAGCTTCAGAACATCAATGGATTAAGTTGGAGAAAGGATTGAAGTAAAAATCAACATAATTCAAAAATGGTCAAATCTGGATTTTTTTAGCCAGACCGGGTAGGGAAAAAATGTTGAATTTCTGACAAAAATAAAAAAAACACTATATATTCTTCAAAATGATGTCAAACAATCTCCTGGTAGCTTCAGAACATCAATGGATTAAGTTGGAGAAAGAATTGAAGTAAAAATCAACATAAAACAAAAATGGTCAAATCTGGATTTGTTTAGCCAGACCGGGTAGGCAAAAAATGTTGAATTTCTGACAAAAATAAAAAAACACTCAATATGCTTCAAAATGATCTCAAACAATCTCCTGGTAGCTTCAGAACATCAATGGATTAAGTTGGAGAAAGGATTGAAGTAAAAATCAACATAATTCAAAAATGGTCAAATGTGGATAAAAATGTTGGATTTCTGACAAAAGCAAAATCAACTCAATATGCTTCAAAATGATGTCAAACAATCTCCTGGTAGCTTCAGAACATCAATGGATTAAGTTGGAGAAAGAATTGAAGTAAAAATCAACATAAAACAAAAATGGTCAAATCTGGATTTTTTTAGCCAGACCGGGTAGGCAAAAAATGTTGAATTTCTGACAAAAATAAAAAAAACACTATATATTCTTCAAAATGATCTCAAACAATCTCCTGGTAGCTTCAGAACATCAATGGATTAAGTTGGAGAAAGGATTGAAGTAAAAATCAACATAAAACAAAAATGGTCAAATCTGGATTTTTTTAGCCAGACCGGGTAGGGAAAAAATGTTGAATTTCTGACAAAAATAAAAAAACCACTCAATATGCTTCAAAATGATCTCAAACAATCTCCTGGTAGCTTCAGAACATCAATGGATTAAGTTGGAGAAAGAATTGAAGTAAAAATCAACATAATTCAAAAATGGTCAAATCTGGATTTTTTAGCCAGTGTCTATGTATCCTTCATAACACATACCTGAATATCTTCCTGTCTCCACACATCAGAAGCAGTGTCTATCTTATTTAGATGAGTTACGTTGGCCGGTCCCAGGAACTCCATGGCCAGTAGGTACATATCCTGTCGAGATATCGATATCGTTTAGAAGTTTATTCTGCATTTAAACTGCAGCTAACGTTTATTTTTTTATCATAAATATCGATTCTACATCAAGCTTTGGTTTACAGAGAATACTCTATGTTCTACGTTTGTTTGAAATCGTGAAAATGTGACCTTTCCTGACCCATGACCGCGTAAGCAAAAGCCTGGGTCGATCCCTGGGTGACGTCATCTCATTAATGCATTATTCTCCATGGCGTCTTTCTATCACAACAACATCGATTTATAGAGAATATACACTGTTTGCGAGTTGTTAGTTAAGAAAAAAGTCATTTTAGTCAACATGTTAAGTATTTATTCAAATTATTGCAAAGTCGACTTAATTATATGACGTCTACCCAGGGATCGACCCAGGCTTTTACTTACGCGGTCGTGGGTCAGGAAAGGTCACATTTTCACGATTTCATACAAGCGTAGAACATAAAGTATTCACTTTAAACCAAAACTTTCTTCACGGAAGTACTCAAAGCTTGATGTAGTACCGATATTTATGATAACAAAATAAACGATAGGTGCACTTTAAGGTACCGACCATTATGATAATTAGTAGAGACCGGGTAGGCAAAAAATGTTGAATTTCTGACAAAAATTAAAAAACCACTCAATATGCTTCAAAATGATCTCAAACAATCTCCTGGTAGCTTCAGAACATCAATGGATTAAGTTGGAGAAAGGATTGAAGTAAAAATCAACATAATTCAAAAATGGTCAAATGTGGATAAAAATGTTGGATTTCTGACAAAAGCAAAATCAACTCAATATGCTTCAAAATGATGTCAAACAATCTCCTGGTAGCTTCAGAACATCAATGGATTAAGTTGGAGAAAGGATTGAAGTAAAAATCAACATAATTCAAAAATGGTCAAATCTGGATTTTTTTAGCCAGACCGGGTAGGGAAAAAATGTTGAATTTCTGACAAAAATAAAAAAAACACTATATATTCTTCAAAATGATGTCAAACAATCTCCTGGTAGCTTCAGAACATCAATGGATTAAGTTGGAGAAACGATTGAAGTAAAAATCAACATAATTCAAAAATGGTCAAATCTGGATTTTTTTTAGCCAGACCGGGTAGGCAAAAAATGTTGAATTTCTGACAAAAATAAAAAAACCACTCAATATGCTTCAAAATGATCTCAAACAATCTCCTGGTAGCTTCAGAACATCAATGGATTAAGTTGGAGAAAGGATTGAAGTAAAAATCAACATAATTCAAAAATGGTCAAATGTGGATAAAAATGTTGGATTTCTGACAAAAGCAAAATCAACTCAATATGCTTCAAAATGATGTCAAACAATCTCCTGGTAGCTTCAGAACATCAATGGATTAAGTTGGAGAAAGAATTGAAGTAAAAATCAACATAAAACAAAAATGGTCAAATCTGGATTTTTTTAGCCAGACCGGGTAGGCAAAAAATGTTGAATTTCTGACAAAAATAAAAAAAACACTATATATTCTTCAAAATGACCTCAAACAATCTCCTGGTAGCTTCAGAACTTCAATGGATTAAGTTGGAGAAAGAATTGAAGTAAAAATCAACATAAAACAAAAATGGTCAAATCTGGATTTTTTTTAGCCAGACCGGGTAGGCAAAAATGTTGAATTTCTGACAAAAATAAAAAAAACACTATATATTCTTGAAAATGATGTCAAACAATCTCCTGGTAGCTTCAGAACATCAATGGATTAAGTTGGAGAAAGAATTGAAGTAAAAATCAACATAAAACAAAAATGGTCAAATCTGGATTTTTTTAGCCAGACCGGGTAGGGAAAAAATGTTGAATTTCTGACAAAAATAAAAAAACCACTCAATATGCTTCAAAATGATCTCAAACAATCTCCTGGTAGCTTCAGAACATCAATGGATTAAGTTGGAGAAAGAATTGAAGTAAAAATCAACATAATTCAAAAATGGTCAAATCTGGATTTTTTTAGCCAGACCGGGTAGGCAAAAAAATGTTGAATTTCTGACAAAAATAAAAAAAAACACTATATATTCTTCAAAATGATGTCAAACAATCTCCTGGTAGCTTCAGAACATCAATGGATTAAGTTGGAGAAAGAATTGAAGTAAAAATCAACATAATTCAAAAATGGTCAAATGTGGATAAAAATGTTGGATTTCTGACAAAAGCAAAATCAACTCAATATGCTTCAAAATGATGTCAAACAATCTCCTGGTAGCTTCAGAACATCAATGGATTAAGTTGGAGAAAGGATTGAAGTAAAAATCAACATAATTCAAAAATGGTCAAATCTGGATTTTTTTAGCCAGACCGGGTAGGCAAAAACGTTGAATTTCTGACAAAAATAAAAAAAACACTATATATTCTTCAAAATGATGTCAAACAATCTCCTGGTAGCTTCAGAACATCAATGGATTAAGTTGGAGAAAGAATTGAAGTAAAAATCAACATAATTCAAAAATGGTCAAATGTGGATAAAAATGTTGGATTTCTGACAAAAGCAAAATCAACTCAATATGCTTCAAAATGATGTCAAACAATCTCCTGGTAGCTTCAGAACATCAATGGATTAAGTTGGAGAAAGGATTGAAGTAAAAATCAACATAATTCAAAAATGGTCAAATCTGGATTTTTTTAGCCAGACCGGGTAGGCAAAAAATGTTGAATTTCTGACAAAAATAAAAAAAACACTATATATTCTTCAAAATGATGTCAAACAATCTCCTGGTAGCTTCAGAACATCAATGGATTAAGTTGGAGAAAGAATTGAAGTAAAAATCAACATAAAACAAAAATGGTCAAATCTGGATTTGTTTAGCCAGACCGGGTAGGCAAAAAATGTTGAATTTCTGACAAAAATAAAAAAAACACTCAATATGCTTCAAAATGATCTCAAACAATCTCCTGGTAGCTTCAGAACATCAATGGATTAAGTTGGAGAAAGGATTGAAGTAAAAATCAACATAATTCAAAAATGGTCAAATCTGGATTTTTTTAGCCAGACCGGGTAGGCAAAAAATGTTGAATTTCTGACAAAAATAAAAAAAACACTATATATTCTTCAAAATGATGTCAAACAATCTCCTGGTAGCTTCAGAACATCAATGGATTAAGTTGGAGAAAGAATTGAAGTAAAAATCAACATAAAACAAAAATGGTCAAATCTGGATTTGTTTAGCCAGACCGGGTAGGCAAAAAATGTTGAATTTCTGACAAAAATAAAAAAAACACTCAATATGCTTCAAAATGATCTCAAACAATCTCCTGGTAGCTTCAGAACATCAATGGATTAAGTTGGAGAAACGATTGAAGTAAAAATCAACATAATTCAAAAATGGTCAAATCTGGATTTTTTTTAGCCAGACCGGGTAGGCAAAAAATGTTGAATTTCTGACAAAAATAAAAAAACCACTCAATATGCTTCAAAATGATCTCAAACAATCTCCTGGTAGCTTCAGAACATCAATGGATTAAGTTGGAGAAAGGATTGAAGTAAAAATCAACATAATTCAAAAATGGTCAAATGTGGATAAAAATGTTGGATTTCTGACAAAAGCAAAATCAACTCAATATGCTTCAAAATGATGTCAAACAATCTCCTGGTAGCTTCAGAACATCAATGGATTAAGTTGGAGAAAGAATTGAAGTAAAAATCAACATAAAACAAAAATGGTCAAATCTGGATTTTTTTAGCCAGACCGGGTAGGCAAAAAATGTTGAATTTCTGACAAAAATAAAAAAAACACTATATATTCTTCAAAATGACCTCAAACAATCTCCTGGTAGCTTCAGAACTTCAATGGATTAAGTTGGAGAAAGAATTGAAGTAAAAATCAACATAAAACAAAAATGGTCAAATCTGGATTTTTTTTAGCCAGACCGGGTAGGCAAAAATGTTGAATTTCTGACAAAAATAAAAAAAACACTATATATTCTTGAAAATGATGTCAAACAATCTCCTGGTAGCTTCAGAACATCAATGGATTAAGTTGGAGAAAGAATTGAAGTAAAAATCAACATAAAACAAAAATGGTCAAATCTGGATTTTTTTAGCCAGACCGGGTAGGGAAAAAATGTTGAATTTCTGACAAAAATAAAAAAACCACTCAATATGCTTCAAAATGATCTCAAACAATCTCCTGGTAGCTTCAGAACATCAATGGATTAAGTTGGAGAAAGAATTGAAGTAAAAATCAACATAATTCAAAAATGGTCAAATCTGGATTTTTTTAGCCAGACCGGGTAGGCAAAAAAATGTTGAATTTCTGACAAAAATAAAAAAAAACACTATATATTCTTCAAAATGATGTCAAACAATCTCCTGGTAGCTTCAGAACATCAATGGATTAAGTTGGAGAAAGAATTGAAGTAAAAATCAACATAATTCAAAAATGGTCAAATGTGGATAAAAATGTTGGATTTCTGACAAAAGCAAAATCAACTCAATATGCTTCAAAATGATGTCAAACAATCTCCTGGTAGCTTCAGAACATCAATGGATTAAGTTGGAGAAAGGATTGAAGTAAAAATCAACATAATTCAAAAATGGTCAAATCTGGATTTTTTTAGCCAGACCGGGTAGGCAAAAACGTTGAATTTCTGACAAAAATAAAAAAAACACTATATATTCTTCAAAATGATGTCAAACAATCTCCTGGTAGCTTCAGAACATCAATGGATTAAGTTGGAGAAAGAATTGAAGTAAAAATCAACATAATTCAAAAATGGTCAAATGTGGATAAAAATGTTGGATTTCTGACAAAAGCAAAATCAACTCAATATGCTTCAAAATGATGTCAAACAATCTCCTGGTAGCTTCAGAACATCAATGGATTAAGTTGGAGAAAGGATTGAAGTAAAAATCAACATAATTCAAAAATGGTCAAATCTGGATTTTTTTAGCCAGACCGGGTAGGCAAAAAATGTTGAATTTCTGACAAAAATAAAAAAAACACTATATATTCTTCAAAATGATGTCAAACAATCTCCTGGTAGCTTCAGAACATCAATGGATTAAGTTGGAGAAAGAATTGAAGTAAAAATCAACATAAAACAAAAATGGTCAAATCTGGATTTGTTTAGCCAGACCGGGTAGGCAAAAAATGTTGAATTTCTGACAAAAATAAAAAAAACACTCAATATGCTTCAAAATGATCTCAAACAATCTCCTGGTAGCTTCAGAACATCAATGGATTAAGTTGGAGAAAGGATTGAAGTAAAAATCAACATAATTCAAAAATGGTCAAATGTGGATAAAAATGTTGGATTTCTGAC
This sequence comes from Actinernus sp. WN-2022, assembly GCA_030867875.1. Taxonomy (NCBI): domain Eukaryota; kingdom Metazoa; phylum Cnidaria; class Anthozoa; order Actiniaria; family Actinernidae; genus Actinernus; species Actinernus sp. WN-2022. Next base: position 37,646,252 of record JAOWCC010001501.1, read on the forward strand.
AAAAGCAAAATCAACTCAATATGCTTCAAAATGATGTCAAACAATCTCCTGGTAGCTTCAGAACATCAATGGATTAAGTTGGAGAAAGAATTGAAGTAAAAATCAACATAAAACAAAAATGGTCAAATCTGGATTTTTTTTAGCCAGACCGGGTAGGCAAAAAATGTTGAATTTCTGACAAAAATAAAAAAAACACTATATATTCTTCAAAATGATCTCAAACAATCTCCTGGTAGCTTCAGAACATCAATGGATTAAGTTGGAGAAAGAATTGAAGTAAAAATCAACATAATTCAAAAATGGTCAAATCTGGATTTTTTAGCCAGTGTCTATGTATCCTTCATAACACATACCTGAATATCTTCCTGTCTCCACACATCAGAAGCAGTGTCTATCTTGTTTAGATGAGTTACGTTGGCCGGTCCCAGGAACTCCATGGCCAGTAGGTACATATCCTGTCGAGATATCGATATCGTTTAGAAGTTTATTCTGCATTTAAACTGCAGCTAACGTTTATTTTTTTATCATAAATATCGATTCTACATCAAGCTTTGGTTTACAGAGAATACTCTATGTTCTACGTTTGTTTGAAATCGTGAAAATGTGACCTTTCCTGACCCATGACCGCGTAAGCAAAAGCCTGGGTCGATCCCTGGGTGACGTCATCTCATTAATGCATTATTCTCCATGGCGTCTTTCTATCACAACAACATCGATTTATAGAGAATATACACTGTTTGCGAGTTGTTAGTTAAGAAAAAAGTCATTTTAGTCAACATGTTAAGTATTTATTCAAATTATTGCAAAGTCGACTTAATTATATGACGTCTACCCAGGGATCGACCCAGGCTTTTACTTACGCGGTCGTGGGTCAGGAAAGGTCACATTTTCACGATTTCATACAAGCGTAGAACATAAAGTATTCACTTTAAACCAAAACTTTCTTCACGGAAGTACTCAAAGCTTGATGTAGTACCGATATTTATGATAACAAAATAAACGATAGGTGCACTTTAAGGTACCGACCATTATGATAATTAGTAGAGACCGGGTAGGCAAAAAATGTTGAATTTCTGACAAAAATAAAAAAAAACCTATATATTCTTCAAAATGATGTCAAACAATCTCCTGGTAGCTTCAGAACATCAATGGATTAAGTTGGAGAAAGGATTGAAGTAAAAATCAACATAATTCAAAAATGGTCAAATGTGGATAAAAATGTTGGATTTCTGACAAAAGCAAAATCAACTCAATATGCTTCAAAATGATCTCAAACAATCTCCTGGTAGCTTCAGAACATCAATGGATTAAGTTGGAGAAAGGATTGAAGTCAAAATCAACATAATTCAAAAATGGTCAAATCTGGAATTTTTTAGCCAGACCGGGTAGGCAAAAATGTTGAATTTCTGACAAAAATAAAAAAAACACTATATATTCTTCAAAATGATGTCAAACAATCTCCTGGTAGCTTCAGAACATCAATGGATTAAGTTGGAGAAAGAATTGAAGTAAAAATCAACATAAAACAAAAATGGTCAAATCTGGATTTTTTTAGCCAGACCGGGTAGGCAAAAAATGTTGAATTTCTGACAAAAATAAAAAAACCACTCAATATGCTTCAAAATGATCTCAAACAATCTCCTGGTAGCTTCAGAACATCAATGGATTAAGTTGGAGAAAGAATTGAAGTAAAAATCAACATAATTCAAAAATGGTCAAATCTGGATTTTTTTAGCCAGACCGGGTAGGCAAAAAATGTTGAATTTCTGACAAAAATAAAAAAAAACCTATATATTCTTCAAAATGATGTCAAACAATCTCCTGGTAGCTTCAGAACATCAATGGATTAAGTTGGAGAAAGGATTGAAGTAAAAATCAACATAATTCAAAAATGGTCAAATCTGGATTTTTTTTTAGCCAGACCGGGTAGGCAAAAAATGTTGAATTTCTGACAAAAATAAAAAAACCACTCAATATGCTTCAAAATGATCTCAAACAATCTCCTGGTAGCTTCAGAACATCAATGGATTAAGTTGGAGAAAGGATTGAAGTAAAAATCAACATAATTCAAAAATGGTCAAATGTGGATAAAAATGTTGGATTTCTGACAAAAGCAAAATCAACTCAATATGCTTCAAAATGATGTCAAACAATCTCCTGGTAGCTTCAGAACATCAATGGATTAAGTTGGAGAAAGAATTGAAGTAAAAATCAACATAATTCAAAAATGGTCAAATCTGGATTTTTTTAGCCAGACCGGGTAGGCAAAAAAATGTTGAATTTCTGACAAAAATAAAAAAAAACACTATATATTCTTCAAAATGATGTCAAACAATCTCCTGGTAGCTTCAGAACATCAATGGATTAAGTTGGAGAAAGAATTGAAGTAAAAATCAACATAATTCAAAAATGGTCAAATGTGGATAAAAATGTTGGATTTCTGACAAAAGCAAAATCAACTCAATATGCTTCAAAATGATGTCAAACAATCTCCTGGTAGCTTCAGAACATCAATGGATTAAGTTGGAGAAAGGATTGAAGTAAAAATCAACATAATTCAAAAATGGTCAAATCTGGATTTTTTTTAGCCAGACCGGGTAGGCAAAAACGTTGAATTTCTGACAAAAATAAAAAAAACACTATATATTCTTCAAAATGATGTCAAACAATCTCCTGGTAGCTTCAGAACATCAATGGATTAAGTTGGAGAAAGAATTGAAGTAAAAATCAACATAATTCAAAAATGGTCAAATGTGGATAAAAATGTTGGATTTCTGACAAAAGCAAAATCAACTCAATATGCTTCAAAATGATGTCAAACAATCTCCTGGTAGCTTCAGAACATCAATGGATTAAGTTGGAGAAAGGATTGAAGTAAAAATCAACATAATTCAAAAATGGTCAAATCTGGATTTTTTTAGCCAGACCGGGTAGGCAAAAAATGTTGAATTTCTGACAAAAATAAAAAAAACACTATATATTCTTCAAAATGATGTCAAACAATCTCCTGGTAGCTTCAGAACATCAATGGATTAAGTTGGAGAAAGAATTGAAGTAAAAATCAACATAAAACAAAAATGGTCAAATCTGGATTTGTTTAGCCAGACCGGGTAGGCAAAAAATGTTGAATTTCTGACAAAAATAAAAAAAACACTCAATATGCTTCAAAATGATCTCAAACAATCTCCTGGTAGCTTCAGAACATCAATGGATTAAGTTGGAGAAAGGATTGAAGTAAAAATCAACATAATTCAAAAATGGTCAAATGTGGATAAAAATGTTGGATTTCTGACAAAAGCAAAATCAACTCAATATGCTTCAAAATGATGTCAAACAATCTCCTGGTAGCTTCAGAACATCAATGGATTAAGTTGGAGAAAGAATTGAAGTAAAAATCAACATAAAACAAAAATGGTCAAATCTGGATTTTTTTTAGCCAGACCGGGTAGGCAAAAAATGTTGAATTTCTGACAAAAATAAAAAAACACTATATATTCTTCAAAATGATCTCAAACAATCTCCTGGTAGCTTCAGAACATCAATGGATTAAGTTGGAGAAAGAATTGAAGTAAAAATCAACATAATTCAAAAATGGTCAAATCTGGATTTTTTAGCCAGTGTCTATGTATCCTTCATAACACATACCTGAATATCTTCCTGTCTCCACACATCAGAAGCAGTGTCTATCTTGTTTAGATGAGTTACGTTGGCCGGTCCCAGGAACTCCATGGCCAGTAGGTACATATCCTGTCGAGATATCGATATCGTTTAGAAGTTTATTCTGCATTTAAACTGCAGCTAACGTTTATTTTTTTATCATAAATATCGATTCTACATCAAGCTTTGGTTTACAGAGAATACTCTATGTTCTACGTTTGTTTGAAATCGTGAAAATGTGACCTTTCCTGACCCATGACCGCGTAAGCAAAAGCCTGGGTCGATCCCTGGGTGACGTCATCTCATTAATGCATTATTCTCCATGGCGTCTTTCTATCACAACAACATCGATTTATAGAGAATATACACTGTTTGCGAGTTGTTAGTTAAGAAAAAAGTCATTTTAGTCAACATGTTAAGTATTTATTCAAATTATTGCAAAGTCGACTTAATTATATGACGTCTACCCAGGGATCGACCCAGGCTTTTACTTACGCGGTCGTGGGTCAGGAAAGGTCACATTTTCACGATTTCATACAAGCGTAGAACATAAAGTATTCACTTTAAACCAAAACTTTCTTCACGGAAGTACTCAAAGCTTGATGTAGTACCGATATTTATGATAACAAAATAAACGATAGGTGCACTTTAAGGTACCGACCATTATGATAATTAGTAGAGACCGGGTAGGCAAAAAATGTTGAATTTCTGACAAAAATAAAAAAAAACCTATATATTCTTCAAAATGATGTCAAACAATCTCCTGGTAGCTTCAGAACATCAATGGATTAAGTTGGAGAAAGGATTGAAGTAAAAATCAACATAATTCAAAAATGGTCAAATGTGGATAAAAATGTTGGATTTCTGACAAAAGCAAAATCAACTCAATATGCTTCAAAATGATCTCAAACAATCTCCTGGTAGCTTCAGAACATCAATGGATTAAGTTGGAGAAAGGATTGAAGTCAAAATCAACATAATTCAAAAATGGTCAAATCTGGAATTTTTTAGCCAGACCGGGTAGGCAAAAATGTTGAATTTCTGACAAAAATAAAAAAAACACTATATATTCTTCAAAATGATGTCAAACAATCTCCTGGTAGCTTCAGAACATCAATGGATTAAGTTGGAGAAAGAATTGAAGTAAAAATCAACATAAAACAAAAATGGTCAAATCTGGATTTTTTTAGCCAGACCGGGTAGGCAAAAAATGTTGAATTTCTGACAAAAATAAAAAAACCACTCAATATGCTTCAAAATGATCTCAAACAATCTCCTGGTAGCTTCAGAACATCAATGGATTAAGTTGGAGAAAGAATTGAAGTAAAAATCAACATAATTCAAAAATGGTCAAATGTGGATAAAAATGTTGGATTTCTGACAAAAGCAAAATCAACTCAATATGCTTCAAAATGATGTCAAACAATCTCCTGGTAGCTTCAGAACATCAATGGATTAAGTTGGAGAAAGAATTGAAGTAAAAATCAACATAATTCAAAAATGGTCAAATGTGGATAAAAATGTTGGATTTCTGACAAAAGCAAAATCAACTCAATATGCTTCAAAATGATGTCAAACAATCTCCTGGTAGCTTCAGAACATCAATGGATTAAGTTGGAGAAAGGATTGAAGTAAAAATCAACATAATTCAAAAATGGTCAAATCTGGATTTTTTTAGCCAGACCGGGTAGGCAAAAAATGTTGAATTTCTGACAAAAATAAAAAAAACACTATATATTCTTCAAAATGATCTCAAACAATCTCCTGGTAGCTTCAGAACATCAATGGATTAAGTTGGAGAAAGGATTGAAGTAAAAATCAACATAATTCAAAAATGGTCAAATCTGGATTTTTTTAGCCAGACCGGGTAGGCAAAAAATGTTGAATTTCTGACAAAAATAAAAAAAAACCTATATATTCTTCAAAATGATGTCAAACAATCTCCTGGTAGCTTCAGAACATCAATGGATTAAGTTGGAGAAAGGATTGAAGTAAAAATCAACATAATTCAAAAATGGTCAAATCTGGATTTTTTTTTAGCCAGACCGGGTAGGCAAAAAATGTTGAATTTCTGACAAAAATAAAAAAACCACTCAATATGCTTCAAAATGATCTCAAACAATCTCCTGGTAGCTTCAGAACATCAATGGATTAAGTTGGAGAAAGGATTGAAGTAAAAATCAACATAATTCAAAAATGGTCAAATGTGGATAAAAATGTTGGATTTCTGACAAAAGCAAAATCAACTCAATATGCTTCAAAATGATGTCAAACAATCTCCTGGTAGCTTCAGAACATCAATGGATTAAGTTGGAGAAAGAATTGAAGTAAAAATCAACATAATTCAAAAATGGTCAAATCTGGATTTTTTTAGCCAGACCGGGTAGGCAAAAAATGTTGAATTTCTGACAAAAATAAAAAAACCACTATATATTCTTCAAAATGATCTCAAACAATCTCCTGGTAGCTTCAGAACATCAATGGATTAAGTTGGAGAAAGAATTGAAGTAAAAATCAACATAATTCAAAAATGGTCAAATCTGGATTTTTTAGCCAGTGTCTATGTATCCTTCATAACACATACCTGAATATCTTCCTGTCTCCACACATCAGAAGCAGTGTCTATCTTGTTTAGATGAGTTACGTTGGCCGGTCCCAGGAACTCCATGGCCAGTAGGTACATATCCTGTCGAGATATCGATATCGTTTAGAAGTTTATTCTGCATTTAAACTGCAGCTAACGTTTATTTTTTTATCATAAATATCGATTCTACATCAAGCTTTGGTTTACAGAGAATACTCTATGTTCTACGTTTGTTTGAAATCGTGAAAATGTGACCTTTCCTGACCCATGACCGCGTAAGCAAAAGCCTGGGTCGATCCCTGGGTGACGTCATCTCATTAATGCATTATTCTCCATGGCGTCTTTCTATCACAACAACATCGATTTATAGAGAATATACACTGTTTGCGAGTTGTTAGTTAAGAAAAAAGTCATTTTAGTCAACATGTTAAGTATTTATTCAAATTATTGCAAAGTCGACTTAATTATATGACGTCTACCCAGGGATCGACCCAGGCTTTTACTTACGCGGTCGTGGGTCAGGAAAGGTCACATTTTCACGATTTCATACAAGCGTAGAACATAAAGTATTCACTTTAAACCAAAACTTTCTTCACGGAAGTACTCAAAGCTTGATGTAGTACCGATATTTATGATAACAAAATAAACGATAGGTGCACTTTAAGGTACCGACCATTATGATAATTAGTAGAGACCGGGTAGGCAAAAAATGTTGAATTTCTGACAAAAATAAAAAAAAAACTATATACTCTTCAAAATGATGTCAAACAATCTCCTGGTAGCTTCAGAACATCAATGGATTAAGTTGGAGAAAGGATTGAAGTAAAAATCAACATAATTCAAAAATGGTCAAATCTGGATTTTTTTAGCCAGACCGGGTAGGCAAAAAATGTTGAATTTCTGACAAAAATAAAAAAACCACTCAATATGCTTCAAAATGATCTCAAACAATCTCCTGGTAGCTTCAGAACATCAATGGATTAAGTTGGAGAAAGGATTGAAGTAAAAATCAACATAATTCAAAAATGGTCAAATCTGGATTTTTTTTTTAGCCAGACCGGGTAGGCAAAAAATGTTGAATTTCTGACAAAAATAAAAAACCCACTCAATATGCTTCAAAATGATGTCAAACAATCTCCTGGTAGCTTCAGAACATCAATGGATTAAGTTGGAGAAAGGATTGAAGTAAAAATCAACATAATTCAAAAATGGTCAAATCTGGATTTTTTAGCCAGTGTCTATGTATCCTTCATAACACATACCTGAATATCTTCCTGTCTCCACACATCAGAAGCAGTGTCTATCTTGTTTAGATGAGTTACGTTGGCCGGTCCCAGGAACTCCATGGCCAGTAGGTACATATCCTGTCGAGATATCGATATCGTTTAGAAGTTTATTCTGCATTTAAACTGCAGCTAACGTTTATTTTTTTATCATAAATATCGATTCTACATCAAGCTTTGGTTTACAGAGAATACTCTATGTTCTACGTTTGTTTGAAATCGTGAAAATGTGACCTTTCCTGACCCATGACCGCGTAAGCAAAAGCCTGGGTCGATCCCTGGGTGACGTCATCTCATTAATGCATTATTCTCCATGGCGTCTTTCTATCACAACAACATCGATTTATAGAGAATATACACTGTTTGCGAGTTGTTAGTTAAGAAAAAAGTCATTTTAGTCAACATGTTAAGTATTTATTCAAATTATTGCAAAGTCGACTTAATTATATGACGTCTACCCAGGGATCGACCCAGGCTTTTACTTACGCGGTCGTGGGTCAGGAAAGGTCACATTTTCACGATTTCATACAAGCGTAGAACATAAAGTATTCACTTTAAACCAAAACTTTCTTCACGGAAGTACTCAAAGCTTGATGTAGTACCGATATTTATGATAACAAAATAAACGATAGGTGCACTTTAAGGTACCGACCATTATGATAATTAGTAGAGACCGGGTAGGCAAAAAATGTTGAATTTCTGACAAAAATAAAAAAAAACCTATATATTCTTCAAAATGATGTCAAACAATCTCCTGGTAGCTTCAGAACATCAATGGATTAAGTTGGAGAAAGGATTGAAGTAAAAATCAACATAATTCAAAAATGGTCAAATCTGGATTTTTTTAGCCAGACCGGGTAGGCAAAAAATGTTGAATTTCTGACAAAAATAAAAAAACCACTCAATATGCTTCAAAATGATCTCAAACAATCTCCTGGTAGCTTCAGAACATCAATGGATTAAGTTGGAGAAAGGATTGAAGTAAAAATCAACATAATTCAAAAATGGTCAAATCTGGATTTTTTTTAGCCAGACCGGGTAGGCAAAAAATGTTGAATTTCTGACAAAAATTAAAAAACCACTCAATATGCTTCAAAATGATCTCAAACAATCTCCTGGTAGCTTCAGAACATCAATGGATTAAGTTGGAGAAAGGATTGAAGTAAAAATCAACATAATTCAAAAATGGTCAAATGTGGATAAAAATGTTGGATTTCTGACAAAAGCAAAATCAACTCAATATGCTTCAAAATGATGTCAAACAATCTCCTGGTAGCTTCAGAACATCAATGGATTAAGTTGGAGAAAGAATTGAAGTAAAAATCAATATAATTCAAAAATGGTCAAATCTGGATTTTTTAGCCAGTGTCTATGTATCCTTCATAACACATACCTGAATATCTTCCTGTCTCCACACATCAGAAGCAGTGTCTATCTTGTTTAGATGAGTTACGTTGGCCGGTCCCAGGAACTCCATGGCCAGTAGGTACATATCCTGTCGAGATATCGATATCGTTTAGAAGTTTATTCTGCATTTAAACTGCAGCTAACGTTTATTTTTTTATCATAAATATCGATTCTACATCAAGCTTTGGTTTACAGAGAATACTCTATGTTCTACGTTTGTTTGAAATCGTGAAAATGTGACCTTTCCTGACCCATGACCGCGTAAGCAAAAGCCTGGGTGACGTCATCTCATTAATGCATTATTCTCCATGGCGTCTTTCTATCACAACAACATCGATTTATAGAGAATATACACTGTTTGCGAGTTGTTAGTTAAGAAAAAAGTCATTTTAGTCAACATGTTAAGTATTTATTCAAATTATTGCAAAGTCGACTTAATTATATGACGTCTACCCAGGGATCGACCCAGGCTTTTACTTACGCGGTCGTGGGTCAGGAAAGGTCACATTTTCACGATTTCATACAAGCGTAGAACATAAAGTATTCACTTTAAACCAAAACTTTCTTCACGGAAGTACTCAAAGCTTGATGTAGTACCGATATTTATGATAACAAAATAAACGATAGGTGCACTTTAAGGTACCGACCATTATGATAATTAGTAGAGACCGGGTAGGCAAAAAATGTTGAATTTCTGACAAAAATAAAAAAAACCTATATATTCTTCAAAATGATGTCAAACAATCTCCTGGTAGCTTCAGAACATCAATGGATTAAGTTGGAGAAAGGATTGAAGTAAAAATCAACATAATTCAAAAATGGTCAAATCTGGATTTTTTTAGCCAGACCGGGTAGGCAAAAAATGTTGAATTTCTGACAAAAATAAAAAAACCACTCAATATCCTTCAAAATGATCTCAAACAATCTCCTGGTAGCTTCAGAACATCAATGGATTAAGTTGGAGAAAGGATTGAAGTAAAAATCAACATAATTCAAAAATGGTCAAATGTGGATAAAAATGTTGGATTTCTGACAAAAGCAAAATCAACTCAATATGCTTCAAAATGATGTCAAACAATCTCCTGGTAGCTTCAGAACATCAATGGATTAAGTTGGAGAAAGGATTGAAGTAAAAATCAACATAATTCAAAAATGGTCAAATGTGGATAAAAATGTTGGATTTCTGACAAAAGCAAAATCAACTCAATATGCTTCAAAATGATGTCAAACAATCTCCTGGTAGCTTCAGAACATCAATGGATTAAGTTGGAGAAAGAATTGAAGTAAAAATCAACATAAAACAAAAATGGTCAAATCTGGATTTTTTTAGCCAGACCGGGTAGGCAAAAAATGTTGAATTTCTGACAAAAATAAAAAAAACACTCAATATGCTTCAAAATGATGTCAAACAATCTCCTGGTAGCTTCAGAACATCAATGGATTAAGTTGGAGAAAGAATTGAAGTAAAAATCAACATAATTCAAAAATGGTCAAATGTGGATAAAAATGTTGGATTTCTGACAAAAGCAAAATCAACTCAATATGCTTCAAAATGATGTCAAACAATCTCCTGGTAGCTTCAGAACATCAATGGATTAAGTTGGAGAAAGAATTGAAGTAAAAATCAACATAATTCAAAAATGGTCAAATGTGGATAAAAATGTTGGATTTCTGACAAAAGCAAAATCAACTCAATATGCTTCAAAATGATGTCAAACAATCTCCTGGTAGCTTCAGAACATCAATGGATTAAGTTGGAGAAAGGATTGAAGTAAAAATCAACATAATTCAAAAATGGTCAAATCTGGATTTTTTTAGCCAGACCGGGTAGGCAAAAAATGTTGAATTTCTGACAAAAATAAAAAAAACACTATATATTCTTCAAAATGATCTCAAACAATCTCCTGGTAGCTTCAGAACATCAATGGATTAAGTTGGAGAAAGAATTGAAGTAAAAATCAACATAATTCAAAAATGGTCAAATCTGGATTTTTTTAGCCAGACCGGGTAGGCAAAAAATGTTGAATTTCTGACAAAAATAAAAAAAACACTCAATATGCTTCAAAATGATCTCAAACAATCTCCTGGTAGCTTCAGAACATCAATGGATTAAGTTGGAGAAAGGATTGAAGTAAAAATCAACATAATTCAAAAATGGTCAAATCTGGATTTTTTTAGCCAGACCGGGTAGGCAAAAAATGTTGAATTTCTGACAAAAATAAAAAAAAACCTATATATTCTTCAAAATGATGTCAAACAATCTCCTGGTAGCTTCAGAACATCAATGGATTAAGTTGGAGAAAGGATTGAAGTAAAAATCAACATAATTCAAAAATGGTCAAATCTGGATTTTTTTTTAGCCAGACCGGGTAGGCAAAAAATGTTGAATTTCTGACAAAAATAAAAAAACCACTCAATATGCTTCAAAATGATCTCAAACAATCTCCTGGTAGCTTCAGAACATCAATGGATTAAGTTGGAGAAAGGATTGAAGTAAAAATCAACATAATTCAAAAATGGTCAAATGTGGATAAAAATGTTGGATTTCTGACAAAAGCAAAATCAACTCAATATGCTTCAAAATGATGTCAAACAATCTCCTGGTAGCTTCAGAACATCAATGGATTAAGTTGGAGAAAGAATTGAAGTAAAAATCAACATAATTCAAAAATGGTCAAATCTGGATTTTTTTAGCCAGACCGGGTAGGCAAAAAATGTTGAATTTCTGACAAAAATAAAAAAACCACTATATATTCTTCAAAATGATCTCAAACAATCTCCTGGTAGCTTCAGAACATCAATGGATTAAGTTGGAGAAAGAATTGAAGTAAAAATCAACATAATTCAAAAATGGTCAAATCTGGATTTTTTAGCCAGTGTCTATGTATCCTTCATAACACATACCTGAATATCTTCCTGTCTCCACACATCAGAAGCAGTGTCTATCTTGTTTAGATGAGTTACGTTGGCCGGTCCCAGGAACTCCATGGCCAGTAGGTACATATCCTGTCGAGATATCGATATCGTTTAGAAGTTTATTCTGCATTTAAACTGCAGCTAACGTTTATTTTTTTATCATAAATATCGATTCTACATCAAGCTTTGGTTTACAGAGAATACTCTATGTTCTACGTTTGTTTGAAATCGTGAAAATGTGACCTTTCCTGACCCATGACCGCGTAAGCAAAAGCCTGGGTCGATCCCTGGGTGACGTCATCTCATTAATGCATTATTCTCCATGGCGTCTTTCTATCACAACAACATCGATTTATAGAGAATATACACTGTTTGCGAGTTGTTAGTTAAGAAAAAAGTCATTTTAGTCAACATGTTAAGTATTTATTCAAATTATTGCAAAGTCGACTTAATTATATGACGTCTACCCAGGGATCGACCCAGGCTTTTACTTACGCGGTCGTGGGTCAGGAAAGGTCACATTTTCACGATTTCATACAAGCGTAGAACATAAAGTATTCACTTTAAACCAAAACTTTCTTCACGGAAGTACTCAAAGCTTGATGTAGTACCGATATTTATGATAACAAAATAAACGATAGGTGCACTTTAAGGTACCGACCATTATGATAATTAGTAGAGACCGGGTAGGCAAAAAATGTTGAATTTCTGACAAAAATAAAAAAAAAACTATATACTCTTCAAAATGATGTCAAACAATCTCCTGGTAGCTTCAGAACATCAATGGATTAAGTTGGAGAAAGGATTGAAGTAAAAATCAACATAATTCAAAAATGGTCAAATCTGGATTTTTTTAGCCAGACCGGGTAGGCAAAAAATGTTGAATTTCTGACAAAAATAAAAAAACCACTCAATATGCTTCAAAATGATCTCAAACAATCTCCTGGTAGCTTCAGAACATCAATGGATTAAGTTGGAGAAAGGATTGAAGTAAAAATCAACATAATTCAAAAATGGTCAAATCTGGATTTTTTTTTTAGCCAGACCGGGTAGGCAAAAAATGTTGAATTTCTGACAAAAATAAAAAACCCACTCAATATGCTTCAAAATGATGTCAAACAATCTCCTGGTAGCTTCAGAACATCAATGGATTAAGTTGGAGAAAGGATTGAAGTAAAAATCAACATAATTCAAAAATGGTCAAATCTGGATTTTTTAGCCAGTGTCTATGTATCCTTCATAACACATACCTGAATATCTTCCTGTCTCCACACATCAGAAGCAGTGTCTATCTTGTTTAGATGAGTTACGTTGGCCGGTCCCAGGAACTCCATGGCCAGTAGGTACATATCCTGTCGAGATATCGATATCGTTTAGAAGTTTATTCTGCATTTAAACTGCAGCTAACGTTTATTTTTTTATCATAAATATCGATTCTACATCAAGCTTTGGTTTACAGAGAATACTCTATGTTCTACGTTTGTTTGAAATCGTGAAAATGTGACCTTTCCTGACCCATGACCGCGTAAGCAAAAGCCTGGGTCGATCCCTGGGTGACGTCATCTCATTAATGCATTATTCTCCATGGCGTCTTTCTATCACAACAACATCGATTTATAGAGAATATACACTGTTTGCGAGTTGTTAGTTAAGAAAAAAGTCATTTTAGTCAACATGTTAAGTATTTATTCAAATTATTGCAAAGTCGACTTAATTATATGACGTCTACCCAGGGATCGACCCAGGCTTTTACTTACGCGGTCGTGGGTCAGGAAAGGTCACATTTTCACGATTTCATACAAGCGTAGAACATAAAGTATTCACTTTAAACCAAAACTTTCTTCACGGAAGTACTCAAAGCTTGATGTAGTACCGATATTTATGATAACAAAATAAACGATAGGTGCACTTTAAGGTACCGACCATTATGATAATTAGTAGAGACCGGGTAGGCAAAAAATGTTGAATTTCTGACAAAAATAAAAAAAAACCTATATATTCTTCAAAATGATGTCAAACAATCTCCTGGTAGCTTCAGAACATCAATGGATTAAGTTGGAGAAAGGATTGAAGTAAAAATCAACATAATTCAAAAATGGTCAAATCTGGATTTTTTTAGCCAGACCGGGTAGGCAAAAAATGTTGAATTTCTGACAAAAATAAAAAAACCACTCAATATGCTTCAAAATGATCTCAAACAATCTCCTGGTAGCTTCAGAACATCAATGGATTAAGTTGGAGAAAGGATTGAAGTAAAAATCAACATAATTCAAAAATGGTCAAATCTGGATTTTTTTTAGCCAGACCGGGTAGGCAAAAAATGTTGAATTTCTGACAAAAATTAAAAAACCACTCAATATGCTTCAAAATGATCTCAAACAATCTCCTGGTAGCTTCAGAACATCAATGGATTAAGTTGGAGAAAGGATTGAAGTAAAAATCAACATAATTCAAAAATGGTCAAATGTGGATAAAAATGTTGGATTTCTGACAAAAGCAAAATCAACTCAATATGCTTCAAAATGATGTCAAACAATCTCCTGGTAGCTTCAGAACATCAATGGATTAAGTTGGAGAAAGAATTGAAGTAAAAATCAATATAATTCAAAAATGGTCAAATCTGGATTTTTTAGCCAGTGTCTATGTATCCTTCATAACACATACCTGAATATCTTCCTGTCTCCACACATCAGAAGCAGTGTCTATCTTGTTTAGATGAGTTACGTTGGCCGGTCCCAGGAACTCCATGGCCAGTAGGTACATATCCTGTCGAGATATCGATATCGTTTAGAAGTTTATTCTGCATTTAAACTGCAGCTAACGTTTATTTTTTTATCATAAATATCGATTCTACATCAAGCTTTGGTTTACAGAGAATACTCTATGTTCTACGTTTGTTTGAAATCGTGAAAATGTGACCTTTCCTGACCCATGACCGCGTAAGCAAAAGCCTGGGTGACGTCATCTCATTAATGCATTATTCTCCATGGCGTCTTTCTATCACAACAACATCGATTTATAGAGAATATACACTGTTTGCGAGTTGTTAGTTAAGAAAAAAGTCATTTTAGTCAACATGTTAAGTATTTATTCAAATTATTGCAAAGTCGACTTAATTATATGACGTCTACCCAGGGATCGACCCAGGCTTTTACTTACGCGGTCGTGGGTCAGGAAAGGTCACATTTTCACGATTTCATACAAGCGTAGAACATAAAGTATTCACTTTAAACCAAAACTTTCTTCACGGAAGTACTCAAAGCTTGATGTAGTACCGATATTTATGATAACAAAATAAACGATAGGTGCACTTTAAGGTACCGACCATTATGATAATTAGTAGAGACCGGGTAGGCAAAAAATGTTGAATTTCTGACAAAAATAAAAAAAACCTATATATTCTTCAAAATGATGTCAAACAATCTCCTGGTAGCTTCAGAACATCAATGGATTAAGTTGGAGAAAGGATTGAAGTAAAAATCAACATAATTCAAAAATGGTCAAATCTGGATTTTTTTAGCCAGACCGGGTAGGCAAAAAATGTTGAATTTCTGACAAAAATAAAAAAACCACTCAATATCCTTCAAAATGATCTCAAACAATCTCCTGGTAGCTTCAGAACATCAATGGATTAAGTTGGAGAAAGGATTGAAGTAAAAATCAACATAATTCAAAAATGGTCAAATGTGGATAAAAATGTTGGATTTCTGACAAAAGCAAAATCAACTCAATATGCTTCAAAATGATGTCAAACAATCTCCTGGTAGCTTCAGAACATCAATGGATTAAGTTGGAGAAAGGATTGAAGTAAAAATCAACATAATTCAAAAATGGTCAAATGTGGATAAAAATGTTGGATTTCTGACAAAAGCAAAATCAACTCAATATGCTTCAAAATGATGTCAAACAATCTCCTGGTAGCTTCAGAACATCAATGGATTAAGTTGGAGAAAGAATTGAAGTAAAAATCAACATAAAACAAAAATGGTCAAATCTGGATTTTTTTAGCCAGACCGGGTAGGCAAAAAATGTTGAATTTCTGACAAAAATAAAAAAAACACTCAATATGCTTCAAAATGATGTCAAACAATCTCCTGGTAGCTTCAGAACATCAATGGATTAAGTTGGAGAAAGAATTGAAGTAAAAATCAACATAAAACAAAAATGGTCAAATCTGGATTTTTTTAGCCAGACCGGGTAGGCAAAAAATGTTGAATTTCTGACAAAAATAAAAAAAACACTCAATATGCTTCAAAATGATCTCAAACAATCTCCTGGTAGCTTCAGAACATCAATGGATTAAGTTGGAGAAAGAATTGAAGTAAAAATCAACATAATTCAAAAATGGTCAAATCTGGATTTTTTAGCCAGTGTCTATGTATCCTTCATAACACATACCTGAATATCTTCCTGTCTCCACACATCAGAAGCAGTGTCTATCTTGTTTAGATGAGTTACGTTGGCCGGTCCCAGGAACTCCATGGCCAGTAGGTACATATCCTGTCGAGATATCGATATCGTTTAGAAGTTTATTCTGCATTTAAACTGCAGCTAACGTTTATTTTTTTATCATAAATATCGATTCTACATCAAGCTTTGGTTTAGAGAGAATACTCTATGTTCTACGTTTGTTTGAAATCGTGAAAATGTGACCTTTCCTGACCCATGACCGCGTAAGCAAAAGCCTGGGTGACGTCATCTCATTAATGCATTATTCTCCATGGCGTCTTTCTATCACAACAACATCGATTTATAGAGAATATACACTGTTTGCGAGTTGTTAGTTAAGAAAAAAGTCATTTTAGTCAACATGTTAAGTATTTATTCAAATTATTGCAAAGTCGACTTAATTATATGACGTCTACCCAGGGATCGACCCAGGCTTTTACTTACGCGGTCGTGGGTCAGGAAAGGTCACATTTTCACGATTTCATACAAGCGTAGAACATAAAGTATTCACTTTAAACCAAAACTTTCTTCACGGAAGTACTCAAAGCTTGATGTAGTACCGATATTTATGATAACAAAATAAACGATAGGTGCACTTTAAGGTACCGACCATTATGATAATTAGTAGAGACCGGGTAGGCAAAAAATGTTGAATTTCTGACAAAAATAAAAAAAAACTATATATTCTTCAAAATGATGTCAAACAATCTCCTGGTAGCTTCAGAACATCAATGGATTAAGTTGGAGAAAGGATTGAAGTAAAAATCAACATAATTCAAAAATGGTCAAATCTGGATTTTTTTAGCCAGACCGGGTAGGCAAAAAATGTTGAATTTCTGACAAAAATAAAAAAACCACTCAATATGCTTCAAAATGATCTCAAACAATCTCCTGGTAGCTTCAGAACATCAATGGATTAAGTTGGAGAAAGAATTGAAGTAAAAATCAACATAAAACAAAAATGGTCAAATCTGGATTTTTTTAGCCAGACCGGGTAGGCAAAAAATGTTGAATTTCTGACAAAAATAAAAAAACCACTCAATATGCTTCAAAATGATGTCAAACAATCTCCTGGTAGCTTCAGAACATCAATGGATTAAGTTGGAGAAAGAATTGAAGTAAAAATCAACATAAAACAAAAATGGTCAAATCTGGATTTTTTTAGCCAGACCGGGTAAGCAAAAAATGTTGAATTTCTGACAAAAATAAAAAAAACACTCAATATGCTTCAAAATGATCTCAAACAATCTCCTGGTAGCTTCAGAACATCAATGGATTAAGTTGGAGAAAGAATTGAAGTAAAAATCAACATAATTCAAAAATGGTCAAATCTGGATTTTTTAGCCAGTGTCTATGTATCCTTCATAACACATACCTGAATATCTTCCTGTCTCCACACATCAGAAGCAGTGTCTATCTTGTTTAGATGAGTTACGTTGGCCGGTCCCAGGAACTCCATGGCCAGTAGGTACATATCCTGTCGAGATATCGATATCGTTTAGAAGTTTATTCTGCATTTAAACTGCAGCTAACGTTTATTTTTTTATCATAAATATCGATTCTACATCAAGCTTTGGTTTACAGAGAATACTCTATGTTCTACGTTTGTTTGAAATCGTGAAAATGTGACCTTTCCTGACCCATGACCGCGTAAGCAAAAGCCTGGGTGACGTCATCTCATTAATGCATTATTCTCCATGGCGTCTTTCTATCACAACAACATCGATTTATAGAGAATATACACTGTTTGCGAGTTGTTAGTTAAGAAAAAAGTCATTTTAGTCAACATGTTAAGTATTTATTCAAATTATTGCAAAGTCGACTTAATTATATGACGTCTACCCAGGGATCGACCCAGGCTTTTACTTACGCGGTCGTGGGTCAGGAAAGGTCACATTTTCACGATTTCATACAAGCGTAGAACATAAAGTATTCACTTTAAACCAAAACTTTCTTCACGGAAGTACTCAAAGCTTGATGTAGTACCGATATTTATGATAACAAAATAAACGATAGGTGCACTTTAAGGTACCGACCATTATGATAATTAGTAGAGACCGGGTAGGCAAAAAATGTTGAATTTCTGACAAAAATAAAAAAAAACTATATATTCTTCAAAATGATGTCAAACAATCTCCTGGTAGCTTCAGAACATCAATGGATTAAGTTGGAGAAAGGATTGAAGTAAAAATCAACATAATTCAAAAATGGTGAAATGTGGATAAAAATGTTGGATTTCTGACAAAAGCAAAAAACAACTCAATATGCTTCAAAATGATCTCAAACAATCTCCTGGTAGCTTCAGAACATCAATGGATTAAGTTGGAGAAAGAATTGAAGTAAAAATCAACATAATTCAAAAATGGTCAAATGTGGATAAAAATGTTGGATTTCTGACAAAAGCAAAATCAACTCAATATGCTTCAAAATGATGTCAAACAATCTCCTGGTAGCTTCAGAACATCAATGGATTAAGTTGGAGAAAGGATTGAAGTAAAAATCAACATAATTCAAAAATGGTCAAATGTGGATTTTTTTAGCCAGGCCGGGTAGGCAAAAAATGTTGAATTTCTGACAAAAATAAAAAAAACACTCAATATGCTTCAAAATGATGTCAAACAATCTCCTGGTAGCTTCAGAACATCAATGGATTAAGTTGGAGAAAGAATTGAAGTAAAAATCAACATAAAACAAAAATGGTCAAATCTGGATTTTTTTAGCCAGACCGGGTAGGCAAAAAATGTTGAATTTCTGACAAAAATAAAAAAAACACTCAATATGCTTCAAAATGATCTCAAACAATCTCCTGGTAGCTTCAGAACATCAATGGATTAAGTTGGAGAAAGCATTGAAGTAAAAATCAACATAAAACAAAAATGGTCAAATCTGGATTTTTTTAGCCAGACCGGGTAGGCAAAAAATGTTGAATTTCTGACAAAAATAAAAAAAAAAAAACAATATGCTTCAAAATGATGTCAAACAATCTCCTGGTAGCTTCAGAACATCAATGGATTAAGTTGGAGAAAGAATTGAAGTAAAAATCAACATAAAACAAAAATGGTCAAATCTGGATTTTTTTAGCCAGACCGGGTAGGCAAAAAATGTTGAATTTCTGACAAAAATAAAAAAACCACTCAATATGCTTCAAAATGATGTCAAACAATCTCCTGGTAGCTTCAGAACATCAATGGATTAAGTTGGAGAAAGAATTGAAGTAAAAATCAACATAAAACAAAAATGGTCAAATCTGGATTTTTTTAGCCAGACCGGGTAGGCAAAAAATGTTGAATTTCTGACAAAAATAAAAAAAACACTATATATTCTTGAAAATGATGTCAAACAATCTCCTGGTAGCTTCAGAACATCAATGGATTAAGTTGGAGAAAGAATTGAAGTAAAAATCAACATAAAACAAAAATGGTCAAATCTGGATTTTTTTAGCCAGACCGGGTAGGCAAAAAATGTTGAATTTCTGACAAAAATAAAAAAAACACTATATATTCTTCAAAATAATGTCAAACAATCTCCTGGTAGCTTCAGAACATCAATGGATTAAGTTGGAGAAAGAATTGAAGTAAAAATCAACATAATTCAAAAATGGTGAAATGTGGATAAAAATGTTGGATTTCTGACAAAAGCAAAAAACAACTCAATATGCTTCAAAATGATCTCAAACAATCTCCTGGTAGCTTCAGAACATCAATGGATTAAGTTGGAGAAAGAATTGAAGTAAAAATCAACATAATTCAAAAATGGTCAAATGTGGATAAAAATGTTGGATTTCTGACAAAAGCAAAATCAACTCAATATGCTTCAAAATGATGTCAAACAATCTCCTGGTAGCTTCAGAACATCAATGGATTAAGTTGGAGAAAGAATTGAAGTAAAAATCAACATAATTCAAAAATGGTCAAATGTGGATAAAAATGTTGGATTTCTGACAAAAGCAAAATCAACTCAATATGCTTCAAAATGATGTCAAACAATCTCCTGGTAGCTTCAGAACATCAATGGATTAAGTTGGAGAAAGAATTGAAGTAAAAATCAACATAATTCAAAAATGGTCAAATCTGGATTTTTTTAGCCAGACCGGGTAGGCAAAAAATGTTGAATTTCTGAAAAAAATAAAAAAACACTCAATATGCTTCAAAATGATCTCAAACAATCTCCTGGTAGCTTCAGAACATCAATGGATTAAGTTGGAGAAAGGATTGAAGTAAAAATCAACATAATTCAAAAATGGTGAAATGTGGATAAAAATGTTGGATTTCTGACAAAAGCAAAAAACAACTCAATATGCTTCAAAATGATCTCAAACAATCTCCTGGTAGCTTCAGAACATCAATGGATTAAGTTGGAGAAAGAATTGAAGTAAAAATCAACATAATTCAAAAATGGTCAAATGTGGATAAAAATGTTGGATTTCTGACAAAAGGAAAATCAACTCAATATGCTTCAAAATGATGTCAAACAATCTCCTGGTAGCTTCAGAACATCAATGGATTAAGTTGGAGAAAGAATTGAAGTAAAAATCAACATAATTCAAAAATGGTCAAATCTGGATTTTTTAGCCAGTGTCTATGTATCCTTCATAACACATACCTGAATATCTTCCTGTCTCCACACATCAGAAGCAGTGTCTATCTTGTTTAGATGAGTTACGTTGGCCGGTCCCAGGAACTCCATGGCCAGTAGGTACATATCCTGTCGAGATATCGATATCGTTTAGAAGTTTATTCTGCATTTAAACTGCAGCTAACGTTTATTTTTTTATCATAAATATCGATTCTACATCAAGCTTTGGTTTACAGAGAATACTCTATGTTCTACGTTTGTTTGAAATCGTGAAAATGTGACCTTTCCTGACCCATGACCGCGTAAGCAAAAGCCTGGGTCGATCCCTGGGTGACGTCATCTCATTAATGCATTATTCTCCATGGCGTCTTTCTATCACAACAACATCGATTTATAGAGAATATACACTGTTTGCGAGTTGTTAGTTAAGAAAAAAGTCATTTTAGTCAACATGTTAAGTATTTATTCAAATTATTGCAAAGTCGACTTAATTATATGACGTCTACCCAGGGATCGACCCAGGCTTTTACTTACGCGGTCGTGGGTCAGGAAAGGTCACATTTTCACGATTTCATACAAGCGTAGAACATAAAGTATTCACTTTAAACCAAAACTTTCTTCACGGAAGTACTCAAAGCTTGATGTAGTACCGATATTTATGATAACAAAATAAACGATAGGTGCACTTTAAGGTACCGACCATTATGATAATTAGTAGAGACCGGGTAGGCAAAAAATGTTGAATTTCTGACAAAAATAAAAAAAAAACTATATATTCTTCAAAATGATGTCAAACAATCTCCTGGTAGCTTCAGAACATCAATGGATTAAGTTGGAGAAACGATTGAAGTAAAAATCAACATAATTCAAAAATGGTCAAATCTGGATTTTTTTAGCCAGACCGGGTAGGCAAAAAATGTTGAATTTCTGACAAAAATAAAAAAACCACTCAATATGCTTCAAA
Organism: Actinernus sp. WN-2022; assembly: GCA_030867875.1. Taxonomy (NCBI): domain Eukaryota; kingdom Metazoa; phylum Cnidaria; class Anthozoa; order Actiniaria; family Actinernidae; genus Actinernus; species Actinernus sp. WN-2022. Next base: position 37,668,087 of record JAOWCC010001501.1, read on the forward strand.
ATGATCTCAAACAATCTCCTGGTAGCTTCAGAACATCAATGGATTAAGTTGGAGAAAGGATTGAAGTAAAAATCAACATAATTCAAAAATGGTCAAATCTGGATTTTTTTTTAGCCAGACCGGGTAGGCAAAAAATGTTGAATTTCTGACAAAAATAAAAAAAAACACTCAATATGCTTCAAAATGATGTCAAACAATCTCCTGGTAGCTTCAGAACATCAATGGATTAAGTTGGAGAAAGGATTGAAGTAAAAATCAACATAATTCAAAAATGGTCAAATGTGGATAAAAATGTTGGATTTCTGACAAAAGCAAAATCAACTCAATATGCTTCAAAATGATGTCAAACAATCTCCTGGTAGCTTCAGAACATCAATGGATTAAGTTGGAGAAAGAATTGAAGTAAAAATCAACATAAAACAAAAATGGTCAAATCTGGATTTTTTTAGCCAGACCGGGTAGGCAAAAAATGTTGAATTTCTGACAAAAATAAAAAAAACACTATATATTCTTCAAAATGATCTCAAACAATCTCCTGGTAGCTTCAGAACATCAATGGATTAAGTTGGAGAAAGAATTGAAGTAAAAATCAACATAAAACAAAAATGGTCAAATCTGGATTTTTTTTAGCCAGACCGGGTAGGCAAAAAATGTTGAATTTCTGACAAAAATAAAAAAAACACTATATATTCTTGAAAATGATGTCAAACAATCTCCTGGTAGCTTCAGAACATCAATGGATTAAGTTGGAGAAAGAATTGAAGTAAAAATCAACATAAAACAAAAATGGTCAAATCTGGATTTTTTTAGCCAGACCGGGTAGGGAAAAAATGTTGAATTTCTGACAAAAATAAAAAAACCACTCAATATGCTTCAAAATGATGTCAAACAATCTCCTGGTAGCTTCAGAACATCAATGGATTAAGTTGGAGAAAGAATTGAAGTAAAAATCAACATAATTCAAAAATGGTCAAATCTGGATTTTTTTAGCCAGACCGGGTAGGCAAAAAAATGTTGAATTTCTGACAAAAATAAAAAAAAACACTATATATTCTTCAAAATGATGTCAAACAATCTCCTGGTAGCTTCAGAACATCAATGGATTAAGTTGGAGAAAGAATTGAAGTAAAAATCAACATAATTCAAAAATGGTCAAATCTGGATTTTTTAGCCAGTGTCTATGTATCCTTCATAACACATACCTGAATATCTTCCTGTCTCCACACATCAGAAGCAGTGTCTATCTTATTTAGATGAGTTACGTTGGCCGGTCCCAGGAACTCCATGGCCAGTAGGTACATATCCTGTCGAGATATCGATATCGTTTAGAAGTTTATTCTGCATTTAAACTGCAGCTAACGTTTATTTTTTTATCATAAATATCGATTCTACATCAAGCTTTGGTTTACAGAGAATACTCTATGTTCTACGTTTGTTTGAAATCGTGAAAATGTGACCTTTCCTGACCCATGACCGCGTAAGCAAAAGCCTGGGTCGATCCCTGGGTGACGTCATCTCATTAATGCATTATTCTCCATGGCGTCTTTCTATCACAACAACATCGATTTATAGAGAATATACACTGTTTGCGAGTTGTTAGTTAAGAAAAAATTCATTTTAGTCAACATGTTAAGTATTTATTCAAATTATTGCAAAGTCGACTTAATTATATGACGTCTACCCAGGGATCGACCCAGGCTTTTACTTACGCGGTCGTGGGTCAGGAAAGGTCACATTTTCACGATTTCATACAAGCGTAGAACATAAAGTATTCACTTTAAACCAAAACTTTCTTCACGGAAGTACTCAAAGCTTGATGTAGTACCGATATTTATGATAACAAAATAAACGATAGGTGCACTTTAAGGTACCGACCATTATGATAATTAGTAGAGACCGGGTAGGCAAAAAATGTTGAATTTCTGACAAAAATTAAAAAACCACTCAATATGCTTCAAAATGATCTCAAACAATCTCCTGGTAGCTTCAGAACATCAATGGATTAAGTTGGAGAAAGGATTGAAGTAAAAATCAACATAATTCAAAAATGGTCAAATCTGGATTTTTTTTTAGCCAGACCGGGTAGGCAAAAAATGTTGAATTTCTGACAAAAATAAAAAAACCACTCAATATGCTTCAAAATGATCTCAAACAATCTCCTGGTAGCTTCAGAACATCAATGGATTAAGTTGGAGAAAGGATTGAAGTAAAAATCAACATAATTCAAAAATGGTGAAATGTGGATAAAAATGTTGGATTTCTGACAAAAGCAAAAAACAACTCAATATGCTTCAAAATGATCTCAAACAATCTCCTGGTAGCTTCAGAACATCAATGGATTAAGTTGGAGAAAGAATTGAAGTAAAAATCAACATAATTCAAAAATGGTCAAATGTGGATAAAAATGTTGGATTTCTGACAAAAGCAAAATCAACTCAATATGCTTCAAAATGATGTCAAACAATCTCCTGGTAGCTTCAGAACATCAATGGATTAAGTTGGAGAAAGAATTGAAGTAAAAATCAACATAATTCAAAAATGGTCAAATCTGGATTTTTTAGCCAGTGTCTATGTATCCTTCATAACACATACCTGAATATCTTCCTGTCTCCACACATCAGAAGCAGTGTCTATCTTGTTTAGATGAGTTACGTTGGCCGGTCCCAGGAACTCCATGGCCAGTAGGTACATATCCTGTCGAGATATCGATATCGTTTAGAAGTTTATTCTGCATTTAAACTGCAGCTAACGTTTATTTTTTTATCATAAATATCGATTCTACATCAAGCTTTGGTTTACAGAGAATACTCTATGTTCTACGTTTGTTTGAAATCGTGAAAATGTGACCTTTCCTGACCCATGACCGCGTAAGCAAAAGCCTGGGTCGATCCCTGGGTGACGTCATCTCATTAATGCATTATTCTCCATGGCGTCTTTCTATCACAACAACATCGATTTATAGAGAATATACACTGTTTGCGAGTTGTTAGTTAAGAAAAAAGTCATTTTAGTCAACATGTTAAGTATTTATTCAAATTATTGCAAAGTCGACTTAATTATATGACGTCTACCCAGGGATCGACCCAGGCTTTTACTTACGCGGTCGTGGGTCAGGAAAGGTCACATTTTCACGATTTCATACAAGCGTAGAACATAAAGTATTCACTTTAAACCAAAACTTTCTTCACGGAAGTACTCAAAGCTTGATGTAGTACCGATATTTATGATAACAAAATAAACGATAGGTGCACTTTAAGGTACCGACCATTATGATAATTAGTAGAGACCGGGTAGGCAAAAAATGTTGAATTTCTGACAAAAATAAAAAAAAAACTATATATTCTTCAAAATGATGTCAAACAATCTCCTGGTAGCTTCAGAACATCAATGGATTAAGTTGGAGAAACGATTGAAGTAAAAATCAACATAATTCAAAAATGGTCAAATCTGGATTTTTTTAGCCAGACCGGGTAGGCAAAAAATGTTGAATTTCTGACAAAAATAAAAAAACCACTCAATATGCTTCAAAATGATCTCAAACAATCTCCTGGTAGCTTCAGAACATCAATGGATTAAGTTGGAGAAAGGATTGAAGTAAAAATCAACATAATTCAAAAATGGTCAAATCTGGATTTTTTTTAGCCAGACCGGGTAGGCAAAAAATGTTGAATTTCTGACAAAAATAAAAAAAAACACTCAATATGCTTCAAAATGATGTCAAACAATCTCCTGGTAGCTTCAGAACATCAATGGATTAAGTTGGAGAAAGGATTGAAGTAAAAATCAACATAATTCAAAAATGGTCAAATGTGGATAAAAATGTTGGATTTCTGACAAAAGCAAAATCAACTCAATATGCTTCAAAATGATGTCAAACAATCTCCTGGTAGCTTCAGAACATCAATGGATTAAGTTGGAGAAAGAATTGAAGTAAAAATCAACATAAAACAAAAATGGTCAAATCTGGATTTTTTTAGCCAGACCGGGTAGGCAAAAAATGTTGAATTTCTGACAAAAATAAAAAAAACACTATATATTCTTCAAAATGATCTCAAACAATCTCCTGGTAGCTTCAGAACATCAATGGATTAAGTTGGAGAAAGAATTGAAGTAAAAATCAACATAAAACAAAAATGGTCAAATCTGGATTTTTTTTAGCCAGACCGGGTAGGCAAAAAATGTTGAATTTCTGACAAAAATAAAAAAAACACTATATATTCTTGAAAATGATGTCAAACAATCTCCTGGTAGCTTCAGAACATCAATGGATTAAGTTGGAGAAAGAATTGAAGTAAAAATCAACATAAAACAAAAATGGTCAAATCTGGATTTTTTTAGCCAGACCGGGTAGGGAAAAAATGTTGAATTTCTGACAAAAATAAAAAAACCACTCAATATGCTTCAAAATGATGTCAAACAATCTCCTGGTAGCTTCAGAACATCAATGGATTAAGTTGGAGAAAGAATTGAAGTAAAAATCAACATAATTCAAAAATGGTCAAATCTGGATTTTTTTAGCCAGACCGGGTAGGCAAAAAAATGTTGAATTTCTGACAAAAATAAAAAAAAACACTATATATTCTTCAAAATGATGTCAAACAATCTCCTGGTAGCTTCAGAACATCAATGGATTAAGTTGGAGAAAGAATTGAAGTAAAAATCAACATAATTCAAAAATGGTCAAATCTGGATTTTTTAGCCAGTGTCTATGTATCCTTCATAACACATACCTGAATATCTTCCTGTCTCCACACATCAGAAGCAGTGTCTATCTTATTTAGATGAGTTACGTTGGCCGGTCCCAGGAACTCCATGGCCAGTAGGTACATATCCTGTCGAGATATCGATATCGTTTAGAAGTTTATTCTGCATTTAAACTGCAGCTAACGTTTATTTTTTTATCATAAATATCGATTCTACATCAAGCTTTGGTTTACAGAGAATACTCTATGTTCTACGTTTGTTTGAAATCGTGAAAATGTGACCTTTCCTGACCCATGACCGCGTAAGCAAAAGCCTGGGTCGATCCCTGGGTGACGTCATCTCATTAATGCATTATTCTCCATGGCGTCTTTCTATCACAACAACATCGATTTATAGAGAATATACACTGTTTGCGAGTTGTTAGTTAAGAAAAAATTCATTTTAGTCAACATGTTAAGTATTTATTCAAATTATTGCAAAGTCGACTTAATTATATGACGTCTACCCAGGGATCGACCCAGGCTTTTACTTACGCGGTCGTGGGTCAGGAAAGGTCACATTTTCACGATTTCATACAAGCGTAGAACATAAAGTATTCACTTTAAACCAAAACTTTCTTCACGGAAGTACTCAAAGCTTGATGTAGTACCGATATTTATGATAACAAAATAAACGATAGGTGCACTTTAAGGTACCGACCATTATGATAATTAGTAGAGACCGGGTAGGCAAAAAATGTTGAATTTCTGACAAAAATTAAAAAACCACTCAATATGCTTCAAAATGATCTCAAACAATCTCCTGGTAGCTTCAGAACATCAATGGATTAAGTTGGAGAAAGGATTGAAGTAAAAATCAACATAATTCAAAAATGGTCAAATCTGGATTTTTTTTAGCCAGACCGGGTAGGCAAAAAATGTTGAATTTCTGACAAAAATAAAAAAACCACTCAATATGCTTCAAAATGATCTCAAACAATCTCCTGGTAGCTTCAGAACATCAATGGATTAAGTTGGAGAAAGGATTGAAGTAAAAATCAACATAATTCAAAAATGGTCAAATGTGGATAAAAATGTTGGATTTCTGACAAAAGCAAAATCAACTCAATATGCTTCAAAATGATGTCAAACAATCTCCTGGTAGCTTCAGAACATCAATGGATTAAGTTGGAGAAAGAATTGAAGTAAAAATCAACATAAAACAAAAATGGTCAAATCTGGATTTTTTTAGCCAGACTGGGTAGGCAAAAAATGTTGAATTTCTGACAAAAATAAAAAAACCACTCAATATGCTTCAAAATGATCTCAAACAATCTCCTGGTAGCTTCAGAACATCAATGGATTAAGTTGGAGAAAGAATTGAAGTAAAAATCAACATAATTCAAAAATGGTCAAATGTGGATAAAAATGTTGGATTTCTGACAAAAGCAAAATCAACTCAATATGCTTCAAAATGATGTCAAACAATCTCCTGGTAGCTTCAGAACATCAATGGATTAAGTTGGAGAAAGAATTGAAGTAAAAATCAACATAATTCAAAAATGGTCAAATCTGGATTTTTTTAGCCAGACCGGGTAGGCAAAAAATGTTGAATTTCTGAAAAAAATAAAAAAACACTCAATATGCTTCAAAATGATCTCAAACAATCTCCTGGTAGCTTCAGAACATCAATGGATTAAGTTGGAGAAAGGATTGAAGTAAAAATCAACATAATTCAAAAATGGTGAAATGTGGATAAAAATGTTGGATTTCTGACAAAAGCAAAAAACAACTCAATATGCTTCAAAATGATCTCAAACAATCTCCTGGTAGCTTCAGAACATCAATGGATTAAGTTGGAGAAAGAATTGAAGTAAAAATCAACATAATTCAAAAATGGTCAAATGTGGATAAAAATGTTGGATTTCTGACAAAAGGAAAATCAACTCAATATGCTTCAAAATGATGTCAAACAATCTCCTGGTAGCTTCAGAACATCAATGGATTAAGTTGGAGAAAGAATTGAAGTAAAAATCAACATAATTCAAAAATGGTCAAATCTGGATTTTTTAGCCAGTGTCTATGTATCCTTCATAACACATACCTGAATATCTTCCTGTCTCCACACATCAGAAGCAGTGTCTATCTTGTTTAGATGAGTTACGTTGGCCGGTCCCAGGAACTCCATGGCCAGTAGGTACATATCCTGTCGAGATATCGATATCGTTTAGAAGTTTATTCTGCATTTAAACTGCAGCTAACGTTTATTTTTTTATCATAAATATCGATTCTACATCAAGCTTTGGTTTACAGAGAATACTCTATGTTCTACGTTTGTTTGAAATCGTGAAAATGTGACCTTTCCTGACCCATGACCGCGTAAGCAAAAGCCTGGGTCGATCCCTGGGTGACGTCATCTCATTAATGCATTATTCTCCATGGCGTCTTTCTATCACAACAACATCGATTTATAGAGAATATACACTGTTTGCGAGTTGTTAGTTAAGAAAAAAGTCATTTTAGTCAACATGTTAAGTATTTATTCAAATTATTGCAAAGTCGACTTAATTATATGACGTCTACCCAGGGATCGACCCAGGCTTTTACTTACGCGGTCGTGGGTCAGGAAAGGTCACATTTTCACGATTTCATACAAGCGTAGAACATAAAGTATTCACTTTAAACCAAAACTTTCTTCACGGAAGTACTCAAAGCTTGATGTAGTACCGATATTTATGATAACAAAATAAACGATAGGTGCACTTTAAGGTACCGACCATTATGATAATTAGTAGAGACCGGGTAGGCAAAAAATGTTGAATTTCTGACAAAAATAAAAAAAAAACTATATATTCTTCAAAATGATGTCAAACAATCTCCTGGTAGCTTCAGAACATCAATGGATTAAGTTGGAGAAACGATTGAAGTAAAAATCAACATAATTCAAAAATGGTCAAATCTGGATTTTTTTAGCCAGACCGGGTAGGCAAAAAATGTTGAATTTCTGACAAAAATAAAAAAACCACTCAATATGCTTCAAAATGATCTCAAACAATCTCCTGGTAGCTTCAGAACATCAATGGATTAAGTTGGAGAAAGGATTGAAGTAAAAATCAACATAATTCAAAAATGGTCAAATGTGGATAAAAATGTTGGATTTCTGACAAAAGCAAAATCAACTCAATATGCTTCAAAATGATGTCAAACAATCTCCTGGTAGCTTCAGAACATCAATGGATTAAGTTGGAGAAAGAATTGAAGTAAAAATCAACATAAAACAAAAATGGTCAAATCTGGATTTTTTTAGCCAGACCGGGTAGGCAAAAAATGTTGAATTTCTGACAAAAATAAAAAAAACACTATATATTCTTCAAAATGATCTCAAACAATCTCCTGGTAGCTTCAGAACATCAATGGATTAAGTTGGAGAAAGAATTGAAGTAAAAATCAACATAAAACAAAAATGGTCAAATCTGGATTTTTTTTAGCCAGACCGGGTAGGCAAAAAATGTTGAATTTCTGACAAAAATAAAAAAAACACTATATATTCTTGAAAATGATGTCAAACAATCTCCTGGTAGCTTCAGAACATCAATGGATTAAGTTGGAGAAAGAATTGAAGTAAAAATCAACATAAAACAAAAATGGTCAAATCTGGATTTTTTTAGCCAGACCGGGTAGGGAAAAAATGTTGAATTTCTGACAAAAATAAAAAAACCACTCAATATGCTTCAAAATGATCTCAAACAATCTCCTGGTAGCTTCAGAACATCAATGGATTAAGTTGGAGAAAGAATTGAAGTAAAAATCAACATAATTCAAAAATGGTCAAATCTGGATTTTTTTAGCCAGACCGGGTAGGCAAAAAAATGTTGAATTTCTGACAAAAATAAAAAAAAACACTATATATTCTTCAAAATGATGTCAAACAATCTCCTGGTAGCTTCAGAACATCAATGGATTAAGTTGGAGAAAGAATTGAAGTAAAAATCAACATAATTCAAAAATGGTCAAATCTGGATTTTTTAGCCAGTGTCTATGTATCCTTCATAACACATACCTGAATATCTTCCTGTCTCCACACATCAGAAGCAGTGTCTATCTTATTTAGATGAGTTACGTTGGCCGGTCCCAGGAACTCCATGGCCAGTAGGTACATATCCTGTCGAGATATCGATATCGTTTAGAAGTTTATTCTGCATTTAAACTGCAGCTAACGTTTATTTTTTTATCATAAATATCGATTCTACATCAAGCTTTGGTTTACAGAGAATACTCTATGTTCTACGTTTGTTTGAAATCGTGAAAATGTGACCTTTCCTGACCCATGACCGCGTAAGCAAAAGCCTGGGTCGATCCCTGGGTGACGTCATCTCATTAATGCATTATTCTCCATGGCGTCTTTCTATCACAACAACATCGATTTATAGAGAATATACACTGTTTGCGAGTTGTTAGTTAAGAAAAAAGTCATTTTAGTCAACATGTTAAGTATTTATTCAAATTATTGCAAAGTCGACTTAATTATATGACGTCTACCCAGGGATCGACCCAGGCTTTTACTTACGCGGTCGTGGGTCAGGAAAGGTCACATTTTCACGATTTCATACAAGCGTAGAACATAAAGTATTCACTTTAAACCAAAACTTTCTTCACGGAAGTACTCAAAGCTTGATGTAGTACCGATATTTATGATAACAAAATAAACGATAGGTGCACTTTAAGGTACCGACCATTATGATAATTAGTAGAGACCGGGTAGGCAAAAAATGTTGAATTTCTGACAAAAATAAAAAAAACACTCAATATGCTTCAAAATGATCTCAAACAATCTCCTGGTAGCTTCAGAACATCAATGGATTAAGTTGGAGAAAGGATTGAAGTAAAAATCAACATAATTCAAAAATGGTCAAATGTGGATAAAAATGTTGGATTTCTGACAAAAGCAAAATCAACTCAATATGCTTCAAAATGATGTCAAACAATCTCCTGGTATCTTCAGAACATCAATGGATTAAGTTGGAGAAAGAATTGAAGTAAAAATCAACATAAAACAAAAATGGTCAAATCTGGATTTTTTTAGCCAGACCGGGTAGGCAAAAAATGTTGAATTTCTGACAAAAATAAAAAAAACACTATATATTCTTCAAAATGATCTCAAACAATCTCCTGGTAGCTTCAGAACTTCAATGGATTAAGTTGGAGAAAGAATTGAAGTAAAAATCAACATAAAACAAAAATGGTCAAATCTGGATTTTTTTTAGCCAGACCGGGTAGGCAAAAAATGTTGAATTTCTGACGAAAATAAAAAAAACACTATATATTCTTGAAAATGATGTCAAACAATCTCCTGGTAGCTTCAGAACATCAATGGATTAAGTTGGAGAAAGAATTGAAGTAAAAATCAACATAAAACAAAAATGGTCAAATCTGGATGTTTTTAGCCAGACCGGGTAGGGAAAAAATGTTGAATTTCTGACAAAAATAAAAAAAACACTCAATATGCTTCAAAATGATCTCAAACAATCTCCTGGTAGCTTCAGAACATCAATGGATTAAGTTGGAGAAAGAATTGAAGTAAAAATCAACATAATTCAAAAATGGTCAAATCTGGATTTTTTTAGCCAGACCGGGTAGGCAAAAAAATGTTGAATTTCTGACAAAAATAAAAAAAAACACTATATATTCTTCAAAATGATGTCAAACAATCTCCTGGTAGCTTCAGAACATCAATGGATTAAGTTGGAGAAAGAATTGAAGTAAAAATCAACATAATTCAAAAATGGTCAAATCTGGATTTTTTAGCCAGACCGGGTAGGCAAAAAATGTTGAATTTCTGACAAAAATTAAAAAACCACTCAATATGCTTCAAAATGATGTCAAACAATCTCCTGGTAGCTTCAGAACATCAATGGATTAAGTTGGAGAAAGAATTGAAGTAAAAATCAACATAATTCAAAAATGGTCAAATCTGGATTTTTTAGCCAGTGTCTATGTATCCTTCATAACACATACCTGAATATCTTCCTGTCTCCACACATCAGAAGCAGTGTCTATCTTATTTAGATGAGTTACGTTGGCCGGTCCCAGGAACTCCATGGCCAGTAGGTACATATCCTGTCGAGATATCGATATCGTTTAGAAGTTTATTCTGCATTTAAACTGCAGCTAACGTTTATTTTTTTATCATAAATATCGATTCTACATCAAGCTTTGGTTTACAGAGAATACTCTATGTTCTACGTTTGTTTGAAATCGTGAAAATGTGACCTTTCCTGACCCATGACCGCGTAAGCAAAAGCCTGGGTCGATCCCTGGGTGACGTCATCTCATTAATGCATTATTCTCCATGGCGTCTTTCTATCACAACAACATCGATTTATAGAGAATATACACTGTTTGCGAGTTGTTAGTTAAGAAAAAAGTCATTTTAGTCAACATGTTAAGTATTTATTCAAATTATTGCAAAGTCGACTTAATTATATGACGTCTACCCAGGGATCGACCCAGGCTTTTACTTACGCGGTCGTGGGTCAGGAAAGGTCACATTTTCACGATTTCATACAAGCGTAGAACATAAAGTATTCACTTTAAACCAAAACTTTCTTCACGGAAGTACTCAAAGCTTGATGTAGTACCGATATTTATGATAACAAAATAAACGATAGGTGCACTTTAAGGTACCGACCATTATGATAATTAGTAGAGACCGGGTAGGCAAAAAATGTTGAATTTCTGACAAAAATAAAAAAAACACTCAATATGCTTCAAAATGATCTCAAACAATCTCCTGGTAGCTTCAGAACATCAATGGATTAAGTTGGAGAAAGGATTGAAGTAAAAATCAACATAATTCAAAAATGGTCAAATGTGGATAAAAATGTTGGATTTCTGACAAAAGCAAAATCAACTCAATATGCTTCAAAATGATGTCAAACAATCTCCTGGTATCTTCAGAACATCAATGGATTAAGTTGGAGAAAGAATTGAAGTAAAAATCAACATAAAACAAAAATGGTCAAATCTGGATTTTTTTAGCCAGACCGGGTAGGCAAAAAATGTTGAATTTCTGACAAAAATAAAAAAAACACTATATATTCTTCAAAATGATCTCAAACAATCTCCTGGTAGCTTCAGAACTTCAATGGATTAAGTTGGAGAAAGAATTGAAGTAAAAATCAACATAAAACAAAAATGGTCAAATCTGGATTTTTTTTAGCCAGACCGGGTAGGCAAAAAATGTTGAATTTCTGACGAAAATAAAAAAAACACTATATATTCTTGAAAATGATGTCAAACAATCTCCTGGTAGCTTCAGAACATCAATGGATTAAGTTGGAGAAAGAATTGAAGTAAAAATCAACATAAAACAAAAATGGTCAAATCTGGATGTTTTTAGCCAGACCGGGTAGGGAAAAAATGTTGAATTTCTGACAAAAATAAAAAAAACACTCAATATGCTTCAGAATGATCTCAAACAATCTCCTGGTAGCTTCAGAACATCAATGGATTAAGTTGGAGAAAGAATTGAAGTAAAAATCAACATAATTCAAAAATGGTCAAATCTGGATTTTTTTAGCCAGACCGGGTAGGCAAAAAAATGTTGAATTTCTGACAAAAATAAAAAAAAACACTATATATTCTTCAAAATGATGTCAAACAATCTCCTGGTAGCTTCAGAACATCAATGGATTAAGTTGGAGAAAGAATTGAAGTAAAAATCAACATAATTCAAAAATGGTCAAATCTGGATTTTTTAGCCAGACCGGGTAGGCAAAAAATGTTGAATTTCTGACAAAAATTAAAAAACCACTCAATATGCTTCAAAATGATCTCAAACAATCTCCTGGTAGCTTCAGAACATCAATGGATTAAGTTGGAGAAAGGATTGAAGTAAAAATCAACATAATTCAAAAATGGTCAAATCTGGATTTTTTTTAGCCAGACCGGGTAGGCAAAAAATGTTGAATTTCTGACAAAAATAAAAAAAACACTCAATATGCTTCAAAATGATCTCAAACAATCTCCTGGTAGCTTCAGAACATCAATGGATTAAGTTGGAGAAAGGATTGAAGTAAAAATCAACATAATTCAAAAATGGTCAAATGTGGATAAAAATGTTGGATTTCTGACAAAAGCAAAATCAACTCAATATGCTTCAAAATGATGTCAAACAATCTCCTGGTATCTTCAGAACATCAATGGATTAAGTTGGAGAAAGAATTGAAGTAAAAATCAACATAAAACAAAAATGGTCAAATCTGGATTTTTTTAGCCAGACCGGGTAGGCAAAAAATGTTGAATTTCTGACAAAAATAAAAAAAACACTATATATTCTTCAAAATGATCTCAAACAATCTCCTGGTAGCTTCAGAACTTCAATGGATTAAGTTGGAGAAAGAATTGAAGTAAAAATCAACATAAAACAAAAATGGTCAAATCTGGATTTTTTTTAGCCAGACCGGGTAGGCAAAAAATGTTGAATTTCTGACGAAAATAAAAAAAACACTATATATTCTTGAAAATGATGTCAAACAATCTCCTGGTAGCTTCAGAACATCAATGGATTAAGTTGGAGAAAGAATTGAAGTAAAAATCAACATAAAACAAAAATGGTCAAATCTGGATGTTTTTAGCCAGACCGGGTAGGGAAAAAATGTTGAATTTCTGACAAAAATAAAAAAAACACTCAATATGCTTCAAAATGATCTCAAACAATCTCCTGGTAGCTTCAGAACATCAATGGATTAAGTTGGAGAAAGAATTGAAGTAAAAATCAACATAATTCAAAAATGGTCAAATCTGGATTTTTTAGCCAGTGTCTATGTATCCTTCATAACACATACCTGAATATCTTCCTGTCTCCACACATCAGAAGCAGTGTCTATCTTATTTAGATGAGTTACGTTGGCCGGTCCCAGGAACTCCATGGCCAGTAGGTACATATCCTGTCGAGATATCGATATCGTTTAGAAGTTTATTCTGCATTTAAACTGCAGCTAACGTTTATTTTTTTATCATAAATATCGATTCTACATCAAGCTTTGGTTTACAGAGAATACTCTATGTTCTACGTTTGTTTGAAATCGTGAAAATGTGACCTTTCCTGACCCATGACCGCGTAAGCAAAAGCCTGGGTCGATCCCTGGGTGACGTCATCTCATTAATGCATTATTCTCCATGGCGTCTTTCTATCACAACAACATCGATTTATAGAGAATATACACTGTTTGCGAGTTGTTAGTTAAGAAAAAAGTCATTTTAGTCAACATGTTAAGTATTTATTCAAATTATTGCAAAGTCGACTTAATTATATGACGTCTACCCAGGGATCGACCCAGGCTTTTACTTACGCGGTCGTGGGTCAGGAAAGGTCACATTTTCACGATTTCATACAAGCGTAGAACATAAAGTATTCACTTTAAACCAAAACTTTCTTCACGGAAGTACTCAAAGCTTGATGTAGTACCGATATTTATGATAACAAAATAAACGATAGGTGCACTTTAAGGTACCGACCATTATGATAATTAGTAGAGACCGGGTAGGCAAAAAATGTTGAATTTCTGACAAAAATTAAAAAACCACTCAATATGCTTCAAAATGATCTCAAACAATCTCCTGGTAGCTTCAGAACATCAATGGATTAAGTTGGAGAAAGGATTGAAGTAAAAATCAACATAATTCAAAAATGGTCAAATCTGGATTTTTTTTAGCCAGACCGGGTAGGCAAAAAATGTTGAATTTCTGACAAAAATAAAAAAACCACTCAATATGCTTCAAAATGATCTCAAACAATCTCCTGGTAGCTTCAGAACATCAATGGATTAAGTTGGAGAAAGGATTGAAGTAAAAATCAACATAATTCAAAAATGGTCAAATGTGGATAAAAATGTTGGATTTCTGACAAAAGCAAAATCAACTCAATATGCTTCAAAATGATGTCAAACAATCTCCTGGTATCTTCAGAACATCAATGGATTAAGTTGGAGAAAGAATTGAAGTAAAAATCAACATAAAACAAAAATGGTCAAATCTGGATTTTTTTAGCCAGACCGGGTAGGCAAAAAATGTTGAATTTCTGACAAAAATAAAAAAAACACTATATATTCTTCAAAATGATCTCAAACAATCTCCTGGTAGCTTCAGAACTTCAATGGATTAAGTTGGAGAAAGAATTGAAGTAAAAATCAACATAAAACAAAAATGGTCAAATCTGGATTTTTTTTAGCCAGACCGGGTAGGCAAAAAATGTTGAATTTCTGACGAAAATAAAAAAAACACTATATATTCTTGAAAATGATGTCAAACAATCTCCTGGTAGCTTCAGAACATCAATGGATTAAGTTGGAGAAAGAATTGAAGTAAAAATCAACATAAAACAAAAATGGTCAAATCTGGATGTTTTTAGCCAGACCGGGTAGGGAAAAAATGTTGAATTTCTGACAAAAATAAAAAAAACACTCAATATGCTTCAAAATGATCTCAAACAATCTCCTGGTAGCTTCAGAACATCAATGGATTAAGTTGGAGAAAGAATTGAAGTAAAAATCAACATAATTCAAAAATGGTCAAATCTGGATTTTTTTAGCCAGACCGGGTAGGCAAAAAAATGTTGAATTTCTGACAAAAATAAAAAAAAAACACTATATATTCTTCAAAATGATGTCAAACAATCTCCTGGTAGCTTCAGAACATCAATGGATTAAGTTGGAGAAAGAATTGAAGTAAAAATCAACATAATTCAAAAATGGTCAAATCTGGATTTTTTAGCCAGTGTCTATGTATCCTTCATAACACATACCTGAATATCTTCCTGTCTCCACACATCAGAAGCAGTGTCTATCTTATTTAGATGAGTTACGTTGGCCGGTCCCAGGAACTCCATGGCCAGTAGGTACATATCCTGTCGAGATATCGATATCGTTTAGAAGTTTATTCTGCATTTAAACTGCAGCTAACGTTTATTTTTTTATCATAAATATCGATTCTACATCAAGCTTTGGTTTACAGAGAATACTCTATGTTCTACGTTTGTTTGAAATCGTGAAAATGTGACCTTTCCTGACCCATGACCGCGTAAGCAAAAGCCTGGGTCGATCCCTGGGTGACGTCATCTCATTAATGCATTATTCTCCATGGCGTCTTTCTATCACAACAACATCGATTTATAGAGAATATACACTGTTTGCGAGTTGTTAGTTAAGAAAAAAGTCATTTTAGTCAACATGTTAAGTATTTATTCAAATTATTGCAAAGTCGACTTAATTATATGACGTCTACCCAGGGATCGACCCAGGCTTTTACTTACGCGGTCGTGGGTCAGGAAAGGTCACATTTTCACGATTTCATACAAGCGTAGAACATAAAGTATTCACTTTAAACCAAAACTTTCTTCACGGAAGTACTCAAAGCTTGATGTAGTACCGATATTTATGATAACAAAATAAACGATAGGTGCACTTTAAGGTACCGACCATTATGATAATTAGTAGAGACCGGGTAGGCAAAAAATGTTGAATTTCTGACAAAAATTAAAAAACCACTCAATATGCTTCAAAATGATCTCAAACAATCTCCTGGTAGCTTCAGAACATCAATGGATTAAGTTGGAGAAAGGATTGAAGTAAAAATCAACATAATTCAAAAATGGTCAAATGTGGATAAAAATGTTGGATTTCTGACAAAAGCAAAATCAACTCAATATGCTTCAAAATGATGTCAAACAATCTCCTGGTAGCTTCAGAACATCAATGGATTAAGTTGGAGAAAGGATTGAAGTAAAAATCAACATAATTCAAAAATGGTCAAATCTGGATTTTTTTAGCCAGACCGGGTAGGCAAAAAATGTTGAATTTCTGACAAAAATAAAAAAAACACTATATATTCTTCAAAATGATCTCAAACAATCTCCTGGTAGCTTCAGAACATCAATGGATTAAGTTGGAGAAAGAATTGAAGTAAAAATCAACATAATTCAAAAATGGTCAAATCTGGATTTTTTTAGCCAGGCCGGGTAGGCAAAAAATGTTGAATTTCTGACAAAAATAAAAAAAACACTCAATATGCTTCAAAATGATGTCAAACAATCTCCTGGTAGCTTCAGAACATCAATGGATTAAGTTGGAGAAAGGATTGAAGTAAAAATCAACATAATTCAAAAATGGTCAAATCTGGATTTTTTTAGCCAGACCGGGTAGGCAAAAAATGTTGAATTTCTGACAAAAATAAAAAAAACACTCAATATGCTTCAAAATGATCTCAAACAATCTCCTGGTAGCTTCAGAACATCAATGGATTAAGTTGGAGAAAGGATTGAAGTAAAAATCAACATAATTCAAAAATGGTCAAATCTGGATTTTTTAGCCAGTGTCTATGTATCCTTCATAACACATACCTGAATATCTTCCTGTCTCCACACATCAGAAGCAGTGTCTATCTTATTTAGATGAGTTACGTTGGCCGGTCCCAGGAACTCCATGGCCAGTAGGTACATATCCTGTCGAGATATCGATATCGTTTAGAAGTTTATTCTGCATTTAAACTGCAGCTAACGTTTATTTTTTTATCATAAATATCGATTCTACATCAAGCTTTGGTTTACAGAGAATACTCTATGTTCTACGTTTGTTTGAAATCGTGAAAATGTGACCTTTCCTGACCCATGACCGCGTAAGCAAAAGCCTGGGTCGATCCCTGGGTGACGTCATCTCATTAATGCATTATTCTCCATGGCGTCTTTCTATCACAACAACATCGATTTATAGAGAATATACACTGTTTGCGAGTTGTTAGTTAAGAAAAAAGTCATTTTAGTCAACATGTTAAGTATTTATTCAAATTATTGCAAAGTCGACTTAATTATATGACGTCTACCCAGGGATCGACCCAGGCTTTTACTTACGCGGTCGTGGGTCAGGAAAGGTCACATTTTCACGATTTCATACAAGCGTAGAACATAAAGTATTCACTTTAAACCAAAACTTTCTTCACGGAAGTACTCAAAGCTTGATGTAGTACCGATATTTATGATAACAAAATAAACGATAGGTGCACTTTAAGGTACCGACCATTATGATAATTAGTAGAGACCGGGTAGGCAAAAAATGTTGAATTTCTGACAAAAATTAAAAAACCACTCAATATGCTTCAAAATGATCTCAAACAATCTCCTGGTAGCTTCAGAACATCAATGGATTAAGTTGGAGAAAGGATTGAAGTAAAAATCAACATAATTCAAAAATGGTCAAATCTGGATTTTTTTTAGCCAGACCGGGTAGGCAAAAAATGTTGAATTTCTGACAAAAATAAAAAAACCACTCAATATGCTTCAAAATGATCTCAAACAATCTCCTGGTAGCTTCAGAACATCAATGGATTAAGTTGGAGAAAGGATTGAAGTAAAAATCAACATAATTCAAAAATGGTCAAATGTGGATAAAAATGTTGGATTTCTGACAAAAGCAAAATCAACTCAATATGCTTCAAAATGATGTCAAACAATCTCCTGGTATCTTCAGAACATCAATGGATTAAGTTGGAGAAAGAATTGAAGTAAAAATCAACATAAAACAAAAATGGTCAAATCTGGATTTTTTTAGCCAGACCGGGTAGGCAAAAAATGTTGAATTTCTGACAAAAATAAAAAAAACACTATATATTCTTCAAAATGATCTCAAACAATCTCCTGGTAGCTTCAGAACTTCAATGGATTAAGTTGGAGAAAGAATTGAAGTAAAAATCAACATAAAACAAAAATGGTCAAATCTGGATTTTTTTTAGCCAGACCGGGTAGGCAAAAAATGTTGAATTTCTGACGAAAATAAAAAAAACACTATATATTCTTGAAAATGATGTCAAACAATCTCCTGGTAGCTTCAGAACATCAATGGATTAAGTTGGAGAAAGAATTGAAGTAAAAATCAACATAAAACAAAAATGGTCAAATCTGGATGTTTTTAGCCAGACCGGGTAGGGAAAAAATGTTGAATTTCTGACAAAAATAAAAAAAACACTCAATATGCTTCAAAATGATCTCAAACAATCTCCTGGTAGCTTCAGAACATCAATGGATTAAGTTGGAGAAAGAATTGAAGTAAAAATCAACATAATTCAAAAATGGTCAAATCTGGATTTTTTTAGCCAGACCGGGTAGGCAAAAAAATGTTGAATTTCTGACAAAAATAAAAAAAAAACACTATATATTCTTCAAAATGATGTCAAACAATCTCCTGGTAGCTTCAGAACATCAATGGATTAAGTTGGAGAAAGAATTGAAGTAAAAATCAACATAATTCAAAAATGGTCAAATCTGGATTTTTTAGCCAGTGTCTATGTATCCTTCATAACACATACCTGAATATCTTCCTGTCTCCACACATCAGAAGCAGTGTCTATCTTATTTAGATGAGTTACGTTGGCCGGTCCCAGGAACTCCATGGCCAGTAGGTACATATCCTGTCGAGATATCGATATCGTTTAGAAGTTTATTCTGCATTTAAACTGCAGCTAACGTTTATTTTTTTATCATAAATATCGATTCTACATCAAGCTTTGGTTTACAGAGAATACTCTATGTTCTACGTTTGTTTGAAATCGTGAAAATGTGACCTTTCCTGACCCATGACCGCGTAAGCAAAAGCCTGGGTCGATCCCTGGGTGACGTCATCTCATTAATGCATTATTCTCCATGGCGTCTTTCTATCACAACAACATCGATTTATAGAGAATATACACTGTTTGCGAGTTGTTAGTTAAGAAAAAAGTCATTTTAGTCAACATGTTAAGTATTTATTCAAATTATTGCAAAGTCGACTTAATTATATGACGTCTACCCAGGGATCGACCCAGGCTTTTACTTACGCGGTCGTGGGTCAGGAAAGGTCACATTTTCACGATTTCATACAAGCGTAGAACATAAAGTATTCACTTTAAACCAAAACTTTCTTCACGGAAGTACTCAAAGCTTGATGTAGTACCGATATTTATGATAACAAAATAAACGATAGGTGCACTTTAAGGTACCGACCATTATGATAATTAGTAGAGACCGGGTAGGCAAAAAATGTTGAATTTCTGACAAAAATTAAAAAACCACTCAATATGCTTCAAAATGATCTCAAACAATCTCCTGGTAGCTTCAGAACATCAATGGATTAAGTTGGAGAAAGGATTGAAGTAAAAATCAACATAATTCAAAAATGGTCAAATGTGGATAAAAATGTTGGATTTCTGACAAAAGCAAAATCAACTCAATATGCTTCAAAATGATGTCAAACAATCTCCTGGTAGCTTCAGAACATCAATGGATTAAGTTGGAGAAAGGATTGAAGTAAAAATCAACATAATTCAAAAATGGTCAAATCTGGATTTTTTTAGCCAGACCGGGTAGGCAAAAAATGTTGAATTTCTGACAAAAATAAAAAAAACACTATATATTCTTCAAAATGATCTCAAACAATCTCCTGGTAGCTTCAGAACATCAATGGATTAAGTTGGAGAAAGAATTGAAGTAAAAATCAACATAATTCAAAAATGGTCAAATCTGGATTTTTTTAGCCAGGCCGGGTAGGCAAAAAATGTTGAATTTCTGACAAAAATAAAAAAAACACTCAATATGCTTCAAAATGATGTCAAACAATCTCCTGGTAGCTTCAGAACATCAATGGATTAAGTTGGAGAAAGGATTGAAGTAAAAATCAACATAATTCAAAAATGGTCAAATCTGGATTTTTTTAGCCAGACCGGGTAGGCAAAAAATGTTGAATTTCTGACAAAAATAAAAAAAACACTCAATATGCTTCAAAAT
Organism: Actinernus sp. WN-2022; assembly: GCA_030867875.1. NCBI lineage: Eukaryota > Metazoa > Cnidaria > Anthozoa > Actiniaria > Actinernidae > Actinernus > Actinernus sp. WN-2022. The sequence goes on from JAOWCC010001501.1 coordinate 37,688,577, forward strand.
GATCTCAAACAATCTCCTGGTAGCTTCAGAACATCAATGGATTAAGTTGGAGAAAGGATTGAAGTAAAAATCAACATAATTCAAAAATGGTCAAATCTGGATAAAAATGTTGGATTTCTGACAAAAGCAAAATCAACTCAATATGCTTCAAAATGATGTCAAACAATCTCCTGGTAGCTTCAGAACATCAATGGATTAAGTTGGAGAAAGAATTGAAGTAAAAATCAACATAAAACAAAAATGGTCAAATCTGGATTTTTTTAGCCAGACCGGGTAGGCAAAAAATGTTGAATTTCTGACAAAAATTAAAAAAACACTATATATTCTTCAAAATGATCTCAAACAATCTCCTGGTAGCTTCAGAACATCAATGGATTAAGTTGGAGAAAGAATTGAAGTAAAAATCAACATAAAACAAAAATGGTCAAATCTGGATTTTTTTTAGCCAGACCGGGTAGGCAAAAAATGTTGAATTTCTGACAAAAATAAAAAAAACACTATATATTCTTCAAAATGATGTCAAACAATCTCCTGGTAGGTTCAGAACATCAATGGATTAAGTTGGAGAAAGAATTGAAGTAAAAATCAACATAAAACAAAAATGGTCAAATCTGGATTTTTTTAGCCAGACCGGGTAGGGAAAAAATGTTGAATTTCTGACAAAAATAAAAAAACCACTTAATATGCTTCAAAATGATCTCAAACAATCTCCTGGTAGCTTCAGAACATCAATGGATTAAGTTGGAGAAAGAATTGAAGTAAAAATCAACATAATTCAAAAATGGTCAAATCTGGATTTTTTAGCCAGTGTCTATGTATCCTTCATAACACATACCTGAATATCTTCCTGTCTCCACACATCAGAAGCAGTGTCTATCTTATTTAGATGAGTTACGTTGGCCGGTCCCAGGAACTCCATGGCCAGTAGGTACATATCCTGTCGAGATATCGATATCGTTTAGAAGTTTATTCTGCATTTAAACTGCAGCTAACGTTTATTTTTTTATCATAAATATCGATTCTACATCAAGCTTTGGTTTACAGAGAATACTCTATGTTCTACGTTTGTTTGAAATCGTGAAAATGTGACCTTTCCTGACCCATGACCGCGTAAGCAAAAGCCTGGGTCGATCCCTGGGTGACGTCATCTCATTAATGCATTATTCTCCATGGCGTCTTTCTATCACAACAACATCGATTTATAGAGAATATACACTGTTTGCGAGTTGTTAGTTAAGAAAAAAGTCATTTTAGTCAACATGTTAAGTATTTATTCAAATTATTGCAAAGTCGACTTAATTATATGACGTCTACCCAGGGATCGACCCAGGCTTTTACTTACGCGGTCGTGGGTCAGGAAAGGTCACATTTTCACGATTTCATACAAGCGTAGAACATAAAGTATTCACTTTAAACCAAAACTTTCTTCACGGAAGTACTCAAAGCTTGATGTAGTACCGATATTTATGATAACAAAATAAACGATAGGTGCACTTTAAGGTACCGACCATTATGATAATTAGTAGAGACCGGGTAGGCAAAAAATGTTGAATTTCTGACAAAAATTAAAAAACCACTCAATATGCTTCAAAATGATCTCAAACAATCTCCTGGTAGCTTCAGAACATCAATGGATTAAGTTGGAGAAAGGATTGAAGTAAAAATCAACATAATTCAAAAATGGTCAAATGTGGATAAAAATGTTGGATTTCTGACAAAAGCAAAATCAACTCAATATGCTTCAAAATGATGTCAAACAATCTCCTGGTAGCTTCAGAACATCAATGGATTAAGTTGGAGAAAGGATTGAAGTAAAAATCAACATAATTCAAAAATGGTCAAATCTGGATTTTTTTAGCCAGACCGGGTAGGGAAAAAATGTTGAATTTCTGACAAAAATAAAAAAAACACTATATATTCTTCAAAATGATGTCAAACAATCTCCTGGTAGCTTCAGAACATCAATGGATTAAGTTGGAGAAACGATTGAAGTAAAAATCAACATAATTCAAAAATGGTCAAATCTGGATTTTTTTAGCCAGACCGGGTAGGCAAAAAATGTTGAATTTCTGACAAAAATAAAAAAACCACTCAATATGCTTCAAAATGATCTCAAACAATCTCCTGGTAGCTTCAGAACATCAATGGATTAAGTTGGAGAAAGGATTGAAGTAAAAATCAACATAATTCAAAAATGGTCAAATCTGGATTTTTTTTAGCCAGACCGGGTAGGCAAAAAATGTTGAATTTCTGACAAAAATAAAAAAACCACTCAATATGCTTCAAAATGATCTCAAACAATCTCCTGGTAGCTTCAGAACATCAATGGATTAAGTTGGAGAAAGGATTGAAGTAAAAATCAACATAATTCAAAAATGGTCAAATGTGGATAAAAATGTTGGATTTCTGACAAAAGCAAAATCAACTCAATATGCTTCAAAATGATGTCAAACAATCTCCTGGTAGCTTCAGAACATCAATGGATTAAGTTGGAGAAAGAATTGAAGTAAAAATCAACATAAAACAAAAATGGTCAAATCTGGATTTTTTAGCCAGACCGGGTAGGCAAAAAATGTTGAATTTCTGACAAAAATAAAAAAAACACTATATATTCTTCAAAATGACCTCAAACAATCTCCTGGTAGCTTCAGAACTTCAATGGATTAAGTTGGAGAAAGAATTGAAGTAAAAATCAACATAAAACAAAAATGGTCAAATCTGGATTTTTTTTAGCCAGACCGGGTAGGCAAAAATGTTGAATTTCTGACAAAAATAAAAAAAACACTATATATTCTTGAAAATGATGTCAAACAATCTCCTGGTAGCTTCAGAACATCAATGGATTAAGTTGGAGAAAGAATTGAAGTAAAAATCAACATAAAACAAAAATGGTCAAATCTGGATTTTTTTAGCCAGACCGGGTAGGGAAAAAATGTTGAATTTCTGACAAAAATAAAAAAACCACTCAATATGCTTCAAAATGATCTCAAACAATCTCCTGGTAGCTTCAGAACATCAATGGATTAAGTTGGAGAAAGAATTGAAGTAAAAATCAACATAATTCAAAAATGGTCAAATCTGGATTTTTTTAGCCAGACCGGGTAGGCAAAAAAATGTTGAATTTCTGACAAAAATAAAAAAAAACACTATATATTCTTCAAAATGATGTCAAACAATCTCCTGGTAGCTTCAGAACATCAATGGATTAAGTTGGAGAAAGAATTGAAGTAAAAATCAACATAATTCAAAAATGGTCAAATCTGGATTTTTTAGCCAGTGTCTATGTATCCTTCATAACACATACCTGAATATCTTCCTGTCTCCACACATCAGAAGCAGTGTCTATCTTATTTAGATGAGTTACGTTGGCCGGTCCCAGGAACTCCATGGCCAGTAGGTACATATCCTGTCGAGATATCGATATCGTTTAGAAGTTTATTCTGCATTTAAACTGCAGCTAACGTTTATTTTTTTATCATAAATATCGATTCTACATCAAGCTTTGGTTTACAGAGAATACTCTATGTTCTACGTTTGTTTGAAATCGTGAAAATGTGACCTTTCCTGACCCATGACCGCGTAAGCAAAAGCCTGGGTCGATCCCTGGGTGACGTCATCTCATTAATGCATTATTCTCCATGGCGTCTTTCTATCACAACAACATCGATTTATAGAGAATATACACTGTTTGCGAGTTGTTAGTTAAGAAAAAAGTCATTTTAGTCAACATGTTAAGTATTTATTCAAATTATTGCAAAGTCGACTTAATTATATGACGTCTACCCAGGGATCGACCCAGGCTTTTACTTACGCGGTCGTGGGTCAGGAAAGGTCACATTTTCACGATTTCATACAAGCGTAGAACATAAAGTATTCACTTTAAACCAAAACTTTCTTCACGGAAGTACTCAAAGCTTGATGTAGTACCGATATTTATGATAACAAAATAAACGATAGGTGCACTTTAAGGTACCGACCATTATGATAATTAGTAGAGACCGGGTAGGCAAAAAATGTTGAATTTCTGACAAAAATAAAAAAAACACTCAATATGCTTCAAAATGATCTCAAACAATCTCCTGGTAGCTTCAGAACATCAATGGATTAAGTTGGAGAAAGAATTGAAGTAAAAATCAACATAAAACAAAAATGGTCAAATGTGGATAAAAATGTTGGATTTCTGACAAAAGCAAAATCAACTCAATATGCTTCAAAATGATGTCAAACAATCTCCTGGTAGCTTCAGAACATCAATGGATTAAGTTGGAGAAAGGATTGAAGTAAAAATCAACATAATTCAAAAATGGTCAAATCTGGATTTTTTTAGCCAGACCGGGTAGGCAAAAATGTTGAATTTCTGACAAAAATAAAAAAAACACTATATATTCTTCAAAATGATGTCAAACAATCTCCTGGTATCTTCAGAACATCAATGGATTAAGTTGGAGAAAGAATTGAAGTAAAAATCAACATAAAACAAACATGGTCAAATCTGGATTTGTTTAGCCAGACCGGGTAGGCAAAAAATGTTGAATTTCTGACAAAAATAAAAAAAACACTCAATATGCTTCAAAATGATCTCAAACAATCTCCTGGTAGCTTCAGAACATCAATGGATTAAGTTGGAGAAAGAATTGAAGTAAAAATCAACATAATTCAAAAATGGTCAAATGTGGATAAAAATGTTGGATTTCTGACAAAAGCAAAATCAACTCAATATGCTTCAAAATGATGTCAAACAATCTCCTGGTAGCTTCAGAACATCAATGGATTAAGTTGGAGAAAGAATTGAAGTAAAAATCAACATAAAACAAAAATGGTCAAATGTGGATAAAAATGTTGGATTTCTGACAAAAGCAAAATCAACTCAATATGCTTCAAAATGATGTCAAACAATCTCCTGGTAGCTTCAGAACATCAATGGATTAAGTTGGAGAAAGGATTGAAGTAAAAATCAACATAAAACAAAAATGGTCAAATCTGGATTTTTTTAGCCAGACCGGGTAGGCAAAAAATGTTGAATTTCTGACAAAAATAAAAAAAACACTATATATTCTTCAAAATGATCTCAAACAATCTCCTGGTAGCTTCAGAACATCAATGGATTAAGTTGGAGAAAGAATTGAAGTAAAAATCAACATAATTCAAAAATGGTCAAATGTGGATAAAAATGTTGGATTTCTGACAAAAGCAAAATCAACTCAATATGCTTCAAAATGATGTCAAACAATCTCCTGGTAGCTTCAGAACATCAATGGATTAAGTTGGAGAAAGGATTGAAGTAAAAATCAACATAATTCAAAAATGGTCAAATCTGGATTTTTTTAGCCAGACCGGGTAGGCAAAAACGTTGAATTTCTGACAAAAATAAAAAAAACACTATATATTCTTCAAAATGATGTCAAACAATCTCCTGGTAGCTTCAGAACATCAATGGATTAAGTTGGAGAAAGAATTGAAGTAAAAATCAACATAATTCAAAAATGGTCAAATGTGGATAAAAATGTTGGATTTCTGACAAAAGCAAAATCAACTCAATATGCTTCAAAATGATGTCAAACAATCTCCTGGTAGCTTCAGAACATCAATGGATTAAGTTGGAGAAAGGATTGAAGTAAAAATCAACATAATTCAAAAATGGTCAAATCTGGATTTTTTTAGCCAGACCGGGTAGGCAAAAAATGTTGAATTTCTGACAAAAATAAAAAAAACACTATATATTCTTCAAAATGATGTCAAACAATCTCCTGGTAGCTTCAGAACATCAATGGATTAAGTTGGAGAAAGAATTGAAGTAAAAATCAACATAAAACAAAAATGGTCAAATCTGGATTTGTTTAGCCAGACCGGGTAGGCAAAAAATGTTGAATTTCTGACAAAAATAAAAAAAACACTCAATATGCTTCAAAATGATCTCAAACAATCTCCTGGTAGCTTCAGAACATCAATGGATTAAGTTGGAGAAAGGATTGAAGTAAAAATCAACATAATTCAAAAATGGTCAAATCTGGATTTTTTAGCCAGTGTCTATGTATCCTTCATAACACATACCTGAATATCTTCCTGTCTCCACACATCAGAAGCAGTGTCTATCTTGTTTAGATGAGTTACGTTGGCCGGTCCCAGGAACTCCATGGCCAGTAGGTACATATCCTGTCGAGATATCGATATCGTTTAGAAGTTTATTCTGCATTTAAACTGCAGCTAACGTTTATTTTTTTATCATAAATATCGATTCTACATCAAGCTTTGGTTTACAGAGAATACTCTATGTTCTACGTTTGTTTGAAATCGTGAAAATGTGACCTTTCCTGACCCATGACCGCGTAAGCAAAAGCCTGGGTCGATCCCTGGGTGACGTCATCTCATTAATGCATTATTCTCCATGGCGTCTTTCTATCACAACAACATCGATTTATAGAGAATATACACTGTTTGCGAGTTGTTAGTTAAGAAAAAAGTCATTTTAGTCAACATGTTAAGTATTTATTCAAATTATTGCAAAGTCGACTTAATTATATGACGTCTACCCAGGGATCGACCCAGGCTTTTACTTACGCGGTCGTGGGTCAGGAAAGGTCACATTTTCACGATTTCATACAAGCGTAGAACATAAAGTATTCACTTTAAACCAAAACTTTCTTCACGGAAGTACTCAAAGCTTGATGTAGTACCGATATTTATGATAACAAAATAAACGATAGGTGCACTTTAAGGTACCGACCATTATGATAATTAGTAGAGACCGGGTAGGCAAAAAATGTTGAATTTCTGACAAAAATAAAAAAAAACCTATATATTCTTCAAAATGATGTCAAACAATCTCCTGGTAGCTTCAGAACATCAATGGATTAAGTTGGAGAAAGAATTGAAGTAAAAATCAACATAATTCAAAAATGGTCAAATGTGGATAAAAATGTTGGATTTCTGACAAAAGCAAAATCAACTCAATATGCTTCAAAATGATGTCAAACAATCTCCTGGTAGCTTCAGAACATCAATGGATTAAGTTGGAGAAAGGATTGAAGTAAAAATCAACATAATTCAAAAATGGTCAAATCTGGATTTTTTTAGCCAGACCGGGTAGGCAAAAACGTTGAATTTCTGACAAAAATAAAAAAAACACTATATATTCTTCAAAATGATGTCAAACAATCTCCTGGTAGCTTCAGAACATCAATGGATTAAGTTGGAGAAAGAATTGAAGTAAAAATCAACATAATTCAAAAATGGTCAAATGTGGATAAAAATGTTGGATTTCTGACAAAAGCAAAATCAACTCAATATGCTTCAAAATGATGTCAAACAATCTCCTGGTAGCTTCAGAACATCAATGGATTAAGTTGGAGAAAGGATTGAAGTAAAAATCAACATAATTCAAAAATGGTCAAATCTGGATTTTTTTAGCCAGACCGGGTAGGCAAAAAATGTTGAATTTCTGACAAAAATAAAAAAAACACTATATATTCTTCAAAATGATGTCAAACAATCTCCTGGTAGCTTCAGAACATCAATGGATTAAGTTGGAGAAAGAATTGAAGTAAAAATCAACATAAAACAAAAATGGTCAAATCTGGATTTGTTTAGCCAGACCGGGTAGGCAAAAAATGTTGAATTTCTGACAAAAATAAAAAAAACACTCAATATGCTTGAAAATGATCTCAAACAATCTCCTGGTAGCTTCAGAACATCAATGGATTAAGTTGGAGAAAGGATTGAAGTAAAAATCAACATAATTCAAAAATGGTCAAATGTGGATAAAAATGTTGGATTTCTGACAAAAGCAAAATCAACTCAATATGCTTCAAAATGATGTCAAACAATCTCCTGGTAGCTTCAGAACATCAATGGATTAAGTTGGAGAAAGAATTGAAGTAAAAATCAACATAAAACAAAAATGGTCAAATCTGGATTTTTTTAGCCAGACCGGGTAGGCAAAAAATGTTGAATTTCTGACAAAAATAAAAAAAACACTATATATTCTTCAAAATGATCTCAAACAATCTCCTGGTAGCTTCAGAACATCAATGGATTAAGTTGGAGAAAGAATTGAAGTAAAAATCAACATAATTCAAAAATGGTCAAATCTGGATTTTTTAGCCAGTGTCTATGTATCCTTCATAACACATACCTGAATATCTTCCTGTCTCCACACATCAGAAGCAGTGTCTATCTTGTTTAGATGAGTTACGTTGGCCGGTCCCAGGAACTCCATGGGCAGTAGGTACATATCCTGTCGAGATATCGATATCGTTTAGAAGTTTATTCTGCATTTAAACTGCAGCTAACGTTTATTTTTTTATCATAAATATCGATTCTACATCAAGCTTTGGTTTACAGAGAATACTCTATGTTCTACGTTTGTTTGAAATCGTGAAAATGTGACCTTTCCTGACCCATGACCGCGTAAGCAAAAGCCTGGGTCGATCCCTGGGTGACGTCATCTCATTAATGCATTATTCTCCATGGCGTCTTTCTATCACAACAACATCGATTTATAGAGAATATACACTGTTTGCGAGTTGTTAGTTAAGAAAAAAGTCATTTTAGTCAACATGTTAAGTATTTATTCAAATTATTGCAAAGTCGACTTAATTATATGACGTCTACCCAGGGATCGACCCAGGCTTTTACTTACGCGGTCGTGGGTCAGGAAAGGTCACATTTTCACGATTTCATACAAGCGTAGAACATAAAGTATTCACTTTAAACCAAAACTTTCTTCACGGAAGTACTCAAAGCTTGATGTAGTACCGATATTTATGATAACAAAATAAACGATAGGTGCACTTTAAGGTACCGACCATTATGATAATTAGTAGAGACCGGGTAGGCAAAAAATGTTGAATTTCTGACAAAAATAAAAAAAAACCTATATATTCTTCAAAATGATGTCAAACAATCTCCTGGTAGCTTCAGAACATCAATGGATTAAGTTGGAGAAAGGATTGAAGTAAAAATCAACATAATTCAAAAATGGTCAAATGTGGATAAAAATGTTGGATTTCTGACAAAAGCAAAATCAACTCAATATGCTTCAAAATGATCTCAAACAATCTCCTGGTAGCTTCAGAACATCAATGGATTAAGTTGGAGAAAGGATTGAAGTAAAAATCAACATAATTCAAAAATGGTCAAATCTGGAATTTTTTAGCCAGACCGGGTAGGCAAAAATGTTGAATTTCTGACAAAAATAAAAAAAACACTATATATTCTTCAAAATGATGTCAAACAATCTCCTGGTAGCTTCAGAACATCAATGGATTAAGTTGGAGAAAGGATTGAAGTAAAAATCAACATAATTCAAAAATGGTCAAATCTGGATTTTTTTTAGCCAGACCGGGTAGGCAAAAAATGTTGAATTTCTGACAAAAATAAAAAAACCACTCAATATGCTTCAAAATGATCTCAAACAATCTCCTGGTAGCTTCAGAACATCAATGGATTAAGTTGGAGAAAGAATTGAAGTAAAAATCAACATAAAACAAAAATGGTCAAATCTGGATGTTTTTAGCCAGACCGGGTAGGGAAAAAATGTTGAATTTCTGACAAAAATAAAAAAAACACTCAATATGCTTCAAAATGATCTCAAACAATCTCCTGGTAGCTTCAGAACATCAATGGATTAAGTTGGAGAAAGAATTGAAGTAAAAATCAACATAATTCAAAAATGGTCAAATCTGGATTTTTTTAGCCAGACCGGGTAGGCAAAAAAATGTTGAATTTCTGACAAAAATAAAAAAAAACACTATATATTCTTCAAAATGATGTCAAACAATCTCCTGGTAGCTTCAGAACATCAATGGATTAAGTTGGAGAAAGAATTGAAGTAAAAATCAACATAATTCAAAAATGGTCAAATCTGGATTTTTTAGCCAGTGTCTATGTATCCTTCATAACACATACCTGAATATCTTCCTGTCTCCACACATCAGAAGCAGTGTCTATCTTATTTAGATGAGTTACGTTGGCCGGTCCCAGGAACTCCATGGCCAGTAGGTACATATCCTGTCGAGATATCGATATCGTTTAGAAGTTTATTCTGCATTTAAACTGCAGCTAACGTTTATTTTTTTATCATAAATATCGATTCTACATCAAGCTTTGGTTTACAGAGAATACTCTATGTTCTACGTTTGTTTGAAATCGTGAAAATGTGACCTTTCCTGACCCATGACCGCGTAAGCAAAAGCCTGGGTCGATCCCTGGGTGACGTCATCTCATTAATGCATTATTCTCCATGGCGTCTTTCTATCACAACAACATCGATTTATAGAGAATATACACTGTTTGCGAGTTGTTAGTTAAGAAAAAAGTCATTTTAGTCAACATGTTAAGTATTTATTCAAATTATTGCAAAGTCGACTTAATTATATGACGTCTACCCAGGGATCGACCCAGGCTTTTACTTACGCGGTCGTGGGTCAGGAAAGGTCACATTTTCACGATTTCATACAAGCGTAGAACATAAAGTATTCACTTTAAACCAAAACTTTCTTCACGGAAGTACTCAAAGCTTGATGTAGTACCGATATTTATGATAACAAAATAAACGATAGGTGCACTTTAAGGTACCGACCATTATGATAATTAGTAGAGACCGGGTAGGCAAAAAATGTTGAATTTCTGACAAAAATTAAAAAACCACTCAATATGCTTCAAAATGATCTCAAACAATCTCCTGGTAGCTTCAGAACATCAATGGATTAAGTTGGAGAAAGGATTGAAGTAAAAATCAACATAATTCAAAAATGGTCAAATCTGGATTTTTTTAGACAAGACCGTGTAGGCAAAAAATGTTGAATTTCTGACAAAAATAAAAAAAACACTATATATCCTTCAAAATGATGTCAAACAATCTCCTGCTAGCTTCACAACATCAATGGATTAAGTTGGAGAAAGAATTGAAGTAAAAATCAACATAAAACAAAAATGGTCAAATCTGGATTTTTTTTAGCCAGACCGGGTAGGCAAAAAATGTTGAATTTCTGACAAAAATAAAAAAAACACTCAATATGCTTCAAAATGATCTCAAACAATCTCCTGGTAGCTTCAGAACATCAATGGATTAAGTTGGAGAAAGAATTGAAGTAAAAATCAACATAAAACAAAAATGGTCAAATCTGGATTTTTTTAGCCAGACCGGGTAGGCAAAAAATGTTGAATTTCTGACAAAAATAAAAAAAACACTCAATATGCTTCAAAATGATGTCAAACAATCTCCTGGTAGCTTCAGAACATCAATGGATTAAGTTGGAGAAAGAATTGAAGTAAAAATCAACATAAAACAAAAATGGTCAAATCTGGATTTTTTTAGCCAGACCGGGTAGGCAAAAAATGTTGAATTTCTGACAAAAATAAAAAAACCACTCAATATGCTTCAAAATGATGTCAAACAATCTCCTGGTAGCTTCAGAACATCAATGGATTAAGTTGGAGAAAGAATTGAAGTAAAAATCAACATAAAACAAAAATGGTCAAATCTGGATTTTTTAGCCAGTGTCTATGTATCCTTCATAACACATACCTGAATATCTTCCTGTCTCCACACATCAGAAGCAGTGTCTATCTTGTTTAGATGAGTTACGTTGTCCGGTCCCAGGAACTCCATGGCCAGTAGGTACATATCCTGTCGAGATATCGATATCGTTTAGAAGTTTATTCTGCATTTAAACTGCAGCTAACGTTTATTTTTTTATCATAAATATCGATTCTACATCAAGCTTTGAGTACTTCTGTGAAGAAAGTTTTGGTTTACAGAGAATACTCTATGTTCTACGTTTGTTTGAAATCGTGAAAATGTGACCTTTCCTGACCCATGACCGCGTAAGCAAAAGCCTGGGTCGATCCCTGGGTGACGTCATCTCATTAATGCATTATTCTCCATGGCGTCTTTCTATCACAACAACATCGATTTATAGAGAATATACACTGTTTGCGAGTTGTTAGTTAAGAAAAAAGTCATTTTAGTCAACATGTTAAGTATTTATTCAAATTATTGCAAAGTCGACATAATTATATGACGTCTACCCAGGGATCGACCCAGGCTTTTACTTACGCGGTCGTGGGTCAGGAAAGGTCACATTTTCACGATTTCATACAAGCGTAGAACATAAAGTATTCACTTTAAACCAAAACTTTCTTCACGGAAGTACTCAAAGCTTGATGTAGTACCGATATTTATGATAACAAAATAAACGTTAGGTGCACTTTAAGGTACCGACCATTATGATAATTAGTAGAGACCGGTTAGGCAAAAAATCTTGGATTTCTGACAAAAATAAAAAAACACACTATATATTCTTCAAAATGATGTCAAACAATCTCCTGGTAGCTTCAGAACATCAATGGATTAAGTTGGAGAAAGAATTCAAGTAAAAATCAACATAATTCAAAAATGGTCAAATCTGGATTTTTTTAGCCAGACCGGGTAGGCAAAAAATGTTGAATTTCTGACAAAAATAAAAGAACCACTCAATATGCTTCAAAATGATGTCAAACAATCTCCTGGTAGCTTCAGAACATCAATGGATTAAGTTGGAGAAAGAATTGAAGTAAAAATCAACATAAAACAAAAATGGTCAAATCTGGATTTTTTTAGCCAGACCGGGTAGGCAAAAAATGTTGAATTTCTGACAAAATAAAAAAAACACTATATATTCTTGAAAATGATGTCAAACAATCTCCTGGTAGCTTCAGAACATCAATGGATTAAGTTGGAGAAAGAATTGAAGTAAAAATCAACATAAAACAAAAATGGTCAAATCTGGATTTTTTTAGCCAGACCGGGTAAGGCAAAAAATGTTGAATTTCTGACAAAAATAAAAGAACCACTCAATATGCTTCAAAATGATCTCAAACAATCTCCTGGTAGCTTCAGAACATCAATGGATTAAGTTGGAGAAAGAATTGAAGTAAAAATCAACATAAAACAAAAATGGTCAAATCTGGATTTTTTAGCCAGTGTCTATGTATCCTTCATAACACATACCTGAATATCTTCCTGTCTCCACACATCAGAAGCAGTGTCTATCTTGTTTAGATGAGTTACGTTGTCCGGTCCCAGGAACTCCATGGCCAGTAGGTACATATCCTGTCGAGATATCGATATCGTTTAGAAGTTTATTCTGCATTTAAACTGCAGCTAACGTTTATTTTTTTATCATAAATATCGATTCTACATCAAGCTTTGAGTACTTCTGTGAAGAAAGTTTTGGTTTACAGAGAATACTCTATGTTCTACGTTTGTTTGAAATCGTGAAAATGTGACCTTTCCTGACCCATGACCGCGTAAGCAAAAGCCTGGGTCGATCCCTGGGTGACGTCATCTCATTAATGCATTATTCTCCATGGCGTCTTTCTATCACAACAACATCGATTTATAGAGAATATACACTGTTTGCGAGTTGTTAGTTAAGAAAAAAGTCATTTTAGTCAACATGTTAAGTATTTATTCAAATTATTGCAAAGTCGACATAATTATATGACGTCTACCCAGGGATCGACCCAGGCTTTTACTTACGCGGTCGTGGGTCAGGAAAGGTCACATTTTCACGATTTCATACAAGCGTAGAACATAAAGTATTCACTTTAAACCAAAACTTTCTTCACGGAAGTACTCAAAGCTTGATGTAGTACCGATATTTATGATAACAAAATAAACGTTAGGTGCACTTTAAGGTACCGACCATTATGATAATTAGTAGAGACCGGTTAGGCAAAAAATCTTGGATTTCTGACAAAAATAAAAAAACACACTATATATTCTTCAAAATGATGTCAAACAATCTCCTGGTAGCTTCAGAACATCAATGGATTAAGTTGGAGAAAGAATTCAAGTAAAAATCAACATAATTCAAAAATGGTCAAATCTGGATTTTTTTAGCCAGACCGGGTAGGCAAAAAATGTTGAATTTCTGACAAAAATAAAAGAACCACTCAATATGCTTCAAAATGATGTCAAACAATCTCCTGGTAGCTTCAGAACATCAATGGATTAAGTTGGAGAAAGAATTGAAGTAAAAATCAACATAAAACAAAAATGGTCAAATCTGGATTTTTTTAGCCAGACCGGGTAGGCAAAAAATGTTGAATTTCTGACAAAATAAAAAAAACACTATATATTCTTGAAAATGATGTCAAACAATCTCCTGGTAGCTTCAGAACATCAATGGATTAAGTTGGAGAAAGAATTGAAGTAAAAATCAACATAAAACAAAAATGGTCAAATCTGGATTTTTTTAGCCAGACCGGGTAAGGCAAAAAATGTTGAATTTCTGACAAAAATAAAAGAACCACTCAATATGCTTCAAAATGATCTCAAACAATCTCCTGGTAGCTTCAGAACATCAATGGATTAAGTTGGAGAAAGAATTGAAGTAAAAATCAACATAAAACAAAAATGGTCAAATCTGGATTTTTTAGCCAGTGTCTATGTATCCTTCATAACACATACCTGAATATCTTCCTGTCTCCACACATCAGAAGCAGTGTCTATCTTGTTTAGATGAGTTACGTTGTCCGGTCCCAGGAACTCCATGGCCAGTAGGTACATATCCTGTCGAGATATCGATATCGTTTAGAAGTTTATTCTGCATTTAAACTGCAGCTAACGTTTATTTTTTTATCATAAATATCGATTCTACATCAAGCTTTGAGTACTTCTGTGAAGAAAGTTTTGGTTTACAGAGAATACTCTATGTTCTACGTTTGTTTGAAATCGTGAAAATGTGACCTTTCCTGACCCATGACCGCGTAAGCAAAAGCCTGGGTCGATCCCTGGGTGACGTCATCTCATTAATGCATTATTCTCCATGGCGTCTTTCTATCACAACAACATCGATTTATAGAGAATATACACTGTTTGCGAGTTGTTAGTTAAGAAAAAAGTCATTTTAGTCAACATGTTAAGTATTTATTCAAATTATTGCAAAGTCGACATAATTATATGACGTCTACCCAGGGATCAACCCAGGCTTTTACTTACGCGGTCGTGGGTCAGGAAAGGTCACATTTTCACGATTTCATACAAGCGTAGAACATAAAGTATTCACTTTAAACCAAAACTTTCTTCACGGAAGTACTCAAAGCTTGATGTAGTACCGATATTTATGATAACAAAATAAACGTTAGGTGCACTTTAAGGTACCGACCATTATGAAAATTAGTAGAGACCGGTTAGGCAAAAAATCTTGGATTTCTGACAAAAATAAAAAAAAACACTATATATTCTTCAAAATGATGTCAAACAATCTCCTGGTAGCTTCAGAACATCAATGGATTAAGTTGGAGAAAGAATTCAAGTAAAAATCAACATAATTCAAAAATGGTCAAATCTGGATTTTTTTAGCCAGACCGGGTAGGCAAAAAATGTTGAATTTCTGACAAAAATAAAAGAACCACTCAATATGCTTCAAAATGATGTCAAACAATCTCCTGGTAGCTTCAGAACATCAATGGATTAAGTTGGAGAAAGAATTGAAGTAAAAATCAACATAAAACAAAAATGGTCAAATCTGGATTTTTTTAGCCAGACCGGGTAGGCAAAAAATGTTGAATTTCTGACAAAAATAAAAAAAACACTATATATTCTTGAAAATGATGTCAAACAATCTCCTGGTAGCTTCAGAACATCAATGGATTAAGTTGGAGAAAGAATTGAAGTAAAAATCAACATAAAACAAAAATGGTCAAATCTGGATTTTTTTAGCCAGACCGGGTAAGGCAAAAAATGTTGAATTTCTGACAAAAATAAAAGAACCACTCAATATGCTTCAAAATGATCTCAAACAATCTCTTGGTAGCTTCAGAACATCAATGGATTAAGTTGGAGAAAGAATTGAAGTAAAAATCAACATAAAACAAAAATGGTCAAATCTGGATTTTTTTAGCCAGACCGGGTAGGCAAAGAATGTTGAATTTCTGACAAAAATAAAAAAACCACTCAATATGCTTCAAAATGATGTCAAACAATCTCCTGGTAGCTTCAGAACATCAATGGATTAAGTTGGAGAAAGAATTGAAGTAAAAATCAACATAAAACAAAAATGGTCAAATCTGAATTTTTTTAGCCAGACCGGGTAGGCAAAAATGTTGAATTTCTGACAAAAGCAAAAAAAAACTCAATATGCTTCAAAATGATCTCAAACAATCTCCTGGTAGCTTCAGAACATCAATGGATTAAGTTGGAGAAAGAATTGAAGTAAAAATCAACATAATTCAAAAATGGTCAAATCTGGATTTATTTAGCCAGACCGGGTAGGCATAAAATGTTGAATTTCTGACAAAAATTAAAAAACCACTCAATATGCTTCAAAATGATCTCAAACAATCTCCTGGTAGCTTCAGAACATCAATGGATTAAGTTGGAGAAAGGATTGAAGTAAAAATCAACATAAAACAAAAATGGTCAAATCTGGATTTTTTTTAGCCAGACCGGGTAGGCAAAAAATGTTGAATTTCTGACAAAAATAAAAAAACCACTCAATATGCTTCAAAATGATGTCAAACAATCTCCTGGTAGCTTCAGAACATCAATGGATTAAGTTGGAGAAAGAATTGAAGTAAAAATCAACATAAAACAAAAATGGTCAAATCTGGATTTTTTTAGCCAGACCGGGTAGGCAAAAAATGTTGAATTTCTGACAAAAATAAAAAAAACACTCAATATTCTTGAAAATGATGTCAAACAATCTCCTGGTAGCTTCAGAACATCAATGGATTAAGTTGGAGAAAGAATTGAAGTAAAAATCAACATAAAACAAAAATGGTCAAATCTGGATTTTATTAGCCAGACCGGGTAGGCAAAAAATGTTGAATTTCTGACAAAAATAAAAAAACCACTCAATATGCTTCAAAATGATCTCAAACAATCTCCTGGTATCTTCAGAACATCAATGGATTAAGTTGGAGAAAGGATTGAAGTAAAAATCAACATAATTCAAAAATGGTCAAATCTGGATTTTTTTTAGCCAGACCGTGTAGGCAAAAAATGTTGAATTTCTGACAAAAATAAAAAAAACACTATATATTCTTCAAAATGATGTCAAACAATCTCCTGGTAGCTTCAGAACATCAATGGATTAAGTTGGAGAAAGAATTGAAGTAAAAATCAACATAAAACAAAAATGGTCAAATCTGGATTTTTTTAGCCAGACCGGGTAGGCAAAAAATGTTGAATTTCTGACAAAAATAAAAAAACCACTCAATATGCTTCAAAATGATCTCAAACAATCTCCTGGTAGCTTCAGAACATCAATGGATTAAGTTGGAGAAAGAATTGAAGTGAAAATCAACATAAAACAAAAATGGTCAAATCTGGATTTTTTTAGCCAGACCGGGTAGGCAAAAAATGTTGAATTTCTGACAAAAATAAAAAAAACACTCAATATGCTTCAAAATGATCTCAAACAATCTCCTGGTAGCTTCAGAACATCAATGGATTAAGTTGGAGAAAGAATTGAAGTAAAAATCAACATAAAACAAAAATGGTCAAATCTGGATTTTTTTAGCCAGACCGGGTAGGCAAAAAATGTTGAATTTCTGACAAAAATAAAAAAACCACTCAATATGCTTCAAAATGATGTCAAACAATCTCCTGGTAGCTTCAGAACATCAATGGATTAAGTTGGAGAAAGAATTGAAGTAAAAATCAACATAAAACAAAAATGGTCAAATCTGGATTTTTTTAGCCAGACCGGGTAGGCAAAAAATGTTGAATTTCTGACAAAATAAAAAAAACACTATATATTCTTCAAAATGATGTCAAACAATCTCCTGCTAGCTTCAGAACATCAATGGATTAAGTTGGAGAAAGAATTGAAGTAAAAATCAACATAAAACAAAAATGGTCAAATCTGGATTTTTTTAGCCAGACCGGGTAGGCAAAAAGTGTTGAATTTCTGACAAAAATAAAAAAACCACTCAATATGCTTCAAAATGATCTCAAACAATCTCCTGGTAGCTTCAGAACATCAATGGATTAAGTTGGAGAAAGAATTGAAGTAAAAATCAACATAAAACAAAAATGGTCAAATCTGGATTTTTTTTAGCCAGACCGGGTAGGCAAAAAATGTTGAATTTCTGACAAAAATAAAAAAAACACTATATATTCTTGAAAATGATGTCAAACAATCTCCTGGTAGCTTCAGAACATCAATGGATTAAGTTGGAGAAAGAATTGAAGTAAAAATCAACATAAAACAAAAATGGTCAAATCTGGATTTTTTTAGCCAGACCGGGTAGGCAAAAAATGTTGAATTTCTGACAAAATAAAAAAAACACTATATATTCTTGAAAATGATGTCAAACAATCTCCTGGTAGCTTCAGAACATCAATGGATTAAGTTGGAGAAAGAATTGAATTAAAAATCAACATAATTCAAAAATGGTCAAATCTGGATTTTTTAGCCAGTGTCTATGTATCCTTCATAACACATACCTGAATATCTTCCTGTCTCCACACATCAGAAGCAGTGTCTATCTTGTTTAGATGAGTTACGTTGTCCGGTCCCAGGAACTCCATGGCCAGTAGGTACATATCCTGTCGAGATATCGATATCGTTTAGAAGTTTATTCTGCATTTAAACTGCAGCTAACGTTTATTTTTTTATCATAAATATCGATTCTACATCAAGCTTTGAGTACTTCTGTGAAGAAAGTTTTGGTTTACAGAGAATACTCTATGTTCTACGTTTGTTTGAAATCGTGAAAATGTGACCTTTCCTGACCCATGACCGCGTAAGCAAAAGCCTGGGTCGATCCCTGGGTGACGTCATCTCATTAATGCATTATTCTCCATGGCGTCTTTCTATCACAACAACATCGATTTATAGAGAATATACACTGTTTGCGAGTTGTTAGTTAAGAAAAAAGTCATTTTAGTCAACATGTTAAGTATTTATTCAAATTATTGCAAAGTCGACATAATTATATGACGTCTACCCAGGGATCGACCCAGGCTTTTACTTACGCGGTCGTGGGTCAGGAAAGGTCACATTTTCACGATTTCATACAAGCGTAGAACATAAAGTATTCACTTTAAACCAAAACTTTCTTCACGGAAGTACTCAAAGCTTGATGTAGTACCGATATTTATGATAACAAAATAAACGATAGGTGCACTTTAAGGTACCGACCATTATGATAATTAGTAGAGACCGGTTAGGCAAAAAATCTTGGATTTCTGACAAAAATAAAAAAAACACTATATATTCTTCAAAATGATGTCAAACAATCTCCTGGTAGCTTCAGAACATCAATGGATTAAGTTGGAGAAAGAATTCAAGTAAAAATCAACATAATTCAAAAATGGTCAAATCTGGATTTTTTTAGCCAGACCGGGTAGGCAAACAATGTTGAATTTCTGACAAAAATAAAAAAAACACTCAATATGCTTCAAAATGATGTCAAACAATCTCCTGGTAGCTTCAGAACATCAATGGATTAAGTTGGAGAAAGAATTGAAGTAAAAATCAACATAAAACAAAAATGGTCAAATCTGGATTTTTTTAGCCAGACCGGGTAGGCAAAAAATGTTGAATTTCTGACAAAAATAAAAAAAACACTATATATTCTTGAAAATGATGTCAAACAATCTCCTGGTAGCTTCAGAACATCAATGGATTAAGTTGGAGAAAGAATTGAAGTAAAAATCAACATAAAACAAAAATGGTCAAATCTGGATTTTTTAAGCCACACCGGGTAGGCAAAAATGTTGAATTTCTGACAAAAATAAAAAAAACACTATATATTCTTGAAAATGATGTCAAACAATCTCCTGGTAGCTTCAGAACAAAAATGGATTAAGTTGGAGAAATAATTGAAGTAAAAATCAACATAAAACAAAAATGGTCAAATCTGGATTTTTTTAGCCAGACCTGGTAGGCAAAAAATGTTGAATTTCTGACAAAAATAAAAAAACCACTCAATATCCTTCAAAATGATCTCAAACAATCTCCTGGTAGCTTCAGAACATCAATGGATTAAGTTGGAGAAAGAATTGAAGTAAAAATCAACATAAAACAAAAATGGTCAAATCTGGATTTTTTTTAGCCAGACCGGGTAGGCAAAAAATGTTGAATTTCTGACAAAAATAAAAAAACCACTCAATATGCTTCAAAATGATGTCAAACAATCTCCTGGTAGCTTCAGAACATCAATGGATTAAGTTGGAGAAAGAATTGAAGTAAAAATCAACATAAAACAAAAATGGTCAAATCTGGATTTTTTTAGCCAGACCGGGTAGGCAAAAAATGTTGAATTTCTGACAAAAATAAAAAAAACACTATATATTCTTGAAAATGATGTCAAACAATCTCCTGGTAGCTTCAGAACATCAATGGATTAAGTTGGAGAAAGAATTGAATTAAAAATCAACATAATTCAAAAATGGTCAAATCTGGATTTTTTAGCCAGTGTCTATGTATCCTTCATAACACATACCTGAATATCTTCCTGTCTCCACACATCAGAAGCAGTGTCTATCTTGTTTAGATGAGTTACGTTGTCCGGTCCCAGGAACTCCATGGCCAGTAGGTACATATCCTGTCGAGATATCGATATCGTTTAGAAGTTTATTCTGCATTTAAACTGCAGCTAACGTTTATTTTTTTATCATAAATATCGATTCTACATCAAGCTTTGAGTACTTCTGTGAAGAAAGTTTTGGTTTACAGAGAATACTCTATGTTCTACGTTTGTTTGAAATCGTGAAAATGTGACCTTTCCTGACCCATGACCGCGTAAGCAAAAGCCTGGGTCGATCCCTGGGTGACGTCATCTCATTAATGCATTATTCTCCATGGCGTCTTTCTATCACAACAACATCGATTTATAGAGAATATACACTGTTTGCGAGTTGTTAGTTAAGAAAAAAGTCATTTTAGTCAACATGTTAAGTATTTATTCAAATTATTGCAAAGTCGACATAATTATATGACGTCTACCCAGGGATCGACCCAGGCTTTTACTTACGCGGTCGTGGGTCAGGAAAGGTCACATTTTCACGATTTCATACAAGCGTAGAACATAAAGTATTCACTTTAAACCAAAACTTTCTTCACGGAAGTACTCAAAGCTTGATGTAGTACCGATATTTATGATAACAAAATAAACGTTAGGTGCACTTTAAGGTACCGACCATTATGATAATTAGTAGAGACCGGTTAGGCAAAAAATCTTGGATTTCTGACAAAAATAAAAAAAACACTATATATTCTTCAAAATGATGTCAAACAATCTCCTGGTAGCTTCAGAACATCAATGGATTAAGTTGGAGAAAGAATTCAAGTAAAAATCAACATAATTCAAAAATGGTCAAATCTGGATTTTTTTAGCCAGACCGGGTAGGCAAAAAATGTTGAATTTCTGACAAAAATAAAAAAAACACTCAATATGCTTCAAAATGATGTCAAACAATCTCCTGGTAGCTTCAGAACATCAATGGATTAAGTTGGAGAAAGAATTGAAGTAAAAATCAACATAAAACAAAAATGGTCAAATCTGGATTTTTTTAGCCAGACCGGGTAGGCAAAAAATGTTGAATTTCTGACAAAAATAAAAAAAACACTATATATTCTTGAAAATGATGTAAAACAATCTCCTGGTAGCTTCAGAACATCAATGGATTAAGTTGGAGAAAGAATTGAAGTAAAAATCAACATAAAACAAAAATGGTCAAATCTGGATTTTTTTAGCCAGACCGGGTAGGCAAAAAATGTTGAATTTCTGACAAAAATAAAAAAACCACTCAATATGCTTCAAAATGATGTCAAACAATCTCCTGGTAGCTTCAGAACATCAATGGATTAAGTTGGAGAAAGAATTGAAGTAAAAATCAACATAAAACAAAAATGGTCAAATCTGGATTTTTTTAGCCAGACCGGGTAGGCAAAAAATGTTGAATTTCTGACAAAAATAAAAAAAACACTATATATTCTTGAAAATGATGTCAAACAATCTCCTGGTAGCTTCAGAACATCAATGGATTAAGTTGGAGAAAGAATTGAAGTAAAAATCAACATAAAACAAAAATGGTCAAATCTGGATTTTTTTAGCCAGACCGGGTAGGCAAAAAATGTTGAATTTCTGACAAAAATAAAAAAACCACTCAATATGCTTCAAAATGATGTCAAACAATCTCCTGGTAGCTTCAGAACATCAATGGATTAAGTTGGAGAAAGAATTGAAGTAAAAATCAACATAAAACAAAAATGGTCAAATCTGGATTTTTTTAGCCAGACCGGGTAGGCAAAAAATGTTGAATTTCTGACAAAAATAAAAAAAACACTATATATTCTTGAAAATGATGTCAAACAATCTCCTGGTAGCTTCAGAACATCAATGGATTAAGTTGGAGAAAGAATTGAAGTAAAAATCAACATAATTCAAAAATGGTCAAATCTGGATTTTTTAGCCAGTGTCTATGTATCCTTCATAACACATACCTGAATATCTTCCTGTCTCCACACATCAGAAGCAGTGTCTATCTTGTTTAGATGAGTTACGTTGTCCGGTCCCAGGAACTCCATGGCCAGTAGGTACATATCCTGTCGAGATATCGATATCGTTTAGAAGTTTATTCTGCATTTAAACTGCAGCTAACGTTTATTTTTTTATCATAAATATCGATTCTACATCAAGCTTTGAGTACTTCTGTGAAGAAAGTTTTGGTTTACAGAGAATACTCTATGTTCTACGTTTGTTTGAAATCGTGAAAATGTGACCTTTCCTGACCCATGACCGCGTAAGCAAAAGCCTGGGTCGATCCCTGGGTGACGTCATCTCATTAATGCATTATTCTCCATGGCGTCTTTCTATCACAACAACATCGATTTATAGAGAATATACACTGTTTGCGAGTTGTTAGTTAAGAAAAAAGTCATTTTAGTCAACATGTTAAGTATTTATTCAAATTATTGCAAAGTCGACATAATTATATGACGTCTACCCAGGGATCGACCCAGGCTTTTACTTACGCGGTCGTGGGTCAGGAAAGGTCACATTTTCACGATTTCATACAAGCGTAGAACATAAAGTATTCACTTTAAACCAAAACTTTCTTCACGGAAGTACTCAAAGCTTGATGTAGTACCGATATTTATGATAACAAAATAAACGTTAGGTGCACTTTAAGGTACCGACCATTATGATAATTAGTAGAGACCGGTTAGGCAAAAAATCTTGGATTTCTGACAAAAATAAAAAAAAACACTATATATTCTTCAAAATGATGTCAAACAATCTCCTGGTAGCTTCAGAACATCAATGGATTAAGTTGGAGAAAGAATTCAAGTAAAAATCAACATAATTCAAAAATGGTCAAATCTGGATTTTTTTAGCCAGACCGGGTAGGCAAAAAATGTTGAATTTCTGACAAAAATAAAAAAAACACTATATATTCTTCAAAATGATGTCAAACAATCTCCTGGTAGCTTCAGAACATCAATGGATTAAGTTGGAGAAAGAATTGAAGTAAAAATCAACATAATTCAAAAATGGTCAAATCTGGATTTTTTTAGCCAGACCGGGTAGGCAAAAAATGTTGAATTTCTGACAAAAATAAAAAAAACACTATATATTCTTGAAAATGATGTCAAACAATCTCCTGGTAGCTTCAGAACATCAATGGATTAAGTTGGAGAAAGAATTGAAGTAAAAATCAACATAAAACAAAAATGGTCAAATCTGGATTTTTTAGCCAGTGTCTATGTATCCTTCATAACACATACCTGAATATCTTCCTGTCTCCACACATCAGAAGCAGTGTCTATCTTGTTTAGATGAGTTACGTTGTCCGGTCCCAGGAACTCCATGGCCAGTAGGTACATATCCTGTCGAGATATCGATATCGTTTAGAAGTTTATTCTGCATTTAAACTGCAGCTAACGTTTATTTTTTTATCATAAATATCGATTCTACATCAAGCTTTGAGTACTTCTGTGAAGAAAGTTTTGGTTTACAGAGAATACTCTATGTTCTACGTTTGTTTGAAATCGTGAAAATGTGACCTTTCCTGACCCATGACCGCGTAAGCAAAAGCCTGGGTCGATCCCTGGGTGACGTCATCTCATTAATGCATTATTCTCCATGGCGTCTTTCTATCACAACAACATCGATTTATAGAGAATATACACTGTTTGCGAGTTGTTAGTTAAGAAAAAAGTCATTTTAGTCAACATGTTAAGTATTTATTCAAATTATTGCAAAGTCGACATAATTATATGACGTCTACCCAGGGATCGACCCAGGCTTTTACTTACGCGGTCGTGGGTCAGGAAAGGTCACATTTTCACGATTTCATACAAGCGTAGAACATAAAGTATTCACTTTAAACCAAAACTTTCTTCACGGAAGTACTCAAAGCTTGATGTAGTACCGATATTTATGATAATAAAATAAACGTTAGGTGCACTTTAAGGTACCGACCATTATGATAATTAGTAGAGACCGGTTAGGCAAAAAATCTTGGATTTCTGACAAAAATAAAAAAAACACTATATATTCTTCTAAATGATGTCAAACAATCTCCTGGTAGCTTCAGAACATCAATGGATTAAGTTGGAGAAAGAATTCAAGTAAAAATCAACATAATTCAAAAATGGTCAAATCTGGATTTTTTTAGCCAGACCGGGTAGGCAAAAAATGTTGAATTTCTGACAAAAATAAAAAAAACACTCAATATGCTTCAAAATGATGTCAAACAATCTCCTGGTAGCTTCAGAACATCAATGGATTAAGTTGGAGAAAGGATTGAAGTAAAAATCAACATAATTCAAAAATGGTCAAATCTGGATTTTTTTAGCCAGACCGGGTAGGCAAAAAATGTTGAATTTCTGACAAAAATAAAAAAAACACTATATATTCTTGAAAATGATGTCAAACAATCTCCTGGTAGCTTCAGAACATCAATGGATTAAGTTGGAGAAAGAATTGAAGTAAAAATCAACATAAAACAAAAATGGTCAAATCTGGATTTTTTTAGCCAGACCGGGTAGGCAAAAAATGTTGAATTTCTGACAAAAGCAAAAAACAACTCAATATGCTTCAAAATGATCTCAAACAATCTCCTGGTAGCTTCAGAACATCAATGGATTAAGTTGGAGAAAGAATTGAAGTAAAAATCAACATAAAACAAAAATGGTCAAATCTGGATTTTTTTAGCCAGACCGGGTAGGCAAAAAATGTTGAATTTCTGACAAAAATAAAAAAAACACTATATATTCTTGAAAATGATGTCAAACAATCTCCTGGTAGCTTCAGAACATCAATGGATTAAGTTGGAGAAAGAATTGAAGTAAAAATCAACATAAAACAAAAATGGTCAAATCTGGATTTTTTTAGCCAGACCGGGGATGCAAAAAATTTTGAATTTCTGACAAAAATAAAAAAAACACTCAATATGCTTCAAAATGATGTCAAACAATCTCCTGGTAGCTTCAGAACATCGATGGATTAAGTTGGAGAAAGAATTGAAGTAAAAATCAACATAAAACAAAAATGGTCAAATCTGGATTTTTTTAGCCAGACCGGGTAGGCAAAAAATGTTGAATTTCTGACAAAAATAAAAAAACCACTCAATATGCTTCAAAATGATCTCAAACAATCTCCTGGTAGCTTCAGAACATCAATGGATTAAGTTGGAGAAAGGATTGAAGTAAAAATCAACATAATTCAAAAATGGTCAAATCTGGATTTTTTTAGCCAGACCGTGTAGGCAAAAAATGTTGAATTTCTGACAAAAATAAAAAAAACACTATATATTCTTCAAAATGATGTCAAACAATCTCCTGCTAGCTTCACAACATCAATGGATTAAGTTGGAGAAAGAATTGAAGTAAAAATCAACATAAAACAAAAATGGTCAAATCTGGATTTTTTTTAGCCAGACCGGGTAGGCAAAAAATGTTGAATTTCTGACAAAAATAAAAAAACTACTCAATATGCTTCAAAATGATCTCAAACAATCTCCTGGTAGCTTCAGAACATCAATGGATTAAGTTGGAGAAAGAATTGAAGTAAAAATCAACATAAAACAAAAATGGTCAAATCTGGATTTTTTTAGCCAGACCGGGTAGGCAAAAAATGTTGAATTTCTGACAAAAATAAAAAAACCACTCAATATGCTTCAAAATGATCTCAAACAATCTCCTGGTAGCTTCAGAACATCAATGGATTAAGTTGGAGAAAGAATTGAAGTAAAAATCAACATAAAACAAAAATGGTCAAATCTGGATTTTTTTAGCCAGACCGGGTAGGCAAAAAATGTTGAATTTCTGACAAAAATAAAAAAACCACTCAATATGCTTCAAAATGATGTCAAACAATCTCCTGGTAGCTTCAGAACATCAATGGATTAAGTTGGAGAAAGAATTGAAGTAAAAATCAACATAAAACAAAAATGGTCAAATCTGGATTTTTTAGCCAGTGTCTATGTATCCTTCATAACACATACCTGAATATCTTCCTGTCTCCACACATCAGAAGCAGTGTCTATCTTGTTTAGATGAGTTACGTTGTCCGGTCCCAGGAACTCCATGGCCAGTAGGTACATATCCTGTCGAGATATCGATATCGTTTAGAAGTTTATTCTGCATTTAAACTGCAGCTAACGTTTATTTTTTTATCATAAATATCGATTCTACATCAAGCTTTGAGTACTTCTGTGAAGAAAGTTTTGGTTTACAGAGAATACTCTATGTTCTACGTTTGTTTGAAATCGTGAAAATGTGACCTTTCCTGACCCATGACCGCGTAAGCAAAAGCCTGGGTCGATCCCTGGGTGACGTCATCTCATTAATGCATTATTCTCCATGGCGTCTTTCTATCACAACAACATCGATTTATAGAGAATATACACTGTTTGCGAGTTGTTAGTTAAGAAAAAAGTCATTTTAGTCAACATGTTAAGTATTTATTCAAATTATTGCAAAGTCGACATAATTATATGACGTCTACCCAGGGATCGACCCAGGCTTTTACTTACGCGGTCGTGGGTCAGGAAAGGTCACATTTTCACGATTTCATACAAGCGTAGAACATAAAGTATTCACTTTAAACCAAAACTTTCTTCACGGAAGTACTCAAAGCTTGATGTAGTACCGATATTTATGATAACAAAATAAACGTTAGGTGCACTTTAAGGTACCGACCATTATGATAATTAGTAGAGACCGGTTAGGCAAAAAATCTTGGATTTCTGACAAAAATAAAAAAAAACACTATATATTCTTCAAAATGATGTCAAACAATCTCCTGGTAGCTTCAGAACATCAATGGATTAAGTTGGAGAAAGAATTCAAGTAAAAATCAACATAATTCAAAAATGGTCAAATCTGGATTTTTTTAGCCAGACCGGGTAGGCAAAAAATGTTGAATTTCTGACAAAAATAAAAAAAACACTATATATTCTTGAAAATGATGTCAAACAATCTCCTGGTAGCTTCAGAACATCAATGGATTAAGTTGGAGAAAGAATTCAAGTAAAAATCAACATAATTCAAAAATGGTCAAATCTGGATTTTTTTAGCCAGACCGGGTAGGCAAAAAATGTTGAATTTCTGACAAAATAAAAAAAACACTCAATATGCTTCAAAATGATGTCAAACAATCTCCTGGTAGCTTCAGAACATCAATGGATTAAGTTGGAGAAAGGATTGAAGTAAAAATCAACATAATTCAAAAATGGTCAAATCTGGATTTTTTTTAGCCAGACCGGGTAGGCAAAAAATGTTGAATTTCTGACAAAAATAAAAAAAACACTATATATTCTTGAAAATGATGTCAAACAATCTCCTGGTAGCTTCAGAACATCAATGGATTAAGTTGGAGAAAGAATTGAAGTAAAAATCAACATAAAACAAAAATGGTCAAATCTGGATTTTTTTAGCCAGACCGGGTAGGCAAAAAATGTTGAATTTCTGACAAAAATAAAAAAAACACTATATATTCTTGAAAATGATGTCAAACAATCTCCTGGTAGCTTCAGAACATCAATGGATTAAGTTGGAGAAAGAATTCAAGTAAAAATCAACATAATTCAAAAATGGTCAAATCTGGATTTTTTTAGCCAGACCGGGTAGGCAAAAAATGTTGAATTTCTGACAAAATAAAAAAAACACTCAATATGCTTCAAAATGATGTCAAACAATCTCCTGGTAGCTTCAGAACATCAATGGATTAAGTTGGAGAAAGAATTGAAGTAAAAATCAACATAAAACAAAAATGGTCAAATCTGGATTTTTTTAGCCAGACCGGGTAGGCAAAAAATGTTGAATTTCTGACAAAAATAAAAAAAACACTATATATTCTTGAAAATGATGTCAAACAATCTCCTGGTAGCTTCAGAACATCAATGGATTAAGTTGGAGAAAGAATTCAAGTAAAAATCAACATAATTCAAAAATGGTCAAATCTGGATTTTTTTAGCCAGACCGGGTAGGCAAAAAATGTTGAATTTCTGACAAAATAAAAAAAACACTCAAAATGCTTCAAAATGATGTCAAACAATCTCCTGGTAGCTTCAGAACATCAATGGATTAAGTTGGAGAAAGGATTGAAGTAAAAATCAACATAATTCAAAAATGGTCAAATCTGGATTTTTTTTAGCCAGACCGGGTAGGCAAAAAATGTTGAATTTCTGACAAAAATAAAAAAAACACTATATATTCTTGAAAATGATGTCAAACAATCTCCTGGTAGCTTCAGAACATCAATGGATTAAGTTGGAGAAAGAATTGAAGTAAAAATCAACATAAAACAAAAATGGTCAAATCTGGATTTTTTTAGCCAGACCGGGTAGGCAAAAAATGTTGAATTTCTGACAAAAATAAAAAAAACACTATATATTCTTGAAAATGATGTCAAACAATCTCCTGGTAGCTTCAGAACATCAATGGATTAAGTTGGAGAAAGAATTGAAGTAAAAATCAACATAATTCAAAAATGGTCAAATCTGGATTTTTTAGCCAGTGTCTATGTATCCTTCATAACACATACCTGAATATCTTCCTGTCTCCACACATCAGAAGCAGTGTCTATCTTGTTTAGATGAGTTACGTTGTCCGGTCCCAGGAACTCCATGGCCAGTAGGTACATATCCTGTCGAGATATCGATATCGTTTAGAAGTTTATTCTGCATTTAAACTGCAGCTAACGTTTATTTTTTTATCATAAATATCGATTCTACATCAAGCTTTGAGTACTTCTGTGAAGAAAGTTTTGGTTTACAGAGAATACTCTATGTTCTACGTTTGTTTGAAATCGTGAAAATGTGACCTTTCCTGACCCATGACCGCGTAAGCAAAAGCCTGGGTCGATCCCTGGGTGACGTCATCTCATTAATGCATTATTCTCCATGGCGTCTTTCTATCACAACAACATCGATTTATAGAGAATATACACTGTTTGCGAGTTGTTAGTTAAGAAAAAAGTCATTTTAGTCAACATGTTAAGTATTTATTCAAATTATTGCAAAGTCGACATAATTATATGACGTCTACCCAGGGATCGACCCAGGCTTTTACTTACGCGGTCGTGGGTCAGGAAAGGTCACATTTTCACGATTTCATACAAGCGTAGAACATAAAGTATTCACTTTAAACCAAAACTTTCTTCACGGAAGTACTCAAAGCTTGATGTAGTACCGATATTTATGATAACAAAATAAACGTTAGGTGCACTTTAAGGTACCGACCATTATGATAATTAGTAGAGACCGGTTAGGCAAAAAATCTTGGATTTCTGACAAAAATAAAAAAAAACACTATATATTCTTCAAAATGATGTCAAACAATCTCCTGGTAGCTTCAGAACATCAATGGATTAAGTTGGAGAAAGAATTCAAGTAAAAATCAACATAATTCAAAAATGGTCAAATCTGGATTTTTTTAGCCAGACCGGGTAGGCAAAAAATGTTGAATTTCTGACAAAAATAAAAAAAACACTATATATTCTTCAAAATGATGTCAAACAATCTCCTGGTAGCTTCAGAACATCAATGGATTAAGTTGGAGAAAGAATTGAAGTAAAAATCAACATAATTCAAAAATGGTCAAATCTGGATTTTTTTAGCCAGACCGGGTAGGCAAAAAATGTTGAATTTCTGACAAAAATAAAAAAAACACTATATATTCTTGAAAATGATGTCAAACAATCTCCTGGTAGCTTCAGAACATCAATGGATTAAGTTGGAGAAAGAATTGAAGTAAAAATCAACATAAAACAAAAATGGTCAAATCTGGATTTTTTAGCCAGTGTCTATGTATCCTTCATAACACATACCTGAATATCTTCCTGTCTCCACACATCAGAAGCAGTGTCTATCTTGTTTAGATGAGTTACGTTGTCCGGTCCCAGGAACTCCATGGCCAGTAGGTACATATCCTGTCGAGATATCGATATCGTTTAGAAGTTTATTCTGCATTTAAACTGCAGCTAACGTTTATTTTTTTATCATAAATATCGATTCTACATCAAGCTTTGAGTACTTCTGTGAAGAAAGTTTTGGTTTACAGAGAATACTCTATGTTCTACGTTTGTTTGAAATCGTGAAAATGTGACCTTTCCTGACCCATGACCGCGTAAGCAAAAGCCTGGGTCGATCCCTGGGTGACGTCATCTCATTAATGCATTATTCTCCATGGCGTCTTTCTATCACAACAACATCGATTTATAGAGAATATACACTGTTTGCGAGTTGTTAGTTAAGAAAAAAGTCATTTTAGTCAACATGTTAAGTATTTATTCAAATTATTGCAAAGTCGACATAATTATATGACGTCTACCCAGGGATCGACCCAGGCTTTTACTTACGCGGTCGTGGGTCAGGAAAGGTCACATTTTCACGATTTCATACAAGCGTAGAACATAAAGTATTCACTTTAAACCAAAACTTTCTTCACGGAAGTACTCAAAGCTTGATGTAGTACCGATATTTATGATAATAAAATAAACGTTAGGTGCACTTTAAGGTACCGACCATTATGATAATTAGTAGAGACCGGTTAGGCAAAAAATCTTGGATTTCTGACAAAAATAAAAAAAACACTATATATTCTTCAAAATGATGTCAAACAATCTCCTGGTAGCTTCAGAACATCAATGGATTAAGTTGGAGAAAGGATTGAAGTAAAAATCAACATAATTCAAAAATGGTCAAATCTGGATTTTTTTAGCCAGACCGGGTAGGCAAAAAAATGTTGAATTTCTGACAAAAATAAAAAAAACACTATATATTCTTGAAAATGATGTCAAACAATCTCCTGGTAGCTTCAGAACATCAATGGATTAAGTTGGAGAAAGAATTGAAGTAAAAATCAACATAAAACAAAAATGGTCAAATCTGGATTTTTTTAGCCAGACCGGGTAGGCAAAAAATTTTGAATTTCTGACAAAAATAAAAAAAACACTCAATATGCTTCAAAATGATGTCAAACAATCTCCTGGTAGCTTCAGAACATCAATGGATTAAGTTGGAGAAAGAATTGAAGTAAAAATCAACATAAAACAAAAATGGTCAAATCTGGATTTTTTTAGCCAGACCGGGTAGGCAAAAAATTTTGAATTTCTGACAAAAGCAAAAAACAACTCAATATGCTTCAAAATGATCTCAAACAATCTCCTGGTAGCTTCAGAACATCAATGGATTAAGTTGGAGAAAGAATTGAAGTAAAAATCAACATAATTCAAAAATGGTCAAATCTGGATTTATTTAGCCAGACCGGGTAGGCAAAAAATGTTGAATTTCTGACAAAAATAAAAAAACCACTCAATATGCTTCAAAATGATCTCAAACAATCTCCTGGTAGCTTCAGAACATCAATGGATTAAGTTGGAGAAAGGATTGAAGTAAAAATCAACATAAAACAAAAATGGTCAAATCTGGATTTTTTTAGCCAGACCGGGTAGGCAAAAAATGTTGAATTTCTGACAAAAATAAAAAAACCACTCAATATGCTTCAAAATGATGTCAAACAATCTCCTGGTAGCTTCAGAACATCAATGGATTAAGTTGGAGAAAGAATTGAAGTAAAAATCAACATAAAACAAAAATGGTCAAATCTGGATTTTTTTAGCCAGACCGGGTAGGCAAAAAATGTTGAATTTCTGACAAAAATAAAAAAAACACTATATATTCTTGAAAATGATGTCAAACAATCTCCTGGTAGCTTCAGAACATCAATGGATTAAGTTGGAGAAAGAATTGAAGTAAAAATCAACATAAAACAAAAATGGTCAAATCTGGATTTTTTTAGCCAGACCGGGGAGGCAAAAAATTTTGAATTTCTGACAAAAATAAAAAAAACACTCAATATGCTTCAAAATGATGTCAAACAATCTCCTGGTAGCTTCAGAACATCGATGGATTAAGTTGGAGAAAGAATTGAAGTAAAAATCAACATAAAACAAAAATGGTCAAATCTGGATTTTTTTAGCCAGACCGGGTAGGCAAAAAATGTTGAATTTCTGACAAAAATAAAAAAACCACTCAATATGCTTCAAAATGATCTCAAACAATCTCCTGGTAGCTTCAGAACATCAATGGATTAAGTTGGAGAAAGGATTGAAGTAAAAATCAACATAATTCAAAAATGGTCAAATCTGGATTTTTTTAGCCAGACCGTGTAGGCAAAAAATGTTGAATTTCTGACAAAAATAAAAAAAACACTATATATTCTTCAAAATGATGTCAAACAATCTCCTGCTAGCTTCACAACATCAATGGATTAAGTTGGAGAAAGAATTGAAGTAAAAATCAACATAAAACAAAAATGGTCAAATCTGGATTTTTTTTAGCCAGACCGGGTAGGCAAAA
Organism: Actinernus sp. WN-2022; assembly: GCA_030867875.1. Taxonomy (NCBI): domain Eukaryota; kingdom Metazoa; phylum Cnidaria; class Anthozoa; order Actiniaria; family Actinernidae; genus Actinernus; species Actinernus sp. WN-2022. The sequence goes on from JAOWCC010001501.1 coordinate 37,721,389, forward strand.
AATGTTGAATTTCTGACAAAAATAAAAAAACCACTCAATATGCTTCAAAATGATCTCAAACAATCTCCTGGTAGCTTCAGAACATCAATGGATTAAGTTGGAGAAAGAATTGAAGTAAAAATCAACATAAAACAAAAATGGTCAAATCTGGATTTTTTTAGCCAGACCGGGTAGGCAAAAAATGTTGAATTTCTGACAAAAATAAAAAAACCACTCAATATGCTTCAAAATGATCTCAAACAATCTCCTGGTAGCTTCAGAACATCAATGGATTAAGTTGGAGAAAGAATTGAAGTAAAAATCAACATAAAACAAAAATGGTCAAATCTGGATTTTTTTAGCCAGACCGGGTAGGCAAAAAATGTTGAATTTCTGACAAAAATAAAAAAACCACTCAATATGCTTCAAAATGATGTCAAACAATCTCCTGGTAGCTTCAGAACATCAATGGATTAAGTTGGAGAAAGAATTGAAGTAAAAATCAACATAAAACAAAAATGGTCAAATCTGGATTTTTTAGCCAGTGTCTATGTATCCTTCATAACACATACCTGAATATCTTCCTGTCTCCACACATCAGAAGCAGTGTCTATCTTGTTTAGATGAGTTACGTTGTCCGGTCCCAGGAACTCCATGGCCAGTAGGTACATATCCTGTCGAGATATCGATATCGTTTAGAAGTTTATTCTGCATTTAAACTGCAGCTAACGTTTATTTTTTTATCATAAATATCGATTCTACATCAAGCTTTGAGTACTTCTGTGAAGAAAGTTTTGGTTTACAGAGAATACTCTATGTTCTACGTTTGTTTGAAATCGTGAAAATGTGACCTTTCCTGACCCATGACCGCGTAAGCAAAAGCCTGGGTCGATCCCTGGGTGACGTCATCTCATTAATGCATTATTCTCCATGGCGTCTTTCTATCACAACAACATCGATTTATAGAGAATATACACTGTTTGCGAGTTGTTAGTTAAGAAAAAAGTCATTTTAGTCAACATGTTAAGTATTTATTCAAATTATTGCAAAGTCGACATAATTATATGACGTCTACCCAGGGATCGACCCAGGCTTTTACTTACGCGGTCGTGGGTCAGGAAAGGTCACATTTTCACGATTTCATACAAGCGTAGAACATAAAGTATTCACTTTAAACCAAAACTTTCTTCACGGAAGTACTCAAAGCTTGATGTAGTACCGATATTTATGATAACAAAATAAACGTTAGGTGCACTTTAAGGTACCGACCATTATGATAATTAGTAGAGACCGGTTAGGCAAAAAATCTTGGATTTCTGACAAAAATAAAAAAACACACTATATATTCTTCAAAATGATGTCAAACAATCTCCTGGTAGCTTCAGAACATCAATGGATTAAGTTGGAGAAAGAATTGAAGTAAAAATCAACATAAAACAAAAATGGTCAAATCTGGATTTTTTTAGCCAGACCGGGTAGGCAAAAAATGTTGAATTTCTGACAAAAATAAAAAAAACACTATATATTCTTGAAAATGATGTCAAACAATCTCCTGGTAGCTTCAGAACATCAATGGATTAAGTTGGAGAAAGAATTGAAGTAAAAATCAACATAAAACAAAAATGGTCAAATCTGGATTTTTTTAGCCAGACCGGGTAGGCAAAAAATGTTGAATTTCTGACAAAAATAAAAAAAACACTATATATTCTTGAAAATGATGTCAAACAATCTCCTGGTAGCTTCAGAACATCAATGGATTAAGTTGGAGAAAGAATTGAATTAAAAATCAACATAATTCAAAAATGGTCAAATCTGGATTTTTTAGCCAGTGTCTATGTATCCTTCATAACACATACCTGAATATCTTCCTGTCTCCACACATCAGAAGCAGTGTCTATCTTGTTTAGATGAGTTACGTTGTCCGGTCCCAGGAACTCCATGGCCAGTAGGTACATATCCTGTCGAGATATCGATATCGTTTAGAAGTTTATTCTGCATTTAAACTGCAGCTAACGTTTATTTTTTTATCATAAATATCGATTCTACATCAAGCTTTGAGTACTTCTGTGAAGAAAGTTTTGGTTTACAGAGAATACTCTATGTTCTACGTTTGTTTGAAATCGTGAAAATGTGACCTTTCCTGACCCATGACCGCGTAAGCAAAAGCCTGGGTCGATCCCTGGGTGACGTCATCTCATTAATGCATTATTCTCCATGGCGTCTTTCTATCACAACAACATCGATTTATAGAGAATATACACTGTTTGCGAGTTGTTAGTTAAGAAAAAAGTCATTTTAGTCAACATGTTAAGTATTTATTCAAATTATTGCAAAGTCGACATAATTATATGACGTCTACCCAGGGATCGACCCAGGCTTTTACTTACGCGGTCGTGGGTCAGGAAAGGTCACATTTTCACGATTTCATACAAGCGTAGAACATAAAGTATTCACTTTAAACCAAAACTTTCTTCACGGAAGTACTCAAAGCTTGATGTAGTACCGATATTTATGATAACAAAATAAACGTTAGGTGCACTTTAAGGTACCGACCATTATGATAATTAGTAGAGACCGGTTAGGCAAAAAATCTTGGATTTCTGACAAAAATAAAAAAAAACACTATATATTCTTCAAAATGATGTCAAACAATCTCCTGGTAGCTTCAGAACATCAATGGATTAAGTTGGAGAAAGAATTGAAGTAAAAATCAACATAAAACAAAAATGGTCAAATCTGGATTTTTTTAGCCAGACCGGGTAGGCAAAAAATTTTGAATTTCTGACAAAAATAAAAAAACCACTCAATATGCTTCAAAATGATCTCAAACAATCTCCTGGTAGCTTCAGAACATCAATGGATTAAGTTGGAGAAAGGATTGAAGTAAAAATCAACATAATTCAAAAATGGTCAAATCTGGATTTTTTTAGCCAGACCGTGTAGGCAAAAAATGTTGAATTTCTGACAAAAATAAAAAAAAAACTATATATTCTTCAAAATGATGTCAAACAATCTCCTGCTAGCTTCAGAACATCAATGGATTAAGTTGGAGAAAGAATTGAAGTAAAAATCAACATAAAACAAAAATGGTCAAATCTGGATTTTTTTAGCCAGACCGGGTAGGCAAAAAGTGTTGAATTTCTGACAAAAATAAAAAAACCACTCAATATGCTTCAAAATGATGTCAAACAATCTCCTGGTAGCTTCAGAACATCAATGGATTAAGTTGGAGAAAGAATTGAAGTAAAAATCAACATAAAACAAAAATGGTCAAATCTGGATTTTTTAGCCAGTGTCTATGTATCCTTCATAACACATACCTGAATATCTTCCTGTCTCCACACATCAGAAGCAGTGTCTATCTTGTTTAGATGAGTTACGTTGTCCGGTCCCAGGAACTCCATGGCCAGTAGGTACATATCCTGTCGAGATATCGATATCGTTTAGAAGTTTATTCTGCATTTAAACTGCAGCTAACGTTTATTTTTTTATCATAAATATCGATTCTACATCAAGCTTTGAATACTTCTGTGAAGAAAGTTTTGGTTTACAGAGAATACTCTATGTTCTACGTTTGTTTGAAATCGTGAAAATGTGACCTTTCCTGACCCATGACCGCGTAAGCAAAAGCCTGGGTCGATCCCTGGGTGACGTCATCTCATTAATGCATTATTCTCCATGGCGTCTTTCTATCACAACAACATCGATTTATAGAGAATATACACTGTTTGCGAGTTGTTAGTTAAGAAAAAAGTCATTTTAGTCAACATGTTAAGTATTTATTCAAATTATTGCAAAGTCGACATAATTATATGACGTCTACCCAGGGATCGACCCAGGCTTTTACTTACGCGGTCGTGGGTCAGGAAAGGTCACATTTTCACGATTTCATACAAGCGTAGAACATAAAGTATTCACTTTAAACCAAAACTTTCTTCACGGAAGTACTCAAAGCTTGATGTAGTACCGATATTTATGATAACAAAATAAACGTTAGGTGCACTTTAAGGTACCGACCATTATGATAATTAGTAGAGACCGGTTAGGCAAAAAATCTTGGATTTCTGACAAAAATAAAAAAAAACACTATATATTCTTCAAAATGATGTCAAACAATCTCCTGGTAGCTTCAGAACATCAATGGATTAAGTTGGAGAAAGAATTCAAGTAAAAATCAACATAATTCAAAAATGGTCAAATCTGGATTTTTTTTAGCCAGACCTGGTAGGCAAAAAATGTTGAATTTCTGACAAAAATAAAAAAAAAACTATATATTCTTCAAAATGAGGTCAAACAATCTCCTGGTAGCTTCAGAACATCAATGGATTAAGTTGGAGAAAGAATTGAAGTAAAAATCAACATAAAACAAAAATGGTCAAATCTGGATTTTTTTAGCCAGACCGTGTAGGCAAAAAATGTTGAATTTCTGACAAAAATAAAAAAAACACTATATATTCTTCAAAATGATGTCAAACAATCTCCTGCTAGCTTCAGAACATCAATGGATTAAGTTGGAGAAAGAATTGAAGTAAAAATCAACATAAAACAAAAATGGTCAAATCTGGATTTTTTTAGCCAGACCGGGTAGGCAAAAAGTGTTGAATTTCTGACAAAAATAAAAAAACCACTCAATATGCTTCAAAATGATCTCAAACAATCTCCTGGTAGCTTCAGAACATCAATGGATTAAGTTGGAGAAAGAATTGAAGTAAAAATCAACATAAAACAAAAATGGTCAAATCTGGATTTTTTTAGCCAGACCGGGTAGGCAAAAAATGTTGAATTTCTGACAAAAATAAAAAAACCACTCAATATGCTTCAAAATGATGTCAAACAATCTCCTGGTAGCTTCAGAACATCAATGGATTAAGTTGGAGAAAGAATTGAAGTAAAAATCAACATAAAACAAAAATGGTCAAATCTGGATTTTTTTTAGCCAGACCGGGTAGGCAAAAAATGTTGAATTTCTGACAAAAATAAAAAAAACACTATATATTCTTGAAAATGATGTCAAACAATCTCCTGGTAGCTTCAGAACATCAATGGATTAAGTTGGAGAAAGAATTGAAGTAAAAATCAACATAAAACAAAAATGGTCAAATCTGGATTTTTTTAGCCAGACCGGGTAGGCAAAAAATGTTGAATTTCTGACAAAAATAAAAAAAACACTATATATTCTTGAAAATGATGTCAAACAATCTCCTGGTAGCTTCAGAACATCAATGGATTAAGTTGGAGAAAGAATTGAATTAAAAATCAACATAATTCAAAAATGGTCAAATCTGGATTTTTTAGCCAGTGTCTATGTATCCTTCATAACACATACCTGAATATCTTCCTGTCTCCACACATCAGAAGCAGTGTCTATCTTGTTTAGATGAGTTACGTTGTCCGGTCCCAGGAACTCCATGGCCAGTAGGTACATATCCTGTCGAGATATCGATATCGTTTAGAAGTTTATTCTGCATTTAAACTGCAGCTAACGTTTATTTTTTTATCATAAATATCGATTCTACATCAAGCTTTGAGTACTTCTGTGAAGAAAGTTTTGGTTTACAGAGAATACTCTATGTTCTACGTTTGTTTGAAATCGTGAAAATGTGACCTTTCCTGACCCATGACCGCGTAAGCAAAAGCCTGGGTCGATCCCTGGGTGACGTCATCTCATTAATGCATTATTCTCCATGGCGTCTTTCTATCACAACAACATCGATTTATAGAGAATATACACTGTTTGCGAGTTGTTAGTTAAGAAAAAAGTCATTTTAGTCAACATGTTAAGTATTTATTCAAATTATTGCAAAGTCGACATAATTATATGACGTCTACCCAGGGATCGACCCAGGCTTTTACTTACGCGGTCGTGGGTCAGGAAAGGTCACATTTTCACGATTTCATACAAGCGTAGAACATAAAGTATTCACTTTAAACCAAAACTTTCTTCACGGAAGTACTCAAAGCTTGATGTAGTACCGATATTTATGATAACAAAATAAACGTTAGGTGCACTTTAAGGTACCGACCATTATGATAATTAGTAGAGACCGGTTAGGCAAAAAATCTTGGATTTCTGACAAAAATAAAAAAAACACTATATATTCTTCAAAATGATGTCAAACAATCTCCTGGTAGCTTCAGAACATCAATGGATTAAGTTGGAGAAAGAATTCAAGTAAAAATCAACATAATTCAAAAATGGTCAAATCTGGATTTTTTTAGCCAGACCGGGTAGGCAAAAAATGTTGAATTCCTGACAAAAATAAAAAAAACACTCAATATGCTTCAAAATGATGTCAAACAATCTCCTGGTAGCTTCAGAACATCAATGGATTAAGTTGGAGAAAGAATTGAAGTAAAAATCAACATAAAACAAAAATGGTCAAATCTGGATTTTTTTAGCCAGACCGGGTAGGCAAAAAATGTTGAATTTCTGACAAAAATAAAAAAAACACTATATATTCTTGAAAATGATGTCAAACAATCTCCTGGTAGCTTCAGAACATCAATGGATTAAGTTGGAGAAAGAATTGAAGTAAAAATCAACATAAAACAAAAATGGTCAAATCTGGATTTTTTAAGCCACACCGGGTAGGCAAAAATGTTGAATTTCTGACAAAAATAAAAAAAACACTATATATTCTTGAAAATGATGTCAAACAATCTCCTGGTAGCTTCAGAACAAAAATGGATTAAGTTGGAGAAATAATTGAAGTAAAAATCAACATAAAACAAAAATGGTCAAATCTGGATTTTTTTAGCCAGACCGGGTAGGCAAAAAATGTTGAATTTCTGACAAAAATAAAAAAACCACTCAATATCCTTCAAAATGATCTCAAACAATCTCCTGGTAGCTTCAGAACATCAATGGATTAAGTTGGAGAAAGAATTGAAGTAAAAATCAACATAAAACAAAAATGGTCAAATCTGGATTTTTTTAGCCAGACCGGGTAGGCAAAAAATGTTGAATTTCTGACAAAAATAAAACAACCACTCAATATGCTTCAAAATGATGTCAAGCAATCTCCTGGTAGCTTCAGAACATCAATGGATTAAGTTGGAGAAAGAATTGAAGTAAAAATCAACATAAAACAAAAATGGTCAAATCTGGATTTTTTTAGCCAGACCGGGTAGGCAAAAAATGTTGAATTTCTGACAAAAATAAAAAAAACACTATATATTCTTGAAAATGATGTCAAACAATCTCCTGGTAGCTTCAGAACATCAATGGATTAAGTTGGAGAAAGAATTGAATTAAAAATCAACATAATTCAAAAATGGTCAAATCTGGATTTTTTAGCCAGTGTCTATGTATCCTTCATAACACATACCTGAATATCTTCCTGTCTCCACAGATCAGAAGCAGTGTCTATCTTGTTTAGATGAGTTACGTTGTCCGGTCCCAGGAACTCCATGGCCAGTAGGTACATATCCTGTCGAGATATCGATATCGTTTAGAAGTTTATTCTGCATTTAAACTGCAGCTAACGTTTATTTTTTTATCATAAATATCGATTCTACATCAAGCTTTGAGTACTTCTGTGAAGAAAGTTTTGGTTTACAGAGAATACTCTATGTTCTACGTTTGTTTGAAATCGTGAAAATGTGACCTTTCCTGACCCATGACCGCGTAAGCAAAAGCCTGGGTCGATCCCTGGGTGACGTCATCTCATTAATGCATTATTCTCCATGGCGTCTTTCTATCACAACAACATCGATTTATAGAGAATATACACTGTTTGCGAGTTGTTAGTTAAGAAAAAAGTCATTTTAGTCAACATGTTAAGTATTTATTCAAATTATTGCAAAGTCGACATAATTATATGACGTCTACCCAGGGATCGACCCAGGCTTTTACTTACGCGGTCGTGGGTCAGGAAAGGTCACATTTTCACGATTTCATACAAGCGTAGAACATAAAGTATTCACTTTAAACCAAAACTTTCTTCACGGAAGTACTCAAAGCTTGATGTAGTACCGATATTTATGATAACAAAATAAACGTTAGGTGCACTTTAAGGTACCGACCATTATGATAATTAGTAGAGACCGGTTAGGCAAAAAATCTTGGATTTCTGACAAAAATAAAAAAAACACTATATATTCTTCAAAATGATGTCAAACAATCTCCTGGTAGCTTCAGAACATCAATGGATTAAGTTGGAGAAAGAATTCAAGTAAAAATCAACATAATTCAAAAATGGTCAAATCTGGATTTTTTAAGCCACACCGGGTAGGCAAAAATGTTGAATTTCTGACAAAAATAAAAAAAACACTATATATTCTTGAAAATGATGTCAAACAATCTCCTGGTAGCTTCAGAACATCAATGGATTAAGTTGGAGAAAGAATTGAAGTAAAAATCAACATAAAACAAAAATGGTCAAATCTGGATTTTTTTAGCCAGACCGTGTAGGCAAAAAATGTTGAATTTCTGACAAAAATAAAAAAAACACTATATATTCTTCAAAATGATGTCAAACAATCTCCTGCTAGCTTCAGAACATCAATGGATTAAGTTGGAGAAAGAATTGAAGTAAAAATCAACATAAAACAAAAATGGTCAAATCTGGATTTTTTTAGCCAGACCGGGTAGGCAAAAAGTGTTGAATTTCTGACAAAAATAAAAAAACCACTCAATATGCTTCAAAATGATCTCAAACAATCTCCTGGTAGCTTCAGAACATCAATGGATTAAGTTGGAGAAAGAATTGAAGTAAAAATCAACATAAAACAAAAATGGTCAAATCTGGATTTTTTTAGCCAGACCGGGTAGGCAAAAAATGTTGAATTTCTGACAAAAATAAAAAAACCACTCAATATGCTTCAAAATGATGTCAAACAATCTCCTGGTAGCTTCAGAACATCAATGGATTAAGTTGGAGAAAGAATTGAAGTAAAAATCAACATAAAACAAAAATGGTCAAATCTGGATTTTTTTTAGCCAGACCGGGTAGGCAAAAAATGTTGAATTTCTGACAAAAATAAAAAAAACACTATATATTCTTGAAAATGATGTCAAACAATCTCCTGGTAGCTTCAGAACATCAATGGATTAAGTTGGAGAAAGAATTGAAGTAAAAATCAACATAAAACAAAAATGGTCAAATCTGGATTTTTTTAGCCAGACCGGGTAGGCAAAAAATGTTGAATTTCTGACAAAAATAAAAAAAACACTATATATTCTTGAAAATGATGTCAAACAATCTCCTGGTAGCTTCAGAACATCAATGGATTAAGTTGGAGAAAGAATTGAATTAAAAATCAACATAATTCAAAAATGGTGAAATCTGGATTTTTTAGCCAGTGTCTATGTATCCTTCATAACACATACCTGAATATCTTCCTGTCTCCACACATCAGAAGCAGTGTCTATCTTGTTTAGATGAGTTACGTTGTCCGGTCCCAGGAACTCCATGGCCAGTAGGTACATATCCTGTCGAGATATCGATATCGTTTAGAAGTTTATTCTGCATTTAAACTGCAGCTAACGTTTATTTTTTTATCATAAATATCGATTCTACATCAAGCTTTGAGTACTTCTGTGAAGAAAGTTTTGGTTTACAGAGAATACTCTATGTTCTACGTTTGTTTGAAATCGTGAAAATGTGACCTTTCCTGACCCATGACCGCGTAAGCAAAAGCCTGGGTCGATCCCTGGGTGACGTCATCTCATTAATGCATTATTCTCCATGGCGTCTTTCTATCACAACAACATCGATTTATAGAGAATATACACTGTTTGCGAGTTGTTAGTTAAGAAAAAAGTCATTTTAGTCAACATGTTAAGTATTTATTCAAATTATTGCAAAGTCGACATAATTATATGACGTCTACCCAGGGATCGACCCAGGCTTTTACTTACGCGGTCGTGGGTCAGGAAAGGTCACATTTTCACGATTTCATACAAGCGTAGAACATAAAGTATTCACTTTAAACCAAAACTTTCTTCACGGAAGTACTCAAAGCTTGATGTAGTACCGATATTTATGATAACAAAATAAACGTTAGGTGCACTTTAAGGTACCGACCATTATGATAATTAGTAGAGACCGGTTAGGCAAAAAATCTTGGATTTCTGACAAAAATAAAAAAAACACTATATATTCTTCAAAATGATGTCAAACAATCTCCTGGTAGCTTCAGAACATCAATGGATTAAGTTGGAGAAAGAATTCAAGTAAAAATCAACATAATTCAAAAATGGTCAAATCTGGATTTTTTTAGCCAGACCGGGTAGGCAAAAAATGTTGAATTCCTGACAAAAATAAAAAAAACACTCAATATGCTTCAAAATGATGTCAAACAATCTCCTGGTAGCTTCAGAACATCAATGGATTAAGTTGGAGAAAGAATTGAAGTAAAAATCAACATAAAACAAAAATGGTCAAATCTGGATTTTTTTAGCCAGACCGGGTAGGCAAAAAATGTTGAATTTCTGACAAAAATAAAAAAAACACTATATATTCTTGAAAATGATGTCAAACAATCTCCTGGTAGCTTCAGAACATCAATGGATTAAGTTGGAGAAAGAATTGAAGTAAAAATCAACATAAAACAAAAATGGTCAAATCTGGATTTTTTAAGCCACACCGGGTAGGCAAAAATGTTGAATTTCTGACAAAAATAAAAAAAACACTATATATTCTTGAAAATGATGTCAAACAATCTCCTGGTAGCTTCAGAACAAAAATGGATTAAGTTGGAGAAATAATTGAAGTAAAAATCAACATAAAACAAAAATGGTCAAATCTGGATTTTTTTAGCCAGACCGGGTAGGCAAAAAATGTTGAATTTCTGACAAAAATAAAAAAACCACTCAATATCCTTCAAAATGATCTCAAACAATCTCCTGGTAGCTTCAGAACATCAATGGATTAAGTTGGAGAAAGAATTGAAGTAAAAATCAACATAAAACAAAAATGGTCAAATCTGGATTTTTTTAGCCAGACCGGGTAGGCAAAAAATGTTGAATTTCTGACAAAAATAAAAAAACCACTCAATATGCTTCAAAATGATGTCAAACAATCTCCTGGTAGCTTCAGAACATCAATGGATTAAGTTGGAGAAAGAATTGAAGTAAAAATCAACATAAAACAAAAATGGTCAAATCTGGATTTTTTTAGCCAGACCGGGTAGGCAAAAAATGTTGAATTTCTGACAAAAATAAAAAAAACACTATATATTCTTGAAAATGATGTCAAACAATCTCCTGGTAGCTTCAGAACATCAATGGATTAAGTTGGAGAAAGAATTGAATTAAAAATCAACATAATTCAAAAATGGTCAAATCTGGATTTTTTAGCCAGTGTCTATGTATCCTTCATAACACATACCTGAATATCTTCCTGTCTCCACAGATCAGAAGCAGTGTCTATCTTGTTTAGATGAGTTACGTTGTCCGGTCCCAGGAACTCCATGGCCAGTAGGTACATATCCTGTCGAGATATCGATATCGTTTAGAAGTTTATTCTGCATTTAAACTGCAGCTAACGTTTATTTTTTTATCATAAATATCGATTCTACATCAAGCTTTGAGTACTTCTGTGAAGAAAGTTTTGGTTTACAGAGAATACTCTATGTTCTACGTTTGTTTGAAATCGTGAAAATGTGACCTTTCCTGACCCATGACCGCGTAAGCAAAAGCCTGGGTCGATCCCTGGGTGACGTCATCTCATTAATGCATTATTCTCCATGGCGTCTTTCTATCACAACAACATCGATTTATAGAGAATATACACTGTTTGCGAGTTGTTAGTTAAGAAAAAAGTCATTTTAGTCAACATGTTAAGTATTTATTCAAATTATTGCAAAGTCGACATAATTATATGACGTCTACCCAGGGATCGACCCAGGCTTTTACTTACGCGGTCGTGGGTCAGGAAAGGTCACATTTTCACGATTTCATACAAGCGTAGAACATAAAGTATTCACTTTAAACCAAAACTTTCTTCACGGAAGTACTCAAAGCTTGATGTAGTACCGATATTTATGATAACAAAATAAACGTTAGGTGCACTTTAAGGTACCGACCATTATGATAATTAGTAGAGACCGGTTAGGCAAAAAATCTTGGATTTCTGACAAAAATAAAAAAAACACTATATATTCTTCAAAATGATGTCAAACAATCTCCTGGTAGCTTCAGAACATCAATGGATTAAGTTGGAGAAAGAATTCAAGTAAAAATCAACATAATTCAAAAATGGTCAAATCTGGATTTTTTAAGCCACACCGGGTAGGCAAAAATGTTGAATTTCTGACAAAAATAAAAAAAACACTATATATTCTTGAAAATGATGTCAAACAATCTCCTGGTAGCTTCAGAACATCAATGGATTAAGTTGGAGAAAGAATTGAAGTAAAAATCAACATAAAACAAAAATGGTCAAATCTGGATTTTTTTAGCCAGACCGGGTAGGCAAAAAATGTTGAATTTCTGACAAAAATAAAAAAACCACTCAATATGCTTCAAAATGATCTCAAACAATCTCCTGGTAGCTTCAGAACATCAATGGATTAAGTTGGAGAAAGAATTGAAGTAAAAATCAACATAAAACGAAAATGGTCAAATCCGGATTTTTTTAGCCAGACCGGGTAGGCAAAAAATGTTGAATTTCTGACAAAAATAAAAAAAACACTCAATATGCTTCAAAATGATGTCAAACAATCTCCTGGTAGCTTCAGAACATCAATGGATTAAGTTGGAGAAAGAATTGAAGTAAAAATCAACATAAAACAAAAATGGTCAAATCTGGATTTTTTTAGCCAGACCGGGTAGGCAAAAAATGTTGAATTTCTGACAAAAATAAAAAAAACACTATATATTCTTGAAAATGATGTCAAACAATCTCCTGGTAGCTTCAGAACATCAATGGATTAAGTTGGAGAAAGAATTGAAGTAAAAATCAACATAAAACAAAAATGGTCAAATCTGGATTTTTTTAGCCAGACCGGGTAGGCAAAAAATGTTGAATTTCTGACAAAAATAAAAAAACCACTCAATATGCTTCAAAATGATGTCAAACAATCTCCTGGTAGCTACAGAACATCAATGGATTAAGTTGGAGAAAGAATTGAAGTAAAAATCAACATAATTCAAAAATGGTCAAATCTGGATTTTTTAGCCAGTGTCTATGTATCCTTCATAACACATACCTGAATATCTTCCTGTCTCCACACATCAGAAGCAGTGTCTATCTTGTTTAGATGAGTTACGTTGTCCGGTCCCAGGAACTCCATGGCCAGTAGGTACATATCCTGTCGAGATATCGATATCGTTTAGAAGTTTATTCTGCATTTAAACTGCAGCTAACGTTTATTTTTTTATCATAAATATCGATTCTACATCAAGCTTTGAGTACTTCTGTGAAGAAAGTTTTGGTTTACAGAGAATACTCTATGTTCTACGTTTGTTTGAAATCGTGAAAATGTGACCTTTCCTGACCCATGACCGCGTAAGCAAAAGCCTGGGTCGATCCCTGGGTGACGTCATCTCATTAATGCATTATTCTCCATGGCGTCTTTCTATCACAACAACATCGATTTATAGAGAATATACACTGTTTGCGAGTTGTTAGTTAAGAAAAAAGTCATTTTAGTCAACATGTTAAGTATTTATTCAAATTATTGCAAAGTCGACATAATTATATGACGTCTACCCAGGGATCGACCCAGGCTTTTACTTACGCGGTCGTGGGTCAGGAAAGGTCACATTTTCACGATTTCATACAAGCGTAGAACATAAAGTATTCACTTTAAACCAAAACTTTCTTCACGGAAGTACTCAAAGCTTGATGTAGTACCGATATTTATGATAACAAAATAAACGTTAGGTGCACTTTAAGGTACCGACCATTATGATAATTAGTAGAGACCGGTTAGGCAAAAAATCTTGGATTTCTGACAAAAATAAAAAAAACACTATATATTCTTCAAAATGATGTCAAACAATCTCCTGGTAGCTTCAGAACATCAATGGATTAAGTTGGAGAAAGAATTCAAGTAAAAATCAACATAATTCAAAAATGGTCAAATCTGGATTTTTTTAGCCAGACCGGGTAGGCAAAAAATGTTGAATTTCTGACAAAAATAAAAAAAACACTCAATATGCTTCAAAATGATGTCAAACAATCTCCTGGTAGCTTCAGAACATCAATGGATTAAGTTGGAGAAAGAATTGAAGTAAAAATCAACATAAAACAAAAATGGTCAAATCTGGATTTTTTTAGCCAGACCGGGTAGGCAAAAAATGTTGAATTTCTGACAAAAATAAAAAAAACACTATATATTCTTGAAAATGATGTCAAACAATCTCCTGGTAGCTTCAGAACATCAATGGATTAAGTTGGAGAAAGAATTGAAGTAAAAATCAACATAAAACAAAAATGGTCAAATCTGGATTTTTTAAGCCACACCGGGTAGGCAAAAATGTTGAATTTCTGACAAAAATAAAAAAAACACTATATATTCTTGAAAATGATGTCAAACAATCTCCTGGTAGCTTCAGAACAAAAATGGATTAAGTTGGAGAAATAATTGAAGTAAAAATCAACATAAAACAAAAATGGTCAAATCTGGATTTTTTTAGCCAGACCGGGTAGGTAAAAAATGTTGAATTTCTGACAAAAATAAAAAACACACTATATATTCTTGAAAATGATGTCAAACAATCTCCTGGTAGCTTCAGAACATCAATGGATTAAGTTGGAGAAAGAATTGAAGTAAAAATCAACATAAAACAAAAATGGTCAAATCTGGATTTTTTTAGCCAGACCGGGTAGGCAAAAAATGTTGAATTTCTGACAAAAATAAAAGAACCACTCAATATGCTTCAAAATGATCTCAAACAATCTCCTGGTAGCTTCAGAACATCAATGGATTAAGTTGGAGAAAGAATTGAAGTAAAAATCAACATAAAACAAAAATGGTCAAATCTGGATTTTTTAGCCAGTGTCTATGTATCCTTCATAACACATACCTGAATATCTTCCTGTCTCCACACATCAGAAGCAGTGTCTATCTTGTTTAGATGAGTTACGTTGTCCGGTCCCAGGAACTCCATGGCCAGTAGGTACATATCCTGTCGAGATATCGATATCGTTTAGAAGTTTATTCTGCATTTAAACTGCAGCTAACGTTTATTTTTTTATCATAAATATCGATTCTACATCAAGCTTTGAATACTTCTGTGAAGAAAGTTTTGGTTTACAGAGAATACTCTATGTTCTACGTTTGTTTGAAATCGTGAAAATGTGACCTTTCCTGACCCATGACCGCGTAAGCAAAAGCCTGGGTCGATCCCTGGGTGACGTCATCTCATTAATGCATTATTCTCCATGGCGTCTTTCTATCACAACAACATCGATTTATAGAGAATATACACTGTTTGCGAGTTGTTAGTTAAGAAAAAAGTCATTTTAGTCAACATGTTAAGTATTTATTCAAATTATTGCAAAGTCGACATAATTATATGACGTCTACCCAGGGATCAACCCAGGCTTTTACTTACGCGGTCGTGGGTCAGGAAAGGTCACATTTTCACGATTTCATACAAGCGTAGAACATAAAGTATTCACTTTAAACCAAAACTTTCTTCACGGAAGTACTCAAAGCTTGATGTAGTACCGATATTTATGATAACAAAATAAACGTTAGGTGCACTTTAAGGTACCGACCATTATGATAATTAGTAGAGACCGGTTAGGCAAAAAATCTTGGATTTCTGACAAAAATAAAAAAAACACTATATATTCTTCAAAATGATGTCAAACAATCTCCTGGTAGCTTCAGAACATCAATGGATTAAGTTGGAGAAAGAATTCAAGTAAAAATCAACATAATTCAAAAATGGTCAAATCTGGATTTTTTTAGCCAGACCGGGTAGGCAAAAAATGTTGAATTTCTGACAAAAATAAAAAAAACACTCAATATGCTTCAAAATGATGTCAAACAATCTCCTGGTAGCTTCAGAACATCAATGGATTAAGTTGGAGAAAGAATTGAAGTAAAAATCAACATAAAACAAAAATGGTCAAATCTGGATTTTTTTAGCCAGACCGGGTAGGCAAAAAATGTTGAATTTCTGACAAAAATAAAAAAAACACTATATATTCTTGAAAATGATGTCAAACAATCTCCTGGTAGCTTCAGAACATCAATGGATTAAGTTGGAGAAAGAATTGAAGTAAAAATCAACATAAAACAAAAATGGTCAAATCTGGATTTTTTAAGCCACACCGGGTAGGCAAAAATGTTGAATTTCTGACAAAAATAAAAAAAACACTATATATTCTTGAAAATGATGTCAAACAATCTCCTGGTAGCTTCAGAACAAAAATGGATTAAGTTGGAGAAATAATTGAAGTAAAAATCAACATAAAACAAAAATGGTCAAATCTGGATTTTTTTAGCCAGACCGGGTAGGTAAAAAATGTTGAATTTCTGACAAAAATAAAAAAAACACTATATATTCTTGAAAATGATGTCAAACAATCTCCTGGTAGCTTCAGAACATCAATGGATTAAGTTGGAGAAAGAATTGAAGTAAAAATCAACATAAAACAAAAATGGTCAAATCTGGATTTTTTTTAGCCAGACCGGGTAGGCAAAAAATGTTGAATTTCTGACAAAAATAAAAAAAAACACTATATATTCTTGAAAATGATGTCAAACAATCTCCTGGTAGCTTCAGAACATCAATGGATTAAGTTGGAGAAAGAATTGAAGTAAAAATCAACATAAAACAAAAATGGTCAAATCTGGATTTTTTTAGCCAGACCGGGTAGGCAAAAAATGTTGAATTTCTGACAAAAATAAAAGAACCACTCAATATGCTTCAAAATGATCTCAAACAATCTCCTGGTAGCTTCAGAACATCAATGGATTAAGTTGGAGAAAGAATTGAAGTAAAAATCAACATAAAACAAAAATGGTCAAATCTGGATTTTTTAGCCAGTGTCTATGTATCCTTCATAACACATACCTGAATATCTTCCTGTCTCCACACATCAGAAGCAGTGTCTATCTTGTTTAGATGAGTTACGTTGTCCGGTCCCAGGAACTCCATGGCCAGTAGGTACATATCCTGTCGAGATATCGATATCGTTTAGAAGTTTATTCTGCATTTAAACTGCAGCTAACGTTTATTTTTTTATCATAAATATCGATTCTACATCAAGCTTTGAATACTTCTGTGAAGAAAGTTTTGGTTTACAGAGAATACTCTATGTTCTACGTTTGTTTGAAATCGTGAAAATGTGACCTTTCCTGACCCATGACCGCGTAAGCAAAAGCCTGGGTCGATCCCTGGGTGACGTCATCTCATTAATGCATTATTCTCCATGGCGTCTTTCTATCACAACAACATCGATTTATAGAGAATATACACTGTTTGCGAGTTGTTAGTTAAGAAAAAAGTCATTTTAGTCAACATGTTAAGTATTTATTCAAATTATTGCAAAGTCGACATAATTATATGACGTCTACCCAGGGATCAACCCAGGCTTTTACTTACGCGGTCGTGGGTCAGGAAAGGTCACATTTTCACGATTTCATACAAGCGTAGAACATAAAGTATTCACTTTAAACCAAAACTTTCTTCACGGAAGTACTCAAAGCTTGATGTAGTACCGATATTTATGATAACAAAATAAACGTTAGGTGCACTTTAAGGTACCGACCATTATGATAATTAGTAGAGACCGGTTAGGCAAAAAATCTTGGATTTCTGACAAAAATTAAAAAAAACACTATATATTCTTCAAAATGATGTCAAACAATCTCCTGGTAGCTTCAGAACATCAATGGATTAAGTTGGAGAAAGAATTGAAGTAAAAATCAACATAAAACAAAAATGGTCAAATCTGGATTTTTTTAGCCAGACCGGGTAGGCAAAAAATGTTGAATTTCTGACAAAAATAAAAAAACCACTCAATATGCTTCAAAATGATGTCAAACAATCTCCTGGTAGCTTCAGAACATCAATGGATTAAGTTGGAGAAAGAATTGAAGTAAAAATCAACATAATTCTAAAATGGTCAAATCTGGATTTTTTAGCCAGTGTCTATGTATCCTTCATAACACATACCTGAATATCTTCCTGTCTCCACACATCAGAAGCAGTGTCTATCTTGTTTAGATGAGTTACGTTGTCCGGTCCCAGGAACTCCATGGCCAGTAGGTACATATCCTGTCGAGATATCGATATCGTTTAGAAGTTTATTCTGCATTTAAACTGCAGCTAACGTTTATTTTTTTATCATAAATATCGATTCTACATCAAGCTTTGAGTACTTCTGTGAAGAAAGTTTTGGTTTACAGAGAATACTCTATGTTCTACGTTTGTTTGAAATCGTGAAAATGTGACCTTTCCTGACCCATGACCGCGTAAGCAAAAGCCTGAGTCGATCCCTGGGTGACGTCATCTCATTAATGCATTATTCTCCATGGCGTCTTTCTATCACAACAACATCGATTTATAGAGAATATACACTGTTTGCGAGTTGTTAGTTAAGAAAAAAGTCATTTTAGTCAACATGTTAAGTATTTATTCAAATTATTGCAAAGTCGACATAATTATATGACGTCTACCCAGGGATCGACCCAGGCTTTTACTTACGCGGTCGTGGGTCAGGAAAGGTCACATTTTCACGATTTCATACAAGCGTAGAACATAAAGTATTCACTTTAAACCAAAACTTTCTTCACGGAAGTACTCAAAGCTTGATGTAGTACCGATATTTATGATAACAAAATAAACGTTAGGTGCACTTTAAGGTACCGACCATTATGATAATTAGTAGAGACCGGTTAGGCAAAAAATCTTGGATTTCTGACAAAAATAAAAAAACACACTATATATTCTTCAAAATGATGTCAAACAATCTCCTGGTAGCTTCAGAACATCAATGGATTAAGTTGGAGAAAGAATTCAAGTAAAAATCAACATAATTCAAAAATGGTCAAATCTGGATTTTTTTAGCCAGACCGGGTAGGCAAAAAATGTTGAATTTCTGACAAAAATAAAAGAACCACTCAATATGCTTCAAAATGATGTCAAACAATCTCCTGGTAGCTTCAGAACATCAATGGATTAAGTTGGAGAAAGAATTGAAGTAAAAAGCAACATAAAACAAAAATGGTCAAATCTGGATTTTTTTAGCCAGACCGGGTAGGTAAAAAATGTTGAATTTCTGACAAAAAATAAAAAAAACACTATATATTCTTGAAAATGATGTCAAACAATCTCCTGGTAGCTTCAGAACATCAATGGATTAAGTTGGAGAAAGAATTGAAGTAAAAATCAACATAAAACAAAAATGGTCAAATCTGGATTTTTTTAGCCAGACCGGGTAGGCAAAAAATGTTGAATTTCTGACAAAAATAAAAAAAAACACTATATATTCTTGAAAATGATGTCAAACAATCTCCTGGTAGCTTCAGAACATCAATGGATTAAGTTGGAGAAAGAATTGAAGTAAAAATCAACATAAAACAAAAATGGTCAAATCTGGATTTTTTTAGCCAGACCGGGTAGGCAAAAAATGTTGAATTTCTGACAAAAATAAAAGAACCACTCAATATGCTTCAAAATGATCTCAAACAATCTCCTGGTAGCTTCAGAACATCAATGGATTAAGTTGGAGAAAGAATTGAAGTAAAAATCAACATAAAACAAAAATGGTCAAATCTGGATTTTTTAGCCAGTGTCTATGTATCCTTCATAACACATACCTGAATATCTTCCTGTCTCCACACATCAGAAGCAGTGTCTATCTTGTTTAGATGAGTTACGTTGTCCGGTCCCAGGAACTCCATGGCCAGTAGGTACATATCCTGTCGAGATATCGATATCGTTTAGAAGTTTATTCTGCATTTAAACTGCAGCTAACGTTTATTTTTTTATCATAAATATCGATTCTACATCAAGCTTTGAATACTTCTGTGAAGAAAGTTTTGGTTTACAGAGAATACTCTATGTTCTACGTTTGTTTGAAATCGTGAAAATGTGACCTTTCCTGACCCATGACCGCGTAAGCAAAAGCCTGGGTCGATCCCTGGGTGACGTCATCTCATTAATGCATTATTCTCCATGGCGTCTTTCTATCACAACAACATCGATTTATAGAGAATATACACTGTTTGCGAGTTGTTAGTTAAGAAAAAAGTCATTTTAGTCAACATGTTAAGTATTTATTCAAATTATTGCAAAGTCGACATAATTATATGACGTCTACCCAGGGATCAACCCAGGCTTTTACTTACGCGGTCGTGGGTCAGGAAAGGTCACATTTTCACGATTTCATACAAGCGTAGAACATAAAGTATTCACTTTAAACCAAAACTTTCTTCACGGAAGTACTCAAAGCTTGATGTAGTACCGATATTTATGATAACAAAATAAACGTTAGGTGCACTTTAAGGTACCGACCATTATGATAATTAGTAGAGACCGGTTAGGCAAAAAATCTTGGATTTCTGACAAAAATTAAAAAAAACACTATATATTCTTCAAAATGATGTCAAACAATCTCCTGGTAGCTTCAAAACATCAATGGATTAAGTTGGAGAAAGAATTGAAGTAAAAATCAACATAAAACAAAAATGGTCAAATCTGGATTTTTTTAGCCAGACCGGGTAGGCAAAAAATGTTGAATTTCTGACAAAAATAAAAAAACCACTCAATATGCTTCAAAATGATCTCAAACAATCTCCTGGTAGCTTCAGAACATCAATGGATTAAGTTGGAGAAAGAATTGAAGTAAAAATCAACATAAAACAAAAATGGTCAAATCTGGATTTTTTTAGCCAGACCGGGTAGGCAAAAAATGTTGAATTTCTGACAAAAATAAAAAAAACACTCAATATGCTTCAAAATGATGTCAAACAATCTCCTGGTAGCTTCAGAACATCAATGGATTAAGTTGGAGAAAGAATTGAAGTAAAAATCAACATAAAACAAAAATGGTCAAATCTGGATTTTTTTAGCCAGACCGGGTAGGCAAAAAATGTTGAATTTCTGACAAAAATAAAAAAAACACTATATATTCTTGAAAATGATGTCAAACAATCTCCTGGTAGCTTCAGAACAAAAATGGATTAAGTTGGAGAAATAATTGAAGTAAAAATCAACATAAAACAAAAATGGTCAAATCTGGATTTTTTTAGCCAGACCGGGTAGGCAAAAAATGTTGAATTTCTGACAAAAATAAAAAAACCACTCAATATGCTTCAAAATGATCTCAAACAATCTCCTGGTAGCTTCAGAACATCAATGGATTAAGTTGGAGAAAGAATTGAAGTAAAAATCAACATAAAACAAAAATGGTCAAATCTGGATTTTTTTAGCCAGACCGGGTAGGCAAAAAATGTTGAATTTCTGACAAAAATAAAAAAACCACTCAATATGCTTCAAAATGTGTCAAACAATCTCCTGGTAGCTTCAGAACATCAATGGATTAAGTTGGAGAAAGAATTGAAGTAAAAATCAACATAAAACAAAAATGGTCAAATCTGGATTTTTTTAGCCAGACCGGGTAGGGAAAAAATGTTGAATTTCTGACAAAAATAAAAAAAACACTATATATTCTTGAAAATGATGTCAAACAATCTCCTGCTAGCTTCAGAACATCAATGGATTAAGTTGGAGAAAGAATTGAAGTAAAAATCAACATAAAACAAAAATGGTCAAATCTGGATTTTTTTAGCCAGACCGGGTAGGCAAAAAATGTTGAATTTCTGACAAAAATAAAAAAAAAACTCAATATGCTTCAAAATGATGTCAAACAATCTCCTGGTAGCTTCAGAACATCAATGGATTAAGTTGGAGAAAGAATTGAAGTAAAAATCAACATAATTCAAAAATGGTGAAATCTGGATTTTTTAGCCAGTGTCTATGTATCCTTCATAACACATACCTGAATATCTTCCTGTCTCCACACATCAGAAGCAGTGTCTATCTTGTTTAGATGAGTTACGTTGTCCGGTCCCAGGAACTCCATGGCCAGTAGGTACATATCCTGTCGAGATATCGATATCGTTTAGAAGTTTATTCTGCATTTAAACTGCAGCTAACGTTTATTTTTTTATCATAAATATCGATTCTACATCAAGCTTTGAGTACTTCTGTGAAGAAAGTTTTGGTTTACAGAGAATACTCTATGTTCTACGTTTGTTTGAAATCGTGAAAATGTGACCTTTCCTGACCCATGACCGCGTAAGCAAATGCCTGGGTCGATCCCTGGGTGACGTCATCTCATTAATGCATTATTCTCCATGGCGTCTTTCTATCACAACAACATCGATTTATAGAGAATATACACTGCTTGCGAGTTGTTAGTTAAGAAAAAAGTCATTTTAGTCAACATGTTAAGTATTTATTCAAATTATTGCAAAGTCGACATAATTATATGACGTCTACCCAGGGATCAACCCAGGCTTTTACTTACGCGGTCGTGGGTCAGGAAAGGTCACATTTTCACGATTTCATACAAGCGTAGAACATAAAGTATTCACTTTAAACCAAAACTTTCTTCACGGAAGTACTCAAAGCTTGATGTAGTACCGATATTTATGATCACAAAATAAACGTTAGGTGCACTTTAAGGTACCGACCATTATGATAATTAGTAGAGACCGGTTAGGCAAAAAATCTTGGATTTCTGACAAAAATAAAAAAAAACACTATATATTCTTGAAAATGATGTCAAACAATCTCCTGGTAGCTTCAGAACATCAATGGATTAAGTTGGAGAAAGAATTGAAGTAAAAATCAACATAAAACAAAAATGGTCAAATCTGGATTTTTTTTAGCCAGACCGGGTAGGCAAAAAATGTTGAATTTCTGACAAAAATAAAAAAAACACTATATATTCTTGAAAATGATGTCAAACAATCTCCTGGTAGCTTCAGAACAAAAATGGATTAAGTTGGAGAAATAATTGAAGTAAAAATCAACATAAAACAAAAATGGTCAAATCTGGATTTTTTTAGCCAGACCGTGTAGGCAAAAAATGTTGAATTTCTGACAAAAATAAAAAAACCACTCAATATGCTTCAAAATGATCTCAAACAATCTCCTGGTAGCTTCAGAACATCAATGGATTAAGTTGGAGAAAGAATTGAAGTAAAAATCAACATAAAACAAAAATGGTCAAATCTGGATTTTTTTAGCCAGACCGGGTAGGCAAAAAATGTTGAATTTCTGACAAAAATAAAAAAAACACTCAATATGCTTCAAAATGATGTCAAACAATCTCCTGGTAGCTTCAGAACATCAATGGATTAAGTTGGAGAAAGAATTGAAGTAAAAATCAACATAAAACAAAAATGGTCAAATCTGGATTTTTTTAGCCAGACCGGGTAGGCAAAAAATGTTGAATTTCTGACAAAAATAAAAAAAACACTATATATTCTTGAAAATGATGTCAAACAATCTCCTGGTAGCTTCAGAACATCAATGGATTAAGTTGGAGAAAGAATTGAAGTAAAAATCAACATAAAACAAAAATGGTAAAATCTGGATTTTTTTAGCCAGACCGGGTAGGCAAAAAATGTTGAA
Source organism: Actinernus sp. WN-2022 (assembly GCA_030867875.1). Classification (NCBI taxonomy): domain Eukaryota; kingdom Metazoa; phylum Cnidaria; class Anthozoa; order Actiniaria; family Actinernidae; genus Actinernus; species Actinernus sp. WN-2022. Next base: position 37,744,925 of record JAOWCC010001501.1, read on the forward strand.
TTTCTGACAAAAATAAAAAAACCACTCAATATGCTTCAAAATGATGTCAAACAATCTCCTGGTAGCTTCAGAACATCAATGGATTAAGTTGGAGAAAGAATTGAAGTAAAAATCAACATAAAACAAAAATGGTAAAATCTGGATTTTTTTAGCCAGACCGGGTAGGCAAAAAATGTTGAATTTCTGACAAAAATAAAAAAACCACTATATATTCTTGAAAATGATGTCAAACAATCTCCTGGTAGCTTCAGAACATCAATGGATTAAGTTGGAGAAAGAATTGAAGTAAAAATCAACATAAAACAAAAATGGTCAAATCTGGATTTTTTTAGCCAGACCGGGTAGGCAAAAAATGTTGAATTTCTGACAAAAATAAAAAAACCACTCAATATGCTTGAAAATGATGTCAAACAATCTCCTGGTAGCTTCAGAACATCAATGGATTAAGTTGGAGAAAGAATTGAAGTAAAAATCAACATAAAACAAAAATGGTCAAATCTGGATTTTTTAGCCAGTGTCTATGTATCCTTCATAACACATACCTGAATATCTTCCTGTCTCCACACATCAGAAGCAGTGTCTATCTTGTTTAGATGAGTTACGTTGTCCGGTCCCAGGAACTCCATGGCCAGTAGGTACATATCCTGTCGAGATATCGATATCGTTTAGAAGTTTATTCTGCATTTAAACTGCAGCTAACGTTTATTTTTTTATCATAAATATCGATTCTACATCAAGCTTTGAGTACTTCTGTGAAGAAAGTTTTGGTTTACAGAGAATACTCTATGTTCTACGTTTGTTTGAAATCGTGAAAATGTGACCTTTCCTGACCCATGACCGCGTAAGCAAAAGCCTGGGTCGATCCCTGGGTGACGTCATCTCATTAATGCATTATTCTCCATGGCGTCTTTCTATCACAACAACATCGATTTATAGAGAATATACACTGCTTGCGAGTTGTTAGTTAAGAAAAAAGTCATTTTAGTCAACATGTTAAGTATTTATTCAAATTATTGCAAAGTCGACATAATTATATGACGTCTACCCAGGGATCAACCCAGGCTTTTACTTACGCGGTCGTGGGTCAGGAAAGGTCACATTTTCACGATTTCATACAAGCGTAGAACATAAAGTATTCACTTTAAACCAAAACTTTCTTCACGGAAGTACTCAAAGCTTGATGTAGTACCGATATTTATGATCACAAAATAAACGTTAGGTGCACTTTAAGGTACCGACCATTATGATAATTAGTAGAGACCGGTTAGGCAAAAAATCTTGGATTTCTGACAAAAATAAAAAAAAACACTATATATTCTTGAAAATGATGTCAAACAATCTCCTGGTAGCTTCAGAACATCAATGGATTAAGTTGGAGAAAGAATTGAAGTAAAAATCAACATAAAACAAAAATGGTCAAATCTGGATTTTTTTTAGCCAGACCGGGTAGGCAAAAAATGTTGAATTTCTGACAAAAATAAAAAAAACACTATATATTCTTGAAAATGATGTCAAACAATCTCCTGGTAGCTTCAGAACAAAAATGGATTAAGTTGGAGAAATAATTGAAGTAAAAATCAACATAAAACAAAAATGGTCAAATCTGGATTTTTTTAGCCAGACCGGGTAGGCAAAAAATGTTGAATTTCTGACAAAAATAAAAAAACCACTCAATATGCTTCAAAATGATCTCAAACAATCTCCTGGTAGCTTCAGAACATCAATGGATTAAGTTGGAGAAAGAATTGAAGTAAAAATCAACATAAAACAAAAATGGTCAAATCTGGATTTTTTTAGCCAGACCGGGTAGGCAAAAAATGTTGAATTTCTGACAAAAATAAAAAAACCACTCAATATGCTTGAAAATGATGTCAAACAATCTCCTGGTAGCTTCAGAACATCAATGGATTAAGTTGGAGAAAGAATTGAAGTAAAAATCAACATAAAACAAAAATGGTCAAATCTGGATTTTTTAGCCAGTGTCTATGTATCCTTCATAACACATACCTGAATATCTTCCTGTCTCCACACATCAGAAGCAGTGTCTATCTTGTTTAGATGAGTTACGTTGTCCGGTCCCAGGAACTCCATGGCCAGTAGGTACATATCCTGTCGAGATATCGATATCGTTTAGAAGTTTATTCTGCATTTAAACTGCAGCTAACGTTTATTTTTTTATCATAAATATCGATTCTACATCAAGCTTTGAGTACTTCTGTGAAGAAAGTTTTGGTTTACAGAGAATACTCTATGTTCTACGTTTGTTTGAAATCGTGAAAATGTGACCTTTCCTGACCCATGACCGCGTAAGCAAAAGCCTGGGTCGATCCCTGGGTGACGTCATCTCATTAATGCATTATTCTCCATGGCGTCTTTCTATCACAACAACATCGATTTATAGAGAATATACACTGTTTGCGAGTTGTTAGTTAAGAAAAAAGTCATTTTAGTCAACATGTTAAGTATTTATTCAAATTATTGCAAAGTCGACATAATTATATGACGTCTACCCAGGGATCGACCCAGGCTTTTACTTACGCGGTCGTGGGTCAGGAAAGGTCACATTTTCACGATTTCATACAAGCGTAGAACATAAAGTATTCACTTTAAACCAAAACTTTCTTCACGGAAGTACTCAAAGCTTGATGTAGTACCGATATTTATGATAACAAAATAAACGTTAGGTGCACTTTAAGGTACCGACCATTATGATAATTAGTAGAGACCGGTTAGGCAAAAAATCTTGGATTTCTGACAAAAATAATAAAAAAACACTATATATTCTTCAAAATGATCTCAAACAATCTCCTGGTAGCTTCAGAACATCAATGGATTAAGTTGGAGAAAGAATTGAAGTAAAAATCAACATAAAACAAAAATAGTCAAATCTGGATTTTTTTAGCCAGACCGGGTAGGCAAAAAATGTTGAATTTCTGACAAAAATAAAAAACCCACTCAATATGCTTCAAAATGATCTCAAACAATCTCCTGGTAGCTTCAGAACATCAATGGATTAAGTTGGAGAAAGAATTGAAGTAAAAATCAACATAAAACAAAAATGGTCAAATCTGGATTTTTTTAGCCAGACCGGGTAGGCAAAAAATGTTGAATTTCTGACAAAAATAAAAAAAACACTATATATTCTTGAAAATGATGTCAAACAATCTCCTGGTAGCTTCAGAACATCAATGGATTAAGTTGGAGAAAGAATTGAAGTAAAAATCAACATAAAACAAAAATGGTCAAATCTGGATTTTTTTAGCCAGACCGGGTAGGCAAAAAATGTTGAATTTCTGACAAAAATAAAAAAACCACTCAATATGCTTCAAAATGATGTCAAACAATCTCCTGGTAGCTTCAGAACATCAATGGATTAAGTTGGAGAAAGAATTGAAGTAAAAATCAACATAATTCAAAAATGGTCAAATCTGGATTTTTTAGCCAGTGTCTATGTATCCTTCATAACACATACCTGAATATCTTCCTGTCTGCACACATCAGAAGCAGTGTCTATCTTGTTTAGATGAGTTACGTTGTCCGGTCCCAGGAACTCCATGGCCAGTAGGTACATATCCTGTCGAGATATCGATATCGTTTAGAAGTTTATTCTGCATTTAAACTGCAGCTAACGTTTATTTTTTTATCATAAATATCGATTCTACATCAAGCTTTGAGTACTTCTGTGAAGAACGTTTTGGTTTACAGAGAATACTCTATGTTCTACGTTTGTTTGAAATCGTGAAAATGTGACCTTTCCTGACCCATGACCGCGTAAGCAAAAGCCTGGGTCGATCCCTGGGTGACGTCATCTCATTAATGCATTATTCTCCATGGCGTCTTTCTATCACAACAACATCGATTTATAGAGAATATACACTGTTTGCGAGTTGTTAGTTAAGAAAAAAGTCATTTTAGTCAACATGTTAAGTATTTATTCAAATTATTGCAAAGTCGACATAATTATATGACGTCTACCCAGGGATCGACCCAGGCTTTTACTTACGCGGTCGTGGGTGAGGAAAGGTCACATTTTCACGATTTCATACAAGCGTAGAACATAAAGTATTCACATTAAACCAAAACTTTCTTCACGGAAGTACTCAAAGCTTGATGTAGTACCGATATTTATGATAACAAAATAAACGTTAGGTGCACTTTAAGGTACCGACCATTATGATAATTAGTAGAGACCGGTTAGGCAAAAAATCTTGGATTTCTGACAAAAATAAAAAACAAACACTATATATTCTTGAAAATGATGTCAAACAATCTCCTGGTAGCTTCAGAACATCAATGGATTAAGTTGGAGAAAGAATTGAAGTAAAAATCAACATAATTCAAAAATGGTCAAATCTGGATTTTTTAGCCAGTGTCTATGTATCCTTCATAACACATACCTGAATATCTTCCTGTCTCCACACATCAGAAGCAGTGTCTATCTTGTTTAGATGAGTTACGTTGTCCGGTCCCAGGAACTCCATGGCCAGTAGGTACATATCCTGTCGAGATATCGATATCGTTTAGAAGTTTATTCTGCATTTAAACTGCAGCTAACGTTTATTTTTTTATCATAAATATCGATTCTACATCAAGCTTTGAGTACTTCTGTGAAGAAAGTTTTGGTTTACAGAGAATACTCTATGTTCTACGTTTGTTTGAAATCGTGAAAATGTGACCTTTCCTGACCCATGACCGCGTAAGCAAAAGCCTGGGTCGATCCCTGGGTGACGTCATCTCATTAATGCATTATTCTCCATGGCGTCTTTCTATCACAACAACATCGATTTATAGAGAATATACACTGTTTGCGAGTTGTTAGTTAAGAAAAAAGTCATTTTAGTCAACATGTTAAGTATTTATTCAAATTATTGCAAAGTCGACATAATTATATGACGTCTACCCAGGGATCGACCCAGGCTTTTACTTACGCGGTCGTGGGTCAGGAAAGGTCACATTTTCACGATTTCATACAAGCGTAGAACATAAAGTATTCACTTTAAACCAAAACTTTCTTCACGGAAGTACTCAAAGCTTGATGTAGTACCGATATTTATGATAACAAAATAAACGTTAGGTGCACTTTAAGGTACCGACCATTATGATAATTAGTAGAGACCGGTTAGGCAAAAAATCTTGGATTTCTGACAAAAATAATAAAAAAACACTATATATTCTTCAAAATGATCTCAAACAATCTCCTGGTAGCTTCAGAACATCAATGGATTAAGTTGGAGAAAGAATTGAAGTAAAAATCAACATAAAACAAAAATGGTCAAATCTGGATTTTTTTAGCCAGACCGGGTAGGCAAAAAATGTTGAATTTCTGACAAAAATAAAAAAACCACTCAATATGCTTCAAAATGATCTCAAACAATCTCCTGGTAGCTTCAGAACATCAATGGATTAAGTTGGAGAAAGAATTGAAGTAAAAATCAACATAAAACAAAAATGGTCAAATCTGGATTTTTTTAGCCAGACCGGGTAGGCAAAAAATGTTGAATTTCTGACAAAAATAAAAAAAACACTATATATTCTTGAAAATGATGTCAAACAATCTCCTGGTAGCTTCAGAACATCAATGGATTAAGTTGGAGAAAGAATTGAAGTAAAAATCAACATAAAACAAAAATGGTCAAATCTGGATTTTTTAGCCAGTGTCTATGTATCCTTCATAACACATACCTGAATATCTTCCTGTCTCCACACATCAGAAGCAGTGTCTATCTTGTTTAGATGAGTTACGTTGTCCGGTCCCAGGAACTCCATGGCCAGTAGGTACATATCCTGTCGAGATATCGATATCGTTTAGAAGTTTATTCTGCATTTAAACTGCAGCTAACGTTTATTTTTTTATCATAAATATCGATTCTACATCAAGCTTTGAGTACTTCTGTGAAGAAAGTTTTGGTTTACAGAGAATACTCTATGTTCTACGTTTGTTTGAAATCGTGAAAATGTGACCTTTCCTGACCCATGACCGCGTAAGCAAAAGCCTGGGTCGATCCCTGGGTGACGTCATCTCATTAATGCATTATTCTCCATGGCGTCTTTCTATCACAACAACATCGATTTATAGAGAATATACACTGTTTGCGAGTTGTTAGTTAAGAAAAAAGTCATTTTAGTCAAAATGTTAAGTATTTATTCAAATTATTGCAAAGTCGACATAATTATATGACGTCTACCCAGGGATCGACCCAGGCTTTTACTTACGCGGTCGTGGGTCAGGAAAGGTCACATTTTCACGATTTCATACAAGCGTAGAACATAAAGTATTCACTTTAAACCAAAACTTTCTTCACGGAAGTACTCAAAGCTTGATGTAGTACCGATATTTATGATAACAAAATAAACGTTAGGTGCACTTTAAGGTACCGACCATTATGATAATTAGTAGAGACCGGTTAGGCAAAAAATCTTGGATTTCTGACAAAAATAAAAAACAAACACTATATATTCTTCAAAATGATGTCAAACAATCTCCTGGTAGCTTCAGAACATCAATGGATTAAGTTGGAGAAAGAATTCAAGTAAAAATCAACATAATTCAAAAATGGTCAAATCTGGATTTTTTTTAGCCAGACCGGGTAGGCAAAAAATGTTGAATTTCTGACAAAAATAAAAAAAACACTATATATTCTTGAAAATGATGTCAAACAATCTCCTGGTAGCTTCAGAACATCAATGGATTAAGTTGGAGAAAGAATTGAAGTAAAAATCAACATAAAACAAAAATGGTCAAATCTGGATTTTTTTAGCCAGACCGGGTAGGCAAAAAATGTTGAATTTCTGACAAAAATAAAAGAACCACTCAATATGCTTCAAAATGATCTCAAACAATCTCCTGGTAGCTTCAGAACATCAATGGATTAAGTTGGAGAAAGAATTGAAGTAAAAATCAACATAATTCAAAAATGGTCAAATCTGGATTTTTTAGCCAGTGTCTATGTATCCTTCATAACACATACCTGAATATCTTCCTGTCTCCACACATCAGAAGCAGTGTCTATCTTGTTTAGATGAGTTACGTTGTCCGGTCCCAGGAACTCCATGGCCAGTAGGTACATATCCTGTCGAGATATCGATATCGTTTAGAAGTTTATTCTGCATTTAAACTGCAGCTAACGTTTATTTTTTTATCATAAATATCGATTCTACATCAAGCTTTGAGTACTTCTGTGAAGAAAGTTTTGGTTTACAGAGAATACTCTATGTTCTACGTTTGTTTGAAATCGTGAAAATGTGACCTTTCCTGACCCATGACCGCGTAAGCAAAAGCCTGGGTCGATCCCTGGGTGACGTCATCTCATTAATGCATTATTCTCCATGGCGTCTTTCTATCACAACAACATCGATTTATAGAGAATATACACTGTTTGCGAGTTGTTAGTTAAGAAAAAAGTCATTTTAGTCAACATGTTAAGTATTTATTCAAATTATTGCAAAGTCGACATAATTATTTGACGTCTACCCAGGGATCGACCCAGGCTTTTACTTACGCGGTCGTGGGTCAGGAAAGGTCACATTTTCACGATTTCATACAAGCGTAGAACATAAAGTATTCACTTTAAACCAAAACTTTCTTCACGGAAGTACTCAAAGCTTGATGTAGTACCGATATTTATGATAACAAAATAAACGTTAGGTGCACTTTAAGGTACCGACCATTATGATAATTAGTAGAGACCGGTTAGGCAAAAAATCTTGGATTTCTGACAAAAATAATAAAAAAACACTATATATTCTTCAAAATGATCTCAAACAATCTCCTGGTAGCTTCAGAACATCAATGGATTAAGTTGGAGAAAGAATTGAAGTAAAAATCAACATAAAACAAAAATGGTCAAATCTGGATTTTTTTAGCCAGACCGGGTAGTCAAAAAATGTTGAATTTCTGACAAAAATAAAAAAAACACTCAATATGCTTCAAAATGATCTCAAACAATCTCCTGGTAGCTTCAGAACATCAATGGATTAAGTTGGAGAAAGAATTGAAGTAAAAATCAACATAAAACAAAAATGGTCAAATCTGGATTTTTTTAGCCAGACCGGGTAGGCAAAAAATGTTGAATTTCTGACAAAATAAAAAAAACACTATATATTCTTGAAAATGATGTCAAACAATCTCCTGGTAGCTTCAGAACATCAATGGATTAAGTTGGAGAAAGAATTGAAGTAAAAATCAACATAAAACAAAAATGGTCAAATCTGGATTTTTTTAGCCAGACCGGGTAGGCAAAAAATGTTGAATTTCTGACAAAAATAAAAAAACCACTCAATATGCTTCAAAATGATGTCAAACAATCTCCTGGTAGCTTCAGAACATCAATGGATTAAGTTGGAGAAAGAATTGAAGTAAAAATCAACATAATTCAAAAATGGTCAAATCTGGATTTTTTAGCCAGTGTCTATGTATCCTTCATAACACATACCTGAATATCTTCCTGTCTCCACACATCAGAAGCAGTGTCTATCTTGTTTAGATGAGTTACGTTGTCCGGTCCCAGGAACTCCATGGCCAGTAGGTACATATCCTGTCGAGATATCGATATCGTTTAGAAGTTTATTCTGCATTTAAACTGCAGCTAACGTTTATTTTTTTATCATAAATATCGATTCTACATCAAGCTTTGAGTACTTCTGTGAAGAAAGTTTTGGTTTACAGAGAATACTCTATGTTCTACGTTTGTTTGAAATCGTGAAAATGTGACCTTTCCTGACCCATGACCGCGTAAGCAAAAGCCTGGGTCGATCCCTGGGTGACGTCATCTCATTAATGCATTATTCTCCATGGCGTCTTTCTATCACAACAACATCGATTTATAGAGAATATACACTGTTTGCGAGTTGTTAGTTAAGAAAAAAGTCATTTTAGTCAACATGTTAAGTATTTATTCAAATTATTGCAAAGTCGACATAATTATATGACGTCTACCCAGGGATCGACCCAGGCTTTTACTTACGCGGTCGTGGGTCAGGAAAGGTCACATTTTCACGATTTCATACAAGCGTAGAACATAAAGTATTCACTTTAAACCAAAACTTTCTTCACGGAAGTACTCAAAGCTTGATGTAGTACCGATATTTATGATAACAAAATAAACGTTAGGTGCACTTTAAGGTACCGACCATTATGATAATTAGTAGAGACCGGTTAGGCAAAAAATCTTGGATTTCTGACAAAAATAATAAAAAAACACTATATATTCTTCAAAATGATCTCAAACAATCTCCTGGTAGCTTCAGAACATCAATGGATTAAGTTGGAGAAAGAATTGAAGTAAAAATCAACATAAAACAAAAATGGTCAAATCTGGATTTTTTTAGCCAGACCGGGTAGGCAAAAAATGTTGAATTTCTGACAAAAATAAAAAAACCACTCAATATGCTTCAAAATGATCTCAAACAATCTCCTGGTAGCTTCAGAACATCAATGGATTAAGTTGGAGAAAGAATTGAAGTAAAAATCAACATAAAACAAAAATGGTCAAATCTGGATTTTTTTAGCCAGACCGGGTAGGCAAAAAATGTTGAATTTCTGACAAAAATAAAAAAAACACTATATATTCTTGAAAATGATGTCAAACAATCTCCTGGTAGCTTCAGAACATCAATGGATTAAGTTGGAGAAAGAATTGAAGTAAAAATCAACATAAAACAAAAATGGTCAAATCTGGATTTTTTTAGCCAGACCGGGTAGGCAAAAAATGTTGAATTTCTGACAAAAATAAAAAAAACACTCAATATGCTTCAAAATGATGTCAAACAATCTCCTGGTAGCTTCAGAACATCAATGGATTAAGTTGGAGAAAGAATTGAAGTAAAAATCAACATAATTCAAAAATGGTCAAATCTGGATTTTTTAGCCAGTGTCTATGTATCCTTCATAACACATACCTGAATATCTTCCTGTCTCCACACATCAGAAGCAGTGTCTATCTTGTTTAGATGAGTTACGTTGTCCGGTCCCAGGAACTCCATGGCCAGTAGGTACATATCCTGTCGAGATATCGATATCGTTTAGAAGTTTATTCTGCATTTAAACTGCAGCTAACGTTTATTTTTTTATCATAAATATCGATTCTACATCAAGCTTTGAGTACTTCTGTGAAGAAAGTTTTGGTTTACAGAGAATACTCTATGTTCTACGTTTGTTTGAAATCGTGAAAATGTGACCTTTCCTGACCCATGACCGCGTAAGCAAAAGCCTGGGTCGATCCCTGGGTGACGTCATCTCATTAATGCATTATTCTCCATGGCGTCTTTCTATCACAACAACATCGATTTATAGAGAATATACACTGTTTGCGAGTTGTTAGTTAAGAAAAAAGTCATTTTAGTCAACATGTTAAGTATTTATTCAAATTATTGCAAAGTCGACATAATTATATGACGTCTACCCAGGGATCGACCCAGGCTTTTACTTACGCGGTCGTGGGTCAGGAAAGGTCACATTTTCACGATTTCATACAAGCGTAGAACATAAAGTATTCACTTTAAACCAAAACTTTCTTCACGGAAGTACTCAAAGCTTGATGTAGTACCGATATTTATGATAACAAAATAAACGTTAGGTGCACTTTAAGGTACCGACCATTATGATAATTAGTAGAGACCGGTTAGGCAAAAAATCTTGGATTTCTGACAAAAATAAAAAACAAACACTATATATTCTTCAAAATGATGTCAAACAATCTCCTGGTAGCTTCAGAACATCAATGGATTAAGTTGGAGAAAGAATTCAAGTAAAAATCAACATAATTCAAAAATGGTCAAATCTGGATTTTTTTTAGCCAGACCGGGTAGGCAAAAAATGTTGAATTTCTGACAAAAATAAAAGAACCACTCAATATGCTTCAAAATGATCTCAAACAATCTCCTGGTAGCTTCAGAACATCAATGGATTAAGTTGGAGAAAGAATTGAAGTAAAAATCAACATAAAACAAAAATGGTCAAATCTGGATTTTTTAGCCAGTGTCTATGTATCCTTCATAACACATACCTGAATATCTTCCTGTCTCCACACATCAGAAGCAGTGTCTATCTTGTTTAGATGAGTTACGTTGTCCGGTCCCAGGAACTCCATGGCCAGTAGGTACATATCCTGTCGAGATATCGATATCGTTTAGAAGTTTATTCTGCATTTAAACTGCAGCTAACGTTTATTTTTTTATCATAAATATCGATTCTACATCAAGCTTTGAGTACTTCTGTGAAGAAAGTTTTGGTTTACAGAGAATACTCTATGTTCTACGTTTGTTTGAAATCGTGAAAATGTGACCTTTCCTGACCCATGACCGCGTAAGCAAAAGCCTGGGTCGATCCCTGGGTGACGTCATCTCATTAATGCATTATTCTCCATGGCGTCTTTCTATCACAACAACATCGATTTATAGAGAATATACACTGTTTGCGAGTTGTTAGTTAAGAAAAAAGTCATTTTAGTCAACATGTTAAGTATTTATTCAAATTATTGCAAAGTCGACATAATTATATGACGTCTACCCAGGGATCAACCTAGGCTTTTACTTACGCGGTCGTGGGTCAGGAAAGGTCACATTTTCACGATTTCATACAAGCGTAGAACATAAAGAGTAGTATTATAAGTGGGGGGACTGGGACACACACAACAAATTTCAACGAACAAATGCAACAAAAAAGCAACAAAGAGCAGCAAACGACTGGGACACGTACAACGATTTCCAACGAGCCCGCACAACGAAAAAACAACATACGACACAAGAAAGAACAACACATAATAAGACCCTCATTTTTTCGTTGTATTTTTTACATTTCAACGTCCTATTAGATAAACGTGTTTATAAGGTATTATTTACCATGGCCGAACATGTACTAACGTTCAGACGAACACTCAAGACCATTAAGGGTTATTTACAAGGATGGAAGATGGACGTTCCCGACGGCAATCCTCTAGGGGCAGACCCAGCTGCTTTCCTTACCGGTGTGCGAAAGCAGACTACCGAAAAGATAGATGAAGACCTACAAGACTTAAATAACATTAAGGTTCAGCTAGCTTTGAATATAACTCTCCGTCTCGACAAACCTGAAGGTTCGGTATACGATACGATCACATTTCGGAGTTCACAAGCGGTTCTGACCAACAGTTCTGATACCCGTAGAGTAATGGTAGAAGCGCACGCTCAGATCTACAACCACATTGAGAAATGGATCAGTCGAGGATCGAACTGGGTCATAGATAAAGTCAACGTTCTATGGGTGAACATCGCTCGATACCAACCACTACGCGGAGGTTCGTATTTGCCGCTGCCTACAGAAATCGCAAATAAGAAAGCCGTGATCAATGTAAAGAACTATGATGACCATTGCGCACTTTGGGTGATAACGGCAACGCTGCATCCAGTTGCAATACACCCCGAGAGAATATCAAACTATCGAAAGGAAGATTGGCCAAAGCGTGAAGGGGTGGACTCACCAACACCAATTTCGCAAATACCGCGCTTGGAGAAGCAAAACGAAATCTCCATCAACGTGTATGGTTGGGATCCAAAGGAAAAGTGTTTGATTGTACACCACATATCAGCGGAGACCTTTTCAAAACGCATCAACATGCTGCTTATAGAGTGCCCAAAGAGTGGTAAGCAGCACTACTGCAAGATCAAGGACTTCAACCGCCTACTATTCGATCAGACAAAACATAAGTGTAGGAAACACTTCTGCGAGCGATGTCTACATGGATATACTACCAAAGACCTCCTTACAAATCACACCCCAGAGTGTAACGGAATTAACGACCGAGCCATACGCATTGAAATGCCCACCAACGAGAATAACAAAGTATCGTTTCAGAATGTACACAAACAGCTCAAAGTTCCCCATGTTATCTATGCAGACCTTGAGGCTTTAACCACCAAGATCGAAGGACGCGCTAAAGATCCTACGAAAAGCAATACACTTAAAACGGAAGAACATATTCCCTGCGGATTTTGCTACATCGTCGTACGTTCTGACGGTCAAAGCGAACCACCAGTCTTCTATAGAGGTCCTGATACGATCGAGCGCTTTCTACGATGTGTACAAGATGAAGAAAGAAAGATCAAAGACATAGTAGCCAAACCACTATGTATGTCGTGGGAAAACAAGAGGTATTTCGATCAAGCGAGGATTTGCCATATTTGTCAGAAGCCTTTATTTGGTAAAGATAGAGTACGAGATCATTGTCACATCACTGGGGAGTTTCGAGGCGCAGCACATAAGGTATGTAATCTCAAATTACGTATCTCACCTATCATCCCAGTTGTATTCCACAATCTACGTGGATACGATTCTCACCTACTGATGCAATCTATTTCCAAGACAGAGGGCGATATCTCTTGCATTCCAAATAATATGGAGAAATATATTTCATTCTCACTTGGCAACCTACGGTTCATCGATAGCATACAATTTCTACCATCCTCTCTTGACAAGTTGGTAGCAAGTTCTACCCCATACACCTTTCAACAAACTTCAAAGCATACGCCAGACCCAGAGAAAAACAAGTTGCTACTACGCAAAGGTGTTTATCCATATGAGTACATGGACTATTGGGATAGATTCACTGAGACTTCTCTTCCACCGAAAGAATCATTCTATAGTAAGCTAAGCCTAGAGGATATATCCGATAAAGATTATGAACATGCATTAGAAGTTTGGAACGTATTTGATTGTAAGACATTAGGTGACTACCACGACCTTTACCTCCAAACTGACGTACTTCTTCTAGCGGATGTATTTGAGACCTTTCGTGCAACATGTATGCAAAACTACGGATTAGATCCAGCTCACTACTATACGAGTCCTGGTCTATCGTGGGATGCGTTGTTAAAGAAGACCGGAGCGGAGCTTGAACTATTAACCGACTACGACATGCATCTATTCATTGAGAAAGGTTTACGTGGCGGTATATCCATGGTGTCTCAACGCAAGGCCAAGGCAAACAATCCAAACGTGCCCGATTTCGACCCCGATAAGCCAAATAGCTATATACTCTATCTTGATGCCAACAACCTATATGGATGGGCGATGAGTCAGCCACTACCAACGGGGGGCTTTGAATGGTGTACACCAACAGAAGAGCAAATCACCATTCTTGCAACCGATTCCGATGTAGGTTACATCCTCGAAGTTGGCCTTGAATACCCTCGAGAACTTCACGATATGCATAACAGCTATCCGTTAGCTCCTGAAAGAATGCAAGTGAATAAAGCTTGGTTCTCAGAGTATCAGACAAATCTATTCGAGGAGCTATACGAAGGAAATGGATCCTTGAAAGCGGAAAAGCTTGTACCTAACTTGTATAACAAAGAACGATACGTGCTCCACTACCGCAATCTACAACTATATCTATCTCTTGGCATGCGTTTGAAAAAGATCCATAGAGCACTACGATTCGATCAATCACCATGGATGGAGCCATACATACGAATGAATACAGAATTACGAAAACAAGCGAAGAGCCCATTCGAGCAGGAACTCTACAAATTAATGAACAATAGTGTATTTGGTAAAACAATGGAGAATCTACGAAAGCGTGTAGATATCAAACTAATTCGCTCCTCAGAAGGAATCAGACTACAACGTCTCTTGAATAAACCTAGTTATGCTCGCTCTACGATATTTGACAACGATCTAGCCGCCGTACATAATTACAAAAGCAAGTTACTACTGAACCGTCCAGTATATGTTGGAATGTCGATTCTAGATCTCTCAAAACATTTAATGTATGACTTCTACTACAACGAGCTCAATCGGCAGTATGGACAACGTTGTAATCTACTATATACAGATACCGATAGCCTATTGCTACACATCGAAACTGAGGACATCTATACAGACATGAAAGCCATTAAACGTTTCTACGATACGAGCAACTACAGTAAAGACCACCCATCATACGACGTATCCAACAAGAAAGTACTTGGTAAAATGAAAGACGAATGTGGAGGTATTCCAATTGTTGAATACGTTGGACTACGATCAAAGCTCTACTCGATCTTGAAAGTAGATGGTGGGGAGATTCGGAAAGCTAAAGGTACGAAGAAGGCAGTTATGAAACATCGTATTCGACATGAACAATACAGGGAGTGCTTACTAGACAAGAAAGTGTTCCGCCATGGTATGGATATGCTTCGAAGTGAAGGTCATAGAATGTATGGCATACATATGAACAAAGTATCTCTATCACCATTCGATAGTAAGAGATGTATTTTAGCAAACGGAATAGATACAATAGCCTACGGTCATGGAGACTTCTTTCCAGATAATGAAGAAGTAGCCGATTTTATTAGCAATATAATATCGAACGCAATCGATACACTATCCTACAACCGTAAAAACGTCATTACAGAGGATGAAGATATGGACGACTTTATTCATGACTTGCTTCTATCTTAGAATACCTTTTGGTGGTAGTTCTGTATCTGGTGGTATCACTTGTATCTCTTCACGAACGAACCCTCGCTTTGGTGCATCTTTTCCTAAATAGTATAGAACTGGCTGGTTTGAAGATACCACACTTCGAGAAATATAATATGTCTGTAAACTCCATATGGGATCAGTTGCTCGTTTTACTCCACCTTCCAATTCTCCTGGTGAGTATAGATATCTAACTAAAACATCAAATGGTAGTCGCTTTTCTTTCAATCCAATAATTCTAGAATATGTGGGAGTTTTTATGTTAACCTTCTGCGATACAACGGAATTCGAAGGCTCCTTTCCTGTAAGTCGCGTTACTTCATTATTCATGGCCTCGATAACCTTTGGAAGTCGTAACACCCATTCTCTACTACGTGTATCTGATCCTTCAGATGTGAGTACCATTTCCTGTGCATATTGGTATCCAAATAATCTTTCAGCCAGTGTTCTATTTGCTCTTTCAACGAAGCTTTGTGATCTATGGTTACCAGCTTCACCACGTTGGACTTTCGTACCATGTAGTTCTAATGTTTCAGACATACGTCCCATGAATTCCCTACCAGGATCGACTTGCAGAGTTTTTGGCCATTCTAGTGGACTACGCTTGTATATTCGTTCGAAAGCTGCAGACACTTCACCACTATCTTTCGATGCTAATGGCTCAGATTCTTTATATCGAGAAGCAACGTCGATTACGACTAAAGCATACTTATACAGTTTCCTTCCACGACTAGGTCTATCATGAGGTAGAAATATCAAATCAGCTTGGTGAACCTCATTTGGTTTCGATACAGTCCAATGTGGTCTTGGTATATAACGTGGTGGTGGTAGGTATATTTGCCATAGTGCTTGTTTCTCTAACCAAATCTTAGCTGTATCTTCAGATACCTTTGCTGCTACTGATAGCTTACTAACTGCAGCGTAACCTTTCCAGTATCCCTCAGGACCATAGAAGATATTAGCAAGGCGAGAATCCATCTGATATCTATGCATAACGACTAGACTCCAATATGAAGACAAAAAAAGAAAAAAAAAAGATAAAGACTTATCTAGCTGACAAGTTCTTTTCCTTTTTTTTTTTTTTTTTTATGTAGATTCGTTTAGTAATCTTATAGTAATACTCTAGTAATTACCTAGTAATACTCTAGTAATCTAGTAAGTGATCTAGTAATTACGTTAAACGTAAGAAAGCTCGTTTTTTTAAAGCGTAGCTATAACCAATTCTTATAAGAATCGAGTGGCAACGTATCCAGTCGCGAATACGCTACCACCTAAGGCCACCAATTCGGCAGTTTTCCTCGAATTAGATGGTCGATAATAATCTGAGAGTTTAGGCTCTTCCAGTTTCATTTGTAGTATGTGATATATATGGAGTTTTCGCATTGCATCGATTCTATCTTTAAGTCCAACGTGTGCGTTATTTTCTTTCCAGTGGTTCCAGGTGGCTTGTGCTTCTAGTCGTTTTTCTCGATTTTTCTCATAGGTTGCAATAGCGGCATTTGCCTTCTCCTGAGCTTTATCATGTCTTACCATCTCTGCGGCAGCAGCATTAGGCCCGCTAGTTGCTTTTTCTATTTCGTGTGCGGCAATACTAGCGGCAGCACTAGTTATGGCGAAGACAAATCCCATAAATATTATTGATGCCATGGCTTCGAAGGCGAGGTAGAGTCGCCCCTGTTACTCAACAGGCTTCAAATACCCTTTGTCCTTTAGGTATTTCCTGGCAGCCAGACTACCAGATAACACTGCTATCCACTTCACGAAGTTCAAAACGCTAGACGAAGGATCGTTAGTCAGAGGTTCTTTGATTGCTTTCTTTCCGATCCAACCGATACCTGCCGCAAGTCCAGTCAATATAGCAGCTTCCTGTATTGTGTTCATAAGTTCTTTAGCCATCTAATTGGAACAACGTTTACATCACCGGCCAATGTTGGACGTTGCATATGTGTCTACAGCGTGGCTTCAAATGCTATATCATACCTTGAGTTTTTAGGTTACGACCTTTTGGGGTTTCTTTGGTAGCGGCAGCTG
The DNA here is from genome assembly GCA_030867875.1 of Actinernus sp. WN-2022. Classification (NCBI taxonomy): domain Eukaryota; kingdom Metazoa; phylum Cnidaria; class Anthozoa; order Actiniaria; family Actinernidae; genus Actinernus; species Actinernus sp. WN-2022. The sequence continues at coordinate 37,762,392 of JAOWCC010001501.1, forward strand.
AGCTGTCTGTGGCGGCAGCAAAGCTGTCATTGGAGCTGTGGTTAACTTGTTGCGTTTGTTTGTATTGCTTATACTGATAGTACAAACCCACAAATGCTATGCTTACCCCAATTACAGCAAGTGTGGTATTAGTTGATATCAAACTTGGCTTATCGGTGGCAGCAAAGCTGCCATGACTGTCTACCTGCGCCTGCGTTGCCGCCTGCGTTGCCGCCACATTGGCGATATTTTCTTTCCTCCTTTGCGCTATGAGTTTGCCTGCAGCGACTCGTTTTGGATTTGGTGGGGGCTTTACTGGTTCTTTCGTGATGGGATCATTTCGATCTTCGGAATGGGTATCAATTTCCATCTTGTTAAGAGTAATTACTTAGTGGTTGAGGTAACTTCAATACGTTAATTACATTTAAGATTCTTTTAAATTTGAATATACCTCAAGTACTTCATCAACTTCATTTTCGCTCGGCAATACTTGCTCCTCGGAGTCCTGTTCCGCCGACATAGAATGTTTAGCAACGTGACAAAGGGCACTAGTTAGTGCCACAAGCGGACCTGCTTTGTAGGCCAATCGGCCAGCCAGTGCAGATAGCTCGTTTCGGACTAAGCGGTCTTTCTTTAGAGCTTTCAACAGCCTTCGTTGTTGTCGAGAATCTAGAGGCCTCATATATGCGACTACACAAGTTGCTAGACTTAGTGCTCTATCCACTAAGCAGTCATTTATTTGCTTCGCTAAGACGGCTTGGTATCTCCGATATAGGCGTTCTATGTCTTTATCAGGTAACTTAGAAATGTCTCCAAGAGAAAAATTCTTCCCTAGATATTCTTTTGTCGTACCAGTCACGGCTAGAATAGAAAGAGCTTCCCTATGTTCGATGATTTCTATGCTACGACGAAAGATTGCTGCCGCTTCATCGGTGGTAGCGGCGCAGTGTAGGTTCGTTTCGGCCTTTGGTGGAGGACCTGTCACATCTATTTCGCCGGATTCAGTTAGTATGTTCATTAATTCATCATCAAAATCTTTATCCATCTTACTTCAACGTATTGTGACATACCATAGGTGAAGGTATCTCTAATACGGTTGAAAAAGGATGTCGCAAACAGAAACATATATGTGCGAACTTAGTCTCAAGTTCTGAAATGAATAGCTTCTTATCATCTAAGGATATGCTAGCGCCGTAGTCATCGAATAGATCCTTTAATCCCGGTGCGCTTGCGATGCGAAATGCCACAACGATTGCGCAATTCTCGCGAAAGTTCTTACATATACTCTTTTGTGTTTGTGATGAGGCCCAAATCGAAATACCAATGTGGCGTGCAGAAAAGGCTAAATCGGATATCTTATTGGTCCTTCCCTTAACATCCTTGCTTGCCGCACAATCATCAAGGATAATAAGCGTATTCGTTCCTTCGAAAAAACAAGCACAGTCGCCTAGGGTTGCATCAATATCGTTCTGAGAAGGCGCTAGGACAATGAAGCGAGGATCTCCCTTACCAACGCCTTTATAGGTTTTATTGTTAGCATAGGTGGGACAAATCAATACGATGTATTCAAACTTAAAACGAAATGGACCTCTCAATTGATCGACTATGAACTGAGTCTTTCCGCAGTTTGTGGGGCCAATTATGAGTGCGTTAAAGGGAATTTGTTCTGTCAATGTGTCCATGTCGACGAATACGTCAAGAGTACATTAACGAGTACGTCAACGAATACATTAATGAATACGTCAACGAATACGTTAGTGATAAACATTTTGTAGCATTCCTTGTTCAATAGTTGCTTGTGCATCAGAAAGCACGAATATGTGCATGTTCACCTTACCTGAGCCTCCACTGCGATGAATCCTAAGGCGAATGGATGCTCCAGCATCTTGTTGAGCTAAACCATCTCCATGAACTATGCTGGTTTGCGAGGTGCGGCAATCGATGAGTGCGGCAAACTTGTTCTCAAAGAACTTCTTATGCGTCATGGATGTAGCGGCGGCAGCCTCTCCGAAACGCGGGACAAACCAATTCTTCGCTGACTTCCATAAATCCTTTGGTAGCATCCCAAAAGAATATAGAGCGTTAGGAATGCCATTGACGTGTACCTCGACCTTGGTGATTCCTGGATTTACGAATTTCTCACTATCTCTAGTGCCTGCCACATGAGGATCCACAAATAGAAGAAGAATGCCATTGAGAGAGAGACGAAGTACGTTTATGCTTTCAGATACTAGTGTATCGGTGGCTAGATCGATCGAGACGGTTTTGAAGTACTCATAATGGTTATACAGAAAGGCTTTACCGCTGGCGTAGGTACTATTGGCCTGCGACGCAAGATCGAGACTTTCGATGACTTCATATTCTAGTTCAATGTTCGATAGTTTGTACGTTCCTACTTTCGTACTGTCGGATCCGACTATGACGTCTATGGCCGGTGCCAGTGTCAAATGAAATGACATCTTATCTCGAATCGCATGTGGATAAAAGACGCCATGGGTTGTGATAACTTCATGATCAATAGGTATCTTGTACACGCTACCATATGCCGCTAGTGTCGCATTATCAGCCGCATTAGATGTAGATGCGTTACTGGCCTTTGAACGAAGTTTGTTCACATTAGCAGATTGAATGCCCCGCTCTACGCTATTCTCTCGTTCTACATCAGATAGGTATAGATCGCTATATACCTGTAGTAGATCGGGTCGACTTAGATCTTCTAATCTAGTAGTTCCCATCCATACGACTCGCTTTGAGACTATGCAACGTCCAACGTTGGCTACCAAATAGTTGTCGGCATGACCCCCGGATAGAGTGATATTGGCACTAAGGGCTAGACTACCAGGTACTAGAAGTCTATTTTCGCCTAACGTAGGAACATTAACAATTAAAGTTTCCCCCGGATTGGCTGATGAAGGAGTGAAAGTTACGCGATGGAACACACGACTGGCTTTAAGAGATCTACCTTCTCTAGGAGAATAGTCAGGATGGAGCTTCGTCGATATCATGATGTTTGTTTCACAATTTAATATGTTTGTTCCACAATTGAATACTAATAGTATATCACATATCAAGTGTTCAATATGGCGGAAACTTTAGACTTCGATCCTATATCTGAAGAAAAGGAGATTAGTATGAAAGAGGATATGGCCACCGAAAAAGATAAACGAAAGGCCAAGGAAATAAAAAAGATGGATTCATTAACTAAGGGAACTCCAGAATATGAAGTGGCAAAGAATAAAGTAGTAGCACTAGAGGATCAGAAACAGGAGATCGAGAAAGAAATAGAAGCCATCAAAGATCGTATGTCGTTACGAGACCGCATAAAAGCCATCTTCAAGAAACATGGATTTACGGTGATTGGAGTGTTAGCTGTCGCTGGTGCCGTAATTGGTACTGTCGTTAGTATATTGACAAAAGGCTTGGCTTCCGTTGCTAAGGGAGTTGGTGGTGCTTTGAAGGATCTTGGAAAAAAGTTGGCTAACGTGCTACCTGCGGCGATAGGCGCTATTGCGAGTTTCATATTCCGTACAGCTGGAGAAGTTTTCGGCTTCCTTGCCAAGAATGCCTGGATACTCATTGTAGCTGTGGTCATATTCCTAGTAGAGCAATATAAATCGTCGAAACGTCAGCGCTAACGAAATATCATCCATGAGGCTACGCCGGCCACAATACCCACGATTGCTAAATTGGTTTCGTGACTCGTTGGTGATACGCCGCGACTTTGTCGACTGTGTGGTGTCGTATCAATCGTGGCAGCGTAGCTGCCTGTCGTATCAGTAGTGGCTCCGCTGTCTGTAGCAGGTTTATTCGTCTTTGTTTTCGAGCCTTCCATAGGGGCTGGTGGTGGAGATTTTTCGTTAAGATTGATGTCATCATTTATTCCTAAACTGATACCAGGTTTATTTGCCGTTCGTAGGCTGTTTACGTACGTAGCGCCCTTAAAGATAATCATATAGCTAGGTATTAACAGACAATCCTTCGCAACTGCTAGATCTAGACGAGAACTAATATCCTTAATAGATTCTTGGTATTGGGCTAGAGTGTCTGAAGCCGATTCTATGATGGCATCTTCAAACATCGTATCGAATTTATTTTGGGCGGCTGGGGACTTCGATCCTACGATTGGTGAGCCGGTTGAAGCCTGGGATGATAGGACACAAAACAAATATACCATTATGGATGTATTAATTCGGACTATCCCGGCCTTTGTCAATCCTTTTCCCTTCTGTGGAACGAACCAATTGTAGTGCTTCTCGTTCATATCATTTCTATGCGAGGCAAAGTTGATTTCATAAGCACCGAACTCTCTTCTGATCTTGTCATATGTGACGTAATTCCATGGAACGTTGTTAAACTTATTAAAGACGTTTTCTCTGGGGAGAGGTACACTTAATTCGAATAGTATTCGCCTTATCGTAAAATATACGTGAAAGCGGTAAAAGCTCCGAACATTATCAATAATTGCTGCATCGTCTGAAAGATGGTCATCGAATGATACACCGCAGCCTGCCGTAGCACACCAAACGGCAAAGCAGGATTGTTGCTGCCAAAGTTTCATTGGTTCAGCATCGAACCACATATTCGTTTTTTCCATCCTATCGTTAGCATTAGTGATACTGTCTTGCAGGGCATAGCTCGGATCTTTATTCGTTATCTTATCATTAAGATCGAGTCCTAGATCTTGAAAGATATGTCGCGGCTTATATGTAAATAGCCGATCCTTTGCTACGTAGATCTTTAGCGTTTGTATGATAGGGTATATGTCCTTAGCGACGTGTGCCCAGGAAACGGCTGGAACTGGATACTTAAAATCAGTCCTTCTGAATGGAAGTGGAAAACCCCTACCGAATGCGGCCACCGCATGTTTTTGCGTTGTCACGCGTAACGCTTCGTGTAGATGATTTCTGACATCTACTGGTATGAGACCACTCATATTCCAATGCTGCCCACCATCGTAAAACATAATTCTAGTCTCGTATGTAGACTCATCATGTATGTCGGATGCCGTTGTCCTAGCTGAGAACTTATCGAAGTCCGCGTGAGGATAATTTTTCTTAAAGGCCGCTAAAGCCTTTGCATTGCGAGGTGCGATATAGTCACCCCAATCACCGTCGAAATGAACTCTGCCTTGGATACTAGGCATGGTTTCTTATCCTTGGCGCCGGGCCAATCAATCCGTTCGATTCATCCGCTTGACTAATCTGTTTGATATTGATACGTATTAAAGTTATGACATATGTTAATATCGTGAAGTAAAGAACGTATGTTAATATCATATCGAAGTAAACTTCAGGCTTTAATATGGTAATCTTAAATGTCACCACTACCTCGGCTGACCATACGGTCTACTTTCAAGAACCTATTTACATCCATAATATTTCTCTAATCGCGGTCGCTTTTGAGAACGGTTGGTGGAACCTATCAGAGAAAGCTTCATTCACTTGGAATGCCCCAGGCGAGATACGGATTCCTTATGAACTTAAGCCGGGGAATTACAATATAAACATCTTAATGGACGCCCTCAAACCCGCGGTTACTGCTGGTTTATTGGAATTCGTAGCCCACGATCATAGGAAGTTTTGGATTCTAAAAATTAAGAAACCAATCCTGTTCAGTAAGAATCTCTGCGATTTGTTTAATATCAAGGGTACTCCAGAAGGGGATAATGTGTCACTCAAAGTAGGAGAATACAAACTGGTGGTACAACTTCTTCACTATGTATATATCTATTGTGATGTGGTGGATCCTAGCTTCTCAATTCTTAATGGAAAGCAATCAAACGTGCTGGCTATCATTAATCTCGTGGGCCTTAGGTTTACAGAATGTACTTACAATCAATTGCTTCCCTTGCCCATACGATCTCTAGGGACAAGACGAAACAGCCTTCGCCTGACACTTAGAGACGAAGAAGGAAATATTATAGACTTCCGTGGTCGACCTATACGATACGTATTGAAGATTGAGTAAGTTATAATATATCGAAATGGCAAGCGATTCAATTCAATTACTTCCAACGGCACCAGGTATTTATCCGCCGCTGGCTAGCGGGGCTAGCGGAGATAATTTTCGGTTGCAAACAGTCCGAGATACTCTTTCAGATATCGAAACTCAAGAAAAACACTATGAGGGTGTGCGTAAGAAATACGCACGCGCACAAGGAATTGTCCATGGTGTCGCTGTGGTAGCAGGAGGTCTATCCGTATTATTTTCGGGTTCAGGACTAGCAGCAGCTCTAACTGGTTTTGGTATAGTGCTTGGTTTACCATTCGGTGTTATTGGTGGGGCCTGTGGGATGATTTCAGCAGCTACGACCCTTGAGGCTAAAAAGCTTGGAAAAAAAGTTTCTAAACATGAGAAAACCGCTATGTTAGCTAAAGCGAAAATTAATACGATTCGCGATCTAGTATCAAAGGCCCTTCACGATGAAAATATATCTGACGTCGAATACAACCTAATCCTCGCTGAGGTAGATAAATACGAAACTATGAAGATTGAAATTCGTCACAAAACTTCGGCTAATTTAAGCCGAATGAGTGAAAAAAGGGTGGAACAAATTCGAGGCGAAGTCAAGCAAAAAATGCTAGAAGAAATGATAGCAAAATTGGGGTAAAAATTGACATCTCATATGAGAAAAGTGAGCGTGGGCGATATTTACGCTTTTCTAAGCGGTTCGTATAAATTAACTTGTATGGCGAGTTCGTATGCAAATTTCGAGACATAGCGTAGGCGGCGCTAATTAACATACGACAATTGCTTAAAACATAAGTAGGATATTTTTCGCCTACGTCACTGTCTAGCATGTATAGCCCTCGCGGTTCAGCGCTGGACTGGAAGGAAAATGGAGGCCCTTTCAGTTCAGAGTTCGAATCCGTCTGGGGACTATACATGGTAGACCGGTTTGTGGGGGGTAAAAAGCCTCCAGCCCCCCACAAGTCGTAGCGCGTCTGCCGATGTGGCAGAAGACGAACAAATACAGTACAAACAGTGTCAATCCTGGGTCGGGTGCTTGGGTAGAGCTTACAGATACTCGAATAGGGTTCCAAGGAGTGCCGGTTGTGCCTCAACCAGTTAGGACCAAATACAGTAGACCAAATACAGTAGACCAAATACAGTAGACCGAATACGGTGGACCAAATACAGTAGACCGAATACAGTAAGCCGGGCCCGGTAATAAGCAAAAACCTCTCTAGGAACGAAAAGGCGAAGTAAGGAAAAAGGAGAAAGTGGGTTCCTAGAGAGGTTCTGGAGACGTCCAGTTTTGCTTTTGGTCTTTTTCTTTGTTTTGATTTTTTCTTCTTAGAACTAAAATCATATGTTCTAGTTCGAAATTTTTCTATCTATATCGTGACCAGAAATGGGAAAGAAGTGCTTTTTATAGTGCTTTTTATAGCCTACCTTACCGGTATCGAATAGTGCACAATAAATGCATGGTTAAATAGGAAATGAGTTGTTAAATTTTGGTTGAGTGATCGCACGCGTCGGAATTATTTTAATAACATCACGAAAGTCTATCACCAGAAAGTTTCTCACGCGTTGGAATTATTTTAATATAGTCACGAAAGTCTATGAATAGAAAGTTTCTCAAGCGTCGGAAAAAAAAAAGAAAAAAAAGAAAAAAAAAAGAAGAAAAAGAATGAAGAGAGGTGGTATACGCAGTTTCTCTTCATTCTTTTTTTCTTTTTTCCTTATTATAAACTACTGGACTATCTTAAGGTTCTTAAAGTTCTCCAATTCGAGGTTATCCGATTCTACCAACGCATCTGGAAGGCAATCCTTAGTATCTTTCATATCTTTCATATCTTTCATATCTTTCATATCTTTCACGTCTCGGGCTTTCTTATTGCGAATGATACGGCGCTCTGGTGCTCCACACTTCACACAAAGTCCATGACTCGTACGACAACCGCGACCACACTTCAAACATGGAACGAATATGGTGATACCTTTTAGTATCTGATAATTGTGTTGAGCACAGTACTCTGAAGTTTTCGTGCTATTCCTTACACATTTCGTATTCTTACCACGCATCAACCAATCGCAAGTCGTTATCTCAGTCATTGTGTGATATATACCTTATGATAGCGTATCTATAATTGTTGTCTTAATTATGATAATATATGGTATAATGCCTCATAACCACACGTCTCTAATAGATGTTAAAACGTAATAAATTCACTATGAACCAAGTGTTCGAATAAATGTTAATATATGCTAATCATTGATGTAATACCTTATAACTACACTACTTTAATAGAACGTATAAATACGATAAATGAACTATAGTAGTAAATAATACCTTATAAACATGTTTCTCTAATAGGGCGTTAAATGTAAAAATACAACAACAAAAATAGTACAACAAAACTGCTCTAATCCGTAAAGAAGCGGTAGAAACCGATCATTTAATATATCGTAAAAATACTATAAAATAGTATAACGAAACTGCCTTAATCCGGAAAGGGAAGAGCGGTAGGAACCGGAGCCGCGCTCGAGTTTGGATCTTTAGGTGTAAGAATGCCTAGGGACAATTTGGACGTTGCGAGAGATCCTATGTGGCGGCATAAGCATTTATGTAGTAATCTAGTAGAGCGTTTTCGTCCTCTATGGTGAGCTGGGAGCGCTTAATGAGCCACTCAACGATCCGTTTAGCGGTATTAAGATGACCATTGCTACTGGCGCATAGTAGAGCATGATGGGCGTATTCATACTCTATGGTTATCTGAAAGCGTCGAATGAGCCACTTAACGGTGTTGAGATGGCCATTCCTACAGGCATCTAGTATAGCAAACCCGACGGCTTTATCCTCTTTGGTGAACTGGAAGTGCTTAGTGAGCCACTTAGCGATATCAAGACAGCCATCCTTACAGGCGGCGCATAGAACGTAATCGGTGTGTCCACCCATTTTATCGAACCATAAGTGCTTAATGAGCCACTTAATAACGTTAAGATTACCATATTCACTGGCGTAGACAAGAGGAAAGCTATCATCGGTGTAGTTTGCGGAAATACCGAAAGTCCTAGCCAAATTATCTCGATCGTTGTCATTACGAGTAGACCTAAGACCGAAAGTGAGTACTCGTTTACGGAACTCTTGGTCTACGTTTTTGTAGCGCGCGAGAGATGCGGCACCGTTTAGGTGTTTCGATGTCCTTGCGATGCTTGCGAATGATTCTGGGCCTGCATGCTCTACTATCTTGACTAAGATTTCTATGGGAAGGCACGATATGCTATCCATAGTGAAAGAGATCGATATACTACATAGTAATCGTTTATCTAATAGGACGTTGAAATGTAAAAAATACAACGAAAAAATGAGGGTCTTATTATGTGTTGTTCTTTCTTGTGTCGTATGTTGTTTTTTCGTTGTGCGGGCTCGTTGGAAATCGTTGTACGTGTCCCAGTCGTTTGCTGCTCTTTGTTGCTTTTTTGTTGCATTTGTTCGTTGAAATTTGTTGTGTGTGTCCCAGTCCCCCCACTTATAATACTACTTAAAGTATTCACTTTAAACCAAAACTTTCTTCACGGAAGTACTCAAAGCTTGATGTAGTACCGATATTTATGATAACAAAATAAACGTTAGGTGTACTTTAAGGTACCGACCATTATGATAATTAGTAGAGACCGGTTAGGCAAAAAATCTTGGATTTCTGACAAAAATAAAAACACACACTATATATTCTTCAAAATGATGTCAAACAATCTCCTGGTAGCTTCAGAACATCAATGGATTAAGTTGGAGAAAGAATTCAAGTAAAAATCAACATAATTCAAAAATGGTCAAATCTGGATTTTTTTAGCCAGACCGGGTAGGCAAAAAATGTTGAATTTCTGACAAAAATAAAAAAAACACTATATATTCTTGAAAATGATGTCAAACAATCTCCTGGTAGCTTCAGAACATCAATGGATTAAGTTGGAGAAAGAATTGAAGTAAAAATCAACATAAAACAAAAATGGTCAAATCTGGATTTTTTTAGCCAGACCGGGTAGGCAAAAAATGTTGAATTTCTGACAAAAATAAAAAAAACACTATATATTCTTGAAAATGATCTCAAACAATCTCCTGGTAGCTTCAGAACATCAATGGATTAAGTTGGAGAAAGAATTGAAGTAAAAATCAACATAAAACAAAAATGGTCAAATCTGGATTTTTTTAGCCAGACCGGGTAGGCGAAAAATGTTGAATTTCTGACAAAAATAAAAAAACCACTCAATATGCTTCAAAATGATCTCAAACAATCTCCTGGTAGCTTCAGAACATCAATGGATTAAGTTGGAGAAAGAATTGAAGTAAAAATCAACATAATTCAAAAATGGTCAAATCTGGATTTTTTTAGCCAGACCGGGTAGGCAAAAAATGTTGAATTTCTGACAAAAATAAAAAAAACACTATATATTCTTGAAAATGATGTCAAACAATCTCCTGGTAGCTTCAGAACATCAATGGATTAAGTTGGAGAAAGAATTGAAGTAAAAATCAACATAAAACAAAAATGGTCAAATCTGGATTTTTTTAGCCAGACCGGGTAGGCAAAAAATGTTGAATTTCTGACAAAAATAAAAAAACCACTCAATATGCTTCAAAATGATCTCAAACAATCTCCTGGTAGCTTCAGAACATCAATGGATTAAGTTGGAGAAAGAATTGAAGTAAAAATCAACATAATTCAAAAATGGTCAAATGTGGATAAAAATGTTGGATTTCTGACAAAAGCAAAAATCAACTCAATATGCTTCACAATGATGTCAAACAATCTCCTGGTAGCTTCAGAACATCAATGGATTAAGTTGGAGAAAGGATTGAAGTAAAAATCAACATAATTCAAAAATGGTCAAATCTGGATTTTTTTTAGCCAGACCGTGTAGGCAAAAAATGTTGAATTTCTGACAAAAATAAAAAAAACACTATATATTCTTGAAAATGATGTCAAACAATCTCCTGGTAGCTTCAGAACATCAATGGATTAAGTTGGAGAAAGAATTGAAGTAAAAATCAACATAAATAAAAAATGGTCAAATCTGGATTTTTTTAGCCAGACCGGGTAGGCAAAAAATGTTGAATTTCTGACAAAAATAAAAAAACCACTCAATATGCTTCAAAATGATCTCAAACAATCTCCTGGTAGCTTCAGAACATCAATGGATTAAGTTGGAGAAAGAATTGAAGTAAAAATCAACATAAAACAAAAATGGTCAAATCTGGATTTTTTTTAGCCAGACCGGGTAGGCAAAAAATGTTGAATTTCTGACAAAAATAAAAAAAACACTATATATTCTTGAAAATGATCTCAAACAATCTCCTGGTAGCTTCAGAACATCAATGGATTAAGTTGGAGAAAGAATTGAAGTAAAAATCAACATAAAACAAAAATGGTCAAATCTGGATTTTTTTAGCCAGACCGGGTAGGCAAAAAATGTTGAATTTCTGACAAAAATAAAATAAACACTCAATATGCTTCAAAATGATGTCAAACAATCTCCTGGTAGCTTCAGAACATCAATGGATTAAGTTGGAGAAAGAATTGAAGTAAAAATCAACATAATTCAAAAATGGTCAAATCTGGATTTTTTAGCCAGTGTCTATGTATCCTTCATAACACATACCTGAATATCTTCCTGTCTCCACACATCAGAAGCAGTGTCTATCTTGTTTAGATGAGTTACGTTGTCCGGTCCCAGGAACTCCATGGCCAGTAGGTACATATCCTGTCGAGATATCGATATCGTTTAGAAGTTTATTCTGCATTTAAACTGCAGCTAACGTTTATTTTTTTATCATAAATATCGATTCTACATCAAGCTTTGAGTACTTCTGTGAAGAAAGTTTTGGTTTACAGAGAATACTCTATGTTCTACGTTTGTTTGAAATCGTGAAAATGTGACCTTTCCTGACCCATGACCGCGTAAGCAAAAGCCTGGGTCGATCCCTGGGTGACGTCATCTCATTAATGCATTATTCTCCATGGCGTCTTTCTATCACAACAACATCGATTTATAGAGAATATACACTGTTTGCGAGTTGTTAGTTAAGAAAAAAGTCATTTTAGTCAACATGTTAAGTATTTATTCAAATTATTGCAAAGTCGACATAATTATATGACGTCTACCCAGGGATCGACCCAGGCTTTTACTTACGCGGTCGTGGGTCAGGAAAGGTCACATTTTCACGATTTCATACAAGCGTAGAACATAAAGTATTCACTTTAAACCAAAACTTTCTTCACGGAAGTACTCAAAGCTTGATGTAGTACCGATATTTATGATAACAAAATAAACGTTAGGTGCACTTTAAGGTACCGACCATTATGATAATTAGTAGAGACCGGTTAGGCAAAAAATCTTGGATTTCTGACAAAAATAAAAAACAAACACTATATATTCTTCAAAATGATGTCAAACAATCTCCTGGTAGCTTCAGAACATCAATGGATTAAGTTGGAGAAAGAATTGAAGTAAAAATCAACATAAAACAAAAATGGTCAAATCTGGATTTTTTTAGCCAGACCGGGTAGGCAAAAAATGTTGAATTTCTGACAAAAATAAAAAAAACACTATATATTCTTGAAAATGATGTCAAACAATCTCCTGGTAGCTTCAGAACATCAATGGATTAAGTTGGAGAAAGAATTGAAGTAAAAATCAACATAAAACAAAAATGGTCAAATCTGGATTTTTTTAGCCAGACCGGGTAGGCAAAAAATGTTGAATTTCTGACAAAAATAAAAAAAACACTCAATATGCTTCAAAATGATCTCAAACAATCTCCTGGTAGCTTCAGAACATCAATGGATTAAGTTGGAGAAAGAATTGAAGTAAAAATCAACATAAAACAAAAATGGTCAAATCTGGATTTTTTTTAGCCAGACCGGGTAGGCAAAAAATGTTGAATTTCTGACAAAAATAAAAAAAACACTATATATTCTTGAAAATGATCTCAAACAATCTCCTGGTAGCTTCAGAACATCAATGGATTAAGTTGGAGAAAGAATTGAAGTAAAAATCAACATAAAACAAAAATGGTCAAATCTGGATTTTTTTAGCCAGACCGGGTAGGCAAAAAATGTTGAATTTCTGACAAAAATAAAATAAACACTCAATATGCTTCAAAATGATGTCAAACAATCTCCTGGTAGCTTCAGAACATCAATGGATTAAGTTGGAGAAAGAATTGAAGTAAAAATCAACATAATTCAAAAATGGTCAAATCTGGATTTTTTAGCCAGTGTCTATGTATCCTTCATAACACATACCTGAATATCTTCCTGTCTCCACACATCAGAAGCAGTGTCTATCTTGTTTAGATGAGTTACGTTGTCCGGTCCCAGGAACTCCATGGCCAGTAGGTACATATCCTGTCGAGATATCGATATCGTTTAGAAGTTTATTCTGCATTTAAACTGCAGCTAACGTTTATTTTTTTATCATAAATATCGATTCTACATCAAGCTTTGAGTACTTCTGTGAAGAAAGTTTTGGTTTACAGAGAATACTCTATGTTCTACGTTTGTTTGAAATCGTGAAAATGTGACCTTTCCTGACCCATGACCGCGTAAGCAAAAGCCTGGGTCGATCCCTGGGTGACGTCATCTCATTAATGCATTATTCTCCATGGCGTCTTTCTATCACAACAACATCGATTTATAGAGAATATACACTGTTTGCGAGTTGTTAGTTAAGAAAAAAGTCATTTTAGTCAACATGTTAAGTATTTATTCAAATTATTGCAAAGTCGACATAATTATATGACGTCTACCCAGGGATCGACCCAGGCTTTTACTTACGCGGTCGTGGGTCAGGAAAGGTCACATTTTCACGATTTCATACAAGCGTAGAACATAAAGTATTCACTTTAAACCAAAACTTTCTTCACGGAAGTACTCAAAGCTTGATGTAGTACCGATATTTATGATAACAAAATAAACGTTAGGTGCACTTTAAGGTACCGACCATTATGATAATTAGTAGAGACCGGTTAGGCAAAAAATCTTGGATTTCTGACAAAAATAAAAAACAAACACTATATATTCTTCAAAATGATGTCAAACAATCTCCTGGTAGCTTCAGAACATCAATGGATTAAGTTGGAGAAAGAATTGAAGTAAAAATCAACATAAAACAAAAATGGTCAAATCTGGATTTTTTTAGCCAGACCGGGTAGGCAAAAAATGTTGAATTTCTGACAAAAATAAAAAAAACACTATATATTCTTGAAAATGATGTCAAACAATCTCCTGGTAGCTTCAGAACATCAATGGATTAAGTTGGAGAAAGAATTGAAGTAAAAATCAACATAAAACAAAAATGGTCAAATCTGGATTTTTTTAGCCAGACCGGGTAGGCAAAAAATGTTGAATTTCTGACAAAAATAAAAAAAACACTCAATATGCTTCAAAATGATCTCAAACAATCTCCTGGTAGCTTCAGAACATCAATGGATTAAGTTGGAGAAAGAATTGAAGTAAAAATCAACATAAAACAAAAATGGTCTAATCTGGATTTTTTTAGCCAGACTGGGTAGGCAAAAAATGTTGAATTTCTGACAAAAATAAAAAAAACACTATATATTCTTGAAAATGATGTCAAACAATCTCCTGGTAGCTTCAGAACATCAATGGATTAAGTTGGAGAAAGAATTGAAGTAAAAATCAACATAAAACAAAAATGGTCAAATCTGGATTTTTTTAGCCAGACCGGGTAGGCAAAAAATGTTGAATTTCTGACAAAAATAAAAAAACCACTCAATATGCTTCAAAATGATGTCAAACAATCTCCTGGTAGCTTCAGAACATCAATGGATTAAGTTGGAGAAAGAATTGAAGTAAAAATCAACATAAAACAAAAATGGTCAAATCTGGATTTTTTTAGCCAGACCGGGTAGGCAAAAAATGTTGAATTTCTGACAAAAATAAAAAAACCACTATATATTCTTGAAAATGATGTCAAACAATCTCCTGGTAGCTTCAGAACATCAATGGATTAAGTTGGAGAAAGAATTGAAGTAAAAATCAACATAAAACAAAAATGGTCAAATCTGGATTTTTTTAGCCAGACCGGGTAGGCAAAAAATGTTGAATTTCTGACAAAAATAAAAAAAACACTATATATTCTTGAAAATGATGTCAAACAATCTCCTGGTAGCTTCAGAACAAAAATGGATTAAGTTGGAGAAATAATTGAAGTAAAAATCAACATAAAACAAAAATGGTCAAATCTGGATTTTTTTAGCCAGACCGGGTAGGCAAAAAATGTTGAATTTCTGACAAAAATAAAAAAACCACTCAATATGCTTCAAAATGATCTCAAACAATCTCCTGGTAGCTTCAGAACATCAATGGATTAAGTTGGAGAAAGAATTGAAGTAAAAATCAACATAAAACAAAAATGGTCAAATCTGGATTTTTTTAGCCAGACCGGGTAGGCAAAAAATGTTGAATTTCTGACAAAAATAAAAAAAACACTATATATTCTTGAAAATGATGTCAAACAATCTCCTGGTAGCTTCAGAACATCAATGGATTAAGTTGGAGAAAGAATTGAAGTAAAAATCAACATAAAACAAAAATGGTCAAATCTGGATTTTTTTAGCCAGACCGGGTAGGCAAAAAATGTTGAATTTCTGACAAAAATAAAAAAACCACTCAATATGCTTCAAAATGATGTCAAACAATCTCCTGGTAGCTTCAGAACATCAATGGATTAAGTTGGAGAAAGAATTGAAGTAAAAATCAACATAATTCAAAAATGGTCAAATCTGGATTTTTTAGCCAGTGTCTATGTATCCTTCATAACACATACCTGAATATCTTCCTGTCTCCACACATCAGAAGCAGTGTCTATCTTGTTTAGATGAGTTACGTTGTCCGGTCCCAGGAACTCCATGGCCAGTAGGTACATATCCTGTCGAGATATCGATATCGTTTAGAAGTTTATTCTGCATTTAAACTGCAGCTAACGTTTATTTTTTTATCATAAATATCGATTCTACATCAAGCTTTGAGTACTTCTGTGAAGAAAGTTTTGGTTTACAGAGAATACTCTATGTTCTACGTTTGTTTGAAATCGTGAAAATGTGACCTTTCCTGACCCATGACCGCGTAAGCAAAAGCCTGGGTCGATCCCTGGGTGACGTCATCTCATTAATGCATTATTCTCCATGGCGTCTTTCTATCACAACAACATCGATTTATAGAGAATATACACTGTTTGCGAGTTGTTAGTTAAGAAAAAAGTCATTTTAGTCAACATGTTAAGTATTTATTCAAATTATTGCAAAGTCGACATAATTATATGACGTCTACCCAGGGATCGACCCAGGCTTTTACTTACGCGGTCGTGGGTCAGGAAAGGTCACATTTTCACGATTTCATACAAGCGTAGAACATAAAGTATTCACTTTAAACCAAAACTTTCTTCACGGAAGTACTCAAAGCTTGATGTAGTACCGATATTTATGATAACAAAATAAACGTTAGGTGCACTTTAAGGTACCGACCATTATGATAATTAGTAGAGACCGGTTAGGCAAAAAATGTTGAATTTCTGACAAAAATAAAAAAAACACTATATATTCTTGAAAATGATCTCAAACAATCTCCTGGTAGCTTCAGAACATCAATGGATTAAGTTGGAGAAAGAATTGAAGTAAAAATCAACATAAAACAAAAATGGTCAAATCTGGATTTTTTTAGCCAGACCGGGTAGGCAAAAAATGTTGAATTTCTGACAAAAATAAAATAAACACTCAATATGCTTCAAAATGATGTCAAACAATCTCCTGGTAGCTTCAGAACATCAATGGATTAAGTTGGAGAAAGAATTGAAGTAAAAATCAACATAATTCAAAAATGGTCAAATCTGGATTTTTTAGCCAGTGTCTATGTATCCTTCATAACACATACCTGAATATCTTCCTGTCTCCACACATCAGAAGCAGTGTCTATCTTGTTTAGATGAGTTACGTTGTCCGGTCCCAGGAACTCCATGGCCAGTAGGTACATATCCTGTCGAGATATCGATATCGTTTAGAAGTTTATTCTGCATTTAAACTGCAGCTAACGTTTATTTTTTTATCATAAATATCGATTCTACATCAAGCTTTGAGTACTTCTGTGAAGAAAGTTTTGGTTTACAGAGAATACTCTATGTTCTACGTTTGTTTGAAATCGTGAAAATGTGACCTTTCCTGACCCATGACCGCGTAAGCAAAAGCCTGGGTCGATCCCTGGGTGACGTCATCTCATTAATGCATTATTCTCCATGGCGTCTTTCTATCACAACAACATCGATTTATAGAGAATATACACTGTTTGCGAGTTGTTAGTTAAGAAAAAAGTCATTTTAGTCAACATGTTAAGTATTTATTCAAATTATTGCAAAGTCGACATAATTATATGACGTCTACCCAGGGATCGACCCAGGCTTTTACTTACGCGGTCGTGGGTCAGGAAAGGTCACATTTTCACGATTTCATACAAGCGTAGAACATAAAGTATTCACTTTAAACCAAAACTTTCTTCACGGAAGTACTCAAAGCTTGATGTAGTACCGATATTTATGATAACAAAATAAACGTTAGGTGCACTTTAAGGTACCGACCATTATGATAATTAGTAGAGACCGGTTAGGCAAAAAATCTTGGATTTCTGACAAAAATAAAAAACAAACACTATATATTCTTCAAAATGATGTCAAACAATCTCCTGGTAGCTTCAGAACATCAATGGATTAAGTTGGAGAAAGAATTGAAGTAAAAATCAACATAAAACAAAAATGGTCAAATCTGGATTTTTTTAGCCAGACCGGGTAGGCAAAAAATGTTGAATTTCTGACAAAAATAAAAAAAACACTATATATTCTTGAAAATGATGTCAAACAATCTCCTGGTAGCTTCAGAACATCAATGGATTAAGTTGGAGAAAGAATTGAAGTAAAAATCAACATAAAACAAAAATGGTCAAATCTGGATTTTTTTAGCCAGACCGGGTAGGCAAAAAATGTTGAATTTCTGACAAAAATAAAAAAAACACTCAATATGCTTCAAAATGATCTCAAACAATCTCCTGGTAGCTTCAGAACATCAATGGATTAAGTTGGAGAAAGAATTGAAGTAAAAATCAACATAAAACAAAAATGGTCAAATCTGGATTTTTTTTAGCCAGACCGGGTAGGCAAAAAATGTTGAATTTCTGACAAAAATAAAAAAAACACTATATATTCTTGAAAATGATCTCAAACAATCTCCTGGTAGCTTCAGAACATCAATGGATTAAGTTGGAGAAAGAATTGAAGTAAAAATCAACATAAAACAAAAATGGTCAAATCTGGATTTTTTTAGCCAGACCGGGTAGGCAAAAAATGTTGAATTTCTGACAAAAATAAAATAAACACTCAATATGCTTCAAAATGATGTCAAACAATCTCCTGGTAGCTTCAGAACATCAATGGATTAAGTTGGAGAAAGAATTGAAGTAAAAATCAACATAATTCAAAAATGGTCAAATCTGGATTTTTTAGCCAGTGTCTATGTATCCTTCATAACACATACCTGAATATCTTCCTGTCTCCACACATCAGAAGCAGTGTCTATCTTGTTTAGATGAGTTACGTTGTCCGGTCCCAGGAACTCCATGGCCAGTAGGTACATATCCTGTCGAGATATCGATATCGTTTAGAAGTTTATTCTGCATTTAAACTGCAGCTAACGTTTATTTTTTTATCATAAATATCGATTCTACATCAAGCTTTGAGTACTTCTGTGAAGAAAGTTTTGGTTTACAGAGAATACTCTATGTTCTACGTTTGTTTGAAATCGTGAAAATGTGACCTTTCCTGACCCATGACCGCGTAAGCAAAAGCCTGGGTCGATCCCTGGGTGACGTCATCTCATTAATGCATTATTCTCCATGGCGTCTTTCTATCACAACAACATCGATTTATAGAGAATATACACTGTTTGCGAGTTGTTAGTTAAGAAAAAAGTCATTTTAGTCAACATGTTAAGTATTTATTCAAATTATTGCAAAGTCGACATAATTATATGACGTCTACCCAGGGATCGACCCAGGCTTTTACTTACGCGGTCGTGGGTCAGGAAAGGTCACATTTTCACGATTTCATACAAGCGTAGAACATAAAGTATTCACTTTAAACCAAAACTTTCTTCACGGAAGTACTCAAAGCTTGATGTAGTACCGATATTTATGATAACAAAATAAACGTTAGGTGCACTTTAAGGTACCGACCATTATGATAATTAGTAGAGACCGGTTAGGCAAAAAATCTTGGATTTCTGACAAAAATAAAAAACAAACACTATATATTCTTCAAAATGATGTCAAACAATCTCCTGGTAGCTTCAGAACATCAATGGATTAAGTTGGAGAAAGAATTGAAGTAAAAATCAACATAAAACAAAAATGGTCAAATCTGGATTTTTTTAGCCAGACCGGGTAGGCAAAAAATGTTGAATTTCTGACAAAAATAAAAAAAACACTATATATTCTTGAAAATGATGTCAAACAATCTCCTGGTAGCTTCAGAACATCAATGGATTAAGTTGGAGAAAGAATTGAAGTAAAAATCAACATAAAACAAAAATGGTCAAATCTGGATTTTTTTAGCCAGACCGGGTAGGCAAAAAATGTTGAATTTCTGACAAAAATAAAAAAAACACTCAATATGCTTCAAAATGATCTCAAACAATCTCCTGGTAGCTTCAGAACATCAATGGATTAAGTTGGAGAAAGAATTGAAGTAAAAATCAACATAAAACAAAAATGGTCTAATCTGGATTTTTTTAGCCAGACTGGGTAGGCAAAAAATGTTGAATTTCTGACAAAAATAAAAAAAACACTATATATTCTTGAAAATGATGTCAAACAATCTCCTGGTAGCTTCAGAACATCAATGGATTAAGTTGGAGAAAGAATTGAAGTAAAAATCAACATAAAACAAAAATGGTCAAATCTGGATTTTTTTAGCCAGACCGGGTAGGCAAAAAATGTTGAATTTCTGACAAAAATAAAAAAACCACTCAATATGCTTCAAAATGATGTCAAACAATCTCCTGGTAGCTTCAGAACATCAATGGATTAAGTTGGAGAAAGAATTGAAGTAAAAATCAACATAAAACAAAAATGGTCAAATCTGGATTTTTTTAGCCAGACCGGGTAGGCAAAAAATGTTGAATTTCTGACAAAAATAAAAAAACCACTATATATTCTTGAAAATGATGTCAAACAATCTCCTGGTAGCTTCAGAACATCAATGGATTAAGTTGGAGAAAGAATTGAAGTAAAAATCAACATAAAACAAAAATGGTCAAATCTGGATTTTTTTAGCCAGACCGGGTAGGCAAAAAATGTTGAATTTCTGACAAAAATAAAAAAAACACTATATATTCTTGAAAATGATGTCAAACAATCTCCTGGTAGCTTCAGAACAAAAATGGATTAAGTTGGAGAAATAATTGAAGTAAAAATCAACATAAAACAAAAATGGTCAAATCTGGATTTTTTTAGCCAGACCGGGTAGGCAAAAAATGTTGAATTTCTGACAAAAATAAAAAAACCACTCAATATGCTTCAAAATGATCTCAAACAATCTCCTGGTAGCTTCAGAACATCAATGGATTAAGTTGGAGAAAGAATTGAAGTAAAAATCAACATAAAACAAAAATGGTCAAATCTGGATTTTTTTAGCCAGACCGGGTAGGCAAAAAATGTTGAATTTCTGACAAAAATAAAAAAAACACTATATATTCTTGAAAATGATGTCAAACAATCTCCTGGTAGCTTCAGAACATCAATGGATTAAGTTGGAGAAAGAATTGAAGTAAAAATCAACATAAAACAAAAATGGTCAAATCTGGATTTTTTTAGCCAGACCGGGTAGGCAAAAAATGTTGAATTTCTGACAAAAATAAAAAAACCACTCAATATGCTTCAAAATGATGTCAAACAATCTCCTGGTAGCTTCAGAACATCAATGGATTAAGTTGGAGAAAGAATTGAAGTAAAAATCAACATAATTCAAAAATGGTCAAATCTGGATTTTTTAGCCAGTGTCTATGTATCCTTCATAACACATACCTGAATATCTTCCTGTCTCCACACATCAGAAGCAGTGTCTATCTTGTTTAGATGAGTTACGTTGTCCGGTCCCAGGAACTCCATGGCCAGTAGGTACATATCCTGTCGAGATATCGATATCGTTTAGAAGTTTATTCTGCATTTAAACTGCAGCTAACGTTTATTTTTTTATCATAAATATCGATTCTACATCAAGCTTTGAGTACTTCTGTGAAGAAAGTTTTGGTTTACAGAGAATACTCTATGTTCTACGTTTGTTTGAAATCGTGAAAATGTGACCTTTCCTGACCCATGACCGCGTAAGCAAAAGCCTGGGTCGATCCCTGGGTGACGTCATCTCATTAATGCATTATTCTCCATGGCGTCTTTCTATCACAACAACATCGATTTATAGAGAATATACACTGTTTGCGAGTTGTTAGTTAAGAAAAAAGTCATTTTAGTCAACATGTTAAGTATTTATTCAAATTATTGCAAAGTCGACATAATTATATGACGTCTACCCAGGGATCGACCCAGGCTTTTACTTACGCGGTCGTGGGTCAGGAAAGGTCACATTTTCACGATTTCATACAAGCGTAGAACATAAAGTATTCACTTTAAACCAAAACTTTCTTCACGGAAGTACTCAAAGCTTGATGTAGTACCGATATTTATGATAACAAAATAAACGTTAGGTGCACTTTAAGGTACCGACCATTATGATAATTAGTAGAGACCGGTTAGGCAAAAAATGTTGAATTTCTGACAAAAATAAAAAAAACACTCAATATGCTTCAAAATGATCTCAAACAATCTCCTGGTAGCTTCAGAACATCAATGGATTAAGTTGGAGAAAGAATTGAAGTAAAAATCAACATAAAACAAAAATGGTCAAATCTGGATTTTTTTAGCCAGACCGGGTAGGCAAAAAATGTTGAATTTCTGACAAAAATAAAAAAAACACTACATATTCTTGAAAATGATGTCAAACAATCTCCTGGTAGCTTCAGAACATCAATGGATTAAGTTGGAGAAAGAATTGAAGTAAAAATCAACATAAAACAAAAATGGTCAAATCTGGATTTTTTTAGCCAGACCGGGTAGGCAAAAAATGTTGAATTTCTGACAAAAATAAAAAAAACACTACATATTCTTGAAAATGATGTCAAACAATCTCCTGGTAGCTTCAGAACATCAATGGATTAAGTTGGAGAAAGAATTGAAGTAAAAATCAACATAAAACAAAAATGGTCAAATCTGGATTTTTTTAGACAGACCGGGTAGGCAAAAAATGTTGAATTTCTGACAAAAATAAAAAAACCACTCAATATGCTTCAAAATGATGTCAAACAATCTCCTGGTAGCTTCAGAACATCAATGGATTAAGTTGGAGAAAGAATTGAAGTAAAAATCAACATAAAACAAAAATGGTCAAATCTGGATTTTTTTAGCCAGACCGGGTAGGCAAAAAATGTTGAATTTCTGACAAAAATAAAAAAAACACTATATATTCTTGAAAATGATGTCAAACAATCTCCTGGTAGCTTCAGAACATCAATGGATTAAGTTGGAGAAAGAATTGAAGTAAAAATCAACATAAAACAAAAATGGTCAAATCTGGATTTTTTTAGCCAGACCGGGTAGGCAAAAAATGTTGAATTTCTGACAAAAATAAAAAAAACACTATATATTCTTGAAAATGATGTCAAACAATCTCCTGGTAGCTTCAGAACAAAAATGGATTAAGTTGGAGAAATAATTGAAGTAAAAATCAACATAAAACAAAAATGGTCAAATCTGGATTTTTTTAGCCAGACCGGGTAGGCAAAAAATGTTGAATTTCTGACAAAAATAAAAAAACCACTCAATATGCTTCAAAATGATCTCAAACAATCTCCTGGTAGCTTCAGAACATCAATGGATTAAGTTGGAGAAAGAATTGAAGTAAAAATCAACATAAAACAAAAATGGTCAAATCTGGATTTTTTTAGCCAGACCGGGTAGGCAAAAAATGTTGAATTTCTGACAAAAATTAAAAAAACACTATATATTCTTCAAAATGATCTCAAACAATCTCCTGGTAGCTTCAGAACATCAATGGATTAAGTTGGAGAAAGAATTGAAGTAAAAATCAACATAATTCAAAAATGGTCAAATCTGGATTTTTTAGCCAGTGTCTATGTATCCTTCATAACACATACCTGAATATCTTCCTGTCTCCACACATCAGAAGCAGTGTCTATCTTGTTTAGATGAGTTACGTTGTCCGGTCCCAGGAACTCCATGGCCAGTAGGTACATATCCTGTCGAGATATCGATATCGTTTAGAAGTTTATTCTGCATTTAAACTGCAGCTAACGTTTATTTTTTTATCATAAATATCGATTCTACATCAAGCTTTGAGTACTTCTGTGAAGAAAGTTTTGGTTTACAGAGAATACTCTATGTTCTACGTTTGTTTGAAATCGTGAAAATGTGACCTTTCCTGACCCATGACCGCGTAAGCAAAAGCCTGGGTCGATCCCTGGGTGACGTCATCTCATTAATGCATTATTCTCCATGGCGTCTTTCTATCACAACAACATCGATTTATAGAGAATATACACTGTTTGCGAGTTGTTAGTTAAGAAAAAAGTCATTTTAGTCAACATGTTAAGTATTTATTCAAATTATTGCAAAGTCGACATAATTATATGACGTCTACCCAGGGATCGACCCAGGCTTTTACTTACGCGGTCGTGGGTCAGGAAAGGTCACATTTTCACGATTTCATACAAGCGTAGAACATAAAGTATTCACTTTAAACCAAAACTTTCTTCACGGAAGTACTCAAAGCTTGATGTAGTACCGATATTTATGATAACAAAATAAACGTTAGGTGCACTTTAAGGTACCGACCATTATGATAATTAGTAGAGACCGGTTAGGCAAAAAATCTTGGATTTCTGACAAAAATAAAAAACAAACACTATATATTCTTCAAAATGATGTCAAACAATCTCCTGGTAGCTTCAGAACATCAATGGATTAAGTTGGAGAAAGAATTGAAGTAAAAATCAACATAAAACAAAAATGGTCAAATCTGGATTTTTTTAGCCAGACCGGGTAGGCAAAAAATGTTGAATTTCTGACAAAAATAAAAAAAACACTATATATTCTTGAAAATGATGTCAAACAATCTCCTGGTAGCTTCAGAACATCAATGGATTAAGTTGGAGAAAGAATTGAAGTAAAAATCAACATAAAACAAAAATGGTCAAATCTGGATTTTTTTAGCCAGACCGGGTAGGCAAAAAATGTTGAATTTCTGACAAAAATAAAAAAAACACTCAATATGCTTCAAAATGATCTCAAACAATCTCCTGGTAGCTTCAGAACATCAATGGATTAAGTTGGAGAAAGAATTGAAGTAAAAATCAACATAAAACAAAAATGGTCTAATCTGGATTTTTTTAGCCAGACTGGGTAGGCAAAAAATGTTGAATTTCTGACAAAAATAAAAAAAACACTATATATTCTTGAAAATGATGTCAAACAATCTCCTGGTAGCTTCAGAACATCAATGGATTAAGTTGGAGAAAGAATTGAAGTAAAAATCAACATAAAACAAAAATGGTCAAATCTGGATTTTTTTAGCCAGACCGGGTAGGCAAAAAATGTTGAATTTCTGACAAAAATAAAAAAACCACTCAATATGCTTCAAAATGATGTCAAACAATCTCCTGGTAGCTTCAGAACATCAATGGATTAAGTTGGAGAAAGAAT
The DNA here is from genome assembly GCA_030867875.1 of Actinernus sp. WN-2022. Classification (NCBI taxonomy): domain Eukaryota; kingdom Metazoa; phylum Cnidaria; class Anthozoa; order Actiniaria; family Actinernidae; genus Actinernus; species Actinernus sp. WN-2022. Next base: position 37,787,207 of record JAOWCC010001501.1, read on the forward strand.
TGAAGTAAAAATCAACATAAAACAAAAATGGTCAAATCTGGATTTTTTTAGCCAGACCGGGTAGGCAAAAAATGTTGAATTTCTGACAAAAATAAAAAAACCACTATATATTCTTGAAAATGATGTCAAACAATCTCCTGGTAGCTTCAGAACATCAATGGATTAAGTTGGAGAAAGAATTGAAGTAAAAATCAACATAAAACAAAAATGGTCAAATCTGGATTTTTTTAGCCAGACCGGGTAGGCAAAAAATGTTGAATTTCTGACAAAAATAAAAAAAACACTATATATTCTTGAAAATGATGTCAAACAATCTCCTGGTAGCTTCAGAACAAAAATGGATTAAGTTGGAGAAATAATTGAAGTAAAAATCAACATAAAACAAAAATGGTCAAATCTGGATTTTTTTAGCCAGACCGGGTAGGCAAAAAATGTTGAATTTCTGACAAAAATAAAAAAACCACTCAATATGCTTCAAAATGATCTCAAACAATCTCCTGGTAGCTTCAGAACATCAATGGATTAAGTTGGAGAAAGAATTGAAGTAAAAATCAACATAAAACAAAAATGGTCAAATCTGGATTTTTTTAGCCAGACCGGGTAGGCAAAAAATGTTGAATTTCTGACAAAAATAAAAAAAACACTCAATATGCTTCAAAATGATGTCAAACAATCTCCTGGTAGCTTCAGAACATCAATGGATTAAGTTGGAGAAAGAATTGAAGTAAAAATCAACATAATTCAAAAATGGTCAAATCTGGATTTTTTAGCCAGTGTCTATGTATCCTTCATAACACATACCTGAATATCTTCCTGTCTCCACACATCAGAAGCAGTGTCTATCTTGTTTAGATGAGTTACGTTGTCCGGTCCCAGGAACTCCATGGCCAGTAGGTACATATCCTGTCGAGATATCGATATCGTTTAGAAGTTTATTCTGCATTTAAACTGCAGCTAACGTTTATTTTTTTATCATAAATATCGATTCTACATCAAGCTTTGAGTACTTCTGTGAAGAAAGTTTTGGTTTACAGAGAATACTCTATGTTCTACGTTTGTTTGAAATCGTGAAAATGTGACCTTTCCTGACCCATGACCGCGTAAGCAAAAGCCTGGGTCGATCCCTGGGTGACGTCATCTCATTAATGCATTATTCTCCATGGCGTCTTTCTATCACAACAACATCGATTTATAGAGAATATACACTGTTTGCGAGTTGTTAGTTAAGAAAAAAGTCATTTTAGTCAACATGTTAAGTATTTATTCAAATTATTGCAAAGTCGACATAATTATATGACGTCTACCCAGGGATCGACCCAGGCTTTTACTTACGCGGTCGTGGGTCAGGAAAGGTCACATTTTCACGATTTCATACAAGCGTAGAACATAAAGTATTCACTTTAAACCAAAACTTTCTTCACGGAAGTACTCAAAGCTTGATGTAGTACCGATATTTATGATAACAAAATAAACGTTAGGTGCACTTTAAGGTACCGACCATTATGATAATTAGTAGAGACCGGTTAGGCAAAAAATGTTGAATTTCTGACAAAAATAAAAAAAACACTCAATATGCTTCAAAATGATCTCAAACAATCTCCTGGTAGCTTCAGAACATCAATGGATTAAGTTGGAGAAAGAATTGAAGTAAAAATCAACATAAAACAAAAATGGTCAAATCTGGATTTTTTTAGCCAGACCGGGTAGGCAAAAAATGTTGAATTTCTGACAAAAATAAAAAAAACACTACATATTCTTGAAAATGATGTCAAACAATCTCCTGGTAGCTTCAGAACATCAATGGATTAAGTTGGAGAAAGAATTGAAGTAAAAATCAACATAAAACAAAAATGGTCAAATCTGGATTTTTTTAGCCAGACCGGGTAGGCAAAAAATGTTGAATTTCTGACAAAAATAAAAAAACCACTCAATATGCTTCAAAATGATGTCAAACAATCTCCTGGTAGCTTCAGAACATCAATGGATTAAGTTGGAGAAAGAATTGAAGTAAAAATCAACATAAAACAAAAATGGTCAAATCTGGATTTTTTTAGCCAGACCGGGTAGGCAAAAAATGTTGAATTTCTGACAAAAATAAAAAAACCACTATATATTCTTGAAAATGATGTCAAACAATCTCCTGGTAGCTTCAGAACATCAATGGATTAAGTTGGAGAAAGAATTGAAGTAAAAATCAACATAAAACAAAAATGGTCAAATCTGGATTTTTTTAGCCAGACCGGGTAGGCAAAAAATGTTGAATTTCTGACAAAAATAAAAAAAACACTATATATTCTTGAAAATGATGTCAAACAATCTCCTGGTAGCTTCAGAACAAAAATGGATTAAGTTGGAGAAATAATTGAAGTAAAAATCAACATAAAACAAAAATGGTCAAATCTGGATTTTTTTAGCCAGACCGGGTAGGCAAAAAATGTTGAATTTCTGACAAAAATAAAAAAAACCACTCAATATGCTTCAAAATGATCTCAAACAATCTCCTGGTAGCTTCAGAACATCAATGGATTAAGTTGGAGAAAGAATTGAAGGTAAAAATCAACATAAAACAAAAATGGTCAAATCTGGATTTTTTTAGCCAGACCGGGTAGGCAAAAAATGTTGAATTTCTGACAAAAATAAAAAAAACACTATATATTCTTGAAAATGATGTCAAACAATCTCCTGGTAGCTTCAGAACATCAATGGATTAAGTTGGAGAAAGAATTGAAGTAAAAATCAACATAAAACAAAAATGGTCAAATCTGGATTTTTTTAGCCAGACCGGGTAGGCAAAAAATGTTGAATTTCTGACAAAAATAAAAAAACCACTCAATATGCTTCAAAATGATGTCAAACAATCTCCTGGTAGCTTCAGAACATCAATGGGATTAAGTTGGAGAAAGAATTGAAGTAAAAATCAACATAATTCAAAAATGGTCAAATCTGGGATTTTTTTAGGCCAGTGTCTATGTATCCTTCATAACACATACCTGAATATCTTCCTGTCTCCACACATCAGAAGCAGTGTCTATCTTGTTTAGATGAGTTACGTTGTCCGGGTCCCAGGAACTCCATGGCCAGTAGGTACATATCCTGTCGAGATATCGATATCGTTTAGAAGTTTATTCTGCATTTAAACTGCAGCTAACGTTTATTTTTTTATCATAAATATCGATTCTACATCAAGCTTTGGAGTACTTCTGTGAAGAAAGTTTTGGTGTTTACAGAGAATACTCTATGTTCTACGTTTGTTTGAAATCGTGGAAAATGTGACCTTTCCTGACCCATGACCGCGTAAGCAAAAGCCTGGGTCGATCCCTGGGTGACGTCATCTCATTAATGCATTATTCTCCATGGCGTCTTTCTATCACAACAACATCGATTTATAGAGAATATACACTGTTTGCGAGTTGTTAGTTAAGAAAAAAGTCATTTTAGTCAACATGTTAAGTATTTATTTCAAATTATTGCAAAGTCGACATAATTATATGACGTCTACCCAGGGATCGACCCAGGCTTTTACTTACGCGGTCGTGGGTCAGGAAAGGTCACATTTTCACGATTTCATACAAGCGTAGAACATAAAGTATTCACTTTAAACCAAAACTTTCTTCACGGAAGTACTCAAAGCTTGATGTAGTACCGATATTTATGATAACAAAATAAACGTTAGGTGCACTTTAAGGTACCGACCATTATGATAATTAGTAGAGACCGGTTAGGCAAAAAATGTTGAATTTCTGACAAAAATAAAAAAAACACTCAATATGCTTCAAAATGATCTCAAACAATCTCCTGGTAGCTTCAGAACATCAATGGATTAAGTTGGAGAAAGAATTGAAGTAAAAATCAACATAAAACAAAAATGGTCAAATCTGGATTTTTTTAGCCAGACCGGGTAGGCAAAAAATGTTGAATTTCTGACAAAAATAAAAAAAACACTACATATTCTTGAAAATGATGTCAAACAATCTCCTGGTAGCTTCAGAACGTAGCTTCAGAACATCAATGGATTAAGTTGGAGAAAGAATTGAAGTAAAAATCAACATAAAACAAAAATGGTCAAATCTGGATTTTTTTAGCCAGACCGGGTAGGCAAAAAATGTTGAATTTCTGACAAAAATAAAAAAAACACTACATATTCTTGAAAATGATGTCAAACAATCTCCTGGTAGCTTCAGAACATCAATGGATTAAGTTGGAGAAAGAATTGAAGTAAAAATCAACATAAAACAAAAATGGTCAAATCTGGATTTTTTTAGACAGACCGGGTAGGCAAAAAATGTTGAATTTCTGACAAAAATAAAAAAACCACTCAATATGCTTCAAAATGATGTCAAACAATCTCCTGGTAGCTTCAGAACATCAATGGATTAAGTTGGAGAAAGAATTGAAGTAAAAATCAACATAAAACAAAAATGGTCAAATCTGGATTTTTTTAGCCAGACCGGGTAGGCAAAAAATGTTGAATTTCTGACAAAAATAAAAAAAACACTATATATTCTTGAAAATGATGTCAAACAATCTCCTGGTAGCTTCAGAACATCAATGGATTAAGTTGGAGAAAGAATTGAAGTAAAAATCAACATAAAACAAAAATGGTCAAATCTGGATTTTTTTAGCCAGACCGGGTAGGCAAAAAATGTTGAATTTCTGACAAAAATAAAAAAAACACTATATATTCTTGAAAATGATGTCAAACAATCTCCTGGTAGCTTCAGAACAAAAATGGATTAAGTTGGAGAAATAATTGAAGTAAAAATCAACATAAAACAAAAATGGTCAAATCTGGATTTTTTTAGCCAGACCGGGTAGGCAAAAAATGTTGAATTTCTGACAAAAATAAAAAAACCACTCAATATGCTTCAAAATGATCTCAAACAATCTCCTGGTAGCTTCAGAACATCAATGGATTAAGTTGGAGAAAGAATTGAAGTAAAAATCAACATAAAACAAAAATGGTCAAATCTGGATTTTTTTAGCCAGACCGGGTAGGCAAAAAATGTTGAATTTCTGACAAAAATTAAAAAAACACTATATATTCTTCAAAATGATCTCAAACAATCTCCTGGTAGCTTCAGAACATCAATGGATTAAGTTGGAGAAAGAATTGAAGTAAAAATCAACATAATTCAAAAATGGTCAAATCTGGATTTTTTAGCCAGTGTCTATGTATCCTTCATAACACATACCTGAATATCTTCCTGTCTCCACACATCAGAAGCAGTGTCTATCTTGTTTAGATGAGTTACGTTGTCCGGTCCCAGGAACTCCATGGCCAGTAGGTACATATCCTGTCGAGATATCGATATCGTTTAGAAGTTTATTCTGCATTTAAACTGCAGCTAACGTTTATTTTTTTATCATAAATATCGATTCTACATCAAGCTTTGAGTACTTCTGTGAAGAAAGTTTTGGTTTACAGAGAATACTCTATGTTCTACGTTTGTTTGAAATCGTGAAAATGTGACCTTTCCTGACCCATGACCGCGTAAGCAAAAGCCTGGGTCGATCCCTGGGTGACGTCATCTCATTAATGCATTATTCTCCATGGCGTCTTTCTATCACAACAACATCGATTTATAGAGAATATACACTGTTTGCGAGTTGTTAGTTAAGAAAAAAGTCATTTTAGTCAACATGTTAAGTATTTATTCAAATTATTGCAAAGTCGACATAATTATATGACGTCTACCCAGGGATCGACCCAGGCTTTTACTTACGCGGTCGTGGGTCAGGAAAGGTCACATTTTCACGATTTCATACAAGCGTAGAACATAAAGTATTCACTTTAAACCAAAACTTTCTTCACGGAAGTACTCAAAGCTTGATGTAGTACCGATATTTATGATAACAAAATAAACGTTAGGTGCACTTTAAGGTACCGACCATTATGATAATTAGTAGAGACCGGTTAGGCAAAAAATCTTGGATTTCTGACAAAAATAAAAAACAAACACTATATATTCTTCAAAATGATGTCAAACAATCTCCTGGTAGCTTCAGAACATCAATGGATTAAGTTGGAGAAAGAATTGAAGTAAAAATCAACATAAAACAAAAATGGTCAAATCTGGATTTTTTTAGCCAGACCGGGTAGGCAAAAAATGTTGAATTTCTGACAAAAATAAAAAAAACACTATATATTCTTGAAAATGATGTCAAACAATCTCCTGGTAGCTTCAGAACATCAATGGATTAAGTTGGAGAAAGAATTGAAGTAAAAATCAACATAAAACAAAAATGGTCAAATCTGGATTTTTTTAGCCAGACCGGGTAGGCAAAAAATGTTGAATTTCTGACAAAAATAAAAAAAACACTCAATATGCTTCAAAATGATCTCAAACAATCTCCTGGTAGCTTCAGAACATCAATGGATTAAGTTGGAGAAAGAATTGAAGTAAAAATCAACATAAAACAAAAATGGTCAAATCTGGATTTTTTTAGACAGACCGGGTAGGCAAAAAATGTTGAATTTCTGACAAAAATAAAAAAACCACTCAATATGCTTCAAAATGATGTCAAACAATCTCCTGGTAGCTTCAGAACATCAATGGATTAAGTTGGAGAAAGAATTGAAGTAAAAATCAACATAAAACAAAAATGGTCAAATCTGGATTTTTTTAGCCAGACCGGGTAGGCAAAAAATGTTGAATTTCTGACAAAAATAAAAAAAACACTATATATTCTTGAAAATGATGTCAAACAATCTCCTGGTAGCTTCAGAACATCAATGGATTAAGTTGGAGAAAGAATTGAAGTAAAAATCAACATAAAACAAAAATGGTCAAATCTGGATTTTTTTAGCCAGACCGGGTAGGCAAAAAATGTTGAATTTCTGACAAAAATAAAAAAAACACTATATATTCTTGAAAATGATGTCAAACAATCTCCTGGTAGCTTCAGAACAAAAATGGATTAAGTTGGAGAAATAATTGAAGTAAAAATCAACATAAAACAAAAATGGTCTAATCTGGATTTTTTTAGCCAGGGTAGGCAAAAAATGTTGAATTTCTGACAAAAATAAAAAAAACACTATATATTCTTGAAAATGATGTCAAACAATCTCCTGGTAGCTTCAGAACATCAATGGATTAAGTTGGAGAAAGAATTGAAGTAAAAATCAACATAAAACAAAAATGGTCAAATCTGGATTTTTTTAGCCAGACCGGGTAGGCAAAAAATGTTGAATTTCTGACAAAAATAAAAAAACCACTCAATATGCTTCAAAATGATGTCAAACAATCTCCTGGTAGCTTCAGAACATCAATGGATTAAGTTGGAGAAAGAATTGAAGTAAAAATCAACATAAAACAAAAATGGTAAAATCTGGATTTTTTTAGCCAGACCGGGTAGGCAAAAAAATGTTGAATTTCTGACAAAAATAAAAAAACCACTATATATTCTTGAAAATGATGTCAAACAATCTCCTGGTAGCTTCAGAACATCAATGGATTAAGTTGGAGAAAGAATTCAAGTAAAAATCAACATAATTCAAAAATGGTCAAATCTGGATTTTTTTAGCCAGACCGGGTAGGCAAAAAATGTTGAATTTCTGACAAATATAAAAAAAACACTATATATTCTTGAAAATGATGTCAAACAATCTCCTGGTAGCTTCAGAACATCAATGGATTAAGTTGGAGAAAGAATTGAAGTAAACATCAACATAAAACAAAAATGGTCAAATCTGGATTTTTTTAGCCAGACCGGGTAGGCAAAAAATGTTGAATTTCTGACAAAAATAAAAGAACCACTCAATATGCTTCAAAATGATCTCAAACAATCTCCTGGTAGCTTCAGAACATCAATGGATTAAGTTGGAGAAAGAATTGAAGTAAAAATCAACATAAAACAAAAATGGTCAAATCTGGATTTTTTTAGCCAGACCGGGTAGGCAAAAAATGTTGAATTTCTGACAAAAATAAAAAAAACACTATATATTCTTGAAAATGATGTCAAACAATCTCCTGGTAGCTTCAGAACAAAAATGGATTAAGTTGGAGAAATAATTGAAGTAAAAATCAACATAAAACAAAAATGGTCAAATCTGGATTTTTTTTAGCCAGACCGGGTAGGCAAAAAATGTTGAATTTCTGACAAAAATAAAAAAAACACTCAATATGCTTCAAAATGATCTCAAACAATCTCCTGGTAGCTTCAGAACATCAATGGATTAAGTTGGAGAAAGAATTGAAGTAAAAATCAACATAAAACAAAAATGGTCAAATCTGGATTTTTTTAGCCAGACCGGGTAGGCAAAAAATGTTGAATTTCTGACAAAATAAAAAAAACACTATATATTCTTGAAAATGATGTCAAACAATCTCCTGGTAGCTTCAGAACATCAATGGATTAAGTTGGAGAAAGAATTGAAGTAAAAATCAACATAAAACAAAAATGGTCAAATCTGGATTTTTTTAGCCAGACCGGGTAGGCAAAAAATGTTGAATTTCTGACAAAAATAAAAGAACCACTCAATATGCTTCAAAATGATCTCAAACAATCTCCTGGTAGCTTCAGAACATCAATGGATTAAGTTGGAGAAAGAATTGAAGTAAAAATCAACATAAAACAAAAATGGTCAAATCTGGATTTTTTAGCCAGTGTCTATGTATCCTTCATAACACATACCTGAATATCTTCCTGTCTCCACACATCAGAAGCAGTGTCTATCTTGTTTAGATGAGTTACGTTGTCCGGTCCCAGGAACTCCATGGCCAGTAGGTACATATCCTGTCGAGATATCGATATCGTTTAGAAGTTTATTCTGCATTTAAACTGCAGCTAACGTTTATTTTTTTATCATAAATATCGATTCTACATCAAGCTTTGAGTACTTCTGTGAAGAAAGTTTTGGTTTACAGAGAATACTCTATGTTCTACGTTTGTTTGAAATCGTGAAAATGTGACCTTTCCTGACCCATGACCGCGTAAGCAAAAGCCTGGGTCGATCCCTGGGTGACGTCATCTCATTAATGCATTATTCTCCATGGCGTCTTTCTATCACAACAACATCGATTTATAGAGAATATACACTGTTTGCGAGTTGTTAGTTAAGAAAAAAGTCATTTTAGTCAACATGTTAAGTATTTATTCAAATTATTGCAAAGTCGACATAATTATATGACGTCTACCCAGGGATCGACCCAGGCTTTTACTTACGCGGTCGTGGGTCAGGAAAGGTCACATTTTCACGATTTCATACAAGCGTAGAACATAAAGTATTCACTTTAAACCAAAAACTTTCTTCACGGAAGTACTCAAAGCTTGATGTAGTACCGATATTTATGATAACAAAATAAACGTTAGGTGCACTTTAAGGTACCGACCATTATGATAATTAGTAGAGACCGGTTAGGCAAAAAATCTTGGATTTCTGACAAAAATTAAAAAAAACACTATATATTCTTCAAAATGATGTCAAACAATCTCCTGGTAGCTTCAGAACATCAATGGATTAAGTTGGAGAAAGAATTCAAGTAAAAATCAACATAATTCAAAAATGGTCAAATCTGGATTTTTTTTAGCCAGACCGGGTAGGCAAAAAATGTTGAATTTCTGACAAAAATAAAAAAAACACTATATATTCTTGAAAATGATGTCAAACAATCTCCTGGTAGCTTCAGAACATCAATGGATTAAGTTGGAGAAAGAATTGAAGTAAAAATCAACATAAAACAAAAATGGTCAAATCTGGATTTTTTTAGCCAGACCGGGTAGGCAAAAAATGTTGAATTTCTGACAAATATAAAAAAAACACTATATATTCTTGAAAATGATGTCAAACAATCTCCTGGTAGCTTCAGAACATCAATGGATTAAGTTGGAGAAAGAATTGAAGTAAACATCAACATAAAACAAAAATGGTCAAATCTGGATTTTTTTAGCCAGACCGGGTAGGCAAAAAATGTTGAATTTCTGACAAAAATAAAAGAACCACTCAATATGCTTCAAAATGATCTCAAACAATCTCCTGGTAGCTTCAGAACATCAATGGATTAAGTTGGAGAAAGAATTGAAGTAAAAATCAACATAAAACAAAAATGGTCAAATCTGGATTTTTTTAGCCAGACCGGGTAGGCAAAAATGTTGAATTTCTGACAAAAATAAAAAAAAACACTATATATTCTTGAAAATGATGTCAAACAATCTCCTGGTAGCTTCAGAACATCAATGGATTAAGTTGGAGAAAGAATTGAAGTAAAAATCAACATAAAACAAAAATGGTCAAATCTGGATTTTTTTAGCCAGACCGGGTAGGCAAAAAATGTTGAATTTCTGACAAAAATAAAAGAACCACTCAATATGCTTCAAAATGATCTCAAACAATCTCCTGGTAGCTTCAGAACATCAATGGATTAAGTTGGAGAAAGAATTGAAGTAAAAATCAACATAAAACAAAAATGGTCAAATCTGGATTTTTTAGCCAGTGTCTATGTATCCTTCATAACACATACCTGAATATCTTCCTGTCTCCACACATCAGAAGCAGTGTCTATCTTGTTTAGATGAGTTACGTTGTCCGGTCCCAGGAACTCCATGGCCAGTAGGTACATATCCTGTCGAGATATCGATATCGTTTAGAAGTTTATTCTGCATTTAAACTGCAGCTAACGTTTATTTTTTTATCATAAATATCGATTCTACATCAAGCTTTGAGTACTTCTGTGAAGAAAGTTTTGGTTTACAGAGAATACTCTATGTTCTACGTTTGTTTGAAATCGTGAAAATGTGACCTTTCCTGACCCATGACCGCGTAAGCAAAAGCCTGGGTCGATCCCTGGGTGACGTCATCTCATTAATGCATTATTCTCCATGGCGTCTTTCTATCACAACAACATCGATTTATAGAGAATATACACTGTTTGCGAGTTGTTAGTTAAGAAAAAAGTCATTTTAGTCAACATGTTAAGTATTTATTCAAATTATTGCAAAGTCGACATAATTATATGACGTCTACCCAGGGATCGACCCAGGCTTTTACTTACGCGGTCGTGGGTCAGGAAAGGTCACATTTTCACGATTTCATACAAGCGTAGAACATAAAGTATTCACTTTAAACCAAAACTTTCTTCACGGAAGTACTCAAAGCTTGATGTAGTACCGATATTTATGATAACAAAATAAACGTTAGGTGCACTTTAAGGTACCGACCATTATGATAATTAGTAGAGACCGGTTAGGCAAAAAATCTTGGATTTCTGACAAAAATAAAAAAAAACACTATATATTCTTCAAAATGATGTCAAACAATCTCCTGGTAGCTTCAGAACATCAATGGATTAAGTTGGAGAAAGAATTCAAGTAAAAATCAACATAATTCAAAAATGGTCAAATCTGGATTTTTTTAGCCAGACCGGGTAGGCAAAAAATGTTGAATTTCTGACAAAAATAAAAAAAACACTATATATTCTTGAAAATGATGTCAAACAATCTCCTGGTAGCTTCAGAACATCAATGGATTAAGTTGGAGAAAGAATTGAAGTAAAAATCAACATAAAACAAAAATGGTCAAATCTGGATTTTTTAGCCAGTGTCTATGTATCCTTCATAACACATACCTGAATATCTTCCTGTCTCCACACATCAGAAGCAGTGTCTATCTTGTTTAGATGAGTTACGTTGTCCGGTCCCAGGAACTCCATGGCCAGTAGGTACATATCCTGTCGAGATATCGATATCGTTTAGAAGTTTATTCTGCATTTAAACTGCAGCTAACGTTTATTTTTTTATCATAAATATCGATTCTACATCAAGCTTTGAGTACTTCTGTGAAGAAAGTTTTGGTTTACAGAAAATACTCTATGTTCTACGTTTGTTTGAAATCGTGAAAATGTGACCTTTCCTGACCCATGACCGCGTAAGCAAAAGCCTGGGTCGATCCCTGGGTGACGTCATCTCATTAATGCATTATTCTCCATGGCGTCTTTCTATCACAACAACATCGATTTATAGAGAATATACACTGTTTGCGAGTTGTTAGTTAAGAAAAAAGTCATTTTAGTCAACATGTTAAGTATTTATTCAAATTATTGCAAAGTCGACATAATTATATGACGTCTACCCAGGGATCGACCCAGGCTTTTACTTACGCGGTCGTGGGTCAGGAAAGGTCACATTTTCACGATTTCATACAAGCGTAGAACATAAAGTATTCACTTTAAACCAAAACTTTCTTCACGGAAGTACTCAAAGCTTGATGTAGTACCGATATTTATGATAACAAAATAAACGTTAGGTGCACTTTAAGGTACCGACCATTATGATAATTAGTAGAGACCGGTTAGGCAAAAAATCTTGGATTTCTGACAAAAATAAAAAAAAACACTATATATTCTTCAAAATGATGTCAAACAATCTCCTGGTAGCTTCAGAACATCAATGGATTAAGTTGGAGAAAGGATTGAAGTAAAAATCAACATAATTCAAAAATGGTCAAATCTGGATTTTTTTAGCCAGACCGGGTAGGCAAAAAATGTTGAATTTCTGACAAAAATAAAAAAAACACTATATATTCTTGAAAATGATGTCAAACAATCTCCTGGTAGCTTCAGAACATCAATGGATTAAGTTGGAGAAAGAATTGAAGTAAAAATCAACATAAAACAAAAATGGTCAAATCTGGATTTTTTAGCCAGTGTCTATGTATCCTTCATAACACATACCTGAATATCTTCCTGTCTCCACACATCAGAAGCAGTGTCTATCTTGTTTAGATGAGTTACGTTGTCCGGTCCCAGGAACTCCATGGCCAGTAGGTACATATCCTGTCGAGATATCGATATCGTTTAGAAGTTTATTCTGCATTTAAACTGCAGCTAACGTTTATTTTTTTATCATAAATATCGATTCTACATCAAGCTTTGAGTACTTCTGTGAAGAAAGTTTTGGTTTACAGAAAATACTCTATGTTCTACGTTTGTTTGAAATCGTGAAAATGTGACCTTTCCTGACCCATGACCGCGTAAGCAAAAGCCTGGGTCGATCCCTGGGTGACGTCATCTCATTAATGCATTATTCTCCATGGCGTCTTTCTATCACAACAACATCGATTTATAGAGAATATACACTGTTTGCGAGTTGTTAGTTAAGAAAAAAGTCATTTTAGTCAACATGTTAAGTATTTATTCAAATTATTGCAAAGTCGACATAATTATATGACGTCTACCCAGGGATCGACCCAGGCTTTTACTTACGCGGTCGTGGGTCAGGAAAGGTCACATTTTCACGATTTCATACAAGCGTAGAACATAAAGTATTCACTTTAAACCAAAACTTTCTTCACGGAAGTACTCAAAGCTTGATGTAGTACCGATATTTATGATAACAAAATAAACGTTAGGTGCACTTTAAGGTACCGACCATTATGATAATTAGTAGAGACCGGTTAGGCAAAAAATCTTGGATTTCTGACAAAAATAAAAAAAAACACTATATATTCTTCAAAATGATGTCAAACAATCTCCTGGTAGCTTCAGAACATCAATGGATTAAGTTGGAGAAAGGATTGAAGTAAAAATCAACATAATTCAAAAATGGTCAAATCTGGATTTTTTTTAGCCAGACCGGGTAGGCAAAAAATGTTGAATTTCTGACAAAAATAAAAAAAACACTATATATTCTTGAAAATGATGTCAAACAATCTCCTGGTAGCTTCAGAACATCAATGGATTAAGTTGGAGAAAGAATTGAAGTAAAAATCAACATAAAACAAAAATGGTCAAATCTGGATTTTTTTAGCCAGACCGGGTAGGTAAAAAATGTTGAATTTCTGACAAAAATAAAACAAAACACTATATATTCTTGAAAATGATGTCAAACAATCTCCTGGTAGCTTCAGAACATCAATGGATTAAGTTGGAGAAAGAATTGAAGTAAAAATCAACATAAAACAAAAATGGTCAAATCTGGATTTTTTTAGCCAGACCGGGTAGGCAAAAAATGTTGAATTTCTGACAAAATAAAAAAACCACTATATATTCTTGAAAATGATGTCAAACAATCTCCTGGTAGCTTCAAAACATCAATGGATTAAGTTGGAGAAAGAATTGAAGTAAAAATCAACATAATTCAAAAATGGTCAAATCTGGATTTTTTAGCCAGTGTCTATGTATCCTTCATAACACATACCTGAATATCTTCCTGTCTCCACACATCAGAAGCAGTGTCTATCTTGTTTAGATGAGTTACGTTGTCCGGTCCCAGGAACTCCATGGCCAGTAGGTACATATCCTGTCGAGATATCGATATCGTTTAGAAGTTTATTCTGCATTTAAACTGCAGCTAACGTTTATTTTTTTATCATAAATATCGATTCTACATCAAGCTTTGAGTACTTCTGTGAAGAAAGTTTTGGTTTACAGAGAATACTCTATGTTCTACGTTTGTTTGAAATCGTGAAAATGTGACCTTTCCTGACCCATGACCGCGTAAGCAAAAGCCTGGGTCGATCCCTGGGTGACGTCATCTCATTAATGCATTATTCTCCATGGCGTCTTTCTATCACAACAACATCGATTTATAGAGAATATACACTGTTTGCGAGTTGTTAGTTAAGAAAAAAGTCATTTTAGTCAACATGTTAAGTATTTATTCAAATTATTGCAAAGTCGACATAATTATATGACGTCTACCCAGGGATCGACCCAGGCTTTTACTTACGCGGTCGTGGGTCAGGAAAGGTCACATTTTCACGATTTCATACAAGCGTAGAACATAAAGTATTCACTTTAAACCAAAACTTTCTTCACGGAAGTACTCAAAGCTTGATGTAGTACCGATATTTATGATAACAAAATAAACGTTAGGTGCACTTTAAGGTACCGACCATTATGATAATTAGTAGAGACCGGTTAGGCAAAAAATCTTGGATTTCTGACAAAAATAAAAAAAAACACTATATATTCTTCAAAATGATGTCAAACAATCTCCTGGTAGCTTCAGAACATCAATGGATTAAGTTGGAGAAAGAATTCAAGTAAAAATCAACATAATTCAAAAATGGTCAAATCTGGATTTTTTTAGCCAGACCGGGTAGGCAAAAAATGTTGAATTTCTGACAAAAATAAAAAAAACACTATATATTCTTGAAAATGATGTCAAACAATCTCCTGGTAGCTTCAGAACATCAATGGATTAAGTTGGAGAAAGAATTGAAGTAAAAATCAACATAAAACAAAAATGGTCAAATCTGGATTTTTTTAGCCAGACCGGGTAGGCAAAAAATGTTGAATTTCTGACAAAAATAAAAGAACCACTCAATATGCTTCAAAATGATCTCAAACAATCTCCTGGTAGCTTCAGAACATCAATGGATTAAGTTGGAGAAAGAATTGAAGTAAAAATCAACATAAAACAAAAATGGTCAAATCTGGATTTTTTAGCCAGTGTCTATGTATCCTTCATAACACATACCTGAATATCTTCCTGTCTCCACACATCAGAAGCAGTGTCTATCTTGTTTAGATGAGTTACGTTGTCCGGTCCCAGGAACTCCATGGCCAGTAGGTACATATCCTGTCGAGATATCGATATCGTTTAGAAGTTTATTCTGCATTTAAACTGCAGCTAACGTTTATTTTTTTATCATAAATATCGATTCTACATCAAGCTTTGAGTACTTCTGTGAAGAAAGTTTTGGTTTACAGAGAATACTCTATGTTCTACGTTTGTTTGAAATCGTGAAAATGTGACCTTTCCTGACCCATGACCGCGTAAGCAAAAGCCTGGGTCGATCCCTGGGTGACGTCATCTCATTAATGCATTATTCTCCATGGCGTCTTTCTATCACAACAACATCGATTTATAGAGAATATACACTGTTTGCGAGTTGTTAGTTAAGAAAAAAGTCATTTTAGTCAACATGTTAAGTATTTATTCAAATTATTGCAAAGTCGACATAATTATATGACCTCTACCCAGGGATCGACCCAGGCTTTTACTTACGCGGTCGTGGGTCAGGAAAGGTCACATTTTCACGATTTCATACAAGCGTAGAACATAAAGTATTCACTTTAAACCAAAACTTTCTTCACGGAAGTACTCAAAGCTTGATGTAGTACCGATATTTATGATAATAAAATAAACGTTAGGTGCACTTTAAGGTACCGACCATTATGATAATTAGTAGAGACCGGTTAGGCAAAAAATCTTGGATTTCTGACAAAAATAAAAAAAAACACTATATATTCTTCAAAATGATGTCAAACAATCTCCTGGTAGCTTCAGAACATCAATGGATTAAGTTGGAGAAAGAATTCAAGTAAAAATCAACATAATTCAAAAATGGTCAAATCTGGATTTTTTTAGCCAGACCGGGTAGGCAAAAAATGTTGAATTTCTGACAAAAATAAAAAAAACACTCAATATGCTTCAAAATGATGTCAAACAATCTCCTGGTAGCTTCAGAACATCAATGGATTAAGTTGGAGAAAGGATTGAAGTAAAAATCAACATAATTCAAAAATGGTCAAATCTGGATTTTTTTAGCCAGACCGGGTAGGCAAAAAATGTTGAATTTCTGACAAAAATAAAAAAAACACTATATATTCTTGAAAATGATGTCAAACAATCTCCTGGTAGCTTCAGAACATCAATGGATTAAGTTGGAGAAAGAATTGAAGTAAAAATCAACATAAAACAAAAATGGTCAAATCTGGATTTTTTTAGCCAGACCGGGTAGGCAAAAAATGTTGAATTTCTGACAAAAGCAAAAAACAACTCAATATGCTTCAAAATGATCTCAAACAATCTCCTGGTAGCTTCAGAACATCAATGGATTAAGTTGGAGAAAGAATTGAAGTAAAAATCAACATAATTCAAAAATGGTCAAATGTGGATAAAAATGTTGGATTTCTGACAAAAGCAAAAATCAACTCAATATGCTTCAAAATGATGTCAAACAATCTCCTGGTAGCTTCAGAACATCAATGGATTAAGTTGGAGAAAGGATTGAAGTAAAAATCAACATAATTCAAAAATGGTCAAATCTGGATTTTTTTAGCCAGACCGGGTAGGCAAAAAATGTTGAATTTCTGACAAAAATAAAAAAAACACTCAATATGCTTCAAAATGATGTCAAACAATCTCCTGGTAGCTTCAGAACATCAATGGATTAAGTTGGAGAAAGCATTGAAGTAAAAATCAACATAAAACAAAAATGGTCAAATCTGGATTTTTTTAGCCAGACCGGGTAGGCAAAAAATGTTGAATTTCTGACAAAAATAAAAAAAACACTCAATATGTTTCAAAATGATGTCAAACAATCTCCTGGTAGCTTCAGAACATCAATGGATTAAGTTGGAGAAAGAATTGAAGTAAAAATCAACATAAAACAAAAATGGTCAAATCTGGATTTTTTTAGCCTGACCGGGTAGGCAAAAAATGTTGAATTTCTGACAAAAATTAAAAAACCACTCAATATGCTTCAAAATGATCTCAAACAATCTCCTGGTAGCTTCAGAACATCAATGGATTAAGTTGGAGAAAGAATTGAAGTAAAAATCAACATAAAACAAAAATGGTCAAATCTGGATTTTTTTAGCCAGACCGGGTAGGCAAAAAATGTTGAATTTCTGACAAAAATAAAAAAACCACTCAATATGCTTCAAAATGATGTCAAACAATCTCCTGGTAGCTTCAGAACATCAATGGATTAAGTTGGAGAAAGAATTGAAGTAAAAATCAACATAAAACAAAAATGGTCAAATCTGGATTTTTTTAGCCAGACCGGGTAGGCAAAAAATGTTGAATTTCTGACAAAAGCAAAAAAACAACTCAATATGCTTCAAAATGATCTCAAACAATCTCCTGGTAGCTTCAGAACATCAATGGATTAAGTTGGAGAAAGAATTGAAGTAAAAATCAACATAATTCAAAAATGGTCAAATCTGGATTTATTTAGCCAGACCGGGTAGGCAAAAAATGTTGAATTTCTGACAAAAATAAAAAAACCACTCAATATGCTTCAAAATGATCTCAAACAATCTCCTGGTAGCTTCAGAACATCAATGGATTAAGTTGGAGAAAGGATTGAAGTAAAAATCAACATAAAACAAAAATGGTCAAATCTGGATTTTTTTAGCCAGACCGGGTAGGCAAAAAATGTTGAATTTCTGACAAAAATAAAAAAACCACTCAATATGCTTCAAAATGATGTCAAACAATCTCCTGGTAGCTTCAGAACATCAATGGATTAAGTTGGAGAAAGAATTGAAGTAAAAATCAACATAATTCAAAAATGGTCAAATCTGGATTTTTTTAGCCAGACCGTGTAGGCAAAAAATGTTGAATTTCTGACAAAAATAAAAAAAACACTATATATTCTTCAAAATGATGTCAAACAATCTCCTGCTAGCTTCAGAACATCAATGGATTAAGTTGGAGAAAGAATTGAAGTAAAAATCAACATAAAACAAAAATGGTCAAATCTGGATTTTTTTAGCCAGACCGGGTAGGCAAAAAATGTTGAATTTCTGACAAAAATAAAAAAACCACTCAATATGCTTCAAAATGATCTCAAACAATCTCCTGGTAGCTTCAGAACATCAATGGATTAAGTTGGAGAAAGAATTGAAGTAAAAATCAACATAAAACAAAAATGGTCAAATCTGGATTTTTTAGCCAGTGTCTATGTATCCTTCATAACACATACCTGAATATCTTCCTGTCTCCACACATCAGAAGCAGTGTCTATCTTGTTTAGATGAGTTACGTTGTCCGGTCCCAGGAACTCCATGGCCAGTAGGTACATATCCTGTCGAGATATCGATATCGTTTAGAAGTTTATTCTGCATTTAAACTGCAGCTAACGTTTATTTTTTTATCATAAATATCGATTCTACATCAAGCTTTGAGTACTTCTGTGAAGAAAGTTTTGGTTTACAGAGAATACTCTATGTTCTACGTTTGTTTGAAATCGTGAAAATGTGACCTTTCCTGACCCATGACCGCGTAAGCAAAAGCCTGGGTCGATCCCTGGGTGACGTCATCTCATTAATGCATTATTCTCCATGGCGTCTTTCTATCACAACAACATCGATTTATAGAGAATATACACTGTTTGCGAGTTGTTAGTTAAGAAAAAAGTCATTTTAGTCAACATGTTAAGTATTTATTCAAATTATTGCAAAGTCGACATAATTATATGACCTCTACCCAGGGATCGACCCAGGCTTTTACTTACGCGGTCGTGGGTCAGGAAAGGTCACATTTTCACGATTTCATACAAGCGTAGAACATAAAGTATTCACTTTAAACCAAAACTTTCTTCACGGAAGTACTCAAAGCTTGATGTAGTACCGATATTTATGATAATAAAATAAACGTTAGGTGCACTTTAAGGTACCGACCATTATGATAATTAGTAGAGACCGGTTAGGCAAAAAATCTTGGATTTCTGACAAAAATTAAAAAAAAAACTATATATTCTTCAAAATGATGTCAAACAATCTCCTGGTAGCTTCAGAACATCAATGGATTAAGTTGGAGAAAGAATTCAAGTAAAAATCAACATAATTCAAAAATGGTCAAATCTGGATTTTTTTAGCCAGACCGGGTAGGCAAAAAATGTTGAATTTCTGACAAAAATAAAAAAAACACTCAATATGCTTCAAAATGATGTCAAACAATCTCCTGGTAGCTTCAGAACATCAATGGATTAAGTTGGAGAAAGGATTGAAGTAAAAATCAACATAAAACAAAAATGGTCAAATGTGGATAAAAATGTTGGATTTCTGACAAAAGCAAAAATCAACTCAATATGCTTCAAAATGATGTCAAACAATCTCCTGGTAGCTTCAGAACATCAATGGATTAAGTTGGAGAAAGGATTGAAGTAAAAATCAACATAAAACAAAAATGGTCAAATCTGGATTTTTTTAGCCAGACCGGGTAGGTAAAAAATGTTGAATTTCTGACAAAAATAAAAAAAACACTATATATTCTTGAAAATGATGTCAAACAATCTCCTGGTAGCTTCAGAACATCAATGGATTAAGTTGGAGAAAGAATTGAAGTAAAAATCAACATAATTCAAAAATGGTCAAATCTGGATTTTTTAGCCAGTGTCTATGTATCCTTCATAACACATACCTGAATATCTTCCTGTCTCCACACATCAGAAGCAGTGTCTATCTTGTTTAGATGAGTTACGTTGTCCGGTCCCAGGAACTCCATGGCCAGTAGGTACATATCCTGTCGAGATATCGATATCGTTTAGAAGTTTATTCTGCATTTAAACTGCAGCTAACGTTTATTTTTTTATCATAAATATCGATTCTACATCAAGCTTTGAGTACTTCTGTGAAGAAAGTTTTGGTTTACAGAGAATACTCTATGTTCTACGTTTGTTTGAAATCGTGAAAATGTGACCTTTCCTGACCCATGACCGCGTAAGCAAAAGCCTGGGTCGATCCCTGGGTGACGTCATCTCATTAATGCATTATTCTCCATGGCGTCTTTCTATCACAACAACATCGATTTATAGAGAATATACACTGTTTGCGAGTTGTTAGTTAAGAAAAAAGTCATTTTAGTCAACATGTTAAGTATTTATTCAAATTATTGCAAAGTCGACATAATTATATGACGTCTACCCAGGGATCGACCCAGGCTTTTACTTACGCGGTCGTGGGTCAGGAAAGGTCACATTTTCACGATTTCATACAAGCGTAGAACATAAAGTATTCACTTTAAACCAAAACTTTCTTCACGGAAGTACTCAAAGCTTGATGTAGTACCGATATTTATGATAACAAAATAAACGTTAGGTGCACTTTAAGGTACCGACCATTATGATAATTAGTAGAGACCGGTTAGGCAAAAAATCTTGGATTTCTGACAAAAATAAAAAAAAACACTATATATTCTTCAAAATGATGTCAAACAATCTCCTGGTAGCTTCAGAACATCAATGGATTAAGTTGGAGAAAGAATTCAAGTAAAAATCAACATAATTCAAAAATGGTCAAATCTGGATTTTTTTTAGCCAGACCGGGTAGGCAAAAAATGTTGAATTTCTGACAAAAATAAAAAAAACACTATATATTCTTGAAAATGATGTCAAACAATCTCCTGGTAGCTTCAGAACATCAATGGATTAAGTTGGAGAAAGAATTGAAGTAAAAATCAACATAAAACAAAAATGGTCAAATCTGGATTTTTTTAGCCAGACCGGGTAGGCAAAAAATGTTGAATTTCTGACAAAAATAAAAGAACCACTCAATATGCTTCAAAATGATGTCAAACAATCTCCTGGTAGCTTCAGAACATCAATGGATTAAGTTGGAGAAAGAATTGAAGTAAAAATCAACATAATTCAAAAATGGTCAAATCTGGATTTTTTAGCCAGTGTCTATGTATCCTTCATAACACATACCTGAATATCTTCCTGTCTCCACACATCAGAAGCAGTGTCTATCTTGTTTAGATGAGTTACGTTGTCCGGTCCCAGGAACTCCATGGCCAGTAGGTACATATCCTGTCGAGATATCGATATCGTTTAGAAGTTTATTCTGCATTTAAACTGCAGCTAACGTTTATTTTTTTATCATAAATATCGATTCTACATCAAGCTTTGAGTACTTCTGTGAAGAAAGTTTTGGTTTACAGAGAATACTCTATGTTCTACGTTTGTTTGAAATCGTGAAAATGTGACCTTTCCTGACCCATGACCGCGTAAGCAAAAGCCTGGGTCGATCCCTGGGTGACGTCATCTCAATAATGCATTATTCTCCATGGCGTCTTTCTATCACAACAACATCGATTTATAGAGAATATACACTGTTTGCGAGTTGTTAGTTAAGAAAAAAGTCATTTTAGTCAACATGTTAAGTATTTATTCAAATTATTGCAAAGTCGACATAATTATATGACGTCTACCCAGGGATCGACCCAGGCTTTTACTTACGCGGTCGTGGGTCAGGAAAGGTCACATTTTCACGATTTCATACAAGCGTAGAACATAAAGTATTCACTTTAAACCAAAACTTTCTTCACGGAAGTACTCAAAGCTTGATGTAGTACCGATATTTATGATAACAAAATAAACGTTAGGTGCACTTTAAGGTACCGACCATTATGATAATTAGTAGAGACCGGTTAGGCAAAAAATCTTGGATTTCTGACAAAAATAAAAAAAAACACTATATATTCTTCAAAATGATGTCAAACAATCTCCTGGTAGCTTCAGAACATCAATGGATTAAGTTGGAGAAAGAATTCAAGTAAAAATCAACATAATTCAAAAATGGTCAAATCTGGATTTTTTTTAGCCAGACCGGGTAGGCAAAAAATGTTGAATTTCTGACAAAAATAAAAAAAACACTATATATTCTTGAAAATGATGTCAAACAATCTCCTGGTAGCTTCAGAACATCAATGGATTAAGTTGGAGAAAGAATTGAAGTAAAAATCAACATAAAACAAAAATGGTCAAATCTGGATTTTTTTAGCCAGACCGGGTAGGCAAAAAATGTTGAATTTCTGACAAAAATAAAAGAACCACTCAATATGCTTCAAAATGATGTCAAACAATCTCC
The DNA here is from genome assembly GCA_030867875.1 of Actinernus sp. WN-2022. Lineage (NCBI taxonomy): Eukaryota > Metazoa > Cnidaria > Anthozoa > Actiniaria > Actinernidae > Actinernus > Actinernus sp. WN-2022. Next base: position 37,809,748 of record JAOWCC010001501.1, read on the forward strand.
TGGTAGCTTCAGAACATCAATGGATTAAGTTGGAGAAAGAATTGAAGTAAAAATCAACATAATTCAAAAATGGTCAAATCTGGATTTTTTAGCCAGTGTCTATGTATCCTTCATAACACATACCTGAATATCTTCCTGTCTCCACACATCAGAAGCAGTGTCTATCTTGTTTAGATGAGTTACGTTGTCCGGTCCCAGGAACTCCATGGCCAGTAGGTACATATCCTGTCGAGATATCGATATCGTTTAGAAGTTTATTCTGCATTTAAACTGCAGCTAACGTTTATTTTTTTATCATAAATATCGATTCTACATCAAGCTTTGAGTACTTCTGTGAAGAAAGTTTTGGTTTACAGAGAATACTCTATGTTCTACGTTTGTTTGAAATCGTGAAAATGTGACCTTTCCTGACCCATGACCGCGTAAGCAAAAGCCTGGGTCGATCCCTGGGTGACGTCATCTCAATAATGCATTATTCTCCATGGCGTCTTTCTATCACAACAACATCGATTTATAGAGAATATACACTGTTTGCGAGTTGTTAGTTAAGAAAAAAGTCATTTTAGTCAACATGTTAAGTATTTATTCAAATTATTGCAAAGTCGACATAATTATATGACGTCTACCCAGGGATCGACCCAGGCTTTTACTTACGCGGTCGTGGGTCAGGAAAGGTCACATTTTCACGATTTCATACAAGCGTAGAACATAAAGTATTCACTTTAAACCAAAACTTTCTTCACGGAAGTACTCAAAGCTTGATGTAGTACCGATATTTATGATAACAAAATAAACGTTAGGTGCACTTTAAGGTACCGACCATTATGATAATTAGTAGAGACCGGTTAGGCAAAAAATCTTGGATTTCTGACAAAAATAAAAAAAAACACTATATATTCTTCAAAATGATGTCAAACAATCTCCTGGTAGCTTCAGAACATCAATGGATTAAGTTGGAGAAAGAATTCAAGTAAAAATCAACATAATTCAAAAATGGTCAAATCTGGATTTTTTTTTAGCCAGACCGGGTAGGCAAAAAATGTTGAATTTCTGACAAAAATAAAAAAAACACTATATATTCTTGAAAATGATGTCAAACAATCTCCTGGTAGCTTCAGAACATCAATGGATTAAGTTGGAGAAAGAATTGAAGTAAAAATCAACATAAAACAAAAATGGTCAAATCTGGATTTTTTTAGCCAGACCGGGTAGGCAAAAAATGTTGAATTTCTGACAAAAATAAAAGAACCACTCAATATGCTTCAAAATGATGTCAAACAATCTCCTGGTAGCTTCAGAACATCAATGGATTAAGTTGGAGAAAGAATTGAAGTAAAAATCAACATAATTCAAAAATGGTCAAATCTGGATTTTTTAGCCAGTGTCTATGTATCCTTCATAACACATACCTGAATATCTTCCTGTCTCCACACATCAGAAGCAGTGTCTATCTTGTTTAGATGAGTTACGTTGTCCGGTCCCAGGAACTCCATGGCCAGTAGGTACATATCCTGTCGAGATATCGATATCGTTTAGAAGTTTATTCTGCATTTAAACTGCAGCTAACGTTTATTTTTTTATCATAAATATCGATTCTACATCAAGCTTTGAGTACTTCTGTGAAGAAAGTTTTGGTTTACAGAGAATACTCTATGTTCTACGTTTGTTTGAAATCGTGAAAATGTGACCTTTCCTGACCCATGACCGCGTAAGCAAAAGCCTGGGTCGATCCCTGGGTGACGTCATCTCATTAATGCATTATTCTCCATGGCGTCTTTCTATCACAACAACATCGATTTATAGAGAATATACACTGTTTGCGAGTTGTTAGTTAAGAAAAAAGTCATTTTAGTCAACATGTTAAGTATTTATTCAAATTATTGCAAAGTCGACATAATTATATGACGTCTACCCAGGGATCGACCCAGGCTTTTACTTACGCGGTCGTGGGTCAGGAAAGGTCACATTTTCACGATTTCATACAAGCGTAGAACATAAAGTATTCACTTTAAACCAAAACTTTCTTCACGGAAGTACTCAAAGCTTGATGTAGTACCGATATTTATGATAACAAAATAAACGTTAGGTGCACTTTAAGGTACCGACCATTATGATAATTAGTAGAGACCGGTTAGGCAAAAAATCTTGGATTTCTGACAAAAATAAAAAAAAACACTATATATTCTTCAAAATGATGTCAAACAATCTCCTGGTAGCTTCAGAACATCAATGGATTAAGTTGGAGAAAGAATTCAAGTAAAAATCAACATAATTCAAAAATGGTCAAATCTGGATTTTTTTTAGCCAGACCGGGTAGGCAAAAAATGTTGAATTTCTGACAAAAATAACAAAAACACTATATATTCTTGAAAATGATGTCAAACAATCTCCTGGTAGCTTCAGAACATCAATGGATTAAGTTGGAGAAAGAATTGAAGTAAAAATCAACATAAAACAAAAATGGTCAAATCTGGATTTTTTTAGCCAGACCGGGTAGGCAAAAAATGTTGAATTTCTGACAAAAATAAAAGAACCACTCAATATGCTTCAAAATGATCTCAAACAATCTCCTGGTAGCTTCAGAACATCAATGGATTAAGTTGGAGAAAGAATTGAAGTAAAAATCAACATAAAACAAAAATGGTCAAATCTGGATTTTTTAGCCAGTGTCTATGTATCCTTCATAACACATACCTGAATATCTTCCTGTCTCCACACATCAGAAGCAGTGTCTATCTTGTTTAGATGAGTTACGTTGTCCGGTCCCAGGAACTCCATGGCCAGTAGGTACATATCCTGTCGAGATATCGATATCGTTTAGAAGTTTATTCTGCATTTAAACTGCAGCTAACGTTTATTTTTTATCATAAATATCGATTCTACATCAAGCTTTGAGTACTTCTGTGAAGAAAGTTTTGGTTTACAGAGAATACTCTATGTTCTACGTTTGTTTGAAATCGTGAAAATGTGACCTTTCCTGACCCATGACCGCGTAAGCAAAAGCCTGGGTCGATCCCTGGGTGACGTCATCTCATTAATGCATTATTCTCCATGGCGTCTTTCTATCACAACAACATCGATTTATAGAGAATATACACTGTTTGCGAGTTGTTAGTTAAGAAAAAAGTCATTTTAGTCAACATGTTAAGTATTTATTCAAATTATTGCAAAGTCGACATAATTATATGACCTCTACCCAGGGATCGACCCAGGCTTTTACTTACGCGGTCGTGGGTCAGGAAAGGTCACATTTTCACGATTTCATACAAGCGTAGAACATAAAGTATTCACTTTAAACCAAAACTTTCTTCACGGAAGTACTCAAAGCTTGATGTAGTACCGATATTTATGATAATAAAATAAACGTTAGGTGCACTTTAAGGTACCGACCATTATGATAATTAGTAGAGACCGGTTAGGCAAAAAATCTTGGATTTCTGACAAAAATTAAAAAAAACACTATATATTCTTCAAAATGATGTCAAACAATCTCCTGGTAGCTTCAGAACATCAATGGATTAAGTTGGAGAAAGAATTCAAGTAAAAATCAACATAATTCAAAAATGGTCAAATCTGGATTTTTTTAGCCAGACCGGGTAGGCAAAAAATGTTGAATTTCTGACAAAAATAAAAAAAACACTCAATATGCTTCAAAATGATGTCAAACAATCTCCTGGTAGCTTCAGAACATCAATGGATTAAGTTGGAGAAAGGATTGAAGTAAAAATCAACATAATTCAAAAATGGTCAAATCTGGATTTTTTTAGCCAGACCGGGTAGGCAAAAAATGTTGAATTTCTGACAAAAGCAAAAAACAACTCAATATGCTTCAAAATGATCTCAAACAATCTCCTGGTAGCTTCAGAACATCAATGGATTAAGTTGGAGAAAGAATTGAAGTAAAAATCAACATAATTCAAAAATGGTCAAATGTGGATAAAAATGTTGGATTTCTGACAAAAGCAAAAATCAACTCAATATGCTTCAAAATGATGTCAAACAATCTCCTGGTAGCTTCAGAACATCAATGGATTAAGTTGGAGAAAGGATTGAAGTAAAAATCAACATAATTCAAAAATGGTCAAATCTGGATTTTTTTAGCCAGACCGGGTAGGCAAAAAATGTTGAATTTCTGACAAAAATAAAAAAAACACTCAATATGCTTCAAAATGATGTCAAACAATCTCCTGGTAGCTTCAGAACATCAATGGATTAAGTTGGAGAAAGCATTGAAGTAAAAATCAACATAAAACAAAAATGTTCAAATCTGGATTTTTTTAGCCAGACCGGGTAGGCAAAAAATGTTGAATTTCTGACAAAAATAAAAAAAACACTCAATATGCTTCAAAATGATGTCAAACAATCTCCTGGTAGCTTCAGAACATCAATGGATTAAGTTGGAGAAAGAATTGAAGTAAAAATCAACATAAAACAAAAATGGTCAAATCTGGATTTTTTTAGCCTGACCGGGTAGGCAAAAAATGTTGAATTTCTGACAAAAATAAAAAAACCACTCAATATGCTTCAAAATGATCTCAAACAATCTCCTGGTAGCTTCAGAACATCAATGGATTAAGTTGGAGAAAGAATTGAAGTAAAAATCAACATAAAACAAAAATGGTCAAATCTGGATTTTTTTAGCCAGACCGGGTAGGCAAAAAATGTTGAATTTCTGACAAAAATAAAAAAACCACTCAATATGCTTCAAAATGATGTCAAACAATCTCCTGGTAGCTTCAGAACATCAATGGATTAAGTTGGAGAAAGAATTGAAGTAAAAATCAACATAAAACAAAAATGGTCAAATCTGGATTTTTTTAGCCAGACCGGGTAGGCAAAAAATGTTGAATTTCTGACAAAAGCAAAAAACAACTCAATATGCTTCAAAATGATCTCAAACAATCTCCTGGTAGCTTCAGAACATCAATGGATTAAGTTGGAGAAAGAATTGAAGTAAAAATCAACATAATTCAAAAATGGTCAAATCTGGATTTATTTAGCCAGACCGGGTAGGCAAAAAATGTTGAATTTCTGACAAAAATAAAAAAACCACTCAATATGCTTCAAAATGATCTCAAACAATCTCCTGGTAGCTTCAGAACATCAATGGATTAAGTTGGAGAAAGGATTGAAGTAAAAATCAACATAAAACAAAAATGGTCAAATCTGGATTTTTTTAGCCAGACCGGGTAGGCAAAAAATGTTGAATTTCTGACAAAAATAAAAAAAACACTCAATATGCTTCAAAATGATGTCAAACAATCTCCTGGTAGCTTCAGAACATCAATGGATTAAGTTGGAGAAAGAATTGAAGTAAAAATCAACATAATTCAAAAATGGTCAAATCTGGATTTTTTTAGCCAGACCGTGTAGGCAAAAAATGTTGAATTTCTGACAAAAATAAAAAAAACACTATATATTCTTCAAAATGATGTCAAACAATCTCCTGCTAGCTTCAGAACATCAATGGATTAAGTTGGAGAAAGAATTGAAGTAAAAATCAACATAAAACAAAAATGGTCAAATCTGGATTTTTTTAGCCAGACCGGGTAGGCAAAAAATGTTGAATTTCTGACAAAAATAAAAAAACCACTCAATATGCTTCAAAATGATGTCAAACAATCTCCTGGTAGCTTCAGAACATCAATGGATTAAGTTGGAGAAAGAATTGAAGTAAAAATCAACATAAAACAAAAATGGTCAAATCTGGATTTTTTTAGCCAGACCGGGTAGGCAAAAAATGTTGAATTTCTGACAAAAATAAAAAAAACACTATATATTCTTGAAAATGATGTCAAACAATCTCCTGGTAGCTTCAGAACATCAATGGATTAAGTTGGAGAAAGGATTGAATTAAAAATCAACATAATTCAAAAATGGTCAAATCTGGATTTTTTAGCCAGTGTCTATGTATCCTTCATAACACATACCTGAATATCTTCCTGTCTCCACACATCAGAAGCAGTGTCTATCTTGTTTAGATGAGTTACGTTGTCCGGTCCCAGGAACTCCATGGCCAGTAGGTACATATCCTGTCGAGATATCGATATCGTTTAGAAGTTTATTCTGCATTTAAACTGCAGCTAACGTTTATTTTTTTATCATAAATATCGATTCTACATCAAGCTTTGAGTACTTCTGTGAAGAAAGTTTTGGTTTACAGAGAATACTCTATGTTCTACGTTTGTTTGAAATCGTGAAAATGTGACCTTTCCTGACCCATGACCGCGTAAGCAAAAGCCTGGGTCGATCCCTGGGTGACGTCATCTCATTAATGCATTATTCTCCATGGCGTCTTTCTATCACAACAACATCGATTTATAGAGAATATACACTGTTTGCGAGTTGTTAGTTAAGAAAAAAGTCATTTTAGTCAACATGTTAAGTATTTATTCAAATTATTGCAAAGTCGACATAATTATATGACGTCTACCCAGGGATCGACCCAGGCTTTTACTTACGCGGTCGTGGGTCAGGAAAGGTCACATTTTCACGATTTCATACAAGCGTAGAACATAAAGTATTCACTTTAAACCAAAACTTTCTTCACGGAAGTACTCAAAGCTTGATGTAGTACCGATATTTATGATAATAAAATAAACGTTAGGTGCACTTTAAGGTACCGACCATTATGATAATTAGTAGAGACCGGTTTGGCAAAAAATCTTGGATTTCTGACAAAAATAAAAAAAAACACTATATATTCTTCAAAATGATGTCAAACAATCTCCTGGTAGCTTCAGAACATCAATGGATTAAGTTGGAGAAAGAATTCAAGTAAAAATCAACATAATTCAAAAATGGTCAAATCTGGATTTTTTTAGCCAGACCGGGTAGGCAAAAAATGTTGAATTTCTGACAAAAATAAAAAAAACACAATATATTCTTGAAAATGATGTCAAACAATCTCCTGGTAGCTTCAGAACATCAATGGATTAAGTTGGAGAAAGAATTGAAGTAAAAATCAACATAAAACAAAAATGGTCAAATCTGGATTTTTTAGCCAGTGTCTATGTATCCTTCATAACACATACCTGAATATCTTCCTGTCTCCACACATCAGAAGCAGTGTCTATCCTGTTTAGATGAGTTACGTTGTCCGGTCCCAGGAACTCCATGGCCAGTAGGTACATATCCTGTCGAGATATCGATATCGTTTAGAAGTTTATTCTGCATTTAAACTGCAGCTAACGTTTATTTTTTTATCATAAATATCGATTCTACATCAAGCTTTGAGTACTTCTGTGAAGAAAGTTTTGGTTTACAGAGAATACTCTATGTTCTACGTTTGTTTGAAATCGTGAAAATGTGACCTTTCCTGACCCATGACCGCGTAAGCAAAAGCCTGGGTCGATCCCTGGGTGACGTCATCTCATTAATGCATTATTCTCCATGGCGTCTTTCTATCACAACAACATCGATTTATAGAGAATATACACTGTTTGCGAGTTGTTAGTTAAGAAAAAAGTCATTTTAGTCAACATGTTAAGTATTTATTCAAATTATTGCAAAGTCGACATAATTATATGACGTCTACCCAGGGATCGACCCAGGCTTTTACTTACGCGGTCGTGGGTCAGGAAAGGTCACATTTTCACGATTTCATACAAGCGTAGAACATAAAGTATTCACTTTAAACCAAAACTTTCTTCACGGAAGTACTCAAAGCTTGATGTAGTACCGATATTTATGATAATAAAATAAACGTTAGGTGCACTTTAAGGTACCGACCATTATGATAATTAGTAGAGACCGGTTTGGCAAAAAATCTTGGATTTCTGACAAAAATAAAAAAAAACACTATATATTCTTCAAAATGATGTCAAACAATCTCCTGGTAGCTTCAGAACATCAATGGATTAAGTTGGAGAAAGAATTCAAGTAAAAATCAACATAATTCAAAAATGGTCAAATCTGGATTTTTTTAGCCAGACCGGGTAGGCAAAAAATGTTGAATTTCTGACAAAAATAAAAAAAACACAATATATTCTTGAAAATGATGTCAAACAATCTCCTGGTAGCTTCAGAACATCAATGGATTAAGTTGGAGAAAGAATTGAAGTAAAAATCAACATAAAACAAAAATGGTCAAATCTGGATTTTTTAGCCAGTGTCTATGTATCCTTCATAACACATACCTGAATATCTTCCTGTCTCCACACATCAGAAGCAGTGTCTATCCTGTTTAGATGAGTTACGTTGTCCGGTCCCAGGAACTCCATGGCCAGTAGGTACATATCCTGTCGAGATATCGATATCGTTTAGAAGTTTATTCTGCATTTAAACTGCAGCTAACGTTTATTTTTTTATCATAAATATCGATTCTACATCAAGCTTTGAGTACTTCTGTGAAGAAAGTTTTGGTTTACAGAGAATACTCTATGTTCTACGTTTGTTTGAAATCGTGAAAATGTGACCTTTCCTGACCCATGACCGCGTAAGCAAAAGCCTGGGTCGATCCCTGGGTGACGTCATCTCATTAATGCATTATTCTCCATGGCGTCTTTCTATCACAACAACATCGATTTATAGAGAATATACACTGTTTGCGAGTTGTTAGTTAAGAAAAAAGTCATTTTAGTCAACATGTTAAGTATTTATTCAAATTATTGCAAAGTCGACATAATTATATGACGTCTACCCAGGGATCGACCCAGGCTTTTACTTACGCGGTCGTGGGTCAGGAAAGGTCACATTTTCACGATTTCATACAAGCGTAGAACATAAAGTATTCACTTTAAACCAAAACTTTCTTCACGGAAGTACTCAAAGCTTGATGTAGTACCGATATTTATGATAACAAAATAAACGTTAGGTGCACTTTAAGGTACCGACCATTATGATAATTAGTAGAGACCGGTTAGGCAAAAAATCTTGGATTTCTGACAAAAATAAAAAAAAACACTATATATTCTTCAAAATGATGTCAAACAATCTCCTGGTAGCTTCAGAACATCAATGGATTAAGTTGGAGAAAGAATTCAAGTAAAAATCAACATAATTCAAAAATGGTCAAATCTGGATTTTTTTAGCCAGACCGGGTAGGCAAAAAATGTTGAATTTCTGACAAAAATAAAAGAACCACTCAATATGCTTCAAAATGATGTCAAACAATCTCCTGGTAGCTTCAGAACATCAATGGATTAAGTTGGAGAAAGAATTGAAGTAAAAATCAACATAAAACAAAAATGGTCAAATCTGGATTTTTTTAGCCAGACCGGGTAGGCAAAAAATGTTGAATTTCTGACAAAAATAAAAAAAACACTATATATTCTTGAAAATGATGTCAAACAATCTCCTGGTAGCTTCAGAACATCAATGGATTAAGTTGGAGAAAGAATTGAAGTAAAAATCAACATAAAACAAAAATGGTCAAATCTGGATTTTTTAGCCAGTGTCTATGTATCCTTCATAACACATACCTGAATATCTTCCTGTCTCCACACATCAGAAGCAGTGTCTATCCTGTTTAGATGAGTTACGTTGTCCGGTCCCAGGAACTCCATGGCCAGTAGGTACATATCCTGTCGAGATATCGATATCGTTTAGAAGTTTATTCTGCATTTAAACTGCAGCTAACGTTTATTTTTTTATCATAAATATCGATTCTACATCAAGCTTTGAGTACTTCTGTGAAGAAAGTTTTGGTTTACAGAGAATACTCTATGTTCTACGTTTGTTTGAAATCGTGAAAATGTGACCTTTCCTGACCCATGACCGCGTAAGCAAAAGCCTGGGTCGATCCCTGGGTGACGTCATCTCATTAATGCATTATTCTCCATGGCGTCTTTCTATCACAACAACATCGATTTATAGAGAATATACACTGTTTGCGAGTTGTTAGTTAAGAAAAAAGTCATTTTAGTCAACATGTTAAGTATTTATTCAAATTATTGCAAAGTCGACATAATTATATGACGTCTACCCAGGGATCGACCCAGGCTTTTACTTACGCGGTCGTGGGTCAGGAAAGGTCACATTTTCACGATTTCATACAAGCGTAGAACATAAAGTATTCACTTTAAACCAAAACTTTCTTCACGGAAGTACTCAAAGCTTGATGTAGTACCGATATTTATGATAACAAAATAAACGTTAGGTGCACTTTAAGGTACCGACCATTATGATAATTAGTAGAGACCGGTTAGGCAAAAAATCTTGGATTTCTGACAAAAATAAAAAAAAACACTATATATTCTTCAAAATGATGTCAAACAATCTCCTGGTAGCTTCAGAACATCAATGGATTAAGTTGGAGAAAGAATTCAAGTAAAAATCAACATAATTCAAAAATGGTCAAATCTGGATTTTTTTAGCCAGACCGGGTAGGCAAAAAATGTTGAATTTCTGACAAAAATAAAAGAACCACTCAATATGCTTCAAAATGATGTCAAACAATCTCCTGGTAGCTTCAGAACATCAATGGATTAAGTTGGAGAAAGAATTGAAGTAAAAATCAACATAAAACAAAAATGGTCAAATCTGGATTTTTTTAGCCAGACCGGGTAGGCAAAAAATGTTGAATTTCTGACAAAAATAAAAAAAACACTATATATTCTTGAAAATGATGTCAAACAATCTCCTGGTAGCTTCAGAACATCAATGGATTAAGTTGGAGAAAGAATTGAAGTAAAAATCAACATAAAACAAAAATGGTCAAATCTGGATTTTTTTAGCCAGACCGGGTAAGGCAAAAAATGTTGAATTTCTGACAAAAATAAAAGAACCACTCAATATGCTTCAAAATGATCTCAAACAATCTCCTGGTAGCTTCAGAACATCAATGGATTAAGTTGGAGAAAGAATTGAAGTAAAAATCAACATAAAACAAAAATGGTCAAATCTGGATTTTTTAGCCAGTGTCTATGTATCCTTCATAACACATACCTGAATATCTTCCTGTCTCCACACATCAGAAGCAGTGTCTATCTTGTTTAGATGAGTTACGTTGTCCGGTCCCAGGAACTCCATGGCCAGTAGGTACATATCCTGTCGAGATATCGATATCGTTTAGAAGTTTATTCTGCATTTAAACTGCAGCTAACGTTTATTTTTTTATCATAAATATCGATTCTACATCAAGCTTTGAGTACTTCTGTGAAGAAAGTTTTGGTTTACAGAGAATACTCTATGTTCTACGTTTGTTTGAAATCGTGAAAATGTGACCTTTCCTGACCCATGACCGCGTAAGCAAAAGCCTGGGTCGATCCCTGGGTGACGTCATCTCATTAATGCATTATTCTCCATGGCGTCTTTCTATCACAACAACATCGATTTATAGAGAATATACACTGTTTGCGAGTTGTTAGTTAAGAAAAAAGTCATTTTAGTCAACATGTTAAGTATTTATTCAAATTATTGCAAAGTCGACATAATTATATGACGTCTACCCAGGGATCAACCCAGGCTTTTACTTACGCGGTCGTGGGTCAGGAAAGGTCACATTTTCACGATTTCATACAAGCGTAGAACATAAAGTATTCACTTTAAACCAAAACTTTCTTCACGGAAGTACTCAAAGCTTGATGTAGTACCGATATTTATGATAACAAAATAAACGTTAGGTGCACTTTAAGGTACCGACCATTATGAAAATTAGTAGAGACCGGTTAGGCAAAAAATCTTGGATTTCTGACAAAAATAAAAAAAAACACTATATATTCTTCAAAATGATGTCAAACAATCTCCTGGTAGCTTCAGAACATCAATGGATTAAGTTGGAGAAAGAATTCAAGTAAAAATCAACATAATTCAAAAATGGTCAAATCTGGATTTTTTTAGCCAGACCGGGTAGGCAAAAAATGTTGAATTTCTGACAAAAATAAAAGAACCACTCAATATGCTTCAAAATGATGTCAAACAATCTCCTGGTAGCTTCAGAACATCAATGGATTAAGTTGGAGAAAGAATTGAAGTAAAAATCAACATAAAACAAAAATGGTCAAATCTGGATTTTTTTAGCCAGACCGGGTAGGCAAAAAATGTTGAATTTCTGACAAAAATAAAAAAAACACTATATATTCTTGAAAATGATGTCAAACAATCTCCTGGTAGCTTCAGAACATCAATGGATTAAGTTGGAGAAAGAATTGAAGTAAAAATCAACATAAAACAAAAATGGTCAAATCTGGATTTTTTTAGCCAGACCGGGTAAGGCAAAAAATGTTGAATTTCTGACAAAAATAAAAGAACCACTCAATATGCTTCAAAATGATCTCAAACAATCTCCTGGTAGCTTCAGAACATCAATGGATTAAGTTGGAGAAAGAATTGAAGTAAAAATCAACATAAAACAAAAATGGTCAAATCTGGATTTTTTAGCCAGTGTCTATGTATCCTTCATAACACATACCTGAATATCTTCCTGTCTCCACACATCAGAAGCAGTGTCTATCTTGTTTAGATGAGTTACGTTGTCCGGTCCCAGGAACTCCATGGCCAGTAGGTACATATCCTGTCGAGATATCGATATCGTTTAGAAGTTTATTCTGCATTTAAACTGCAGCTAACGTTTATTTTTTTATCATAAATATCGATTCTACATCAAGCTTTGAGTACTTCTGTGAAGAAAGTTTTGGTTTACAGAGAATACTCTATGTTCTACGTTTGTTTGAAATCGTGAAAATGTGACCTTTCCTGACCCATGACCGCGTAAGCAAAAGCCTGGGTCGATCCCTGGGTGACGTCATCTCATTAATGCATTATTCTCCATGGCGTCTTTCTATCACAACAACATCGATTTATAGAGAATATACACTGTTTGCGAGTTGTTAGTTAAGAAAAAAGTCATTTTAGTCAACATGTTAAGTATTTATTCAAATTATTGCAAAGTCGACATAATTATATGACGTCTACCCAGGGATCAACCCAGGCTTTTACTTACGCGGTCGTGGGTCAGGAAAGGTCACATTTTCACGATTTCATACAAGCGTAGAACATAAAGTATTCACTTTAAACCAAAACTTTCTTCACGGAAGTACTCAAAGCTTGATGTAGTACCGATATTTATGATAACAAAATAAACGTTAGGTGCACTTTAAGGTACCGACCATTATGAAAATTAGTAGAGACCGGTTAGGCAAAAAATCTTGGATTTCTGACAAAAATTAAAAAAAACACTATATATTCTTCAAAATGATGTCAAACAATCTCCTGGTAGCTTCAGAACATCAATGGATTAAGTTGGAGAAAGAATTGAAGTAAAAATCAACATAAAACAAAAATGGTCAAATCTGGATTTTTTTAGCCAGACCGGGTAGGCAAAAAATGTTGAATTTCTGACAAAAATAAAAAAACCACTATATATTCTTGAAAATGATGTCAAACAATCTCCTGGTAGCTTCAGAACATCAATGGATTAAGTTGGAGAAAGAATTGAAGTAAAAATCAACATAAAACAAAAATGGTCAAATCTGGATTTTTTTAGCCAGACCGGGTAGGCAAAAATGTTGAATTTCTGACAAAAATAAAAAAAACACTATATATTCTTGAAAATGATGTCAAACAATCTCCTGGTAGCTTCAGAACAAAAATGGATTAAGTTGGAGAAATAATTGAAGTAAAAATCAACATAAAACAAAAATGGTCAAATCTGGATTTTTTTAGCCAGACCGGGTAGGCAAAAAATGTTGAATTTCTGACAAAAATAAAAAAAACACTCAATATGCTTCAAAATGATCTCAAACAATCTCCTGGTAGCTTCAGAACATCAATGGATTAAGTTGGAGAAAGAATTGAAGTAAAAATCAACATAAAACAAAAATGGTCAAATCTGGATTTTTTTAGCCAGACCGGGTAGGCAAAAAATGTTGAATTTCTGACAAAAATACAAAAACCACTCAATATGCTTCAAAATGATGTCAAACAATCTCCTGGTAGCTTCAGAACATCAATGGATTAAGTTGGAGAAAGAATTGAAGTAAAAATCAACATAAAACAAAAATGGTCAAATCTGGATTTTTTTAGCCAGACCGGGTAGGCAAAAAATGTTGAATTTCTGACAAAAGCAAAAAACAACTCAATATGCTTCAAAATGATCTCAAACAATCTCCTGGTAGCTTCAGAACATCAATGGATTAAGTTGGCGAAAGAATTGAAGTAAAAATCAACATAATTCAAAAATGGTCAAATCTGGATTTATTTAGCCAGACCGGGTAGGCATAAAATGTTGAATTTCTGACAAAAATTAAAAAACCACTCAATATGCTTCAAAATGATCTCAAACAATCTCCTGGTAGCTTCAGAACATCAATGGATTAAGTTGGAGAAAGGATTGAAGTAAAAATCAACATAAAACAAAAATGGTCAAATCTGGATTTTTTTAGCCAGACCGGGTAGGCAAAAAATGTTGAATTTCTGACAAAAATAAAAAAACCACTCAATATCCTTCAAAATGATCTCAAACAATCTCCTGGTAGCTTCAGAACATCAATGGATTAAGTTGGAGAAAGAATTGAAGTAAAAATCAACATAAAACAAAAATGGTCAAATCTGGATTTTTTAGCCAGTGTCTATGTATCCTTCATAACACATACCTGAATATCTTCCTGTCTCCACACATCAGAAGCAGTGTCTATCTTGTTTAGATGAGTTACGTTGTCCGGTCCCAGGAACTCCATGGCCAGTAGGTACATATCCTGTCGAGATATCGATATCGTTTAGAAGTTTATTCTGCATTTAAACTGCAGCTAACGTTTATTTTTTTATCATAAATATCGATTCTACATCAAGCTTTGAGTACTTCTGTGAAGAAAGTTTTGGTTTACAGAGAATACTCTATGTTCTACGTTTGTTTGAAATCGTGAAAATGTGACCTTTCCTGACCCATGACCGCGTAAGCAAAAGCCTGGGTCGATCCCTGGGTGACGTCATCTCATTAATGCATTATTCTCCATGGCGTCTTTCTATCACAACAACATCGATTTATAGAGAATATACACTGTTTGCGAGTTGTTAGTTAAGAAAAAAGTCATTTTAGTCAACATGTTAAGTATTTATTCAAATTATTGCAAAGTCGACATAATTATATGACGTCTACCCAGGGATCGACCCAGGCTTTTACTTACGCGGTCGTGGGTCAGGAAAGGTCACATTTTCACGATTTCATACAAGCGTAGAACATAAAGTATTCACTTTAAACCAAAACTTTCTTCACGGAAGTACTCAAAGCTTGATGTAGTACCGATATTTATGATAACAAAATAAACGTTAGGTGCACTTTAAGGTACCGACCATTATGATAATTAGTAGAGACCGGTTAGGCAAAAAATCTTGGATTTCTGACAAAAATAAAAAAAAACACTATATATTCTTCAAAATGATGTCAAACAATCTCCTGGTAGCTTCAGAACATCAATGGATTAAGTTGGAGAAAGAATTCAAGTAAAAATCAACATAATTCAAAAATGGTCAAATCTGGATTTTTTTAGCCAGACCGGGTAGGCAAAAAATGTTGAATTTCTGACAAAAATAAAAGAACCACTCAATATGCTTCAAAATGATGTCAAACAATCTCCTGGTAGCTTCAGAACATCAATGGATTAAGTTGGAGAAAGAATTGAAGTAAAAATCAACATAAAACAAAAATGGTCAAATCTGGATTTTTTTAGCCAGACCGGGTAGGCAAAAAATGTTGAATTTCTGACAAAAATAAAAAAAACACTATATATTCTTGAAAATGATGTCAAACAATCTCCTGGTAGCTTCAGAACATCAATGGATTAAGTTGGAGAAAGAATTGAAGTAAAAATCAACATAAAACAAAAATGGTCAAATCTGGATTTTTTTAGCCAGACCGGGTAAGGCAAAAAATGTTGAATTTCTGACAAAAATAAAAGAACCACTCAATATGCTTCAAAATGATCTCAAACAATCTCCTGGTAGCTTCAGAACATCAATGGATTAAGTTGGAGAAAGAATTGAATTAAAAATCAACATAATTCAAAAATGGTCAAATCTGGATTTTTTTAGCCAGACCGGGTAGGCAAAAAATGTTGAATTTCTGACAAAAATAAAAAAAACACTCAATATGCTTCAAAATGATGTCAAACAATCTCCTGGTAGCTTCAGAACATCAATGGATTAAGTTGGAGAAAGAATTGAAGTAAAAATCAACATAAAACAAAAATGGTCAAATCTGGATTTTTTTAGCCAGACCGGGTAGGCAAAAAATGTTGAATTTCTGACAAAAATAAAAAAAACACTATATATTCTTGAAAATGATGTCAAACAATCTCCTGGTAGCTTCAGAACATCAATGGATTAAGTTGGAGAAAGAATTGAAGTAAAAATCAACATAAAACAAAAATGGTCAAATCTGGATTTTTTTAGCCAGACCGGGTAGGCAAAAAATGTTGAATTTCTGACAAAAATAAAAAAACCACTCAATATGCTTCAAAATGATGTCAAACAATCTCCTGGTAGCTTCAGAACATCAATGGATTAAGTTGGAGAAAGAATTGAAGTAAAAATCAACATAATTCAAAAATGGTCAAATCTGGATTTTTTAGCCAGTGTCTATGTATCCTTCATAACACATACCTGAATATCTTCCTGTCTCCACACATCAGAAGCAGTGTCTATCTTGTTTAGATGAGTTACGTTGTCCGGTCCCAGGAACTCCATGGCCAGTAGGTACATATCCTGTCGAGATATCGATATCGTTTAGAAGTTTATTCTGCATTTAAACTGCAGCTAACGTTTATTTTTTTATCATAAATATCGATTCTACATCAAGCTTTGAGTACTTCTGTGAAGAAAGTTTTGGTTTACAGAGAATACTCTATGTTCTACGTTTGTTTGAAATCGTGAAAATGTGACCTTTCCTGACCCATGACCGCGTAAGCAAAAGCCTGGGTCGATCCCTGGGTGACGTCATCTCATTAATGCATTATTCTCCATGGCGTCTTTCTATCACAACAACATCGATTTATAGAGAATATACACTGTTTGCGAGTTGTTAGTTAAGAAAAAAGTCATTTTAGTCAACATGTTAAGTATTTATTCAAATTATTGCAAAGTCGACATAATTATATGACGTCTACCCAGGGATCGACCCAGGCTTTTACTTACGCGGTCGTGGGTCAGGAAAGGTCACATTTTCACGATTTCATACAAGCGTAGAACATAAAGTATTCACTTTAAACCAAAACTTTCTTCACGGAAGTACTCAAAGCTTGATGTAGTACCGATATTTATGATAACAAAATAAACGTTAGGTGCACTTTAAGGTACCGACCATTATGATAATTAGTAGAGACCGGTTAGGCAAAAAATCTTGGATTTCTGACAAAAATAAAAAAACACACTATATATTCTTCAAAATGATGTCAAACAATCTCCTGGTAGCTTCAGAACATCAATGGATTAAGTTGGAGAAAGAATTCAAGTAAAAATCAACATAATTCAAAAATGGTCAAATCTGGATTTTTTTAGCCAGACCGGGTAGGCAAAAAATGTTGAATTTCTGACAAAAATAAAAGAACCACTCAATATGCTTCAAAATGATGTCAAACAATCTCCTGGTAGCTTCAGAACATCAATGGATTAAGTTGGAGAAAGAATTGAAGTAAAAATCAACATAAAACAAAAATGGTCAAATCTGGATTTTTTTAGCCAGACCGGGTAGGTAAAAAATGTTGAATTTCTGACAAAAATAAAAAAAACACTATATATTCTTGAAAATGATGTCAAACAATCTCCTGGTAGCTTCAGAACATCAATGGATTAAGTTGGAGAAAGAATTGAAGTAAAAATCAACATAAAACAAAAATGGTCAAATCTGGATTTTTTTTAGCCAGACCGGGTAGGCAAAAAATGTTGAATTTCTGACAAAAATAAAAAAAACACTATATATTCTTGAAAATGATGTCAAACAATCTCCTGGTAGCTTCAGAACATCAATGGATTAAGTTGGAGAAAGAATTGAAGTAAAAATCAACATAAAACAAAAATGGTCAAATCTGGATTTTTTTAGCCAGACCGGGTAGGCAAAAAATGTTGAATTTCTGACAAAAATAAAAAAAAACACTATATATTCTTGAAAATGATGTCAAACAATCTCCTGGTAGCTTCAGAACATCAATGGATTAAGTTGGAGAAAGAATTGAAGTAAAAATCAACATAAAACAAAAATGGTCAAATCTGGATTTTTTTAGCCAGACCGGGTAGGCAAAAAATGTTGAATTTCTGACAAAAATAAAAGAACCACTCAATATGCTTCAAAATGATCTCAAACAATCTCCTGGTAGCTTCAGAACATCAATGGATTAAGTTGGAGAAAGAATTGAAGTAAAAATCAACATAAAACAAAAATGGTCAAATCTGGATTTTTTAGCCAGTGTCTATGTATCCTTCATAACACATACCTGAATATCTTCCTGTCTCCACACATCAGAAGCAGTGTCTATCTTGTTTAGATGAGTTACGTTGTCCGGTCCCAGGAACTCCATGGCCAGTAGGTACATATCCTGTCGAGATATCGATATCGTTTAGAAGTTTATTCTGCATTTAAACTGCAGCTAACGTTTATTTTTTTATCATAAATATCGATTCTACATCAAGCTTTGAGTACTTCTGTGAAGAAAGTTTTGGTTTACAGAGAATACTCTATGTTCTACGTTTGTTTGAAATCGTGAAAATGTGACCTTTCCTGACCCATGACCGCGTAAGCAAAAGCCTGGGTCGATCCCTGGGTGACGTCATCTCATTAATGCATTATTCTCCATGGCGTCTTTCTATCACAACAACATCGATTTATAGAGAATATACACTGTTTGCGAGTTGTTAGTTAAGAAAAAAGTCATTTTAGTCAACATGTTAAGTATTTATTCAAATTATTGCAAAGTCGACATAATTATATGACGTCTACCCAGGGATCAACCCAGGCTTTTACTTACGCGGTCGTGGGTCAGGAAAGGTCACATTTTCACGATTTCATACAAGCGTAGAACATAAAGTATTCACTTTAAACCAAAACTTTCTTCACGGAAGTACTCAAAGCTTGATGTAGTACCGATATTTATGATAACAAAATAAACGTTAGGTGCACTTTAAGGTACCGACCATTATGATAATTAGTAGAGACCGGTTAGGCAAAAAATCTTGGATTTCTGACAAAAATAAAAAAAAACACTATATATTCTTCAAAATGATGTCAAACAATCTCCTGGTAGCTTCAGAACATCAATGGATTAAGTTGGAGAAAGAATTGAAGTAAAAATCAACATAAAACAAAAATGGTCAAATCTGGATTTTTTTAGCCAGACCGGGTAGGCAAAAAATGTTGAATTTCTGACAAAAATAAAAAAAACACTATATATTCTTGAAAATGATGTCAAACAATCTCCTGGTAGCTTCAGAACAAAAATGGATTAAGTTGGAGAAATAATTGAAGTAAAAATCAACATAAAACAAAAATGGTCAAATCTGGATTTTTTTAGCCAGACCGGGTAGGCAAAAAATGTTGAATTTCTGACAAAAATAAAAAAAACACTATATATTCTTGAAAATGATGTCAAACAATCTCCTGGTAGCTTCAGAACATCAATGGATTAAGTTGGAGAAAGAATTGAAGTAAAAATCAACATAAAACAAAAATGGTCAAATCTGGATTTTTTTAGCCAGACCGGGTAAGGCAAAAAATGTTGAATTTCTGACAAAAATAAAAGAACCACTCAATATGCTTCAAAATGATCTCAAACAATCTCCTGGTAGCTTCAGAACATCAATGGTTTAAGTTGGAGAAAGAATTGAAGTAAAAATCAACATAAAACAAAAATGGTCAAATCTGGATTTTTTAGCCAGTGTCTATGTATCCTTCATAACACATACCTGAATATCTTCCTGTCTCCACACATCAGAAGCAGTGTCTATCTTGTTTAGATGAGTTACGTTGTCCGGTCCCAGGAACTCCATGGCCAGTAGGTACATATCCTGTCGAGATATCGATATCGTTTAGAAGTTTATTCTGCATTTAAACTGCAGCTAACGTTTATTTTTTTATCATAAATATCGATTCTACATCAAGCTTTGAGTACTTCTGTGAAGAAAGTTTTGGTTTACAGAGAATACTCTATGTTCTACGTTTGTTTGAAATCGTGAAAATGTGACCTTTCCTGACCCATGACCGCGTAAGCAAAAGCCTGGGTCGATCCCTGGGTGACGTCATCTCATTAATGCATTATTCTCCATGGCGTCTTTCTATCACAACAACATCGATTTATAGAGAATATACACTGTTTGCGAGTTGTTAGTTAAGAAAAAAGTCATTTTAGTCAACATGTTAAGTATTTATTCAAATTATTGCAAAGTCGACATAATTATATGACGTCTACCCAGGGATCAACCCAGGCTTTTACTTACGCGGTCGTGGGTCAGGAAAGGTCACATTTCACGATTTCATACAAGCGTAGAACATAAAGTATTCACTTTAAACCAAAACTTTCTTCACGGAAGTACTCAAAGCTTGATGTAGTACCGATATTTATGATAACAAAATAAACGTTAGGTGCACTTTAAGGTACCGACCATTATGAAAATTAGTAGAGACCGGTTAGGCAAAAAATCTTGGATTTCTGACAAAAATTAAAAAAAACACTATATATTCTTCAAAATGATGTCAAACAATCTCCTGGTAGCTTCAGAACATCAATGGATTAAGTTGGAGAAAGAATTGAAGTAAAAATCAACATAAAACAAAAATGGTCAAATCTGGATTTTTTTAGCCAGACCGGGTAGGCAAAAAATGTTGAATTTCTGACAAAAATAAAAAAACCACTATATATTCTTGAAAATGATGTCAAACAATCTCCTGGTAGCTTCAGAACATCAATGGATTAAGTTGGAGAAAGAATTGAAGTAAAAATCAACATAAAACAAAAATGGTCAAATCTGGATTTTTTTAGCCAGACCGGGGTAGGCAAAAAATGTTGAATTTCTGACAAAAATAAAAAAAACACTATATATTCTTGAAAATGATGTCAAACAATCTCCTGGTAGCTTCAGAACAAAAATGGATTAAGTTGGAGAAATAATTGAAGTAAAAATCAACATAAAACAAAAATGGTCAAATCTGGATTTTTTTAGCCAGACCGGGTAGGCAAAAAATGTTGAATTTCTGACAAAAATAAAAAAAACACTCAATATGCTTCAAAATGATCTCAAACAATCTCCTGGTAGCTTCAGAACATCAATGGATTAAGTTGGAGAAAGAATTGAAGTAAAAATCAACATAAAACAAAAATGGTCAAATCTGGATTTTTTTAGCCAGACCGGGTAGGCAAAAAATGTTGAATTTCTGACAAAAATAAAAAAACCACTCAATATGCTTCAAAATGATGTCAAACAATCTCCTGGTAGCTTCAGAACATCAATGGATTAAGTTGGAGAAAGAATTGAAGTAAAAATCAACATAAAACAAAAATGGTCAAATCTGGATTTTTTTAGCCAGACCGGGTAGGCAAAAAATGTTGAATTTCTGACAAAAGCAAAAAACAACTCAATATGCTTCAAAATGATCTCAAACAATCTCCTGGTAGCTTCAGAACATCAATGGATTAAGTTGGCGAAAGAATTGAAGTAAAAATCAACATAATTCAAAAATGGTCAAATCTGGATTTATTTAGCCAGACCGGGTAGGCATAAAATGTTGAATTTCTGACAAAAATTAAAAAAACACTCAATATGCTTCAAAATGATCTCAAACAATCTCCTGGTAGCTTCAGAACATCAATGGATTAAGTTGGAGAAAGGATTGAAGTAAAAATCAACATAAAACAAAAATGGTCAAATCTGGATTTTTTTAGCCAGACCGGGTAGGCAAAAAATGTTGAATTTCTGACAAAAATAAAAAAACCACTCAATATCCTTCAAAATGATCTCAAACAATCTCCTGGTAGCTTCAGAACATCAATGGATTAAGTTGGAGAAAGAATTGAAGTAAAAATCAACATAAAACAAAAATGGTCAAATCTGGATTTTTTAGCCAGTGTCTATGTATCCTTCATAACACATACCTGAATATCTTCCTGTCTCCACACATCAGAAGCAGTGTCTATCTTGTTTAGATGAGTTACGTTGTCCGGTCCCAGGAACTCCATGGCCAGTAGGTACATATCCTGTCGAGATATCGATATCGTTTAGAAGTTTATTCTGCATTTAAACTGCAGCTAACGTTTATTTTTTTATCATAAATATCGATTCTACATCAAGCTTTGAGTACTTCTGTGAAGAAAGTTTTGGTTTACAGAGAATACTCTATGTTCTACGTTTGTTTGAAATCGTGAAAATGTGACCTTTCCTGACCCATGACCGCGTAAGCAAAAGCCTGGGTCGATCCCTGGGTGACGTCATCTCATTAATGCATTATTCTCCATGGCGTCTTTCTATCACAACAACATCGATTTATAGAGAATATACACTGTTTGCGAGTTGTTAGTTAAGAAAAAAGTCATTTTAGTCAACATGTTAAGTATTTATTCAAATTATTGCAAAGTCGACATAATTATATGACGTCTACCCAGGGATCGACCCAGGCTTTTACTTACGCGGTCGTGGGTCAGGAAAGGTCACATTTTCACGATTTCATACAAGCGTAGAACATAAAGTATTCACTTTAAACCAAAACTTTCTTCACGGAAGTACTCAAAGCTTGATGTAGTACCGATATTTATGATAACAAAATAAACGTTAGGTGCACTTTAAGGTACCGACCATTATGATAATTAGTAGAGACCGGTTAGGCAAAAAATCTTGGATTTCTGACAAAAATAAAAAAAAACACTATATATTCTTCAAAATGATGTCAAACAATCTCCTGGTAGCTTCAGAACATCAATGGATTAAGTTGGAGAAAGAATTCAAGTAAAAATCAACATAATTCAAAAATGGTCAAATCTGGATTTTTTTAGCCAGACCGGGTAGGCAAAAAATGTTGAATTTCTGACAAAAATAAAAGAACCACTCAATATGCTTCAAAATGATGTCAAACAATCTCCTGGTAGCTTCAGAACATCAATGGATTAAGTTGGAGAAAGAATTGAAGTAAAAATCAACATAAAACAAAAATGGTCAAATCTGGATTTTTTTAGCCAGACCGGGTAGGCAAAAAATGTTGAATTTCTGACAAAAATAAAAAAAACACTATATATTCTTGAAAATGATGTCAAACAATCTCCTGGTAGCTTCAGAACATCAATGGATTAAGTTGGAGAAAGAATTGAAGTAAAAATCAACATAAAACAAAAATGGTCAAATCTGGATTTTTTTAGCCAGACCGGGTAAGGCAAAAAATGTTGAATTTCTGACAAAAATAAAAGAACCACTCAATATGCTTCAAAATGATCTCAAACAATCTCCTGGTAGCTTCAGAACATCAATGGATTAAGTTGGAGAAAGAATTGAATTAAAAATCAACATAATTCAAAAATGGTCAAATCTGGATTTTTTTAGCCAGACCGGGTAGGCAAAAAATGTTGAATTTCTGACAAAAATAAAAAAACCACTCAATATGCTTCAAAATGATGTCAAACAATCTCCTGGTAGCTTCAGAACATCAATGGATTAAGTTGGAGAAAGAATTGAAGTAAAAATCAACATAAAACAAAAATGGTCAAATCTGGATTTTTTTAGCCAGACCGGGTAGGCAAAAAATGTTGAATTTCTGACAAAAATAAAAAAAACACTATATATTCTTGAAAATGATGTCAAACAATCTCCTGGTAGCTTCAGAACATCAATGGATTAAGTTGGAGAAAGAATTGAAGTAAAAATCAACATAAAACAAAAATGGTCAAATCTGGATTTTTTTAGCCAGACCGGGTAGGCAAAAAATGTTGAATTTCTGACAAAAATAAAAAAAACACTCAATATGCTTCAAAATGATGTCAAACAATCTCCTGGTAGCTTCAGAACATCAATGGATTAAGTTGGAGAAAGAATTGAAGTAAAAATCAACATAATTCAAAAATGGTCAAATCTGGATTTTTTAGCCAGTGTCTATGTATCCTTCATAACACATACCTGAATATCTTCCTGTCTCCACACATCAGAAGCAGTGTCTATCTTGTTTAGATGAGTTACGTTGTCCGGTCCCAGGAACTCCATGGCCAGTAGGTACATATCCTGTCGAGATATCGATATCGTTTAGAAGTTTATTCTGCATTTAAACTGCAGCTAACGTTTATTTTTTTATCATAAATATCGATTCTACATCAAGCTTTGAGTACTTCTGTGAAGAAAGTTTTGGTTTACAGAGAATACTCTATGTTCTACGTTTGTTTGAAATCGTGAAAATGTGACCTTTCCTGACCCATGACCGCGTAAGCAAAAGCCTGGGTCGATCCCTGGGTGACGTCATCTCATTAATGCATTATTCTCCATGGCGTCTTTCTATCACAACAACATCGATTTATAGAGAATATACACTGTTTGCGAGTTGTTAGTTAAGAAAAAAGTCATTTTAGTCAACATGTTAAGTATTTATTCAAATTATTGCAAAGTCGACATAATTATATGACGTCTACCCAGGGATCGACCCAGGCTTTTACTTACGCGGTCGTGGGTCAGGAAAGGTCACATTTTCACGATTTCATACAAGCGTAGAACATAAAGTATTCACTTTAAACCAAAACTTTCTTCACGGAAGTACTCAAAGCTTGATGTAGTACCGATATTTATGATAACAAAATAAACGTTAGGTGCACTTTAAGGTACCGACCATTATGATAATTAGTAGAGACCGGTTAGGCAAAAAATCTTGGATTTCTGACAAAAATAAAAAAAAACACTATATATTCTTCAAAATGATGTCAAACAATCTCCTGGTAGCTTCAGAACATCAATGGATTAAGTTGGAGAAAGAATTCAAGTAAAAATCAACATAATTCAAAAATGGTCAAATCTGGATTTTTTTAGCCAGACCGGGTAGGCAAAAAATGTTGAATTTCTGACAAAAATAAAAGAACCACTCAATATGCTTCAAAATGATGTCAAACAATCTCCTGGTAGCTTCAGAACATCAATGGATTAAGTTGGAGAAAGAATTGAAGTAAAAATCAACATAATTCAAAAATGGTCAAATCTGGATTTTTTTAGCCAGACCGGGTAGGCAAAAAATGTTGAATTTCTGACAAAAATAAAAGAACCACTCAATATGCTTCAAAATGATGTCAAACAATCTCCTGGTAGCTTCAGAACATCAATGGATTAAGTTGGAGAAAGAATTGAAGTAAAAATCAACATAAAACAAAAATGGTCAAATCTGGATTTTTTTAGCCAGACCGGGTAGGAAAAAAATGTTGAATTTCTGACAAAAATAAAAAAAACACTATATATTCTTGAAAATGATGTCAAACAATCTCCTGGTAGCTTCAGAACATCAATGGATTAAGTTGGAGAAAGAATTGAAGTAAAAATCAACATAAAACAAAAATGGTCAAATCTGGATTTTTTTAGCCAGAGCGGGTAGGTAAAAAATGTTGAATTTCTGACAAAAATAAAAAAAACACTATATATTCTTGAAAATGATGTCAAACAATCTCCTGGTAGCTTCAGAACATCAATGGATTAAGTTGGAGAAAGAATTGAAGTAAAAATCAACATAAAACAAAAATGGTCAAATCTGGATTTTTTTAGCCAGACCGGGTAGGCAAAAAATGTTGAATTTCTGACAAAAGCAAAAAACAACTCAATATGCTTCAAAATGATCTCAAACAATCTCCTGGTAGCTTCAGAACATCAATGGATTAAGTTGGCGAAAGAATTGAAGTAAAAATCAACATAATTCAAAAATGGTCAAATCTGGATTTATTTAGCCAGACCGGGTAGGCATAAAATGTTGAATTTCTGACAAAAATTAAAAAAACACTCAATATGCTTCAAAATGATCTCAAACAATCTCCTGGTAGCTTCAGAACATCAATGGATTAAGTTGGAGAAAGGATTGAAGTAAAAATCAACATAAAACAAAAATGGTCAAATCTGGATTTTTTTAGCCAGACCGGGTAGGCAAAAAATGTTGAATTTCTGACAAAAATAAAAAAAACACTCAATATCCTTCAAAATGATCTCAAACAATCTCCTGGTAGCTTCAGAACATCAATGGATTAAGTTGGAGAAAGAATTGAAGTAAAAATCAACATAAAACAAAAATGGTCAAATCTGGATTTTTTAGCCAGTGTCTATGTATCCTTCATAACACATACCTGAATATCTTCCTGTCTCCACACATCAGAAGCAGTGTCTATCTTGTTTAGATGAGTTACGTTGTCCGGTCCCAGGAACTCCATGGCCAGTAGGTACATATCCTGTCGAGATATCGATATCGTTTAGAAGTTTATTCTGCATTTAAACTGCAGCTAACGTTTATTTTTTTATCATAAATATCGATTCTACATCAAGCTTTGAGTACTTCTGTGAAGAAAGTTTTGGTTTACAGAGAATACTCTATGTTCTACGTTTGTTTGAAATCGTGAAAATGTGACCTTTCCTGACCCATGACCGCGTAAGCAAAAGCCTGGGTCGATCCCTGGGTGACGTCATCTCATTAATGCATTATTCTCCATGGCGTCTTTCTATCACAACAACATCGATTTATAGAGAATATACACTGTTTGCGAGTTGTTAGTTAAGAAAAAAGTCATTTTAGTCAACATGTTAAGTATTTATTCAAATTATTGCAAAGTCGACATAATTATATGACGTCTACCCAGGGATCGACCCAGGCTTTTACTTACGCGGTCGTGGGTCAGGAAAGGTCACATTTTCACGATTTCATACAAGCGTAGAACATAAAGTATTCACTTTAAACCAAAACTTTCTTCACGGAAGTACTCAAAGCTTGATGTAGTACCGATATTTATGATAACAAAATAAACGTTAGGTGCACTTTAAGGTACCGACCATTATGATAATTAGTAGAGACCGGTTAGGCAAAAAATCTTGGATTTCTGACAAAAATAAAAAAAAACACTATATATTCTTCAAAATGATGTCAAACAATCTCCTGGTAGCTTCAGAACATCAATGGATTAAGTTGGAGAAAGAATTCAAGTAAAAATCAACATAATTCAAAAATGGTCAAATCTGGATTTTTTTAGCCAGACCGGGTAGGCAAAAAATGTTGAATTTCTGACAAAAATAAAAGAACCACTCAATATGCTTCAAAATGATGTCAAACAATCTCCTGGTAGCTTCAGAACATCAATGGATTAAGTTGGAGAAAGAATTGAAGTAAAAATCAACATAAAACAAAAATGGTCAAATCTGGATTTTTTTAGCCAGACCGGGTAGGCAAAAAATGTTGAATTTCTGACAAAAATAAAAAAAACACTATATATTCTTGAAAATGATGTCAAACAATCTCCTGGTAGCTTCAGAACATCAATGGATTAAGTTGGAGAAAGAATTGAAGTAAAAATCAACATAAAACAAAAATGGTCAAATCTGGATTTTTTAGCCAGTGTCTATGTATCCTTCATAACACATACCTGAATATCTTCCTGTCTCCACACATCAGAAGCAGTGTCTATCTTGTTTAGATGAGTTACGTTGTCCGGTCCCAGGAACTCCATGGCCAGTAGGTACATATCCTGTCGAGATATCGATATCGTTTAGAAGTTTATTCTGCATTTAAACTGCAGCTAACGTTTATTTTTTTATCATAAATATCGATTCTACATCAAGCTTTGAGTACTTCTGTGAAGAAAGTTTTGGTTTACAGAGAATACTCTATGTTCTACGTTTGTTTGAAATCGTGAAAATGTGACCTTTCCTGACCCATGACCGCGTAAGCAAAAGCCTGGGTCGATCCCTGGGTGACGTCATCTCATTAATGCATTATTCTCCATGGCGTCTTTCTATCACAACAACATCGATTTATAGAGAATATACACTGTTTGCGAGTTGTTAGTTAAGAAAAAAGTCATTTTAGTCAACATGTTAAGTATTTATTCAAATTATTGCAAAGTCGACATAATTATATGACGTCTACCCAGGGATCGACCCAGGCTTTTACTTACGCGGTCGTGGGTCAGGAAAGGTCACATTTTCACGATTTCATACAAGCGTAGAACATAAAGTATTCACTTTAAACCAAAACTTTCTTCACGGAAGTACTCAAAGCTTGATGTAGTACCGATATTTATGATAACAAAATAAACGTTAGGTGCACTTTAAGGTACCGACCATTATGATAATTAGTAGAGACCGGTTAGGCAAAAAATCTTGGATTTCTGACAAAAATAAAAAAAAACACTATATATTCTTCAAAATGATGTCAAACAATCTCCTGGTAGCTTCAGAACATCAATGGATTAAGTTGGAGAAAGAATTCAAGTAAAAATCAACATAATTCAAAAATGGTCAAATCTGGATTTTTTTAGCCAGACCGGGTAGGCAAAAAATGTTGAATTTCTGACAAAAATAAAAGAACCACTCAATATGCTTCAAAATGATGTCAAACAATCTCCTGGTAGCTTCAGAACATCAATGGATTAAGTTGGAGAAAGAATTGAAGTAAAAATCAACATAAAACAAAAATGGTCAAATCTGGATTTTTTTAGCCAGACCGGGTAGGCAAAAAATGTTGAATTTCTGACAAAAATAAAAAAAACACTATATATTCTTGAAAATGATGTCAAACAATCTCCTGGTAGCTTCAGAACATCAATGGATTAAGTTGGAGAAAGAATTGAAGTAAAAATCAACATAAAACAAAAATGGTCAAATCTGGATTTTTTTAGCCAGACCGGGTAAGGCAAAAAATGTTGAATTTCTGACAAAAATAAAAGAACCACTCAATATGCTTCAAAATGATCTCAAACAATCTCCTGGTAGCTTCAGAACATCAATGGATTAAGTTGGAGAAAGAATTGAATTAAAAATCAACATAATTCAAAAATGGTCAAATCTGGATTTTTTTAGCCAGACCGGGTAGGCAAAAAATGTTGAATTTCTGACAAAAATAAAAAAACCACTCAATATGCTTCAAAATGATGTCAAACAATCTCCTGGTAGCTTCAGAACATCAATGGATTAAGTTGGAGAAAGAATTGAAGTAAAAATCAACATAAAACAAAAATGGTCAAATCTGGATTTTTTTAGCCAGACCGGGTAGGCAAAAAATGTTGAATTTCTGACAAAAATAAAAAAAACACTATATATTCTTGAAAATGATGTCAAACAATCTCCTGGTAGCTTCAGAACATCAATGGATTAAGTTGGAGAAAGAATTGAAGTAAAAATCAACATAAAACAAAAATGGTCAAATCTGGATTTTTTTAGCCAGACCGGGTAGGCAAAAAATGTTGAATTTCTGACAAAAATAAAAAAAACACTCAATATGCTTCAAAATGATGTCAAACAATCTCCTGGTAGCTTCAGAACATCAATGGATTAAGTTGGAGAAAGAATTGAAGTAAAAATCAACATAATTCAAAAATGGTCAAATCTGGATTTTTTTAGCCAGTGTCTATGTATCCTTCATAACACATACCTGAATATCTTCCTGTCTCCACACATCAGAAGCAGTGTCTATCTTGTTTAGATGAGTTACGTTGTCCGGTCCCAGGAACTCCATGGCCAGTAGGTACATATCCTGTCGAGATATCGATATCGTTTAGAAGTTTATTCTGCATTTAAACTGCAGCTAACGTTTATTTTTTTATCATAAATATCGATTCTACATCAAGCTTTGAGTACTTCTGTGAAGAAAGTTTTGGTTTACAGAGAATACTCTATGTTCTACGTTTGTTTGAAATCGTGAAAATGTGACCTTTCCTGACCCATGACCGCGTAAGCAAAAGCCTGGGTCGATCCCTGGGTGACGTCATCTCATTAATGCATTATTCTCCATGGCGTCTTTCTATCACAACAACATCGATTTATAGAGAATATACACTGTTTGCGAGTTGTTAGTTAAGAAAAAAGTCATTTTAGTCAACATGTTAAGTATTTATTCAAATTATTGCAAAGTCGACATAATTATATGACGTCTACCCAGGGATCGACCCAGGCTTTTACTTACGCGGTCGTGGGTCAGGAAAGGTCACATTTTCACGATTTCATACAAGCGTAGAACATAAAGTAGTATAGTCGGCGTCAATTAAATACCACTTTTTCTTGTACAACAAAACTCAAAAGGTTGTGAATGTTATGGACGCCTTGTTTTCTTGCACAAGGGGCGTCATAAAGTGAATTCAGAAATCCACTTCATAACGCCCCTTGTGCAAGAAAAAAGGCGTCCATAACATTCACAACCTTTTGAGTTTTGTTGTACAAGAAAAAGTTGTATTTAATTGACGCCGACTATACTACTATGGGGTAACTAAGGGTCATTCAAAGTGTCCCTAGACATTCTTGTACGTAAAATCCAACTTGATAATCCTATTAGAGATATAATTACATATAGTTATATCGACATCGATTGCTTGTACGTAAAATCCAACTTGATAATCCTATTAGAGATATAATTACATATAGTTATATCGCTGCAACGTCCTTACACATAAAATCCAAATTCGAGTGCCTGTTGAAGCTATCCTAACACATAGTTATATCGAAGGGAGAATGGTGAGACCACGTAGTGAACCACTTCCACGGAGTCTAGCTCGAGAGGCAGGTGCTATTCTAGAGGAGAGAGATGGAATGCTTGAGGGGATGGAGATAGGTCGCCGTACTATCCGATGGCGCTTCTTCCAAGGTGTGGCAGGAGATTTGACCCCTAGGATCATGGAAAAGTTAGTTGCAAAGGTAACCACCAGCTTTTACCTGCGATACAGCTACACCTATCGCATTCGAAATGTCAATGACGGACGTGTGATTCTATTCTCCAAGACTGTCCCAGGCTCTCCATGGGTGAACATCCTAGAAGATGCAGAAGAGTGGATCAATAGCAAGGAGACAGCTCGATTGAATCCCGACAACATCACTCGACCAAATACCCAATGGGCCTTCGTTCGTTGGATCTACGTAGATGTCAAAGTCGTGATCGATCGTCAGCTTTTGTTGGGAACAGGTCCACTACCCCAATGGCTTCGCCTTAAGAAAGGAATGCTTGCCCTTGATCGATATGGCGACAACCTATGTCTTTGGCGCTGCCTTGCCATGCATGAAGGAGCAAGAGTAGATAGGTGTTGCGTCAAAGCTCGAAAACTTGCCCAGAACTTCTATCGCCTGACAGCACCCACACAAGACGTTCCCAGAACTTCCATAGACCAGCTGGAGGAAGTCGAGTTACACTTTGGAATCGGTATTCGGGTGTATGAACCCACGGAGGACGGCGCTTGGCATCTGACGCGACATGCAGCTCACTACAAGCATACGATGACGATTGGGATATACGACGGACATGCCTTCTACATCAAGAACATCAACAAGCTAGGGCACATCTACGTATGTAACGATTGTAAGCAACGGTTCACGAAAGCCTCAGACCTTCACCGTCATGCAGATCGTTGCAGGCGTGGAGAAACAAAGATTGTTTGCCCTGGAAAAGTAATCACAGTACCCCAGTCAGCATACGAAAAAGCCTTCTGGCCAGAGAGCACAGCCAGCAAAGTCGCTTTATGCTGGTTGGAACGCGAAACCAAAAGGATTGGACAACACATTCATCATGCAGCTTGTGGGCATGGTGGAGAGCATTGGATCGAAGGAGCGCCGGTCGACGGCTACGAACCTATTTCGAAAACCATCTTTCAATTTCATGGATGCTATTTCCATGGCTGCCCGAAATGCTTCCCTAGGGAAAGGAGGCTCTATCTCAAGACCTGTGAAAGAACGGCAAAGCTACAAGGAGCTGGTTATACAGTAGTGGAAGCTTGGGGTTGCTCTACAAAGAAGAAAAACAAACCGGTCCCCACACCAACACAAACTGTCTACCCACACTTCATAGTTTACGATTTCGAAGCCTATCTCGATACAACGAAAGGAAGACAACCAACAGACCACCTGACCATCGAAAACGTCCATGTCCCAATATCAGTATCAATTGCCGACACATACAATCGAAAGTCAACCCACATCTGTCGACGCAATCCAAAAGAACTCATCGAAGCCTTCGTCGAAGAACTCCAGCGAAGAGCGAAAGCGATCCAAGAAGTCATTGCAGAACAGTTCTGCCCCAAGACACCTGAATTCTCTTTTGACACCCTACCAAAGAAACAACAAGCGAAGATCGACGAATGGATCCGCCAAGTTCCAGTAGTGGGATTCAACTCTGGCAGGTACGATCTTAATCTGATCAGGGAGCACTTCGTAGGAATCATTGCCGACACCTGTTCAAAGATCCTGGTAGCAAAGAAAGCCAATTCCACTATGTTCCTATTGACCCCAGATTTCCGTTTCCTTGATGTGATCAACTACCTTGGACCTGGAACTTCTTATGAACGTTGGATCAAGGCATATGGATGCGAATCGCAAAAGAGTTTCTTCCCATATGAGTGGTTCGATTCTCCAGACAAGTTGGATCACATTGGATTACCAGACTATCCAGAGTGGGGTTCGAAGTTGAAAAGAGAACATCTACTATCTATGTCAGAGTTCGAAGACTGTGAGTGCACCTTTCTCGACAAAGGAATGGAAACCTTTGCAGACTGGCTACGATACTACAACGACCTAGATGTAGTTCCATTCCTAGAGGCACTCGAAAAGATGCGAGATTTCTATCACGAGAAAGGAGTAGACATGCTGAAAGACGCAGTGTCCATTCCAGGAGTCTCACTACAGTTCCTACTTCGAGGTAGTGTAGAAAGGGGAGCTGAGATGTACGCTCCAAGTAAGGAAGCCTACCGCATGCTGAAAGACGCTGTCGTGGGAGGTCCAAGCATAGTGTTCACCAGACTCCACGAAGCAGGAGTGACTAAGATTCGTAGTCATCAGGGAGGAACTAAGACTTGTCGTAAGATTCTTGGATACGATGCCAACGCCCTATATCTTTCTACCATGGAATTCGAAATGCCTTGTGGAAAAGAAAAGGTTGTGCACTATGACGATCCAGGTCCAGCCACCGAAGGATTCGTTGAATGTCTACTTGGTGGAACGTGGTTTGGATATGCAGAAGTAGACATCGAGATACCAAAGAAATTGTGGAAGGAATTTGAGGAGATGCCACCCTTCTTCTACAACAAGAAAATCCCCAAAGAAGCAATCCCTCCAGAAATGTTGGCCTACCTCACAAAGACAGGTAGAAAGCTCAGCGAGGAAAAGAAGCTAGTTGGGAGTCTCTCTGGAAAGAAGTTGCTACTCTATGCTCCTCTTCTACTTTGGTATGTAGATCATGGCGCAGTGATCACTGCTGTCTACCGCACGATAGACTACGAACCCAAAGAAATCTTCGGATGGTTCGTGGACCAAGTCACTGAGGCACGTCGTATGGGAGATGAAGATAAAGGTGAGGCTTTGCTGGCAGATGTGTTCAAGCTGCTAGGAAACAGCGCCTATGGAAAGTTGCTCGAAGACTTGGGACGCCAAACAAAGGTCACCTATACAAAAGATGAGAAGGTTGTGGACAAAGCATTGCGAAGTGTTTGGTTCGAAGACCTGGAAGAGATTGGTGATGCATATGAACTCGAGAGCCGAAAGGACCAGATCCAAATCAAACGCCCTTTCCAAGTAGGTATCGCTGTGTACCAGCTCGCAAAGCTGCGTATGCTTGAGTTCTACTATGAATTCATCGACAAGTACATTGATCGCAATGATTTCGAATATATACAGATGGACACAGACAGTGCCTACATTGCCATCTCGGGAAATAGCCTCGATGAGGTTGTAAGACCGGAACTGCGAGAAGATTTCGAAGCCGAAAGGAATGAATGGCTAGCTTGGGACGAATGGAGCAGTCGTACACCAGGACTCTTCAAACTCGAATTCGAAGGACAGCGCGCCATTGCCCTATGCTCGAAAGCCTACTACGTCGATACAGGTGGCAGCAAGAAGTATTCCGCTAAAGGTATGTCTAGACGGCACAACGACATTTCGTGGGAACGATTCAAAGCAGCCCTCCAGGGTAGTATCGACATGGCGGAAAACCGAGGCTTCCGACTATCGCCAGAAGGCATAGCAACCTACGAACAACGGAAGCTTGGGCTATCGGCTTACTACGACAAAAGACGCGTTCTTCCCGATGGAATCCACACCGAGCCAATAGAGTACGCTGTTTAGCGTCTAGGTACAAACAGAATTCCTTTTGGTGGTAGTTCTGTATCCCTAGGAACGACTTGTAGCTCTTCACGAACGAATCCACGTTTGGGTGCATCCTTCTCCTTCGCAAGGTAGTACAGCACAGGCTGTCCCGAAGATACTACACTTCGTGAAATGGTGTATATTTGCAAACTCCACACAGGATCAGTAGCTCTACGTTTTTCACCTCCTTCCAATTCTCCTGGTGCATAAAGATATCGAACTAGAACGTCGAATGGTAGACGCTCTTCTCTCAATCCAACGGTTCGCGAATACGTAGGAGTCTTCAGATCTACTTGTTGCGCCACTACAGAATTCGAAGGCTCTTTACCAGTCAACCGAGTCACCTCACTGTTCATGGCTTTGATAACCATTGGTAAACGAATTACCCATTCTCTACTACGCTCATCTGATCCTTCCGAAGTAAGCACCATCTCTTGTGCATACTGATACCCAAACAATCTCTCGGCTAGAGTTCTATTTGCTCTTTCAACAAAACTTTGCGCTCTATGATTACCAGCCTCACCTCGTTGAACTTTCGTACCATGTAGTTCTAGCGTTTCAGACATACGTCCCATGAATTCTCTACCAGGATCTACTTGCAAGGTCTTTGGCCATTCTAGTGGACTACGTTTATAGATTCGTTCGAATGCCGCAGAAACTTCACCACTATCTTTAGATGCCAAAGGTTCGGCTTCTTTGTATCGAGAAGCTACGTCGATTACCACTAATGCATACTTATATAGTTTCCTTCCACGTCCAGGACGATCGTGTGGTAGAAATATCAAATCAGCTTGGTGGACTTCATTTGGTTTCGATACAGTCCAATGTGGTCGTGGAATGTGTTTTGGTGGTGGTAGATATATTTGCCACATAGATTGCTTTTCCAACCAACTCCTAGCTACGTCTTCTGATGCTTTCGCTGCTACCGATAGCTTGCCAATTGCAGAGTGACCTTTCCAATAGCCCATAGGACCATAGAAGATATTCGCAAGTTTAGAATCCATCATACATCTATACATTCTAACCTTCAACAGATGAAAAAAAAAGGAAGAATGAAGAAAGTCGTTGCGTGACCCTCTTCATTCTTCCTTTTTTTTTTAGTAGTAGCTTAGTAGTAGCTTAAGTAGCTTACTAGTAGCTTAGGTAACTTACTAGTAGCTTACTAGTAACTTAGGGCAACTCACCAGTAGCTTAGGGTAACTTACTAGTAGCTTAGGGCAACTCACCAGTAGCTTAGGGTAACTTACTAGTAGCTTAGGTAACTTACTAGTAGCTTAGGTAACTTACTAGTAGCTAGTAGTAGTATCTATATCCATTTACTAATAGCGTATCCAACACCTAGCATTCCACCACCAACGTAGAGCAACTCGCCAGTCTTCTGATTGTTTGAGGGTTTGTAGTAGTCAGATAAGCGGGGTTCTTTCATCTCTTTGAGCCGTTTTAGCTCCTTACGTAACTTATCGGATCGCACTAAGGCTTCGTTGGTATCTCTTTGATCGTTGTGTGCTTTGCGTTCAAGACCTTCCTGCTCTTGTGCATAGTCATATAAGCTTTGACGTTTGATTCTATACGCTGCCATTGCGCGGTCTAGTTTTTCGACGGCCCTATCGTGTCTCTCTCGTTCTGCATCTACATCACCACTCTTTCCAAGCATTCTAGCTAGTATGCCACCACCAGTAAATGCCGTCGCATTCAAAACAGCGCCGAAAATAGACATTCCAATAGCTGCTAACGTCGCCATTACGGTATGATCTTTTGTTTCTCAAGATATTGCTTTGCGTATAAGCTACCGAGTATCACGGCAGTCCACTTTGCGTAATTCACTAGGGAAGAAGAAGGATCGCTAAGCATAGATTCCTTGGTAGTCTTTTTTACGATCCACCCAATACCAGCAGCGAGTCCAACGATTATAGATGCATCGGTTGCCGTCTTCATCAATTCCTTCTCCATCTCGACATATATAAGTATGGTCTCGAGTCTTTAAGTGTTACTCCATGTCTAGTGCCGTTGGCTTTGCCGGAGCTGCAGGTTGTGTCGTGCTAACGGTGGCAACACGTTTATTGCCATCTACATACTTCTTGTACGCAAAGTACGTGCCAAACAATGTAGCGCCAGTACCAATGACTGCGAGGATAGTCAGGCTTTCGAACCGACCTTTCTCTACGTCAGTTTCTTTACATGATTCGCTTTCGCGCATCAACTCTCTCTTTTGAGCTTCTTTAGCGAGTTTGTTGCTTAACGCTAGTGCTTTTCCAGCTGCGACGCGCTTTGGGTTTTTTATCTTAGTTGGTGCAGTCGTCGGAGGATTCGCAGTTATCTGGTCCGCTTCTTCCATCTTGATTCGATATAGTAGATATATGTGAAGGTTCAACAGTTGTACCAGGAATGACTACGTGACCAGATATGTGGAATAGGACGCTAGCTAGAGCTACAAGGCGACCTGCTTTGAGCGATAGTAGGCCAGTCGCAGCACTGATTTCGTTGCGGACTAGAGGGTCTTCTTGTAGGTCCTTGATCAGGGCTTCTTGAGAATCTATTGGTACTAGGTAGGCAACTAGGCGGGTAGCTAGACGTGTCACACCGTCGACTAAGCCTTTCGTTACTTGCTTAGCTAGAACGGCCTGATACCTCCTATGCAACTTGTCTACTTCTTTCTCAGGAAGTCTAGAGATGTCTCCTAGGGAAAAGTTTTTACCTAAGTATTCTTTCGTTACGCCTGTTGCGGCTAAGATCGAAAGTGATTCACGATTGTCTGACGTAACGTCTAGGTTGGTTGGTGGTGGGCCTGTTACATCCTCGCCGAATATCTCGAGTATATCTTTATCCATGATAATATGTTGTAGGTGCTGGGAGCTCTAACACTACCTCGAAAGGATGGCGGAGACAGAAGCACATGCGAGCGAACTTATGGGAGCCAAGTATCATTCGTAACTCTTTGCATTCTTGCGAGCCTCCATAATCCTCAAATATCCTTTTACCATCTACGGCCGATGCTGTATGGAATGCTACTACGATAGCTACGTTCTCACGGAAGGGCTTACATATGCTCGTTAATTGTTGGGACAGCACCCAAACGGAAATCCCTATATGTCGTGCAGAAAAGGCTAAGTCCACTAGCTTGTCAGTTCGTTTCTTGACGTCCTTCGATGCGGCGCAATCATCGAGAATCAATAGAGTATTGGTACCTGACCAAAATGTTGCGCAAATACTCAAAGTAGCATCGATGGCATCTTGTGGTGGCGATATGACGAAGAAATGAGGATCTCGATTTGCGAATCCACGATAAGTTTTGTTGTGGGCATACGTAGGACAAATCAGTACTATGTAATCAAACTTACCACGAAAGGCTCCACGAAGTTGTTCTATGAGAAACGCAGTCTTCCCACAATTCGTCGGACCGACTATGAGTGCGTTGAAAGGTATGTGCTCTACGAGAGAATCCATCAGTATAATATACTCTGCAGAGATCTGTTCAATATCGTGACCTGAGCATCCGCAAGGACATAGATGTGCATTTTCACATTTCCACTTCCCTTTGCAGTTCTATGTATGCGAATGTCGATGTCCTTTCCACTGCCGGTTTGTGCCAAGCCATCACCATGAACGGTGGAATCTTTTGCTGTGCGACAATCGATTAGGATAGAGAATCTATTTTCAAAGAACTTCTTTGGAGTCATAGAAGTATTGGGTGTACCAAACCAGCTTCTTGCAGCCTCCCAGAAATCTAGGGGAAGCATGCCGCTTGGAAAGAGTCTGTTGGGAATCCCATTGACATCTACTTCTACCTTCAAGATATCTGGATTCGAGAATGCTTCACTATCTCGCGTGCCAATGGTAGGTGGATCTATGAATAGTAGAAGCAGTCCAGCAAAGGATCGTCGTGGAACATTGATGTTTTGAGATATCAAAGTATCGGACGTTTTAGCGATATCTACTGTTTTGAAGTGAACAGCGTAGTTGTATAGGAATGCAGTACCTATTTCATATTTGTGAAGTGCACTACTAGCCAGCGTTTCGTTCCTGATTGCTTCGTATTCTAGTTGGATGTTGGTAAGTTGGTACGTACCTATCTTCGTCGTATCCGAGCCAATTACAACCTCGTTGGCAGACGCTAGAGTCAACTCGAATGTAATGATACTTTCTAAGGCATGTGGATATAGAACTCCATGTTGTGTCAGAATGTCAACATCTAATGGAATCCTATACTTAGAACCACATGCAGCTAGGAGCGCGTTGTCTGCAGCAGACGAAGTACTTGCGTCAACAGCTTTCGATCGTAGCTTATTCAAGTTCTCTGATTGAATGCCTTGTTGTATTCTAGACTCTCTCTCCTGCGTAGATAGGTATACGTCGGAGTATGTTTGTAGAAGGTCTGGCCTGACAATGTCTTCTACTGTTTCAGCTCCCATCCTACAGATTCTACGCATGACCAAACAGCGTCCAACGTTCGAAACGACTCTGTTATTCGCATGTCCACCAGATAGTACGATGTCGCCCAATAGCGCTAAGCTGCCAGGTACTAGTACTACATCTTCTGCTAGCTTTGGAACTTCTACGTATAGAGTCTCACCTGGATTGGCAGACGATCGAGTGAAAGTCTTCCTATACAAGTCTCGCGGAGCCTTGAGTGCATGAGGCTCTCTTCGTACTTGTGTGGGATCCAACTTTGATGAGATCATGTTGAATATAACTATATATATAGATATGTTTAACATGGCCTCTGAGGGTAGGTATGATGAAAGAACTGATGAAGCTGAAAGAGGAAGAGACTACGACAACGATGATACTGTCAATGAAGAAGCACGGAAATTGGCGTCAGACTCTACGAATGTGGATCCGAGTGAATCATTAAACCTGAAAACTAGACGTGACTTCTCCAAGGAAGGTGCTCGACCAAAGAATCGGGAAACCTCGTTTACCGTAGAAGATAACGATTACTTCGACGAACTCGTTGCGGAGGATGAGGATAGAATCAAACATCCGAAATTTAGCGATCGCCACGTAGTCTTCAAAGCAGGCACATCGGATGAACTGAAACGAATGCTATTTGATACTGTATGGAAACACTATGCGGATGTAGGGATTCGTGGAGGATTCCTTGAGATAACTGGAAAATGGGAGGCCAATAAGGAACTGGGTAGAATCTATCTTCACGTACTTGGAAGTAAAGAGAAGCCCATACCTTTGACCACAGTGAAGGGTGAAAGATACCAAAGTATGGGTAAGGATCTCAAATTTGCCCTAGGCCCTACGGATGCAGAAAGAGAAGAACAAGTCCTCCAAGGTCAAGAAAAGGCCGCCGAACATCTCAAAGTAGAAGATAGCATACTTCTAAGCTCAACGTCAACTGAGGACCAGAAGGAAGCGGCTAAGGAAGAGAAAGTACGCATCCATAACGAAATAGAATTACTCGAACGTCAAGAAGAAGCCATACTAGAACGTATGTCACTACGTGAAAGGATCAAATACATTTTTAGAAAGCATGGAATGACCGTTCTTGCAGTGGTAACTTCCGTTGGAGCTATCGTTAGTACGATAGTTTCCCTGTTGTCGAAATCCGTACCGAAACCAATAAAGACTGGTATTGATAAAGCAGCAGATGCAGTAAAGAAGGGATTGCAAACGACTGGGGGGTTGTTGAAAGAAATGGGAAAGAAACTTGGACAGATCCTACCTGGAATGATTGGATCGATTGCGAGTTTCATATTTACTATGGCTGGTAAAGCTCTGGGAGTACTAGCACAGAACGTTTGGTTATTCATCGTAGCAATAGTGGTGATCACGA
Organism: Actinernus sp. WN-2022; assembly: GCA_030867875.1. Classification (NCBI taxonomy): domain Eukaryota; kingdom Metazoa; phylum Cnidaria; class Anthozoa; order Actiniaria; family Actinernidae; genus Actinernus; species Actinernus sp. WN-2022. The sequence continues at coordinate 37,849,709 of JAOWCC010001501.1, forward strand.
TAGAGCAATACAAACGACGTTAACGAAACAACATCCATGCGATTCCAGCTGCGGCAATGGATGTCACTGCGAGATTAATCTCATGTTGTGGGGCAGCCTTTGCCTTTGCCTTTGCCTTTGCCTTTGGTACAGGAACTTGTTTCTCGAGAGGCTGCACCGATTTCTTATCTGGTGGTCCTTCCATAGGAAGAGGTGAGCGTCCTTTGCCTTCTGCATTGATGTCGTTAGTGCCTAGCACCATATCTTTCGTAGCTTTCGGGATTGGATTCTTATAACCATCTTTCTCACTAAGAGAGTACTCTAGATCGCTTGGCAATAATCGTACGCCTATAGCTATCGCTAGATCGAGCCTCTTATGTGTTGCTGTTATAGCAGTAAGATAGTTTTTGTAGCTCACCACTAAATCGTTTTCGAGAATAGCGTCTTCGACTAAGCTCTTAAACTTTTCTTTGACGTTATGGCTATCTAAGATGGATTCGTTCAAGTCGGCTTGAGCGCCAAGTATGCAATGTCCAAAAGCCTCGACAGATCTATTCAACCTACCCAATCCAACATCTGTCAAACCCTTTCCGATTGGTGGCGTAAACCAATTGTATTGTTTCCCTTCGTGTTCATCGTTCCTAATAAAAGCTATCAGAGTGTCCTCCTTACCTCCTTGGTCTTTAAATAAAGTAGAGTCCGCGGGCCATGTGGTTACTTTGTTGTAACTTCGACCATGGGCAGTTACATATCCGTTTACGTAGCCAGTTGATCCCTGGTATAACAGGAATACATCTCCTAATCCATTATTCCTACCTCCGTGCCATCGGAAGTCTGGTGTTCGAGATATACCGAATTCAATGCACAATTTCTCAAGAGCTGCTTTGTTATAGAGGTTATCCATTTGCTTGAAATGAGAGTTACCAGGTAAAGGAACTCCATGAGTACCACCAAGTTCACGTAGAATTCTTCGTATCGTGAAATAAACATGGAATCGTAGGAACCCCTGAACGACTGGTGGATACGTTTTGAAAATAGGATCAAACAATGACACTCCACATCCAGAAGTCGCACACCACGTTGCGAAATTCAATTGTTGAGGCCAGTACTTGAAATCTGGACCATGTAACCAATGGTAGGACTCATTTGCTGTCGTATGCTTTACGACGGTCTCCTTGAATATATTTGGAACGCCAGCTTTGAACTTCTTCGTTGAGGTGGCATATATCCATAGATTAGTGAGATCAATATCTTGTGCCAGTTCAGTAGAAGGAACTGCTGTAATGGGATATTTCGCACTCCTATCTAGGGTCAACGTAGATGGGAAACCTTTATGCACATCCCACAACGCATTATCGATGCGCTTTTGAATCGTAGTAGGTAACTTCGAGACATCATTACCGTAAACGACATAGCTAGAATCTCCATCTCGAAACCAAATACTCGTCGAATATTTGCCTGGACCATTCACTTCCGTAGAGGCATAGAACTTGTGAATATCTGCATGTGGGTATCGTTTCTTGAACTTTATCCACAAATCAGTATTCAGTTTGGCAATCCTGTCGTTTTCATTGACAAGGAGCGCTGTCTGCTCAGCTTTCGAAAGCCTTGGACCACCCCTGGCAATCTCCGCCACGTCCTCAGCAGATAGACCCTCATCTTCGTATGGTAAAACTAGAGGCATCGTGTTGAAGCTATACATACATATAGTTATACCTTCAACATATAAGATGGTTCTCTTATATATCACCACAACATTGGCCAACCATACTGTCTACTTCGACGACCCTATTCTTATACAGAACATTTCACTACTCGAGATCACTTTCGATAACAGTTGGTGGAACCTACCAGAGAAGGGCTCATTCAGGTGGAATGTCAATGGTGTGATGTTTCCACACGACCTTTCTGCAGGGGCTTACGATTTTAAGAGAATCATGAAGGTCTTAAAGCCTGCAAGTGATGCTGGTATCGTGGCATTCGAGGACGATCTCCCCATTGGGATCAAATCCATAATAGTTAAGGAACCAATCAAGGTCGATAAGAATTTCTACGCACTATTAGGTGTCAAAGGTGAAGAAAAAGAGAACAACGAGTTCCTACTAAAAGTTGGTACTTACTACGTTAAGATCAAAGATACCCGTACAGTGTATGTCCATTGTGATGCGGTGGATTCCGGTTCCTCACTTCTAGAGGGAAAACGATCGAAAGTCTTGGCTAGCATAGAGGTCCGAGGTCCTTGGCTTTCAAGGGCAACCTATACTATAACGAATCCCCAAACCCTGCAAGCTATAGGGACAATGCAAAACAGTCTTAGCCTTACGATTTTTGATGAGAGAGGCGACATGATAGACTTCCATGGTCGATCGATACGATACGTGTTGAAGCTAAACCTCTTATAAGTTATAAGATGGAAGGCGATTCGATTCAACCGTTTCCCTCAGCACCAAGTATCTATCCACAGATCGCTAGCGACGCTGGAAAGAACTTTAGACTGCAAACGATCCGAGACACGCTTTCGGACATCGAAGTTCAAGAAAGGCACTACGAAGGTGTGCGCAAGAAATATGTACGTTCTCAAGGAATAGTTCATGGCATCGCAGTGGTAACTGGAGGTCTATCTGTGATCTTATCTGGATCTGGATTGGGTGCAGCGTTGACTGGGGTTGGAATAGTGATTGGTCTACCACTTGGAGTTATTGGTGGACTATGTGGATTAATTTCAGCGTCTACGACCGTTGGAGCTAAGAAGTTAGGAATGAAGGTTTCTAAGCATGAAAGGACAACTATGTTGGCAAAGGCGAAAATCAATACGATTCGCGATCTAGTATCGAAGGCACTACGTGATGAAAACATATCCGACTCCGAATACAGTCTCATCCTGAACGAAGCGAATAAGTATGAGATCATGAGATCTGAAATTCGTCGCAAGGCTTCCATAGGTGAAAAAAGCATTCGAGCCGAACTCAAGCAAGAAGTGCAAAAGGAAATGCGAGAAAAACTTGGAATGTAAGAATCAACGTTTCCTATGAAAGGAACGAACATGGCTCTCACTTTCACTTTGCCAAGTCCTACTGCTAGTTAGCCCATACTTAGTGTAGATTGGTTCGAAGTGGGAATGGTAAGAAGACAACTCCTTGACAAAACGCTTGACCGCATTTCCAAATATGTCACATCGCTTAACGACATCCTTAAAAGACATAGACGATCCGGAGCGACGTAGCACCTCGTAACTTGCTCCAACGACTTTCGTCTTAAGCATTGATTTGGGGCCTATATTGTTTTCCATTGCCTTAGTAACGACCTCGTGGACTATTTGTTGAACGTCCCTAGGTACTCCTACAAGATCTAGTTGTAGGAAAGTCGTCGCAATGTGAGGAACTATGCGCTCAGCATCCAAGTCTACATCAATCTTATCGTCGTCACACAGAGAACGTATGAAGACCTCTCCATTATGGATGCCTTCGTTTCTTAGTTGCATGAAGCGAGCGACCTCACCTTTAGATCGGACGAATCCACATTGTATGCATGCATGGTAGAGTAGAGCAGCTAAAATATTTTTCTTAGCATCACTACGCTTGAGACAAACTTTCATTACTTGGGTGAATGCGTCGGCTACGATTTCTAACGCGTTCATAGGGAACGATAAATCATAACTTTGTTTGTAAATAGTGTCGTATGCTCGTAGTTCTTGTAGTAGCGTTCGTCGTTTCAGTTCTATGTCATCATCGCTTTGCTTTGGTTTTGCGCGGTCTAGATCACTTTGATACTGAAACCCGTCCGGACCTACTATATGCAGTCGAGTAGTAATAATGTCGATCTTAGTTTCTGTACATGGTTCAACCTCGGAAACAAGACCACATGTGGGACACACGAATTCCGTTCCTTGTACTTCCAAGGGACAGAGACAATCAGAACATGTTTCACTGGTGTTAATACGTTCCACTTGTGGTTTGATATTCAGGCTTCTACAAATTCCAGGCCCAAACAATCTGACTAGCTCGTCCATGATACAACTATAGATGTCGTACGTTCAATAGAAAAAAAAAAGAAGAGGAATGAAGAGGGCCACGCAACGACCTTCTTCATTCTTCCTTTTTTCTTTTTTCGTGGCTATTCCTAAGCGTCCTTCTCGTTCCTCAAGGCAGCCAACACCTCGTTGAGCGCATGGTTGAGAGACTCTCCAAGACCTTCCACTGGTTCCAGCACTCTTGATTCAGCGGGCAATGCTACCTCCGGTTCCACCATGTTTGGCTCCTCCTTTCTTGGATCCTCTAGCTTCTTGCTGGACTTCTTAGCGCGTCTTATATAGACATCGGAAGACTTCACCTTGATGGTGAGACGGTCACATCCTGAGCAAAGCTCGTAATCAGTACGACATCCTTTACCGCACTTCGAGCATGGTACGTATGGGGCACAGCCTTTTGAGATTTGGTAGTTATGCTGGGAACAGAACTTCGTTGTCTTCGAAATCTTCTTTGGACATTTTGAGTCCTTCCCTCTCATCAACCAATCACAAGTTATTGCGGCGTCTACATTTGAGTTCTTCTTCGACATGTTCGATCTGTATGGTGTTAATGCGTACTAAGATAACAACGTAAGCTAGTATTGTGGAATAAAGAATATATACTAATACCATTTAGTGGTAATATACAGTATAATAATCATTCCTTTAACATATACTTCAAGTTTGGATTTCTTAGGTGCGCGAATATCTAGTGACACTTTGACTTCCTACGTGGCAGAATGAGCATCCATGTAGTTGCGTAGTACAACCCTTTCGTCCTCTGTGAGCTGGGAGTACTGCCACTTAACGAACCATTTAGCGGTATCAAGATGACCATTGTTACAGGCGTATTCTATAGCAAGATCAATGCATTCATACTCTAGGGTTATCTGAAAACGTCGCATGAGCCACTTAACGTTATTAAGATGACCATTCCTACTGGCACCTAATATAGCAAAACTGACGGCCTTATCCTCTTTGGTGAACTGGAAGTGCTTAATGAGCCACTTAGCGATACCAAGATGACCATACTCAAGGGCAGCGCGTAGAACGTGATTGGCGTGTTTATCCATCATATCGAAACGTAAGTGCTTGATGAGCCACTTAACAGCATTAAGATCACCATATTCGCTGGCGTAGAGAAGAGAAAAGCTATCGTCGATGGGGCTTGCGGAAATACCGAAAGTTCGAGCCAATTCGTCTCGATCGTCGTCACTATGAGTAGACCTCAAACCAAAGCATAGTGCTAGTTTACGGAACCTTTGGTCTACGTTTTTGTAGCGCGCGAGAGATGCAGCACCGTTTAGGCGTTTCGATGTCCTTGAGAGGCTTGCGAATGACCAAGGATCTGCATGCTCTACGATCTTAGTCAGAATTTCTAGAGGGAGGCACGATATATAATCCATAGTGGAAGAGATCGATATAACTATATGTAATTATATCTCTAATAGGATTATCAAGTTGGATTTTACGTACAAGAATGTCTAGGGACACTTTGAATGACCCTTAGTTACCCCATAGTAGTATAGTCGGCGTCAATTAAATACAACTTTTTCTTGTACAACAAAACTCAAAAGGTTGTGAATGTTATGGACGCCTTTTTTCTTGCACAAGGGGCGTTATGAAGTGGATTTCTGAATTCACTTTATGACGCCCCTTGTGCAAGAAAACAAGGCGTCCATAACATTCACAACCTTTTGAGTTTTGTTGTACAAGAAAAAGTGGTATTTAATTGACGCCGACTATACTACTCATAAAGTATTCACTTTAAACCAAAACTTTCTTCACGGAAGTACTCAAAGCTTGATGTAGTACCGATATTTATGATAACAAAATAAACGTTAGGTGCACTTTAAGGTACCGACCATTATGATAATTAGTAGAGACCGGTTAGGCAAAAAATCTTGGATTTCTGACAAAAATAAAAAAAAACACTATATATTCTTCAAAATGATGTCAAACAATCTCCTGGTAGCTTCAGAACATCAATGGATTAAGTTGGAGAAAGAATTCAAGTAAAAATCAACATAATTCAAAAACGGTCAAATCTGGATTTTTTTAGCCAGACCGGGTAGGCAAAAAATGTTGAATTTCTGACAAAAATAAAAGAACCACTCAATATGCTTCAAAATGATGTCAAACAATCTCCTGGTAGCTTCAGAACATCAATGGATTAAGTTGGAGAAAGAATTGAAGTAAAAATCAACATAATTCAAAAATGGTCAAATCTGGATTTTTTTAGCCAGACCGGGTAGGCAAAAAATGTTGAATTTCTGACAAAAATAAAAGAACCACTCAATATGCTTCAAAATGATGTCAAACAATCTCCTGGTAGCTTCAGAACATCAATGGATTAAGTTGGAGAAAGAATTGAAGTAAAAATCAACATAAAACAAAAATGGTCAAATCTGGATTTTTTTAGCCAGACCGGGTAGGAAAAAAATGTTGAATTTCTGACAAAAATAAAAAAAACACTATATATTCTTGAAAATGATGTCAAACAATCTCCTGGTAGCTTCAGAACATCAATGGATTAAGTTGGAGAAAGAATTGAAGTAAAAATCAACATAAAACAAAAATGGTCAAATCTGGATTTTTTTAGCCAGACCGGGTAGGCAAAAAATGTTGAATTTCTGACAAAAATAAAAAAAAACACTATATATTCTTGAAAATGATGTCAAACAATCTCCTGGTAGCTTCAGAACATCAATGGATTAAGTTGGAGAAAGAATTGAAGTAAAAATCAACATAAAACAAAAATGGTCAAATCTGGATTTTTTTAGCCAGACCGGGTAGGCAAAAAATGTTGAATTTCTGACAAAAATAAAAGAACCACTCAATATGCTTCAAAATGATCTCAAACAATCTCCTGGTAGCTTCAGAACATCAATGGATTAAGTTGGAGAAAGAATTGAAGTAAAAATCAACATAAAACAAAAATGGTCAAATCTGGATTTTTTAGCCAGTGTCTATGTATCCTTCATAACACATACCTGAATATCTTCCTGTCTCCACACATCAGAAGCAGTGTCTATCTTGTTTAGATGAGTTACGTTGTCCGGTCCCAGGAACTCCATGGCCAGTAGGTACATATCCTGTCGAGATATCGATATCGTTTAGAAGTTTATTCTGCATTTAAACTGCAGCTAACGTTTATTTTTTTATCATAAATATCGATTCTACATCAAGCTTTGAGTACTTCTGTGAAGAAAGTTTTGGTTTACAGAGAATACTCTATGTTCTACGTTTGTTTGAAATCGTGAAAATGTGACCTTTCCTGACCCATGACCGCGTAAGCAAAAGCCTGGGTCGATCCCTGGGTGACGTCATCTCATTAATGCATTATTCTCCATGGCGTCTTTCTATCACAACAACATCGATTTATAGAGAATATACACTGTTTGCGAGTTGTTAGTTAAGAAAAAAATCATTTTAGTCAACATGTTAAGTATTTATTCAAATTATTGCAAAGTCGACATAATTATATGACGTCTACCCAGGGATCAACCCAGGCTTTTACTTACGCGGTCGTGGGTCAGGAAAGGTCACATTTTCACGATTTCATACAAGCGTAGAACATAAAGTATTCACTTTAAACCAAAACTTTCTTCACGGAAGTACTCAAAGCTTGATGTAGTACCGATATTTATGATAACAAAATAAACGTTAGGTGCACTTTAAGGTACCGACCATTATGATAATTAGTAGAGACCGGTTAGGCAAAAAATCTTGGATTTCTGACAAAAATAAAAAAAAACACTATATATTCTTCAAAATGATGTCAAACAATCTCCTGGTAGCTTCAGAACATCAATGGATTAAGTTGGAGAAAGAATTCAAGTAAAAATCAACATAATTCAAAAATGGTCAAATCTGGATTTTTTTAGCCAGACCGGGTAGGCAAAAAATGTTGAATTTCTGACAAAAATAAAAGAACCACTCAATATGCTTCAAAATGATGTCAAACAATCTCCTGGTAGCTTCAGAACATCAATGGATTAAGTTGGAGAAAGAATTGAAGTAAAAATCAACATAATTCAAAAATGGTCAAATCTGGATTTTTTTAGCCAGACCGGGTAGGCAAAAAATGTTGAATTTCTGACAAAAATAAAAGAACCACTCAATATGCTTCAAAATGATGTCAAACAATCTCCTGGTAGCTTCAGAACATCAATGGATTAAGTTGGAGAAAGAATTGAAGTAAAAATCAACATAAAACAAAAATGGTCAAATCTGGATTTTTTTAGCCAGACCGGGTAGGTAAAAAATGTTGAATTTCTGACAAAAATAAAAAAAACACTATATATTCTTGAAAATGATGTCAAACAATCTCCTGGTAGCTTCAGAACATCAATGGATTAAGTTGGAGAAAGAATTGAAGTAAAAATCAACATAAAACAAAAATGGTCAAATCTGGATTTTTTTAGCCAGACCGGGTAGGCAAAAAATGTTGAATTTCTGACAAAAATAAAAAAAAACACTATATATTCTTGAAAATGATGTCAAACAATCTCCTGGTAGCTTCAGAACATCAATGGATTAAGTTGGAGAAAGAATTGAAGTAAAAATCAACATAAAACAAAAATGGTCAAATCTGGATTTTTTTAGCCAGACCGGGTAGGCAAAAAATGTTGAATTTCTGACAAAAATAAAAGAACCACTCAATATGCTTCAAAATGATCTCAAACAATCTCCTGGTAGCTTCAGAACATCAATGGATTAAGTTGGAGAAAGAATTGAAGTAAAAATCAACATAAAACAAAAATGGTGAAATCTGGATTTTTTAGCCAGTGTCTATGTATCCTTCATAACACATACCTGAATATCTTCCTGTCTCCACACATCAGAAGCAGTGTCTATCTTGTTTAGATGAGTTACGTTGTCCGGTCCCAGGAACTCCATGGCCAGTAGGTACATATCCTGTCGAGATATCGATATCGTTTAGAAGTTTATTCTGCATTTAAACTGCAGCTAACGTTTATTTTTTTATCATAAATATCGATTCTACATCAAGCTTTGAGTACTTCTGTGAAGAAAGTTTTGGTTTACAGAGAATACTCTATGTTCTACGTTTGTTTGAAATCGTGAAAATGTGACCTTTCCTGACCCATGACCGCGTAAGCAAAAGCCTGGGTCGATCCCTGGGTGACGTCATCTCATTAATGCATTATTCTCCATGGCGTCTTTCTATCACAACAACATCGATTTATAGAGAATATACACTGTTTGCGAGTTGTTAGTTAAGAAAAAAATCATTTTAGTCAACATGTTAAGTATTTATTCAAATTATTGCAAAGTCGACATAATTATATGACGTCTACCCAGGGATCAACCCAGGCTTTTACTTACGCGGTCGTGGGTCAGGAAAGGTCACATTTTCACGATTTCATACAAGCGTAGAACATAAAGTATTCACTTTAAACCAAAACTTTCTTCACGGAAGTACTCAAAGCTTGATGTAGTACCGATATTTATGATAACAAAATAAACGTTAGGTGCACTTTAAGGTACCGACCATTATGATAATTAGTAGAGACCGGTTAGGCAAAAAATCTTGGATTTCTGACAAAAATTAAAAAAAACACTATATATTCTTCAAAATGATGTCAAACAATCTCCTGGTAGCTTTAGAACATCAATGGATTAAGTTGGAGAAAGAATTGAAGTAAAAATCAACATAAAACAAAAATGGTCAAATCTGGATTTTTTTAGCCAGACCGGGTAGGCAAAAAATGTTGAATTTCTGACAAAAATAAAAAAAACACTATATATTCTTGAAAATGATGTCAAACAATCTCCTGGTAGCTTCAGAACAAAAATGGATTAAGTTGGAGAAATAATTGAAGTAAAAATCAACATAAAACAAAAATGGTCAAATCTGGATTTTTTTAGCCAGACCGGGTAGGCAAAAAATGTTGAATTTCTGACAAAAATAAAAAAACCACTCAATATGCTTCAAAATGATCTCAAACAATCTCCTGGTAGCTTCAGAACATCAATGGATTAAGTTGGAGAAAGAATTGAAGTAAAAATCAACATAAAACAAAAATGGTCAAATCTGGATTTTTTTAGCCAGACCGGGGTAGGCAAAAAATGTTGAATTTCTGACAAAAATAAAAAAACCACTCAATATGCTTCAAAATGATGTCAAACAATCTCCTGGTAGCTTCAGAACATCAATGGATTAAGTTGGAGAAAGAATTGAAGTAAAAATCAACATAAAACAAAAATGGTCAAATCTGGATTTTTTTAGCTAGACCGGGTAGGCAAAAAATGTTGAATTTCTGACAAAAATAAAAAAAACACTATATATTCTTGAAAATGATGTCAAACAATCTCCTGGTAGCTTCAGAACAAAAATGGATTAAGTTGGAGAAAGAATTGAAGTAAAAATCAACATAAAACAAAAATGGTCAAATCTGGATTTTTTTAGCCAGACCGGGTAGGCAAAAAAATTTGAATTTCTGACAAAAATAAAAAAACCACTCAATATGCTTCAAAATGATCTCAAACAATCTCCTGGTAGCTTCAGAACATCAATGGATTAAGTTGGAGAAAGAATTGAAGTAAAAATCAACATAAAACAAAAATGGTCAAAACTGGATTTTTTTAGCCAGACCGGGTAGGCAAAAAATGTTGAATTTCTGACAAAAATAAAAAAACCACTCAATATGCTTCAAAATGATGTCAAACAATCTCCTGGTAGCTTCAGAACATCAATGGATTAAGTTGGAGAAAGAATTGAAGTAAAAATCAACATAAAACAAAAATGGTCAAATCTGGATTTTTTTAGCCAGACCGGGTAGGGAAAAAATGTTGAATTTCTGACAAAAATAAAAAAAACACTATATATTCTTGAAAATGATGTCAAACAATCTCCTGCTAGCTTCAGAACATCAATGGATTAAGTTGGAGAAAGAATTCAAGTAAAAATCAACATAATTCAAAAATGGTGAAATCTGGATTTTTTAGCCAGTGTCTATGTATCCTTCATAACACATACCTGAATATCTTCCTGTCTCCACACATCAGAAGCAGTGTCTATCTTGTTTAGATGAGTTACGTTGTCCGGTCCCAGGAACTCCATGGCCAGTAGGTACATATCCTGTCGAGATATCGATATCGTTTAGAAGTTTATTCTGCATTTAAACTGCAGCTAACGTTTATTTTTTTATCATAAATATCGATTCTACATCAAGCTTTGAGTACTTCTGTGAAGAAAGTTTTGGTTTACAGAGAATACTCTATGTTCTACGTTTGTTTGAAATCGTGAAAATGTGACCTTTCCTGACCCATGACCGCGTAAGCAAATGCCTGGGTCGATCCCTGGGTGACGTCATCTCATTAATGCATTATTCTCCATGGCGTCTTTCTATCACAACAACATCGATTTATAGAGAATATACACTGTTTGCGAGTTGTTAGTTAAGAAAAAAGTCATTTTAGTCAACATGTTAAGTATTTATTCAAATTATTGCAAAGTCGACATAATTATATGACGTCTACCCAGGGATCAACCCAGGCTTTTACTTACGCGGTCGTGGGTCAGGAAAGGTCACATTTTCACGATTTCATACAAGCGTAGAACATAAAGTATTCACTTTAAACCAAAACTTTCTTCACGGAAGTACTCAAAGCTTGATGTAGTACCGATATTTATGATCACAAAATAAACGTTAGGTGCACTTTAAGGTACCGACCATTATGATAATTAGTAGAGACCGGTTAGGCAAAAAATCTTGGATTTCTGACAAAAATAAAAAAAAACACTATATATTCTTGAAAATGATGTCAAACAATCTCCTGGTAGCTTCAGAACATCAATGGATTAAGTTGGAGAAAGAATTGAAGTAAAAATCAACATAAAACAAAAATGGTCAAATCTGGATTTTTTTAGCCAGACCGGGTAGGCAAAAAATGTTGAATTTCTGACAAAAATAAAAAAACCACTCAATATGCTTCAAAATGATCTCAAACAATCTCCTGGTAGCTTCAGAACATCAATGGATTAAGTTGGAGAAAGAATTGAAGTAAAAATCAACATAAAACAAAAATGGTCAAATCTGGATTTTTTTTAGCCAGACCGGGTAGGCAAAAAATGTTGAATTTCTGACAAAAATAAAAAAAACACTCAATATGCTTCAAAATGATGTCAAACAATCTCCTGGTAGCTTCAGAACATCAATGGATTAAGTTGGAGAAAGAATTGAAGTAAAAATCAACATAAAACAAAAATGGTCAAATCTGGATTTTTTTAGCCAGACCGGGTAGGCAAAAAATGTTGAATTTCTGACAAAAATAAAAAAACCACTCAATATGCTTCAAAATGATGTCAAACAATCTCCTGGTAGCTTCAGAACATCAATGGATTAAGTTGGAGAAAGAATTGAAGTAAAAATCAACATAAAACAAAAATGGTCAAATCTGGATTTTTTTAGCCAGACCGGGTAGGCAAAAAATGTTGAATTTCTGACAAAAATAAAAAAACCACTATATATTCTTGAAAATGATGTCAAACAATCTCCTGGTAGCTTCAGAACATCAATGGATTAAGTTGGAGAAAGAATTGAAGTAAAAATCAACATAAAACAAAAATGGTCAAATCTGGATTTTTTTAGCCAGACCGGGTAGGCAAAAAATGTTGAATTTCTGACAAAAATAAAAAAAACACTATATATTCTTGAAAATGATGTCAAACAATCTCCTGGTAGCTTCAGAACAAAAATGGATTAAGTTGGAGAAATAATTGAAGTAAAAATCAACATAAAACAAAAATGGTCAAATCTGGATTTTTTTAGCCAGACCGGGTAGGCAAAAAATGTTGAATTTCTGACAAAAATAAAAAAACCACTCAATATGCTTCAAAATGATCTCAAACAATCTCCTGGTAGCTTCAGAACATCAATGGATTAAGTTGGAGAAAGAATTGAAGTAAAAATCAACATAAAACAAAAATGGTCAAATCTGGATTTTTTTAGCCAGACCGGGTAGGCAAAAAATGTTGAATTTCTGACAAAAATAAAAAACACACTATATATTCTTGAAAATGATGTCAAACAATCTCCTGGTAGCTTCAGAACATCAATGGATTAAGTTGGAGAAAGAATTGAAGTAAAAATCAACATAAAACAAAAATGGTCAAATCTGGATTTTTTTAGCCAGACCGGGTAGGCAAAAAATGTTGAATTTCTGACAAAAATAAAAGAACCACTCAATATGCTTCAAAATGATCTCAAACAATCTCCTGGTAGCTTCAGAACATCAATGGATTAAGTTGGAGAAAGAATTGAAGTAAAAATCAACATAAAACAAAAATGGTCAAATCTGGATTTTTTAGCCAGTGTCTATGTATCCTTCATAACACATACCTGAATATCTTCCTGTCTCCACACATCAGAAGCAGTGTCTATCTTGTTTAGATGAGTTACGTTGTCCGGTCCCAGGAACTCCATGGCCAGTAGGTACATATCCTGTCGAGATATCGATATCGTTTAGAAGTTTATTCTGCATTTAAACTGCAGCTAACGTTTATTTTTTTATCATAAATATCGATTCTACATCAAGCTTTGAGTACTTCTGTGAAGAAAGTTTTGGTTTACAGAGAATACTCTATGTTCTACGTTTGTTTGAAATCGTGAAAATGTGACCTTTCCTGACCCATGACCGCGTAAGCAAAAGCCTGGGTCGATCCCTGGGTGACGTCATCTCATTAATGCATTATTCTCCATGGCGTCTTTCTATCACAACAACATCGATTTATAGAGAATATACACTGTTTGCGAGTTGTTAGTTAAGAAAAAAATCATTTTAGTCAACATGTTAAGTATTTATTCAAATTATTGCAAAGTCGACATAATTATATGACGTCTACCCAGGGATCAACCCAGGCTTTTACTTACGCGGTCGTGGGTCAGGAAAGGTCACATTTTCACGATTTCATACAAGCGTAGAACATAAAGTATTCACTTTAAACCAAAACTTTCTTCACGGAAGTACTCAAAGCTTGATGTAGTACCGATATTTATGATAACAAAATAAACGTTAGGTGCACTTTAAGGTACCGACCATTATGATAATTAGTAGAGACCGGTTAGGCAAAAAATCTTGGATTTCTGACAAAAATTAAAAAAAACACTATATATTCTTCAAAATGATGTCAAACAATCTCCTGGTAGCTTTAGAACATCAATGGATTAAGTTGGAGAAAGAATTGAAGTAAAAATCAACATAAAACAAAAATGGTCAAATCTGGATTTTTTTAGCCAGACCGGGTAGGCAAAAAATGTTGAATTTCTGACAAAAATAAAAAAAACACTATATATTCTTGAAAATGATGTCAAACAATCTCCTGGTAGCTTCAGAACAAAAATGGATTAAGTTGGAGAAATAATTGAAGTAAAAATCAACATAAAACAAAAATGGTCAAATCTGGATTTTTTTAGCCAGACCGGGTAGGCAAAAAATGTTGAATTTCTGACAAAAATAAAAAAACCACTCAATATGCTTCAAAATGATCTCAAACAATCTCCTGGTAGCTTCAGAACATCAATGGATTAAGTTGGAGAAAGAATTGAAGTAAAAATCAACATAAAACAAAAATGGTCAAATCTGGATTTTTTTAGCCAGACCGGGGTAGGCAAAAAATGTTGAATTTCTGACAAAAATAAAAAAACCACTCAATATGCTTCAAAATGATGTCAAACAATCTCCTGGTAGCTTCAGAACATCAATGGATTAAGTTGGAGAAAGAATTGAAGTAAAAATCAACATAAAACAAAAATGGTCAAATCTGGATTTTTTTAGCCAGTGTCTATGTATCCTTCATAACACATACCTGAATATCTTCCTGTCTCCACACATCAGAAGCAGTGTCTATCTTGTTTAGATGAGTTACGTTGTCCGGTCCCAGGAACTCCATGGCCAGTAGGTACATATCCTGTCGAGATATCGATATCGTTTAGAAGTTTATTCTGCATTTAAACTGCAGCTAACGTTTATTTTTTTATCATAAATATCGATTCTACATCAAGCTTTGAGTACTTCTGTGAAGAAAGTTTTGGTTTACAGAGAATACTCTATGTTCTACGTTTGTTTGAAATCGTGAAAATGTGACCTTTCCTGACCCATGACCGCGTAAGCAAAAGCCTGGGTCGATCCCTGGGTGACGTCATCTCATTAATGCATTATTCTCCATGGCGTCTTTCTATCACAACAACATCGATTTATAGAGAATATACACTGTTTGCGAGTTGTTAGTTAAGAAAAAAGTCATTTTAGTCAACATGTTAAGTATTTATTCAAATTATTGCAAAGTCGACATAATTATATGACGTCTACCCAGGGATCGACCCAGGCTTTTACTTACGCGGTCGTGGGTCAGGAAAGGTCACATTTTCACGATTTCATACAAGCGTAGAACATAAAGTATTCACTTTAAACCAAAACTTTCTTCACGGAAGTACTCAAAGCTTGATGTAGTACCGATATTTATGATAACAAAATAAACGTTAGGTGCACTTTAAGGTACCGACCATTATGATAATTAGTAGAGACCGGTTAGGCAAAAAATCTTGGATTTCTGACAAAAATAAAAAAAAACACTATATATTCTTCAAAATGATGTCAAACAATCTCCTGGTAGCTTCAGAACATCAATGGATTAAGTTGGAGAAAGAATTCAAGTAAAAATCAACATAATTCAAAAATGGTCAAATCTGGATTTTTTTAGCCAGACCGGGTAGCCAAAAAATGTTGAATTTCTGACAAAAATAAAAGAACCACTCAATATGCTTCAAAATGATGTCAAACAATCTCCTGGTAGCTTCAGAACATCAATGGATTAAGTTGGAGAAAGAATTGAAGTAAAAATCAACATAATTCAAAAATGGTCAAATCTGGATTTTTTTAGCCAGACCGGGTAGGCAAAAAATGTTGAATTTCTGACAAAAATAAAAGAACCACTCAATATGCTTCAAAATGATGTCAAACAATCTCCTGGTAGCTTCAGAACATCAATGGATTAAGTTGGAGAAAGAATTGAAGTAAAAATCAACATAAAACAAAAATGGTCAAATCTGGATTTTTTTAGCCAGACCGGGTAGGTAAAAAATGTTGAATTTCTGACAAAAATAAAAAAAACACTATATATTCTTGAAAATGATGTCAAACAATCTCCTGGTAGCTTCAGAACATCAATGGATTAAGTTGGAGAAAGAATTGAAGTAAAAATCAACATAAAACAAAAATGGTCAAATCTGGATTTTTTTAGCCAGACCGGGTAGGCAAAAAATGTTGAATTTCTGACAAAAATAAAAAAAAACACTATATATTCTTGAAAATGATGTCAAACAATCTCCTGGTAGCTTCAGAACATCAATGGATTAAGTTGGAGAAAGAATTGAAGTAAAAATCAACATAAAACAAAAATGGTCAAATCTGGATTTTTTTAGCCAGACCGGGTAGGCAAAAAATGTTGAATTTCTGACAAAAATAAAAGAACCACTCAATATGCTTCAAAATGATCTCAAACAATCTCCTGGTAGCTTCAGAACATCAATGGATTAAGTTGGAGAAAGAATTGAAGTAAAAATCAACATAAAACAAAAATGGTCAAATCTGGATTTTTTAGCCAGTGTCTATGTATCCTTCATAACACATACCTGAATATCTTCCTGTCTCCACACATCAGAAGCAGTGTCTATCTTGTTTAGAGTTTAGAGTTACGTTGTCCGGTCCCAGGAACTCCATGGCCAGTAGGTACATATCCTGTCGAGATATCGATATCGTTTAGAAGTTTATTCTGCATTTAAACTGCAGCTAACGTTTATTTTTTTATCATAAATATCGATTCTACATCAAGCTTTGAGTACTTCTGTGAAGAAAGTTTTGGTTTACAGAGAATACTCTATGTTCTACGTTTGTTTGAAATCGTGAAAATGTGACCTTTCCTGACCCATGACCGCGTAAGCAAAAGCCTGGGTCGATCCCTGGGTGACGTCATCTCATTAATGCATTATTCTCCATGGCGTCTTTCTATCACAACAACATCGATTTATAGAGAATATACACTGTTTGCGAGTTGTTAGTTAAGAAAAAAATCATTTTAGTCAACATGTTAAGTATTTATTCAAATTATTGCAAAGTCGACATAATTATATGACGTCTACCCAGGGATCAACCCAGGCTTTTACTTACGCGGTCGTGGGTCAGGAAAGGTCACATTTTCACGATTTCATACAAGCGTAGAACATAAAGTATTCACTTTAAACCAAAACTTTCTTCACGGAAGTACTCAAAGCTTGATGTAGTACCGATATTTATGATAACAAAATAAACGTTAGGTGCACTTTAAGGTACCGACCATTATGATAATTAGTAGAGACCGGTTAGGCAAAAAATCTTGGATTTCTGACAAAAATTAAAAAAAACACTATATATTCTTCAAAATGATGTCAAACAATCTCCTGGTAGCTTTAGAACATCAATGGATTAAGTTGGAGAAAGAATTGAAGTAAAAATCAACATAAAACAAAAATGGTCAAATCTGGATTTTTTTAGCCAGACCGGGTAGGCAAAAAATGTTGAATTTCTGACAAAAATAAAAAAAACACTATATATTCTTGAAAATGATGTCAAACAATCTCCTGGTAGCTTCAGAACAAAAATGGATTAAGTTGGAGAAATAATTGAAGTAAAAATCAACATAAAACAAAAATGGTCAAATCTGGATTTTTTTAGCCAGACCGGGTAGGCAAAAAATGTTGAATTTCTGACAAAAATAAAAAAACCACTCAATATGCTTCAAAATGATCTCAAACAATCTCCTGGTAGCTTCAGAACATCAATGGATTAAGTTGGAGAAAGAATTGAAGTAAAAATCAACATAAAACAAAAATGGTCAAATCTGGATTTTTTTAGCCAGACCGGGGTAGGCAAAAAATGTTGAATTTCTGACAAAAATAAAAAAACCACTCAATATGCTTCAAAATGATGTCAAACAATCTCCTGGTAGCTTCAGAACATCAATGGATTAAGTTGGAGAAAGAATTGAAGTAAAAATCAACATAAAACAAAAATGGTCAAATCTGGATTTTTTTAGCTAGACCGGGTAGGCAAAAAATGTTGAATTTCTGACAAAAATAAAAAAAACACTATATATTCTTGAAAATGATGTCAAACAATCTCCTGGTAGCTTCAGAACAAAAATGGATTAAGTTGGAGAAAGAATTGAAGTAAAAATCAACATAAAACAAAAATGGTCAAATCTGGATTTTTTTAGCCAGACCGGGTAGGCAAAAAATTTTGAATTTCTGACAAAAATAAAAAAACCACTCAATATGCTTCAAAATGATCTCAAACAATCTCCTGGTAGCTTCAGAACATCAATGGATTAAGTTGGAGAAAGAATTGAAGTAAAAATCAACATAAAACAAAAATGGTCAAATCTGGATTTTTTTAGCCAGACCGGGTAGGGAAAAAATGTTGAATTTCTGACAAAAATAAAAAAAACACTATATATTCTTGAAAATGATGTCAAACAATCTCCTGCTAGCTTCAGAACATCAATGGATTAAGTTGGAGAAAGAATTCAAGTAAAAATCAACATAATTCAAAAATGGTGAAATCTGGATTTTTTAGCCAGTGTCTATGTATCCTTCATAACACATACCTGAATATCTTCCTGTCTCCACACATCAGAAGCAGTGTCTATCTTGTTTAGATGAGTTACGTTGTCCGGTCCCAGGAACTCCATGGCCAGTAGGTACATATCCTGTCGAGATATCGATATCGTTTAGAAGTTTATTCTGCATTTAAACTGCAGCTAACGTTTATTTTTTTATCATAAATATCGATTCTACATCAAGCTTTGAGTACTTCTGTGAAGAAAGTTTTGGTTTACAGAGAATACTCTATGTTCTACGTTTGTTTGAAATCGTGAAAATGTGACCTTTCCTGACCCATGACCGCGTAAGCAAATGCCTGGGTCGATCCCTGGGTGACGTCATCTCATTAATGCATTATTCTCCATGGCGTCTTTCTATCACAACAACATCGATTTATAGAGAATATACACTGTTTGCGAGTTGTTAGTTAAGAAAAAAGTCATTTTAGTCAACATGTTAAGTATTTATTCAAATTATTGCAAAGTCGACATAATTATATGACGTCTACCCAGGGATCAACCCAGGCTTTTACTTACGCGGTCGTGGGTCAGGAAAGGTCACATTTTCACGATTTCATACAAGCGTAGAACATAAAGTATTCACTTTAAACCAAAACTTTCTTCACGGAAGTACTCAAAGCTTGATGTAGTACCGATATTTATGATCACAAAATAAACGTTAGGTGCACTTTAAGGTACCGACCATTATGATAATTAGTAGAGACCGGTTAGGCAAAAAATCTTGGATTTCTGACAAAAATAAAAAAAAACACTATATATTCTTGAAAATGATGTCAAACAATCTCCTGGTAGCTTCAGAACATCAATGGATTAAGTTGGAGAAAGAATTGAAGTAAAAATCAACATAAAACAAAAATGGTCAAATCTGGATTTTTTTAGCCAGACCGGGTAGGCAAAAAATGTTGAATTTCTGACAAAAATAAAAAAACCACTCAATATGCTTCAAAATGATCTCAAACAATCTCCTGGTAGCTTCAGAACATCAATGGATTAAGTTGGAGAAAGAATTGAAGTAAAAATCAACATAAAACAAAAATGGTCAAATCTGGATTTTTTTTAGCCAGACCGGGTAGGCAAAAAATGTTGAATTTCTGACAAAAATAAAAAAAACACTCAATATGCTTCAAAATGATGTCAAACAATCTCCTGGTAGCTTCAGAACATCAATGGATTAAGTTGGAGAAAGAATTGAAGTAAAAATCAACATAAAACAAAAATGGTCAAATCTGGATTTTTTTAGCCAGACCGGGTAGGCAAAAAATGTTGAATTTCTGACAAAAATAAAAAAACCACTCAATATGCTTCAAAATGATGTCAAACAATCTCCTGGTAGCTTCAGAACATCAATGGATTAAGTTGGAGAAAGAATTGAAGTAAAAATCAACATAAAACAAAAATGGTCAAATCTGGATTTTTTTAGCCAGACCGGGTAGGCAAAAAATGTTGAATTTCTGACAAAAATAAAAAAACCACTATATATTCTTGAAAATGATGTCAAACAATCTCCTGGTAGCTTCAGAACATCAATGGATTAAGTTGGAGAAAGAATTGAAGTAAAAATCAACATAAAACAAAAATGGTCAAATCTGGATTTTTTTAGCCAGACCGGGTAGGCAAAAAATGTTGAATTTCTGACAAAAATAAAAAAACCACTATATATTCTTGAAAATGATGTCAAACAATCTCCTGGTAGCTTCAGAACAAAAATGGATTAAGTTGGAGAAATAATTGAAGTAAAAATCAACATAAAACAAAAATGGTCAAATCTGGATTTTTTTAGCCAGACCGGGTAGGCAAAAAATGTTGAATTTCTGACAAAAATAAAAAAACCACTCAATATGCTTCAAAATGATCTCAAACAATCTCCTGGTAGCTTCAGAACATCAATGGATTAAGTTGGAGAAAGAATTGAAGTAAAAATCAACATAAAACAAAAATGGTCAAATCTGGATTTTTTTAGCCAGACCGGGTAGGCAAAAAATGTTGAATTTCTGACAAAAATAAAAAACACACTATATATTCTTGAAAATGATGTCAAACAATCTCCTGGTAGCTTCAGAACATCAATGGATTAAGTTGGAGAAAGAATTGAAGTAAAAATCAACATAAAACAAAAATGGTCAAATCTGGATTTTTTTAGCCAGACCGGGTAGGCAAAAAATGTTGAATTTCTGACAAAAATAAAAAAACCACTCAATATGCTTCAAAATGATGTCAAACAATCTCCTGGTAGCTTCAGAACATCAATGGATTAAGTTGGAGAAAGAATTGAAGTAAAAATCAACATAATTCAAAAATGGTCAAATCTGGATTTTTTAGCCAGTGTCTATGTATCCTTCATAACACATACCTGAATATCTTCCTGTCTCCACACATCAGAAGCAGTGTCTATCTTGTTTAGATGAGTTACGTTGTCCGGTCCCAGGAACTCCATGGCCAGTAGGTACATATCCTGTCGAGATATCGATATCGTTTAGAAGTTTATTCTGCATTTAAACTGCAGCTAACGTTTATTTTTTTATCATAAATATCGATTCTACATCAAGCTTTGAGTACTTCTGTGAAGAAAGTTTTGGTTTACAGAGAATACTCTATGTTCTACGTTTGTTTGAAATCGTGAAAATGTGACCTTTCCTGACCCATGACCGCGTAAGCAAAAGCCTGGGTCGATCCCTGGGTGACGTCATCTCATTAATGCATTATTCTCCATGGCGTCTTTCTATCACAACAACATCGATTTATAGAGAATATACACTGTTTGCGAGTTGTTAGTTAAGAAAAAAGTCATTTTAGTCAACATGTTAAGTATTTATTCAAATTATTGCAAAGTCGACATAATTATATGACGTCTACCCAGGGATCGACCCAGGCTTTTACTTACGCGGTCGTGGGTCAGGAAAGGTCACATTTTCACGATTTCATACAAGCGTAGAACATAAAGTATTCACTTTAAACCAAAACTTTCTTCACGGAAGTACTCAAAGCTTGATGTAGTACCGATATTTATGATAACAAAATAAACGTTAGGTGCACTTTAAGGTACCGACCATTATGATAATTAGTAGAGACCGGTTAGGCAAAAAATGTTGAATTTCTGACAAAAATAAAAAAAACACTCAATATGCTTCAAAATGATCTCAAACAATCTCCTGGTAGCTTCAGAACATCAATGGATTAAGTTGGAGAAAGAATTGAAGTAAAAATCAACATAAAACAAAAATGGTCAAATCTGGAGTTTTTTAGCCAGACCGGGTAGGCAAAAAATGTTGAATTTCTGACAAAAATAAAAAAAAAACTATATATTCTTGAAAATGATGTCAAACAATCTCCTGGTAGCTTCAGAACATCAATGGATTAAGTTGGAGAAAGAATTGAAGTAAAAATCAACATAAAACAAAAATGGTCAAATCTGGATTTTTTTAGCCAGACCGGGTAGGCAAAAAATGTTGAATTTCTGACAAAAATAAAAAAAACACTATATATTCTTGAAAATGATGTCAAACAATCTCCTGGTAGCTTCAGAACATCAATGGATTAAGTTGGAGAAAGAATTGAAGTAAAAATCAACATAAAACAAAAATGGTCAAATCTGGATTTTTTTAGACAGACCGGGTAGGCAAAAAATGTTGAATTTCTGACAAAAATAAAAAAACCACTCAATATGCTTCAAAATGATGTCAAACAATCTCCTGGTAGCTTCAGAACATCAATGGATTAAGTTGGAGAAAGAATTGAAGTAAAAATCAACATAAAACAAAAATGGTCAAATCTGGATTTTTTTAGCCAGACCGGGTAGGCAAAAAATGTTGAATTTCTGACAAAAATAAAAAAAACACTATATATTCTTGAAAATGATGTCAAACAATCTCCTGGTAGCTTCAGAACATCAATGGATTAAGTTGGAGAAAGAATTGAAGTAAAAATCAACATAAAACAAAAATGGTCAAATCTGGATTTTTTTAGCCAGACCGGGTAGGCAAAAAATGTTGAATTTCTGACAAAAATAAAAAAAACACTATATATTCTTGAAAATGATGTCAAACAATCTCCTGGTAGCTTCAGAACAAAAATGGATTAAGTTGGAGAAATAATTGAAGTAAAAATCAACATAAAACAAAAATGGTCAAATCTGGATTTTTTTAGCCAGACCGGGTAGGCAAAAAATGTTGAATTTCTGACAAAAATAAAAAAACCACTCAATATGCTTCAAAATGATCTCAAACAATCTCCTGGTAGCTTCAGAACATCAATGGATTAAGTTGGAGAAAGAATTGAAGTAAAAATCAACATAAAACAAAAATGGTCAAATCTGGATTTTTTTAGCCAGACCGGGTAGGCAAAAAATGTTGAATTTCTGACAAAAATAAAAAAAACACTATATATTCTTGAAAATGATGTCAAACAATCTCCTGGTAGCTTCAGAACATCAATGGATTAAGTTGGAGAAAGAATTGAAGTAAAAATCAACATAAAACAAAAATGGTCAAATCTGGATTTTTTTAGCCAGACCGGGTAGGCAAAAAATGTTGAATTTCTGACAAAAATAAAATAAACACTCAATATGCTTCAAAATGATGTCAAACAATCTCCTGGTAGCTTCAGAACATCAATGGATTAAGTTGGAGAAAGAATTGAAGTAAAAATCAACATAATTCAAAAATGGTCAAATCTGGATTTTTTAGCCAGTGTCTATGTATCCTTCATAACACATACCTGAATATCTTCCTGTCTCCACACATCAGAAGCAGTGTCTATCTTGTTTAGATGAGTTACGTTGTCCGGTCCCAGGAACTCCATGGCCAGTAGGTACATATCCTGTCGAGATATCGATATCGTTTAGAAGTTTATTCTGCATTTAAACTGCAGCTAACGTTTATTTTTTTATCATAAATATCGATTCTACATCAAGCTTTGAGTACTTCTGTGAAGAAAGTTTTGGTTTACAGAGAATACTCTATGTTCTACGTTTGTTTGAAATCGTGAAAATGTGACCTTTCCTGACCCATGACCGCGTAAGCAAAAGCCTGGGTCGATCCCTGGGTGACGTCATCTCATTAATGCATTATTCTCCATGGCGTCTTTCTATCACAACAACATCGATTTATAGAGAATATACACTGTTTGCGAGTTGTTAGTTAAGAAAAAAGTCATTTTAGTCAACATGTTAAGTATTTATTCAAATTATTGCAAAGTCGACATAATTATATGACGTCTACCCAGGGATCGACCCAGGCTTTTACTTACGCGGTCGTGGGTCAGGAAAGGTCACATTTTCACGATTTCATACAAGCGTAGAACATAAAGTATTCACTTTAAACCAAAACTTTCTTCACGGAAGTACTCAAAGCTTGATGTAGTACCGATATTTATGATAACAAAATAAACGTTAGGTGCACTTTAAGGTACCGACCATTATGATAATTAGTAGAGACCGGTTAGGCAAAAAATCTTGGATTTCTGACAAAAATAAAAAACAAACACTATATATTCTTCAAAATGATGTCAAACAATCTCCTGGTAGCTTCAGAACATCAATGGATTAAGTTGGAGAAAGAATTGAAGTAAAAATCAACATAAAACAAAAATGGTCAAATCTGGATTTTTTTAGCCAGACCGGGTAGGCAAAAAATGTTGAATTTCTGACAAAAATAAAAAAAACACTATATATTCTTGAAAATGATGTCAAACAATCTCCTGGTAGCTTCAGAACATCAATGGATTAAGTTGGAGAAAGAATTGAAGTAAAAATCAACATAAAACAAAAATGGTCAAATCTGGATTTTTTTAGCCAGACCGGGTAGGCAAAAAATGTTGAATTTCTGACAAAAATAAAATAAACACTATATATTCTTGAAAATGATGTCAAACAATCTCCTGGTAGCTTCAGAACATCAATGGATTAAGTTGGAGAAAGAATTGAAGTAAAAATCAACATAAAACAAAAATGGTCAAATCTGGATTTTTTAGACAGACCGGGTAGGCAAAAAATGTTGAATTTCTGACAAAAATAAAAAAACCACTCAATATGCTTCAAAATGATGTCAAACAATCTCCTGGTAGCTTCAGAACATCAATGGATTAAGTTGGAGAAAGAATTGAAGTAAAAATCAACATAAAACAAAAATGGTCAAATCTGGATTTTTTTAGCCAGACCGGGTAGGCAAAAAATGTTGAATTTCTGACAAAAATAAAAAAAACACTATATATTCTTGAAAATGATGTCAAACAATCTCCTGGTAGCTTCAGAACATCAATGGATTAAGTTGGAGAAAGAGTAGTATAGTCGGCGTCAATTAAATACCACTTTTTCTTGTACAACAAAACTCAAAAGGTTGTGAATGTTATGGACGCCTTGTTTTCTTGCACAAGGGGCGTCATAAAGTGAATTCAGAAATCCACTTCATAACGCCCCTTGTGCAAGAAAAAAGGCGTCCATAACATTCACAACCTTTTGAGTTTTGTTGTACAAGAAAAAGTTGTATTTAATTGACGCCGACTATACTACTATGGGGTAACTAAGGGTCATTCAAAGTGTCCCTAGACATTCTTGTACGTAAAATCCAACTTGATAATCCTATTAGAGATATAATTACATATAGTTATATCGACATCGATTGCTTGTACGTAAAATCCAACTTGATAATCCTATTAGAGATATAATTACATATAGTTATATCGCTGCAACGTCCTTACACATAAAATCCAAATTCGAGTGCCTGTTGAAGCTATCCTAACACATAGTTATATCGAAGGGAGAATGGTGAGACCACGTAGTGAACCACTTCCACGGAGTCTAGCTCGAGAGGCAGGTGCTATTCTAGAGGAGAGAGATGGAATGCTTGAGGGGATGGAGATAGGTCGCCGTACTATCCGATGGCGCTTCTTCCAAGGTGTGGCAGGAGATTTGACCCCTAGGATCATGGAAAAGTTAGTTGCAAAGGTAACCACCAGCTTTTACCTGCGATACAGCTACACCTATCGCATTCGAAATGTCAATGACGGACGTGTGATTCTATTCTCCAAGACTGTCCCAGGCTCTCCATGGGTGAACATCCTAGAAGATGCAGAAGAGTGGATCAATAGCAAGGAGACAGCTCGATTGAATCCCGACAACATCACTCGACCAAATACCCAATGGGCCTTCGTTCGTTGGATCTACGTAGATGTCAAAGTCGTGATCGATCGTCAGCTTTTGTTGGGAACAGGTCCACTACCCCAATGGCTTCGCCTTAAGAAAGGAATGCTTGCCCTTGATCGATATGGCGACAACCTATGTCTTTGGCGCTGCCTTGCCATGCATGAAGGAGCAAGAGTAGATAGGTGTTGCGTCAAAGCTCGAAAACTTGCCCAGAACTTCTATCGCCTGACAGCACCCACACAAGACGTTCCCAGAACTTCCATAGACCAGCTGGAGGAAGTCGAGTTACACTTTGGAATCGGTATTCGGGTGTATGAACCCACGGAGGACGGCGCTTGGCATCTGACGCGACATGCAGCTCACTACAAGCATACGATGACGATTGGGATATACGACGGACATGCCTTCTACATCAAGAACATCAACAAGCTAGGGCACATCTACGTATGTAACGATTGTAAGCAACGGTTCACGAAAGCCTCAGACCTTCACCGTCATGCAGATCGTTGCAGGCGTGGAGAAACAAAGATTGTTTGCCCTGGAAAAGTAATCACAGTACCCCAGTCAGCATACGAAAAAGCCTTCTGGCCAGAGAGCACAGCCAGCAAAGTCGCTTTATGCTGGTTGGAACGCGAAACCAAAAGGATTGGACAACACATTCATCATGCAGCTTGTGGGCATGGTGGAGAGCATTGGATCGAAGGAGCGCCGGTCGACGGCTACGAACCTATTTCGAAAACCATCTTTCAATTTCATGGATGCTATTTCCATGGCTGCCCGAAATGCTTCCCTAGGGAAAGGAGGCTCTATCTCAAGACCTGTGAAAGAACGGCAAAGCTACAAGGAGCTGGTTATACAGTAGTGGAAGCTTGGGGTTGCTCTACAAAGAAGAAAAACAAACCGGTCCCCACACCAACACAAACTGTCTACCCACACTTCATAGTTTACGATTTCGAAGCCTATCTCGATACAACGAAAGGAAGACAACCAACAGACCACCTGACCATCGAAAACGTCCATGTCCCAATATCAGTATCAATTGCCGACACATACAATCGAAAGTCAACCCACATCTGTCGACGCAATCCAAAAGAACTCATCGAAGCCTTCGTCGAAGAACTCCAGCGAAGAGCGAAAGCGATCCAAGAAGTCATTGCAGAACAGTTCTGCCCCAAGACACCTGAATTCTCTTTTGACACCCTACCAAAGAAACAACAAGCGAAGATCGACGAATGGATCCGCCAAGTTCCAGTAGTGGGATTCAACTCTGGCAGGTACGATCTTAATCTGATCAGGGAGCACTTCGTAGGAATCATTGCCGACACCTGTTCAAAGATCCTGGTAGCAAAGAAAGCCAATTCCACTATGTTCCTATTGACCCCAGATTTCCGTTTCCTTGATGTGATCAACTACCTTGGACCTGGAACTTCTTATGAACGTTGGATCAAGGCATATGGATGCGAATCGCAAAAGAGTTTCTTCCCATATGAGTGGTTCGATTCTCCAGACAAGTTGGATCACATTGGATTACCAGACTATCCAGAGTGGGGTTCGAAGTTGAAAAGAGAACATCTACTATCTATGTCAGAGTTCGAAGACTGTGAGTGCACCTTTCTCGACAAAGGAATGGAAACCTTTGCAGACTGGCTACGATACTACAACGACCTAGATGTAGTTCCATTCCTAGAGGCACTCGAAAAGATGCGAGATTTCTATCACGAGAAAGGAGTAGACATGCTGAAAGACGCAGTGTCCATTCCAGGAGTCTCACTACAGTTCCTACTTCGAGGTAGTGTAGAAAGGGGAGCTGAGATGTACGCTCCAAGTAAGGAAGCCTACCGCATGCTGAAAGACGCTGTCGTGGGAGGTCCAAGCATAGTGTTCACCAGACTCCACGAAGCAGGAGTGACTAAGATTCGTAGTCATCAGGGAGGAACTAAGACTTGTCGTAAGATTCTTGGATACGATGCCAACGCCCTATATCTTTCTACCATGGAATTCGAAATGCCTTGTGGAAAAGAAAAGGTTGTGCACTATGACGATCCAGGTCCAGCCACCGAAGGATTCGTTGAATGTCTACTTGGTGGAACGTGGTTTGGATATGCAGAAGTAGACATCGAGATACCAAAGAAATTGTGGAAGGAATTTGAGGAGATGCCACCCTTCTTCTACAACAAGAAAATCCCCAAAGAAGCAATCCCTCCAGAAATGTTGGCCTACCTCACAAAGACAGGTAGAAAGCTCAGCGAGGAAAAGAAGCTAGTTGGGAGTCTCTCTGGAAAGAAGTTGCTACTCTATGCTCCTCTTCTACTTTGGTATGTAGATCATGGCGCAGTGATCACTGCTGTCTACCGCACGATAGACTACGAACCCAAAGAAATCTTCGGATGGTTCGTGGACCAAGTCACTGAGGCACGTCGTATGGGAGATGAAGATAAAGGTGAGGCTTTGCTGGCAGATGTGTTCAAGCTGCTAGGAAACAGCGCCTATGGAAAGTTGCTCGAAGACTTGGGACGCCAAACAAAGGTCACCTATACAAAAGATGAGAAGGTTGTGGACAAAGCATTGCGAAGTGTTTGGTTCGAAGACCTGGAAGAGATTGGTGATGCATATGAACTCGAGAGCCGAAAGGACCAGATCCAAATCAAACGCCCTTTCCAAGTAGGTATCGCTGTGTACCAGCTCGCAAAGCTGCGTATGCTTGAGTTCTACTATGAATTCATCGACAAGTACATTGATCGCAATGATTTCGAATATATACAGATGGACACAGACAGTGCCTACATTGCCATCTCGGGAAATAGCCTCGATGAGGTTGTAAGACCGGAACTGCGAGAAGATTTCGAAGCCGAAAGGAATGAATGGCTAGCTTGGGACGAATGGAGCAGTCGTACACCAGGACTCTTCAAACTCGAATTCGAAGGACAGCGCGCCATTGCCCTATGCTCGAAAGCCTACTACGTCGATACAGGTGGCAGCAAGAAGTATTCCGCTAAAGGTATGTCTAGACGGCACAACGACATTTCGTGGGAACGATTCAAAGCAGCCCTCCAGGGTAGTATCGACATGGCGGAAAACCGAGGCTTCCGACTATCGCCAGAAGGCATAGCAACCTACGAACAACGGAAGCTTGGGCTATCGGCTTACTACGACAAAAGACGCGTTCTTCCCGATGGAATCCACACCGAGCCAATAGAGTACGCTGTTTAGCGTCTAGGTACAAACAGAATTCCTTTTGGTGGTAGTTCTGTATCCCTAGGAACGACTTGTAGCTCTTCACGAACGAATCCACGTTTGGGTGCATCCTTCTCCTTCGCAAGGTAGTACAGCACAGGCTGTCCCGAAGATACTACACTTCGTGAAATGGTGTATATTTGCAAACTCCACACAGGATCAGTAGCTCTACGTTTTTCACCTCCTTCCAATTCTCCTGGTGCATAAAGATATCGAACTAGAACGTCGAATGGTAGACGCTCTTCTCTCAATCCAACGGTTCGCGAATACGTAGGAGTCTTCAGATCTACTTGTTGCGCCACTACAGAATTCGAAGGCTCTTTACCAGTCAACCGAGTCACCTCACTGTTCATGGCTTTGATAACCATTGGTAAACGAATTACCCATTCTCTACTACGCTCATCTGATCCTTCCGAAGTAAGCACCATCTCTTGTGCATACTGATACCCAAACAATCTCTCGGCTAGAGTTCTATTTGCTCTTTCAACAAAACTTTGCGCTCTATGATTACCAGCCTCACCTCGTTGAACTTTCGTACCATGTAGTTCTAATGTTTCAGACATACGTCCCATGAATTCTCTACCAGGATCTACTTGCAAGGTCTTTGGCCATTCTAGTGGACTACGTTTATAGATTCGTTCGAATGCCGCAGAAACTTCACCACTATCTTTAGATGCCAAAGGTTCGGCTTCTTTGTATCGAGAAGCTACGTCGATTACCACTAATGCATACTTATATAGTTTCCTTCCACGTCCAGGACGATCGTGTGGTAGAAATATCAAATCAGCTTGGTGGACTTCATTTGGTTTCGATACAGTCCAATGTGGTCGTGGAATGTGTTTTGGTGGTGGTAGATATATTTGCCACATAGATTGCTTTTCCAACCAACTCCTAGCTACGTCTTCTGATGCTTTCGCTGCTACCGATAGCTTGCCAATTGCAGAGTGACCTTTCCAATAGCCCATAGGACCATAGAAGATATTCGCAAGTTTAGAATCCATCATACATCTATACATTCTAACCTTCAACAGATGAAAAAAAAAGGAAGAATGAAGAAAGTCGTTGCGTGACCCTCTTCATTCTTCCTTTTTTTTTTAGTAGTAGCTTAGTAGTAGCTTAAGTAGCTTACTAGTAGCTTAGGTAACTTACTAGTAGCTTACTAGTAACTTAGGGCAACTCACCAGTAGCTTAGGGTAACTTACTAGTAGCTTAGGGCAACTCACCAGTAGCTTAGGGTAACTTACTAGTAGCTTAGGTAACTTACTAGTAGCTTAGGTAACTTACTAGTAGCTAGTAGTAGTATCTATATCCATTTACTAATAGCGTATCCAACACCTAGCATTCCACCACCAACGTAGAGCAACTCGCCAGTCTTCTGATTGTTTGAGGGTTTGTAGTAGTCAGATAAGCGGGGTTCTTTCATCTCTTTGAGCCGTTTTAGCTCCTTACGTAACTTATCGGATCGCACTAAGGCTTCGTTGGTATCTCTTTGATCGTTGTGTGCTTTGCGTTCAAGACCTTCCTGCTCTTGTGCATAGTCATATAAGCTTTGACGTTTGATTCTATACGCTGCCATTGCGCGGTCTAGTTTTTCGACGGCCCTATCGTGTCTCTCTCGTTCTGCATCTACATCACCACTCTTTCCAAGCATTCTAGCTAGTATGCCACCACCAGTAAATGCCGTCGCATTCAAAACAGCGCCGAAAATAGACATTCCAATAGCTGCTAACGTCGCCATTACGGTATGATCTTTTGTTTCTCAAGATATTGCTTTGCGTATAAGCTACCGAGTATCACGGCAGTCCACTTTGCGTAATTCACTAGGGAAGAAGAAGGATCGCTAAGCATAGATTCCTTGGTAGTCTTTTTTACGATCCACCCAATACCAGCAGCGAGTCCAACGATTATAGATGCATCGGTTGCCGTCTTCATCAATTCCTTCTCCATCTCGACATATATAAGTATGGTCTCGAGTCTTTAAGTGTTACTCCATGTCTAGTGCCGTTGGCTTTGCCGGAGCTGCAGGTTGTGTCGTGCTAACGGTGGCAACACGTTTATTGCCATCTACATACTTCTTGTACGCAAAGTACGTGCCAAACAATGTAGCGCCAGTACCAATGACTGCGAGGATAGTCAGGCTTTCGAACCGACCTTTCTCTACGTCAGTTTCTTTACATGATTCGCTTTCGCGCATCAACTCTCTCTTTTGAGCTTCTTTAGCGAGTTTGTTGCTTAACGCTAGTGCTTTTCCAGCTGCGACGCGCTTTGGGTTTTTTATCTTAGTTGGTGCAGTCGTCGGAGGATTCGCAGTTATCTGGTCCGCTTCTTCCATCTTGATTCGATATAGTAGATATATGTGAAGGTTCAACAGTTGTACCAGGAATGACTACGTGACCAGATATGTGGAATAGGACGCTAGCTAGAGCTACAAGGCGACCTGCTTTGAGCGATAGTAGGCCAGTCGCAGCACTGATTTCGTTGCGGACTAGAGGGTCTTCTTGTAGGTCCTTGATCAGGGCTTCTTGAGAATCTATTGGTACTAGGTAGGCAACTAGGCGGGTAGCTAGACGTGTCACACCGTCGACTAAGCCTTTCGTTACTTGCTTAGCTAGAACGGCCTGATACCTCCTATGCAACTTGTCTACTTCTTTCTCAGGAAGTCTAGAGATGTCTCCTAGGGAAAAGTTTTTACCTAAGTATTCTTTCGTTACGCCTGTTGCGGCTAAGATCGAAAGTGATTCACGATTGTCTGACGTAACGTCTAGGTTGGTTGGTGGTGGGCCTGTTACATCCTCGCCGAATATCTCGAGTATATCTTTATCCATGATAATATGTTGTAGGTGCTGGGAGCTCTAACACTACCTCGAAAGGATGGCGGAGACAGAAGCACATGCGAGCGAACTTATGGGAGCCAAGTATCATTCGTAACTCTTTGCATTCTTGCGAGCCTCCATAATCCTCAAATATCCTTTTACCATCTACGGCCGATGCTGTATGGAATGCTACTACGATAGCTACGTTCTCACGGAAGGGCTTACATATGCTCGTTAATTGTTGGGACAGCACCCAAACGGAAATCCCTATATGTCGTGCAGAAAAGGCTAAGTCCACTAGCTTGTCAGTTCGTTTCTTGACGTCCTTCGATGCGGCGCAATCATCGAGAATCAATAGAGTATTGGTACCTGACCAAAATGTTGCGCAAATACTCAAAGTAGCATCGATGGCATCTTGTGGTGGCGATATGACGAAGAAATGAGGATCTCGATTTGCGAATCCACGATAAGTTTTGTTGTGGGCATACGTAGGACAAATCAGTACTATGTAATCAAACTTACCACGAAAGGCTCCACGAAGTTGTTCTATGAGAAACGCAGTCTTCCCACAATTCGTCGGACCGACTATGAGTGCGTTGAAAGGTATGTGCTCTACGAGAGAATCCATCAGTATAATATACTCTGCAGAGATCTGTTCAATATCGTGACCTGAGCATCCGCAAGGACATAGATGTGCATTTTCACATTTCCACTTCCCTTTGCAGTTCTATGTATGCGAATGTCGATGTCCTTTCCACTGCCGGTTTGTGCCAAGCCATCACCATGAACGGTGGAATCTTTTGCTGTGCGACAATCGATTAGGATAGAGAATCTATTTTCAAAGAACTTCTTTGGAGTCATAGAAGTATTGGGTGTACCAAACCAGCTTCTTGCAGCCTCCCAGAAATCTAGGGGAAGCATGCCGCTTGGAAAGAGTCTGTTGGGAATCCCATTGACATCTACTTCTACCTTCAAGATATCTGGATTCGAGAATGCTTCACTATCTCGCGTGCCAATGGTAGGTGGATCTATGAATAGTAGAAGCAGTCCAGCAAAGGATCGTCGTGGAACATTGATGTTTTGAGATATCAAAGTATCGGACGTTTTAGCGATATCTACTGTTTTGAAGTGAACAGCGTAGTTGTATAGGAATGCAGTACCTATTTCATATTTGTGAAGTGCACTACTAGCCAGCGTTTCGTTCCTGATTGCTTCGTATTCTAGTTGGATGTTGGTAAGTTGGTACGTACCTATCTTCGTCGTATCCGAGCCAATTACAACCTCGTTGGCAGACGCTAGAGTCAACTCGAATGTAATGATACTTTCTAAGGCATGTGGATATAGAACTCCATGTTGTGTCAGAATGTCAACATCTAATGGAATCCTATACTTAGAACCACATGCAGCTAGGAGCGCGTTGTCTGCAGCAGACGAAGTACTTGCGTCAACAGCTTTCGATCGTAGCTTATTCAAGTTCTCTGATTGAATGCCTTGTTGTATTCTAGACTCTCTCTCCTGCGTAGATAGGTATACGTCGGAGTATGTTTGTAGAAGGTCTGGCCTGACAATGTCTTCTACTGTTTCAGCTCCCATCCTACAGATTCTACGCATGACCAAACAGCGTCCAACGTTCGAAACGACTCTGTTATTCGCATGTCCACCAGATAGTACGATGTCGCCCAATAGCGCTAAGCTGCCAGGTACTAGTACTACATCTTCTGCTAGCTTTGGAACTTCTACGTATAGAGTCTCACCTGGATTGGCAGACGATCGAGTGAAAGTCTTCCTATACAAGTCTCGCGGAGCCTTGAGTGCATGAGGCTCTCTTCGTACTTGTGTGGGATCCAACTTTGATGAGATCATGTTGAATATAACTATATATATAGATATGTTTAACATGGCCTCTGAGGGTAGGTATGATGAAAGAACTGATGAAGCTGAAAGAGGAAGAGACTACGACAACGATGATACTGTCAATGAAGAAGCACGGAAATTGGCGTCAGACTCTACGAATGTGGATCCGAGTGAATCATTAAACCTGAAAACTAGACGTGACTTCTCCAAGGAAGGTGCTCGACCAAAGAATCGGGAAACCTCGTTTACCGTAGAAGATAACGATTACTTCGACGAACTCGTTGCGGAGGATGAGGATAGAATCAAACATCCGAAATTTAGCGATCGCCACGTAGTCTTCAAAGCAGGCACATCGGATGAACTGAAACGAATGCTATTTGATACTGTATGGAAACACTATGCGGATGTAGGGATTCGTGGAGGATTCCTTGAGATAACTGGAAAATGGGAGGCCAATAAGGAACTGGGTAGAATCTATCTTCACGTACTTGGAAGTAAAGAGAAGCCCATACCTTTGACCACAGTGAAGGGTGAAAGATACCAAAGTATGGGTAAGGATCTCAAATTTGCCCTAGGCCCTACGGATGCAGAAAGAGAAGAACAAGTCCTCCAAGGTCAAGAAAAGGCCGCCGAACATCTCAAAGTAGAAGATAGCATACTTCTAAGCTCAACGTCAACTGAGGACCAGAAGGAAGCGGCTAAGGAAGAGAAAGTACGCATCCATAACGAAATAGAATTACTCGAACGTCAAGAAGAAGCCATACTAGAACGTATGTCACTACGTGAAAGGATCAAATACATTTTTAGAAAGCATGGAATGACCGTTCTTGCAGTGGTAACTTCCGTTGGAGCTATCGTTAGTACGATAGTTTCCCTGTTGTCGAAATCCGTACCGAAACCAATAAAGACTGGTATTGATAAAGCAGCAGATGCAGTAAAGAAGGGATTGCAAACGACTGGGGGGTTGTTGAAAGAAATGGGAAAGAAACTTGGACAGATCCTACCTGGAATGATTGGATCGATTGCGAGTTTCATATTTACTATGGCTGGTAAAGCTCTGGGAGTACTAGCACAGAACGTTTGGTTATTCATCGTAGCAATAGTGGTGATCACGATAGAGCAATACAAACGACGTTAACGAAACAACATCCATGCGATTCCAGCTGCGGCAATGGATGTCACTGCGAGATTAATCTCATGTTGTGGGGCAGCCTTTGCCTTTGCCTTTGCCTTTGCCTTTGGTACAGGAACTTGTTTCTCGAGAGGCTGCACCGATTTCTTATCTGGTGGTCCTTCCATAGGAAGAGGTGAGCGTCCTTTGCCTTCTGCATTGATGTCGTTAGTGCCTAGCACCATATCTTTCGTAGCTTTCGGGATTGGATTCTTATAACCATCTTTCTCACTAAGAGAGTACTCTAGATCGCTTGGCAATAATCGTACGCCTATAGCTATCGCTAGATCGAGCCTCTTATGTGTTGCTGTTATAGCAGTAAGATAGTTTTTGTAGCTCACCACTAAATCGTTTTCGAGAATAGCGTCTTCGACTAAGCTCTTAAACTTTTCTTTGACGTTATGGCTATCTAAGATGGATTCGTTCAAGTCGGCTTGAGCGCCAAGTATGCAATGTCCAAAAGCCTCGACAGATCTATTCAACCTACCCAATCCAACATCTGTCAAACCCTTTCCGATTGGTGGCGTAAACCAATTGTATTGTTTCCCTTCGTGTTCATCGTTCCTAATAAAAGCTATCAGAGTGTCCTCCTTACCTCCTTGGTCTTTAAATAAAGTAGAGTCCGCGGGCCATGTGGTTACTTTGTTGTAACTTCGACCATGGGCAGTTACATATCCGTTTACGTAGCCAGTTGATCCCTGGTATAACAGGAATACATCTCCTAATCCATTATTCCTACCTCCGTGCCATCGGAAGTCTGGTGTTCGAGATATACCGAATTCAATGCACAATTTCTCAAGAGCTGCTTTGTTATAGAGGTTATCCATTTGCTTGAAATGAGAGTTACCAGGTAAAGGAACTCCATGAGTACCACCAAGTTCACGTAGAATTCTTCGTATCGTGAAATAAACATGGAATCGTAGGAACCCCTGAACGACTGGTGGATACGTTTTGAAAATAGGATCAAACAATGACACTCCACATCCAGAAGTCGCACACCACGTTGCGAAATTCAATTGTTGAGGCCAGTACTTGAAATCTGGACCATGTAACCAATGGTAGGACTCATTTGCTGTCGTATGCTTTACGACGGTCTCCTTGAATATATTTGGAACGCCAGCTTTGAACTTCTTCGTTGAGGTGGCATATATCCATAGATTAGTGAGATCAATATCTTGTGCCAGTTCAGTAGAAGGAACTGCTGTAATGGGATATTTCGCACTCCTATCTAGGGTCAACGTAGATGGGAAACCTTTATGCACATCCCACAACGCATTATCGATGCGCTTTTGAATCGTAGTAGGTAACTTCGAGACATCATTACCGTAAACGACATAGCTAGAATCTCCATCTCGAAACCAAATACTCGTCGAATATTTGCCTGGACCATTCACTTCCGTAGAGGCATAGAACTTGTGAATATCTGCATGTGGGTATCGTTTCTTGAACTTTATCCACAAATCAGTATTCAGTTTGGCAATCCTGTCGTTTTCATTGACAAGGAGCGCTGTCTGCTCAGCTTTCGAAAGCCTTGGACCACCCCTGGCAATCTCCGCCACGTCCTCAGCAGATAGACCCTCATCTTCGTATGGTAAAACTAGAGGCATCGTGTTGAAGCTATACATACATATAGTTATACCTTCAACATATAAGATGGTTCTCTTATATATCACCACAACATTGGCCAACCATACTGTCTACTTCGACGACCCTATTCTTATACAGAACATTTCACTACTCGAGATCACTTTCGATAACAGTTGGTGGAACCTACCAGAGAAGGGCTCATTCAGGTGGAATGTCAATGGTGTGATGTTTCCACACGACCTTTCTGCAGGGGCTTACGATTTTAAGAGAATCATGAAGGTCTTAAAGCCTGCAAGTGATGCTGGTATCGTGGCATTCGAGGACGATCTCCCCATTGGGATCAAATCCATAATAGTTAAGGAACCAATCAAGGTCGATAAGAATTTCTACGCACTATTAGGTGTCAAAGGTGAAGAAAAAGAGAACAACGAGTTCCTACTAAAAGTTGGTACTTACTACGTTAAGATCAAAGATACCCGTACAGTGTATGTCCATTGTGATGCGGTGGATTCCGGTTCCTCACTTCTAGAGGGAAAACGATCGAAAGTCTTGGCTAGCATAGAGGTCCGAGGTCCTTGGCTTTCAAGGGCAACCTATACTATAACGAATCCCCAAACCCTGCAAGCTATAGGGACAATGCAAAACAGTCTTAGCCTTACGATTTTTGATGAGAGAGGCGACATGATAGACTTCCATGGTCGATCGATACGATACGTGTTGAAGCTAAACCTCTTATAAGTTATAAGATGGAAGGCGATTCGATTCAACCGTTTCCCTCAGCACCAAGTATCTATCCACAGATCGCTAGCGACGCTGGAAAGAACTTTAGACTGCAAACGATCCGAGACACGCTTTCGGACATCGAAGTTCAAGAAAGGCACTACGAAGGTGTGCGCAAGAAATATGCACGTTCTCAAGGAATAGTTCATGGCATCGCAGTGGTAACTGGAGGTCTATCTGTGATCTTATCTGGATCTGGATTGGGTGCAGCGTTGACTGGGGTTGGAATAGTGATTGGTCTACCACTTGGAGTTATTGGTGGACTATGTGGATTAATTTCAGCGTCTACGACCGTTGGAGCTAAGAAGTTAGGAATGAAGGTTTCTAAGCATGAAAGGACAACTATGTTGGCAAAGGCGAAAATCAATACGATTCGCGATCTAGTATCGAAGGCACTACGTGATGAAAACATATCCGACTCCGAATACAGTCTCATCCTGAACGAAGCGAATAAGTATGAGATCATGAGATCTGAAATTCGTCGCAAGGCTTCCATAGGTGAAAAAAGCATTCGAGCCGAACTCAAGCAAGAAGTGCAAAAGGAAATGCGAGAAAAACTTGGAATGTAAGAATCAACGTTTCCTATGAAAGGAACGAACATGGCTCTCACTTTCACTTTGCCAAGTCCTACTGCTAGTTAGCCCATACTTAGTGTAGATTGGTTCGAAGTGGGAATGGTAAGAAGACAACTCCTTGACAAAACGCTTGACCGCATTTCCAAATATGTCACATCGCTTAACGACATCCTTAAAAGACATAGACGATCCGGAGCGACGTAGCACCTCGTAACTTGCTCCAACGACTTTCGTCTTAAGCATTGATTTGGGGCCTATATTGTTTTCCATTGCCTTAGTAACGACCTCGTGGACTATTTGTTGAACGTCCCTAGGTACTCCTACAAGATCTAGTTGTAGGAAAGTCGTCGCAATGTGAGGAACTATGCGCTCAGCATCCAAGTCTACATCAATCTTATCGTCGTCACACAGAGAACGTATGAAGACCTCTCCATTATGGATGCCTTCGTTTCTTAGTTGCATGAAGCGAGCGACCTCACCTTTAGATCGGACGAATCCACATTGTATGCATGCATGGTAGAGTAGAGCAGCTAAAATATTTTTCTTAGCATCACTACGCTTGAGACAAACTTTCATTACTTGGGTGAATGCGTCGGCTACGATTTCTAACGCGTTCATAGGGAACGATAAATCATAACTTTGTTTGTAAATAGTGTCGTATGCTCGTAGTTCTTGTAGTAGCGTTCGTCGTTTCAGTTCTATGTCATCATCGCTTTGCTTTGGTTTTGCGCGGTCTAGATCACTTTGATACTGAAACCCGTCCGGACCTACTATATGCAGTCGAGTAGTAATAATGTCGATCTTAGTTTCTGTACATGGTTCAACCTCGGAAACAAGACCACATGTGGGACACACGAATTCCGTTCCTTGTACTTCCAAGGGACAGAGACAATCAGAACATGTTTCACTGGTGTTAATACGTTCCACTTGTGGTTTGATATTCAGGCTTCTACAAATTCCAGGCCCAAACAATCTGACTAGCTCGTCCATGATACAACTATAGATGTCGTACGTTCAATAGAAAAAAAAAAGAAGAGGAATGAAGAGGGCCACGCAACGACCTTCTTCATTCTTCCTTTTTTCTTTTTTCGTGGCTATTCCTAAGCGTCCTTCTCGTTCCTCAAGGCAGCCAACACCTCGTTGAGCGCATGGTTGAGAGACTCTCCAAGACCTTCCACTGGTTCCAGCACTCTTGATTCAGCGGGCAATGCTACCTCCGGTTCCACCATGTTTGGCTCCTCCTTTCTTGGATCCTCTAGCTTCTTGCTGGACTTCTTAGCGCGTCTTATATAGACACCGGAAGACTTCACCTTGATGGTGAGACGGTCACATCCTGAGCAAAGCTCGTAATCAGTACGACATCCTTTACCGCACTTCGAGCATGGTACGTATGGGGCACAGCCTTTTGAGATTTGGTAGTTATGCTGGGAACAGAACTTCGTTGTCTTCGAAATCTTCTTTGGACATTTTGAGTCCTTCCCTCTCATCAACCAATCACAAGTTATTGCGGCGTCTACATTTGAGTTCTTCTTCGACATGTTCGATCTGTATGGTGTTAATGCGTACTAAGATAACAACGTAAGCTAGTATTGTGGAATAAAGAATATATACTAATACCATTTAGTGGTAATATACAGTATAATAATCATTCCTTTAACATATACTTCAAGTTTGGATTTCTTAGGTGCGCGAATATCTAGTGACACTTTGACTTCCTACGTGGCAGAATGAGCATCCATGTAGTTGCGTAGTACAACCCTTTCGTCCTCTGTGAGCTGGGAGTACTGCCACTTAACGAACCATTTAGCGGTATCAAGATGACCATTGTTACAGGCGTATTCTATAGCAAGATCAATGCATTCATACTCTAGGGTTATCTGAAAACGTCGCATGAGCCACTTAACGTTATTAAGATGACCATTCCTACTGGCACCTAATATAGCAAAACTGACGGCCTTATCCTCTTTGGTGAACTGGAAGTGCTTAATGAGCCACTTAGCGATACCAAGATGACCATACTCAAGGGCAGCGCGTAGAACGTGATTGGCGTGTTTATCCATCATATCGAAACGTAAGTGCTTGATGAGCCACTTAACAGCATTAAGATCACCATATTCGCTGGCGTAGAGAAGAGAAAAGCTATCGTCGATGGGGCTTGCGGAAATACCGAAAGTTCGAGCCAATTCGTCTCGATCGTCGTCACTATGAGTAGACCTCAAACCAAAGCATAGTGCTAGTTTACGGAACCTTTGGTCTACGTTTTTGTAGCGCGCGAGAGATGCAGCACCGTTTAGGCGTTTCGATGTCCTTGAGAGGCTTGCGAATGACCAAGGATCTGCATGCTCTACGATCTTAGTCAGAATTTCTAGAGGGAGGCACGATATATAATCCATAGTGGAAGAGATCGATATAACTATATGTAATTATATCTCTAATAGGATTATCAAGTTGGATTTTACGTACAAGAATGTCTAGGGACACTTTGAATGACCCTTAGTTACCCCATAGTAGTATAGTCGGCGTCAATTAAATACAACTTTTTCTTGTACAACAAAACTCAAAAGGTTGTGAATGTTATGGACGCCTTTTTTCTTGCACAAGGGGCGTTATGAAGTGGATTTCTGAATTCACTTTATGACGCCCCTTGTGCAAGAAAACAAGGCGTCCATAACATTCACAACCTTTTGAGTTTTGTTGTACAAGAAAAAGTGGTATTTAATTGACGCCGACTATACTACTGAAAG
Source organism: Actinernus sp. WN-2022 (assembly GCA_030867875.1). NCBI lineage: Eukaryota > Metazoa > Cnidaria > Anthozoa > Actiniaria > Actinernidae > Actinernus > Actinernus sp. WN-2022. The sequence continues at coordinate 37,890,273 of JAOWCC010001501.1, forward strand.
AATTGAAGTAAAAATCAACATAAAACAAAAATGGTCAAATCTGGATTTTTTTAGCCAGACCGGGTAGGCAAAAAATGTTGAATTTCTGACAAAAATAAAAAAAACACTATATATTCTTGAAAATGATGTCAAACAATCTCCTGGTAGCTTCAGAACAAAAATGGATTAAGTTGGAGAAATAATTGAAGTAAAAATCAACATAAAACAAAAATGGTCAAATCTGGATTTTTTTAGCCAGACCGGGTAGGCAAAAAATGTTGAATTTCTGACAAAAATAAAAAACCCACTCAATATGCTTCAAAATGATCTCAAACAATCTCCTGGTAGCTTCAGAACATCAATGGATTAAGTTGGAGAAAGAATTGAAGTAAAAATCAACATAAAACAAAAATGGTCAAATCTGGATTTTTTTAGCCAGACCGGGTAGGCAAAAAATGTTGAATTTCTGACAAAAATAAAAAAAACACTATATATTCTTGAAAATGATGTCAAACAATCTCCTGGTAGCTTCAGAACATCAATGGATTAAGTTGGAGAAAGAATTGAAGTAAAAATCAACATAAAACAAAAATGGTCAAATCTGGATTTTTTTAGCCAGACCGGGTAGGCAAAAAATGTTGAATTTCTGACAAAAATAAAAAAACCACTCAATATGCTTCAAAATGATGTCAAACAATCTCCTGGTAGCTTCAGAACATCAATGGATTAAGTTGGAGAAAGAATTGAAGTAAAAATCAACATAAAACAAAAATGGTCAAATCTGGATTTTTTAGCCAGTGTCTATGTATCCTTCATAACACATACCTGAATATCTTCCTGTCTCCACACATCAGAAGCAGTGTCTATCTTGTTTAGATGAGTTACGTTGTCCGGTCCCAGGAACTCCATGGCCAGTAGGTACATATCCTGTCGAGATATCGATATCGTTTAGAAGTTTATTCTGCATTTAAACTGCAGCTAACGTTTATTTTTTTATCATAAATATCGATTCTACATCAAGCTTTGAGTACTTCTGTGAAGAAAGTTTTGGTTTACAGAGAATACTCTATGTTCTACGTTTGTTTGAAATCGTGAAAATGTGACCTTTCCTGACCCATGACCGCGTAAGCAAAAGCCTGGGTCGATCCCTGGGTGACGTCATCTCATTAATGCATTATTCTCCATGGCGTCTTTCTATCACAACAACATCGATTTATAGAGAATATACACTGTTTGCGAGTTGTTAGTTAAGAAAAAAGTCATTTTAGTCAACATGTTAAGTATTTATTCAAATTATTGCAAAGTCGACATAATTATATGACGTCTACCCAGGGATCGACCCAGGCTTTTACTTACGCGGTCGTGGGTCAGGAAAGGTCACATTTTCACGATTTCATACAAGCGTAGAACATAAAGTATTCACTTTAAACCAAAACTTTCTTCAAGGAAGTACTCAAAGCTTGATGTAGTACCGATATTTATGATAACAAAATAAACGTTAGGTGCACTTTAAGGTACCGACCATTATGATAATTAGTAGAGACCGGTTAGGCAAAAAATGTTGAATTTCTGACAAAAATAAAAAAAACACTATATATTCTTGAAAATGATGTCAAACAATCTCCTGGTAGCTTCAGAACATCAATGGATTAAGTTGGAGAAAGAATTGAAGTAAAAATCAACATAAAACAAAAATGGTCAAATCTGGATTTTTTTAGCCAGACCGGGTAGGCAAAAAATTTTGAATTTCTGACAAAAATAAAAAAAACACTATATATTCTTGAAAATGATGTCAAACAATCTCCTGGTAGCTTCAGAACATCAATGGATTAAGTTGGAGAAAGAATTGAAGTAAAAATCAACATAAAACAAAAATGGTCAAATCTGGATTTTTTTAGACAGACCGGGTAGGCAAAAAATGTTGAATTTCTGACAAAAATAAAAAAAACACTATATATTCTTGAAAATGATGTCAAACAATCTCCTGGTAGCTTCAGAACAAAAATGGATTAAGTTGGAGAAATAATTGAAGTAAAAATCAACATAAAACAAAAATGGTCAAATCTGGATTTTTTTAGCCAGACCGGGTAGGCAAAAAATGTTGAATTTCTGACAAAAATAAAAAAACCACTCAATATGCTTCAAAATGATCTCAAACAATCTCCTGGTAGCTTCAGAACATCAATGGATTAAGTTGGAGAAAGAATTGAAGTAAAAATCAACATAAAACAAAAATGGTCAAATCTGGATTTTTTAGCCAGTGTCTATGTATCCTTCATAACACATACCTGAATATCTTCCTGTCTCCACACATCAGAAGCAGTGTCTATCTTGTTTAGATGAGTTACGTTGTCCGGTCCCAGGAACTCCATGGCCAGTAGGTACATATCCTGTCGAGATATCGATATCGTTTAGAAGTTTATTCTGCATTTAAACTGCAGCTAACGTTTATTTTTTTATCATAAATATCGATTCTACATCAAGCTTTGAGTACTTCTGTGAAGAAAGTTTTGGTTTACAGAGAATACTCTATGTTCTACGTTTGTTTGAAATCGTGAAAATGTGACCTTTCCTGACCCATGACCGCGTAAGCAAAAGCCTGGGTCGATCCCTGGGTGACGTCATCTCATTAATGCATTATTCTCCATGGCGTCTTTCTATCACAACAACATCGATTTATAGAGAATATACACTGTTTGCGAGTTGTTAGTTAAGAAAAAAGTCATTTTAGTCAACATGTTAAGTATTTATTCAAATTATTGCAAAGTCGACATAATTATATGACGTCTACCCAGGGATCGACCCAGGCTTTTACTTACGCGGTCGTGGGTCAGGAAAGGTCACATTTTCACGATTTCATACAAGCGTAGAACATAAAGTATTCACTTTAAACCAAAACTTTCTTCACGGAAGTACTCAAAGCTTGATGTAGTACCGATATTTATGATAACAAAATAAACGTTAGGTGCACTTTAAGGTACCGACCATTATGATAATTAGTAGAGACCGGTTAGGCAAAAAATCTTGGATTTCTGACAAAAATAAAAAAAAACACTATATATTCTTCAAAATGATGTCAAACAATCTCCTGGTAGCTTCAGAACATCAATGGATTAAGTTGGAGAAAGAATTCAAGTAAAAATCAACATAATTCAAAAATGGTCAAATCTGGATTTTTTTAGCCAGACCGGGTAGGCAAAAAATGTTGAATTTCTGACAAAAATAAAAAAAACACTCAATATGCTTCAAAATGATGTCAAACAATCTCCTGGTAGCTTCAGAACATCAATGGATTAAGTTGGAGAAAGAATTGAAGTAAAAATCAACATAAAACAAAAATGGTCAAATCTGGATTTTTTTAGCCAGACCGGGTAGGCAAAAAATGTTGAATTTCTGACAAAAATAAAAAAAACACTATATATTCTTGAAAATGATGTCAAACAATCTCCTGGTAGCTTCAGAACATCAATGGATTAAGTTGGAGAAAGAATTGAAGTAAAAATCAACATAAAACAAAAATGGTCAAATCTGGATTTTTTTAGCCAGACCGGGTAGGCAAAAAATGTTGAATTTCTGACAAAAATAAAAAAAACACTATATATTCTTGAAAATGATGTCAAACAATCTCCTGGTAGCTTCAGAACATCAATGGATTAAGTTGGAGAAAGAATTGAAGTAAAAATCAACATAAAACAAAAATGGTCAAATCTGGATTTTTTTAGCCAGACCGGGTAGGCAAAAAATGTTGAATTTCTGACAAAAATAAAAAAAACACTATATATTCTTGAAAATGATGTCAAACAATCTCCTGGTAGCTTCAGAACATCAATGGATTAAGTTGGAGAAAGAATTGAAGTAAAAATCAACATAAAACAAAAATGGTCAAATCTGGATTTTTTTAGACAGACCGGGTAGGCAAAAAATGTTGAATTTCTGACAAAAATAAAAAAAACACTATATATTCTTGAAAATGATGTCAAACAATCTCCTGGTAGCTTCAGAACAAAAATGGATTAAGTTGGAGAAATAATTGAAGTAAAAATCAACATAAAACAAAAATGGTCAAATCTGGATTTTTTTAGCCAGACCGGGTAGGCAAAAAATGTTGAATTTCTGACAAAAATAAAAAAACCACTCAATATGCTTCAAAATGATCTCAAACAATCTCCTGGTAGCTTCAGAACATCAATGGATTAAGTTGGAGAAAGAATTGAAGTAAAAATCAACATAAAACAAAAATGGTCAAATCTGGATTTTTTAGCCAGTGTCTATGTATCCTTCATAACACATACCTGAATATCTTCCTGTCTCCACACATCAGAAGCAGTGTCTATCTTGTTTAGATGAGTTACGTTGTCCGGTCCCAGGAACTCCATGGCCAGTAGGTACATATCCTGTCGAGATATCGATATCGTTTAGAAGTTTATTCTGCATTTAAACTGCAGCTAACGTTTATTTTTTTATCATAAATATCGATTCTACATCAAGCTTTGAGTACTTCTGTGAAGAAAGTTTTGGTTTACAGAGAATACTCTATGTTCTACGTTTGTTTGAAATCGTGAAAATGTGACCTTTCCTGACCCATGACCGCGTAAGCAAAAGCCTGGGTCGATCCCTGGGTGACGTCATCTCATTAATGCATTATTCTCCATGGCGTCTTTCTATCACAACAACATCGATTTATAGAGAATATACACTGTTTGCGAGTTGTTAGTTAAGAAAAAAGTCATTTTAGTCAACATGTTAAGTATTTATTCAAATTATTGCAAAGTCGACATAATTATATGACGTCTACCCAGGGATCGACCCAGGCTTTTACTTACGCGGTCGTGGGTCAGGAAAGGTCACATTTTCACGATTTCATACAAGCGTAGAACATAAAGTATTCACTTTAAACCAAAACTTTCTTCACGGAAGTACTCAAAGCTTGATGTAGTACCGATATTTATGATAACAAAATAAACGTTAGGTGCACTTTAAGGTACCGACCATTATGATAATTAGTAGAGACCGGTTAGGCAAAAAATCTTGGATTTCTGACAAAAATAAAAAAACACACTATATATTCTTCAAAATGATGTCAAACAATCTCCTGGTAGCTTCAGAACATCAATGGATTAAGTTGGAGAAAGAATTCAAGTAAAAATCAACATAATTCAAAAATGGTCAAATCTGGATTTTTTTAGCCAGACCGGGTAGGCAAAAAATGTTGAATTTCTGACAAAAATAAAAAAAACACTCAATATGCTTCAAAATGATGTCAAACAATCTCCTGGTAGCTTCAGAACATCAATGGATTAAGTTGGAGAAAGAATTGAAGTAAAAATCAACATAAAACAAAAATGGTCAAATCTGGATTTTTTTAGCCAGACCGGGTAGGCAAAAAATGTTGAATTTCTGACAAAATAAAAAAAACACTATATATTCTTGAAAATGATGTCAAACAATCTCCTGGTAGCTTCAGAACATCAATGGATTAAGTTGGAGAAAGAATTGAAGTAAAAATCAACATAAAACAAAAATGGTCAAATCTGGATTTTTTTAGCCAGACCGGGTAGGCAAAAAATGTTGAATTTCTGACAAAAATAAAAAAAACACTATATATTCTTGAAAATGATGTCAAACAATCTCCTGGTAGCTTCAGAACATCAATGGATTAAGTTGGAGAAAGAATTGAAGTAAAAATCAACATAAAACAAAAATGGTCAAATCTGGATTTTTTTAGACAGACCGGGTAGGCAAAAAATGTTGAATTTCTGACAAAAATAAAAAAAACACTATATATTCTTGAAAATGATGTCAAACAATCTCCTGGTAGCTTCAGAACAAAAATGGATTAAGTTGGAGAAATAATTGAAGTAAAAATCAACATAAAACAAAAATGGTCAAATCTGGATTTTTTTAGCCAGACCGGGTAGGCAAAAAATGTTGAATTTCTGACAAAAATAAAAAAACCACTCAATATGCTTCAAAATGATCTCAAACAATCTCCTGGTAGCTTCAGAACATCAATGGATTAAGTTGGAGAAAGAATTGAAGTAAAAATCAACATAAAACAAAAATGGTCAAATCTGGATTTTTTAGCCAGTGTCTATGTATCCTTCATAACACATACCTGAATATCTTCCTGTCTCCACACATCAGAAGCAGTGTCTATCTTGTTTAGATGAGTTACGTTGTCCGGTCCCAGGAACTCCATGGCCAGTAGGTACATATCCTGTCGAGATATCGATATCGTTTAGAAGTTTATTCTGCATTTAAACTGCAGCTAACGTTTATTTTTTTATCATAAATATCGATTCTACATCAAGCTTTGAGTACTTCTGTGAAGAAAGTTTTGGTTTACAGAGAATACTCTATGTTCTACGTTTGTTTGAAATCGTGAAAATGTGACCTTTCCTGACCCATGACCGCGTAAGCAAAAGCCTGGGTCGATCCCTGGGTGACGTCATCTCATTAATGCATTATTCTCCATGGCGTCTTTCTATCACAACAACATCGATTTATAGAGAATATACACTGTTTGCGAGTTGTTAGTTAAGAAAAAAGTCATTTTAGTCAACATGTTAAGTATTTATTCAAATTATTGCAAAGTCGACATAATTATATGACGTCTACCCAGGGATCGACCCAGGCTTTTACTTACGCGGTCGTGGGTCAGGAAAGGTCACATTTTCACGATTTCATACAAGCGTAGAACATAAAGTATTCACTTTAAACCAAAACTTTCTTCACGGAAGTACTCAAAGCTTGATGTAGTACCGATATTTATGATAACAAAATAAACGTTAGGTGCACTTTAAGGTACCGACCATTATGATAATTAGTAGAGACCGGTTAGGCAAAAAATCTTGGATTTCTGACAAAAATAAAAAAAAACACTATATATTCTTCAAAATGATGTCAAACAATCTCCTGGTAGCTTCAGAACATCAATGGATTAAGTTGGAGAAAGAATTCAAGTAAAAATCAACATAATTCAAAAATGGTCAAATCTGGATTTTTTTAGCCAGACCGGGTAGGCAAAAAATGTTGAATTTCTGACAAAAATAAAAAAAACACTCAATATGCTTCAAAATGATGTCAAACAATCTCCTGGTAGCTTCAGAACATCAATGGATTAAGTTGGAGAAAGAATTGAAGTAAAAATCAACATAAAACAAAAATGGTCAAATCTGGATTTTTTTAGCCAGACCGGGTAGGCAAAAAATGTTGAATTTCTGACAAAAATAAAAAAAACACTATATATTCTTGAAAATGATGTCAAACAATCTCCTGGTAGCTTCAGAACATCAATGGATTAAGTTGGAGAAAGAATTGAAGTAAAAATCAACATAAAACAAAAATGGTCAAATCTGGATTTTTTAAGCCACACCGGGTAGGCAAAAATGTTGAATTTCTGACAAAAATAAAAAAACCACTCAATATGCTTCAAAATGATCTCAAACAATCTCCTGGTAGCTTCAGAACATCAATGGATTAAGTTGGAGAAAGAATTGAAGTAAAAATCAACATAAAACAAAAATGGTCAAATCTGGATTTTTTTAGCCAGACCGGGTAGGCAAAAAATGTTGAATTTCTGACAAAAATAAAAAAACCACTCAATATGCTTCAAAATGATGTCAAACAATCTCCTGGTAGCTTCAGAACATCAATGGATTAAGTTGGAGAAAGAATTGAAGTAAAAATCAACATAAAACAAAAATGGTTTGGCAAAAAATGTTGAATTTCTGACAAAAATAAAAAAAACACTATATATTCTTGAAAATGATGTCAAACAATCTCCTGGTAGCTTCAGAACATCAATGGATTAAGTTGGAGAAAGAATTGAAGTAAAAATCAACATAAAACAAAAAAGGTCAAATCTGGATTTTTTTAGCCAGACCGGGTAGGCAAAAAATGTTGAATTTCTGACAAAAATAAAAAAAACACTCAATATGCTTCAAAATGATGTCAAACAATCTCCTGGTAGCTTCAGAACATCAATGGATTAAGTTGGAGAAAGAATTGAAGTAAAAATCAACATAAAACAAAAATGGTCAAATCTGGATTTTTTTAGCCAGACCGGGTAGGCAAAAAATGTTGAATTTCTGACAAAAATAAAAAAAACACTCAATATGCTTCAAAATGATGTCAAACAATCTCCTGGTAGCTTCAGAACATCAATGGATTAAGTTGGAGAAAGAATTGAAGTAAAAATCAACATAAAACAAAAATGGTCAAATCTGGATTTTTTTAGCCAGACCGGGTAGGCAAAAAATGTTGAATTTCTGACAAAAATAAAAAAAACACTATATATTCTTGAAAATGATGTCAAACAATCTCCTGGTAGCTTCAGAACATCAATGGATTAAGTTGGAGAAATAATTGAAGTAAAAATCAACATAAAACAAAAATGGTCAAATCTGGATTTTTTTAGCCAGACCGGGTAGGCAAAAAATGTTGAATTTCTGACAAAAATAAAAAAACCACTCAATATGCTTCAAAATGATGTCAAACAATCTCCTGGTAGCTTCAGAACATCAATGGATTAAGTTGGAGAAAGAATTGAAGTAAAAATCAACATAATTCAAAAATGGTCAAATCTGGATTTTTTAGCCAGTGTCTATGTATCCTTCATAACACATACCTGAATATCTTCCTGTCTCCACACATCAGAAGCAGTGTCTATCTTGTTTAGATGAGTTACGTTGTCCGGTCCCAGGAACTCCATGGCCAGTAGGTACATATCCTGTCGAGATATCGATATCGTTTAGAAGTTTATTCTGCATTTAAACTGCAGCTAACGTTTATTTTTTTATCATAAATATCGATTCTACATCAAGCTTTGAGTACTTCTGTGAAGAAAGTTTTGGTTTACAGAGAATACTCTATGTTCTACGTTTGTTTGAAATCGTGAAAATGTGACCTTTCCTGACCCATGACCGCGTAAGCAAAAGCCTGGGTCGATCCCTGGGTGACGTCATCTCATTAATGCATTATTCTCCATGGCGTCTTTCTATCACAACAACATCGATTTATAGAGAATATACACTGTTTGCGAGTTGTTAGTTAAGAAAAAAGTCATTTTAGTCAACATGTTAAGTATTTATTCAAATTATTGCAAAGTCGACATAATTATATGACGTCTACCCAGGGATCGACCCAGGCTTTTACTTACGCGGTCGTGGGTCAGGAAAGGTCACATTTTCACGATTTCATACAAGCGTAGAACATAAAGTATTCACTTTAAACCAAAACTTTCTTCACGGAAGTACTCAAAGCTTGATGTAGTACCGATATTTATGATAACAAAATAAACGTTAGGTGCACTTTAAGGTACCGACCATTATGATAATTAGTAGAGACCGGTTAGGCAAAAAATCTTGGATTTCTGACAAAAATAAAAAAAAACACTATATATTCTTCAAAATGATGTCAAACAATCTCCTGGTAGCTTCAGAACATCAATGGATTAAGTTGGAGAAAGAATTGAAGTAAAAATCAACATAAAACAAAAATGGTCAAATCTGGATTTTTTTAGCCAGACCGGGTAGGTAAAAAATGTTGAATTTCTGACAAAAATAAAAAAAACACTATATATTCTTGAAAATGATGTCAAACAATCTCCTGGTAGCTTCAGAACATCAATGGATTAAGTTGGAGAAAGAATTGAAGTAAAAATCAACATAAAACAAAAATGGTCAAATCTGGATTTTTTTAGCCAGACCGGGTAGGCAAAAAATGTTGAATTTCTGACAAAAATAAAAAAAAACACTATATATTCTTGAAAATGATGTCAAACAATCTCCTGGTAGCTTCAGAACATCAATGGATTAAGTTGGAGAAAGAATTGAAGTAAAAATCAACATAAAACAAAAATGGTCAAATCTGGATTTTTTTAGCCAGACCGGGTAGGCAAAAAATGTTGAATTTCTGACAAAAATAAAAGAACCACTCAATATGCTTCAAAATGATCTCAAACAATCTCCTGGTAGCTTCAGAACATCAATGGATTAAGTTGGAGAAAGAATTGAAGTAAAAATCAACATAAAACAAAAATGGTCAAATCTGGATTTTTTAGCCAGTGTCTATGTATCCTTCATAACACATACCTGAATATCTTCCTGTCTCCACACATCAGAAGCAGTGTCTATCTTGTTTAGATGAGTTACGTTGTCCGGTCCCAGGAACTCCATGGCCAGTAGGTACATATCCTGTCGAGATATCGATATCGTTTAGAAGTTTATTCTGCATTTAAACTGCAGCTAACGTTTATTTTTTTATCATAAATATCGATTCTACATCAAGCTTTGAGTACTTCTGTGAAGAAAGTTTTGGTTTACAGAGAATACTCTATGTTCTACGTTTGTTTGAAATCGTGAAAATGTGACCTTTCCTGACCCATGACCGCGTAAGCAAAAGCCTGGGTCGATCCCTGGGTGACGTCATCTCATTAATGCATTATTCTCCATGGCGTCTTTCTATCACAACAACATCGATTTATAGAGAATATACACTGTTTGCGAGTTGTTAGTTAAGAAAAAAGTCATTTTAGTCAACATGTTAAGTATTTATTCAAATTATTGCAAAGTCGACATAATTATATGACGTCTACCCAGGGATCAACCCAGGCTTTTACTTACGCGGTCGTGGGTCAGGAAAGGTCACATTTTCACGATTTCATACAAGCGTAGAACATAAAGTATTCACTTTAAACCAAAACTTTCTTCACGGAAGTACTCAAAGCTTGATGTAGTACCGATATTTATGATAACAAAATAAACGTTAGGTGCACTTTAAGGTACCGACCATTATGATAATTAGTAGAGACCGGTTAGGCAAAAAATCTTGGATTTCTGACAAAAATTAAAAAAAACACTATATATTCTTCAAAATGATGTCAAACAATCTCCTGGTAGCTTCAGAACATCAATGGATTAAGTTGGAGAAAGAATTGAAGTAAAAATCAACATAAAACAAAAATGGTCAAATCTGGATTTTTTTAGCCAGACCGGGTAGGCAAAAAATGTTGAATTTCTGACAAAAATAAAAAAAACACTATATATTCTTGAAAATGATGTCAAACAATCTCCTGGTAGCTTCAGAACAAAAATGGATTAAGTTGGAGAAATAATTGAAGTAAAAATCAACATAAAACAAAAATGGTCAAATCTGGATTTTTTTAGCCAGACCGGGTAGGCAAAAAATGTTGAATTTCTGACAAAAATAAAAAAACCACTCAATATGTTTCAAAATGATCTCAAACAATCTCCTGGTAGCTTCAGAACATCAATGGATTAAGTTGGAGAAAGAATTGAAGTAAAAATCAACATAAAACAAAAATGGTCAAATCTGGATTTTTTTAGCCAGACCGGGGTAGGCAAAAAATGTTGAATTTCTGACAAAAATAAAAAAAACCACTCAATATGCTTCAAAATGATGTCAAACAATCTCCTGGTAGCTTCAGAACATCAATGGATTAAGTTGGAGAAAGAATTGAAGTAAAAATCAACATAAAACAAAAATGGTCAAATCTGGATTTTTTTAGCCAAACCGGGTAGGCAAAAAATGTTGAATTTCTGACAAAAATAAAAAAAACACTATATATTCTTGAAAATGATGTCAAACAATCTCCTGGTAGCTTCAGAACAAAAATGGATTAAGTTGGAGAAATAATTGAAGTAAAAATCAACATAAAACAAAAATGGTCAAATCTGGATTTTTTTAGCCAGACCGGGTAGGCAAAAAATGTTGAATTTCTGACAAAAATAAAAAAAACACTATATATTCTTGAAAATGATGTCAAACAATCTCCTGGTAGCTTCAGAACATCAATGGATTAAGTTGGAGAAAGAATTGAAGTAAAAATCAACATAAAACAAAAATGGTCAAATCTGGATTTTTTTAGCCAGACCGGGTAGGCAAAAAATGTTGAATTTCTGACAAAAATAAAAAAACCACTCAATATGCTTCAAAATGATGTCAAACAATCTCCTGGTAGCTTCAGAACATCAATGGATTAAGTTGGAGAAAGAATTGAAGTAAAAATCAACATAAAACAAAAATGGTCAAATCTGGATTTTTTTAGCCAGACCGGGTAGGCAAAAAATGTTGAATTTCTGACAAAAATAAAAAAAACACTATATATTCTTGAAAATGATGTCAAACAATCTCCTGGTAGCTTCAGAACAAAAATGGATTAAGTTGGAGAAATAATTGAAGTAAAAATCAACATAAAACAAAAATGGTCAAATCTGGATTTTTTTAGCCAGACCGGGTAGGCAAAAATGTTGAATTTCTGACAAAAATAAAAAAACCACTCAATATGCTTCAAAATGATCTCAAACAATCTCCTGGTAGCTTCAGAACATCAATGGATTAAGTTGGAGAAAGAATTGAAGTAAAAATCAACATAAAACAAAAATGGTCAAATCTGGATTTTTTTAGCCAGACCGGGTAGGCAAAAAATGTTGAATTTCTGACAAAAATAAAAAAAACACTATATATTCTTGAAAATGATGTCAAACAATCTCCTGGTAGCTTCAGAACATCAATGGATTAAGTTGGAGAAAGAATTGAAGTAAAAATCAACATAAAACAAAAATGGTCAAATCTGGATTTTTTTAGCCAGACCGGGTAGGCAAAAAATGTTGAATTTCTGACAAAAATAAAAAAACCACTCAATATGCTTCAAAATGATGTCAAACAATCTCCTGGTAGCTTCAGAACATCAATGGATTAAGTTGGAGAAAGAATTGAAGTAAAAATCAACATAATTCAAAAATGGTCAAATCTGGATTTTTTAGCCAGTGTCTATGTATCCTACATAACACATACCTGAATATCTTCCTGTCTCCACACATCAGAAGCAGTGTCTATCTTGTTTAGATGAGTTACGTTGTCCGGTCCCAGGAACTCCATGGCCAGTAGGTACATATCCTGTCGAGATATCGATATCGTTTAGAAGTTTATTCTGCATTTAAACTGCAGCTAACGTTTATTTTTTTATCATAAATATCGATTCTACATCAAGCTTTGAGTACTTCTGTGAAGAAAGTTTTGGTTTACAGAGAATACTCTATGTTCTACGTTTGTTTGAAATCGTGAAAATGTGACCTTTCCTGACCCATGACCGCGTAAGCAAAAGCCTGGGTCGATCCCTGGGTGACGTCATCTCATTAATGCATTATTCTCCATGGCGTCTTTCTATCACAACAACATCGATTTATAGAGAATATACACTGTTTGCGAGTTGTTAGTTAAGAAAAAAGTCATTTTAGTCAACATGTTAAGTATTTATTCAAATTATTGCAAAGTGGACATAATTATATGACGTCTACCCAGGGATCGACCCAGGCTTTTACTTACGCGGTCGTGGGTCAGGAAAGGTCACATTTTCACGATTTCATACAAGCGTAGAACATAAAGTATTCACTTTAAACCAAAACTTTCTTCACGGAAGTACTCAAAGCTTGATGTAGTACCGATATTTATGATAACAAAATAAACGTTAGGTGCACTTTAAGGTACCGACCATTATGATAATTAGTAGAGACCGGTTAGGCAAAAAATGTTGAATTTCTGACAAAAATAAAAAAAACACTCAATATGCTTCAAAATGATCTCAAACAATCTCCTGGTAGCTTCAGAACATCAATGGATTAAGTTGGAGAAATAATTGAAGTAAAAATCAACATAAAACAAAAATGGTCAAATCTGGATTTTTTTAGCCAGACCGGGTAGGCAAAAATGTTGAATTTCTGACAAAAATAAAAAAACCACTCAATATGCTTCAAAATGATCTCAAACAATCTCCTGGTAGCTTCAGAACATCAATGGATTAAGTTGGAGAAAGAATTGAAGTAAAAATCAACATAAAACAAAAATGGTCAAATCTGGATTTTTTTAGCCAGACCGGGTAGGCAAAAAATGTTGAATTTCTGACAAAAATAAAAAAAACACTATATATTCTTGAAAATGATGTCAAACAATCTCCTGGTAGCTTCAGAACATCAATGGATTAAGTTGGAGAAAGAATTGAAGTAAAAATCAACATAAAACAAAAATGGTCAAATCTGGATTTTTTTAGCCAGACCGGGTAGGCAAAAAATGTTGAATTTCTGACAAAAATAAAAAAACCACTCAATATGCTTCAAAATGATGTCAAACAATCTCCTGGTAGCTTCAGAACATCAATGGATTAAGTTGGAGAAAGAATTGAAGTAAAAATCAACATAATTCAAAAATGGTCAAATCTGGATTTTTTAGCCAGTGTCTATGTATCCTACATAACACATACCTGAATATCTTCCTGTCTCCACACATCAGAAGCAGTGTCTATCTTGTTTAGATGAGTTACGTTGTCCGGTCCCAGGAACTCCATGGCCAGTAGGTACATATCCTGTCGAGATATCGATATCGTTTAGAAGTTTATTCTGCATTTAAACTGCAGCTAACGTTTATTTTTTTATCATAAATATCGATTCTACATCAAGCTTTGAGTACTTCTGTGAAGAAAGTTTTGGTTTACAGAGAATACTCTATGTTCTACGTTTGTTTGAAATCGTGAAAATGTGACCTTTCCTGACCCATGACCGCGTAAGCAAAAGCCTGGGTCGATCCCTGGGTGACGTCATCTCATTAATGCATTATTCTCCATGGCGTCTTTCTATCACAACAACATCGATTTATAGAGAATATACACTGTTTGCGAGTTGTTAGTTAAGAAAAAAGTCATTTTAGTCAACATGTTAAGTATTTATTCAAATTATTGCAAAGTGGACATAATTATATGACGTCTACCCAGGGATCGACCCAGGCTTTTACTTACGCGGTCGTGGGTCAGGAAAGGTCACATTTTCACGATTTCATACAAGCGTAGAACATAAAGTATTCACTTTAAACCAAAACTTTCTTCACGGAAGTACTCAAAGCTTGATGTAGTACCGATATTTATGATAACAAAATAAACGTTAGGTGCACTTTAAGGTACCGACCATTATGATAATTAGTAGAGACCGGTTAGGCAAAAAATGTTGAATTTCTGACAAAAATAAAAAAAACACTCAATATGCTTCAAAATGATCTCAAACAATCTCCTGGTAGCTTCAGAACATCAATGGATTAAGTTGGAGAAAGAATTGAAGTAAAAATCAACATAAAACAAAAATGGTCAAATCTGGATTTTTTTAGCCAGACCGGGTAGGCAAAAAATGTTGAATTTCTGACAAAAATAAAAAAAACACTATATATTCTTGAAAATGATGTCAAACAATCTCCTGGTAGCTTCAGAACATCAATGGATTAAGTTGGAGAAAGAATTGAAGTAAAAATCAACATAAAACAAAAATGGTCAAATCTGGATTTTTTTAGCCAGACCGGGTAGGCAAAAAATGTTGAATTTCTGACAAAAATAAAAAAAACACTACATATTCTTGAAAATGATGTCAAACAATCTCCTGGTAGCTTCAGAACATCAATGGATTAAGTTGGAGAAAGAATTGAAGTAAAAATCAACATAAAACAAAAATGGTCAAATCTGGATTTTTTTAGACAGACCGGGTAGGCAAAAAATGTTGAATTTCTGACAAAAAATAAAAAAACCACTCAATATGCTTCAAAATGATCTCAAACAATCTCCTGGTAGCTTCAGAACATCAATGGATTAAGTTGGAGAAAGAATTGAAGTAAAAATCAACATAAAACAAAAATGGTCAAATCTGGATTTTTTTAGCCCAGACCGGGTAGGCAAAAAATGTTGAATTTCTGACAAAAATAAAAAAAACACTCAATATGCTTCAAAATGATCTCAAACAATCTCCTGGTAGCTTCAGAACATCAATGGATTAAGTTGGAGAAAGAATTGAAGTAAAAATCAACATAAAACAAAAATGGTCTAATCTGGATTTTTTAGCCAGACCGGGTAGGCAAAAAATGTTGAATTTCTGACAAAAATAAAAAAAACACTATATATTCTTGAAAATGATGTCAAACAATCTCCTGGTAGCTTCAGAACATCAATGGATTAAGTTGGAGAAAGAATTGAAGTAAAAATCAACATAAAACAAAAATGGTCAAATCTGGATTTTTTTAGCCAGACCGGGTAGGCAAAAAATGTTGAATTTCTGACAAAAATAAAAAAAACCACTCAATATGCTTCAAATGATGTCAAACAATCTCCTGGTAGCTTCAGAACATCAATGGATTAAGTTGGAGAAAGAATTGAAGTAAAAATCAACATAAAACAAAAATGGTAAAATCTGGATTTTTTTAGCCAGACCGGGTAGGCAAAAAATGTTGAATTTCTGACAAAAATAAAAAAACCACTATATATTCTTGAAAATGATGTCAAACAATCTCCTGGTAGCTTCAGAACATCAATGGATTAAGTTGGAGAAAAGAATTGAAGTAAAAATCAACATAAAAACAAAAATGGTCAAATCTGGATTTTTTTAGCCAGACCGGGTAGGCAAAAAATGTTGAATTTCTGACAAAAATAAAAAAAACACTATATATTCTTGAAAATGATGTCAAACAATCTCCTGGTAGCTTCAGAACAAAAATGGATTAAGTTGGAGAAATAATTGAAGTAAAAATCAACATAAAACAAAAATGGTCAAATCTGGATTTTTTTAGCCAGACCGGGTAGGCAAAAAATGTTGAATTTCTGACAAAAATAAAAAAACCACTCAATATGCTTCAAAATGATCTCAAACAATCTCCTGGTAGCTTCAGAACATCAATGGATTAAGTTGGAGAAAGAATTGAAGTAAAAATCAACATAAAACAAAAATGGTCAAATCTGGATTTTTTTAGCCAGGACCGGGTAGGCAAAAAATGTTGAATTTCTGACAAAAATAAAAAAAACACTATATATTCTTGAAAATGATGTCAAACAATCTCCTGGTAGCTTCAGAACATCAATGGATTAAGTTGGAGAAAGAATTGAAGTAAAAATCAACATAAAACAAAAATGGTCAAATCTGGATTTTTTTAGCCAGACCGGGTAGGCAAAAAATGTTGAATTTCTGACAAAAATAAAAAAACCACTCAATATGCTTCAAAATGATGTCAAACAATCTCCTGGTAGCTTCAGAACATCAATGGATTAAGTTGGAGAAAGAATTGAAGTAAAAATCAACATAATTCAAAAATGGTCAAATCTGGATTTTTTAGCCAGTGTCTATGTATCCTTCATAACACATACCTGAATATCTTCCTGTCTCCACACATCAGAAGCAGTGTCTATCTTGTTTAGATGAGTTACGTTGTCCGGTCCCAGGAACTCCATGGCCAGTAGGTACATATCCTGTCGAGATATCGATATCGTTTAGAAGTTTATTCTGCATTTAAACTGCAGCTAACGTTTATTTTTTTATCATAAATATCGATTCTACATCAAGCTTTGAGTACTTCTGTGAAGAAAGTTTTGGTTTACAGAGAATACTCTATGTTCTACGTTTGTTTGAAATCGTGAAAATGTGACCTTTCCTGACCCATGACCGCGTAAGCAAAAGCCTGGGTCGATCCCTGGGTGACGTCATCTCATTAATGCATTATTCTCCATGGCGTCTTTCTATCACAACAACATCGATTTATAGAGAATATACACTGTTTGCGAGTTGTTAGTTAAGAAAAAAGTCATTTTAGTCAACATGTTAAGTATTTATTCAAATTATTGCAAAGTCGACATAATTATATGACGTCTACCCAGGGATCGACCCAGGCCTTTTACTTACGCGGTCGTGGGTCAGGAAAGGTCACATTTCTCACGATTTCATACAAGCGTAGAACATAAAGTATTCACTTTAAACCAAAACTTTCTTCACGGAAGTACTCAAAGCTTGATGTAGTACCGATATTTATGATAACAAAATAAACGTTAGGTGCACTTTAAGGTACCGACCATTATGATAATTAGTAGAGACCGGTTTAGGCAAAAAATGTTGAATTTCTGACAAAAATAAAAAAAACACTCAATATGCTTCAAAATGATCTCAAACAATCTCCTGGTAGCTTCAGAACATCAATGGATTAAGTTGGAGAAAGAATTGAAGTAAAAATCAACATAAAACAAAAATGGTCAAATCTGGATTTTTTTAGCCAGACCGGGTAGGCAAAAAATGTTGAATTTCTGACAAAAATAAAAAAAACACTATATATTCTTGAAAATGATGTCAAACAATCTCCTGGTAGCTTCAGAACATCAATGGATTAAGTTGGAGAAAGAATTGAAGTAAAAATCAACATAAAACAAAAATGGTCAAATCTGGATTTTTTTTAGCCAGACCAGGTAGGCAAAAAATGTTGAATTTCTGACAAAAATAAAAAAAAAAAAAACATATTCTTGAAAATGATGTCAAACAATCTCCTGGTAGCTTCAGAACATCAATGGATTAAGTTGGAGAAAGAATTGAAGTAAAAATCAACATAAAACAAAAATGGTCAAATCTGGATTTTTTTAGACAGACCGGGTAGGCAAAAAATGTTGAATTTCTGACAAAAATAAAAAAACCACTCAATATGCTTCAAAATGATGTCAAACAATCTCCTGGTAGCTTCAGAACATCAATGGATTAAGTTGGAGAAAGAATTGAAGTAAAAATCAACATAAAACAAAAATGGTCAAATCTGGATTTTTTTAGCCAGACCGGGTAGGCAAAAAATGTTGAATTTCTGACAAAAATAAAAAAAACACTATATATTCTTGAAAATGATGTCAAACAATCTCCTGGTAGCTTCAGAACATCAATGGATTAAGTTGGAGAAAGAATTGAAGTAAAAATCAACATAAAACAAAAATGGTCAAATCTGGATTTTTTTAGCCAGACCGGGTAGGCAAAAAATGTTGAATTTCTGACAAAAATAAAAAAAACACTATATATTCTTGAAAATGATGTCAAACAATCTCCTGGTAGCTTCAGAACAAAAATGGATTAAGTTGGAGAAATAATTGAAGTAAAAATCAACATAAAACAAAAATGGTCAAATCTGGATTTTTTAGCCAGTGTCTATGTATCCTTCATAACACATACCTGAATATCTTCCTGTCTCCACACATCAGAAGCAGTGTCTATCTTGTTTAGATGAGTTACGTTGTCCGGTCCCAGGAACTCCATGGCCAGTAGGTACATATCCTGTCGAGATATCGATATCGTTTAGAAGTTTATTCTGCATTTAAACTGCAGCTAACGTTTATTTTTTTATCATAAATATCGATTCTACATCAAGCTTTGAGTACTTCTGTGAAGAAAGTTTTGGTTTACAGAGAATACTCTATGTTCTACGTTTGTTTGAAATCGTGAAAATGTGACCTTTCCTGACCCATGACCGCGTAAGCAAAAGCCTGGGTCGATCCCTGGGTGACGTCATCTCATTAATGCATTATTCTCCATGGCGTCTTTCTATCACAACAACATCGATTTATAGAGAATATACACTGTTTGCGAGTTGTTAGTTAAGAAAAAAGTCATTTTAGTCAACATGTTAAGTATTTATTCAAATTATTGCAAAGTCGACATAATTATATGACGTCTACCCAGGGATCGACCCAGGCTTTTACTTACGCGGTCGTGGGTCAGGAAAGGTCACATTTTCACGATTTCATACAAGCGTAGAACATAAAGTATTCACTTTAAACCAAAACTTTCTTCACGGAAGTACTCAAAGCTTGATGTAGTACCGATATTTATGATAACAAAATAAACGTTAGGTGCACTTTAAGGTACCGACCATTATGATAATTAGTAGAGACCGGTTAGGCAAAAAATCTTGGATTTCTGACAAAAATAAAAAAACCACTCAATATGCTTCAAAATGATGTCAAACAATCTCCTGGTAGCTTCAGAACATCAATGGATTAAGTTGGAGAAAGAATTGAAGTAAAAATCAACATAAAACAAAAATGGTCAAATCTGGATTTTTTTAGCCAGACCGGGTAGGCAAAAAATGTTGAATTTCTGACAAAAATAAAAAAACCACTCAATATGCTTCAAAATGATGTCAAACAATCTCCTGGTAGCTTCAGAACATCAATGGATTAAGTTGGAGAAAGAATTGAAGTAAAAATCAACATAAAACAAAAATGGTCAAATCTGGATTTTTTTAGCCAGACCGGGTAGGCAAAAAATGTTGAATTTCTGACAAAAATAAAAAAACCACTATATATTCTTGAAAATGATGTCAAACAATCTCCTGGTAGCTTCAGAACATCAATGGATTAAGTTGGAGAAAGAATTGAAGTAAAAATCAACATAAAACAAAAATGGTCAAATCTGGATTGTTTTTAGCCAGACCGGGTAGGCAAAAAATGTTGAATTTCTGACAAAAATAAAAAAAACACTACATATTCTTGAAAATGATGTCAAACAATCTCCTGGTAGCTTCAGAACATCAATGGATTAAGTTGGAGAAAGAATTGAAGTAAAAATCAACATAAAACAAAAATGGTCTAATCTGGATTTTTTTAGCCAGACCGGGTAGGCAAAAAATGTTGAATTTCTGACAAAAATAAAAAAAACACTATATATTCTTGAAAATGATGTCAAACAATCTCCTGGTAGCTTCAGAACATCAATGGATTAAGTTGGAGAAAGAATTGAAGTAAAAATCAACATAAAACAAAAATGGTCAAATCTGGATTTTTTTAGCCAGACCGGGTAGGCAAAAAATGTTGAATTTCTGACAAAAATAAAAAAACCACTCAATATGCTTCAAAATGATGTCAAACAATCTCCTGGTAGCTTCAGAACATCAATGGATTAAGTTGGAGAAAGAATTGAAGTAAAAATCAACATAAAACAAAAATGGTAAAATCTGGATTTTTTTAGCCAGACCGGGTAGGCAAAAAATGTTGAATTTCTGACAAAAATAAAAAAACCACTATATATTCTTGAAAATGATGTCAAACAATCTCCTGGTAGCTTCAGAACATCAATGGATTAAGTTGGAGAAAGAATTGAAGTAAAAATCAACATAAAACAAAAATGGTCAAATCTGGATTGTTTTTAGCCAGACCGGGTAGGCAAAAAATGTTGAATTTCTGACAAAAATAAAAAAAACACTACATATTCTTGAAAATGATGTCAAACAATCTCCTGGTAGCTTCAGAACATCAATGGATTAAGTTGGAGAAAGAATTGAAGTAAAAATCAACATAAAACAAAAATGGTCAAATCTGGATTTTTTTAGACAGACCGGGTAGGCAAAAAATGTTGAATTTCTGACAAAAATAAAAAAACCACTCAATATGCTTCAAAATGATGTCAAACAATCTCCTGGTAGCTTCAGAACATCAATGGATTAAGTTGGAGAAAGAATTGAAGTAAAAATCAACATAAAACAAAAATGGTCAAATCTGGATTTTTTTAGCCAGACCGGGTAGGCAAAAAATGTTGAATTTCTGACAAAAATAAAAAAAACACTACATATTCTTGAAAATGATGTCAAACAATCTCCTGGTAGCTTCAGAACATCAATGGATTAAGTTGGAGAAAGAATTGAAGTAAAAATCAACATAAAACAAAAATGGTCAAATCTGGATTTTTTTAGACAGACCGGGTAGGCAAAAAATGTTGAATTTCTGACAAAAATAAAAAAACCACTCAATATGCTTCAAAATGATGTCAAACAATCTCCTGGTAGCTTCAGAACATCAATGGATTAAGTTGGAGAAAGAATTGAAGTAAAAATCAACATAAAACAAAAATGGTCAAATCTGGATTTTTTTAGCCAGACCGGGTAGGCAAAAAATGTTGAATTTCTGACAAAAATAAAAAAAACACTATATATTCTTGAAAATGATGTCAAACAATCTCCTGGTAGCTTCAGAACATCAATGGATTAAGTTGGAGAAAGAATTGAAGTAAAAATCAACATAAAACAAAAATGGTCAAATCTGGATTTTTTTAGCCAGACCGGGTAGGCAAAAAATGTTGAATTTCTGACAAAAATAAAAAAAACACTATATATTCTTGAAAATGATGTCAAACAATCTCCTGGTAGCTTCAGAACAAAAATGGATTAAGTTGGAGAAATAATTGAAGTAAAAATCAACATAAAACAAAAATGGTCAAATCTGGATTTTTTTAGCCAGACCGGGTAGGCAAAAAATGTTGAATTTCTGACAAAAATAAAAAAACCACTCAATATGCTTCAAAATGATCTCAAACAATCTCCTGGTAGCTTCAGAACATCAATGGATTAAGTTGGAGAAAGAATTGAAGTAAAAATCAACATAAAACAAAAATGGTCAAATCTGGATTTTTTTAGCCAGACCGGGTAGGCAAAAAATGTTGAATTTCTGACAAAAATAAAAAAAACACTATATATTCTTGAAAATGATGTCAAACAATCTCCTGGTAGCTTCAGAACATCAATGGATTAAGTTGGAGAAAGAATTGAAGTAAAAATCAACATAAAACAAAAATGGTCAAATCTGGATTTTTTTAGCCAGACCGGGTAGGCAAAAAATGTTGAATTTCTGACAAAAATAAAATAAACACTCAATATGCTTCAAAATGATGTCAAACAATCTCCTGGTAGCTTCAGAACATCAATGGATTAAGTTGGAGAAAGAATTGAAGTAAAAATCAACATAATTCAAAAATGGTCAAATCTGGATTTTTTAGCCAGTGTCTATGTATCCTTCATAACACATACCTGAATATCTTCCTGTCTCCACACATCAGAAGCAGTGTCTATCTTGTTTAGATGAGTTACGTTGTCCGGTCCCAGGAACTCCATGGCCAGTAGGTACATATCCTGTCGAGATATCGATATCGTTTAGAAGTTTATTCTGCATTTAAACTGCAGCTAACGTTTATTTTTTTATCATAAATATCGATTCTACATCAAGCTTTGAGTACTTCTGTGAAGAAAGTTTTGGTTTACAGAGAATACTCTATGTTCTACGTTTGTTTGAAATCGTGAAAATGTGACCTTTCCTGACCCATGACCGCGTAAGCAAAAGCCTGGGTCGATCCCTGGGTGACGTCATCTCATTAATGCATTATTCTCCATGGCGTCTTTCTATCACAACAACATCGATTTATAGAGAATATACACTGTTTGCGAGTTGTTAGTTAAGAAAAAAGTCATTTTAGTCAACATGTTAAGTATTTATTCAAATTATTGCAAAGTCGACATAATTATATGACGTCTACCCAGGGATCGACCCAGGCTTTTACTTACGCGGTCGTGGGTCAGGAAAGGTCACATTTTCACGATTTCATACAAGCGTAGAACATAAAGTATTCACTTTAAACCAAAACTTTCTTCACGGAAGTACTCAAAGCTTGATGTAGTACCGATATTTATGATAACAAAATAAACGTTAGGTGCACTTTAAGGTACCGACCATTATGATAATTAGTAGAGACCGGTTAGGCAAAAAATCTTGGATTTCTGACAAAAATAAAAAACAAACACTATATATTCTTCAAAATGATGTCAAACAATCTCCTGGTAGCTTCAGAACATCAATGGATTAAGTTGGAGAAAGAATTGAAGTAAAAATCAACATAAAACAAAAATGGTCAAATCTGGATTTTTTTAGCCAGACCGGGTAGGCAAAAAATGTTGAATTTCTGACAAAAATAAAAAAAACACTATATATTCTTGAAAATGATGTCAAACAATCTCCTGGTAGCTTCAGAACATCAATGGATTAAGTTGGAGAAAGAATTGAAGTAAAAATCAACATAAAACAAAAATGGTCAAATCTGGATTTTTTTAGCCAGACCGGGTAGGCAAAAAATGTTGAATTTCTGACAAAAATAAAAAAAACACTCAATATGCTTCAAAATGATCTCAAACAATCTCCTGGTAGCTTCAGAACATCAATGGATTAAGTTGGAGAAAGAATTGAAGTAAAAATCAACATAAAACAAAAATGGTCTAATCTGGATTTTTTTAGCCAGACCGGGTAGGCAAAAAATGTTGAATTTCTGACAAAAATAAAAAAAACACTATATATTCTTGAAAATGATGTCAAACAATCTCCTGGTAGCTTCAGAACATCAATGGATTAAGTTGGAGAAAGAATTCAAGTAAAAATCAACATAAAACAAAAATGGTCAAATCTGGATTTTTTTAGCCAGACCGGGTAGGCAAAAAATGTTGAATTTCTGACAAAAATAAAAAAACCACTCAATATGCTTCAAAATGATGTCAAACAATCTCCTGGTAGCTTCAGAACATCAATGGATTAAGTTGGAGAAAGAATTGAAGTAAAAATCAACATAAAACAAAAATGGTAAAATCTGGATTTTTTTAGCCAGACCGGGTAGGCAAAAAATGTTGAATTTCTGACAAAAATAAAAAAACCACTATATATTCTTGAAAATGATGTCAAACAATCTCCTGGTAGCTTCAGAACATCAATGGATTAAGTTGGAGAAAGAATTGAAGTAAAAATCAACATAAAACAAAAATGGTCAAATCTGGATTTTTTTAGCCAGACCGGGTAGGCAAAAAATGTTGAATTTCTGACAAAAATAAAAAAAACACTATATATTCTTGAAAATGATGTCAAACAATCTCCTGGTAGCTTCAGAACAAAAATGGATTAAGTTGGAGAAATAATTGAAGTAAAAATCAACATAAAACAAAAATGGTCAAATCTGGATTTTTTTAGCCAGACCGGGTAGGCAAAAAATGTTGAATTTCTGACAAAAATAAAAAAACCACTCAATATGCTTCAAAATGATCTCAAACAATCTCCTGGTAGCTTCAGAACATCAATGGATTAAGTTGGAGAAAGAATTGAAGTAAAAATCAACATAAAACAAAAATGGTCAAATCTGGATTTTTTTAGCCAGACCGGGTAGGCAAAAAATGTTGAATTTCTGACAAAAATAAAAAAAACACTATATATTCTTGAAAATGATGTCAAACAATCTCCTGGTAGCTTCAGAACATCAATGGATTAAGTTGGAGAAAGAATTGAAGTAAAAATCAACATAAAACAAAAATGGTCAAATCTGGATTTTTTTAGCCAGACCGGGTAGGCAAAAAATGTTGAATTTCTGACAAAAATAAAAAAACCACTCAATATGCTTCAAAATGATGTCAAACAATCTCCTGGTAGCTTCAGAACATCAATGGATTAAGTTGGAGAAAGAATTGAAGTAAAAATCAACATAATTCAAAAATGGTCAAATCTGGATTTTTTAGCCAGTGTCTATGTATCCTTCATAACACATACCTGAATATCTTCCTGTCTCCACACATCAGAAGCAGTGTCTATCTTGTTTAGATGAGTTACGTTGTCCGGTCCCAGGAACTCCATGGCCAGTAGGTACATATCCTGTCGAGATATCGATATCGTTTAGAAGTTTATTCTGCATTTAAACTGCAGCTAACGTTTATTTTTTTATCATAAATATCGATTCTACATCAAGCTTTGAGTACTTCTGTGAAGAAAGTTTTGGTTTACAGAGAATACTCTATGTTCTACGTTTGTTTGAAATCGTGAAAATGTGACCTTTCCTGACCCATGACCGCGTAAGCAAAAGCCTGGGTCGATCCCTGGGTGACGTCATCTCATTAATGCATTATTCTCCATGGCGTCTTTCTATCACAACAACATCGATTTATAGAGAATATACACTGTTTGCGAGTTGTTAGTTAAGAAAAAAGTCATTTTAGTCAACATGTTAAGTATTTATTCAAATTATTGCAAAGTCGACATAATTATATGACGTCTACCCAGGGATCGACCCAGGCTTTTACTTACGCGGTCGTGGGTCAGGAAAGGTCACATTTTCACGATTTCATACAAGCGTAGAACATAAAGTATTCACTTTAAACCAAAACTTTCTTCACGGAAGTACTCAAAGCTTGATGTAGTACCGATATTTATGATAACAAAATAAACGTTAGGTGCACTTTAAGGTACCGACCATTATGATAATTAGTAGAGACCGGTTAGGCAAAAAATGTTGAATTTCTGACAAAAATAAAAAAAACACTCAATATGCTTCAAAATGATCTCAAACAATCTCCTGGTAGCTTCAGAACATCAATGGATTAAGTTGGAGAAAGAATTGAAGTAAAAATCAACATAAAACAAAAATGGTCAAATCTGGATTTTTTTAGCCAGACCGGGTAGGCAAAAAATGTTGAATTTCTGACAAAAATAAAAAAAACACTACATATTCTTGAAAATGATGTCAAACAATCTCCTGGTAGCTTCAGAACATCAATGGATTAAGTTGGAGAAAGAATTGAAGTAAAAATCAACATAAAACAAAAATGGTCAAATCTGGATTTTTTTAGCCAGACCGGGTAGGCAAAAAATGTTGAATTTCTGACAAAAATAAAAAAAACACTACATATTCTTGAAAATGATGTCAAACAATCTCCTGGTAGCTTCAGAACATCAATGGATTAAGTTGGAGAAAGAATTGAAGTAAAAATCAACATAAAACAAAAATGGTCAAATCTGGATTTTTTTAGACAGACCGGGTAGGCAAAAAATGTTGAATTTCTGACAAAAATAAAAAAACCACTCAATATGCTTCAAAATGATGTCAAACAATCTCCTGGTAGCTTCAGAACATCAATGGATTAAGTTGGAGAAAGAATTGAAGTAAAAATCAACATAAAACAAAAATGGTCAAATCTGGATTTTTTTAGCCAGACCGGGTAGGCAAAAAATGTTGAATTTCTGACAAAAATAAAAAAAACACTATATATTCTTGAAAATGATGTCAAACAATCTCCTGGTAGCTTCAGAACATCAATGGATTAAGTTGGAGAAAGAATTGAAGTAAAAATCAACATAAAACAAAAATGGTCAAATCTGGATTTTTTTAGCCAGACCGGGTAGGCAAAAAATGTTGAATTTCTGACAAAAATAAAAAAAACACTATATATTCTTGAAAATGATGTCAAACAATCTCCTGGTAGCTTCAGAACAAAAATGGATTAAGTTGGAGAAATAATTGAAGTAAAAATCAACATAAAACAAAAATGGTCAAATCTGGATTTTTTTAGCCAGACCGGGTAGGCAAAAAATGTTGAATTTCTGACAAAAATAAAAAAACCACTCAATATGCTTCAAAATGATCTCAAACAATCTCCTGGTAGCTTCAGAACATCAATGGATTAAGTTGGAGAAAGAATTGAAGTAAAAATCAACATAAAACAAAAATGGTCAAATCTGGATTTTTTTAGCCAGACCGGGCAGGCAAAAAATGTTGAATTTCTGACAAAAATTAAAAAAACACTATATATTCTTCAAAATGATCTCAAACAATCTCCTGGTAGCTTCAGAACATCAATGGATTAAGTTGGAGAAAGAATTGAAGTAAAAATCAACATAATTCAAAAATGGTCAAATCTGGATTTTTTAGCCAGTGTCTATGTATCCTTCATAACACATACCTGAATATCTTCCTGTCTCCACACATCAGAAGCAGTGTCTATCTTGTTTAGATGAGTTACGTTGTCCGGTCCCAGGAACTCCATGGCCAGTAGGTACATATCCTGTCGAGATATCGATATCGTTTAGAAGTTTATTCTGCATTTAAACTGCAGCTAACGTTTATTTTTTTATCATAAATATCGATTCTACATCAAGCTTTGAGTACTTCTGTGAAGAAAGTTTTGGTTTACAGAGAATACTCTATGTTCTACGTTTGTTTGAAATCGTGAAAATGTGACCTTTCCTGACCCATGACCGCGTAAGCAAAAGCCTGGGTCGATCCCTGGGTGACGTCATCTCATTAATGCATTATTCTCCATGGCGTCTTTCTATCACAACAACATCGATTTATAGAGAATATACACTGTTTGCGAGTTGTTAGTTAAGAAAAAAGTCATTTTAGTCAACATGTTAAGTATTTATTCAAATTATTGCAAAGTCGACATAATTATATGACGTCTACCCAGGGATCGACCCAGGCTTTTACTTACGCGGTCGTGGGTCAGGAAAGGTCACATTTTCACGATTTCATACAAGCGTAGAACATAAAGTATTCACTTTAAACCAAAACTTTCTTCACGGAAGTACTCAAAGCTTGATGTAGTACCGATATTTATGATAACAAAATAAACGTTAGGTGCACTTTAAGGTACCGACCATTATGATAATTAGTAGAGACCGGTTAGGCAAAAAATCTTGGATTTCTGACAAAAATAAAAAACAAACACTATATATTCTTCAAAATGATGTCAAACAATCTCCTGGTAGCTTCAGAACATCAATGGATTAAGTTGGAGAAAGAATTGAAGTAAAAATCAACATAAAACAAAAATGGTCAAATCTGGATTTTTTTAGCCAGACCGGGTAGGCAAAAAATGTTGAATTTCTGACAAAAATAAAAAAAACACTATATATTCTTGAAAATGATGTCAAACAATCTCCTGGTAGCTTCAGAACATCAATGGATTAAGTTGGAGAAAGAATTGAAGTAAAAATCAACATAAAACAAAAATGGTCAAATCTGGATTTTTTTAGCCAGACCGGGTAGGCAAAAAATGTTGAATTTCTGACAAAAATAAAAAAAACACTCAATATGCTTCAAAATGATCTCAAACAATCTCCTGGTAGCTTCAGAACATCAATGGATTAAGTTGGAGAAAGAATTGAAGTAAAAATCAACATAAAACAAAAATGGTCAAATCTGGATTTTTTAGCCAGTGTCTATGTATCCTTCATAACACATACCTGAATATCTTCCTGTCTCCACACATCAGAAGCAGTGTCTATCTTGTTTAGATGAGTTACGTTGTCCGGTCCCAGGAACTCCATGGCCAGTAGGTACATATCCTGTCGAGATATCGATATCGTTTAGAAGTTTATTCTGCATTTAAACTGCAGCTAACGTTTATTTTTTTATCATAAATATCGATTCTACATCAAGCTTTGAGTACTTCTGTGAAGAAAGTTTTGGTTTACAGAGAATACTCTATGTTCTACGTTTGTTTGAAATCGTGAAAATGTGACCTTTCCTGACCCATGACCGCGTAAGCAAAAGCCTGGGTCGATCCCTGGGTGACGTCATCTCATTAATGCATTATTCTCCATGGCGTCTTTCTATCACAACAACATCGATTTATAGAGAATATACACTGTTTGCGAGTTGTTAGTTAAGAAAAAAGTCATTTTAGTCAACATGTTAAGTATTTATTCAAATTATTGCAAAGTCGACATAATTATATGACGTCTACCCAGGGATCGACCCAGGCTTTTACTTACGCGGTCGTGGGTCAGGAAAGGTCACATTTTCACGATTTCATACAAGCGTAGAACATAAAGTATTCACTTTAAACCAAAACTTTCTTCACGGAAGTACTCAAAGCTTGATGTAGTACCGATATTTATGATAACAAAATAAACGTTAGGTGCACTTTAAGGTACCGACCATTATGATAATTAGTAGAGACCGGTTAGGCAAAAAATCTTGGATTTCTGACAAAAATAAAAGAACCACTATATATTCTTGAAAATGATGTCAAACAATCTCCTGGTAGCTTCAGAACATCAATGGATTAAGTTGGAGAAAGAATTGAAGTAAAAATCAACATAAAACAAAAATGGTCAAATCTGGATTTTTTTAGCCAGACCGGGTAGGCAAAAAATGTTGAATTTCTGACAAAAATAAAAAAAACACTACATATTCTTGAAAATGATGTCAAACAATCTCCTGGTAGCTTCAGAACATCAATGGATTAAGTTGGAGAAAGAATTGAAGTAAAAATCAACATAAAACAAAAATGGTCAAATCTGGATTTTTTTAGCCAGACCGGGTAGGCAAAAAAATGTTGAATTTCTGACAAAAATAAAAAAACCACTCAATATGCTTCAAAATGATGTCAAACAATCTCCTGGTAGCTTCAGAACATCAATGGATTAAGTTGGAGAAAGAATTGAAGTAAAAATCAACATAATTCAAAAATGGTCAAATCTGGATTTTTTAGCCAGTGTCTATGTATCCTTCATAACACATACCTGAATATCTTCCTGTCTCCACACATCAGAAGCAGTGTCTATCTTGTTTAGATGAGTTACGTTGTCCGGTCCCAGGAACTCCATGGCCAGTAGGTACATATCCTGTCGAGATATCGATATCGTTTAGAAGTTTATTCTGCATTTAAACTGCAGCTAACGTTTATTTTTTTATCATAAATATCGATTCTACATCAAGCTTTGAGTACTTCTGTGAAGAAAGTTTTGGTTTACAGAGAATACTCTATGTTCTACGTTTGTTTGAAATCGTGAAAATGTGACCTTTCCTGACCCATGACCGCGTAAGCAAAAGCCTGGGTCGATCCCTGGGTGACGTCATCTCATTAATGCATTATTCTCCATGGCGTCTTTCTATCACAACAACATCGATTTATAGAGAATATACACTGTTTGCGAGTTGTTAGTTAAGAAAAAAGTCATTTTAGTCAACATGTTAAGTATTTATTCAAATTATTGCAAAGTCGACATAATTATATGACGTCTACCCAGGGATCGACCCAGGCTTTTACTTACGCGGTCGTGGGTCAGGAAAGGTCACATTTTCACGATTTCATACAAGCGTAGAACATAAAGTATTCACTTTAAACCAAAACTTTCTTCACGGAAGTACTCAAAGCTTGATGTAGTACCGATATTTATGATAACAAAATAAACGTTAGGTGCACTTTAAGGTACCGACCATTATGATAATTAGTAGAGACCGGTTAGGCAAAAAATGTTGAATTTCTGACAAAAATAAAAAAAACACTCAATATGCTTCAAAATGATCTCAAACAATCTCCTGGTAGCTTCAGAACATCAATGGATTAAGTTGGAGAAAGAATTGAAGTAAAAATCAACATAAAACAAAAATGGTCAAATCTGGATTTTTTTAGCCAGACCGGGTAGGCAAAAAATGTTGAATTTCTGACAAAAATAAAAAAAACTACATATTCTTGAAAATGATGTCAAACAATCTCCTGGTAGCTTCAGAACATCAATGGATTAAGTTGGAGAAAGAATTGAAGTAAAAATCAACATAAAACAAAAATGGTCAAATCAGGATTTTTTTAGACAGACCGGGTAGGCAAAAAATGTTGAATTTCTGACAAAAATAAAAAAACCACTCAATATGCTTCAAAATGATGTCAAACAATCTCCTGGTAGCTTCAGAACATCAATGGATTAAGTTGGAGAAAGAATTGAAGTAAAAATCAACATAAAACAAAAATGGTCAAATCTGGATTTTTTTAGCCAGACCGGGTAGGCAAAAAATGTTGAATTTCTGACAAAAATAAAAAAAACACTATATATTCTTCAAAATGATGTCAAACAATCTCCTGGTAGCTTCAGAACATCAATGGATTAAGTTGGAGAAAGAATTGAAGTAAAAATCAACATAAAACAAAAATGGTCAAATCTGGATTTTTTTAGCCAGACCGGGTAGGCAAAAAATGTTGAATTTCTGACAAAAATAAAAAAAACACTATATATTCTTGAAAATGATGTCAAACAATCTCCTGGTAGCTTCAGAACAAAAATGGATTAAGTTGGAGAAATAATTGAAGTAAAAATCAACATAAAACAAAAATGGTCAAATCTGGATTTTTTTAGCCAGACCGGGTAGGCAAAAAATGTTGAATTTCTGACAAAAATAAAAAAACCACTCAATATGCTTCAAAATGATCTCAAACAATCTCCTGGTAGCTTCAGAACATCAATGGATTAAGTTGGAGAAAGAATTGAAGTAAAAATCAACATAAAACAAAAATGGTCAAATCTGGATTTTTTTAGCCAGACCGGGTAGGTAAAAAATGTTGAATTTCTGACAAAAATAAAAAAAACACTATATATTCTTGAAAATGATGTCAAACAATCTCCTGGTAGCTTCAGAACATCAATGGATTAAGTTGGAGAAAGAATTGAAGTAAAAATCAACATAAAACAAAAATGGTCAAATCTGGATTTTTTTAGCCAGACCGGGTAGGCAAAAAATGTTGAATTTCTGACAAAAATAAAATAAACACTCAATATGCTTCAAAATGATGTCAAACAATCTCCTGGTAGCTTCAGAACATCAATGGATTAAGTTGGAGAAAGAATTGAAGTAAAAATCAACATAATTCAAAAATGGTCAAATCTGGATTTTTTAGCCAGTGTCTATGTATCCTTCATAACACATACCTGAATATCTTCCTGTCTCCACACATCAGAAGCAGTGTCTATCTTGTTTAGATGAGTTACGTTGTCCGGTCCCAGGAACTCCATGGCCAGTAGGTACATATCCTGTCGAGATATCGATATCGTTTAGAAGTTTATTCTGCATTTAAACTGCAGCTAACGTTTATTTTTTTATCATAAATATCGATTCTACATCAAGCTTTGAGTACTTCTGTGAAGAAAGTTTTGGTTTACAGAGAATACTCTATGTTCTACGTTTGTTTGAAATCGTGAAAATGTGACCTTTCCTGACCCATGACCGCGTAAGCAAAAGCCTGGGTCGATCCCTGGGTGACGTCATCTCATTAATGCATTATTCTCCATGGCGTCTTTCTATCACAACAACATCGATTTATAGAGAATATACACTGTTTGCGAGTTGTTAGTTAAGAAAAAAGTCATTTTAGTCAACATGTTAAGTATTTATTCAAATTATTGCAAAGTCGACATAATTATATGACGTCTACCCAGGGATCGACCCAGGCTTTTACTTACGCGGTCGTGGGTCAGGAAAGGTCACATTTTCACGATTTCATACAAGCGTAGAACATAAAGTATTCACTTTAAACCAAAACTTTCTTCACGGAAGTACTCAAAGCTTGATGTAGTACCGATATTTATGATAACAAAATAAACGTTAGGTGCACTTTAAGGTACCGACCATTATGATAATTAGTAGAGACCGGTTAGGCAAAAAATCTTGGATTTCTGACAAAAATAAAAAACAAACACTATATATTCTTCAAAATGATGTCAAACAATCTCCTGGTAGCTTCAGAACATCAATGGATTAAGTTGGAGAAAGAATTGAAGTAAAAATCAACATAAAACAAAAATGGTCAAATCTGGATTTTTTTAGCCAGACCGGGTAGGCAAAAAATGTTGAATTTCTGACAAAAATAAAAAAAACACTATATATTCTTGAAAATGATGTCAAACAATCTCCTGGTAGCTTCAGAACATCAATGGATTAAGTTGGAGAAAGAATTGAAGTAAAAATCAACATAAAACAAAAATGGTCAAATCTGGATTTTTTTAGCCAGACCGGGTAGGCAAAAAATGTTGAATTTCTGACAAAAATAAAAAAAACACTCAATATGCTTCAAAATGATCTCAAACAATCTCCTGGTAGCTTCAGAACATCAATGGATTAAGTTGGAGAAAGAATTGAAGTAAAAATCAACATAAAACAAAAATGGTCTAATCTGGATTTTTTTAGCCAGACCGGGTAGGCAAAAAATGTTGAATTTCTGACAAAAATAAAAAAAACACTATATATTCTTGAAAATGATGTCAAACAATCTCCTGGTAGCTTCAGAACATCAATGGATTAAGTTGGAGAAAGAATTGAAGTAAAAATCAACATAAAACAAAAATGGTCAAATCTGGATTTTTTTAGCCAGACCGGGTAGGCAAAAAATGTTGAATTTCTGACAAAAATAAAAAAACCACTCAATATGCTTCAAAATGATGTCAAACAATCTCCTGGTAGCTTCAGAACATCAATGGATTAAGTTGGAGAAAGAATTGAAGTAAAAATCAACATAAAACAAAAATGGTAAAATCTGGATTTTTTTAGCCAGACCGGGTAGGCAAAAAATGTTGAATTTCTGACAAAAATAAAAAAACCACTATATATTCTTGAAAATGATGTCAAACAATCTCCTGGTAGCTTCAGAACATCAATGGATTAAGTTGGAGAAAGAATTGAAGTAAAAATCAACATAAAACAAAAATGGTCAAATCTGGATTTTTTTAGCCAGACCGGGTAGGCAAAAAATGTTGAATTTCTGACAAAAATAAAAAAAACACTATATATTCTTGAAAATGATGTCAAACAATCTCCTGGTAGCTTCAGAACAAAAATGGATTAAGTTGGAGAAATAATTGAAGTAAAAATCAACATAAAACAAAAATGGTCAAATCTGGATTTTTTTAGCCAGACCGGGTAGGCAAAAAATGTTGAATTTCTGACAAAAATAAAAAAACCACTCAATATGCTTCAAAATGATCTCAAACAATCTCCTGGTAGCTTCAGAACATCAATGGATTAAGTTGGAGAAAGAATTGAAGTAAAAATCAACATAAAACAAAAATGGTCAAATCTGGATTTTTTTAGCCAGACCGGGTAGGCAAAAAATGTTGAATTTCTGACAAAAATAAAAAAAACACTATATATTCTTGAAAATGATGTCAAACAATCTCCTGGTAGCTTCAGAACATCAATGGATTCAGTTGGAGAAAGAATTGAAGTAAAAATCAACATAAAACAAAAATGGTCAAATCTGGATTTTTTTAGCCAGACCGGGTAGGCAAAAAATGTTGAATTTCTGACAAAAATAAAAAAACCACTCAATATGCTTCAAAATGATCTCAAACAATCTCCTGGTAGCTTCAGAACATCAATGGATTAAGTTGGAGAAAGAATTGAAGTAAAAATCAACATAAAACAAAAATGGTCAAATCTGGATTTTTTTAGCCAGACCGGGTAGGCAAAAAATGTTGAATTTCTGACAAAAATAAAAAAAACACTATATATTCTTGAAAATGATGTCAAACAATCTCCTGGTAGCTTCAGAACATCAATGGATTAAGTTGGAGAAAGAATTGAAGTAAAAATCAACATAAAACAAAAATGGTCAAATCTGGATTTTTTTAGCCAGACCGGGTAGGCAAAAAATGTTGAATTTCTGACAAAAATAAAAAAACCACTCAATATGCTTCAAAATGATGTCAAACAATCTCCTGGTAGCTTCAGAACATCAATGGATTAAGTTGGAGAAAGAATTGAAGTAAAAATCAACATAATTCAAAAATGGTCAAATCTGGATTTTTTAGCCAGTGTCTATGTATCCTTCATAACACATACCTGAATATCTTCCTGTCTCCACACATCAGAAGCAGTGTCTATCTTGTTTAGATGAGTTACGTTGTCCGGTCCCAGGAACTCCATGGCCAGTAGGTACATATCCTGTCGAGATATCGATATCGTTTAGAAGTTTATTCTGCATTTAAACTGCAGCTAACGTTTATTTTTTTATCATAAATATCGATTCTACATCAAGCTTTGAGTACTTCTGTGAAGAAAGTTTTGGTTTACAGAGAATACTCTATGTTCTACGTTTGTTTGAAATCGTGAAAATGTGACCTTTCCTGACCCATGACCGCGTAAGCAAAAGCCTGGGTCGATCCCTGGGTGACGTCATCTCATTAATGCATTATTCTCCATGGCGTCTTTCTATCACAACAACATCGATTTATAGAGAATATACACTGTTTGCGAGTTGTTAGTTAAGAAAAAAGTCATTTTAGTCAACATGTTAAGTATTTATTCAAATTATTGCAAAGTCGACATAATTATATGACGTCTACCCAGGGATCGACCCAGGCTTTTACTTACGCGGTCGTGGGTCAGGAAAGGTCACATTTTCACGATTTCATACAAGCGTAGAACATAAAGTATTCACTTTAAACCAAAACTTTCTTCACGGAAGTACTCAAAGCTTGATGTAGTACCGATATTTATGATAACAAAATAAACGTTAGGTGCACTTTAAGGTACCGACCATTATGATAATTAGTAGAGACCGGTTAGGCAAAAAATGTTGAATTTCTGACAAAAATAAAAAAAACACTCAATATGCTTCAAAATGATCTCAAACAATCTCCTGGTAGCTTCAGAACATCAATGGATTAAGTTGGAGAAAGAATTGAAGTAAAAATCAACATAAAACAAAAATGGTCAAATCTGGATTTTTTTAGCCAGACCGGGTAGGCAAAAAATGTTGAATTTCTGACAAAAATAAAAAAAACACTACATATTCTTGAAAATGATGTCAAACAATCTCCTGGTAGCTTCAGAACATCAATGGATTAAGTTGGAGAAAGAATTGAAGTAAAAATCAACATAAAACAAAAATGGTCAAATCTGGATTTTTTTAGCCAGACCGGGTAGGCAAAAAATGTTGAATTTCTGACAAAAATAAAAAAAACACTACATATTCTTGAAAATGATGTCAAACAATCTCCTGGTAGCTTCAGAACATCAATGGATTAAGTTGGAGAAAGAATTGAAGTAAAAATCAACATAAAACAAAAATGGTCAAATCTGGATTTTTTTAGACAGACCGGGTAGGCAAAAAATGTTGAATTTCTGACAAAAATAAAAAAACCACTCAATATGCTTCAAAATGATGTCAAACAATCTCCTGGTAGCTTCAGAACATCAATGGATTAAGTTGGAGAAAGAATTGAAGTAAAAATCAACATAAAACAAAAATGGTCAAATCTGGAATTTTTTAGCCAGACCGGGTAGGCAAAAAATGTTGAATTTCTGACAAAAATAAAAAAAACACTATATATTCTTGAAAATGATGTCAAACAATCTCCTGGTAGCTTCAGAACATCAATGGATTAAGTTGGAGAAAGAATTGAAGTAAAAATCAACATAATTCAAAAATGGTCAAATCTGGATTTTTTAGCCAGTGTCTATGTATCCTTCATAACACATACCTGAATATCTTCCTGTCTCCACACATCAGAAGCAGTGTCTATCTTGTTTAGATGAGTTACGTTGTCCGGTCCCAGGAACTCCATGGCCAGTAGGTACATATCCTGTCGAGATATCGATATCGTTTAGAAGTTTATTCTGCATTTAAACTGCAGCTAACGTTTATTTTTTTATCATAAATATCGATTCTACATCAAGCTTTGAGTACTTCTGTGAAGAAAGTTTTGGTTTACAGAGAATACTCTATGTTCTACGTTTGTTTGAAATCGTGAAAATGTGACCTTTCCTGACCCATGACCGCGTAAGCAAAAGCCTGGGTCGATCCCTGGGTGACGTCATCTCATTAATGCATTATTCTCCATGGCGTCTTTCTATCACAACAACATCGATTTATAGAGAATATACACTGTTTGCGAGTTGTTAGTTAAGAAAAAAGTCATTTTAGTCAACATGTTAAGTATTTATTCAAATTATTGCAAAGTCGACATAATTATATGACGTCTACCCAGGGATCGACCCAGGCTTTTACTTACGCGGTCGTGGGTCAGGAAAGGTCACATTTTCACGATTTCATACAAGCGTAGAACATAAAGTATTCACTTTAAACCAAAACTTTCTTCACGGAAGTACTCAAAGCTTGATGTAGTACCGATATTTATGATAACAAAATAAACGTTAGGTGCACTTTAAGGTACCGACCATTATGATAATTAGTAGAGACCGGTTAGGCAAAAAATCTTGGATTTCTGACAAAAATAAAAAACAAACACTATATATTCTTCAAAATGATGTCAAACAATCTCCTGGTAGCTTCAGAACATCAATGGATTAAGTTGGAGAAAGAATTGAAGTAAAAATCAACATAAAACAAAAATGGTCAAATCTGGATTTTTTTAGCCAGACCGGGTAGGCAAAAAATGTTGAATTTCTGACAAAAATAAAAAAAACACTATATATTCTTGAAAATGATGTCAAACAATCTCCTGGTAGCTTCAGAACATCAATGGATTAAGTTGGAGAAAGAATTGAAGTAAAAATCAACATAAAACAAAAATGGTCAAATCTGGATTTTTTTAGCCAGACCGGGTAGGCAAAAAATGTTGAATTTCTGACAAAAATAAAAAAAACACTATATATTCTTGAAAATGATGTCAAACAATCTCCTGGTAGCTTCAGAACATCAATGGATTAAGTTGGAGAAAGAATTGAAGTAAAAATCAACATAAAACAAAAATGGTCAAATCTGGATTTTTTTAGACAGACCGGGTACGCAAAAAATGTTGAATTTCTGACAAAAATAAAAAAACCACTCAATATGCTTCAAAATGATGTCAAACAATCTCCTGGTAGCTTCAGAACATCAATGGATTAAGTTGGAGAAAGAATTGAAGTAAAAATCAACATAAAACAAAAATGGTCAAATCTGGATTTTTTTAGCCAGACCGGGTAGGCAAAAAATGTTGAATTTCTGACAAAAATAAAAAAAACACTATATATTCTTGAAAATGATGTCAAACAATCTCCTGGTAGCTTCAGAACATCAATGGATTAAGTTGGAGAAAGAATTGAAGTAAAAATCAACATAAAACAAAAATGGTCAAATCTGGATTTTTTTAGCCAGACCGGGTAGGCAAAAAATGTTGAATTTCTGACAAAAATAAAAAAAACACTATATATTCTTGAAAATGATGTCAAACAATCTCCTGGTAGCTTCAGAACAAAAATGGATTAAGTTGGAGAAATAATTGAAGTAAAAATCAACATAAAACAAAAATGGTCAAATCTGGATTTTTTTAGCCAGACCGGGTAGGCAAAAAATGTTGAATTTCTGACAAAAATAAAAAAACCACTCAATATGCTTCAAAATGATGTCAAACAATCTCCTGGTAGCTTCAGAACATCAATGGATTAAGTTGGAGAAAGAATTGAAGTAAAAATCAACATAAAACAAAAATGGTCAAATCTGGATTTTTTTAGCCAGACCGGGTAGGCAAAAAATGTTGAATTTCTGACAAAAATAAAAAAAACACTATATATTCTTGAAAATGATGTCAAACAATCTCCTGGTAGCTTCAGAACATCAATGGATTAAGTTGGAGAAAGAATTGAAGTAAAAATCAACATAAAACAAAAATGGTCAAATCTGGATTTTTTAAGCCACACCGGGTAGGCAAA
The DNA here is from genome assembly GCA_030867875.1 of Actinernus sp. WN-2022. Taxonomy (NCBI): domain Eukaryota; kingdom Metazoa; phylum Cnidaria; class Anthozoa; order Actiniaria; family Actinernidae; genus Actinernus; species Actinernus sp. WN-2022. The sequence goes on from JAOWCC010001501.1 coordinate 37,929,092, forward strand.
ATGTTGAATTTCTGACAAAAATAAAAAAACCACCCAATATGCTTCAAAATGATCTCAAACAATCTCCTGGTAGCTTCAGAACATCAATGGATTAAGTTGGAGAAAGAATTGAAGTAAAAATCAACATAAAACAAAAATGGTCAAATCTGGATTTTTTAGCCAGGCCGGGTAGGCAAAAAATGTTGAATTTCTGACAAAAATAAAAAAACCACTCAATATGCTTCAAAATGATGTCAAACAATCTCCTGGTAGCTTCAGAACATCAATGGATTAAGTTGGAGAAAGCATTGAAGTAAAAATCAACATAAAACAAAAATGGTCAAATCTGGATTTTTTTAGCCAGACCGGGTAGGCAAAAAATGTTGAATTTCTGACAAAAATAAATAAAACACTCAATATGCTTCAAAATGATGTCAAACAATCTCCTGCTAGCTTCAGAACATCAATGGATTAAGTTGGAGAAAGGATTGAAGTAAAAATCAACATAATTCAAAAATGGTCAAATCTGGATTTATTTAGCCAGACCGGGTAGGCAAAAAATCTTGGATTTCTGACAAAAATAAAAAAACCACTCAATATGCTTCAAAATGATCTCAAACAATCTCCTGGTAGCTTCAGAACATCAATGGATTAAGTTGGAGAAAGGATTGAAGTAAAAATAAACATAATTCAAAAATGGTCAAATCTGGATAAAAATGTTGGATTTCTGACAAAAGCAAAAATCAACTCAATATGCTTCAAAATGATGTCAAACAATCTCCTGGTAGCTTCAGAACATCAATGGATTAAGTTGGAGAAAGGAATGAAGTAAAAATCAACATAATTCAAAAATGGTCAAATCTGGATTTTTTTAGCCAGACCGTGTAGGCAAAAAATGTTGAATTTCTGACAAAAATAAAAAAAACACTATATATTCTTCAAAATGATGTCAAACAATCTCCTGGTAGCTTCAGAACATCAATGGATTAAGTTGGAGAAAGAATTGAAGGAAAAATCAACATAAATAAAAAATGGTCAAATCTGGATTTTTTTAGCCAGGCCGGGTAGGCAAAAAATGTTGAATTTCTGACAAAAATAAAAAAAACACTCAATATGCTTCAAAATGATGTCAAACAATCTCCTGGTAGCTTCAGAACATCAATGGATTAAGTTGGAGAAAGAATTGAAGTAAAAATCAACATAAAACAAAAATGGTCAAATCTGGATTTTTTAGCCAGTGTCTATGTATCCTTCATAACACATACCTGAATATCTTCCTGTCTCCACACATCAGAAGCAGTGTCTATCTTGTTTAGATGAGTTACGTTGTCCGGTCCCAGGAACTCCATGGCCAGTAGGTACATATCCTGTCGAGATATCGATATCGTTTAGAAGTTTATTCTGCATTTAAACTGCAGCTAACGTTTATTTTTTTATCATAAATATCGATTCTACATCAAGCTTTGAGTACTTCTGTGAAGAAAGTTTTGGTTTACAGAGAATACTCTATGTTCTACGTTTGTTTGAAATCGTGAAAATGTGACCTTTCCTGACCCATGACCGCGTAAGCAAAAGCCTGGGTCGATCCCTGGGTGACGTCATCTCATTAATGCATTATTCTCCATGGCGTCTTTCTATCACAACAACATCGATTTATAGAGAATATACACTGTTTGCGAGTTGTTAGTTAAGAAAAAAGTCATTTTAGTCAACATGTTAAGTATTTATTCAAATTATTGCAAAGTCGACATAATTATATGACGTCTACCCAGGGATCAACCCAGGCTTTTACTTACGCGGTCGTGGGTCAGGAAAGGTCACATTTTCACGATTTCATACAAGCGTAGAACATAAAGTATTCACTTTAAACCAAAACTTTCTTCACGGAAGTACTCAAAGCTTGATGTAGTACCGATATTTATGATAACAAAATAAACGTTAGGTGCACTTTAAGGTACCGACCATTATGATAATTAGTAGAGACCGGTTAGGCAAAAAATCTTGGATTTCTGACAAAAAATTAAAAAAACACTATATATTCTTCAAAATGATGTCAAACAATCTCCTGGTAGCTTCAGAACATCAATGGATTAAGTTGGAGAAAGAATTGAAGTAAAAATCAACATAAAACAAAAATGGTCAAATCTGGATTTTTTTAGCCAGACCGGGTAGGCAAAAAATGTTGAATTTCTGACAAAAATAAAAAAAACACTCAATATGCTTCAAAATGATGTCAAACAATCTCCTGGTAGCTTCAGAACATCAATGGATTAAGTTGGAGAAAGAATTGAAGTAAAAATCAACATAAAACAAAAATGGTCAAATCTGGATTTTTTTAGCCAGACCGGGTAGGCAAAAAATGTTGAATTTCTGACAAAAATAAAAAAAACACTATATATTCTTGAAAATGATGTCAAACAATCTCCTGGTAGCTTCAGAACAAAAATGGATTAAGTTGGAGAAATAATTGAAGTAAAAATCAACATAAAACAAAAATGGTCAAATCTGGATTTTTTTAGCCAGACCGGGTAGGCAAAAAATGTTGAATTTCTGACAAAAATAAAAAAACCACTCAATATGCTTCAAAATGATCTCAAACAATCTCCTGGTAGCTTCAGAACATCAATGGATTAAGTTGGAGAAAGAATTGAAGTAAAAATCAACATAAAACAAAAATGGTCAAATCTGGATTTTTTTAGCCAGACCGGGTAGGCAAAAAATGTTGAATTTCTGACAAAAATAAAAAAAACACTCAATATGCTTCAAAATGATGTCAAACAATCTCCTGGTAGCTTCAGAACATCAATGGATTAAGTTGGAGAAAGAATTGAAGTAAAAATCAACATAAAACAAAAATGGTCAAATCTGGATTTTTTTTAGCCAGACCGGGTAGGCAAAAAATGTTGAATTTCTGACAAAAATAAAAAAACCACTCAATATGCTTCAAAATGATGTCAAACAATCTCCTGGTAGCTTCAGAACATCAATGGATTAAGTTGGAGAAAGAATTGAAGTAAAAATCAACATAATTCAAAAATGGTCAAATCTGGATTTTTTAGCCAGTGTCTATGTATCCTTCATAACACATACCTGAATATCTTCCTGTCTCCACACATCAGAAGCAGTGTCTATCTTGTTTAGATGAGTTACGTTGTCCGGTCCCAGGAACTCCATGGCCAGTAGGTACATATCCTGTCGAGATATCGATATCGTTTAGAAGTTTATTCTGCATTTAAACTGCAGCTAACGTTTATTTTTTTATCATAAATATCGATTCTACATCAAGCTTTGAGTACTTCTGTGAAGAAAGTTTTGGTTTACAGAGAATACTCTATGTTCTACGTTTGTTTGAAATCGTGAAAATGTGACCTTTCCTGACCCATGACCGCGTAAGCAAAAGCCTGGGTCGATCCCTGGGTGACGTCATCTCATTAATGCATTATTCTCCATGGCGTCTTTCTATCACAACAACATCGATTTATAGAGAATATACACTGTTTGCGAGTTGTTAGTTAAGAAAAAAGTCATTTTAGTCAACATGTTAAGTATTTATTCAAATTATTGCAAAGTCGACATAATTATATGACGTCTACCCAGGGATCGACCCAGGCTTTTACTTACGCGGTCGTGGGTCAGGAAAGGTCACATTTTCACGATTTCATACAAGCGTAGAACATAAAGTATTCACTTTAAACCAAAACTTTCTTCACGGAAGTACTCAAAGCTTGATGTAGTACCGATATTTATGATAACAAAATAAACGTTAGGTGCACTTTAAGGTACCGACCATTATGATAATTAGTAGAGACCGGTTAGGCAAAAAATCTTGGATTTCTGACAAAAATAAAAAAAAACACTATATATTCTTCAAAATGATGTCAAACAATCTCCTGGTAGCTTCAGAACATCAATGGATTAAGTTGGAGAAAGAATTGAAGTAAAAATCAACATAAAACAAAAATGGTCAAATCTGGATTTTTTTAGCCAGACCGGGTAGGCAAAAAATGTTGAATTTCTGACAAAAATAAAAAAAACACTATATATTCTTGAAAATGATGTCAAACAATCTCCTGGTAGCTTCAGAACATCAATGGATTAAGTTGGAGAAAGAATTGAAGTAAAAATCAACATAAAACAAAAATGGTCAAATCTGGATTTTTTTAGCCAGACCGGGTAGGCAAAAAATGTTGAATTTCTGACAAAAATAAAAAAAACGCTCAATATGCTTCAAAATGATGTCAAACAATCTCCTGGTAGCTTCAGAACATCAATGGATTAAGTTGGAGAAAGAATTGAAGTAAAAATCAACATAATTCAAAAATGGTCAAATCTGGATTTTTTAGCCAGTGTCTATGTATCCTTCATAACACATACCTGAATATCTTCCTGTCTCCACACATCAGAAGCAGTGTCTATCTTGTTTAGATGAGTTACGTTGTCCGGTCCCAGGAACTCCATGGCCAGTAGGTACATATCCTGTCGAGATATCGATATCGTTTAGAAGTTTATTCTGCATTTAAACTGCAGCTAACGTTTATATTTTTATCATAAATATCGATTCTACATCAAGCTTTGAGTACTTCTGTGAAGAAAGTTTTGGTTTACAGAGAATACTCTATGTTCTACGTTTGTTTGAAATCGTGAAAATGTGACCTTTCCTGACCCATGACCGCGTAAGCAAAAGCCTGGGTCGATCCCTGGGTGACGTCATCTCATTAATGCATTATTCTCCATGGCGTCTTTCTATCACAACAACATCGATTTATAGAGAATATACACTGTTTGCGAGTTGTTAGTTAAGAAAAAAGTCATTTTAGTCAACATGTTAAGTATTTATTCAAATTATTGCAAAGTCGACATAATTATATGACGTCTACCCAGGGATCGACCCAGGCTTTTACTTACGCGGTCGTGGGTCAGGAAAGGTCACATTTTCACGATTTCATACAAGCGTAGAACATAAAGTATTCACTTTAAACCAAAACTTTCTTCACGGAAGTACTCAAAGCTTGATGTAGTACCGATATTTATGATAACAAAATAAACGTTAGGTGCACTTTAAGGTACCGACCATTATGATAATTAGTAGAGACCGGTTAGGCAAAAAATCTTGGATTTCTGACAAAAATAAAAAAAAACACTATATATTCTTCAAAATGATGTCAAACAATCTCCTGGTAGCTTCAGAACATCAATGGATTAAGTTGGAGAAAGAATTCAAGTAAAAATCAACATAATTCAAAAATGGTCAAATCTGGATTTTTTTTAGCCAGACCTGGTAGGCAAAAAATGTTGAATTTCTGACAAAAATAAAAAAAACACTATATATTCTTCAAAATGATGTCAAACAATCTCCTGGTAGCTTCAGAACATCAATGGATTAAGTTGGAGAAAGAATTCAAGTAAAAATCAACATAAAACAAAAATGGTCAAATCTGGATTTTTTTAGCCAGACCGGATAGGCAAAAAATGTTGAATTTCTGACAAAAATAAAAAAAAACACTATATATTCTTGAAAATGATGTCAAACAATCTCCTGGTAGCTTCAGAACATCAATGGATTAAGTTGGAGAAAGAATTGAAGTAAAAATCAACATAAAACAAAAATGGTCAAATCTGGATTTTTTTAGCCAGACCGGGTAGGCAAAAAATGTTGAATTTCTGACAAAAATAAAAAACACACTATATATTCTTGAAAATGATGTCAAACAATCTCCTGGTAGCTTCAGAACATCAATGGATTAAGTTGGAGAAAGAATTGAAGTAAAAATCAACATAAAACAAAAATGGTCAAATCTGGATTTTTTTAGCCAGACCGGGTAGGCAAAAAATGTTGAATTTCTGACAAAAATAAAAGAACCACTCAATATGCTTCAAAATGATCTCAAACAATCTCCTGGTAGCTTCAGAACATCAATGGATTAAGTTGGAGAAAGAATTGAAGTAAAAATCAACATAAAACAAAAATGGTCAAATCTGGATTTTTTAGCCAGTGTCTATGTATCCTTCATAACACATACCTGAATATCTTTCTGTCTCCACACATCAGAAGCAGTGTCTATCTTGTTTAGATGAGTTACGTTGTCCGGTCCCAGGAACTCCATGGCCAGTAGGTACATATCCTGTCGAGATATCGATATCGTTTAGAAGTTTATTCTGCATTTAAACTGCAGCTAACGTTTATTTTTTTATCATAAATATCGATTCTACATCAAGCTTTGAGTACTTCTGTGAAGAAAGTTTTGGTTTACAGAGAATACTCTATGTTCTACGTTTGTTTGAAATCGTGAAAATGTGACCTTTCCTGACCCATGACCGCGTAAGCAAATGCCTGGGTCGATCCCTGGGTGACGTCATCTCATTAATGCATTATTCTCCATGGCGTCTTTCTATCACAACAACATCGATTTATAGAGAATATACACTGTTTGCGAGTTGTTAGTTAAGACAAAAGTCATTTTAGTCAACATGTTAAGTATTTATTCAAATTATTGCAAAGTCGACATAATTATATGACGTCTACCCAGGGATCAACCCAGGCTTTTACTTACGCGGTCGTGGGTCAGGAAAGGTCACATTTTCACGATTTCATACAAGCGTAGAACATAAAGTATTCACTTTAAACCAAAACTTTCTTCACGGAAGTACTCAAAGCTTGATGTAGTACCGATATTTATGATAACAAAATAAACGTTAGGTGCACTTTAAGGTACCGACCATTATGATAATTAGTAGAGACCGGTTAGGCAAAAAATCTTGGATTTCTGACAAAAATAAAAAAAAACACTATATATTCTTGAAAATGATGTCAAACAATCTCCTGGTAGCTTCAGAACATCAATGGATTAAGTTGGAGAAAGAATTGAAGTAAAAATCAACATAAAACAAAAATGGTCAAATCTGGATTTTTTTAGCCAGACCGGGTAGGCAAAAAATGTTGAATTTCTGACAAAAATAAAAAAACCACTATATATTCTTGAAAATGATGTCAAACAATCTCCTGGTAGCTTCAGAACAAAAATGGATTAAGTTGGAGAAATAATTGAAGTAAAAATCAACATAAAACAAAAATGGTCAAATCTGGATTTTTTTAGCCAGACCGGGTAGGCAAAAAATGTTGAATTTCTGACAAAAATAAAAAAACCACTCAATATGCTTCAAAATGATCTCAAACAATCTCCTGGTAGCTTCAGAACATCAATGGATTAAGTTGGAGAAAGAATTGAAGTAAAAATCAACATAAAACAAAAATGGTCAAATCTGGATTTTTTTAGCCAGACCGGGTAGGCAAAAAATGTTGAATTTCTGACAAAAATAAAAAAACCACTCAATATGCTTCAAAATGATGTCAAACAATCTCCTGGTAGCTTCAGAACATCAATGGATTAAGTTGGAGAAAGAATTGAAGTAAAAATCAACATAAAACAAAAATGGTCAAATCTGGATTTTTTAGCCAGACCGGGTAGGCAAAAAATGTTGAATTTCTGACAAAAATAAAAAAACCACTCAATATGCTTCAAAATGATCTCAAACAATCTCCTGGTAGCTTCAGAACATCAATGGATTAAGTTGGAGAAAGAATTGAAGTAAAAATCAACATAAAACAAAAATGGTCAAATCTGGATTTTTTTAGCCAGACCGGGTAGGCAAAAAATGTTGAATTTCTGACAAAAATAAAAAAAAAACTATATATTCTTGAAAATGATGTCAAACAATCTCCTGGTAGCTTCAGAACATCAATGGATTAAGTTGGAGAAAGAATTGAAGTAAAAATCAACATAATTCAAAAATGGTCAAATCTGGATTTTTTAGCCAGTGTCTATGTATCCTTCATAACACATACCTGAATATCTTCCTGTCTCCACACATCAGAAGCAGTGTCTATCTTGTTTAGATGAGTTACGTTGTCCGGTCCCAGGAACTCCATGGCCAGTAGGTACATATCCTGTCGAGATATCGATATCGTTTAGAAGTTTATTCTGCATTTAAACTGCAGCTAACGTTTATTTTTTTATCATAAATATCGATTCTACATCAAGCTTTGAGTACTTCTGTGAAGAAAGTTTTGGTTTACAGAGAATACTCTATGTTCTACGTTTGTTTGAAATCGTGAAAATGTGACCTTTCCTGACCCATGACCGCGTAAGCAAAAGCCTGGGTCGATCCCTGGGTGACGTCATCTCATTAATGCATTATTCTCCATGGCGTCTTTCTATCACAACAACATCGATTTATAGAGAATATACACTGTTTGCGAGTTGTTAGTTAAGAAAAAAGTCATTTTAGTCAACATGTTAAGTATTTATTCAAATTATTGCAAAGTCGACATAATTATATGACGTCTACCCAGGGATCGACCCAGGCTTTTACTTACGCGGTCGTGGGTCAGGAAAGGTCACATTTTCACGATTTCATACAAGCGTAGAACATAAAGTATTCACTTTAAACCAAAACTTTCTTCACGGAAGTACTCAAAGCTTGATGTAGTACCGATATTTATGATAACAAAATAAACGTTAGGTGCACTTTAAGGTACCGACCATTATGATAATTAGTAGAGACCGGTTAGGCAAAAAATCTTGGATTTCTGACAAAAATAAAAAAAAACACTATATATTCTTCAAAATGATGTCAAACAATCTCCTGGTATCTTCAGAACATCAATGGATTAAGTTGGAGAAAGAATTCAAGTAAAAATCAACATAATTCAAAAAATGGTCAAATCTGGATTTTTTTTAGCCAGACCTGGTAGGCAAAAAATGTTGAATTTCTGACAAAAATAAAAAAAACACTATATATTCTTCAAAATGAGGTCAAACAATCTCCTGGTAGCTTCAGAACATCAATGGATTAAGTTGGAGAAAGAATTGAAGTAAAAATCAACATAAAACAAAAATGGTCAAATCTGGATTTTTTTAGCCAGACCGGGTAGGCAAAAAATGTTGAATTTCTGACAAAAATAAAAAAAACACTATATATTCTTGAAAATGATGTCAAACAATCTCCTGGTAGCTTCAGAACATCAATGGATTAAGTTGGAGAAAGAATTGAAGTAAAAATCAACATAAAACAAAAATGGTCAAATCTGGATTTTTTTAGCCAGACCGGGTAGGCAAAAAATGTTGAATTTCTGACAAAAATAAAAGAACCACTCAATATGCTTCAAAATGATCTCAAACAATCTCCTGGTAGCTTCAGAACATCAATGGATTAAGTTGGAGAAAGAATTGAAGTAAAAATCAACATAAAACAAAAATGGTCAAATCTGGATTTTTTAGCCAGTGTCTATGTATCCTTCATAACACATACCTGAATATCTTCCTGTCTCCACACATCAGAAGCAGTGTCTATCTTGTTTAGATGAGTTACGTTGTCCGGTCCCAGGAACTCCATGGCCAGTAGGTACATATCCTGTCGAGATATCGATATCGTTTAGAAGTTTATTCTGCATTTAAACTGCAGCTAACGTTTATTTTTTTATCATAAATATCGATTCTACATCAAGCTTTGAGTACTTCTGTGAAGAAAGTTTTGGTTTACAGAGAATACTCTATGTTCTACGTTTGTTTGAAATCGTGAAAATGTGACCTTTCCTGACCCATGACCGCGTAAGCAAAAGCCTGGGTCGATCCCTGGGTGACGTCATCTCATTAATGCATTATTCTCCATGGCGTCTTTCTATCACAACAACATCGATTTATAGAGAATATACACTGTTTGCGAGTTGTTAGTTAAGAAAAAAGTCATTTTAGTCAACATGTTAAGTATTTATTCAAATTATTGCAAAGTCGACATAATTATATGACGTCTACCCAGGGATCAACCCAGGCTTTTACTTACGCGGTCGTGGGTCAGGAAAGGTCACATTTTCACGATTTCATACAAGCGTAGAACATAAAGTATTCACTTTAAACCAAAACTTTCTTCACGGAAGTACTCAAAGCTTGATGTAGTACCGATATTTATGATAACAAAATAAACGGTAGGTGCACTTTAAGGTACCGACCATTATGATAATTAGTAGAGACTGGTTAGGCAAAAAATCTTGGATTTCTGACAAAAATAAAAAAAACCACTATATATTCTTCAAAATGATGTCAAACAATCTCCTGGTAGCTTCAGAACATCAATGGATTAAGTTGGAGAAAGAATTGAAGTAAAAATCAACATAAAACATAAATGGTCAAATCTGGATTTTTTTTAGCCAGACCGGGTAGGCAAAAAATGTTGAATTTCTGACAAAAATAAAAAAAACACTATATATTCTTGAAAATGACGTCAAACAATCTCCTGGTAGCTTCAGAACATCAATGGATTAAGTTGGAGAAAGAATTGAAGTAAAAATCAACATAAAACAAAAATGGTCAAATCTGGATTTTTTTAGCCAGACCGGGTAGGCAAAAAATGTTGAATTTCTGACAAAAATAAAAAAAACACTATATATTCTTGAAAATGACGTCAAACAATCTCCTGGTAGCTTCAGAACATCAATGGATTAAGTTGGAGAAAGAATTGAAGTAAAAATCAACATAAAACAAAAATGGTCAAATCTGGATTTTTTAGCCAGTGTCTATGTATCCTTCATAACACATACCTGAATATCTTCCTGTCTCCACACATCAGAAGCAGTGTCTATCTTGTTTAGATGAGTTACGTTGTCCGGTCCCAGGAACTCCATGGCCAGTAGGTACATATCCTGTCGAGATATCGATATCGTTTAGAAGTTTATTCTGCATTTAAACTGCAGCTAACGTTTATTTTTTTATCATAAATATCGATTCTACATCAAGCTTTGAGTACTTCTGTGAAGAAAGTTTTGGTTTACAGAGAATACTCTATGTTCTACGTTTGTTTGAAATCGTGAAAATGTGACCTTTCCTGACCCATGACCGCGTAAGCAAATGCCTGGGTCGATCCCTGGGTGACGTCATCTCATTAATGCATTATTCTCCATGGCGTCTTTCTATCACAACAACATCGATTTATAGAGAATATACACTGTTTGCGAGTTGTTAGTTAAGAAAAAAGTCATTTTAGTCAACATGTTAAGTATTTATTCAAATTATTGCAAAGTCGACATAATTATATGACGTCTACCCAGGGATCAACCCAGGCTTTTACTTACGCGGTCGTGGGTCAGGAAAGGTCACATTTTCACGATTTCATACAAGCGTAGAACATAAAGTATTCACTTTAAACTAAAACTTTCTTCACGGAAGTACTCAAAGCTTGATGTAGTACCGATATTTATGATAACAAAATAAACGGTAGGTGCACTTTAAGGTACCGACCATTATGATAATTAGTAGAGACCGGTTAGGCAAAAAATCTTGGATTTCTGACAAAAATAAAAAAAACCACTATATATTCTTCAAAATGATGTCAAACAATCTCCTGGTAGCTTCAGAACATCAATGGATTAAGTTGGAGAAAGAATTGAAGTAAAAATCAACATAAAACATAAATGGTCAAATCTGGATTTTTTTAGCCAGACCGGGTAGGCAAAAAATGTTGAATTTCTGACAAAAATAAAAAAACACTATATATTCTTGAAAATGACGTCAAACAATCTCCTGGTAGCTTCAGAACATCAATGGATTAAGTTGGAGAAAGAATTGAAGTAAAAATCAACATAAAACAAAAATGGTCAAATCTGGATTTTTTTAGCCAGACCGGGTAGGCAAAAAATGTTGAATTTCTGACAAAAATAAAAAAAACACTCAATATGCTTCAAAATGATCTCAAACAATCTCCTGGTAGCTTCAGAACATCATTGGATTAAGTTGGAGAAAGAATTGAAGTAAAAATCAACATAAAACAAAAATGGTCAAATCTGGATTTTTTTAGCCAGACCGGGTAGGCAAAAAATGTTGAATTTCTGACAAAAATAAAAAAACCACTCAATATGCTTCAAAATGATGTCAAACAATCTCCTGGTAGCTTCAGAACATCAATGGATTAAGTTGGAGAAAGAATTGAAGTAAAAATCAACATAAAACAAAAATGGTCAAATCTGGATTTTTTTTAGCCAGACCGGGTAGGCAAAAAATGTTGAATTTCTGACAAAAATAAAAAAAACACTATATATTCTTGAAAATGATGTCAAACAATCTCCTGGTAGCTTCAGAACATCAATGGATTAAGTTGGAGAAAGAATTGAAGTAAAAATCAACATAAAACAAAAATGGTCAAATCTGGATTTTTTTAGCCAGACCGGGTAGGCAAAAAATGTTGAATTTCTGACAAAAATAAAAAAAACACTCAATATGCTTCAAAATGATCTCAAACAATCTCCTGGTAGCTTCAGAACATCAATGGATTAAGTTGGAGAAAGGATTGAAGTAAAAATAAACATAATTCAAAAATGGTCAAATCTGGATAAAAATGTTGGATTTCTGACAAAAGCAAAAATCAACTCAATATGCTTCAAAATGATGTCAAACAATCTCCTGGTAGCTTCAGAACATCAATGGATTAAGTTGGAGAAAGGAATGAAGTAAAAATCAACATAATTCAAAAATGGTCAAATCTGGATTTTTTTAGCCAGACCGTGTAGGCAAAAAATGTTGAATTTCTGACAAAAATAAAAAAAACACTATATATTCTTCAAATGATGTCAAACAATCTCCTGGTAGCTTCAGAACATCAATGGATTAAGTTGGAGAAAGAATTGAAGGAAAAATCAACATAAATAAAAAATGGTCAAATCTGGATTTTTTTAGCCAGGCCGGGTAGGCAAAAAATGTTGAATTTCTGACAAAAATAAAAAAACACTCAATATGCTTCAAAATGATGTCAAACAATCTCCTGGTAGCTTCAGAACATCAATGGATTAAGTTGGAGAAAGAATTGAAGTAAAAATCAACATAAAACAAAAATGGTCAAATCTGGATTTTTTAGCCAGTGTCTATGTATCCTTCATAACACATACCTGAATATCTTCCTGTCTCCACACATCAGAAGCAGTGTCTATCTTGTTTAGATGAGTTACGTTGTCCGGTCCCAGGAACTCCATGGCCAGTAGGTACATATCCTGTCGAGATATCGATATCGTTTAGAAGTTTATTCTGCATTTAAACTGCAGCTAACGTTTATTTTTTTATCATAAATATCGATTCTACATCAAGCTTTGAGTACTTCTGTGAAGAAAGTTTTGGTTTACAGAGAATACTCTATGTTCTACGTTTGTTTGAAATCGTGAAAATGTGACCTTTCCTGACCCATGACCGCGTAAGCAAAAGCCTGGGTCGATCCCTGGGTGACGTCATCTCATTAATGCATTATTCTCCATGGCGTCTTTCTATCACAACAACATCGATTTATAGAGAATATACACTGTTTGCGAGTTGTTAGTTAAGAAAAAAGTCATTTTAGTCAACATGTTAAGTATTTATTCAAATTATTGCAAAGTCGACATAATTATATGACGTCTACCCAGGGATCAACCCAGGCTTTTACTTACGCGGTCGTGGGTCAGGAAAGGTCACATTTTCACGATTTCATACAAGCGTAGAACATAAAGTATTCACTTTAAACCAAAACTTTCTTCACGGAAGTACTCAAAGCTTGATGTAGTACCGATATTTATGATAACAAAATAAACGTTAGGTGCACTTTAAGGTACCGACCATTATGATAATTAGTAGAGACCGGTTAGGCAAAAAATCTTGGATTTCTGACAAAAAATTAAAAAAACACTATATATTCTTCAAAATGATGTCAAACAATCTCCTGGTAGCTTCAGAACATCAATGGATTAAGTTGGAGAAAGAATTGAAGTAAAAATCAACATAAAACAAAAATGGTCAAATCTGGATTTTTTTAGCCAGACCGGGTAGGCAAAAAATGTTGAATTTCTGACAAAAATAAAAAAAACACTCAATATGCTTCAAAATGATGTCAAACAATCTCCTGGTAGCTTCAGAACATCAATGGATTAAGTTGGAGAAAGAATTGAAGTAAAATCAACATAAAACAAAAATGGTCAAATCTGGATTTTTTTAGCCAGACCGGGTAGGCAAAAAATGTTGAATTTCTGACAAAAATAAAAAAAACACTATATATTCTTGAAAATGATGTCAAACAATCTCCTGGTAGCTTCAGAACAAAAATGGATTAAGTTGGAGAAATAATTGAAGTAAAAATCAACATAAAACAAAAATGGTCAAATCTGGATTTTTTTAGCCAGACCGGGTAGCAAAAAATGTTGAATTTCTGACAAAAATAAAAAAACCACTCAATATGCTTCAAAATGATCTCAAACAATCTCCTGGTAGCTTCAGAACATCAATGGATTAAGTTGGAGAAAGAATTGAAGTAAAAATCAACATAAACAAAAATGGTCAAATCTGGATTTTTTAGCCAGACCGGGTAGGCAAAAAATGTTGAATTTCTGACAAAAATAAAAAAAACACTCAATATGCTTCAAAATGATGTCAAACAATCTCCTGTAGCTTCAGAACATCAATGGATTAAGTTGGAGAAAGAATTGAAGTAAAAATCAACATAAAACAAAAATGGTCAAATCTGGATTTTTTTTAGCCAGACCGGGTAGGCAAAAAATGTTGAATTTCTGACAAAAATAAAAAAACCACTCAATATGCTTCAAAATGATGTCAAACAATCTCCTGGTAGCTTCAGAACATCAATGGATTAAGTTGGAGAAAGAATTGAAGTAAAATCAACATAATTCAAAAATGGTCAAATCTGGATTTTTTAGCCAGTGTCTATGTATCCTTCATAACACATACCTGAATATCTTCCTGTCTCCACACATCAGAAGCAGTGTCTATCTTGTTTAGATGAGTTACGTTGTCCGGTCCCAGGAACTCCATGGCCAGTAGGTACATATCCTGTCGAGATATCGATATCGTTTAGAAGTTTATTCTGCATTTAAACTGCAGCTAACGTTTATTTTTTTATCATAAATATCGATTCTACATCAAGCTTTGAGTACTTCTGTGAAGAAAGTTTTGGTTTACAGAGAATACTCTATGTTCTACGTTTGTTTGAAATCGTGAAAATGTGACCTTTCCTGACCCATGACCGCGTAAGCAAAAGCCTGGGTCGATCCCTGGGTGACGTCATCTCATTAATGCATTATTCTCCATGGCGTCTTTCTATCACAACAACATCGATTTATAGAGAATATACACTGTTTGCGAGTTGTTAGTTAAGAAAAAAGTCATTTTAGTCAACATGTTAAGTATTTATTCAAATTATTGCAAAGTCGACATAATTATATGACGTCTACCCAGGGATCGACCAGGCTTTTACTTACGCGGTCGTGGGTCAGGAAAGGTCACATTTTCACGATTTCATACAAGCGTAGAACATAAAGTATTCACTTTAAACCAAAACTTTCTTCACGGAAGTACTCAAAGCTTGATGTAGTACCGATATTTATGATAACAAAATAACGTTAGGTGCACTTTAAGGTACCGACCATTATGATAATTAGTAGAGACCGGTTAGGCAAAAAATCTTGGATTTCTGACAAAAATAAAAAAAAACACTATATATTCTTCAAAATGATGTCAAACAATCTCCTGGTAGCTTCAGAACATCAATGGATTAAGTTGGAGAAAGAATTGAAGTAAAAATCAACATAAAACAAAAATGGTCAAATCTGGATTTTTTTAGCCAGACCGGGTAGGCAAAAAATGTTGAATTTCTGACAAAAATAAAAAAAACACTATATATTCTTGAAAATGATGTCAAACAATCTCCTGGTAGCTTCAGAACATCAATGGATTAAGTTGGAGAAAGAATTGAAGTAAAAATCAACATAAAACAAAAATGGTCAAATCTGGATTTTTTTAGCCAGACCGGGTAGGCAAAAAATGTTGAATTTCTGACAAAAATAAAAAACACACTATATATTCTTGAAAATGATGTCAAACAATCTCCTGGTAGCTTCAGAACATCAATGGATTAAGTTGGAGAAAGAATTGAAGTAAAAATCAACATAAAACAAAAATGGTCAAATCTGGATTTTTTTAGCCAGACCGGGTAGGCAAAAAATGTTGAATTTCTGACAAAAATAAAAGAACCACTCAATATGCTTCAAAATGATCTCAAACAATCTCCTGGTAGCTTCAGAACATCAATGGATTAAGTTGGAGAAAGAATTGAAGTAAAAATCAACATAAAACAAAAATGGTCAAATCTGGATTTTTTAGCCAGTGTCTATGTATCCTTCATAACACATACCTGAATATCTTCCTGTCTCCACACATCAGAAGCAGTGTCTATCTTGTTTAGATGAGTTACGTTGTCCGGTCCCAGGAACTCCATGGCCAGTAGGTACATATCCTGTCGAGATATCGATATCGTTTAGAAGTTTATTCTGCATTTAAACTGCAGCTAACGTTTATTTTTTATCATAAATATCGATTCTACATCAAGCTTTGAGTACTTCTGTGAAGAAAGTTTTGGTTTACAGAGAATACTCTATGTTCTACGTTTGTTTGAAATCGTGAAAATGTGACCTTTCCTGACCCATGACCGCGTAAGCAAATGCCTGGGTCGATCCCTGGGTGACGTCATCTCATTAATGCATTATTCTCCATGGCGTCTTTCTATCACAACAACATCGATTTATAGAGAATATACACTGTTTGCGAGTTGTTAGTTAAGAAAAAAGTCATTTTAGTCAACATGTTAAGTATTTATTCAAATTATTGCAAAGTCGACATAATTATATGACGTCTACCCAGGATCAACCCAGGCTTTTACTTACGCGGTCGTGGGTCAGGAAAGGTCACATTTTCACGATTTCATACAAGCGTAGAACATAAAGTATTCACTTTAAACCAAAACTTTCTTCACGGAAGTACTCAAAGCTTGATGTAGTACCGATATTTATGATAACAAAATAAACGTTAGGTGCACTTTAAGGTACCGACCATTATGATAATTAGTAGAGACCGGTTAGGCAAAAAATCTTGGATTTCTGACAAAAATAAAAAAAAACACTATATATTCTTGAAAATGATGTCAAACAATCTCCTGGTAGCTTCAGAACATCAATGGATTAAGTTGGAGAAAGAATTGAAGTAAAAATCAACATAAAACAAAAATGGTCAAATCTGGATTTTTTTAGCCAGACCGGGTAGGCAAAAAATGTTGAATTTCTGACAAAAATAAAAAAAACACTATATATTCTTGAAATGATCTCAAACAATCTCCTGGTAGCTTCAGAACAAAAATGGATTAAGTTGGAGAAAGAATTGAAGTAAAAATCAACATAAAACAAAAATGGTCAAATCTGGATTTTTTTAGCCAGACCGGGTAGGCAAAAATGTTGAATTTCTGACAAAAATAAAAAAACCGCTCAATATGCTTCAAAATGATGTCAAACAATCTCCTGGTAGCTTCAGAACATCAATGGATTAAGTTGGAGAAAGAATTGAAGTAAAAATCAACATAATTCAAAAATGGTCAAATCTGGATTTTTTAGCCAGTGTCTATGTATCCTTCATAACACATACCTGAATATCTTCCTGTCTCCACACATCAGAAGCAGTGTCTATCTTGTTTAGATGAGTTACGTTGTCCGGTCCAGGAACTCCATGGCCAGTAGGTACATATCCTGTCGAGATATCGATATCGTTTAGAAGTTTATTCTGCATTTAAACTGCAGCTAACGTTTATATTTTTATCATAAATATCGATTCTACATCAAGCTTTGAGTACTTCTGTGAAGAAAGTTTTGGTTTACAGAGAATACTCTATGTTCTACGTTTGTTTGAAATCGTGAAAATGTGACCTTTCCTGACCCATGACCGCGTAAGCAAAAGCCTGGGTCGATCCTGGGTGACGTCATCTCATTAATGCATTATTCTCCATGGCGTCTTTCTATCACAACAACATCGATTTATAGAGAATATACACTGTTTGCGAGTTGTTAGTTAAGAAAAAAGTCATTTTAGTCAACATGTTAAGTATTTATTCAAATTATTGCAAAGTCGACATAATTATATGACGTCTACCCAGGGATCGACCCAGGCTTTTACTTACGCGGTCGTGGGTCAGGAAAGGTCACATTTTCACGATTTCATACAAGCGTAGAACATAAAGTATTCACTTTAAACCAAAACTTTCTTCACGGAAGTACTCAAAGCTTGATGTAGTACCGATATTTATGATAACAAAATAAACGTTAGGTGCACTTTAAGGTACCGACCATTATGATAATTAGTAGAGACCGGTTAGGCAAAAAATCTTGGATTTCTGACAAAATAAAAAAAACACTATATATTCTTCAAAATGATGTCAAACAATCTCCTGGTAGCTTCAGAACATCAATGGATTAAGTTGGAGAAAGAATTCAAGTAAAAATCAACATAATTCAAAAATGGTCAAATCTGGATTTTTTTTAGCCAGACCTGGTAGGCAAAAAATGTTGAATTTCTGACAAAAATAAAAAAAACACTATATATTCTTCAAAATGATGTCAAACAATCTCCTGGTAGCTTCAGAACATCAATGGATTAAGTGGAGAAAGAATTCAAGTAAAAATCAACATAAAACAAAAATGGTCAAATCTGGATTTTTTTAGCCAGACCGGATAGGCAAAAAATGTTGAATTTCTGACAAAAATAAAAAAAACACTATATATTCTTGAAAATGATGTCAAACAATCTCCTGGTAGCTTCAGAACATCAATGGATTAAGTTGGAGAAAGAATTGAAGTAAAAATCAACATAAAACAAAAATGGTCAAATCTGGATTTTTTTAGCCAGACCGGGTAGGCAAAAAATGTTGAATTTCTGACAAAAATAAAAACACACTATATATTCTTGAAAATGATGTCAAACAATCTCCTGGTAGCTTCAGAACATCAATGGATTAAGTTGGAGAAAGAATTGAAGTAAAAATCAACATAAAACAAAAATGGTCAAATCTGGATTTTTTTAGCCAGACCGGGTAGGCAAAAAATGTTGAATTTCTGACAAAAATAAAAGAACCACTCAATATGCTTCAAAATGATCTCAAACAATCTCCTGGTAGCTTCAGAACATCAATGGATTAAGTTGGAGAAAGAATTGAAGTAAAAATCAACATAAAACAAAAATGGTCAAATCTGGATTTTTTAGCCAGTGTCTATGTATCCTTCATAACACATACCTGAATATCTTTCTGTCTCCACACATCAGAAGCAGTGTCTATCTTGTTTAGATGAGTTACGTTGTCCGGTCCCAGGAACTCCATGGCCAGTAGGTACATATCCTGTCGAGATATCGATATCGTTTAGAAGTTTATTCTGCATTTAAACTGCAGCTAACGTTTATTTTTTTATCATAAATATCGATTCTACATCAAGCTTTGAGTACTTCTGTGAAGAAAGTTTTGGTTTACAGAGAATACTCTATGTTCTACGTTTGTTTGAAATCGTGAAAATGTGACCTTTCCTGACCCATGACCGCGTAAGCAAATGCCTGGGTCGATCCCTGGGTGACGTCATCTCATTAATGCATTATTCTCCATGGCGTCTTTCTATCACAACAACATCGATTTATAGAGAATATACACTGTTTGCGAGTTGTTAGTTAAGACAAAAGTCATTTTAGTCAACATGTTAAGTATTTATTCAAAT
This sequence comes from Actinernus sp. WN-2022, assembly GCA_030867875.1. NCBI lineage: Eukaryota > Metazoa > Cnidaria > Anthozoa > Actiniaria > Actinernidae > Actinernus > Actinernus sp. WN-2022. The sequence goes on from JAOWCC010001501.1 coordinate 37,948,671, forward strand.
TATTGCAAAGTCGACATAATTATATGACGTCTACCCAGGGATCAACCCAGGCTTTTACTTACGCGGTCGTGGGTCAGGAAAGGTCACATTTTCACGATTTCATACAAGCGTAGAACATAAAGTATTCACTTTAAACCAAAACTTTCTTCACGGAAGTACTCAAAGCTTGATGTAGTACCGATATTTATGATAACAAAATAAACGTTAGGTGCACTTTAAGGTACCGACCATTATGATAATTAGTAGAGACCGGTTAGGCAAAAAATCTTGGATTTCTGACAAAAATAAAAAAAAACACTATATATTCTTGAAAATGATGTCAAACAATCTCCTGGTAGCTTCAGAACATCAATGGATTAAGTTGGAGAAAGAATTGAAGTAAAAATCAACATAAAACAAAAATGGTCAAATCTGGATTTTTTTAGCCAGACCGGGTAGGCAAAAAATGTTGAATTTCTGACAAAAATAAAAAAACCACTATATATTCTTGAAAATGATGTCAAACAATCTCCTGGTAGCTTCAGAACAAAAATGGATTAAGTTGGAGAAATAATTGAAGTAAAAATCAACATAAAACAAAAATGGTCAAATCTGGATTTTTTTAGCCAGACCGGGTAGGCAAAAAATGTTGAATTTCTGACAAAAATAAAAAAACCACTCAATATGCTTCAAAATGATCTCAAACAATCTCCTGGTAGCTTCAGAACATCAATGGATTAAGTTGGAGAAAGAATTGAAGTAAAAATCAACATAAAACAAAAATGGTCAAATCTGGATTTTTTTAGCCAGACCGGGTAGGCAAAAAATGTTGAATTTCTGACAAAAATAAAAAAACCACTCAATATGCTTCAAAATGATGTCAAACAATCTCCTGGTAGCTTCAGAACATCAATGGATTAAGTTGGAGAAAGAATTGAAGTAAAAATCAACATAAAACAAAAATGGTCAAATCTGGATTTTTTAGCCAGACCGGGTAGGCAAAAAATGTTGAATTTCTGACAAAAATAAAAAAACCACTCAATATGCTTCAAAATGATCTCAAACAATCTCCTGGTAGCTTCAGAACATCAATGGATTAAGTTGGAGAAAGAATTGAAGTAAAAATCAACATAAAACAAAAATGGTCAAATCTGGATTTTTTTAGCCAGACCGGGTAGGCAAAAAATGTTGAATTTCTGACAAAAATAAAAAAAAAACTATATATTCTTGAAAATGATGTCAAACAATCTCCTGGTAGCTTCAGAACATCAATGGATTAAGTTGGAGAAAGAATTGAAGTAAAAATCAACATAATTCAAAAATGGTCAAATCTGGATTTTTTAGCCAGTGTCTATGTATCCTTCATAACACATACCTGAATATCTTCCTGTCTCCACACATCAGAAGCAGTGTCTATCTTGTTTAGATGAGTTACGTTGTCCGGTCCCAGGAACTCCATGGCCAGTAGGTACATATCCTGTCGAGATATCGATATCGTTTAGAAGTTTATTCTGCATTTAAACTGCAGCTAACGTTTATTTTTTTATCATAAATATCGATTCTACATCAAGCTTTGAGTACTTCTGTGAAGAAAGTTTTGGTTTACAGAGAATACTCTATGTTCTACGTTTGTTTGAAATCGTGAAAATGTGACCTTTCCTGACCCATGACCGCGTAAGCAAAAGCCTGGGTCGATCCCTGGGTGACGTCATCTCATTAATGCATTATTCTCCATGGCGTCTTTCTATCACAACAACATCGATTTATAGAGAATATACACTGTTTGCGAGTTGTTAGTTAAGAAAAAAGTCATTTTAGTCAACATGTTAAGTATTTATTCAAATTATTGCAAAGTCGACATAATTATATGACGTCTACCCAGGGATCGACCCAGGCTTTTACTTACGCGGTCGTGGGTCAGGAAAGGTCACATTTTCACGATTTCATACAAGCGTAGAACATAAAGTATTCACTTTAAACCAAAACTTTCTTCACGGAAGTACTCAAAGCTTGATGTAGTACCGATATTTATGATAACAAAATAAACGTTAGGTGCACTTTAAGGTACCGACCATTATGATAATTAGTAGAGACCGGTTAGGCAAAAAATCTTGGATTTCTGACAAAAATAAAAAAAAACACTATATATTCTTCAAAATGATGTCAAACAATCTCCTGGTAGCTTCAGAACATCAATGGATTAAGTTGGAGAAAGAATTCAAGTAAAAATCAACATAATTCAAAAAATGGTCAAATCTGGATTTTTTTTAGCCAGACCTGGTAGGCAAAAAATGTTGAATTTCTGACAAAAATAAAAAAAACACTATATATTCTTCAAAATGAGGTCAAACAATCTCCTGGTAGCTTCAGAACATCAATGGATTAAGTTGGAGAAAGAATTGAAGTAAAAATCAACATAAAACAAAAATGGTCAAATCTGGATTTTTTTAGCCAGACCGGGTAGGCAAAAAATGTTGAATTTCTGACAAAAATAAAAAAAACACTATATATTCTTGAAAATGATGTCAAACAATCTCCTGGTAGCTTCAGAACATCAATGGATTAAGTTGGAGAAAGAATTGAAGTAAAAATCAACATAAAACAAAAATGGTCAAATCTGGATTTTTTTAGCCAGACCGGGTAGGCAAAAAATGTTGAATTTCTGACAAAAATAAAAGAACCACTCAATATGCTTCAAAATGATCTCAAACAATCTCCTGGTAGCTTCAGAACATCAATGGATTAAGTTGGAGAAAGAATTGAAGTAAAAATCAACATAAAACAAAAATGGTCAAATCTGGATTTTTTAGCCAGTGTCTATGTATCCTTCATAACACATACCTGAATATCTTCCTGTCTCCACACATCAGAAGCAGTGTCTATCTTGTTTAGATGAGTTACGTTGTCCGGTCCCAGGAACTCCATGGCCAGTAGGTACATATCCTGTCGAGATATCGATATCGTTTAGAAGTTTATTCTGCATTTAAACTGCAGCTAACGTTTATTTTTTTATCATAAATATCGATTCTACATCAAGCTTTGAGTACTTCTGTGAAGAAAGTTTTGGTTTACAGAGAATACTCTATGTTCTACGTTTGTTTGAAATCGTGAAAATGTGACCTTTCCTGACCCATGACCGCGTAAGCAAAAGCCTGGGTCGATCCCTGGGTGACGTCATCTCATTAATGCATTATTCTCCATGGCGTCTTTCTATCACAACAACATCGATTTATAGAGAATATACACTGTTTGCGAGTTGTTAGTTAAGAAAAAAGTCATTTTAGTCAACATGTTAAGTATTTATTCAAATTATTGCAAAGTCGACATAATTATATGACGTCTACCCAGGGATCAACCCAGGCTTTTACTTACGCGGTCGTGGGTCAGGAAAGGTCACATTTTCACGATTTCATACAAGCGTAGAACATAAAGTATTCACTTTAAACCAAAACTTTCTTCACGGAAGTACTCAAAGCTTGATGTAGTACCGATATTTATGATAACAAAATAAACGGTAGGTGCACTTTAAGGTACCGACCATTATGATAATTAGTAGAGACTGGTTAGGCAAAAAATCTTGGATTTCTGACAAAAATAAAAAAAACCACTATATATTCTTCAAAATGATGTCAAACAATCTCCTGGTAGCTTCAGAACATCAATGGATTAAGTTGGAGAAAGAATTGAAGTAAAAATCAACATAAAACATAAATGGTCAAATCTGGATTTTTTTTAGCCAGACCGGGTAGGCAAAAAATGTTGAATTTCTGACAAAAATAAAAAAAACACTATATATTCTTGAAAATGACGTCAAACAATCTCCTGGTAGCTTCAGAACATCAATGGATTAAGTTGGAGAAAGAATTGAAGTAAAAATCAACATAAAACAAAAATGGTCAAATCTGGATTTTTTTAGCCAGACCGGGTAGGCAAAAAATGTTGAATTTCTGACAAAAATAAAAAAAACACTATATATTCTTGAAAATGACGTCAAACAATCTCCTGGTAGCTTCAGAACATCAATGGATTAAGTTGGAGAAAGAATTGAAGTAAAAATCAACATAAAACAAAAATGGTCAAATCTGGATTTTTTAGCCAGTGTCTATGTATCCTTCATAACACATACCTGAATATCTTCCTGTCTCCACACATCAGAAGCAGTGTCTATCTTGTTTAGATGAGTTACGTTGTCCGGTCCCAGGAACTCCATGGCCAGTAGGTACATATCCTGTCGAGATATCGATATCGTTTAGAAGTTTATTCTGCATTTAAACTGCAGCTAACGTTTATTTTTTTATCATAAATATCGATTCTACATCAAGCTTTGAGTACTTCTGTGAAGAAAGTTTTGGTTTACAGAGAATACTCTATGTTCTACGTTTGTTTGAAATCGTGAAAATGTGACCTTTCCTGACCCATGACCGCGTAAGCAAATGCCTGGGTCGATCCCTGGGTGACGTCATCTCATTAATGCATTATTCTCCATGGCGTCTTTCTATCACAACAACATCGATTTATAGAGAATATACACTGTTTGCGAGTTGTTAGTTAAGAAAAAAGTCATTTTAGTCAACATGTTAAGTATTTATTCAAATTATTGCAAAGTCGACATAATTATATGACGTCTACCCAGGGATCAACCCAGGCTTTTACTTACGCGGTCGTGGGTCAGGAAAGGTCACATTTTCACGATTTCATACAAGCGTAGAACATAAAGTATTCACTTTAAACTAAAACTTTCTTCACGGAAGTACTCAAAGCTTGATGTAGTACCGATATTTATGATAACAAAATAAACGGTAGGTGCACTTTAAGGTACCGACCATTATGATAATTAGTAGAGACCGGTTAGGCAAAAAATCTTGGATTTCTGACAAAAATAAAAAAAACCACTATATATTCTTCAAAATGATGTCAAACAATCTCCTGGTAGCTTCAGAACATCAATGGATTAAGTTGGAGAAAGAATTGAAGTAAAAATCAACATAAAACATAAATGGTCAAATCTGGATTTTTTTTAGCCAGACCGGGTAGGCAAAAAATGTTGAATTTCTGACAAAAATAAAAAAAACACTATATATTCTTGAAAATGACGTCAAACAATCTCCTGGTAGCTTCAGAACATCAATGGATTAAGTTGGAGAAAGAATTGAAGTAAAAATCAACATAAAACAAAAATGGTCAAATCTGGATTTTTTTAGCCAGACCGGGTAGGCAAAAAATGTTGAATTTCTGACAAAAATAAAAAAACCACTCAATATGCTTCAAAATGATCTCAAACAATCTCCTGGTAGCTTCAGAACATCATTGGATTAAGTTGGAGAAAGAATTGAAGTAAAAATCAACATAAAACAAAAATGGTCAAATCTGGATTTTTTTAGCCAGACCGGGTAGGCAAAAAATGTTGAATTTCTGACAAAAATAAAAAAACCACTCAATATGCTTCAAAATGATGTCAAACAATCTCCTGGTAGCTTCAGAACATCAATGGATTAAGTTGGAGAAAGAATTGAAGTAAAAATCAACATAAAACAAAAATGGTCAAATCTGGATTTTTTTAGCCAGACCGGGTAGGCAAAAAATGTTGAATTTCTGACAAAAATAAAAAAAACACTATATATTCTTGAAAATGATGTCAAACAATCTCCTGGTAGCTTCAGAACATCAATGGATTAAGTTGGAGAAAGAATTGAAGTAAAAATCAACATAAAACAAAAATGGTCAAATCTGGATTTTTTTAGCCAGACCGGGTAGGCAAAAAATGTTGAATTTCTGACAAAAATAAAAAAACCACTCAATATGCTTCAAAATGATGTCAAACAATCTCCTGGTAGCTTCAGAACATCAATGGATTAAGTTGGAGAAAGAATTGAAGTAAAAATCAACATAAAACAAAAATGGTCAAATCTGGATTTTTTTAGCCAGACCGGGTAGGCAAAAAATGTTGAATTTCTGACAAAAATAAAAAAAACACTATATATTCTTGAAAATGATGTCAAACAATCTCCGGGTAGCTTCAGAACATCAATGGATTAAGTTGGAGAAAGAATTGAAGTAAAAATCAACATAAAACAAAAATGGTCAAATCTGGATTTTTTTAGCCAGACCGGGTAGGCAAAAAATGTTGAATTTCTGACAAAAATAAAAGAACCACTCAATATGCTTCAAAATGATCTCAAACAATCTCCTGGTAGCTTCAGAACATCAATGGATTAAGTTGGAGAAAGAATTGAAGTAAAAATCAACATAAAACAAAAATGGTCAAATCTGGATTTTTTAGCCAGTGTCTATGTATCCTTCATAACACATACCTGAATATCTTCCTGTCTCCACACATCAGAAGCAGTGTCTATCTTGTTTAGATGAGTTACGTTGTCCGGTCCCAGGAACTCCATGGCCAGTAGGTACATATCCTGTCGAGATATCGATATCGTTTAGAAGTTTATTCTGCATTTAAACTGCAGCTAACGTTTATTTTTTTATCATAAATATCGATTCTACATCAAGCTTTGAGTACTTCTGTGAAGAAAGTTTTGGTTTACAGAGAATACTCTATGTTCTACGTTTGTTTGAAATCGTGAAAATGTGACCTTTCCTGACCCATGACCGCGTAAGCAAATGCCTGGGTCGATCCCTGGGTGACGTCATCTCATTAATGCATTATTCTCCATGGCGTCTTTCTATCACAACAACATCGATTTATAGAGAATATACACTGTTTGCGAGTTGTTAGTTAAGAAAAAAGTCATTTTAGTCAACATGTTAAGTATTTATTCAAATTATTGCAAAGTCGACATAATTATATGACGTCTACCCAGGGATCAACCCAGGCTTTTACTTACGCGGTCGTGGGTCAGGAAAGGTCACATTTTCACGATTTCATACAAGCGTAGAACATAAAGTATTAACTTTAAACTAAAACTTTCTTCACGGAAGTACTCAAAGCTTGATGTAGTACCGATATTTATGATAACAAAATAAACGGTAGGTGCACTTTAAGGTACCGACCATTATGATAATTAGTAGAGACCGGTTAGGCAAAAAATCTTGGATTTCTGACAAAAATAAAAAAAACCACTATATATTCTTCAAAATGATGTCAAACAATCTCCTGGTAGCTTCAGAACATCAATGGATTAAGTTGGAGAAAGAATTGAAGTAAAAATCAACATAAAACAAAAATGGTCAAATCTGGATTTTTTTTAGCCAGACCGGGTAGGCAAAAAATGTTGAATTTCTGACAAAAATAAAAAAAACACTATATATTCTTGAAAATGATGTCAAACAATCTCCTGGTAGCTTCAGAACATCAATGGATTAAGTTGGAGAAAGAATTGAAGTAAAAATCAACATAAAACAAAAATGGTCAAATCTGGATTTTTTTAGCCAGACCGGGTAGGCAAAAAATGTTGAATTTCTGACAAAAATAAAAAAACCACTCAATATGCTTCAAAATGATCTCAAACAATCTCCTGGTAGCTTCAGAACATCATTGGATTAAGTTGGAGAAAGAATTGAAGTAAAAATCAACATAAAACAAAAATGGTCAAATCTGGATTTTTTTAGCCAGACCGGGTAGGCAAAAAATGTTGAATTTCTGACAAAAATAAAAAAACCACTCAATATGCTTCAAAATGATGTCAAACAATCTCCTGGTAGCTTCAGAACATCAATGGATTAAGTTGGAGAAAGAATTGAAGTAAAAATCAACATAAAACAAAAATGGTCAAATCTGGATTTTTTTAGCCAGACCGGGTAGGCAAAAAATGTTGAATTTCTGACAAAAATAAAAAAAACACTATATATTCTTGAAAATGATGTCAAACAATCTCCTGGTAGCTTCAGAACATCAATGGATTAAGTTGGAGAAAGAATTGAAGTAAAAATCAACATAAAACAAAAATGGTCAAATCTGGATTTTTTTAGCCAGACCGGGTAGGCAAAAAATGTTGAATTTCTGACAAAAATAAAAAAACCACTCAATATGCTTCAAAATGATGTCAAACAATCTCCTGGTAGCTTCAGAACATCAATGGATTAAGTTGGAGAAAGAATTGAAGTAAAAATCAACATAAAACAAAAATGGTCAAATCTGGATTTTTTTAGCCAGACCGGGTAGGCAAAAAATGTTGAATTTCTGACAAAAATAAAAGAACCACTCAATATGCTTCAAAATGATGTCAAACAATCTCCTGGTAGCTTCAGAACATCAATGGATTAAGTTGGAGAAAGAATTGAAGTAAAAATCAACATAATTCAAAAATGGTCAAATCTGGATTTTTTAGCCAGTGTCTATGTATCCTTCATAACACATACCTGAATATCTTCCTGTCTCCACACATCAGAAGCAGTGTCTATCTTGTTTAGATGAGTTACGTTGTCCGGTCCCAGGAACTCCATGGCCAGTAGGTACATATCCTGTCGAGATATCGATATCGTTTAGAAGTTTATTCTGCATTTAAACTGCAGCTAACGTTTATTTTTTTATCATAAATATCGATTCTACATCAAGCTTTGAGTACTTCTGTGAAGAAAGTTTTGGTTTACAGAGAATACTCTATGTTCTACGTTTGTTTGAAATCGTGAAAATGTGACCTTTCCTGACCCATGACCGCGTAAGCAAAAGCCTGGGTCGATCCCTGGGTGACGTCATCTCATTAATGCATTATTCTCCATGGCGTCTTTCTATCACAACAACATCGATTTATAGAGAATATACACTGTTTGCGAGTTGTTAGTTAAGAAAAAAGTCATTTTAGTCAACATGTTAAGTATTTATTCAAATTATTGCAAAGTCGACATAATTATATGACGTCTACCCAGGGATCGACCCAGGCTTTTACTTACGCGGTCGTGGGTCAGGAAAGGTCACATTTTCACGATTTCATACAAGCGTAGAACATAAAGTATTCACTTTAAACCAAAACTTTCTTCACGGAAGTACTCAAAGCTTGATGTAGTACCGATATTTATGATAACAAAATAAACGTTAGGTGCACTTTAAGGTACCGACCATTATGATAATTAGTAGAGACCGGTTAGGCAAAAAATCTTGGATTTCTGACAAAAATAAAAAACAAACACTATATATTCTTCAAAATGATGTCAAACAATCTCCTGGTAGCTTCAGAACATCAATGGATTAAGTTGGAGAAAGAATTGAAGTAAAAATCAACATAAAACAAAAATGGTCAAATCTGGATTTTTTTAGCCAGACCGGGTAGGCAAAAAATGTTGAATTTCTGACAAAAATAAAAAAAACACTATATATTCTTGAAAATGATGTCAAACAATCTCCTGGTAGCTTCAGAACATCAATGGATTAAGTTGGAGAAAGAATTGAAGTAAAAATCAACATAAAACAAAAATGGTCAAATCTGGATTTTTTTAGCCAGACCGGGTAGGCAAAAAATGTTGAATTTCTGACAAAAATAAAAAAACCACTCAATATGCTTCAAAATGATGTCAAACAATCTCCTGGTAGCTTCAGAACATCAATGGATTAAGTTGGAGAAAGAATTGAAGTAAAAATCAACATAAAACAAAAATGGTCAAATCTGGATTTTTTTAGCCAGACCGGGTAGGCAAAAAATGTTGAATTTCTGACAAAAATAAAAAAAACACTATATATTCTTGAAAATGATGTCAAACAATCTCCTGGTAGCTTCAGAACAAAAATGGATTAAGTTGGAGAAATAATTGAAGTAAAAATCAACATAAAACAAAAATGGTCAAATCTGGATTTTTTTAGCCAGACCGGGTAGGCAAAAAATGTTGAATTTCTGACAAAAATAAAAAAACCACTCAATATGCTTCAAAATGATGTCAAACAATCTCCTGGTAGCTTCAGAACATCAATGGATTAAGTTGGAGAAAGAATTGAAGTAAAAATCAACATAAAACAAAAATGGTCAAATCTGGATTTTTTTAGCCAGACCGGGTAGGCAAAAAATGTTGAATTTCTGACAAAAATAAAAAAAACACTATATATTCTTGAAAATGATGTCAAACAATCTCCTGGTAGCTTCAGAACATCAATGGATTAAGTTGGAGAAAGAATTGAAGTAAAAATCAACATAAAACAAAAATGGTCAAATCTGGATTTTTTTAGCCAGACCGGGTAGGCAAAAAATGTTGAATTTCTGACAAAAATAAAAAAAACACTATATATTCTTGAAAATGATGTCAAACAATCTCCTGGTAGCTTCAGAACATCAATGGATTAAGTTGGAGAAAGAATTGAAGTAAAAATCAACATAAAACAAAAATGGTCAAATCTGGATTTTTTTAGCCAGACCGGGTAGGCAAAAAATGTTGAATTTCTGACAAAAATAAAAAAACCACTCAATATGCTTCAAAATGATGTCAAACAATCTCCTGGTAGCTTCAGAACATCAATGGATTAAGTTGGAGAAAGAATTGAAGTAAAAATCAACATAAAACAAAAATGGTCAAATCTGGATTTTTTTAGCCAGACCGGGTAGGCAAAAAATGTTGAATTTCTGACAAAAATAAAAGAACCACTCAATATGCTTCAAAATGATCTCAAACAATCTCCTGGTAGCTTCAGAACATCAATGGATTAAGTTGGAGAAAGAATTGAAGTAAAAATCAACATAAAACAAAAATGGTCAAATCTGGATTTTTTAGCCAGTGTCTATGTATCCTTCATAACACATACCTGAATATCTTCCTGTCTCCACACATCAGAAGCAGTGTCTATCTTGTTTAGATGAGTTACGTTGTCCGGTCCCAGGAACTCCATGGCCAGTAGGTACATATCCTGTCGAGATATCGATATCGTTTAGAAGTTTATTCTGCATTTAAACTGCAGCTAACGTTTATTTTTTTATCATAAATATCGATTCTACATCAAGCTTTGAGTACTTCTGTGAAGAAAGTTTTGGTTTACAGAGAATACTCTATGTTCTACGTTTGTTTGAAATCGTGAAAATGTGACCTTTCCTGACCCATGACCGCGTAAGCAAAAGCCTGGGTCGATCCCTGGGTGACGTCATCTCATTAATGCATTATTCTCCATGGCGTCTTTCTATCACAACAACATCGATTTATAGAGAATATACACTGTTTGCGAGTTGTTAGTTAAGAAAAAAGTCATTTTAGTCAACATGTTAAGTATTTATTCAAATTATTGCAAAGTCGACATAATTATATGACGTCTACCCAGGGATCGACCCAGGCTTTTACTTACGCGGTCGTGGGTCAGGAAAGGTCACATTTTCACGATTTCATACAAGCGTAGAACATAAAGTATTCACTTTAAACCAAAACTTTCTTCACGGAAGTACTCAAAGCTTGATGTAGTACCGATATTTATGATAACAAAATAAACGTTAGGTGCACTTTAAGGTACCGACCATTATGATAATTAGTAGAGACCGGTTAGGCAAAAAATGTTGAATTTCTGACAAAAATAAAAAAAACACTCAATATGCTTCAAAATGATCTCAAACAATCTCCTGGTAGCTTCAGAACATCAATGGATTAAGTTGGAGAAAGAATTGAAGTAAAAATCAACATAAAACAAAAATGGTCAAATCTGGATTTTTTTAGCCAGACCGGGTAGGCAAAAAATGTTGAATTTCTGACAAAAATAAAAAAAACACTACATATTCTTGAAAATGATGTCAAACAATCTCCTGGTAGCTTCAGAACATCAATGGATTAAGTTGGAGAAAGAATTGAAGTAAAAATCAACATAAAACAAAAATGGTCAAATCTGGATTTTTTTAGCCAGACCGGGTAGGCAAAAAATGTTGAATTTCTGACAAAAATAAAAAAAACACTACATATTCTTGAAAATGATGTCAAACAATCTCCTGGTAGCTTCAGAACATCAATGGATTAAGTTGGAGAAAGAATTGAAGTAAAAATCAACATAAAACAAAAATGGTCAAATCTGGATTTTTTTAGACAGACCGGGTAGGCAAAAAATGTTGAATTTCTGACAAAAATAAAAAAACCACTCAATATGCTTCAAAATGATGTCAAACAATCTCCTGGTAGCTTCAGAACATCAATGGATTAAGTTGGAGAAAGAATTGAAGTAAAAATCAACATAAAACAAAAATGGTCAAATCTGGATTTTTTTAGCCAGACCGGGTAGGCAAAAAATGTTGAATTTCTGACAAAAATAAAAAAAACACTATATATTCTTGAAAATGATGTCAAACAATCTCCTGGTAGCTTCAGAACATCAATGGATTAAGTTGGAGAAAGAATTGAAGTAAAAATCAACATAAAACAAAAATGGTCAAATCTGGATTTTTTTAGCCAGACCGGGTAGGCAAAAAATGTTGAATTTCTGACAAAAATAAAAAAAACACTATATATTCTTGAAAATGATGTCAAACAATCTCCTGGTAGCTTCAGAACATCAATGGATTAAGTTGGAGAAAGAATTGAAGTAAAAATCAACATAAAACAAAAATGGTCAAATCTGGATTTTTTTAGCCAGACCGGGTAGGCAAAAAATGTTGAATTTCTGACAAAAATAAAAGAACCACTCAATATGCTTCAAAATGATCTCAAACAATCTCCTGGTAGCTTCAGAACATCAATGGATTAAGTTGGAGAAAGAATTGAAGTAAAAATCAACATAAAACAAAAATGGTCAAATCTGGATTTTTTAGCCAGTGTCTATGTATCCTTCATAACACATACCTGAATATCTTCCTGTCTCCACACATCAGAAGCAGTGTCTATCTTGTTTAGATGAGTTACGTTGTCCGGTCCCAGGAACTCCATGGCCAGTAGGTACATATCCTGTCGAGATATCGATATCGTTTAGAAGTTTATTCTGCATTTAAACTGCAGCTAACGTTTATTTTTTTATCATAAATATCGATTCTACATCAAGCTTTGAGTACTTCTGTGAAGAAAGTTTTGGTTTACAGAGAATACTCTATGTTCTACGTTTGTTTGAAATCGTGAAAATGTGACCTTTCCTGACCCATGACCGCGTAAGCAAATGCCTGGGTCGATCCCTGGGTGACGTCATCTCATTAATGCATTATTCTCCATGGCGTCTTTCTATCACAACAACATCGATTTATAGAGAATATACACTGTTTGCGAGTTGTTAGTTAAGAAAAAAGTCATTTTAGTCAACATGTTAAGTATTTATTCAAATTATTGCAAAGTCGACATAATTATATGACGTCTACCCAGGGATCAACCCAGGCTTTTACTTACGCGGTCGTGGGTCAGGAAAGGTCACATTTTCACGATTTCATACAAGCGTAGAACATAAAGTATTCACTTTAAACTAAAACTTTCTTCACGGAAGTACTCAAAGCTTGATGTAGTACCGATATTTATGATAACAAAATAAACGGTAGGTGCACTTTAAGGTACCGACCATTATGATAATTAGTAGAGACCGGTTAGGCAAAAAATCTTGGATTTCTGACAAAAATAAAAAAAACCACTATATATTCTTCAAAATGATGTCAAACAATCTCCTGGTAGCTTCAGAACATCAATGGATTAAGTTGGAGAAAGAATTGAAGTAAAAATCAACATAAAACAAAAATGGTCAAATCTGGATTTTTTTTAGCCAGACCGGGTAGGCAAAAAATGTTGAATTTCTGACAAAAATAAAAAAAACACTATATATTCTTGAAAATGATGTCAAACAATCTCCTGGTAGCTTCAGAACATCAATGGATTAAGTTGGAGAAAGAATTGAAGTAAAAATCAACATAAAACAAAAATGGTCAAATCTGGATTTTTTTAGCCAGACCGGGTAGGCAAAAAATGTTGAATTTCTGACAAAAATAAAAAAACCACTCAATATGCTTCAAAATGATCTCAAACAATCTCCTGGTAGCTTCAGAACATCATTGGATTAAGTTGGAGAAAGAATTGAAGTAAAAATCAACATAAAACAAAAATGGTCAAATCTGGATTTTTTTAGCCAGACCGGGTAGGCAAAAAATGTTGAATTTCTGACAAAAATAAAAAAACCACTCAATATGCTTCAAAATGATGTCAAACAATCTCCTGGTAGCTTCAGAACATCAATGGATTAAGTTGGAGAAAGAATTGAAGTAAAAATCAACATAAAACAAAAATGGTCAAATCTGGATTTTTTTAGCCAGACCGGGTAGGCAAAAAATGTTGAATTTCTGACAAAAATAAAAAAAACACTATATATTCTTGAAAATGATGTCAAACAATCTCCTGGTAGCTTCAGAACATCAATGGATTAAGTTGGAGAAAGAATTGAAGTAAAAATCAACATAAAACAAAAATGGTCAAATCTGGATTTTTTTAGCCAGACCGGGTAGGCAAAAAATGTTGAATTTCTGACAAAAATAAAAAAACCACTCAATATGCTTCAAAATGATGTCAAACAATCTCCTGGTAGCTTCAGAACATCAATGGATTAAGTTGGAGAAAGAATTGAAGTAAAAATCAACATAAAACAAAAATGGTCAAATCTGGATTTTTTTAGCCAGACCGGGTAGGCAAAAAATGTTGAATTTCTGACAAAAATAAAAGAACCACTCAATATGCTTCAAAATGATGTCAAACAATCTCCTGGTAGCTTCAGAACATCAATGGATTAAGTTGGAGAAAGAATTGAAGTAAAAATCAACATAATTCAAAAATGGTCAAATCTGGATTTTTTAGCCAGTGTCTATGTATCCTTCATAACACATACCTGAATATCTTCCTGTCTCCACACATCAGAAGCAGTGTCTATCTTGTTTAGATGAGTTACGTTGTCCGGTCCCAGGAACTCCATGGCCAGTAGGTACATATCCTGTCGAGATATCGATATCGTTTAGAAGTTTATTCTGCATTTAAACTGCAGCTAACGTTTATTTTTTTATCATAAATATCGATTCTACATCAAGCTTTGAGTACTTCTGTGAAGAAAGTTTTGGTTTACAGAGAATACTCTATGTTCTACGTTTGTTTGAAATCGTGAAAATGTGACCTTTCCTGACCCATGACCGCGTAAGCAAAAGCCTGGGTCGATCCCTGGGTGACGTCATCTCATTAATGCATTATTCTCCATGGCGTCTTTCTATCACAACAACATCGATTTATAGAGAATATACACTGTTTGCGAGTTGTTAGTTAAGAAAAAAGTCATTTTAGTCAACATGTTAAGTATTTATTCAAATTATTGCAAAGTCGACATAATTATATGACGTCTACCCAGGGATCGACCCAGGCTTTTACTTACGCGGTCGTGGGTCAGGAAAGGTCACATTTTCACGATTTCATACAAGCGTAGAACATAAAGTATTCACTTTAAACCAAAACTTTCTTCACGGAAGTACTCAAAGCTTGATGTAGTACCGATATTTATGATAACAAAATAAACGTTAGGTGCACTTTAAGGTACCGACCATTATGATAATTAGTAGAGACCGGTTAGGCAAAAAATCTTGGATTTCTGACAAAAATAAAAAACAAACACTATATATTCTTCAAAATGATGTCAAACAATCTCCTGGTAGCTTCAGAACATCAATGGATTAAGTTGGAGAAAGAATTGAAGTAAAAATCAACATAAAACAAAAATGGTCAAATCTGGATTTTTTTAGCCAGACCGGGTAGGCAAAAAATGTTGAATTTCTGACAAAAATAAAAAAACCACTCAATATGCTTCAAAATGATGTCAAACAATCTCCTGGTAGCTTCAGAACATCAATGGATTAAGTTGGAGAAAGAATTGAAGTAAAAATCAACATAAAACAAAAATGGTCAAATCTGGATTTTTTTAGCCAGACCGGGTAGGCAAAAAATGTTGAATTTCTGACAAAAATAAAAAAAACACTATATATTCTTGAAAATGATGTCAAACAATCTCCTGGTAGCTTCAGAACATCAATGGATTAAGTTGGAGAAAGAATTGAAGTAAAAATCAACATAAAACAAAAATGGTCAAATCTGGATTTTTTTAGCCAGACCGGGTAGGCAAAAAATGTTGAATTTCTGACAAAAATAAAAAAACCACTCAATATGCTTCAAAATGATGTCAAACAATCTCCTGGTAGCTTCAGAACATCAATGGATTAAGTTGGAGAAAGAATTGAAGTAAAAATCAACATAAAACAAAAATGGTCAAATCTGGATTTTTTTAGACAGACCGGGTAGGCAAAAAATGTTGAATTTCTGACAAAAATAAAAAAAACACTATATATTCTTGAAAATGATGTCAAACAATCTCCTGGTAGCTTCAGAACAAAAATGGATTAAGTTGGAGAAATAATTGAAGTAAAAATCAACATAAAACAAAAATGGTCAAATCTGGATTTTTTTAGCCAGACCGGGTAGGCAAAAAATGTTGAATTTCTGACAAAAATAAAAAAACCACTCAATATGCTTCAAAATGATCTCAAACAATCTCCTGGTAGCTTCAGAACATCAATGGATTAAGTTGGAGAAAGAATTGAAGTAAAAATCAACATAAAACAAAAATGGTCAAATCTGGATTTTTTTAGCCAGACCGGGTAGGCAAAAAATGTTGAATTTCTGACAAAAATAAAAAAAACACTATATATTCTTGAAAATGATGTCAAACAATCTCCTGGTAGCTTCAGAACATCAATGGATTAAGTTGGAGAAAGAATTGAAGTAAAAATCAACATAAAACAAAAATGGTCAAATCTGGATTTTTTTAGCCAGACCGGGTAGGCAAAAAATGTTGAATTTCTGACAAAAATAAAAAAACCACTCAATATGCTTCAAAATGATGTCAAACAATCTCCTGGTAGCTTCAGAACATCAATGGATTAAGTTGGAGAAAGAATTGAAGTAAAAATCAACATAAAACAAAAATGGTCAAATCTGGATTTTTTTAGCCAGACCGGGTAGGCAAAAAATGTTGAATTTCTGACAAAAATAAAAGAACCACTCAATATGCTTCAAAATGATCTCAAACAATCTCCTGGTAGCTTCAGAACATCAATGGATTAAGTTGGAGAAAGAATTGAAGTAAAAATCAACATAAAACAAAAATGGTCAAATCTGGATTTTTTAGCCAGTGTCTATGTATCCTTCATAACACATACCTGAATATCTTCCTGTCTCCACACATCAGAAGCAGTGTCTATCTTGTTTAGATGAGTTACGTTGTCCGGTCCCAGGAACTCCATGGCCAGTAGGTACATATCCTGTCGAGATATCGATATCGTTTAGAAGTTTATTCTGCATTTAAACTGCAGCTAACGTTTATTTTTTTATCATAAATATCGATTCTACATCAAGCTTTGAGTACTTCTGTGAAGAAAGTTTTGGTTTACAGAGAATACTCTATGTTCTACGTTTGTTTGAAATCGTGAAAATGTGACCTTTCCTGACCCATGACCGCGTAAGCAAAAGCCTGGGTCGATCCCTGGGTGACGTCATCTCATTAATGCATTATTCTCCATGGCGTCTTTCTATCACAACAACATCGATTTATAGAGAATATACACTGTTTGCGAGTTGTTAGTTAAGAAAAAAGTCATTTTAGTCAACATGTTAAGTATTTATTCAAATTATTGCAAAGTCGACATAATTATATGACGTCTACCCAGGGATCGACCCAGGCTTTTACTTACGCGGTCGTGGGTCAGGAAAGGTCACATTTTCACGATTTCATACAAGCGTAGAACATAAAGTATTCACTTTAAACCAAAACTTTCTTCACGGAAGTACTCAAAGCTTGATGTAGTACCGATATTTATGATAACAAAATAAACGTTAGGTGCACTTTAAGGTACCGACCATTATGATAATTAGTAGAGACCGGTTAGGCAAAAAATGTTGAATTTCTGACAAAAATAAAAAAAACACTCAATATGCTTCAAAATGATCTCAAACAATCTCCTGGTAGCTTCAGAACATCAATGGATTAAGTTGGAGAAAGAATTGAAGTAAAAATCAACATAAAACAAAAATGGTCAAATCTGGATTTTTTTAGCCAGACCGGGTAGGCAAAAAATGTTGAATTTCTGACAAAAATAAAAAAAACACTACATATTCTTGAAAATGATGTCAAACAATCTCCTGGTAGCTTCAGAACATCAATGGATTAAGTTGGAGAAAGAATTGAAGTAAAAATCAACATAAAACAAAAATGGTCAAATCTGGATTTTTTTAGCCAGACCGGGTAGGCAAAAAATGTTGAATTTCTGACAAAAATAAAAAAAACACTACATATTCTTGAAAATGATGTCAAACAATCTCCTGGTATCTTCAGAACATCAATGGATTAAGTTGGAGAAAGAATTGAAGTAAAAATCAACATAAAACAAAAATGGTCAAATCTGGATTTTTTTAGCCAGACCGGGTAGGCAAAAAATGTTGAATTTCTGACAAAAATAAAATAAACACTCAATATGCTTCAAAATGATGTCAAACAATCTCCTGGTAGCTTCAGAACATCAATGGATTAAGTTGGAGAAAGAATTGAAGTAAAAATCAACATAAAACAAAAATGGTCAAATCTGGATTTTTTTAGCCAGACCGGGTAGGCAAAAAATGTTGAATTGCTGACAAAAATAAAAAAAACACTATATATTCTTGAAAATGATGTCAAACAATCTCCTGGTAGCTTCAGAACATCAATGGATTAAGTTGGAGAAAGAATTGAAGTAAAAATCAACATAAAACAAAAATGGTCAAATCTGGATTTTTTTAGACAGACCGGGTACGCAAAAAATGTTGAATTTCTGACAAAAATAAAAAAAACACTCAATATGCTTCAAAATGATGTCAAACAATCTCCTGGTAGCTTCAGAACATCAATGGATTAAGTTGGAGAAAGAATTGAAGTAAAAATCAACATAAAACAAAAATGGTCAAATCTGGATTTTTTTAGCCAGACCGGGTAGGCAAAAAATGTTGAATTTCTGACAAAAATAAAAAAAACACTATATATTCTTGAAAATGATGTCAAACAATCTCCTGGTAGCTTCAGAACATCAATGGATTAAGTTGGAGAAAGAATTGAAGTAAAAATCAACATAAAACAAAAATGGTCAAATCTGGATTTTTTTAGCCAGACCGGGTAGGCAAAAAATGTTGAATTTCTGACAAAAATAAAAAAAACACTATATATTCTTGAAAATGATGTCAAACAATCTCCTGGTAGCTTCAGAACAAAAATGGATTAAGTTGGAGAAATAATTGAAGTAAAAATCAACATAAAACAAAAATGGTCAAATCTGGATTTTTTTAGCCAGACCGGGTAGGCAAAAAATGTTGAATTTCTGACAAAAATAAAAAAACCACTCAATATGCTTCAAAATGATCTCAAACAATCTCCTGGTAGCTTCAGAACATCAATGGATTAAGTTGGAGAAAGAATTGAAGTAAAAATCAACATAATTCAAAAATGGTCAAATGTGGATAAAAATGTTGGATTTCTGACAAAAGCAAAAATCAACTCAATATGCTTCAAAATGATGTCAAACAATCTCCTGGTAGCTTCAGAACATCAATGGATTAAGTTGGAGAAAGGATTGAAGTAAAAATCAACATAATTCAAAAATGGTCAAATCTGGATTTTTTTTAGCCAGACCGTGTAGGCAAAAAATGTTGAATTTCTGACAAAAATAAAAAAACACTATATATTCTTCAAAATGATGTCAAACAATCTCCTGGTAGCTTCAGAACATCAATGGATTAAGTTGGAGAAAGAATTGAAGTAAAAATCAACATAAATAAAAAATGGTCAAATCTGGATTTTTTTAGCCAGGCCGGGTAGGCAAAAAATGTTGAATTTCTGACAAAAATAAAAAAACCACTCAATATGCTTCAAAATGATGTCAAACAATCTCCTGGTAGCTTCAGAACATCAATGGATTAAGTTGGAGAAAGCATTGAAGTAAAAATCAACATAAAACAAAAATGGTCAAATCTGGATTTTTTTAGCCAGACCGGGTAGGCAAAAAATGTTGAATTTCTGACAAAAATAAATAAAACACTCAATATGCTTCAAAATGATGTCAAACAATCTCCTGCTAGCTTCAGAACATCAATGGATTAAGTTGGAGAAAGGATTGAAGTAAAAATCAACATAATTCAAAAATGGTCAAATCTGGATTTATTTAGCCAGACCGGGTAGGCAAAAAATCTTGGATTTCTGACAAAAATAAAAAAACCACTCAATATGCTTCAAAATGATCTCAAACAATCTCCTGGTAGCTTCAGAACATCAATGGATTAAGTTGGAGAAAGGATTGAAGTAAAAATAAACATAATTCAAAAATGGTCAAATCTGGATAAAAATGTTGGATTTCTGACAAAAGCAAAAATCAACTCAATATGCTTCAAAATGATGTCAAACAATCTCCTGGTAGCTTCAGAACATCAATGGATTAAGTTGGAGAAAGGAATGAAGTAAAAATCAACATAATTCAAAAATGGTCAAATCTGGATTTTTTTAGCCAGACCGTGTAGGCAAAAAATGTTGAATTTCTGACAAAAATAAAAAAAACACTATATATTCTTCAAAATGATGTCAAACAATCTCCTGGTAGCTTCAGAACATCAATGGATTAAGTTGGAGAAAGAATTGAAGGAAAAATCAACATAAATAAAAAATGGTCAAATCTGGATTTTTTTAGCCAGGCCGGGTAGGCAAAAAATGTTGAATTTCTGACAAAAATAAAAAAAACACTCAATATGCTTCAAAATGATGTCAAACAATCTCCTGGTAGCTTCAGAACATCAATGGATTAAGTTGGAGAAAGAATTGAAGTAAAAATCAACATAAAACAAAAATGGTCAAATCTGGATTTTTTAGCCAGTGTCTATGTATCCTTCATAACACATACCTGAATATCTTCCTGTCTCCACACATCAGAAGCAGTGTCTATCTTGTTTAGATGAGTTACGTTGTCCGGTCCCAGGAACTCCATGGCCAGTAGGTACATATCCTGTCGAGATATCGATATCGTTTAGAAGTTTATTCTGCATTTAAACTGCAGCTAACGTTTATTTTTTTATCATAAATATCGATTCTACATCAAGCTTTGAGTACTTCTGTGAAGAAAGTTTTGGTTTACAGAGAATACTCTATGTTCTACGTTTGTTTGAAATCGTGAAAATGTGACCTTTCCTGACCCATGACCGCGTAAGCAAAAGCCTGGGTCGATCCCTGGGTGACGTCATCTCATTAATGCATTATTCTCCATGGCGTCTTTCTATCACAACAACATCGATTTATAGAGAATATACACTGTTTGCGAGTTGTTAGTTAAGAAAAAAGTCATTTTAGTCAACATGTTAAGTATTTATTCAAATTATTGCAAAGTCGACATAATTATATGACGTCTACCCAGGGATCAACCCAGGCTTTTACTTACGCGGTCGTGGGTCAGGAAAGGTCACATTTTCACGATTTCATACAAGCGTAGAACATAAAGTATTCACTTTAAACCAAAACTTTCTTCACGGAAGTACTCAAAGCTTGATGTAGTACCGATATTTATGATAACAAAATAAACGTTAGGTGCACTTTAAGGTACCGACCATTATGATAATTAGTAGAGACCGGTTAGGCAAAAAATCTTGGATTTCTGACAAAAAATTAAAAAAACACTATATATTCTTCAAAATGATGTCAAACAATCTCCTGGTAGCTTCAGAACATCAATGGATTAAGTTGGAGAAAGAATTGAAGTAAAAATCAACATAAAACAAAAATGGTCAAATCTGGATTTTTTTAGCCAGACCGGGTAGGCAAAAAATGTTGAATTTCTGACAAAAATAAAAAAAACACTCAATATGCTTCAAAATGATGTCAAACAATCTCCTGGTAGCTTCAGAACATCAATGGATTAAGTTGGAGAAAGAATTGAAGTAAAAATCAACATAAAACAAAAATGGTCAAATCTGGATTTTTTTAGCCAGACCGGGTAGGCAAAAAATGTTGAATTTCTGACAAAAATAAAAAAAACACTATATATTCTTGAAAATGATGTCAAACAATCTCCTGGTAGCTTCAGAACAAAAATGGATTAAGTTGGAGAAATAATTGAAGTAAAAATCAACATAAAACAAAAATGGTCAAATCTGGATTTTTTTAGCCAGACCGGGTAGGCAAAAAATGTTGAATTTCTGACAAAAATAAAAAAACCACTCAATATGCTTCAAAATGATCTCAAACAATCTCCTGGTAGCTTCAGAACATCAATGGATTAAGTTGGAGAAAGAATTGAAGTAAAAATCAACATAAAACAAAAATGGTCAAATCTGGATTTTTTTAGCCAGACCGGGTAGGCAAAAAATGTTGAATTTCTGACAAAAATAAAAAAAACACTCAATATGCTTCAAAATGATGTCAAACAATCTCCTGGTAGCTTCAGAACATCAATGGATTAAGTTGGAGAAAGAATTGAAGTAAAAATCAACATAAAACAAAAATGGTCAAATCTGGATTTTTTTTAGCCAGACCGGGTAGGCAAAAAATGTTGAATTTCTGACAAAAATAAAAAAACCACTCAATATGCTTCAAAATGATGTCAAACAATCTCCTGGTAGCTTCAGAACATCAATGGATTAAGTTGGAGAAAGAATTGAAGTAAAAATCAACATAATTCAAAAATGGTCAAATCTGGATTTTTTAGCCAGTGTCTATGTATCCTTCATAACACATACCTGAATATCTTCCTGTCTCCACACATCAGAAGCAGTGTCTATCTTGTTTAGATGAGTTACGTTGTCCGGTCCCAGGAACTCCATGGCCAGTAGGTACATATCCTGTCGAGATATCGATATCGTTTAGAAGTTTATTCTGCATTTAAACTGCAGCTAACGTTTATTTTTTTATCATAAATATCGATTCTACATCAAGCTTTGAGTACTTCTGTGAAGAAAGTTTTGGTTTACAGAGAATACTCTATGTTCTACGTTTGTTTGAAATCGTGAAAATGTGACCTTTCCTGACCCATGACCGCGTAAGCAAATGCCTGGGTCGATCCCTGGGTGACGTCATCTCATTAATGCATTATTCTCCATGGCGTCTTTCTATCACAACAACATCGATTTATAGAGAATATACACTGTTTGCGAGTTGTTAGTTAAGAAAAAAGTCATTTTAGTCAACATGTTAAGTATTTATTCAAATTATTGCAAAGTCGACATAATTATATGACGTCTACCCAGGGATCAACCCAGGCTTTTACTTACGCGGTCGTGGGTCAGGAAAGGTCACATTTTCACGATTTCATACAAGCGTAGAACATAAAGTATTCACTTTAAACCAAAACTTTCTTCACGGAAGTACTCAAAGCTTGATGTAGTACCGATATTTATGATAACAAAATAAACGTTAGGTGCACTTTAAGGTACCGACCATTATGATAATTAGTAGAGACCGGTTAGGCAAAAAATGTTGAATTTCTGACAAAAATAAAAAAAACACTCAATATGCTTCAAAATGATCTCAAACAATCTCCTGGTAGCTTCAGAACATCAATGGATTAAGTTGGAGAAAGAATTGAAGTAAAAATCAACATAAAACAAAAATGGTCAAATCTGGATTTTTTTAGCCAGACCGGGTAGGCAAAAAATGTTGAATTTCTGACAAAAATAAAAAAAACACTACATATTCTTGAAAATGATGTCAAACAATCTCCTGGTAGCTTCAGAACATCAATGGATTAAGTTGGAGAAAGAATTGAAGTAAAAATCAACATAAAACAAAAATGGTCAAATCTGGATTTTTTTAGCCAGACCGGGTAGGCAAAAAATGTTGAATTTCTGACAAAAATAAAAAAAACACTACATATTCTTGAAAATGATGTCAAACAATCTCCTGGTATCTTCAGAACATCAATGGATTAAGTTGGAGAAAGAATTGAAGTAAAAATCAACATAAAACAAAAATGGTCAAATCTGGATTTTTTTAGCCAGACCGGGTAGGCAAAAAATGTTGAATTTCTGACAAAAATAAAATAAACACTCAATATGCTTCAAAATGATGTCAAACAATCTCCTGGTAGCTTCAGAACATCAATGGATTAAGTTGGAGAAAGAATTGAAGTAAAAATCAACATAAAACAAAAATGGTCAAATCTGGATTTTTTTAGCCAGACCGGGTAGGCAAAAAATGTTGAATTTCTGACAAAAATAAAAAAAACACTATATATTCTTGAAAATGATGTCAAACAATCTCCTGGTAGCTTCAGAACATCAATGGATTAAGTTGGAGAAAGAATTGAAGTAAAAATCAACATAAAACAAAAATGGTCAAATCTGGATTTTTTTAGACAGACCGGGTACGCAAAAAATGTTGAATTTCTGACAAAAATAAAAAAAACACTCAATATGCTTCAAAATGATGTCAAACAATCTCCTGGTAGCTTCAGAACATCAATGGATTAAGTTGGAGAAAGAATTGAAGTAAAAATCAACATAAAACAAAAATGGTCAAATCTGGATTTTTTTAGCCAGACCGGGTAGGCAAAAAATGTTGAATTTCTGACAAAAATAAAAAAAACACTATATATTCTTGAAAATGATGTCAAACAATCTCCTGGTAGCTTCAGAACATCAATGGATTAAGTTGGAGAAAGAATTGAAGTAAAAATCAACATAAAACAAAAATGGTCAAATCTGGATTTTTTTAGCCAGACCGGGTAGGCAAAAAATGTTGAATTTCTGACAAAAATAAAAAAAACACTATATATTCTTGAAAATGATGTCAAACAATCTCCTGGTAGCTTCAGAACAAAAATGGATTAAGTTGGAGAAATAATTGAAGTAAAAATCAACATAAAACAAAAATGGTCAAATCTGGATTTTTTTAGCCAGACCGGGTAGGCAAAAAATGTTGAATTTCTGACAAAAATAAAAAAACCACTCAATATGCTTCAAAATGATCTCAAACAATCTCCTGGTAGCTTCAGAACATCAATGGATTAAGTTGGAGAAAGAATTGAAGTAAAAATCAACATAATTCAAAAATGGTCAAATGTGGATAAAAATGTTGGATTTCTGACAAAAGCAAAAATCAACTCAATATGCTTCAAAATGATGTCAAACAATCTCCTGGTAGCTTCAGAACATCAATGGATTAAGTTGGAGAAAGGATTGAAGTAAAAATCAACATAATTCAAAAATGGTCAAATCTGGATTTTTTTTAGCCAGACCGTGTAGGCAAAAAATGTTGAATTTCTGACAAAAATAAAAAAACACTATATATTCTTCAAAATGATGTCAAACAATCTCCTGGTAGCTTCAGAACATCAATGGATTAAGTTGGAGAAAGAATTGAAGTAATAATCAACATAAATAAAAAATGGTCAAATCTGGATTTTTTTAGCCAGGCCGGGTAGGCAAAAAATGTTGAATTTCTGACAAAAATAAAAAAACCACTCAATATGCTTCAAAATGATGTCAAACAATCTCCTGGTAGCTTCAGAACATCAATGGATTAAGTTGGAGAAAGCATTGAAGTAAAAATCAACATAAAACAAAAATGGTCAAATCTGGATTTTTTTAGCCAGACCGGGTAGGCAAAAAATGTTGAATTTCTGACAAAAATAAATAAAACACTCAATATGCTTCAAAATGATGTCAAACAATCTCCTGCTAGCTTCAGAACATCAATGGATTAAGTTGGAGAAAGGATTGAAGTAAAAATCAACATAATTCAAAAATGGTCAAATCTGGATTTATTTAGCCAGACCGGGTAGGCAAAAATCTTGGATTTCTGACAAAAATAAAAGAACCACTCAATATGCTTCAAAATGATCTCAAACAATCTCCTGGTAGCTTCAGAACATCAATGGATTAAGTTGGAGAAAGGATTGAAGTAAAAATAAACATAATTCAAAAATGGTCAAATCTGGATAAAAATGTTGGATTTCTGACAAAAGCAAAAATCAACTCAATATGCTTCAAAATGATGTCAAACAATCTCCTGGTAGCTTCAGAACATCAATGGATTAAGTTGGAGAAAGGAATGAAGTAAAAATCAACATAATTCAAAAATGGTCAAATCTGGATTTTTTTCGCCAGACCGTGTAGGCAAAAAATGTTGAATTTCTGACAAAAATAAAAAAAACACTATATATTCTTCAAAATGATGTCAAACAATCTCCTGGTAGCTTCAGAACATCAATGGATTAAGTTGGAGAAAGAATTGAAGGAAAAATCAACATAAATAAAAAATGGTCAAATCTGGATTTTTTTAGCCAGGCCGGGTAGGCAAAAAATGTTGAATTTCTGACAAAAATAAAAAAAACACTCAATATGCTTCAAAATGATGTCAAACAATCTCCTGGTAGCTTCAGAACATCAATGGATTAAGTTGGAGAAAGAATTGAAGTAAAAATCAACATAAAACAAAAATGGTCAAATCTGGATTTTTTAGCCAGTGTCTATGTATCCTTCATAACACATACCTGAATATCTTCCTGTCTCCACACATCAGAAGCAGTGTCTATCTTGTTTAGATGAGTTACGTTGTCCGGTCCCAGGAACTCCATGGCCAGTAGGTACATATCCTGTCGAGATATCGATATCGTTTAGAAGTTTATTCTGCATTTAAACTGCAGCTAACGTTTATTTTTTTATCATAAATATCGATTCTACATCAAGCTTTGAGTACTTCTGTGAAGAAAGTTTTGGTTTACAGAGAATACTCTATGTTCTACGTTTGTTTGAAATCGTGAAAATGTGACCTTTCCTGACCCATGACCGCGTAAGCAAAAGCCTGGGTCGATCCCTGGGTGACGTCATCTCATTAATGCATTATTCTCCATGGCGTCTTTCTATCACAACAACATCGATTTATAGAGAATATACACTGTTTGCGAGTTGTTAGTTAAGAAAAAAGTCATTTTAGTCAACATGTTAAGTATTTATTCAAATTATTGCAAAGTCGACATAATTATATGACGTCTACCCAGGGATCAACCCAGGCTTTTACTTACGCGGTCGTGGGTCAGGAAAGGTCACATTTTCACGATTTCATACAAGCGTAGAACATAAAGTATTCACTTTAAACCAAAACTTTCTTCACGGAAGTACTCAAAGCTTGATGTAGTACCGATATTTATGATAACAAAATAAACGTTAGGTGCACTTTAAGGTACCGACCATTATGATAATTAGTAGAGACCGGTTAGGCAAAAAATCTTGGATTTCTGACAAAAAATTAAAAAAACACTATATATTCTTCAAAATGATGTCAAACAATCTCCTGGTAGCTTCAGAACATCAATGGATTAAGTTGGAGAAAGAATTGAAGTAAAAATCAACATAAAACAAAAATGGTCAAATCTGGATTTTTTTAGCCAGACCGGGTAGGCAAAAAATGTTGAATTTCTGACAAAAATAAAAAAAACACTCAATATGCTTCAAAATGATGTCAAACAATCTCCTGGTAGCTTCAGAACATCAATGGATTAAGTTGGAGAAAGAATTGAAGTAAAAATCAACATAAAACAAAAATGGTCAAATCTGGATTTTTTTAGCCAGACCGGGTAGGCAAAAAATGTTGAATTTCTGACAAAAATAAAAAAAACACTATATATTCTTGAAAATGATGTCAAACAATCTCCTGGTAGCTTCAGAACAAAAATGGATTAAGTTGGAGAAATAATTGAAGTAAAAATCAACATAAAACAAAAATGGTCAAATCTGGATTTTTTTAGCCAGACCGGGTAGGCAAAAAATGTTGAATTTCTGACAAAAATAAAAAAACCACTCAATATGCTTCAAAATGATCTCAAACAATCTCCTGGTAGCTTCAGAACATCAATGGATTAAGTTGGAGAAAGAATTGAAGTAAAAATCAACATAAAACAAAAATGGTCAAATCTGGATTTTTTTAGCCAGACCGGGTAGGCAAAAAATGTTGAATTTCTGACAAAAATAAAAAAAACACTCAATATGCTTCAAAATGATGTCAAACAATCTCCTGGTAGCTTCAGAACATCAATGGATTAAGTTGGAGAAAGAATTGAAGTAAAAATCAACATAAAACAAAAATGGTCAAATCTGGATTTTTTTTAGCCAGACCGGGTAGGCAAAAAATGTTGAATTTCTGACAAAAATAAAAAAACCACTCAATATGCTTCAAAATGATGTCAAACAATCTCCTGGTAGCTTCAGAACATCAATGGATTAAGTTGGAGAAAGAATTGAAGTAAAAATCAACATAATTCAAAAATGGTCAAATCTGGATTTTTTAGCCAGTGTCTATGTATCCTTCATAACACATACCTGAATATCTTCCTGTCTCCACACATCAGAAGCAGTGTCTATCTTGTTTAGATGAGTTACGTTGTCCGGTCCCAGGAACTCCATGGCCAGTAGGTACATATCCTGTCGAGATATCGATATCGTTTAGAAGTTTATTCTGCATTTAAACTGCAGCTAACGTTTATTTTTTTATCATAAATATCGATTCTACATCAAGCTTTGAGTACTTCTGTGAAGAAAGTTTTGGTTTACAGAGAATACTCTATGTTCTACGTTTGTTTGAAATCGTGAAAATGTGACCTTTCCTGACCCATGACCGCGTAAGCAAATGCCTGGGTCGATCCCTGGGTGACGTCATCTCATTAATGCATTATTCTCCATGGCGTCTTTCTATCACAACAACATCGATTTATAGAGAATATACACTGTTTGCGTGTTGTTAGTTAAGAAAAAAGTCATTTTAGTCAACATGTTAAGTATTTATTCAAATTATTGCAAAGTCGACATAATTATATGACGTCTACCCAGGGATCAACCCAGGCTTTTACTTACGCGGTCGTGGGTCAGGAAAGGTCACATTTTCACGATTTCATACAAGCGTAGAACATAAAGTATTCACTTTAAACTAAAACTTTCTTCACGGAAGTACTCAAAGCTTGATGTAGTACCGATATTTATGATAACAAAATAAACGGTAGGTGCACTTTAAGGTACCGACCATTATGATAATTAGTAGAGACCGGTTAGGCAAAAAATCTTGGATTTCTGACAA
The DNA here is from genome assembly GCA_030867875.1 of Actinernus sp. WN-2022. NCBI lineage: Eukaryota > Metazoa > Cnidaria > Anthozoa > Actiniaria > Actinernidae > Actinernus > Actinernus sp. WN-2022. The sequence continues at coordinate 37,977,610 of JAOWCC010001501.1, forward strand.
AAATAAAAAAAACCACTATATATTCTTCAAAATGATGTCAAACAATCTCCTGGTAGCTTCAGAACATCAATGGATTAAGTTGGAGAAAGAATTGAAGTAAAAATCAACATAAAACATAAATGGTCAAATCTGGATTTTTTTTAGCCAGACCGGGTAGGCAAAAAATGTTGAATTTCTGACAAAAATAAAAAAAACACTATATATTCTTGAAAATGACGTCAAACAATCTCCTGGTAGCTTCAGAACATCAATGGATTAAGTTGGAGAAAGAATTGAAGTAAAAATCAACATAAAACAAAAATGGTCAAATCTGGATTTTTTTAGCCAGACCGGGTAGGCAAAAAATGTTGAATTTCTGACAAAAATAAAAAAACCACTCAATATGCTTCAAAATGATCTCAAACAATCTCCTGGTAGCTTCAGAACATCATTGGATTAAGTTGGAGAAAGAATTGAAGTAAAAATCAACATAAAACAAAAATGGTCAAATCTGGATTTTTTTAGCCAGACCGGGTAGGCAAAAAATGTTGAATTTCTGACAAAAATAAAAAAACCACTCAATATGCTTCAAAATGATGTCAAACAATCTCCTGGTAGCTTCAGAACATCAATGGATTAAGTTGGAGAAAGAATTGAAGTAAAAATCAACATAAAACAAAAATGGTCAAATCTGGATTTTTTTAGCCAGACCGGGTAGGCAAAAAATGTTGAATTTCTGACAAAAATAAAAAAAACACTATATATTCTTGAAAATGATGTCAAACAATCTCCTGGTAGCTTCAGAACATCAATGGATTAAGTTGGAGAAAGAATTGAAGTAAAAATCAACATAAAACAAAAATGGTCAAATCTGGATTTTTTTAGCCAGACCGGGTAGGCAAAAAATGTTGAATTTCTGACAAAAATAAAAAAACCACTCAATATGCTTCAAAATGATGTCAAACAATCTCCTGGTAGCTTCAGAACATCAATGGATTAAGTTGGAGAAAGAATTGAAGTAAAAATCAACATAAAACAAAAATGGTCAAATCTGGATTTTTTTAGCCAGACCGGGTAGGCAAAAAATGTTGAATTTCTGACAAAAATAAAAAAAACACTATATATTCTTGAAAATGATGTCAAACAATCTCCTGGTAGCTTCAGAACATCAATGGATTAAGTTGGAGAAAGAATTGAAGTAAAAATCAACATAAAACAAAAATGGTCAAATCTGGATTTTTTTAGCCAGACCGGGTAGGCAAAAAATGTTGAATTTCTGACAAAAATAAAAGAACCACTCAATATGCTTCAAAATGATCTCAAACAATCTCCTGGTAGCTTCAGAACATCAATGGATTAAGTTGGAGAAAGAATTGAAGTAAAAATCAACATAAAACAAAAATGGTCAAATCTGGATTTTTTAGCCAGTGTCTATGTATCCTTCATAACACATACCTGAATATCTTCCTGTCTCCACACATCAGAAGCAGTGTCTATCTTGTTTAGATGAGTTACGTTGTCCGGTCCCAGGAACTCCATGGCCAGTAGGTACATATCCTGTCGAGATATCGATATCGTTTAGAAGTTTATTCTGCATTTAAACTGCAGCTAACGTTTATTTTTTTATCATAAATATCGATTCTACATCAAGCTTTGAGTACTTCTGTGAAGAAAGTTTTGGTTTACAGAGAATACTCTATGTTCTACGTTTGTTTGAAATCGTGAAAATGTGACCTTTCCTGACCCATGACCGCGTAAGCAAATGCCTGGGTCGATCCCTGGGTGACGTCATCTCATTAATGCATTATTCTCCATGGCGTCTTTCTATCACAACAACATCGATTTATAGAGAATATACACTGTTTGCGAGTTGTTAGTTAAGAAAAAAGTCATTTTAGTCAACATGTTAAGTATTTATTCAAATTATTGCAAAGTCGACATAATTATATGACGTCTACCCAGGGATCAACCCAGGCTTTTACTTACGCGGTCGTGGGTCAGGAAAGGTCACATTTTCACGATTTCATACAAGCGTAGAACATAAAGTATTCACTTTAAACCAAAACTTTCTTCACGGAAGTACTCAAAGCTTGATGTAGTACCGATATTTATGATAACAAAATAAACGGTAGGTGCACTTTAAGGTACCGACCATTATGATAATTAGTAGAGACCGGTTAGGCAAAAAATCTTGGATTTCTGACAAAAATAAAAAAAACCACTATATATTCTTCAAAATGATGTCAAACAATCTCCTGGTAGCTTCAGAACATCAATGGATTAAGTTGGAGAAAGAATTGAAGTAAAAATCAACATAAAACAAAAATGGTCAAATCTGGATTTTTTTTTAGCCAGACCGGGTAGGCAAAAAATGTTGAATTTCTGACAAAAATAAAAAAAACACTATATATTCTTGAAAATGATGTCAAACAATCTCCTGGTAGCTTCAGAACATCAATGGATTAAGTTGGAGAAAGAATTGAAGTAAAAATCAACATAAAACAAAAATGGTCAAATCTGGATTTTTTTAGCCAGACCGGGTAGGCAAAAAATGTTGAATTTCTGACAAAAATAAAAAAACCACTCAATATGCTTCAAAATGATCTCAAACAATCTCCTGGTAGCTTCAGAACATCATTGGATTAAGTTGGAGAAAGAATTGAAGTAAAAATCAACATAAAACAAAAATGGTCAAATCTGGATTTTTTTAGCCAGACCGGGTAGGCAAAAAATGTTGAATTTCTGACAAAAATAAAAAAACCACTCAATATGCTTCAAAATGATGTCAAACAATCTCCTGGTAGCTTCAGAACATCAATGGATTAAGTTGGAGAAAGAATTGAAGTAAAAATCAACATAAAACAAAAATGGTCAAATCTGGATTTTTTTAGCCAGACCGGGTAGGCAAAAAATGTTGAATTTCTGACAAAAATAAAAAAAACACTATATATTCTTGAAAATGATGTCAAACAATCTCCTGGTAGCTTCAGAACATCAATGGATTAAGTTGGAGAAAGAATTGAAGTAAAAATCAACATAAAACAAAAATGGTCAAATCTGGATTTTTTTAGCCAGACCGGGTAGGCAAAAAATGTTGAATTTCTGACAAAAATAAAAAAAACACTCAATATGCTTCAAAATGATGTCAAACAATCTCCTGGTAGCTTCAGAACATCAATGGATTAAGTTGGAGAAAGAATTGAAGTAAAAATCAACATAAAACAAAAATGGTCAAATCTGGATTTTTTTAGCCAGACCGGGTAGGCAAAAAATGTTGAATTTCTGACAAAAATAAAAGAACCACTCAATATGCTTCAAAATGATGTCAAACAATCTCCTGGTAGCTTCAGAACATCAATGGATTAAGTTGGAGAAAGAATTGAAGTAAAAATCAACATAATTCAAAAATGGTCAAATCTGGATTTTTTAGCCAGTGTCTATGTATCCTTCATAACACATACCTGAATATCTTCCTGTCTCCACACATCAGAAGCAGTGTCTATCTTGTTTAGATGAGTTACGTTGTCCGGTCCCAGGAACTCCATGGCCAGTAGGTACATATCCTGTCGAGATATCGATATCGTTTAGAAGTTTATTCTGCATTTAAACTGCAGCTAACGTTTATTTTTTTATCATAAATATCGATTCTACATCAAGCTTTGAGTACTTCTGTGAAGAAAGTTTTGGTTTACAGAGAATACTCTATGTTCTACGTTTGTTTGAAATCGTGAAAATGTGACCTTTCCTGACCCATGACCGCGTAAGCAAAAGCCTGGGTCGATCCCTGGGTGACGTCATCTCATTAATGCATTATTCTCCATGGCGTCTTTCTATCACAACAACATCGATTTATAGAGAATATACACTGTTTGCGAGTTGTTAGTTAAGAAAAAAGTCATTTTAGTCAACATGTTAAGTATTTATTCAAATTATTGCAAAGTCGACATAATTATATGACGTCTACCCAGGGATCGACCCAGGCTTTTACTTACGCGGTCGTGGGTCAGGAAAGGTCACATTTTCACGATTTCATACAAGCGTAGAACATAAAGTATTCACTTTAAACCAAAACTTTCTTCACGGAAGTACTCAAAGCTTGATGTAGTACCGATATTTATGATAACAAAATAAACGTTAGGTGCACTTTAAGGTACCGACCATTATGATAATTAGTAGAGACCGGTTAGGCAAAAAATCTTGGATTTCTGACAAAAATAAAAAACAAACACTATATATTCTTCTAAATGATGTCAAACAATCTCCTGGTAGCTTCAGAACATCAATGGATTAAGTTGGAGAAAGAATTGAAGTAAAAATCAACATAAAACAAAAATGGTCAAATCTGGATTTTTTTAGCCAGACCGGGTAGGCAAAAAATGTTGAATTTCTGACAAAAATAAAAAAAACACTATATATTCTTGAAAATGATGTCAAACAATCTCCTGGTAGCTTCAGAACATCAATGGATTAAGTTGGAGAAAGAATTGAAGTAAAAATCAACATAAAACAAAAATGGTCAAATCTGGATTTTTTTAGCCAGACCGGGTAGGCAAAAAATGTTGAATTTCTGACAAAAATAAAAAAAACACTCAATATGCTTCAAAATGATGTCAAACAATCTCCTGGTAGCTTCAGAACATCAATGGATTAAGTTGGAGAAAGAATTGAAGTAAAAATCAACATAAAACAAAAATGGTCTAATCTGGATTTTTTTAGCCAGACCGGGTAGGCAAAAAATGTTGAATTTCTGACAAAAATAAAAAAAACACTATATATTCTTGAAAATGATGTCAAACAATCTCCTGGTAGCTTCAGAACATCAATGGATTAAGTTGGAGAAAGAATTGAAGTAAAAATCAACATAAAACAAAAATGGTCAAATCTGGATTTTTTTAGCCAGACCGGGTAGGCAAAAAATGTTGAATTTCTGACAAAAATAAAAAAAACACTCAATATGCTTCAAAATGATGTCAAACAATCTCCTGGTAGCTTCAGAACATCAATGGATTAAGTTGGAGAAAGAATTGAAGTAAAAATCAACATAAAACAAAAATGGTAAAATCTGGATTTTTTTAGCCAGACCGGGTAGGCAAAAAATGTTGAATTTCTGACAAAAATAAAAAAACCACTATATATTCTTGAAAATGATGTCAAACAATCTCCTGGTAGCTTCAGAACATCAATGGATTAAGTTGGAGAAAGAATTGAAGTAAAAATCAACATAAAACAAAAATGGTCAAATCTGGATTTTTTTAGCCAGACCGGGTAGGCAAAAAATGTTGAATTTCTGACAAAAATAAAAAAAACACTATATATTCTTGAAAATGATGTCAAACAATCTCCTGGTAGCTTCAGAACAAAAATGGATTAAGTTGGAGAAATAATTGAAGTAAAAATCAACATAAAACAAAAATGGTCAAATCTGGATTTTTTTAGCCAGACCGGGTAGGCAAAAAATGTTGAATTTCTGACAAAAATAAAAAAACCACTCAATATGCTTCAAAATGATCTCAAACAATCTCCTGGTAGCTTCAGAACATCAATGGATTAAGTTGGAGAAAGAATTGAAGTAAAAATCAACATAAAACAAAAATGGTCAAATCTGGATTTTTTTAGCCAGACCGGGTAGGCAAAAAATGTTGAATTTCTGACAAAAATAAAAAAAACACTATATATTCTTGAAAATGATGTCAAACAATCTCCTGGTAGCTTCAGAACATCAATGGATTAAGTTGGAGAAAGAATTGAAGTAAAAATCAACATAAAACAAAAATGGTCAAATCTGGATTTTTTTAGCCAGACCGGGTAGGCAAAAAATGTTGAATTTCTGACAAAAATAAAAAAAACACTATATATTCTTGAAAATGATGTCAAACAATCTCCTGGTAGCTTCAGAACAAAAATGGATTAAGTTGGAGAAATAATTGAAGTAAAAATCAACATAAAACAAAAATGGTCAAATCTGGATTTTTTTAGCCAGACCGGGTAGGCAAAAAATGTTGAATTTCTGACAAAAATAAAAAAACCACTCAATATGCTTCAAAATGATGTCAAACAATCTCCTGGTAGCTTCAGAACATCAATGGATTAAGTTGGAGAAAGAATTGAAGTAAAAATCAACATAAAACAAAAATGGTCAAATCTGGATTTTTTTAGCCAGACCGGGTAGGCAAAAAATGTTGAATTTCTGACAAAAATAAAAGAACCACTCAATATGCTTCAAAATGATCTCAAACAATCTCCTGGTAGCTTCAGAACATCAATGGATTAAGTTGGAGAAAGAATTGAAGTAAAAATCAACATAAAACAAAAATGGTCAAATCTGGATTTTTTAGCCAGTGTCTATGTATCCTTCATAACACATACCTGAATATCTTCCTGTCTCCACACATCAGAAGCAGTGTCTATCTTGTTTAGATGAGTTACGTTGTCCGGTCCCAGGAACTCCATGGCCAGTAGGTACATATCCTGTCGAGATATCGATATCGTTTAGAAGTTTATTCTGCATTTAAACTGCAGCTAACGTTTATTTTTTTATCATAAATATCGATTCTACATCAAGCTTTGAGTACTTCTGTGAAGAAAGTTTTGGTTTACAGAGAATACTCTATGTTCTACGTTTGTTTGAAATCGTGAAAATGTGACCTTTCCTGACCCATGACCGCGTAAGCAAAAGCCTGGGTCGATCCCTGGGTGACGTCATCTCATTAATGCATTATTCTCCATGGCGTCTTTCTATCACAACAACATCGATTTATAGAGAATATACACTGTTTGCGAGTTGTTAGTTAAGAAAAAAGTCATTTTAGTCAACATGTTAAGTATTTATTCAAATTATTGCAAAGTCGACATAATTATATGACGTCTACCCAGGGATCGACCCAGGCTTTTACTTACGCGGTCGTGGGTCAGGAAAGGTCACATTTTCACGATTTCATACAAGCGTAGAACATAAAGTATTCACTTTAAACCAAAACTTTCTTCACGGAAGTACTCAAAGCTTGATGTAGTACCGATATTTATGATAACAAAATAAACGTTAGGTGCACTTTAAGGTACCGACCATTATGATAATTAGTAGAGACCGGTTAGGCAAAAAATGTTGAATTTCTGACAAAAATAAAAAAAACACTCAATATGCTTCAAAATGATCTCAAACAATCTCCTGGTAGCTTCAGAACATCAATGGATTAAGTTGGAGAAAGAATTGAAGTAAAAATCAACATAAAACAAAAATGGTCAAATCTGGATTTTTTTAGCCAGACCGGGTAGGCAAAAAATGTTGAATTTCTGACAAAAATAAAAAAAACACTACATATTCTTGAAAATGATGTCAAACAATCTCCTGGTAGCTTCAGAACATCAATGGATTAAGTTGGAGAAAGAATTGAAGTAAAAATCAACATAAAACAAAAATGGTCAAATCTGGATTTTTTTAGCCAGACCGGGTAGGCAAAAAATGTTGAATTTCTGACAAAAATAAAAAAAACACTACATATTCTTGAAAATGATGTCAAACAATCTCCTGGTAGCTTCAGAACATCAATGGATTAAGTTGGAGAAAGAATTGAAGTAAAAATCAACATAAAACAAAAATGGTCAAATCTGGATTTTTTTAGACAGACCGGGTAGACAAAAAATGTTGAATTTCTGACAAAAATAAAAAAACCACTCAATATGCTTCAAAATGATGTCAAACAATCTCCTGGTAGCTTCAGAACATCAATGGATTAAGTTGGAGAAAGAATTGAAGTAAAAATCAACATAAAACAAAAATGGTCAAATCTGGATTTTTTTAGCCAGACCGGGTAGGCAAAAAATGTTGAATTTCTGACAAAAATAAAAAAAACACTATATATTCTTGAAAATGATGTCAAACAATCTCCTGGTAGCTTCAGAACATCAATGGATTAAGTTGGAGAAAGAATTGAAGTAAAAATCAACATAAAACAAAAATGGTCAAATCTGGATTTTTTTAGCCAGACCGGGTAGGCAAAAAATGTTGAATTTCTGACAAAAATAAAAAAAACACTATATATTCTTGAAAATGATGTCAAACAATCTCCTGGTAGCTTCAGAACATCAATGGATTAAGTTGGAGAAAGAATTGAAGTAAAAATCAACATAAAACAAAAATGGTCAAATCTGGATTTTTTTAGCCAGACCGGGTAGGCAAAAAATGTTGAATTTCTGACAAAAATAAAATAAACACTCAATATGCTTCAAAATGATGTCAAACAATCTCCTGGTAGCTTCAGAACATCAATGGATTAAGTTGGAGAAAGAATTGAAGTAAAAATCAACATAATTCAAAAATGGTCAAATCTGGATTTTTTAGCCAGTGTCTATGTATCCTTCATAACACATACCTGAATATCTTCCTGTCTCCACACATCAGAAGCAGTGTCTATCTTGTTTAGATGAGTTACGTTGTCCGGTCCCAGGAACTCCATGGCCAGTAGGTACATATCCTGTCGAGATATCGATATCGTTTAGAAGTTTATTCTGCATTTAAACTGCAGCTAACGTTTATTTTTTTATCATAAATATCGATTCTACATCAAGCTTTGAGTACTTCTGTGAAGAAAGTTTTGGTTTACAGAGAATACTCTATGTTCTACGTTTGTTTGAAATCGTGAAAATGTGACCTTTCCTGACCCATGACCGCGTAAGCAAAAGCCTGGGTCGATCCCTGGGTGACGTCATCTCATTAATGCATTATTCTCCATGGCGTCTTTCTATCACAACAACATCGATTTATAGAGAATATACACTGTTTGCGAGTTGTTAGTTAAGAAAAAAGTCATTTTAGTCAACATGTTAAGTATTTATTCAAATTATTGCAAAGTCGACATAATTATATGACGTCTACCCAGGGATCGACCCAGGCTTTTACTTACGCGGTCGTGGGTCAGGAAAGGTCACATTTTCACGATTTCATACAAGCGTAGAACATAAAGTATTCACTTTAAACCAAAACTTTCTTCACGGAAGTACTCAAAGCTTGATGTAGTACCGATATTTATGATAACAAAATAAACGTTAGGTGCACTTTAAGGTACCGACCATTATGATAATTAGTAGAGACCGGTTAGGCAAAAAATCTTGGATTTCTGACAAAAATAAAAAACAAACACTATATATTCTTCAAAATGATGTCAAACAATCTCCTGGTAGCTTCAGAACATCAATGGATTAAGTTGGAGAAAGAATTGAAGTAAAAATCAACATAAAACAAAAATGGTCAAATCTGGATTTTTTTAGCCAGACCGGGTAGGCAAAAAATGTTGAATTTCTGACAAAAATAAAAAAAACACTATATATTCTTGAAAATGATGTCAAACAATCTCCTGGTAGCTTCAGAACATCAATGGATTAAGTTGGAGAAAGAATTGAAGTAAAAATCAACATAAAACAAAAATGGTCAAATCTGGATTTTTTTAGCCAGACCGGGTAGGCAAAAAATGTTGAATTTCTGACAAAAATAAAAAAAACACTATATATTCTTGAAAATGATGTCAAACAATCTCCTGGTAGCTTCAGAACATCAATGGATTAAGTTGGAGAAAGAATTGAAGTAAAAATCAACATAAAACAAAAATGGTCAAATCTGGATTTTTTTAGACAGACCGGGTACGCAAAAAATGTTGAATTTCTGACAAAAATAAAAAAAACACTCAATATGCTTCAAAATGATGTCAAACAATCTCCTGGTAGCTTCAGAACATCAATGGATTAAGTTGGAGAAAGAATTGAAGTAAAAATCAACATAAAACAAAAATGGTCAAATCTGGATTTTTTTAGCCAGACCGGGTAGGCAAAAAATGTTGAATTTCTGACAAAAATAAAAAAAACACTATATATTCTTGAAAATGATGTCAAACAATCTCCTGGTAGCTTCAGAACATCAATGGATTAAGTTGGAGAAAGAATTGAAGTAAAAATCAACATAAAACAAAAATGGTCAAATCTGGATTTTTTTAGCCAGACCGGGTAGGCAAAAAATGTTGAATTTCTGACAAAAATAAAAAAAACACTATATATTCTTGAAAATGATGTCAAACAATCTCCTGGTAGCTTCAGAACAAAAATGGATTAAGTTGGAGAAATAATTGAAGTAAAAATCAACATAAAACAAAAATGGTCAAATCTGGATTTTTTTAGCCAGACCGGGTAGGCAAAAAATGTTGAATTTCTGACAAAAATAAAAAAACCACTCAATATGCTTCAAAATGATCTCAAACAATCTCCTGGTAGCTTCAGAACATCAATGGATTAAGTTGGAGAAAGAATTGAAGTAAAAATCAACATAATTCAAAAATGGTCAAATGTGGATAAAAATGTTGGATTTCTGACAAAAGCAAAAATCAACTCAATATGCTTCAAAATGATGTCAAACAATCTCCTGGTAGCTTCAGAACATCAATGGATTAAGTTGGAGAAAGGATTGAAGTAAAAATCAACATAATTCAAAAATGGTCAAATCTGGATTTTTTTTAGCCAGACCGTGTAGGCAAAAAATGTTGAATTTCTGACAAAAATAAAAAAACCACTCAATATGCTTCAAAATGATGTCAAACAATCTCCTGGTAGCTTCAGAACATCAATGGATTAAGTTGGAGAAAGCATTGAAGTAAAAATCAACATAAAACAAAAATGGTCAAATCTGGATTTTTTTAGCCAGACCGGGTAGGCAAAAAATGTTGAATTTCTGACAAAAATAAATAAAACACTCAATATGCTTCAAAATGATGTCAAACAATATCCTGCTAGCTTCAGAACATCAATGGATTAAGTTGGAGAAAGGATTGAAGTAAAAATCAACATAATTCAAAAATGGTCAAATCTGGATTTATTTAGCCAGACCGGGTAGGCAAAAAATCTTGGATTTCTGACAAAAATAAAAAAACCACTCAATATGCTTCAAAATGATCTCAAACAATCTCCTGGTAGCTTCAGAACATCAATGGATTAAGTTGGAGAAAGGATTGAAGTAAAAATAAACATAATTCAAAAATGGTCAAATCTGGATAAAAATGTTGAATTTCTGACAAAAGCAAAAATCAACTCAATATGCTTCAAAATGATGTCAAACAATCTCCTGGTAGCTTCAGAACATCAATGGATTAAGTTGGAGAAAGGAATGAAGTAAAAATCAACATAATTCAAAAATGGTCAAATCTGGATTTTTTTAGCCAGACCGTGTAGGCAAAAAATGTTGAATTTCTGACAAAAATAAAAAAAACACTATATATTCTTCAAAATGATGTCAAACAATCTCCTGGTAGCTTCAGAACATCAATGGATTAAGTTGGAGAAAGAATTGAAGGAAAAATCAACATAAATAAAAAATGGTCAAATCTGGATTTTTTTAGCCAGGCCGGGTAGGCAAAAAATGTTGAATTTCTGACAAAAATAAAAAAAACACTCAATATGCTTCAAAATGATGTCAAACAATCTCCTGGTAGCTTCAGAACATCAATGGATTAAGTTGGAGAAAGAATTGAAGTAAAAATCAACATAAAACAAAAATGGTCAAATCTGGATTTTTTAGCCAGTGTCTATGTATCCTTCATAACACATACCTGAATATCTTCCTGTCTCCACACATCAGAAGCAGTGTCTATCTTGTTTAGATGAGTTACGTTGTCCGGTCCCAGGAACTCCATGGCCAGTAGGTACATATCCTGTCGAGATATCGATATCGTTTAGAAGTTTATTCTGCATTTAAACTGCAGCTAACGTTTATTTTTTTATCATAAATATCGATTCTACATCAAGCTTTGAGTACTTCTGTGAAGAAAGTTTTGGTTTACAGAGAATACTCTATGTTCTACGTTTGTTTGAAATCGTGAAAATGTGACCTTTCCTGACCCATGACCGCGTAAGCAAAAGCCTGGGTCGATCCCTGGGTGACGTCATCTCATTAATGCATTATTCTCCATGGCGTCTTTCTATCACAACAACATCGATTTATAGAGAATATACACTGTTTGCGAGTTGTTAGTTAAGAAAAAAGTCATTTTAGTCAACATGTTAAGTATGTATTCAAATTATTGCAAAGTCGACATAATTATATGACGTCTACCCAGGGATCAACCCAGGCTTTTACTTACGCGGTCGTGGGTCAGGAAAGGTCACATTTTCACGATTTCATACAAGCGTAGAACATAAAGTATTCACTTTAAACCAAAACTTTCTTCACGGAAGTACTCAAAGCTTGATGTAGTACCGATATTTATGATAACAAAATAAACGTTAGGTGCACTTTAAGGTACCGACCATTATGATAATTAGTAGAGACCGGTTAGGCAAAAAATCTTGGATTTCTGACAAAAAAATAAAAAAACACTATATATTCTTCAAAATGATGTCAAACAATCTCCTGGTAGCTTCAGAACATCAATGGATTAAGTTGGAGAAAGAATTGAAGTAAAAATCAACATAAAACAAAAATGGTCAAATCTGGATTTTTTTAGCCAGACCGGGTAGGCAAAAAATGTTGAATTTCTGACAAAAATAAAAAAAACACTCAATATGCTTCAAAATGATGTCAAACAATCTCCTGGTAGCTTCAGAACATCAATGGATTAAGTTGGAGAAAGAATTGAAGTAAAAATCAACATAAAACAAAAATGGTCAAATCTGGATTTTTTTAGCCAGACCGGGTAGGCAAAAAATGTTGAATTTCTGACAAAAATAAAAAAAACACTATATATTCTTGAAAATGATGTCAAACAATCTCCTGGTAGCTTCAGAACAAAAATGGATTAAGTTGGAGAAATAATTGAAGTAAAAATCAACATAAAACAAAAATGGTCAAATCTGGATTTTTTTAGCCAGACCGGGTAGGCAAAAAATGTTGAATTTCTGACAAAAATAAAAAAACCACTCAATATGCTTCAAAATGATCTCAAACAATCTCCTGGTAGCTTCAGAACATCAATGGATTAAGTTGGAGAAAGAATTGAAGTAAAAATCAACATAAAACAAAAATGGTCAAATCTGGATTTTTTTAGCCAGACCGGGTAGGCAAAAAATGTTGAATTTCTGACAAAAATAAAAAAAACACTCAATATGCTTCAAAATGATGTCAAACAATCTCCTGGTAGCTTCAGAACATCAATGGATTAAGTTGGAGAAAGAATTGAAGTAAAAATCAACATAAAACAAAAATGGTCAAATCTGGATTTTTTTTAGCCAGACCGGGTAGGCAAAAAATGTTGAATTTCTGACAAAAATAAAAAAAACACTCAATATGCTTCAAAATGATGTCAAACAATCTCCTGGTAGCTTCAGAACATCAATGGATTAAGTTGGAGAAAGAATTGAAGTAAAAATCAACATAATTCAAAAATGGTCAAATCTGGATTTTTTAGCCAGTGTCTATGTATCCTTCATAACACATACCTGAATATCTTCCTGTCTCCACACATCAGAAGCAGTGTCTATCTTGTTTAGATGAGTTACGTTGTCCGGTCCCAGGAACTCCATGGCCAGTAGGTACATATCCTGTCGAGATATCGATATCGTTTAGAAGTTTATTCTGCATTTAAACTGCAGCTAACGTTTATTTTTTTATCATAAATATCGATTCTACATCAAGCTTTGAGTACTTCTGTGAAGAAAGTTTTGGTTTACAGAGAATACTCTATGTTCTACGTTTGTTTGAAATCGTGAAAATGTGACCTTTCCTGACCCATGACCGCGTAAGCAAAAGCCTGGGTCGATCCCTGGGTGACGTCATCTCATTAATGCATTATTCTCCATGGCGTCTTTCTATCACAACAACATCGATTTATAGAGAATATACACTGTTTGCGAGTTGTTAGTTAAGAAAAAAGTCATTTTAGTCAACATGTTAAGTATTTATTCAAATTATTGCAAAGTCGACATAATTATATGACGTCTACCCAGGGATCGACCCAGGCTTTTACTTACGCGGTCGTGGGTCAGGAAAGGTCACATTTTCACGATTTCATACAAGCGTAGAACATAAAGTATTCACTTTAAACCAAAACTTTCTTCACGGAAGTACTCAAAGCTTGATGTAGTACCGATATTTATGATAACAAAATAAACGTTAGGTGCACTTTAAGGTACCGACCATTATGATAATTAGTAGAGACCGGTTAGGCAAAAAATCTTGGATTTCTGACAAAAATAAAAAAAAACACTATATATTCTTCAAAATGATGTCAAACAATCTCCTGGTAGCTTCAGAACATCAATGGATTAAGTTGGAGAAAGAATTCAAGTAAAAATCAACATAATTCAAAAATGGTCAAATCTGGATTTTTTTTAGCCAGACCGGGTAGGCAAAAAATGTTGAATTTCTGACAAAATAAAAAAAACACTATATATTCTTCAAAATGATGTCAAACAATCTCCTGGTAGCTTCAGAACATCAATGGATTAAGTTGGAGAAAGAATTGAAGTAAAAATCAACATAAAACAAAAATGGTCAAATCTGGATTTTTTTAGCCAGACCGGGTAGGCAAAAAATGTTGAATTTCTGACAAAAATAAAAAAAACACTATATATTCTTGAAAATGATGTCAAACAATCTCCTGGTAGCTTCAGAACAAAAATGGATTAAGTTGGAGAAATAATTGAAGTAAAAATCAACATAAAACAAAAATGGTCAAATCTGGATTTTTTTAGCCAGACCGGGTAGGCAAAAAATGTTGAATTTCTGACAAAAATAAAAAAACCACTCAATATGCTTCAAAATGATCTCAAACAATCTCCTGGTAGCTTCAGAACATCAATGGATTAAGTTGGAGAAAGAATTGAAGTAAAAATCAACATAAAACAAAAATGGTCAAATCTGGATTTTTTTAGCCAGACCGGGTAGGCAAAAAATGTTGAATTTCTGACAAAAATAAAAAAAACACTCAATATGCTTCAAAATGATGTCAAACAATCTCCTGGTAGCTTCAGAACATCAATGGATTAAGTTGGAGAAAGAATTGAAGTAAAAATCAACATAAAACAAAAATGGTCAAATCTGGATTTTTTTTAGCCAGACCGGGTAGGCAAAAAATGTTGAATTTCTGACAAAAATAAAAAAAACACTCAATATGCTTCAAAATGATGTCAAACAATCTCCTGGTAGCTTCAGAACATCAATGGATTAAGTTGGAGAAAGAATTGAAGTAAAAATCAACATAATTCAAAAATGGTCAAATCTGGATTTTTTAGCCAGTGTCTATGTATCCTTCATAACACATACCTGAATATATTCCTGTCTCCACACATCAGAAGCAGTGTCTATCTTGTTTAGATGAGTTACGTTGTCCGGTCCCAGGAACTCCATGGCCAGTAGGTACATATCCTGTCGAGATATCGATATCGTTTAGAAGTTTATTCTGCATTTAAACTGCAGCTAACGTTTATTTTTTTATCATAAATATCGATTCTACATCAAGCTTTGAGTACTTCTGTGAAGAAAGTTTTGGTTTACAGAGAATACTCTATGTTCTACGTTTGTTTGAAATCGTGAAAATGTGACCTTTCCTGACCCATGACCGCGTAAGCAAAAGCCTGGGTCGATCCCTGGGTGACGTCATCTCATTAATGCATTATTCTCCATGGCGTCTTTCTATCACAACAACATCGATTTATAGAGAATATACACTGTTTGCGAGTTGTTAGTTAAGAAAAAAGTCATTTTAGTCAACATGTTAAGTATTTATTCAAATTATTGCAAAGTCGACATAATTATATGACGTCTACCCAGGGATCGACCCAGGCTTTTACTTACGCGGTCGTGGGTCAGGAAAGGTCACATTTTCACGATTTCATACAAGCGTAGAACATAAAGTATTCACTTTAAACCAAAACTTTCTTCACGGAAGTACTCAAAGCTTGATGTAGTACCGATATTTATGATAACAAAATAAACGTTAGGTGCACTTTAAGGTACCGACCATTATGATAATTAGTAGAGACCGGTTAGGCAAAAAATCTTGGATTTCTGACAAAAATAAAAAAAAACACTATATATTCTTCAAAATGATGTCAAACAATCTCCTGGTAGCTTCAGAACATCAATGGATTAAGTTGGAGAAAGAATTCAAGTAAAAATCAACATAATTCAAAAATGGTCAAATCTGGATTTTTTTTAGCCAGACCGGGTAGGCAAAAAATGTTGAATTTCTGACAAAATAAAAAAAACACTATATATTCTTCAAAATGATGTCAAACAATCTCCTGGTAGCTTCAGAACATCAATGGATTAAGTTGGAGAAAGAATTGAAGTAAAAATCAACATAAAACAAAAATGGTCAAATCTGGATTTTTTTAGCCAGACCGGGTAGGCAAAAAATGTTGAATTTCTGACAAAAATAAAAAACACACTATATATTCTTGAAAATGATGTCAAACAATCTCCTGGTAGCTTCAGAACATCAATGGATTAAGTTGGAGAAAGAATTGAAGTAAAAATCAACATAAAACAAAAATGGTCAAATCTGGATTTTTTTAGCCAGACCGGGTAGGCAAAAAATGTTGAATTTCTGACAAAAATAAAAAAAACACTATATATTCTTGAAAATGATGTCAAACAATCTCCTGGTAGCTTCAGAACATCAATGGATTAAGTTGGAGAAAGAATTGAAGTAAAAATCAACATAAAACAAAAATGGTCAAATCTGGATTTTTTTAGCCAGACCGGGTAGGCAAAAAATGTTGAATTTCTGACAAAAATAAAAAAACCACTCAATATGCTTCAAAATGATGTCAAACAATCTCCTGGTAGCTTCAGAACATCAATGGATTAAGTTGGAGAAAGAATTGAAGTAAAAATCAACATAATTCAAAAATGGTCAAATCTGGATTTTTTAGCCAGTGTCTATGTATCCTTCATAACACATACCTGAATATCTTCCTGTCTCCACACATCAGAAGCAGTGTCTATCTTGTTTAGATGAGTTACGTTGTCCGGTCCCAGGAACTCCATGGCCAGTAGGTACATATCCTGTCGAGATATCGATATCGTTTAGAAGTGTATTCTGCATTTAAACTGCAGCTAACGTTTATTTTTTTATCATAAATATCGATTCTACATCAAGCATTGAGTACTTCTGTGAAGAAAGTTTTGGTTTACAGAGAATACTCTATGTTCTACGTTTGTTTGAAATCGTGAAAATGTGACCTTTCCTGACCCATGACCGCGTAAGCAAAAGCCTGGGTCGATCCCTGGGTGACGTCATCTCATTAATGCATTATTCTCCATGGCGTCTTTCTATCACAACAACATCGATTTATAGAGAATATACACTGTTTGCGAGTTGTTAGTTAAGAAAAAAGTCATTTTAGTCAACATGTTAAGTATTTATTCAAATTATTGCAAAGTCGACATAATTATATGACGTCTACCCAGGGATCGACCCAGGCTTTTACTTACGCGGTCGTGGGTCAGGAAAGGTCACATTTTCACGATTTCATACAAGCGTAGAACATAAAGTATTCACTTTAAACCAAAACTTTCTTCACGGAAGTACTCAAAGCTTGATGTAGTACCGATATTTATGATAACAAAATAAACGTTAGGTGCACTTTAAGGTACCGACCATTATGATAATTAGTAGAGACCGGTTAGGCAAAAAATCTTGGATTTCTGACAAAAATAAAAAAAAACACTATATATTCTTCAAAATGATGTCAAACAATCTCCTGGTAGCTTCAGAACATCAATGGATTAAGTTGGAGAAAGAATTCAAGTAAAAATCAACATAATTCAAAAATGGTCAAATCTGGATTTTTTTTTAGCCAGACCGGGTAGGCAAAAAATGTTGAATTTCTGACAAAAATAAAAAAAACACTATATATTCTTCAAAATGATGTCAAACAATCTCCTGGTAGCTTCAGAACATCAATGGATTAAGTTGGAGAAAGAATTGAAGTAAAAATCAACATAAAACAAAAATGGTCAAATCTGGATTTTTTTAGCCAGACCGGGTAGGCAAAAAATGTTGAATTTCTGACAAAAATAAAAAAAACACTATATATTCTTGAAAATGATGTCAAACAATCTCCTGGTAGCTTCAGAACATCAATGGATTAAGTTGGAGAAAGAATTGAAGTAAAAATCAACATAAAACAAAAATGGTCAAATCTGGATTTTTTTAGCCAGACCGGGTAGGCAAAAAATGTTGAATTTCTGACAAAAATAAAAAAAACACTATATATTCTTGAAAATGATGTCAAACAATCTCCTGGTAGCTTCAGAACATCAATGGATTAAGTTGGAGAAAGAATTGAAGTAAAAATCAACATAAAACAAAAATGGTCAAATCTGGATTTTTTAGCCAGTGTCTATGTATCCTTCATAACACATACCTGAATATCTTCCTGTCTCCACACATCAGAAGCAGTGTCTATCTTGTTTAGATGAGTTACGTTGTCCGGTCCCAGGAACTCCATGGCCAGTAGGTACATATCCTGTCGAGATATCGATATCGTTTAGAAGTTTATTCTGCATTTAAACTGCAGCTAACGTTTATTTTTTTATCATAAATATCGATTCTACATCAAGCTTTGAGTACTTCTGTGAAGAAAGTTTTGGTTTACAGAGAATACTCTATGTTCTACGTTTGTTTGAAATCGTGAAAATGTGACCTTTCCTGACCCATGACCGCGTAAGCAAATGCCTGGGTCGATCCCTGGGTGACGTCATCTCATTAATGCATTATTCTCCATGGCGTCTTTCTATCACAACAACATCGATTTATAGAGAATATACACTGTTTGCGAGTTGTTAGTTAAGAAAAAAGTCATTTTAGTCAACATGTTAAGTATTTATTCAAATTATTGCAAAGTCGACATAATTATATGACGTCTACCCAGGGATCAACCCAGGCTTTTACTTACGCGGTCGTGGGTCAGGAAAGGTCACATTTTCACGATTTCATACAAGCGTAGAACATAAAGTATTCACTTTAAACCAAAACTTTCTTCACGGAAGTACTCAAAGCTTGATGTAGTACCGATATTTATGATAACAAAATAAACGTTAGGTGCACTTTAAGGTACCGACCATTATGATAATTAGTAGAGACCGGTTAGGCAAAAAATCTTGGATTTCTGACAAAAATAAAAAAAAACACTATATATTCTTGAAAATGATGTCAAACAATCTCCTGGTAGCTTCAGAACATCAATGGATTAAGTTGGAGAAAGAATTGAAGTAAAAATCAACATAAAACAAAAATGGTCAAATCTGGATTTTTTTAGCCAGACCGGGTAGGCAAAAAATGTTGAATTTCTGACAAAAATAAAAAAAACACTATATATTCTTGAAAATGATGTCAAACAATCTCCTGGTAGCTTCAGAACAAAAATGGATTAAGTTGGAGAAATAATTGAAGTAAAAATCAACATAAAACAAAAATGGTCAAATCTGGATTTTTTTAGCCAGACCGGGTAGGCAAAAAATGTTGAATTTCTGACAAAAATAAAAAAAACACTCAATATGCTTCAAAATGATCTCAAACAATCTCCTGGTAGCTTCAGAACATCAATGGATTAAGTTGGAGAAAGAATTGAAGTAAAAATCAACATAAAACAAAAATGGTCAAATCTGGATTTTTTTAGCCAGACCGGGTAGGCAAAAAATGTTGAATTTCTGACAAAAATAAAAAAAAAACTATATATTCTTGAAAATGATGTCAAACAATCTCCTGGTAGCTTCAGAACATCAATGGATTAAGTTGGAGAAAGAATTGAAGTAAAAATCAACATAAAACAAAAATGGTCAAATCTGGATTTTTTTAGCCAGACCGGGTAGGCAAAAAATGTTGAATTTCTGACAAAAATAAAAAACCCACTCAATATGCTTCAAAATGATGTCAAACAATCTCCTGGTAGCTTCAGAACATCAATGGATTAAGTTGGAGAAAGAATTGAAGTAAAAATCAACATAAAACAAAAATGGTCAAATCTGGATTTTTTTTAGCCAGACCGGGTAGGCAAAAAATGTTGAATTTCTGACAAAAATAAAAAAAACACTATATATTCTTGAAAATGATGTCAAACAATCTCCTGGTAGCTTCAGAACATCAATGGATTAAGTTGGAGAAAGAATTGAAGTAAAAATCAACATAAAACAAAAATGGTCAAATCTGGATTTTTTTAGCCAGACCGGGTAGGCAAAAAATGTTGAATTTCTGACAAAAATAAAAAAAACACTATATATTCTTGAAAATGATGTCAAACAATCTCCTGGTAGCTTCAGAACAAAAATGGATTAAGTTGGAGAAATAATTGAAGTAAAAATCAACATAAAACAAAAATGGTCAAATCTGGATTTTTTTTAGCCAGACCGGGTAGGCAAAAAATGTTGAATTTCTGACAAAAATAAAAAAACCACTCAATATGCTTCAAAATGATCTCAAACAATCTCCTGGTAGCTTCAGAACATCAATGGATTAAGTTGGAGAAAGAATTGAAGTAAAAATCAACATAAAACAAAAATGGTCAAATCTGGATTTTTTTAGCCAGACCGGGTAGGCAAAAAATGTTGAATTTCTGACAAAAATAAAAAAACCACTCAATATGCTTCAAAATGATCTCAAACAATCTCCTGGTAGCTTCAGAACATCAATGGATTAAGTTGGAGAAAGAATTGAAGTAAAAATCAACATAAAACAAAAATGGTCAAATCTGGATTTTTTTATCCAGACCGGGTAGGCAAAAAATGTTGAATTTCTGACAAAAATAAAAAAAACACTATATATTCTTGAAAATGATGTCAAACAATCTCCTGGTAGCTTCAGAACATCAATGGATTAAGTTGGAGAAAGAATTGAAGTAAAAATCAACATAAAACAAAAATGGTCAAATCTGGATTTTTTTAGCCAGACCGGGTAGGCAAAAAATGTTGAATTTCTGACAAAAATAAAAAAACCACTCAATATGCTTCAAAATGATGTCAAACAATCTCCTGGTAGCTTCAGAACATCAATGGATTAAGTTGGAGAAAGAATTGAAGTAAAAATCAACATAATTCAAAAATGGTCAAATCTGGATTTTTTAGCCAGTGTCTATGTATCCTTCATAACACATACCTGAATATCTTCCTGTCTCCACACATCAGAAGCAGTGTCTATCTTGTTTAGATGAGTTACGTTGTCCGGTCCCAGGAACTCCATGGCCAGTAGGTACATATCCTGTCGAGATATCGATATCGTTTAGAAGTTTATTCTGCATTTAAACTGCAGCTAACGTTTATTTTTTTATCATAAATATCGATTCTACATCAAGCTTTGAGTACTTCTGTGAAGAAAGTTTTGGTTTACAGAGAATACTCTATGTTCTACGTTTGTTTGAAATCGTGAAAATGTGACCTTTCCTGACCCATGACCGCGTAAGCAAAAGCCTGGGTCGATCCCTGGGTGACGTCATCTCATTAATGCATTATTCTCCATGGCGTCTTTCTATCACAACAACATCGATTTATAGAGAATATACACTGTTTGCGAGTTGTTAGTTAAGAAAAAAGTCATTTTAGTCAACATCTTAAGTATTTATTCAAATTATTGCAAAGTCGACATAATTATATGACGTCTACCCAGGGATCGACCCAGGCTTTTACTTACGCGGTCGTGGGTCAGGAAAGGTCACATTTTCACGATTTCATACAAGCGTAGAACATAAAGTATTCACTTTAAACCAAAACTTTCTTCACGGAAGTACTCAAAGCTTGATGTAGTACCGATATTTATGATAACAAAATAAACGTTAGGTGCACTTTAAGGTACCGACCATTATGATAATTAGTAGAGACCGGTTAGGCAAAAAATCTTGGATTTCTGACAAAAATAAAAAAAAACACTATATATTCTTCAAAATGATGTCAAACAATCTCCTGGTAGCTTCAGAACATCAATGGATTAAGTTGGAGAAAGAATTGAAGTAAAAATCAACATAAAACAAAAATGGTCAAATCTGGATTTTTTTAGCCAGACCGGGTAGGCAAAAAATGTTGAATTTCTGACAAAAATAAAAAAAACACTATATATTCTTGAAAATGATGTCAAACAATCTCCTGGTAGCTTCAGAACATCAATGGATTAAGTTGGAGAAAGAATTGAAGTAAAAATCAACATAAAACAAAAATGGTCAAATCTGGATTTTTTTAGCCAGACCGGGTAGGCAAAAAATGTTGAATTTCTGACAAAAATAAAAAACACACTATATATTCTTGAAAATGATGTCAAACAATCTCCTGGTAGCTTCAGAACATCAATGGATTAAGTTGGAGAAAGAATTGAAGTAAAAATCAACATAAAACAAAAATGGTCAAATCTGGATTTTTTTAGCCAGACCGGGTAGGCAAAAAATGTTGAATTTCTGACAAAAATAAAAGAACCACTCAATATGCTTCAAAATGATCTCAAACAATCTCCTGGTAGCTTCAGAACATCAATGGATTAAGTTGGAGAAAGAATTGAAGTAAAAATCAACATAAAACAAAAATGGTCAAATCTGGATTTTTTAGCCAGTGTCTATGTATCCTTCATAACACATACCTGAATATCTTCCTGTCTCCACACATCAGAAGCAGTGTCTATCTTGTTTAGATGAGTTACGTTGTCCGGTCCCAGGAACTCCATGGCCAGTAGGTACATATCCTGTCGAGATATCGATATCGTTTAGAAGTTTATTCTGCATTTAAACTGCAGCTAACGTTTATTTTTTTATCATAAATATCGATTCTACATCAAGCTTTGAGTACTTCTGTGAAGAAAGTTTTGGTTTACAGAGAATACTCTATGTTCTACGTTTGTTTGAAATCGTGAAAATGTGACCTTTCCTGACCCATGACCGCGTAAGCAAATGCCTGGGTCGATCCCTGGGTGACGTCATCTCATTAATGCATTATTCTCCATGGCGTCTTTCTATCACAACAACATCGATTTATAGAGAATATACACTGTTTGCGAGTTGTTAGTTAAGAAAAAAGTCATTTTAGTCAACATGTTAAGTATTTATTCAAATTATTCCAAAGTCGACATAATTATATGACGTCTACCCAGGGATCAACCCAGGCTTTTACTTACGCGGTCGTGGGTCAGGAAAGGTCACATTTTCACGATTTCATACAAGCGTAGAACATAAAGTATTCACTTTAAACCAAAACTTTCTTCACGGAAGTACTCAAAGCTTGATGTAGTACCGATATTTATGATAACAAAATAAACGTTAGGTGCACTTTAAGGTACCGACCATTATGATAATTAGTAGAGACCGGTTAGGCAAAAAATCTTGGATTTCTGACAAAAATAAAAAAAAACACTATATATTCTTGAAAATGATGTCAAACAATCTCCTGGTAGCTTCAGAACATCAATGGATTAAGTTGGAGAAAGAATTGAAGTAAAAATCAACATAAAACAAAAATGGTCAAATCTGGATTTTTTTAGCCAGACCGGGTAGGCAAAAAATGTTGAATTTCTGACAAAAATAAAAAAAACACTATATATTCTTGAAAATGATCTCAAACAATCTCCTGGTAGCTTCAGAACAAAAATGGATTAAGTTGGAGAAAGAATTGAAGTAAAAATCAACATAAAACAAAAATGGTCAAATCTGGATTTTTTTAGCCAGACCGGGTAGGCAAAAAATGTTGAATTTCTGACAAAAATAAAAAAACCGCTCAATATGCTTCAAAATGATGTCAAACAATCTCCTGGTAGCTTCAGAACATCAATGGATTAAGTTGGAGAAAGAATTGAAGTAAAAATCAACATAATTCAAAAATGGTCAAATCTGGATTTTTTAGCCAGTGTCTATGTATCCTTCATAACACATACCTGAATATCTTCCTGTCTCCACACATCAGAAGCAGTGTCTATCTTGTTTAGATGAGTTACGTTGTCCGGTCCCAGGAACTCCATGGCCAGTAGGTACATATCCTGTCGAGATATCGATATCGTTTAGAAGTTTATTCTGCATTTAAACTGCAGCTAACGTTTATATGTTTATCATAAATATCGATTCTACATCAAGCTTTGAGTACTTCTGTGAAGAAAGTTTTGGTTTACAGAGAATACTCTATGTTCTACGTTTGTTTGAAATCGTGAAAATGTGACCTTTCCTGACCCATGACCGCGTAAGCAAAAGCCTGGGTCGATCCCTGGGTGACGTCATCTCATTAATGCATTATTCTCCATGGCGTCTTTCTATCACAACAACATCGATTTATAGAGAATATACACTGTTTGCGAGTTGTTAGTTAAGAAAAAAGTCATTTTAGTCAACATGTTAAGTATTTATTCAAATTATTGCAAAGTCGACATAATTATATGACGTCTACCCAGGGATCGACCCAGGCTTTTACTTACGCGGTCGTGGGTCAGGAAAGGTCACATTTTCACGATTTCATACAAGCGTAGAACATAAAGTATTCACTTTAAACCAAAACTTTCTTCACGGAAGTACTCAAAGCTTGATGTAGTACCGATATTTATGATAACAAAATAAACGTTAGGTGCACTTTAAGGTACCGACCATTATGATAATTAGTAGAGACCGGTTAGGCAAAAAATCTTGGATTTCTGACAAAAATAAAAAAAAACACTATATATTCTTCAAAATGATGTCAAACAATCTCCTGGTAGCTTCAGAACATCAATGGATTAAGTTGGAGAAAGAATTCAAGTAAAAATCAACATAATTCAAAAATGGTCAAATCTGGATTTTTTTTAGCCAGACCTGGTAGGCAAAAAATGTTGAATTTCTGACAAAAATAAAAAAAACACTATATATTCTTCAAAATGATGTCAAACAATCTCCTGGTAGCTTCAGAACATCAATGGATTAAGTTGGAGAAAGAATTCAAGTAAAAATCAACATAAAACAAAAATGGTCAAATCTGGATTTTTTTAGCCAGACCGGATAGGCAAAAAATGTTGAATTTCTGACAAAAATAAAAAAAACACTATATATTCTTGAAAATGATGTCAAACAATCTCCTGGTAGCTTCAGAACATCAATGGATTAAGTTGGAGAAAGAATTGAAGTAAAAATCAACATAAAACAAAAATGGTCAAATCTGGATTTTTTTAGCCAGACCGGGTAGGCAAAAAATGTTGAATTTCTGACAAAAATAAAAAACACACTATATATTCTTGAAAATGATGTCAAACAATCTCCTGGTAGCTTCAGAACATCAATGGATTAAGTTGGAGAAAGAATTGAAGTAAAAATCAACATAAAACAAAAATGGTCAAATCTGGATTTTTTTAGCCAGACCGGGTAGGCAAAAAATGTTGAATTTCTGACAAAAATAAAAGAACCACTCAATATGCTTCAAAATGATCTCAAACAATCTCCTGGTAGCTTCAGAACATCAATGGATTAAGTTGGAGAAAGAATTGAAGTAAAAATCAACATAAAACAAAAATGGTCAAATCTGGATTTTTTAGCCAGTGTCTATGTATCCTTCATAACACATACCTGAATATCTTTCTGTCTCCACACATCAGAAGCAGTGTCTATCTTGTTTAGATGAGTTACGTTGTCCGGTCCCAGGAACTCCATGGCCAGTAGGTACATATCCTGTCGAGATATCGATATCGTTTAGAAGTTTATTCTGCATTTAAACTGCAGCTAACGTTTATTTTTTTATCATAAATATCGATTCTACATCAAGCTTTGAGTACTTCTGTGAAGAAAGTTTTGGTTTACAGAGAATACTCTATGTTCTACGTTTGTTTGAAATCGTGAAAATGTGACCTTTCCTGACCCATGACCGCGTAAGCAAATGCCTGGGTCGATCCCTGGGTGACGTCATCTCATTAATGCA
The DNA here is from genome assembly GCA_030867875.1 of Actinernus sp. WN-2022. Lineage (NCBI taxonomy): Eukaryota > Metazoa > Cnidaria > Anthozoa > Actiniaria > Actinernidae > Actinernus > Actinernus sp. WN-2022. The sequence continues at coordinate 38,003,402 of JAOWCC010001501.1, forward strand.
TTATTCTCCATGGCGTCTTTCTATCACAACAACATCGATTTATAGAGAATATACACTGTTTGCGAGTTGTTAGTTAAGACAAAAGTCATTTTAGTCAACATGTTAAGTATTTATTCAAATTATTGCAAAGTCGACATAATTATATGACGTCTACCCAGGGATCAACCCAGGCTTTTACTTACGCGGTCGTGGGTCAGGAAAGGTCACATTTTCACGATTTCATACAAGCGTAGAACATAAAGTATTCACTTTAAACCAAAACTTTCTTCACGGAAGTACTCAAAGCTTGATGTAGTACCGATATTTATGATAACAAAATAAACGTTAGGTGCACTTTAAGGTACCGACCATTATGATAATTAGTAGAGACCGGTTAGGCAAAAAATCTTGGATTTCTGACAAAAATAAAAAAAAACACTATATATTCTTGAAAATGATGTCAAACAATCTCCTGGTAGCTTCAGAACATCAATGGATTAAGTTGGAGAAAGAATTCAAGTAAAAATCAACATAATTCAAAAATGGTCAAATCTGGATTTTTTTTAGCCAGACCTGGTAGGCAAAAAATGTTGAATTTCTGACAAAAATAAAAAAAACACTATATATTCTTCAAAATGATGTCAAACAATCTCCTGGTAGCTTCAGAACATCAATGGATTAAGTTGGAGAAAGAATTCAAGTAAAAATCAACATAAAACAAAAATGGTCAAATCTGGATTTTTTTAGCCAGACCGGATAGGCAAAAAATGTTGAATTTCTGACAAAAATAAAAAAAACACTATATATTCTTGAAAATGATGTCAAACAATCTCCTGGTAGCTTCAGAACATCAATGGATTAAGTTGGAGAAAGAATTGAAGTAAAAATCAACATAAAACAAAAATGGTCAAATCTGGATTTTTTTAGCCAGACCGGGTAGGCAAAAAATGTTGAATTTCTGACAAAAATAAAAAACACACTATATATTCTTGAAAATGATGTCAAACAATCTCCTGGTAGCTTCAGAACATCAATGGATTAAGTTGGAGAAAGAATTGAAGTAAAAATCAACATAAAACAAAAATGGTCAAATCTGGATTTTTTTAGCCAGACCGGGTAGGCAAAAAATGTTGAATTTCTGACAAAAATAAAAGAACCACTCAATATGCTTCAAAATGATCTCAAACAATCTCCTGGTAGCTTCAGAACATCAATGGATTAAGTTGGAGAAAGAATTGAAGTAAAAATCAACATAAAACAAAAATGGTCAAATCTGGATTTTTTAGCCAGTGTCTATGTATCCTTCATAACACATACCTGAATATCTTTCTGTCTCCACACATCAGAAGCAGTGTCTATCTTGTTTAGATGAGTTACGTTGTCCGGTCCCAGGAACTCCATGGCCAGTAGGTACATATCCTGTCGAGATATCGATATCGTTTAGAAGTTTATTCTGCATTTAAACTGCAGCTAACGTTTATTTTTTTATCATAAATATCGATTCTACATCAAGCTTTGAGTACTTCTGTGAAGAAAGTTTTGGTTTACAGAGAATACTCTATGTTCTACGTTTGTTTGAAATCGTGAAAATGTGACCTTTCCTGACCCATGACCGCGTAAGCAAATGCCTGGGTCGATCCCTGGGTGACGTCATCTCATTAATGCATTATTCTCCATGGCGTCTTTCTATCACAACAACATCGATTTATAGAGAATATACACTGTTTGCGAGTTGTTAGTTAAGACAAAAGTCATTTTAGTCAACATGTTAAGTATTTATTCAAATTATTGCAAAGTCGACATAATTATATGACGTCTACCCAGGGATCAACCCAGGCTTTTACTTACGCGGTCGTGGGTCAGGAAAGGTCACATTTTCACGATTTCATACAAGCGTAGAACATAAAGTATTCACTTTAAACCAAAACTTTCTTCACGGAAGTACTCAAAGCTTGATGTAGTACCGATATTTATGATAACAAAATAAACGTTAGGTGCACTTTAAGGTACCGACCATTATGATAATTAGTAGAGACCGGTTAGGCAAAAAATCTTGGATTTCTGACAAAAATAAAAAAAAACACTATATATTCTTGAAAATGATGTCAAACAATCTCCTGGTAGCTTCAGAACATCAATGGATTAAGTTGGAGAAAGAATTGAAGTAAAAATCAACATAAAACAAAAATGGTCAAATCTGGATTTTTTTAGCCAGACCGGGTAGGCAAAAAATGTTGAATTTCTGACAAAAATAAAAAAAACACTATATATTCTTGAAAATGATGTCAAACAATCTCCTGGTAGCTTCAGAACAAAAATGGATTAAGTTGGAGAAATAATTGAAGTAAAAATCAACATAAAACAAAAATGGTCAAATCTGGATTTTTTTAGCCAGACCGGGTAGGCAAAAAATGTTGAATTTCTGACAAAAATAAAAAAACCACTCAATATGCTTCAAAATGATCTCAAACAATCTCCTGGTAGCTTCAGAACATCAATGGATTAAGTTGGAGAAAGAATTGAAGTAAAAATCAACATAAAACAAAAATGGTCAAATCTGGATTTTTTTAGCCAGACCGGGTAGGCAAAAAATGTTGAATTTCTGACAAAAATAAAAAAACCACTCAATATGCTTCAAAATGATCTCAAACAATCTCCTGGTAGCTTCAGAACATCAATGGATTAAGTTGGAGAAAGAATTGAAGTAAAAATCAACATAAAACAAAAATGGTCAAATCTGGATTTTTTAGCCAGACCGGGTAGGCAAAAAATGTTGAATTTCTGACAAAAATAAAAAAACCACTCAATATGCTTCAAAATGATCTCAAACAATCTCCTGGTAGCTTCAGAACATCAATGGATTAAGTTGGAGAAAGAATTGAAGTAAAAATCAACATAAAACAAAAATGGTCAAATCTGGATTTTTTTTAGCCAGACCGGGTAGGCAAAAAATGTTGAATTTCTGACAAAAATAAAAAAAAAACTATATATTCTTGAAAATGATGTCAAACAATCTCCTGGTAGCTTCAGAACATCAATGGATTAAGTTGGAGAAAGAATTGAAGTAAAAATCAACATAATTCAAAAATGGTCAAATCTGGATTTTTTAGCCAGTGTCTATGTATCCTTCATAACACATACCTGAATATCTTCCTGTCTCCACACATCAGAAGCAGTGTCTATCTTGTTTAGATGAGTTACGTTGTCCGGTCCCAGGAACTCCATGGCCAGTAGGTACATATCCTGTCGAGATATCGATATCGTTTAGAAGTTTATTCTGCATTTAAACTGCAGCTAACGTTTATTTTTTTATCATAAATATCGATTCTACATCAAGCTTTGAGTACTTCTGTGAAGAAAGTTTTGGTTTACAGAGAATACTCTATGTTCTACGTTTGTTTGAAATCGTGAAAATGTGACCTTTCCTGACCCATGACCGCGTAAGCAAAAGCCTGGGTCGATCCCTGGGTGACGTCATCTCATTAATGCATTATTCTCCATGGCGTCTTTCTATCACAACAACATCGATTTATAGAGAATATACACTGTTTGCGAGTTGTTAGTTAAGAAAAAAGTCATTTTAGTCAACATGTTAAGTATTTATTCAAATTATTGCAAAGTCGACATAATTATATGACGTCTACCCAGGGATCGACCCAGGCTTTTACTTACGCGGTCGTGGGTCAGGAAAGGTCACATTTTCACGATTTCATACAAGCGTAGAACATAAAGTATTCACTTTAAACCAAAACTTTCTTCACGGAAGTACTCAAAGCTTGATGTAGTACCGATATTTATGATAACAAAATAAACGTTAGGTGCACTTTAAGGTACCGACCATTATGATAATTAGTAGAGACCGGTTAGGCAAAAAATCTTGGATTTCTGACAAAAATAAAAAAAAACACTATATATTCTTCAAAATGATGTCAAACAATCTCCTGGTAGCTTCAGAACATCAATGGATTAAGTTGGAGAAAGAATTCAAGTAAAAATCAACATAATTCAAAAATGGTCAAATCTGGATTTTTTTTAGCCAGACCTGGTAGGCAAAAAATGTTGAATTTCTGACAAAAATAAAAAAAACACTATATATTCTTCAAAATGAGGTCAAACAATCTCCTGGTAGCTTCAGAACATCAATGGATTAAGTTGGAGAAAGAATTGAAGTAAAAATCAACATAAAACAAAAATGGTCAAATCTGGATTTTTTTAGCCAGACCGGGTAGGCAAAAAATGTTGAATTTCTGACAAAAATAAAAAAAACACTATATATTCTTGAAAATGATGTCAAACAATCTCCTGGTAGCTTCAGAACATCAATGGATTAAGTTGGAGAAAGAATTGAAGTAAAAATCAACATAAAACAAAAATGGTCAAATCTGAATTTTTTTAGCCAGACCGGGTAGGCAAAAAATGTTGAATTTCTGACAAAAATAAAAAAAACACTATATATTCTTGAAAATGATGTCAAACAATCTCCTGGTAGCTTCAGAACATCAATGGATTAAGTTGGAGAAAGAATTGAAGTAAAAATCAACATAAAACAAAAATGGTCAAATCTGGATTTTTTTAGCCAGACCGGGTAGGCAAAAAATGTTGAATTTCTGACAAAAATAAAAGAACCACTCAATATGCTTCAAAATGATCTCAAACAATCTCCTGGTAGCTTCAGAACATCAATGGATTAAGTTGGAGAAAGAATTGAAGTAAAAATCAACATAAAACAAAAATGGTCAAATCTGGATTTTTTAGCCAGTGTCTATGTATCCTTCATAACACATACCTGAATATCTTCCTGTCTCCACACATCAGAAGCAGTGTCTATCTTGTTTAGATGAGTTACGTTGTCCGGTCCCAGGAACTCCATGGCCAGTAGGTACATATCCTGTCGAGATATCGATATCGTTTAGAAGTTTATTCTGCATTTAAACTGCAGCTAACGTTTATTTTTTTATCATAAATATCGATTCTACATCAAGCTTTGAGTACTTCTGTGAAGAAAGTTTTGGTTTACAGAGAATACTCTATGTTCTACGTTTGTTTGAAATCGTGAAAATGTGACCTTTCCTGACCCATGACCGCGTAAGCAAAAGCCTGGGTCGATCCCTGGGTGACGTCATCTCATTAATGCATTATTCTCCATGGCGTCTTTCTATCACAACAACATCGATTTATAGAGAATATACACTGTTTGCGAGTTGTTAGTTAAGAAAAAAGTCATTTTAGTCAACATGTTAAGTATTTATTCAAATTATTGCAAAGTCGACATAATTATATGACGTCTACCCAGGGATCGACCCAGGCTTTTACTTACGCGGTCGTGGGTCAGGAAAGGTCACATTTTCACGATTTCATACAAGCGTAGAACATAAAGTATTCACTTTAAACCAAAACTTTCTTCACGGAAGTACTCAAAGCTTGATGTAGTACCGATATTTATGATAACAAAATAAACGTTAGGTGCACTTTAAGGTACCGACCATTATGATAATTAGTAGAGACCGGTTAGGCAAAAAATCTTGGATTTCTGACAAAAATAAAAAAAAACACTATATATTCTTCAAAATGATGTCAAACAATCTCCTGGTAGCTTCAGAACATCAATGGATTAAGTTGGAGAAAGAATTCAAGTAAAAATCAACATAAAACAAAAATGGTCAAATCTGGATTTTTTTAGCCAGACCGGGTAGGCAAAAAATGTTGAATTTCTGACAAAAATAAAAAACACACTATATATTCTTGAAAATGATGTCAAACAATCTCCTGGTAGCTTCAGAACATCAATGGATTAAGTTGGAGAAAGAATTGAAGTAAAAATCAACATAAAACAAAAATGGTCAAATCTGGATTTTTTTAGCCAGACCGGGTAGGCAAAAAATTTTGAATTTCTGACAAAAATAAAAGAACCACTCAATATGCTTCAAAATGATCTCAAACAATCTCCTGGTAGCTTCAGAACATCAATGGATTAAGTTGGAGAAAGAATTGAAGTAAAAATCAACATAAAACAAAAATGGTCAAATCTGGATTTTTTAGCCAGTGTCTATGTATCCTTCATAACACATACCTGAATATCTTCCTGTCTCCACACATCAGAAGCAGTGTCTATCTTGTTTAGATGAGTTACGTTGTCCGGTCCCAGGAACTCCATGGCCAGTAGGTACATATCCTGTCGAGATATCGATATCGTTTAGAAGTTTATTCTGCATTTAAACTGCAGCTAACGTTTATTTTTTTATCATAAATATCGATTCTACATCAAGCTTTGAGTACTTCTGTGAAGAAAGTTTTGGTTTACAGAGAATACTCTATGTTCTACGTTTGTTTGAAATCGTGAAAATGTGACCTTTCCTGACCCATGACCGCGTAAGCAAATGCCTGGGTCGATCCCTGGGTGACGTCATCTCATTAATGCATTATTCTCCATGGCGTCTTTCTATCACAACAACATCGATTTATAGAGAATATACACTGTTTGCGAGTTGTTAGTTAAGACAAAAGTCATTTTAGTCAACATGTTAAGTATTTATTCAAATTATTGCAAAGTCGACATAATTATATGACGTCTACCCAGGGATCAACCCAGGCTTTTACTTACGCGGTCGTGGGTCAGGAAAGGTCACATTTTCACGATTTCATACAAGCGTAGAACATAAAGTATTCACTTTAAACCAAAACTTTCTTCACGGAAGTACTCAAAGCTTGATGTAGTACCGATATTTATGATAACAAAATAAACGTTAGGTGCACTTTAAGGTACCGACCATTATGATAATTAGTAGAGACCGGTTAGGCAAAAAATCTTGGATTTCTGACAAAAATAAAAAAAAACACTATATATTCTTGAAAATGATGTCAAACAATCTCCTGGTAGCTTCAGAACATCAATGGATTAAGTTGGAGAAAGAATTGAAGTAAAAATCAACATAAAACAAAAATGGTCAAATCTGGATTTTTTTAGCCAGACCGGGTAGGCAAAAAATGTTGAATTTCTGACAAAAATAAAAAAAACACTATATATTCTTGAAAATGATGTCAAACAATCTCCTGGTAGCTTCAGAACAAAAATGGATTAAGTTGGAGAAATAATTGAAGTAAAAATCAACATAAAACAAAAATGGTCAAATCTGGATTTTTTTAGCCAGACCGGGTAGGCAAAAAATGTTGAATTTCTGACAAAAATAAAAAAAACACTATATATTCTTGAAAATGATGTCAAACAATCTCCTGGTAGCTTCAGAACATCAATGGATTAAGTTGGAGAAAGAATTGAAGTAAAAATCAACATAAAACAAAAATGGTCAAATCTGGATTTTTTTAGCCAGACCGGGTAGGCAAAAAATGTTGAATTTCTGACAAAAATAAAAAAAACACTATATATTCTTGAAAATGATGTCAAACAATCTCCTGGTAGCTTCAGAACATCAATGGATTAAGTTGGAGAAAGAATTGAAGTAAAAATCAACATAAAACAAAAATGGTCAAATCTGGATTTTTTTAGCCAGACCGGGTAGGCAAAAAATGTTGAATTTCTGACAAAAATAAAAGAACCACTCAATATGCTTCAAAATGATCTCAAACAATCTCCTGGTAGCTTCAGAACATCAATGGATTAAGTTGGAGAAAGAATTGAAGTAAAAATCAACATAAAACAAAAATGGTCAAATCTGGATTTTTTAGCCAGTGTCTATGTATCCTTCATAACACATACCTGAATATCTTCCTGTCTCCACACATCAGAAGCAGTGTCTATCTTGTTTAGATGAGTTACGTTGTCCGGTCCCAGGAACTCCATGGCCAGTAGGTACATATCCTGTCGAGATATCGATATCGTTTAGAAGTTTATTCTGCATTTAAACTGCAGCTAACGTTTATTTTTTTATCATAAATATCGATTCTACATCAAGCTTTGAGTACTTCTGTGAAGAAAGTTTTGGTTTACAGAGAATACTCTATGTTCTACGTTTGTTTGAAATCGTGAAAATGTGACCTTTCCTGACCCATGACCGCGTAAGCAAAAGCCTGGGTCGATCCCTGGGTGACGTCATCTCATTAATGCATTATTCTCCATGGCGTCTTTCTATCACAACAACATCGATTTATAGAGAATATACACTGTTTGCGAGTTGTTAGTTAAGAAAAAAGTCATTTTAGTCAACATGTTAAGTATTTATTCAAATTATTGCAAAGTCGACATAATTATATGACGTCTACCCAGGGATCGACCCAGGCTTTTACTTACGCGGTCGTGGGTCAGGAAAGGTCACATTTTCACGATTTCATACAAGCGTAGAACATAAAGTATTCACTTTAAACCAAAACTTTCTTCACGGAAGTACTCAAAGCTTGATGTAGTACCGATATTTATGATAACAAAATAAACGTTAGGTGCACTTTAAGGTACCGACCATTATGATAATTAGTAGAGACCGGTTAGGCAAAAAATCTTGGATTTCTGACAAAAATAAAAAAAAACACTATATATTCTTGAAAATGATGTCAAACAATCTCCTGGTAGCTTCAGAACATCAATGGATTAAGTTGGAGAAAGAATTGAAGTAAAAATCAACATAAAACAAAAATGGTCAAATCTGGATTTTTTTAGCCAGACCGGGTAGGCAAAAAATGTTGAATTTCTGACAAAAATAAAAAAACCACTCAATATGCTTCAAAATGATGTCAAACAATCTCCTGGTAGCTTCAGAACATCATTGGATTAAGTTGGAGAAAGAATTGAAGTAAAAATCAACATAAAACAAAAATGGTCAAATCTGGATTTTTTTAGCCAGACCGGGTAGGCAAAAAATGTTGAATTTCTGACAAAAATAAAAAAAACACTCAATATGCTTCAAAATGATGTCAAACAATCTCCTGGTAGCTTCAGAACATCAATGGATTAAGTTGGAGAAAGAATTGAAGTAAAAATCAACATAAAACAAAAATGGTCAAATCTGGATTTTTTTTAGCCAGACCGGGTAGGCAAAAAATGTTGAATTTCTGACAAAAATAAAAAAACCACTCAATATGCTTCAAAATGATGTCAAACAATCTCCTGGTAGCTTCAGAACATCAATGGATTAAGTTGGAGAAAGAATTGAAGTAAAAATCAACATAATTCAAAAATGGTCAAATCTGGATTTTTTAGCCAGTGTCTATGTATCCTTCATAACACATACCTGAATATCTTCCTGTCTCCACACATCAGAAGCAGTGTCTATCTTGTTTAGATGAGTTACGTTGTCCGGTCCCAGGAACTCCATGGCCAGTAGGTACATATCCTGTCGAGATATCGATATCGTTTAGAAGTTTATTCTGCATTTAAACTGCAGCTAACGTTTATTTTTTTATCATAAATATCGATTCTACATCAAGCTTTGAGTACTTCTGTGAAGAAAGTTTTGGTTTACAGAGAATACTCTATGTTCTACGTTTGTTTGAAATCGTGAAAATGTGACCTTTCCTGACCCATGACCGCGTAAGCAAAAGCCTGGGTCGATCCCTGGGTGACGTCATCTCATTAATGCATTATTCTCCATGGCGTCTTTCTATCACAACAACATCGATTTATAGAGAATATACACTGTTTGCGAGTTGTTAGTTAAGAAAAAAGTCATTTTAGTCAACATGTTAAGTATTTATTCAAATTATTGCAAAGTCGACATAATTATATGACGTCTACCCAGGGATCGACCCAGGCTTTTACTTACGCGGTCGTGGGTCAGGAAAGGTCACATTTTCACGATTTCATACAAGCGTAGAACATAAAGTATTCACTTTAAACCAAAACTTTCTTCACGGAAGTACTCAAAGCTTGATGTAGTACCGATATTTATGATAACAAAATAAACGTTAGGTGCACTTTAAGGTACCGACCATTATGATAATTAGTAGAGACCGGTTAGGCAAAAAATCTTGGATTTCTGACAAAAATAAAAAAAAACACTATATATTCTTCAAAATGATGTCAAACAATCTCCTGGTAGCTTCAGAACATCAATGGATTAAGTTGGAGAAAGAATTCAAGTAAAAATCAACATAATTCAAAAAATGGTCAAATCTGGATTTTTTTTAGCCAGACCTGGTAGGCAAAAAATGTTGAATTTCTGACAAAAATAAAAAAAACACTATATATTCTTCAAAATGAGGTCAAACAATCTCCTGGTAGCTTCAGAACATCAATGGATTAAGTTGGAGAAAGAATTGAAGTAAAAATCAACATAAAACAAAAATGGTCAAATCTGGATTTTTTTAGCCAGACCGGGTAGGCAAAAAATGTTGAATTTCTGACAAAAATAAAAAAAACACTATATATTCTTGAAAATGATGTCAAACAATCTCCTGGTAGCTTCAGAACATCAATGGATTAAGTTGGAGAAAGAATTGAAGTAAAAATCAACATAAAACAAAAATGGTCAAATCTGGATTTTTTTAGCCAGACCGGGTAGGCAAAAAATGTTGAATTTCTGACAAAAATAAAAAAAACACTATATATTCTTGAAAATGATGTCAAACAATCTCCTGGTAGCTTCAGAACATCAATGGATTAAGTTGGAGAAAGAATTGAAGTAAAAATCAACATAAAACAAAAATGGTCAAATCTGGATTTTTTTAGCCAGACCGGGTAGGCAAAAAATGTTGAATTTCTGACAAAAATAAAAAAAACACTATATATTCTTGAAAATGATGTCAAACAATCTCCTGGTAGCTTCAGAACATCAATGGATTAAGTTGGAGAAAGAATTGAAGTAAAAATCAACATAAAACATAAATGGTCAAATCTGGATTTTTTTTAGCCAGACCGGGTAGGCAAAAAATGTTGAATTTCTGACAAAAATAAAAAAAACACTATATATTCTTGAAAATGACGTCAAACAATCTCCTGGTAGCTTCAGAACATCAATGGATTAAGTTGGAGAAAGAATTGAAGTAAAAATCAACATAAAACAAAAATGGTCAAATCTGGATTTTTTTAGCCAGACCGGGTAGGCAAAAAATGTTGAATTTCTGACAAAAATAAAAAAACCACTCAATATGCTTCAAAATGATCTCAAACAATCTCCTGGTAGCTTCAGAACATCATTGGATTAAGTTGGAGAAAGAATTGAAGTAAAAATCAACATAAAACAAAAATGGTCAAATCTGGATTTTTTTAGCCAGACCGGGTAGGCAAAAAATGTTGAATTTCTGACAAAAATAAAAAAACCACTCAATATGCTTCAAAATGATGTCAAACAATCTCCTGGTAGCTTCAGAACATCAATGGATTAAGTTGGAGAAAGAATTGAAGTAAAAATCAACATAAAACAAAAATGGTCAAATCTGGATTTTTTTAGCCAGACCGGGTAGGCAAAAAATGTTGAATTTCTGACAAAAATAAAAAAAACACTATATATTCTTGAAAATGATGTCAAACAATCTCCTGGTAGCTTCAGAACATCAATGGATTAAGTTGGAGAAAGAATTGAAGTAAAAATCAACATAAAACAAAAATGGTCAAATCTGGATTTTTTTAGCCAGACCGGGTAGGCAAAAAATGTTGAATTTCTGACAAAAATAAAAAAACCACTCAATATGCTTCAAAATGATGTCAAACAATCTCCTGGTAGCTTCAGAACATCAATGGATTAAGTTGGAGAAAGAATTGAAGTAAAAATCAACATAAAACAAAAATGGTCAAATCTGGATTTTTTTAGCCAGACCGGGTAGGCAAAAAATGTTGAATTTCTGACAAAAATAAAAAAAACACTATATATTCTTGAAAATGATGTCAAACAATCTCCTGGTAGCTTCAGAACATCAATGGATTAAGTTGGAGAAAGAATTGAAGTAAAAATCAACATAAAACAAAAATGGTCAAATCTGGATTTTTTTAGCCAGACCGGGTAGGCAAAAAATGTTGAATTTCTGACAAAAATAAAAGAACCACTCAATATGCTTCAAAATGATCTCAAACAATCTCCTGGTAGCTTCAGAACATCAATGGATTAAGTTGGAGAAAGAATTGAAGTAAAAATCAACATAAAACAAAAATGGTCAAATCTGGATTTTTTAGCCAGTGTCTATGTATCCTTCATAACACATACCTGAATATCTTCCTGTCTCCACACATCAGAAGCAGTGTCTATCTTGTTTAGATGAGTTACGTTGTCCGGTCCCAGGAACTCCATGGCCAGTAGGTACATATCCTGTCGAGATATCGATATCGTTTAGAAGTTTATTCTGCATTTAAACTGCAGCTAACGTTTATTTTTTTATCATAAATATCGATTCTACATCAAGCTTTGAGTACTTCTGTGAAGAAAGTTTTGGTTTACAGAGAATACTCTATGTTCTACGTTTGTTTGAAATCGTGAAAATGTGACCTTTCCTGACCCATGACCGCGTAAGCAAATGCCTGGGTCGATCCCTGGGTGACGTCATCTCATTAATGCATTATTCTCCATGGCGTCTTTCTATCACAACAACATCGATTTATAGAGAATATACACTGTTTGCGAGTTGTTAGTTAAGAAAAAAGTCATTTTAGTCAACATGTTAAGTATTTATTCAAATTATTGCAAAGTCGACATAATTATATGACGTCTACCCAGGGATCAACCCAGGCTTTTACTTACGCGGTCGTGGGTCAGGAAAGGTCACATTTTCACGATTTCATACAAGCGTAGAACATAAAGTATTCACTTTAAACTAAAACTTTCTTCACGGAAGTACTCAAAGCTTGATGTAGTACCGATATTTATGATAACAAAATAAACGGTAGGTGCACTTTAAGGTACCGACCATTATGATAATTAGTAGAGACCGGTTAGGCAAAAAATCTTGGATTTCTGACAAAAATAAAAAAAACCACTATATATTCTTCAAAATGATGTCAAACAATCTCCTGGTAGCTTCAGAACATCAATGGATTAAGTTGGAGAAAGAATTGAAGTAAAAATCAACATAAAACATAAATGGTCAAATCTGGATTTTTTTTAGCCAGACCGGGTAGGCAAAAAATGTTGAATTTCTGACAAAAATAAAAAAAACACTATATATTCTTGAAAATGACGTCAAACAATCTCCTGGTAGCTTCAGAACATCAATGGATTAAGTTGGAGAAAGAATTGAAGTAAAAATCAACATAAAACAAAAATGGTCAAATCTGGATTTTTTTAGCCAGACCGGGTAGGCAAAAAATGTTGAATTTCTGACAAAAATAAAAAAACCACTCAATATGCTTCAAAATGATCTCAAACAATCTCCTGGTAGCTTCAGAACATCATTGGATTAAGTTGGAGAAAGAATTGAAGTAAAAATCAACATAAAACAAAAATGGTCAAATCTGGATTTTTTTAGCCAGACCGGGTAGGCAAAAAATGTTGAATTTCTGACAAAAATAAAAAAACCACTCAATATGCTTCAAAATGATGTCAAACAATCTCCTGGTAGCTTCAGAACATCAATGGATTAAGTTGGAGAAAGAATTGAAGTAAAAATCAACATAAAACAAAAATGGTCAAATCTGGATTTTTTTAGCCAGACCGGGTAGGCAAAAAATGTTGAATTTCTGACAAAAATAAAAAAAACACTATATATTCTTGAAAATGATGTCAAACAATCTCCTGGTAGCTTCAGAACATCAATGGATTAAGTTGGAGAAAGAATTGAAGTAAAAATCAACATAAAACAAAAATGGTCAAATCTGGATTTTTTTAGCCAGACCGGGTAGGCAAAAAATGTTGAATTTCTGACAAAAATAAAAAAAACACTCAATATGCTTCAAAATGATGTCAAACAATCTCCTGGTAGCTTCAGAACATCAATGGATTAAGTTGGAGAAAGAATTGAAGTAAAAATCAACATAAAACAAAAATGGTCAAATCTGGATTTTTTAGCCAGTGTCTATGTATCCTTCATAACACATACCTGAATATCTTCCTGTCTCCACACATCAGAAGCAGTGTCTATCTTGTTTAGATGAGTTACGTTGTCCGGTCCCAGGAACTCCATGGCCAGTAGGTACATATCCTGTCGAGATATCGATATCGTTTAGAAGTTTATTCTGCATTTAAACTGCAGCTAACGTTTATTTTTTTATCATAAATATCGATTCTACATCAAGCTTTGAGTACTTCTGTGAAGAAAGTTTTGGTTTACAGAGAATACTCTATGTTCTACGTTTGTTTGAAATCGTGAAAATGTGACCTTTCCTGACCCATGACCGCGTAAGCAAATGCCTGGGTCGATCCCTGGGTGACGTCATCTCATTAATGCATTATTCTCCATGGCGTCTTTCTATCACAACAACATCGATTTATAGAGAATATACACTGTTTGCGAGTTGTTAGTTAAGAAAAAAGTCATTTTAGTCAACATGTTAAGTATTTATTCAAATTATTGCAAAGTCGACATAATTATATGACGTCTACCCAGGGATCAACCCAGGCTTTTACTTACGCGGTCGTGGGTCAGGAAAGGTCACATTTTCACGATTTCATACAAGCGTAGAACATAAAGTATTCACTTTAAACTAAAACTTTCTTCACGGAAGTACTCAAAGCTTGATGTAGTACCGATATTTATGATAACAAAATAAACGGTAGGTGCACTTTAAGGTACCGACCATTATGATAATTAGTAGAGACCGGTTAGGCAAAAAATCTTGGATTTCTGACAAAAATAAAAAAAACCACTATATATTCTTCAAAATGATGTCAAACAATCTCCTGGTAGCTTCAGAACATCAATGGATTAAGTTGGAGAAAGAATTGAAGTAAAAATCAACATAAAACAAAAATGGTCAAATCTGGATTTTTTTTAGCCAGACCGGGTAGGCAAAAAATGTTGAATTTCTGACAAAAATAAAAAAAACACTATATATTCTTGAAAATGATGTCAAACAATCTCCTGGTAGCTTCAGAACATCAATGGATTAAGTTGGAGAAAGAATTGAAGTAAAAATCAACATAAAACAAAAATGGTCAAATCTGGATTTTTTTAGCCAGACCGGGTAGGCAAAAAATGTTGAATTTCTGACAAAAATAAAAAAAACACTCAATATGCTTCAAAATGATCTCAAACAATCTCCTGGTAGCTTCAGAACATCATTGGATTAAGTTGGAGAAAGAATTGAAGTAAAAATCAACATAAAACAAAAATGGTCAAATCTGGATTTTTTTAGCCAGACCGGGTAGGCAAAAAATGTTGAATTTCTGACAAAAATAAAAAAACCACTCAATATGCTTCAAAATGATGTCAAACAATCTCCTGGTAGCTTCAGAACATCAATGGATTAAGTTGGAGAAAGAATTGAAGTAAAAATCAACATAAAACAAAAATGGTCAAATCTGGATTTTTTTAGCCAGACCGGGTAGGCAAAAAATGTTGAATTTCTGACAAAAATAAAAAAAACACTATATATTCTTGAAAATGATGTCAAACAATCTCCTGGTAGCTTCAGAACATCAATGGATTAAGTTGGAGAAAGAATTGAAGTAAAAATCAACATAAAACAAAAATGGTCAAATCTGGATTTTTTTAGCCAGACCGGGTAGGCAAAAAATGTTGAATTTCTGACAAAAATAAAAAAACCACTCAATATGCTTCAAAATGATGTCAAACAATCTCCTGGTAGCTTCAGAACATCAATGGATTAAGTTGGAGAAAGAATTGAAGTAAAAATCAACATAAAACAAAAATGGTCAAATCTGGATTTTTTTAGCCAGACCGGGTAGGCAAAAAATGTTGAATTTCTGACAAAAATAAAAAAAACACTATATATTCTTGAAAATGATGTCAAACAATCTCCTGGTAGCTTCAGAACATCAATGGATTAAGTTGGAGAAAGAATTGAAGTAAAAATCAACATAAAACAAAAATGGTCAAATCTGGATTTTTTTAGCCAGACCGGGTAGGCAAAAAATGTTGAATTTCTGACAAAAATAAAAGAACCACTCAATATGCTTCAAAATGATCTCAAACAATCTCCTGGTAGCTTCAGAACATCAATGGATTAAGTTGGAGAAAGAATTGAAGTAAAAATCAACATAAAACAAAAATGGTCAAATCTGGATTTTTTAGCCAGTGTCTATGTATCCTTCATAACACATACCTGAATATCTTCCTGTCTCCACACATCCGAAGCAGTGTCTATCTTGTTTAGATGAGTTACGTTGTCCGGTCCCAGGAACTCCATGGCCAGTAGGTACATATCCTGTCGAGATATCGATATCGTTTAGAAGTTTATTCTGCATTTAAACTGCAGCTAACGTTTATTTTTTTATCATAAATATCGATTCTACATCAAGCTTTGAGTACTTCTGTGAAGAAAGTTTTGGTTTACAGAGAATACTCTATGTTCTACGTTTGTTTGAAATCGTGAAAATGTGACCTTTCCTGACCCATGACCGCGTAAGCAAATGCCTGGGTCGATCCCTGGGTGACGTCATCTCATTAATGCATTATTCTCCATGGCGTCTTTCTATCACAACAACATCGATTTATAGAGAATATACACTGTTTGCGAGTTGTTAGTTAAGAAAAAAGTCATTTTAGTCAACATGTTAAGTATTTATTCAAATTATTGCAAAGTCGACATAATTATATGACGTCTACCCAGGGATCGACCCAGGCTTTTACTTACGCGGTCGTGGGTCAGGAAAGGTCACATTTTCAAGATTTCATACAAGCGTAGAACATAAAGTATTCACTTTAAACCAAAACTTTCTTCACGGAAGTACTCAAAGCTTGATGTAGTACCGATATTTATGATAACAAAATAAACGTTAGGTGCACTTTAAGGTACCGACCATTATGATAATTAGTAGAGACCGGTTAGGCAAAAAATCTTGGATTTCTGACAAAAATAAAAAAAAACACTATATATTCTTCAAAATGATGTCAAACAATCTCCTGGTAGCTTCAGAACATCAATGGATTAAGTTGGAGAAAGAATTCAAGTAAAAATCAACATAATTCAAAAATGGTCAAATCTGGATTTTTTTAGCCAGACCGGGTAGGCAAAAAATGTTGAATTTCTGACAAAAATAAAAAAAGCACTCAATATGCTTCAAAATGATGTCAAACAATCTCCTGGTAGCTTCAGAACATCAATGGATTAAGTTGGAGAAAGGATTGAAGTAAAAATCAACATAATTCAAAAATGGTCAAATCTGGATTTTTTTAGCCAGACCGGGTAGGCAAAAAATGTTGAATTTCTGACAAAAATAAAAAAAACACTATATATTCTTGAAAATGATGTCAAACAATCTCCTGGTAGCTTCAGAACATCAATGGATTAAGTTGGAGAAAGAATTGAAGTAAAAATCAACATAATTCAAAAATGGTCAAATGTGGATAAAAATGTTGGATTTCTGACAAAAGCAAAAATCAACTCAATATGCTTCAAAATGATGTCAAACAATCTCCTGGTAGCTTCAGAACATCAATGGATTAAGTTGGAGAAAGGATTGAAGTAAAAATCAACATAAAACAAAAATGGTCAAATCTGGATTTTTTTAGCCAGACCGGGTAGGTAAAAAATGTTGAATTTCTGACAAAAATAAAAAAAACACTATATATTCTTGAAAATGATGTCAAACAATCTCCTGGTAGCTTCAGAACATCAATGGATTAAGTTGGAGAAAGAATTGAAGTAAAAATCAACATAATTCAAAAATGGTCAAATCTGGATTTTTTAGCCAGTGTCTATGTATCCTTCATAACACATACCTGAATATCTTCCTGTCTCCACACATCAGAAGCAGTGTCTATCTTGTTTAGATGAGTTACGTTGTCCGGTCCCAGGAACTCCATGGCCAGTAGGTACATATCCTGTCGAGATATCGATATCGTTTAGAAGTTTATTCTGCATTTAAACTGCAGCTAACGTTTATTTTTTTATCATAAATATCGATTCTACATCAAGCTTTGAGTACTTCTGTGAAGAAAGTTTTGGTTTACAGAGAATACTCTATGTTCTACGTTTGTTTGAAATCGTGAAAATGTGACCTTTCCTGACCCATGACCGCGTAAGCAAAAGCCTGGGTCGATCCCTGGGTGACGTCATCTCATTAATGCATTATTCTCCATGGCGTCTTTCTATCACAACAACATCGATTTATAGAGAATATACACTGTTTGCGAGTTGTTAGTTAAGAAAAAAGTCATTTTAGTCAACATGTTAAGTATTTATTCAAATTATTGCAAAGTCGACATAATTATATGACGTCTACCCAGGGATCGACCCAGGCTTTTACTTACGCGGTCGTGGGTCAGGAAAGGTCACATTTTCACGATTTCATACAAGCGTAGAACATAAAGTATTCACTTTAAACCAAAACTTTCTTCACGGAAGTACTCAAAGCTTGATGTAGTACCGATATTTATGATAACAAAATAAACGTTAGGTGCACTTTAAGGTACCGACCATTATGATAATTAGTAGAGACCGGTTAGGCAAAAAATCTTGGATTTCTGACAAAAATAAAAAAAAACACTATATATTCTTCAAAATGATGTCAAACAATCTCCTGGTAGCTTCAGAACATCAATGGATTAAGTTGGAGAAAGAATTCAAGTAAAAATCAACATAAAACAAAAATGGTCAAATCTGGATTTTTTTAGCCAGACCGGGTAGGCAAAAAATGTTGAATTTCTGACAAAAATAAAAAAAACACTATATATTCTTGAAAATGATGTCAAACAATCTCCTGGTAGCTTCAGAACATCAATGGATTAAGTTGGAGAAAGAATTGAAGTAAAAATCAACATAAAACAAAAATGGTCAAATCTGGATTTTTTTAGCCAGACCGGGTAGGCAAAAAATGTTGAATTTCTGACAAAAATAAAAAAACCACTCAATATGCTTCAAAATGATGTCAAACAATCTCCTGGTAGCTTCAGAACATCAATGGATTAAGTTGGAGAAAGAATTGAAGTAAAAATCAACATAATTCAAAAATGGTCAAATCTGGATTTTTTAGCCAGTGTCTATGTATCCTTCATAACACATACCTGAATATCTTCCTGTCTCCACACATCAGAAGCAGTGTCTATCTTGTTTAGATGAGTTACGTTGTCCGGTCCCAGGAACTCCATGGCCAGTAGGTACATATCCTGTCGAGATATCGATATCGTTTAGAAGTGTATTCTGCATTTAAACTGCAGCTAACGTTTATTTTTTTATCATAAATATCGATTCTACATCAAGCTTTGAGTACTTCTGTGAAGAAAGTTTTGGTTTACAGAGAATACTCTATGTTCTACGTTTGTTTGAAATCGTGAAAATGTGACCTTTCCTGACCCATGACCGCGTAAGCAAAAGCCTGGGTCGATCCCTGGGTGACGTCATCTCATTAATGCATTATTCTCCATGGCGTCTTTCTATCACAACAACATCGATTTATAGAGAATATACACTGTTTGCGAGTTGTTAGTTAAGAAAAAAGTCATTTTAGTCAACATCTTAAGTATTTATTCAAATTATTGCAAAGTCGACATAATTATATGACGTCTACCCAGGGATCGACCCAGGCTTTTACTTACGCGGTCGTGGGTCAGGAAAGGTCACATTTTCACGATTTCATACAAGCGTAGAACATAAAGTATTCACTTTAAACCAAAACTTTCTTCACGGAAGTACTCAAAGCTTGATGTAGTACCGATATTTATGATAACAAAATAAACGTTAGGTGCACTTTAAGGTACCGACCATTATGATAATTAGTAGAGACCGGTTAGGCAAAAAATCTTGGATTTCTGACAAAAATAAAAAAAAACACTATATATTCTTCAAAATGATGTCAAACAATCTCCTGGTAGCTTCAGAACATCAATGGATTAAGTTGGAGAAAGAATTCAAGTAAAAATCAACATAAAACAAAAATGGTCAAATCTGGATTTTTTTAGCCAGACCGGGTAGGCAAAAAATGTTGAATTTCTGACAAAAATAAAAAAAACACTATATATTCTTCAAAATGATGTCAAACAATCTCCTGGTAGCTTCAGAACATCAATGGATTAAGTTGGAGAAAGAATTGAAGTAAAAATCAACATAAAACAAAAATGGTCAAATCTGGATTTTTTTAGCCAGACCGGGTAGGCAAAAAATGTTGAATTTCTGACAAAAATAAAAAACACACTATATATTCTTGAAAATGATGTCAAACAATCTCCTGGTAGCTTCAGAACATCAATGGATTAAGTTGGAGAAAGAATTGAAGTAAAAATCAACATAAAACAAAAATGGTCAAATCTGGATTTTTTTAGCCAGACCGGGTAGGCAAAAAATGTTGAATTTCTGACAAAAATAAAAAAAACACTATATATTCTTGAAAATGATGTCAAACAATCTCCTGGTAGCTTCAGAACATCAATGGATTAAGTTGGAGAAAGAATTGAAGTAAAAATCAACATAAAACAAAAATGGTCAAATCTGGATTTTTTTAGCCAGACCGGGTAGGCAAAAAATGTTGAATTTCTGACAAAAATAAAAAAACCACTCAATATGCTTCAAAATGATGTCAAACAATCTCCTGGTAGCTTCAGAACATCAATGGATTAAGTTGGAGAAAGAATTGAAGTAAAAATCAACATAATTCAAAAATGGTCAAATCTGGATTTTTTAGCCAGTGTCTATGTATCCTTCATAACACATACCTGAATATCTTCCTGTCTCCACACATCAGAAGCAGTGTCTATCTTGTTTAGATGAGTTACGTTGTCCGGTCCCAGGAACTCCATGGCCAGTAGGTACATATCCTGTCGAGATATCGATATCGTTTAGAAGTGTATTCTGCATTTAAACTGCAGCTAACGTTTATTTTTTTATCATAAATATCGATTCTACATCAAGCTTTGAGTACTTCTGTGAAGAAAGTTTTGGTTTACAGAGAATACTCTATGTTCTACGTTTGTTTGAAATCGTGAAAATGTGACCTTTCCTGACCCATGACCGCGTAAGCAAAAGCCTGGGTCGATCCCTGGGTGACGTCATCTCATTAATGCATTATTCTCCATGGCGTCTTTCTATCACAACAACATCGATTTATAGAGAATATACACTGTTTGCGAGTTGTTAGTTAAGAAAAAAGTCATTTTAGTCAACATCTTAAGTATTTATTCAAATTATTGCAAAGTCGACATAATTATATGACGTCTACCCAGGGATCGACCCAGGCTTTTACTTACGCGGTCGTGGGTCAGGAAAGGTCACATTTTCACGATTTCATACAAGCGTAGAACATAAAGTATTCACTTTAAACCAAAACTTTCTTCACGGAAGTACTCAAAGCTTGATGTAGTACCGATATTTATGATAACAAAATAAACGTTAGGTGCACTTTAAGGTACCGACCATTATGATAATTAGTAGAGACCGGTTAGGCAAAAAATCTTGGATTTCTGACAAAAATAAAAAAAAACACTATATATTCTTCAAAATGATGTCAAACAATCTCCTGGTAGCTTCAGAACATCAATGGATTAAGTTGGAGAAAGAATTCAAGTAAAAATCAACATAAAACAAAAATGGTCAAATCTGGATTTTTTTAGCCAGACCGGGTAGGCAAAAAATGTTGAATTTCTGACAAAAATAAAAAAAACACTATATATTCTTCAAAATGATGTCAAACAATCTCCTGGTAGCTTCAGAACATCAATGGATTAAGTTGGAGAAAGAATTGAAGTAAAAATCAACATAAAACAAAAATGGTCAAATCTGGATTTTTTTAGCCAGACCGGGTAGGCAAAAAATGTTGAATTTCTGACAAAAATAAAAAACACACTATATATTCTTGAAAATGATGTCAAACAATCTCCTGGTAGCTTCAGAACATCAATGGATTAAGTTGGAGAAAGAATTGAAGTAAAAATCAACATAAAACAAAAATGGTCAAATCTGGATTTTTTTAGCCAGACCGGGTAGGCAAAAAATGTTGAATTTCTGACAAAAATAAAAGAACCACTCAATATGCTTCAAAATGATGTCAAACAATCTCCTGGTAGCTTCAGAACATCAATGGATTAAGTTGGAGAAAGAATTGAAGTAAAAATCAACATAAAACAAAAATGGTCAAATCTGGATTTTTTAGCCAGTGTCTATGTATCCTTCATAACACATACCTGAATATCTTCCTGTCTCCACACATCAGAAGCAGTGTCTATCTTGTTTAGATGAGTTACGTTGTCCGGTCCCAGGAACTCCATGGCCAGTAGGTACATATCCTGTCGAGATATCGATATCGTTTAGAAGTTTATTCTGCATTTAAACTGCAGCTAACGTTTATTTTTTTATCATAAATATCGATTCTACATCAAGCTTTGAGTACTTCTGTGAAGAAAGTTTTGGTTTACAGAGAATACTCTATGTTCTACGTTTGTTTGAAATCGTGAAAATGTGACCTTTCCTGACCCATGACCGCGTAAGCAAATGCCTGGGTCGATCCCTGGGTGACGTCATCTCATTAATGCATTATTCTCCATGGCGTCTTTCTATCACAACAACATCGATTTATAGAGAATATACACTGTTTGCGAGTTGTTAGTTAAGAAAAAAGTCATTTTAGTCAACATGTTAAGTATTTATTCAAATTATTGCAAAGTCGACATAATTATATGACGTCTACCCAGGGATCAACCCAGGCTTTTACTTACGCGGTCGTGGGTCAGGAAAGGTCACATTTTCACGATTTCATACAAGCGTAGAACATAAAGTATTCACTTTAAACCAAAACTTTCTTCACGGAAGTACTCAAAGCTTGATGTAGTACCGATATTTATGATAACAAAATAAACGTTAGGTGCACTTTAAGGTACCGACCATTATGATAATTAGTAGAGACCGGTTAGGCAAAAAATCTTGGATTTCTGACAAAAATAAAAAAAACACTATATATTCTTGAAAATGATGTCAAACAATCTCCTGGTAGCTTCAGAACATCAATGGATTAAGTTGGAGAAAGAATTGAAGTAAAAATCAACATAAAACAAAAATGGTCAAATCTGGATTTTTTTAGCCAGACCGGGTAGGCAAAAAATGTTGAATTTCTGACAAAAATAAAAAAAACACTATATATTCTTGAAAATGATCTCAAACAATCTCCTGGTAGCTTCAGAACAAAAATGGATTAAGTTGGAGAAAGAATTGAAGTAAAAATCAACATAAAACAAAAATGGTCAAATCTGGATTTTTTTAGCCAGACCGGGTAGGCAAAAAATGTTGAATTTCTGACAAAAATAAAAAAACCGCTCAATATGCTTCAAAATGATGTCAAACAATCTCCTGGTAGCTTCAGAACATCAATGGATTAAGTTGGAGAAAGAATTGAAGTAAAAATCAACATAATTCAAAAATGGTCAAATCTGGATTTTTTAGCCAGTGTCTATGTATCCTTCATAACACATACCTGAATATCTTCCTGTCTCCACACATCAGAAGCAGTGTCTATCTTGTTTAGATGAGTTACGTTGTCCGGTCCCAGGAACTCCATGGCCAGTAGGTACATATCCTGTCGAGATATCGATATCGTTTAGAAGTTTATTCTGCATTTAAACTGCAGCTAACGTTTATATTTTTATCATAAATATCGATTCTACATCAAGCTTTGAGTACTTCTGTGAAGAAAGTTTTGGTTTACAGAGAATACTCTATGTTCTACGTTTGTTTGAAATCGTGAAAATGTGACCTTTCCTGACCCATGACCGCGTAAGCAAAAGCCTGGGTCGATCCCTGGGTGACGTCATCTCATTAATGCATTATTCTCCATGGCGTCTTTCTATCACAACAACATCGATTTATAGAGAATATACACTGTTTGCGAGTTGTTAGTTAAGAAAAAAGTCATTTTAGTCAACATGTTAAGTATTTATTCAAATTATTGCAAAGTCGACATAATTATATGACGTCTACCCAGGGATCGACCCAGGCTTTTACTTACGCGGTCGTGGGTCAGGAAAGGTCACATTTTCACGATTTCATACAAGCGTAGAACATAAAGTATTCACTTTAAACCAAAACTTTCTTCACGGAAGTACTCAAAGCTTGATGTAGTACCGATATTTATGATAACAAAATAAACGTTAGGTGCACTTTAAGGTACCGACCATTATGATAATTAGTAGAGACCGGTTAGGCAAAAAATCTTGGATTTCTGACAAAAATAAAAAAAAACACTATATATTCTTCAAAATGATGTCAAACAATCTCCTGGTAGCTTCAGAACATCAATGGATTAAGTTGGAGAAAGAATTCAAGTAAAAATCAACATAATTCAAAAATGGTCAAATCTGGATTTTTTTTAGCCAGACCTGGTAGGCAAAAAATGTTGAATTTCTGACAAAAATAAAAAAAACACTATATATTCTTCAAAATGATGTCAAACAATCTCCTGGTAGCTTCAGAACATCAATGGATTAAGTTGGAGAAAGAATTCAAGTAAAAATCAACATAAAACAAAAATGGTCAAATCTGGATTTTTTTAGCCAGACCGGATAGGCAAAAAATGTTGAATTTCTGACAAAAATAAAAAAAACACTATATATTCTTGAAAATGATGTCAAACAATCTCCTGGTAGCTTCAGAACATCAATGGATTAAGTTGGAGAAAGAATTGAAGTAAAAATCAACATAAAACAAAAATGGTCAAATCTGGATTTTTTTAGCCAGACCGGGTAGGCAAAAAATGTTGAATTTCTGACAAAAATAAAAAACACACTATATATTCTTGAAAATGATGTCAAACAATCTCCTGGTAGCTTCAGAACATCAATGGATTAAGTTGGAGAAAGAATTGAAGTAAAAATCAACATAAAACAAAAATGGTCAAATCTGGATTTTTTTAGCCAGACCGGGTAGGCAAAAAATGTTGAATTTCTGACAAAAATAAAAGAACCACTCAATATGCTTCAAAATGATCTCAAACAATCTCCTGGTAGCTTCAGAACATCAATGGATTAAGTTGGAGAAAGAATTGAAGTAAAAATCAACATAAAACAAAAATGGTCAAATCTGGATTTTTTAGCCAGTGTCTATGTATCCTTCATAACACATACCTGAATATCTTTCTGTCTCCACACATCAGAAGCAGTGTCTATCTTGTTTAGATGAGTTACGTTGTCCGGTCCCAGGAACTCCATGGCCAGTAGGTACATATCCTGTCGAGATATCGATATCGTTTAGAAGTTTATTCTGCATTTAAACTGCAGCTAACGTTTATTTTTTTATCATAAATATCGATTCTACATCAAGCTTTGAGTACTTCTGTGAAGAAAGTTTTGGTTTACAGAGAATACTCTATGTTCTACGTTTGTTTGAAATCGTGAAAATGTGACCTTTCCTGACCCATGACCGCGTAAGCAAATGCCTGGGTCGATCCCTGGGTGACGTCATCTCATTAATGCATTATTCTCCATGGCGTCTTTCTATCACAACAACATCGATTTATAGAGAATATACACTGTTTGCGAGTTGTTAGTTAAGACAAAAGTCATTTTAGTCAACATGTTAAGTATTTATTCAAATTATTGCAAAGTCGACATAATTATATGACGTCTACCCAGGGATCAACCCAGGCTTTTACTTACGCGGTCGTGGGTCAGGAAAGGTCACATTTTCACGATTTCATACAAGCGTAGAACATAAAGTATTCACTTTAAACCAAAACTTTCTTCACGGAAGTACTCAAAGCTTGATGTAGTACCGATATTTATGATAACAAAATAAACGTTAGGTGCACTTTAAGGTACCGACCATTATGATAATTAGTAGAGACCGGTTAGGCAAAAAATCTTGGATTTCTGACAAAAATAAAAAAAAACACTATATATTCTTGAAAATGATGTCAAACAATCTCCTGGTAGCTTCAGAACATCAATGGATTAAGTTGGAGAAAGAATTGAAGTAAAAATCAACATAAAACAAAAATGGTCAAATCTGGATTTTTTTAGCCAGACCGGGTAGGCAAAAAATGTTGAATTTCTGACAAAAATAAAAAAACCACTCAATATGCTTCAAAATGATCTCAAACAATCTCCTGGTAGCTTCAGAACATCAATGGATTAAGTTGGAGAAAGAATTGAAGTAAAAATCAACATAAAACAAAAATGGTCAAATCTGGATTTTTTAGCCAGACCGGGTAGGCAAAAAATGTTGAATTTCTGACAAAAATAAAAAAACCACTCAATATGCTTCAAAATGATCTCAAACAATCTCCTGGTAGCTTCAGAACATCAATGGATTAAGTTGGAGAAAGAATTGAAGTAAAAATCAACATAAAACAAAAATGGTCAAATCTGGATTTTTTTAGCCAGACCGGGTAGGCAAAAAATGTTGAATTTCTGACAAAAATAAAAAAAAAACTATATATTCTTGAAAATGATGTCAAACAATCTCCTGGTAGCTTCAGAACATCAATGGATTAAGTTGGAGAAAGAATTGAAGTAAAAATCAACATAATTCAAAAATGGTCAAATCTGGATTTTTTAGCCAGTGTCTATGTATCCTTCATAACACATACCTGAATATCTTCCTGTCTCCACACATCAGAAGCAGTGTCTATCTTGTTTAGATGAGTTACGTTGTCCGGTCCCAGGAACTCCATGGCCAGTAGGTACATATCCTGTCGAGATATCGATATCGTTTAGAAGTTTATTCTGCATTTAAACTGCAGCTAACGTTTATTTTTTTATCATAAATATCGATTCTACATCAAGCTTTGAGTACTTCTGTGAAGAAAGTTTTGGTTTACAGAGAATACTCTATGTTCTACGTTTGTTTGAAATCGTGAAAATGTGACCTTTCCTGACCCATGACCGCGTAAGCAAAAGCCTGGGTCGATCCCTGGGTGACGTCATCTCATTAATGCATTATTCTCCATGGCGTCTTTCTATCACAACAACATCGATTTATAGAGAATATACACTGTTTGCGAGTTGTTAGTTAAGAAAAAAGTCATTTTAGTCAACATGTTAAGTATTTATTCAAATTATTGCAAAGTCGACATAATTATATGACGTCTACCCAGGGATCGACCCAGGCTTTTACTTACGCGGTCGTGGGTCAGGAAAGGTCACATTTTCACGATTTCATACAAGCGTAGAACATAAAGTATTCACTTTAAACCAAAACTTTCTTCACGGAAGTACTCAAAGCTTGATGTAGTACCGATATTTATGATAACAAAATAAACGTTAGGTGCACTTTAAGGTACCGACCATTATGATAATTAGTAGAGACCGGTTAGGCAAAAAATCTTGGATTTCTGACAAAAATAAAAAAAAACACTATATATTCTTCAAAATGATGTCAAACAATCTCCTGGTAGCTTCAGAACATCAATGGATTAAGTTGGAGAAAGAATTCAAGTAAAAATCAACATAATTCAAAAATGGTCAAATCTGGATTTTTTTTAGCCAGACCTGGTAGGCAAAAAATGTTGAATTTCTGACAAAAATAAAAAAAACACTATATATTCTTCAAAATGAGGTCAAACAATCTCCTGGTAGCTTCAGAACATCAATGGATTAAGTTGGAGAAAGAATTGAAGTAAAAATCAACATAAAACAAAAATGGTCAAATCTGGATTTTTTTAGCCAGACCGGGTAGGCAAAAAATGTTGAATTTCTGACAAAAATAAAAAAAACACTATATATTCTTGAAAATGATGTCAAACAATCTCCTGGTAGCTTCAGAACATCAATGGATTAAGTTGGAGAAAGAATTGAAGTAAAAATCAACATAAAACAAAAATGGTCAAATCTGGATTTTTTTAGCCAGACCGGGTAGGCAAAAAATGTTGAATTTCTGACAAAAATAAAAAAAACACTATATATTCTTGAAAATGATGTCAAACAATCTCCTGGTAGCTTCAGAACATCAATGGATTAAGTTGGAGAAAGAATTGAAGTAAAAATCAACATAAAACAAAAATGGTCAAATCTGGATTTTTTTAGCCAGACCGGGTAGGCAAAAAATGTTGAATTTCTGACAAAAATAAAAGAACCACTCAATATTCTTCAAAATGATCTCAAACAATCTCCTGGTAGCTTCAGAACATCAATGGATTAAGTTGGAGAAAGAATTGAAGTAAAAATCAACATAAAACAAAAATGGTCAAATCTGGATTTTTTAGCCAGTGTCTATGTATCCTTCATAACACATACCTGAATATCTTCCTGTCTCCACACATCAGAAGCAGTGTCTATCTTGTTTAGATGAGTTACGTTGTCCGGTCCCAGGAACTCCATGGCCAGTAGGTACATATCCTGTCGAGATATCGATATCGTTTAGAAGTTTATTCTGCATTTAAACTGCAGCTAACGTTTATTTTTTTATCATAAATATCGATTCTACATCAAGCTTTGAGTATTTCTGTGAAGAAAGTTTTGGTTTACAGAGAATACTCTATGTTCTACGTTTGTTTGAAATCGTGAAAATGTGACCTTTCCTGACCCATGACCGCGTAAGCAAAAGCCTGGGTCGATCCCTGGGTGACGTCATCTCATTAATGCATTATTCTCCATGGCGTCTTTCTATCACAACAACATCGATTTATAGAGAATATACACTGTTTGCGAGTTGTTAGTTAAGAAAAAAGTCATTTTAGTCAACATGTTAAGTATTTATTCAAATTATTGCAAAGTCGACATAATTATATGACGTCTACCCAGGGATCGACCCAGGCTTTTACTTACGCGGTCGTGGGTCAGGAAAGGTCACATTTTCACGATTTCATACAAGCGTAGAACATAAAGTATTCACTTTAAACCAAAACTTTCTTCACGGAAGTACTCAAAGCTTGATGTAGTACCGATATTTATGATAACAAAATAAACGTTAGGTGCACTTTAAGGTACCGACCATTATGATAATTAGTAGAGACCGGTTAGGCAAAAAATCTTGGATTTCTGACAAAAATAAAAAAAAACACTATATATTCTTCAAAATGATGTCAAACAATCTCCTGGTAGCTTCAGAACATCAATGGATTAAGTTGGAGAAAGAATTGAAGTAAAAATCAACATAAAACAAAAATGGTCAAATCTGGATTTTTTTAGCCAGACCGGGTAGGCAAAAAATGTTGAATTTCTGACAAAAATAAAAAACACACTATATATTCTTGAAAATGATGTCAAACAATCTCCTGGTAGCTTCAGAACATCAATGGATTAAGTTGGAGAAAGAATTGAAGTAAAAATCAACATAAAACAAAAATGGTCAAATCTGGATTTTTTTAGCCAGACCGGGTAGGCAAAAAATGTTGAATTTCTGACAAAAATAAAAGAACCACTCAATATGCTTCAAAATGATCTCAAACAATCTCCTGGTAGCTTCAGAACATCAATGGATTAAGTTGGAGAAAGAATTGAAGTAAAAATCAACATAAAACAAAAATGGTCAAATCTGGATTTTTTAGCCAGTGTCTATGTATCCTTCATAACACATACCTGAATATCTTTCTGTCTCCACACATCAGAAGCAGTGTCTATCTTGTTTAGATGAGTTACGTTGTCCGGTCCCAGGAACTCCATGGCCAGTAGGTACATATCCTGTCGAGATATCGATATCGTTTAGAAGTTTATTCTGCATTTAAACTGCAGCTAACGTTTATTTTTTTATCATAAATATCGATTCTACATCAAGCTTTGAGTACTTCTGTGAAGAAAGTTTTGGTTTACAGAGAATACTCTATGTTCTACGTTTGTTTGAAATCGTGAAAATGTGACCTTTCCTGACCCATGACCGCGTAAGCAAATGCCTGGGTCGATCCCTGGGTGACGTCATCTCATTAATGCATTATTCTCCATGGCGTCTTTCTATCACAACAACATCGATTTATAGAGAATATACACTGTTTGCGAGTTGTTAGTTAAGACAAAAGTCATTTTAGTCAACATGTTAAGTATTTATTCAAATTATTGCAAAGTCGACATAATTATATGACGTCTACCCAGGGATCGACCCAGGCTTTTACTTACGCGGTCGTGGGTCAGGAAAGGTCACATTTTCACGATTTCATACAAGCGTAGAACATAAAGTATTCACTTTAAACCAAAACTTTCTTCACGGAAGTACTCAAAGCTTGATGTAGTACCGATATTTATGATAACAAAATAAACGTTAGGTGCACTTTAAGGTACCGACCATTATGATAATTAGTAGAGACCGGTTAGGCAAAAAATCTTGGATTTCTGACAAAAATAAAAAAAAACACTATATATTCTTGAAAATGATGTCAAACAATCTCCTGGTAGCTTCAGAACATCAATGGATTAAGTTGGAGAAAGAATTGAAGTAAAAATCAACATAAAACAAAAATGGTCAAATCTGGATTTTTTTAGCCAGACCGGGTAGGCAAAAAATGTTGAATTTCTGACAAAAATAAAAAAAACACTATATATTCTTGAAAATGATGTCAAACAATCTCCTGGTAGCTTCAGAACAAAAATGGATTAAGTTGGAGAAATAATTGAAGTAAAAATCAACATAAAACAAAAATGGTCAAATCTGGATTTTTTTAGCCAGACCGGGTAGGCAAAAAATGTTGAATTTCTGACAAAAATAAAAAAACCACTCAATATGCTTCAAAATGATCTCAAACAATCTCCTGGTAGCTTCAGAACATCAATGGATTAAGTTGGAGAAAGAATTGAAGTAAAAATCAACATAAAACAAAAATGGTCAAATCTGGATTTTTTTAGCCAGACCGGGTAGGCAAAAAATGTTGAATTTCTGACAAAAATAAAAAAACCACTCAATATGCTTCAAAATGATCTCAAACAATCTCCTGGTAGCTTCAGAACATCAATGGATTAAGTTGGAGAAAGAATTGAAGTAAAAATCAACATAAAACAAAAATGGTCAAATCTGGATTTTTTAGCCAGACCGGGTAGGCAAAAAATGTTGAATTTCTGACAAAAATAAAAAAACCACTCAATATGCTTCAAAATGATTTCAAACAATCTCCTGGTAGCTTCAGAACATCAATGGATTAAGTTGGAGAAAGAATTGAAGTAAAAATCAACATAAAACAAAAATGGTCAAATCTGGATTTTTTTAGCCAGACCGGGTAGGCAAAAAATGTTGAATTTCTGACAAAAATAAAAAAAAAACTATATATTCTTGAAAATGATGTCAAACAATCTCCTGGTAGCTTCAGAACATCAATGGATTAAGTTGGAGAAAGAATTGAAGTAAAAATCAACATAAAACAAAAATGGTCAAATCTGGATTTTTTAGCCAGTGTCTATGTATCCTTCATAACACATACCTGAATATCTTCCTGTCTCCACACATCAGAAGCAGTGTCTATCTTGTTTAGATGAGTTACGTTGTCCGGTCCCAGGAACTCCATGGCCAGTAGGTACATATCCTGTCGAGATATCGATATCGTTTAGAAGTTTATTCTGCATTTAAACTGCAGCTAACGTTTATTTTTTTATCATAAATATCGATTCTACATCAAGCTTTGAGTACTTCTGTGAAGAAAGTTTTGGTTTACAGAGAATACTCTATGTTCTACGTTTGTTTGAAATCGTGAAAATGTGACCTTTCCTGACCCATGACCGCGTAAGCAAAAGCCTGGGTCGATCCCTGGGTGACGTCATCTCATTAATGCATTATTCTCCATGGCGTCTTTCTATCACAACAACATCGATTTATAGAGAATATACACTGTTTGCGAGTTGTTAGTTAAGAAAAAAGTCATTTTAGTCAACATGTTAAGTATTTATTCAAATTATTGCAAAGTCGACATAATTATATGACGTCTACCCAGGGATCGACCCAGGCTTTTACTTACGCGGTCGTGGGTCAGGAAAGGTCACATTTTCACGATTTCATACAAGCGTAGAACATAAAGTATTCACTTTAAACCAAAACTTTCTTCACGGAAGTACTCAAAGCTTGATGTAGTACCGATATTTATGATAACAAAATAAACGTTAGGTGCACTTTAAGGTACCGACCATTATGATAATTAGTAGAGACCGGTTAGGCAAAAAATCTTGGATTTCTGACAAAAATAAAAAAAAACACTATATATTCTTCAAAATGATGTCAAACAATCTCCTGGTAGCTTCAGAACATCAATGGATTAAGTTGGAGAAAGAATTCAAGTAAAAATCAACATAATTCAAAAATGGTCAAATCTGGATTTTTTTTAGCCAGACCTGGTAGGCAAAAAATGTTGAATTTCTGACAAAAATAAAAAAAACACTATATATTCTTCAAAATGAGGTCAAACAATCTCCTGGTAGCTTCAGAACATCAATGGATTAAGTTGGAGAAAGAATTGAAGTAAAAATCAACATAAAACAAAAATGGTCAAATCTGGATTTTTTTAGCCAGACCGGGTAGGCAAAAAATGTTGAATTTCTGACAAAAATAAATAAAACACTATATATTCTTGAAAATGATGTCAAACAATCTCCTGGTAGCTTCAGAACATCAATGGATTAAGTTGGAGAAAGAATTGAAGTAAAAATCAACATAAAACAAAAATGGTCAAATCTGGATTTTTTTAGCCAGACCGGGTAGGCAAAAAATGTTGAATTTCTGACAAAAATAAAAAAAACACTATATATTCTTGAAAATGATGTCAAACAATCTCCTGGTAGCTTCAGAACATCAATGGATTAAGTTGGAGAAAGAATTGAAGTAAAAATCAACATAA
Source organism: Actinernus sp. WN-2022 (assembly GCA_030867875.1). NCBI lineage: Eukaryota > Metazoa > Cnidaria > Anthozoa > Actiniaria > Actinernidae > Actinernus > Actinernus sp. WN-2022. Next base: position 38,036,035 of record JAOWCC010001501.1, read on the forward strand.
AACAAAAATGGTCAAATCTGGATTTTTTTAGCCAGACCGGGTAGGCAAAAAATGTTGAATTTCTGACAAAAATAAAAGAACCACTCAATATGCTTCAAAATGATCTCAAACAATCTCCTGGTAGCTTCAGAACATCAATGGATTAAGTTGGAGAAAGAATTGAAGTAAAAATCAACATAAAACAAAAATGGTCAAATCTGGATTTTTTAGCCAGTGTCTATGTATCCTTCATAACACATACCTGAATATCTTCCTGTCTCCACACATCAGAAGCAGTGTCTATCTTGTTTAGATGAGTTACGTTGTCCGGTCCCAGGAACTCCATGGCCAGTAGGTACATATCCTGTCGAGATATCGATATCGTTTAGAAGTTTATTCTGCATTTAAACTGCAGCTAACGTTTATTTTTTTATCATAAATATCGATTCTACATCAAGCTTTGAGTACTTCTGTGAAGAAAGTTTTGGTTTACAGAGAATACTCTATGTTCTACGTTTGTTTGAAATCGTGAAAATGTGACCTTTCCTGACCCATGACCGCGTAAGCAAAAGCCTGGGTCGATCCCTGGGTGACGTCATCTCATTAATGCATTATTCTCCATGGCGTCTTTCTATCACAACAACATCGATTTATAGAGAATATACACTGTTTGCGAGTTGTTAGTTAAGAAAAAAGTCATTTTAGTCAACATGTTAAGTATTTATTCAAATTATTGCAAAGTCGACATAATTATATGACGTCTACCCAGGGATCGACCCAGGCTTTTACTTACGCGGTCGTGGGTCAGGAAAGGTCACATTTTCACGATTTCATACAAGCGTAGAACATAAAGTATTCACTTTAAACCAAAACTTTCTTCACGGAAGTACTCAAAGCTTGATGTAGTACCGATATTTATGATAACAAAATAAACGTTAGGTGCACTTTAAGGTACCGACCATTATGATAATTAGTAGAGACCGGTTAGGCAAAAAATCTTGGATTTCTGACAAAAATAAAAAAAAACACTATATATTCTTCAAAATGATGTCAAACAATCTCCTGGTAGCTTCAGAACATCAATGGATTAAGTTGGAGAAAGAATTCAAGTAAAAATCAACATAATTCAAAAATGGTCAAATCTGGATTTTTTTTAGCCAGACCGGGTAGGCAAAAAATGTTGAATTTCTGACAAAAATAAAAAAAACACTATATATTCTTGAAAATGATGTCAAACAATCTCCTGGTAGCTTCAGAACATCAATGGATTAAGTTGGAGAAAGAATTGAAGTAAAAATCAACATAAAACAAAAATGGTCAAATCTGGATTTTTTTCGCCAGACCGGGTAGGCAAAAAATGTTGAATTTCTGACAAAAATAAAAAAAACACTATATATTCTTGAAAATGATGTCAAACAATCTCCTGGTAGCTTCAGAACAAAAATGGATTAAGTTGGAGAAATAATTGAAGTAAAAATCAACATAAAACAAAAATGGTCAAATCTGGATTTTTTTAGCCAGACCGGGTAGGCAAAAAATGTTGAATTTCTGACAAAAATAAAAAAACCACTCAATATGCTTCAAAATGATGTCAAACAATCTCCTGGTAGCTTCAGAACATCATTGGATTAAGTTGGAGAAAGAATTGAAGTAAAAATCAACATAAAACAAAAATGGTCAAATCTGGATTTTTTTAGCCAGACCGGGTAGGCAAAAAATGTTGAATTTCTGACAAAAATTAAAAAAACACTCAATATGCTTCAAAATGATGTCAAACAATCTCCTGGTAGCTTCAGAACATCAATGGATTAAGTTGGAGAAAGAATTGAAGTAAAAATCAACATAAAACAAAAATGGTCAAATCTGGATTTTTTTTAGCCAGACCGGGTAGGCAAAAAATGTTGAATTTCTGACAAAAATAAAAAAACCACTCAATATGCTTCAAAATGATGTCAAACAATCTCCTGGTAGCTTCAGAACATCAATGGATTAAGTTGGAGAAAGAATTGAAGTAAAAATCAACATAATTCAAAAATGGTCAAATCTGGATTTTTTAGCCAGTGTCTATGTATCCTTCATAACACATACCTGAATATCTTCCTGTCTCCACACATCAGAAGCAGTGTCTATCTTGTTTAGATGAGTTACGTTGTCCGGTCCCAGGAACTCCATGGCCAGTAGGTACATATCCTGTCGAGATATCGATATCGTTTAGAAGTTTATTCTGCATTTAAACTGCAGCTAACGTTTATTTTTTTATCATAAATATCGATTCTACATCAAGCTTTGAGTACTTCTGTGAAGAAAGTTTTGGTTTACAGAGAATACTCTATGTTCTACGTTTGTTTGAAATCGTGAAAATGTGACCTTTCCTGACCCATGACCGCGTAAGCAAAAGCCTGGGTCGATCCCTGGGTGACGTCATCTCATTAATGCATTATTCTCCATGGCGTCTTTCTATCACAACAACATCGATTTATAGAGAATATACACTGTTTGCGAGTTGTTAGTTAAGAAAAAAGTCATTTTAGTCAACATGTTAAGTATTTATTCAAATTATTGCAAAGTCGACATAATTATATGACGTCTACCCAGGGATCGACCCAGGCTTTTACTTACGCGGTCGTGGGTCAGGAAAGGTCACATTTTCACGATTTCATACAAGCGTAGAACATAAAGTATTCACTTTAAACCAAAACTTTCTTCACGGAAGTACTCAAAGCTTGATGTAGTACCGATATTTATGATAACAAAATAAACGTTAGGTGCACTTTAAGGTACCGACCATTATGATAATTAGTAGAGACCGGTTAGGCAAAAAATCTTGGATTTCTGACAAAAATAAAAAAAAACACTATATATTCTTCAAAATGATGTCAAACAATCTCCTGGTAGCTTCAGAACATCAATGGATTAAGTTGGAGAAAGAATTCAAGTAAAAATCAACATAATTCAAAAAATGGTCAAATCTGGATTTTTTTTAGCCAGACCTGGTAGGCAAAAAATGTTGAATTTCTGACAAAAATAAAAAAAACACTATATATTCTTCAAAATGAGGTCAAACAATCTCCTGGTAGCTTCAGAACATCAATGGATTAAGTTGGAGAAAGAATTGAAGTAAAAATCAACATAAAACAAAAATGGTCAAATCTGGATTTTTTTAGCCAGACCGGGTAGGCAAAAAATGTTGAATTTCTGACAAAAATAAAAAAAACACTATATATTCTTGAAAATGATGTCAAACAATCTCCTGGTAGCTTCAGAACATCAATGGATTAAGTTGGAGAAAGAATTGAAGTAAAAATCAACATAAAACAAAAATGGTCAAATCTGGATTTTTTTAGACAGACCGGGTAGGCAAAAAATGTTGAATTTCTGACAAAAATAAAAAAAACACTATATATTCTTGAAAATGATGTCAAACAATCTCCTGGTAGCTTCAGAACAAAAATGGATTAAGTTGGAGAAAGAATTGAAGTAAAAATCAACATAAAACAAAAATGGTCAAATCTGGATTTTTTTAGCCAGACCGGGTAGGCAAAAAATGTTGAATTTCTGACAAAAATAAAAAAACCACTCAATATGCTTCACAATGATGTCAAACAATCTCCTGGTAGCTTCAGAACATCAATGGATTAAGTTGGAGAAAGAATTGAAGTAAAAATCAACATAAAACAAAAATGGTCAAATCTGGATTTTTTTAGCCAGACCGGGTAGGCAAAAAATGTTGAATTTCTGACAAAAATAAAAAAAACACTATATATTCTTGAAAATGATGTCAAACAATCTCCTGGTAGCTTCAGAACATCAATGGATTAAGTTGGAGAAAGAATTGAAGTAAAAATCAACATAAAACAAAAATGGTCAAATCTGGATTTTTTTAGCCAGACCGGGTAGGCAAAAAATGTTGAATTTCTGACAAAAATAAAAGAACCACTCAATATGCTTCAAAATGATCTCAAACAATCTCCTGGTAGCTTCAGAACATCAATGGATTAAGTTGGAGAAAGAATTGAAGTAAAAATCAACATAAAACAAAAATGGTCAAATCTGGATTTTTTAGCCAGTGTCTATGTATCCTTCATAACACATACCTGAATATCTTCCTGTCTCCACACATCAGAAGCAGTGTCTATCTTGTTTAGATGAGTTACGTTGTCCGGTCCCAGGAACTCCATGGCCAGTAGGTACATATCCTGTCGAGATATCGATATCGTTTAGAAGTTTATTCTGCATTTAAACTGCAGCTAACGTTTATTTTTTTATCATAAATATCGATTCTACATCAAGCTTTGAGTACTTCTGTGAAGAAAGTTTTGGTTTACAGAGAATACTCTATGTTCTACGTTTGTTTGAAATCGTGAAAATGTGACCTTTCCTGACCCATGACCGCGTAAGCAAATGCCTGGGTCGATCCCTGGGTGACGTCATCTCATTAATGCATTATTCTCCATGGCGTCTTTCTATCACAACAACATCGATTTATAGAGAATATACACTGTTTGCGAGTTGTTAGTTAAGAAAAAAGTCATTTTAGTCAACATGTTAAGTATTTATTCAAATTATTGCAAAGTCGACATAATTATATGACGTCTACCCAGGGATCAACCCAGGCTTTTACTTACGCGGTCGTGGGTCAGGAAAGGTCACATTTTCACGATTTCATACAAGCGTAGAACATAAAGTATTCACTTTAAACTAAAACTTTCTTCACGGAAGTACTCAAAGCTTGATGTAGTACCGATATTTATGATAACAAAATAAACGGTAGGTGCACTTTAAGGTACCGACCATTATGATAATTAGTAGAGACCGGTTAGGCAAAAAATCTTGGATTTCTGACAAAAATAAAAAAAACCACTATATATTCTTCAAAATGATGTCAAACAATCTCCTGGTAGCTTCAGAACATCAATGGATTAAGTTGGAGAAAGAATTGAAGTAAAAATCAACATAAAACATAAATGGTCAAATCTGGATTTTTTTTAGCCAGACCGGGTAGGCAAAAAATGTTGAATTTCTGACAAAAATAAAAAAAACACTATATATTCTTGAAAATGACGTCAAACAATCTCCTGGTAGCTTCAGAACATCAATGGATTAAGTTGGAGAAAGAATTGAAGTAAAAATCAACATAAAACAAAAATGGTCAAATCTGGATTTTTTTAGCCAGACCGGGTAGGCAAAAAATGTTGAATTTCTGACAAAAATAAAAAAACCACTCAATATGCTTCAAAATGATCTCAAACAATCTCCTGGTAGCTTCAGAACATCATTGGATTAAGTTGGAGAAAGAATTGAAGTAAAAATCAACATAAAACAAAAATGGTCAAATCTGGATTTTTTTAGCCAGACCGGGTAGGCAAAAAATGTTGAATTTCTGACAAAAATAAAAAAAACACTCAATATGCTTCAAAATGATGTCAAACAATCTCCTGGTAGCTTCAGAACATCAATGGATTAAGTTGGAGAAAGAATTGAAGTAAAAATCAACATAAAACAAAAATGGTCAAATCTGGATTTTTTTAGCCAGACCGGGTAGGCAAAAAATGTTGAATTTCTGACAAAAATAAAAAAAACACTATATATTCTTGAAAATGATGTCAAACAATCTCCTGGTAGCTTCAGAACATCAATGGATTAAGTTGGAGAAAGAATTGAAGTAAAAATCAACATAAAACAAAAATGGTCAAATCTGGATTTTTTTAGCCAGACCGGGTAGGCAAAAAATGTTGAATTTCTGACAAAAATAAAAAAACCACTCAATATGCTTCAAAATGATGTCAAACAATCTCCTGGTAGCTTCAGAACATCAATGGATTAAGTTGGAGAAAGAATTGAAGTAAAAATCAACATAAAACAAAAATGGTCAAATCTGGATTTTTTTAGCCAGACCGGGTAGGCAAAAAATGTTGAATTTCTGACAAAAATAAAAAAAACACTATATATTCTTGAAAATGATGTCAAACAATCTCCTGGTAGCTTCAGAACATCAATGGATTAAGTTGGAGAAAGAATTGAAGTAAAAATCAACATAAAACAAAAATGGTCAAATCTGGATTTTTTTAGCCAGACCGGGTAGGCAAAAAATGTTGAATTTCTGACAAAAATAAAAGAACCACTCAATATGCTTCAAAATGATCTCAAACAATCTCCTGGTAGCTTCAGAACATCAATGGATTAAGTTGGAGAAAGAATTGAAGTAAAAATCAACATAAAACAAAAATGGTCAAATCTGGATTTTTTAGCCAGTGTCTATGTATCCTTCATAACACATACCTGAATATCTTCCTGTCTCCACACATCAGAAGCAGTGTCTATCTTGTTTAGATGAGTTACGTTGTCCGGTCCCAGGAACTCCATGGCCAGTAGGTACATATCCTGTCGAGATATCGATATCGTTTAGAAGTTTATTCTGCATTTAAACTGCAGCTAACGTTTATTTTTTTATCATAAATATCGATTCTACATCAAGCTTTGAGTACTTCTGTGAAGAAAGTTTTGGTTTACAGAGAATACTCTATGTTCTACGTTTGTTTGAAATCGTGAAAATGTGACCTTTCCTGACCCATGACCGCGTAAGCAAATGCCTGGGTCGATCCCTGGGTGACGTCATCTCATTAATGCATTATTCTCCATGGCGTCTTTCTATCACAACAACATCGATTTATAGAGAATATACACTGTTTGCGAGTTGTTAGTTAAGAAAAAAGTCATTTTAGTCAACATGTTAAGTATTTATTCAAATTATTGCAAAGTCGACATAATTATATGACGTCTACCCAGGGATCAACCCAGGCTTTTACTTACGCGGTCGTGGGTCAGGAAAGGTCACATTTTCACGATTTCATACAAGCGTAGAACATAAAGTATTCACTTTAAACTAAAACTTTCTTCACGGAAGTACTCAAAGCTTGATGTAGTACCGATATTTATGATAACAAAATAAACGGTAGGTGCACTTTAAGGTACCGACCATTATGATAATTAGTAGAGACCGGTTAGGCAAAAAATCTTGGATTTCTGACAAAAATAAAAAAAACCACTATATATTCTTCAAAATGATGTCAAACAATCTCCTGGTAGCTTCAGAACATCAATGGATTAAGTTGGAGAAAGAATTGAAGTAAAAATCAACATAAAACAAAAATGGTCAAATCTGGATTTTTTTTAGCCAGACCGGGTAGGCAAAAAATGTTGAATTTCTGACAAAAATAAAAAAAACACTATATATTCTTGAAAATGATGTCAAACAATCTCCTGGTAGCTTCAGAACATCAATGGATTAAGTTGGAGAAAGAATTGAAGTAAAAATCAACATAAAACAAAAATGGTCAAATCTGGATTTTTTTAGCCAGACCGGGTAGGCAAAAAATGTTGAATTTCTGACAAAAATAAAAAAACCACTCAATATGCTTCAAAATGATCTCAAACAATCTCCTGGTAGCTTCAGAACATCATTGGATTAAGTTGGAGAAAGAATTGAAGTAAAAATCAACATAAAACAAAAATGGTCAAATCTGGATTTTTTTAGCCAGACCGGGTAGGCAAAAAATGTTGAATTTCTGACAAAAATAAAAAAACCACTCAATATGCTTCAAAATGATGTCAAACAATCTCCTGGTAGCTTCAGAACATCAATGGATTAAGTTGGAGAAAGAATTGAAGTAAAAATCAACATAAAACAAAAATGGTCAAATCTGGATTTTTTTAGCCAGACCGGGTAGGCAAAAAATGTTGAATTTCTGACAAAAATAAAAAAAACACTATATATTCTTGAAAATGATGTCAAACAATCTCCTGGTAGCTTCAGAACATCAATGGATTAAGTTGGAGAAAGAATTGAAGTAAAAATCAACATAAAACAAAAATGGTCAAATCTGGATTTTTTTAGCCAGACCGGGTAGGCAAAAAATGTTGAATTTCTGACAAAAATAAAAAAACCACTCAATATGCTTCAAAATGATGTCAAACAATCTCCTGGTAGCTTCAGAACATCAATGGATTAAGTTGGAGAAAGAATTGAAGTAAAAATCAACATAAAACAAAAATGGTCAAATCTGGATTTTTTTAGCCAGACCGGGTAGGCAAAAAATGTTGAATTTCTGACAAAAATAAAAAAAACACTATATATTCTTGAAAATGATGTCAAACAATCTCCTGGTAGCTTCAGAACATCAATGGATTAAGTTGGAGAAAGAATTGAAGTAAAAATCAACATAAAACAAAAATGGTCAAATCTGGATTTTTTTAGCCAGACCGGGTAGGCAAAAAATGTTGAATTTCTGACAAAAATAAAAGAACCACTCAATATGCTTCAAAATGATCTCAAACAATCTCCTGGTAGCTTCAGAACATCAATGGATTAAGTTGGAGAAAGAATTGAAGTAAAAATCAACATAAAACAAAAATGGTCAAATCTGGATTTTTTAGCCAGTGTCTATGTATCCTTCATAACACATACCTGAATATCTTCCTGTCTCCACACATCCGAAGCAGTGTCTATCTTGTTTAGATGAGTTACGTTGTCCGGTCCCAGGAACTCCATGGCCAGTAGGTACATATCCTGTCGAGATATCGATATCGTTTAGAAGTTTATTCTGCATTTAAACTGCAGCTAACGTTTATTTTTTTATCATAAATATCGATTCTACATCAAGCTTTGAGTACTTCTGTGAAGAAAGTTTTGGTTTACAGAGAATACTCTATGTTCTACGTTTGTTTGAAATCGTGAAAATGTGACCTTTCCTGACCCATGACCGCGTAAGCAAATGCCTGGGTCGATCCCTGGGTGACGTCATCTCATTAATGCATTATTCTCCATGGCGTCTTTCTATCACAACAACATCGATTTATAGAGAATATACACTGTTTGCGAGTTGTTAGTTAAGAAAAAAGTCATTTTAGTCAACATGTTAAGTATTTATTCAAATTATTGCAAAGTCGACATAATTATATGACGTCTAACCAGGGATCAACCCAGGCTTTTACTTACGCGGTCGTGGGTCAGGAAAGGTCACATTTTCACGATTTCATACAAGCGTAGAACATAAAGTATTCACTTTAAACCAAAACTTTCTTCACGGAAGTACTCAAAGCTTGATGTAGTACCGATATTTATGATAACAAAATAAACGTTAGGTGCACTTTAAGGTACCGACCATTATGATAATTAGTAGAGACCGGTTAGGCAAAAAATCTTGGATTTCTGACAAAAATAAAAAAAAACACTATATATTCTTCAAAATGATGTCAAACAATCTCCTGGTAGCTTCAGAACATCAATGGATTAAGTTGGAGAAAGAATTCAAGTAAAAATCAACATAATTCAAAAATGGTCAAATCTGGATTTTTTTAGCCAGACCGGGTAGGCAAAAAATGTTGAATTTCTGACAAAAATAAAAAAAGCACTCAATATGCTTCAAAATGATGTCAAACAATCTCCTGGTAGCTTCAGAACATCAATGGATTAAGTTGGAGAAAGGATTGAAGTAAAAATCAACATAATTCAAAAATGGTCAAATCTGGATTTTTTAGCCAGACCGGGTAGGCAAAAAATGTTGAATTTCTGACAAAATAAAAAAACCACTCAATATGCTTCAAAATGATGTCAAACAATCTCCTTGTAGCTTCAGAACATCAATGGATTCAGTTGGAGAAAGAATTGAAGTAAAAATCAACATAAAACAAAAATGGTCAAATCTGGATTTTTTTTAGCCAGACCGGGTAGGCAAAAAATGTTGAATTTCTGACAAAAGCAAAAAACCACTCAATATGCTTCAAAATGATGTCAAACAATCTCCTGGTAGCTTCAGAACATCAATGGATTCAGTTGGAGAAAGAATTGAAGTAAAAATCAACATAAAACAAAAATGGTCAAATCTGGATTTTTTTTAGCCAGACCGGGTAGGCAAAAAATGTTGAATTTCTGACAAAAGCAAAAAACAACTCAATATGCTTCAAAATGATCTCAAACAATCTCCTGGTAGCTTCAGAACATCAATGGATTAAGTTGGAGAAAGAATTGAAGTAAAAATCAACATAATTCAAAAATGGTCAAATCTGGATTTATTTAGCCAGACCGGGTAGGCAAAAAATGTTGAATTTCTGACAAAAATTAAAAAACCACTCAATATGCTTCAAAATGATGTCAAACAATCTCCTGGTAGCTTCAGAACATCAATGGATTAAGTTGGAGAAAGGATTGAAGTAAAAATCAACATAAAACAAAAATGGTCAAATCTGGATTTTTTTAGCCAGACCGGGTAGGCAAAAAATGTTGAATTTCTGACAAAAATAAAAAAAACACTATATATTCTTGAAAATGATGTCAAACAATCTCCTGGTAGCTTCAGAACATCAATGGATTAAGTTGGAGAAAGAATTGAAGTAAAAATCAACATAAAACAAAAATGGTCAAATCTGGATTTTTTTAGCCAGACCGGGTAGGCAAAAAATGTTGAATTTCTGACAAAAATAAAAAAACCACTCAATATGCTTCAAAATGATCTCAAACAATCTCCTGGTAGCTTCAGAACATCAATGGATTAAGTTGGAGAAAGAATTGAAGTAAAAATCAACATAAAACAAAAATGGTCAAATCTGGATTTTTTTAGCCAGACCGGGTAGGTAAAAAATGTTGAATTTCTGACAAAAATAAAAAAAACACTATATATTCTTGAAAATGATGTCAAACAATCTCCTGGTAGCTTCAGAACATCAATGGATTAAGTTGGAGAAAGAATTGAAGTAAAAATCAACATAAAACAAAAATGGTCAAATCTGGATTTTTTTAGCCAGACCGGGTAGGCAAAAAATGTTGAATTTCTGACAAAAATAAAAAAAACACTATATATTCTTGAAAATGATGTCAAACAATCTCCTGGTAGCTTCAGAACATCAATGGATTAAGTTGGAGAAAGAATTGAAGTAAAAATCAACATAATTCAAAAATGGTCAAATCTGGATTTTTTAGCCAGTGTCTATGTATCCTTCATAACACATACCTGAATATCTTCCTGTCTCCACACATCAGAAGCAGTGTCTATCTTGTTTAGATGAGTTACGTTGTCCGGTCCCAGGAACTCCATGGCCAGTAGGTACATATCCTGTCGAGATATCGATATCGTTTAGAAGTTTATTCTGCATTTAAACTGCAGCTAACGTTTTTTTTTTATCATAAATATCGATTCTACATCAAGCTTTGAGTACTTCTGTGAAGAAAGTTTTGGTTTACAGAGAATACTCTATGTTCTACGTTTGTTTGAAATCGTGAAAATGTGACCTTTCCTGACCCATGACCGCGTAAGCAAAAGCCTGGGTCGATCCCTGGGTGACGTCATCTCATTAATGCATTATTCTCCATGGCGTCTTTCTATCACAACAACATCGATTTATAGAGAATATACACTGTTTGCGAGTTGTTAGTTAAGAAAAAAGTCATTTTAGTCAACATGTTAAGTATTTATTCAAATTATTGCAAAGTCGACATAATTATATGACCTCTACCCAGGGATCGACCCAGGCTTTTACTTACGCGGTCGTGGGTCAGGAAAGGTCACATTTTCACGATTTCATACAAGCGTAGAACATAAAGTATTCACTTTAAACCAAAACTTTCTTCACGGAAGTACTCAAAGCTTGATGTAGTACCGATATTTATGATAATAAAATAAACGTTAGGTGCACTTTAAGGTACCGACCATTATGATAATTAGTAGAGACCGGTTAGGCAAAAAATCTTGGATTTCTGACAAAAATAAAAAAAAACACTATATATTCTTCAAAATGATGTCAAACAATCTCCTGGTAGCTTCAGAACATCAATGGATTAAGTTGGAGAAAGAATTCAAGTAAAAATCAACATAATTCAAAAATGGTCAAATCTGGATTTTTTTAGCCAGACCGGGTAGGCAAAAAATGTTGAATTTCTGACAAAAATAAAAAAAACACTCAATATGCTTCAAAATGATGTCAAACAATCTCCTGGTAGCTTCAGAACATCAATGGATTAAGTTGGAGAAAGGATTGAAGTAAAAATCAACATAATTCAAAAATGGTCAAATCTGGATTTTTTTAGCCAGACCGGGTAGGCAAAAAATGTTGAATTTCTGACAAAAATAAAAAAAACACTATATATTCTTGAAAATGATGTCAAACAATCTCCTGGTAGCTTCAGAACATCAATGGATTAAGTTGGAGAAAGAATTGAAGTAAAAATCAACATAAAACAAAAATGGTCAAATCTGGATTTTTTTAGCCAGACCGGGTAGGCAAAAAATGTTGAATTTCTGACAAAAGCAAAAAACAACTCAATATGCTTCAAAATGATCTCAAACAATCTCCTGGTAGCTTCAGAACATCAATGGATTAAGTTGGAGAAAGAATTGAAGTAAAAATCAACATAATTCAAAAATGGTCAAATGTGGATAAAAATGTTGGATTTCTGACAAAAGCAAAAATCAACTCAATATGCTTCAAAATGATGTCAAACAATCTCCTGGTAGCTTCAGAACATCAATGGATTAAGTTGGAGAAAGGATTGAAGTAAAAATCAACATAAAACAAAAATGGTCAAATCTGGATTTTTTTAGCCAGACCGGGTAGGCAAAAAATGTTGAATTTCTGACAAAAATAAAAAAACCACTCAATATGCTTCAAAATGATGTCAAACAATCTCCTGGTAGCTTCAGAACATCAATGGATTATGTTGGAGAAAGAATTGAAGTAAAAATCAACATAATTCAAAAATGGTCAAATCTGGATTTTTTTAGCCAGACCGTGTAGGCAAAAAATGTTGAATTTCTGACAAAAATAAAAAAAACACTATATATTCTTCAAAATGATGTCAAACAATCTCCTGCTAGCTTCAGAACATCAATGGATTAAGTTGGAGAAAGAATTGAAGTAAAAATCAACATAAAACAAAAATGGTCAAATCTGGATTTTTTTAGCCAGACCGGGTAGGCAAAAAATGTTGAATTTCTGACAAAAATAAAAAAACCACTCAATATGCTTCAAAATGATCTCAAACAATCTCCTGGTAGCTTCAGAACATCAATGGATTAAGTTGGAGAAAGAATTGAAGTAAAAATCAACATAAAACAAAAATGGTCAAATCTGGATTTTTTTAGCCAGACCGGGTAGGCAAAAAATGTTGAATTTCTGACAAAAATAAAAAAAACACTATATATTCTTGAAAATGATGTCAAACAATCTCCTGGTAGCTTCAGAACATCAATGGATTAAGTTGGAGAAAGGATTGAATTAAAAATCAACATAATTCAAAAATGGTCAAATCTGGATTTTTTAGCCAGTGTCTATGTATCCTTCATAACACATACCTGAATATCTTCCTGTCTCCACACATCAGAAGCAGTGTCTATCTTGTTTAGATGAGTTACGTTGTCCGGTCCCAGGAACTCCATGGCCAGTAGGTACATATCCTGTCGAGATATCGATATCGTTTAGAAGTTTATTCTGCATTTAAACTGCAGCTAACGTTTATTTTTTTATCATAAATATCGATTCTACATCAAGCTTTGAGTACTTCTGTGAAGAAAGTTTTGGTTTACAGAGAATACTCTATGTTCTACGTTTGTTTGAAATCGTGAAAATGTGACCTTTCCTGACCCATGACCGCGTAAGCAAAAGCCTGGGTCGATCCCTGGGTGACGTCATCTCATTAATGCATTATTCTCCATGGCGTCTTTCTATCACAACAACATCGATTTATAGAGAATATACACTGTTTGCGAGTTGTTAGTTAAGAAAAAAGTCATTTTAGTCAACATGTTAAGTATTTATTCAAATTATTGCAAAGTCGACATAATTATATGACGTCTACCCAGGGATCGACCCAGGCTTTTACTTACGCGGTCGTGGGTCAGGAAAGGTCACATTTTCACGATTTCATACAAGCGTAGAACATAAAGTATTCACTTTAAACCAAAACTTTCTTCACGGAAGTACTCAAAGCTTGATGTAGTACCGATATTTATGATAATAAAATAAACGTTAGGTGCACTTTAAGGTACCGACCATTATGATAATTAGTAGAGACCGGTTAGGCAAAAAATCTTGGATTTCTGACAAAAATAAAAAAAAACACTATATATTCTTCAAAATGATGTCAAACAATCTCCTGGTAGCTTCAGAACATCAATGGATTAAGTTGGAGAAAGAATTCAAGTAAAAATCAACATAATTCAAAAATGGTCAAATCTGGATTTTTTTAGCCAGACCGGGTAGGCAAAAAATGTTGAATTTCTGACAAAAATAAAAAACACACAATATATTCTTGAAAATGATGTCAAACAATCTCCTGGTAGCTTCAGAACATCAATGGATTAAGTTGGAGAAAGAATTGAAGTAAAAATCAACATAAAACAAAAATGGTCAAATCTGGATTTTTTAGCCAGTGTCTATGTATCCTTCATAACACATACCTGAATATCTTCCTGTCTCCACACATCAGAAGCAGTGTCTATCTTGTTTAGATGAGTTACGTTGTCCGGTCCCAGGAACTCCATGGCCAGTAGGTACATATCCTGTCGAGATATCGATATCGTTTAGAAGTTTATTCTGCATTTAAACTGCAGCTAACGTTTATTTTTTTATCATAAATATCGATTCTACATCAAGCTTTGAGTACTTCTGTGAAGAAAGTTTTGGTTTACAGAGAATACTCTATGTTCTACGTTTGTTTGAAATCGTGAAAATGTGACCTTTCCTGACCCATGACCGCGTAAGCAAAAGCCTGGGTCGATCCCTGGGTGACGTCATCTCATTAATGCATTATTCTCCATGGCGTCTTTCTATCACAACAACATCGATTTATAGAGAATATACACTGTTTGCGAGTTGTTAGTTAAGAAAAAAGTCATTTTAGTCAACATGTTAAGTATTTATTCAAATTATTGCAAAGTCGACATAATTATATGACGTCTACCCAGGGATCAACCCAGGCTTTTACTTACGCGGTCGTGGGTCAGGAAAGGTCACATTTTCACGATTTCATACAAGCGTAGAACATAAAGTATTCACTTTAAACCAAAACTTTCTTCACGGAAGTACTCAAAGCTTGATGTAGTACCGATATTTATGATAACAAAATAAACGTTAGGTGCACTTTAAGGTACCGACCATTATGAAAATTAGTAGAGACCGGTTAGGCAAAAAATCTTGGATTTCTGACAAAAATAAAAAAAAACACTATATATTCTTCAAAATGATGTCAAACAATCTCCTGGTAGCTTCAGAACATCAATGGATTAAGTTGGAGAAAGAATTCAAGTAAAAATCAACATAATTCAAAAATGGTCAAATCTGGATTTTTTTAGCCAGACTGGGTAGGCAAAAAATGTTGAATTTCTGACAAAAATAAAAGAACCACTCAATATGCTTCAAAATGATGTCAAACAATCTCCTGGTAGCTTCAGAACATCAATGGATTAAGTTGGAGAAAGAATTGAAGTAAAAATCAACATAAAACAAAAATGGTCAAATCTGGATTTTTTTAGCCAGACCGGGTAGGCAAAAAATGTTGAATTTCTGACAAAAATAAAAAAAACACTATATATTCTTGAAAATGATGTCAAACAATCTCCTGGTAGCTTCAGAACATCAATGGATTAAGTTGGAGAAAGAATTGAAGTAAAAATCAACATAAAACAAAAATGGTCAAATCTGGATTTTTTAGCCAGTGTCTATGTATCCTTCATAACACATACCTGAATATCTTCCTGTCTCCACACATCAGAAGCAGTGTCTATCTTGTTTAGATGAGTTACGTTGTCCGGTCCCAGGAACTCCATGGCCAGTAGGTACATATCCTGTCGAGATATCGATATCGTTTAGAAGTTTATTCTGCATTTAAACTGCAGCTAACGTTTATTTTTTTATCATAAATATCGATTCTACATCAAGCTTTGAGTACTTCTGTGAAGAAAGTTTTGGTTTACAGAGAATACTCTATGTTCTACGTTTGTTTGAAATCGTGAAAATGTGACCTTTCCTGACCCATGACCGCGTAAGCAAAAGCCTGGGTCGATCCCTGGGTGACGTCATCTCATTAATGCATTATTCTCCATGGCGTCTTTCTATCACAACAACATCGATTTATAGAGAATATACACTGTTTGCGAGTTGTTAGTTAAGAAAAAAGTCATTTTAGTCAACATGTTAAGTATTTATTCAAATTATTGCAAAGTCGACATAATTATATGACGTCTACCCAGGGATCAACCCAGGCTTTTACTTACGCGGTCGTGGGTCAGGAAAGGTCACATTTTCACGATTTCATACAAGCGTAGAACATAAAGTATTCACTTTAAACCAAAACTTTCTTCACGGAAGTACTCAAAGCTTGATGTAGTACCGATATTTATGATAACAAAATAAACGTTAGGTGCACTTTAAGGTACCGACCATTATGAAAATTAGTAGAGACCGGTTAGGCAAAAAATCTTGGATTTCTGACAAAAATTAAAAAAAAACACTATATATTCTTCAAAATGATGTCAAACAATCTCCTGGTAGCTTCAGAACATCAATGGATTAAGTTGGAGAAAGAATTGAAGTAAAAATCAACATAAAACAAAAATGGTCAAATCTGGATTTTTTTAGCCAGACCGGGTAGGCAAAAAATGTTGAATTTCTGACAAAAATAAAAAAACCACTATATATTCTTGAAAATGATGTCAAACAATCTCCTGGTAGCTTCAGAACATCAATGGATTAAGTTGGAGAAAGAATTGAAGTAAAAATCAACATAAAACAAAAATGGTCAAATCTGGATTTTTTTTAGCCAGACCGGGTAGGCAAAAAATGTTGAATTTCTGACAAAAATAAAAAAAACACTATATATTCTTGAAAATGATGTCAAACAATCTCCTGGTAGCTTCAGAACAAAAATGGATTAAGTTGGAGAAATAATTGAAGTAAAAATCAACATAAAACAAAAATGGTCAAATCTGGATTTTTTTAGCCAGACCGGGTAGGCAAAAAATGTTGAATTTCTGACAAAAATAAAAAAAACACTCAATATGCTTCAAAATGATCTCAAACAATCTCCTGGTAGCTTCAGAACATCAATGGATTAAGTTGGAGAAAGAATTGAAGTAAAAATCAACATAAAACAAAAATGGTCAAATCTGGATTTTTTTAGCCAGACCGGGTAGGCAAAAAATGTTGAATTTCTGACAAAAATAAAAAAACCACTCAATATGCTTCAAAATGATGTCAAACAATCTCCTGGTAGCTTCAGAACATCAATGGATTAAGTTGGAGAAAGAATTGAAGTAAAAATCAACATAAAACAAAAATGGTCAAATCTGGATTTTTTTAGCCAGACCGGGTAGGCAAAAAATGTTGAATTTCTGACAAAAGCAAAAAACAACTCAATATGCTTCAAAATGATCTCAAACAATCTCCTGGTAGCTTCAGAACATCAATGGATTAAGTTGGCGAAAGAATTGAAGTAAAAATCAACATAATTCAAAAATGGTCAAATCTGGATTTATTTAGCCAGACCGGGTAGGCATAAAATGTTGAATTTCTGACAAAAATTAAAAAACCACTCAATATGCTTCAAAATGATGTCAAACAATCTCCTGGTAGCTTCAGAACATCAATGGATTAAGTTGGAGAAAGGATTGAAGTAAAAATCAACATAAAACAAAAATGGTCAAATCTGGATTTTTTTAGCCAGACCGGGTAGGCAAAAAATGTTGAATTTCTGACAAAAATAAAAAAACCACTCAATATCCTTCAAAATGATCTCAAACAATCTCCTGGTAGCTTCAGAACATCAATGGATTAAGTTGGAGAAAGAATTGAAGTAAAAATCAACATAAAACAAAAATGGTCAAATCTGGATTTTTTAGCCAGTGTCTATGTATCCTTCATAACACATACCTGAATATCTTCCTGTCTCCACACATCAGAAGCAGTGTCTATCTTGTTTAGATGAGTTACGTTGTCCGGTCCCAGGAACTCCATGGCCAGTAGGTACATATCCTGTCGAGATATCGATATCGTTTAGAAGTTTATTCTGCATTTAAACTGCAGCTAACGTTTATTTTTTTATCATAAATATCGATTCTACATCAAGCTTTGAGTACTTCTGTGAAGAAAGTTTTGGTTTACAGAGAATACTCTATGTTCTACGTTTGTTTGAAATCGTGAAAATGTGACCTTTCCTGACCCATGACCGCGTAAGCAAAAGCCTGGGTCGATCCCTGGGTGACGTCATCTCATTAATGCATTATTCTCCATGGCGTCTTTCTATCACAACAACATCGATTTATAGAGAATATACACTGTTTGCGAGTTGTTAGTTAAGAAAAAAGTCATTTTAGTCAACATGTTAAGTATTTATTCAAATTATTGCAAAGTCGACATAATTATATGACGTCTACCCAGGGATCGACCCAGGCTTTTACTTACGCGGTCGTGGGTCAGGAAAGGTCACATTTTCACGATTTCATACAAGCGTAGAACATAAAGTATTCACTTTAAACCAAAACTTTCTTCACGGAAGTACTCAAAGCTTGATGTAGTACCGATATTTATGATAACAAAA
Source organism: Actinernus sp. WN-2022 (assembly GCA_030867875.1). Classification (NCBI taxonomy): domain Eukaryota; kingdom Metazoa; phylum Cnidaria; class Anthozoa; order Actiniaria; family Actinernidae; genus Actinernus; species Actinernus sp. WN-2022. The sequence goes on from JAOWCC010001501.1 coordinate 38,054,597, forward strand.
TAAACGTTAGGTGCACTTTAAGGTACCGACCATTATGATAATTAGTAGAGACCGGTTAGGCAAAAAATCTTGGATTTCTGACAAAAATAAAAAAAAACACTATATATTCTTCAAAATGATGTCAAACAATCTCCTGGTAGCTTCAGAACATCAATGGATTAAGTTGGAGAAAGAATTCAAGTAAAAATCAACATAATTCAAAAATGGTCAAATCTGGATTTTTTTAGCCAGACCGGGTAAGGCAAAAAATGTTGAATTTCTGACAAAAATAAAAGAACCACTCAATATGCTTCAAAATGATCTCAAACAATCTCCTGGTAGCTTCAGAACATCAATGGATTAAGTTGGAGAAAGAATTGAATTAAAAATCAACATAATTCAAAAATGGTCAAATCTGGATTTTTTTAGCCAGACCGGGTAGGCAAAAAATGTTGAATTTCTGACAAAAATAAAAAAAACACTATATATTCTTGAAAATGATGTCAAACAATCTCCTGGTAGCTTCAGAACATCAATGGATTAAGTTGGAGAAAGAATTGAAGTAAAAATCAACATAAAACAAAAATGGTCAAATCTGGATTTTTTTAGCCAGACCGGGTAGGCAAAAAATGTTGAATTTCTGACAAAAATAAAAAAAACACTATATATTCTTGAAAATGATGTCAAACAATCTCCTGGTAGCTTCAGAACATCAATGGATTAAGTTGGAGAAAGAATTGAAGTAAAAATCAACATAAAACAAAAATGGTCAAATCTGGATTTTTTTAGCCAGACCGGGTAGGCAAAAAATGTTGAATTTCTGACAAAAATAAAAAAAACCACTCAATATGCTTCAAAATGATGTCAAACAATCTCCTGGTAGCTTCAGAACATCAATGGATTAAGTTGGAGAAAGAATTGAAGTAAAAATCAACATAATTCAAAAATGGTCAAATCTGGATTTTTTAGCCAGTGTCTATGTATCCTTCATAACACATACCTGAATATCTTCCTGTCTCCACACATCAGAAGCAGTGTCTATCTTGTTTAGATGAGTTACGTTGTCCGGTCCCAGGAACTCCATGGCCAGTAGGTACATATCCTGTCGAGATATCGATATCGTTTAGAAGTTTATTCTGCATTTAAACTGCAGCTAACGTTTATTTTTTTATCATAAATATCGATTCTACATCAAGCTTTGAGTACTTCTGTGAAGAAAGTTTTGGTTTACAGAGAATACTCTATGTTCTACGTTTGTTTGAAATCGTGAAAATGTGACCTTTCCTGACCCATGACCGCGTAAGCAAAAGCCTGGGTCGATCCCTGGGTGACGTCATCTCATTAATGCATTATTCTCCATGGCGTCTTTCTATCACAACAACATCGATTTATAGAGAATATACACTGTTTGCGAGTTGTTAGTTAAGAAAAAAGTCATTTTAGTCAACATGTTAAGTATTTATTCAAATTATTGCAAAGTCGACATAATTATATGACGTCTACCCAGGGATCGACCCAGGCTTTTACTTACGCGGTCGTGGGTCAGGAAAGGTCACATTTTCACGATTTCATACAAGCGTAGAACATAAAGTATTCACTTTAAACCAAAACTTTCTTCACGGAAGTACTCAAAGCTTGATGTAGTACCGATATTTATGATAACAAAATAAACGTTAGGTGCACTTTAAGGTACCGACCATTATGATAATTAGTAGAGACCGGTTAGGCAAAAAATCTTGGATTTCTGACAAAAATAAAAAACAACACTATATATTCTTCAAAATGATGTCAAACAATCTCCTGGTAGCTTCAGAACATCAATGGATTAAGTTGGAGAAAGAATTCAAGTAAAAATCAACATAATTCAAAAATGGTCAAATCTGGATTTTTTTAGCCAGACCGGGTAGGCAAAAAATGTTGAATTTCTGACAAAAATAAAAGAACCACTCAATATGCTTCAAAATGATGTCAAACAATCTCCTGGTAGCTTCAGAACATCAATGGATTAAGTTGGAGAAAGAATTGAAGTAAAAATCAACATAAAACAAAAATGGTCAAATCTGGATTTTTTTAGCCAGACCGGGTAGGTAAAAAATGTTGAATTTCTGACAAAAATAAAAAAAACACTATATATTCTTGAAAATGATGTCAAACAATCTCCTGGTATCTTCAGAACATCAATGGATTAAGTTGGAGAAAGAATTGAAGTAAAAATCAACATAAAACAAAAATGGTCAAATCTGGATTTTTTTAGCCAGACCGGGTAGGCAAAAAATGTTGAATTTCTGACAAAAATAAAAAAAAACACTATATATTCTTGAAAATGATGTCAAACAATCTCCTGGTAGCTTCAGAACATCAATGGATTAAGTTGGAGAAAGAATTGAAGTAAAAATCAACATAAAACAAAAATGGTCAAATCTGGATTTTTTTAGCCAGACCGGGTAGGCAAAAAATGTTGAATTTCTGACAAAAATAAAAGAACCACTCAATATGCTTCAAAATGATCTCAAACAATCTCCTGGTAGCTTCAGAACATCAATGGATTAAGTTGGAGAAAGAATTGAAGTAAAAATCAACATAAAACAAAAATGGTCAAATCTGGATTTTTTAGCCAGTGTCTATGTATCCTTCATAACACATACCTGAATATCTTCCTGTCTCCACACATCAGAAGCAGTGTCTATCTTGTTTAGATGAGTTACGTTGTCCGGTCCCAGGAACTCCATGGCCAGTAGGTACATATCCTGTCGAGATATCGATATCGTTTAGAAGTTTATTCTGCATTTAAACTGCAGCTAACGTTTATTTTTTTATCATAAATATCGATTCTACATCAAGCTTTGAGTACTTCTGTGAAGAAAGTTTTGGTTTACAGAGAATACTCTATGTTCTACGTTTGTTTGAAATCGTGAAAATGTGACCTTTCCTGACCCATGACCGCGTAAGCAAAAGCCTGGGTCGATCCCTGGGTGACGTCATCTCATTAATGCATTATTCTCCATGGCGTCTTTCTATCACAACAACATCGATTTATAGAGAATATACACTGTTTGCGAGTTGTTAGTTAAGAAAAAAGTCATTTTAGTCAACATGTTAAGTATTTATTCAAATTATTGCAAAGTCGACATAATTATATGACGTCTACCCAGGGATCAACCCAGGCTTTTACTTACGCGGTCGTGGGTCAGGAAAGGTCACATTTTCACGATTTCATACAAGCGTAGAACATAAAGTATTCACTTTAAACCAAAACTTTCTTCACGGAAGTACTCAAAGCTTGATGTAGTACCGATATTTATGATAACAAAATAAACGTTAGGTGCACTTTAAGGTACCGACCATTATGATAATTAGTAGAGACCGGTTAGGCAAAAAATCTTGGATTTCTGACAAAAATTAAAAAAAACACTATATATTCTTCAAAATGATGTCAAACAATCTCCTGGTAGCTTCAGAACATCAATGGATTAAGTTGGAGAAAGAATTGAAGTAAAAATCAACATAAAACAAAAATGGTCAAATCTGGATTTTTTTAGCCAGACCAGGTAGGCAAAAAATGTTGAATTTCTGACAAAAATAAAAAAAACACTATATATTCTTGAAAATGATGTCAAACAATCTCCTGGTAGCTTCAGAACAAAAATGGATTAAGTTGGAGAAATAATTGAAGTAAAAATCAACATAAAACAAAAATGGTCAAATCTGGATTTTTTTAGCCAGACCGGGTAGGCAAAAAATGTTGAATTTCTGACAAAAATAAAAAAACCACTCAATATGCTTCAAAATGATCTCAAACAATCTCCTGGTAGCTTCAGAACATCAATGGATTAAGTTGGAGAAAGAATTGAAGTAAAAATCAACATAAAACAAAAATGGTCAAATCTGGATTTTTTTTAGCCAGACCGGGGTAGGCAAAAAATGTTGAATTTCTGACAAAAATAAAAAAACCACTCAATATGCTTCAAAATGATGTCAAACAATCTCCTGGTAGCTTCAGAACATCAATGGATTAAGTTGGAGAAAGAATTGAAGTAAAAATCAACATAAAACAAAAATGGTCAAATCTGGATTTTTTTAGCCAGACCGGGTAGGCAAAAAATGTTGAATTTCTGACAAAAATAAAAAAAACACTATATATTCTTGAAAATGATGTCAAACAATCTCCTGGTAGCTTCAGAACAAAAATGGATTAAGTTGGAGAAATAATTGATGTAAAAATCAACATAAAACAAAAATGGTCAAATCTGGATTTTTTTAGCCAGACCGGGTAGGCAAAAAATTTTGAATTTCTGACAAAAATAAAAAAACCACTCAATATGCTTCAAAATGATCTCAAACAATCTCCTGGTAGCTTCAGAACATCAATGGATTAAGTTGGAGAAAGAATTGAAGTAAAAATCAACATAAAACAAAAATGGTCAAAACTGGATTTTTTTAGCCAGACCGGGTAGGCAAAAAATGTTGAATTTCTGACAAAAATAAAAAAACCACTCAATATGCTTCAAAATGATGTCAAACAATCTCCTGGTAGCTTCAGAACATCAATGGATTAAGTTGGAGAAAGAATTGAAGTAAAAATCAACATAAAACAAAAATGGTCAAATCTGGATTTTTTTAGCCAGACCGGGTAGGGAAAAAATGTTGAATTTCTGACAAAAATAAAAAAAACACTATATATTCTTGAAAATGATGTCAAACAATCTCCTGCTAGCTTCAGAACATCAATGGATTAAGTTGGAGAAAGAATTCAAGTAAAAATCAACATAATTCAAAAATGGTGAAATCTGGATTTTTTAGCCAGTGTCTATGTATCCTTCATAACACATACCTGAATATCTTCCTGTCTCCACACATCAGAAGCAGTGTCTATCTTGTTTAGATGAGTTACGTTGTCCGGTCCCAGGAACTCCATGGCCAGTAGGTACATATCCTGTCGAGATATCGATATCGTTTAGAAGTTTATTCTGCATTTAAACTGCAGCTAACGTTTATTTTTTTATCATAAATATCGATTCTACATCAAGCTTTGAGTACTTCTGTGAAGAAAGTTTTGGTTTACAGAGAATACTCTATGTTCTACGTTTGTTTGAAATCGTGAAAATGTGACCTTTCCTGACCCATGACCGCGTAAGCAAATGCCTGGGTCGATCCCTGGGTGACGTCATCTCATTAATGCATTATTCTCCATGGCGTCTTTCTATCACAACAACATCGATTTATAGAGAATATACACTGTTTGCGAGTTGTTAGTTAAGAAAAAAGTCATTTTAGTCAACATGTTAAGTATTTATTCAAATTATTGCAAAGTCGACATAATTATATGACGTCTACCCAGGCTTTTACTTACGCGGTCGTGGGTCAGGAAAGGTCACATTTTCACGATTTCATACAAGCGTAGAACATAAAGTATTCACTTTAAACCAAAACTTTCTTCACGGAAGTACTCAAAGCTTGATGTAGTACCGATATTTATGATCACAAAATAAACGTTAGGTGCACTTTAAGGTACCGACCATTATGATAATTAGTAGAGACCGGTTAGGCAAAAAATCTTGGATTTCTGACAAAAATAAAAAAAAACACTATATATTCTTGAAAATGATGTCAAACAATCTCCTGGTAGCTTCAGAACATCAATGGATTAAGTTGGAGAAAGAATTGAAGTAAAAATCAACATAAAACAAAAATGGTCAAATCTGGATTTTTTTAGCCAGACCGGGTAGGCAAAAAATGTTGAATTTCTGACAAAAATAAAAAAACCACTCAATATGCTTCAAAATGATCTCAAACAATCTCCTGGTAGCTTCAGAACATCAATGGATTAAGTTGGAGAAAGAATTGAAGTAAAAATCAACATAAAACAAAAATGGTCAAATCTGGATTTTTTTAGCCAGACCGGGTAGGCAAAAAATGTTGAATTTCTGACAAAAATAAAAAAAACACTCAATATGCTTCAAAATGATTTCAAACAATCTCCTGGTAGCTTCAGAACATCAATGGATTAAGTTGGAGAAAGAATTGAAGTAAAAATCAACATAAAACAAAAATGGTCTAATCTGGATTTTTTTAGCCAGACCGGGTAGGCAAAAAATGTTGAATTTCTGACAAAAATAAAAAAAACACTATATATTCTTGAAAATGATGTCAAACAATCTCCTGGTAGCTTCAGAACATCAATGGATTAAGTTGGAGAAAGAATTGAAGTAAAAATCAACATAAAACAAAAATGGTCAAATCTGGATTTTTTTAGCCAGACCGGGTAGGCAAAAAATGTTGAATTTCTGACAAAAATAAAAAAACCACTCAATATGCTTCAAAATGATGTCAAACAATCTCCTGGTAGCTTCAGAACATCAATGGATTAAGTTGGAGAAAGAATTGAAGTAAAAATCAACATAAAACAAAAATGGTCAAATCTGGATTTTTTTAGCCAGACCGGGTAGGCAAAAAATGTTGAATTTCTGACAAAAATAAAAAAAACACTATATATTCTTGAAAATGATGTCAAACAATCTCCTGGTAGCTTCAGAACATCAATGGATTAAGTTGGAGAAAGAATTGAAGTAAAAATCAACATAAAACAAAAATGGTCAAATCTGGATTTTTTTAGCCAGACCGGGTAGGCAAAAAATGTTGAATTTCTGACAAAAATAAAAAAAACACTATATATTCTTGAAAATGATGTCAAACAATCTCCTGGTAGCTTCAGAACATCAATGGATTAAGTTGGAGAAAGAATTGAAGTAAAAATCAACATAAAACAAAAATGGTCAAATCTGGATTTTTTTAGCCAGACCGGGTAGGCAAAAAATGTTGAATTTCTGACAAAAATAAAAAAACCACTCAATATGCTTCAAAATGATCTCAAACAATCTCCTGGTAGCTTCAGAACATCAATGGATTAAGTTGGAGAAAGAATTGAAGTAAAAATCAACATAAAACAAAAATGGTCAAATCTGGATTTTTTTAGCCAGACCGGGTAGGCAAAAAATGTTGAATTTCTGACAAAAATAAAAAAAACACTATATATTCTTGAAAATGATGTCAAACAATCTCCTGGTAGCTTCAGAACATCAATGGATTAAGTTGGAGAAAGAATTGAAGTAAAAATCAACATAAAACAAAAATGGTCAAATCTGGATTTATTTAGCCAGACCGGGTAGGCAAAAAATGTTGAATTTCTGACAAAAATAAAATAAACACTCAATATGCTTCAAAATGATGTCAAACAATCTCCTGGTAGCTTCAGAACATCAATGGATTAAGTTGGAGAAAGAATTGAAGTAAAAATCAACATAATTCAAAAATGGTCAAATCTGGATTTTTTAGCCAGTGTCTATGTATCCTTCATAACACATACCTGAATATCTTCCTGTCTCCACACATCAGAAGCAGTGTCTATCTTGTTTAGATGAGTTACGTTGTCCGGTCCCAGGAACTCCATGGCCAGTAGGTACATATCCTGTCGAGATATCGATATCGTTTAGAAGTTTATTCTGCATTTAAACTGCAGCTAACGTTTATTTTTTTATCATAAATATCGATTCTACATCAAGCTTTGAGTACTTCTGTGAAGAAAGTTTTGGTTTACAGAGAATACTCTATGTTCTACGTTTGTTTGAAATCGTGAAAATGTGACCTTTCCTGACCCATGACCGCGTAAGCAAAAGCCTGGGTCGATCCCTGGGTGACGTCATCTCATTAATGCATTATTCTCCATGGCGTCTTTCTATCACAACAACATCGATTTATAGAGAATATACACTGTTTGCGAGTTGTTAGTTAAGAAAAAAGTCATTTTAGTCAACATGTTAAGTATTTATTCAAATTATTGCAAAGTCGACATAATTATATGACGTCTACCCAGGGATCGACCCAGGCTTTTACTTACGCGGTCGTGGGTCAGGAAAGGTCACATTTTCACGATTTCATACAAGCGTAGAACATAAAGTATTCACTTTAAACCAAAACTTTCTTCACGGAAGTACTCAAAGCTTGATGTAGTACCGATATTTATGATAACAAAATAAACGTTAGGTGCACTTTAAGGTACCGACCATTATGATAATTAGTAGAGACCGGTTAGGCAAAAAATCTTGGATTTCTGACAAAAATAAAAAACAAACACTATATATTCTTCAAAATGATGTCAAACAATCTCCTGGTAGCTTCAGAACATCAATGGATTAAGTTGGAGAAAGAATTGAAGTAAAAATCAACATAAAACAAAAATGGTCAAATCTGGATTTTTTTAGCCAGACCGGGTAGGCAAAAAATGTTGAATTTCTGACAAAAATAAAAAAAACACTATATATTCTTGAAAATGATGTCAAACAATCTCCTGGTAGGTTCAGAACATCAATGGATTAAGTTGGAGAAAGAATTGAAGTAAAAATCAACATAAAACAAAAATGGTCAAATCTGGATTTTTTAGACAGACCGGGTAGGCAAAAAATGTTGAATTTCTGACAAAAATAAAAAAACCACTCAATATGCTTCAAAATGATGTCAAACAATCTCCTGGTAGCTTCAGAACATCAATGGATTAAGTTGGAGAAAGAATTGAAGTAAAAATCAACATAAAACAAAAATGGTCAAATCTGGATTTTTTTAGCCAGACCGGGTAGGCAAAAAATGTTGAATTTCTGACAAAAATAAAAAAAACACTATATATTCTTGAAAATGATGTCAAACAATCTCCTGGTAGCTTCAGAACATCAATGGATTAAGTTGGAGAAAGAATTGAAGTAAAAATCAACATAAAACAAAAATGGTCAAATCTGGATTTTTTTAGCCAGACCGGGTAGGCAAAAAATGTTGAATTTCTGACAAAAATAAAAAAAACACTATATATTCTTGAAAATGATGTCAAACAATCTCCTGGTAGCTTCAGAACAAAAATGGATTAAGTTGGAGAAAGAATTGAAGTAAAAATCAACATAAAACAAAAATGGTCAAATCTGGATTTTTTTAGCCAGACCGGGTAGGCAAAAAATGTTGAATTTCTGACAAAAATAAAAAACCCACTCAATATGCTTCAAAATGATCTCAAACAATCTCCTGGTAGCTTCAGAACATCAATGGATTAAGTTGGAGAAAGAATTGAAGTAAAAATCAACATAAAACAAAAATGGTCAAATCTGGATTTTTTTAGCCAGACCGGGTAGGCAAAAAATGTTGAATTTCTGACAAAAATAAAAAAAACACTATATATTCTTGAAAATGATGTCAAACAATCTCCTGGTAGCTTCAGAACATCAATGGATTAAGTTGGAGAAAGAATTGAAGTAAAAATCAACATAAAACAAAAATGGTCAAATCTGGATTTTTTTAGCCAGACCGGGTAGGCAAAAAATGTTGAATTTCTGACAAAAATAAAAAAACCACTCAATATGCTTCAAAATGATGTCAAACAATCTCCTGGTAGCTTCAGAACATCAATGGATTAAGTTGGAGAAAGAATTGAAGTAAAAATCAACATAATTCAAAAATGGTCAAATCTGGATTTTTTAGCCAGTGTCTATGTATCCTTCATAACACATACCTGAATATCTTCCTGTCTCCACACATCAGAAGCAGTGTCTATCTTGTTTAGATGAGTTACGTTGTCCGGTCCCAGGAACTCCATGGCCAGTAGGTACATATCCTGTCGAGATATCGATATCGTTTAGAAGTTTATTCTGCATTTAAACTGCAGCTAACGTTTATTTTTTTATCATAAATATCGATTCTACATCAAGCTTTGAGTACTTCTGTGAAGAAAGTTTTGGTTTACAGAGAATACTCTATGTTCTACGTTTGTTTGAAATCGTGAAAATGTGACCTTTCCTGACCCATGACCGCGTAAGCAAAAGCCTGGGTCGATCCCTGGGTGACGTCATCTCATTAATGCATTATTCTCCATGGCGTCTTTCTATCACAACAACATCGATTTATAGAGAATATACACTGTTTGCGAGTTGTTAGTTAAGAAAAAAGTCATTTTAGTCAACATGTTAAGTATTTATTCAAATTATTGCAAAGTCGACATAATTATATGACGTCTACCCAGGGATCGACCCAGGCTTTTACTTACGCGGTCGTGGGTCAGGAAAGGTCACATTTTCACGATTTCATACAAGCGTAGAACATAAAGTATTCACTTTAAACCAAAACTTTCTTCACGGAAGTACTCAAAGCTTGATGTAGTACCGATATTTATGATAACAAAATAAACGTTAGGTGCACTTTAAGGTACCGACCATTATGATAATTAGTAGAGACCGGTTAGGCAAAAAATCTTGGATTTCTGACAAAAATAAAAAACAAACACTATATATTCTTCAAAATGATGTCAAACAATCTCCTGGTAGCTTCAGAACATCAATGGATTAAGTTGGAGAAAGAATTGAAGTAAAAATCAACATAAAACAAAAATGGTCAAATCTGGATTTTTTTAGCCAGACCGGGTAGGCAAAAAATGTTGAATTTCTGACAAAAATAAAAAAAACACTATATATTCTTGAAAATGATGTCAAACAATCTCCTGGTAGGTTCAGAACATCAATGGATTAAGTTGGAGAAAGAATTGAAGTAAAAATCAACATAAAACAAAAATGGTCAAATCTGGATTTTTTAGACAGACCGGGTAGGCAAAAAATGTTGAATTTCTGACAAAAATAAAAAAACCACTCAATATGCTTCAAAATGATCTCAAACAATCTCCTGGTAGCTTCAGAACATCAATGGATTAAGTTGGAGAAAGAATTGAAGTAAAAATCAACATAAAACAAAAATGGTCAAATCTGGATTTTTTTAGCCAGACCGGGTAGGCAAAAAATGTTGAATTTCTGACAAAAATAAAAAAAACACTATATATTCTTGAAAATGATGTCAAACAATCTCCTGGTAGCTTCAGAACATCAATGGATTAAGTTGGAGAAAGAATTGAAGTAAAAATCAACATAAAACAAAAATGGTCAAATCTGGATTTTTTTAGCCAGACCGGGTAGGCAAAAAATGTTGAATTTCTGACAAAAATAAAAAAACCACTCAATATGCTTCAAAATGATGTCAAACAATCTCCTGGTAGCTTCAGAACATCAATGGATTAAGTTGGAGAAAGAATTGAAGTAAAAATCAACATAAAACAAAAATGGTCAAATCTGGATTTTTTTAGCCAGACCGGGTAGGCAAAAAATGTTGAATTTCTGACAAAAATAAAAAAAACACTATATATTCTTGAAAATGATGTCAAACAATCTCCTGGTAGCTTCAGAACATCAATGGATTAAGTTGGAGAAAGAATTGAAGTAAAAATCAACATAAAACAAAAATGGTCAAATCTGGATTTTTTTAGCCAGACCGGGTAGGCAAAAAATGTTGAATTTCTGACAAAAATAAAAAAAACACTATATATTCTTGAAAATGATGTCAAACAATCTCCTGGTAGCTTCAGAACAAAAATGGATTAAGTTGGAGAAAGAATTGAAGTAAAAATCAACATAAAACAAAAATGGTCAAATCTGGATTTTTTTAGCCAGACCGGGTAGGCAAAAAATGTTGAATTTCTGACAAAAATAAAAAACCCACTCAATATGCTTCAAAATGATCTCAAACAATCTCCTGGTAGCTTCAGAACATCAATGGATTAAGTTGGAGAAAGAATTGAAGTAAAAATCAACATAAAACAAAAATGGTCAAATCTGGATTTTTTTAGCCAGACCGGGTAGGCAAAAAATGTTGAATTTCTGACAAAAATAAAAAAAACACTATATATTCTTGAAAATGATGTCAAACAATCTCCTGGTAGCTTCAGAACATCAATGGATTAAGTTGGAGAAAGAATTGAAGTAAAAATCAACATAAAACAAAAATGGTCAAATCTGGATTTTTTTAGCCAGACCGGGTAGGCAAAAAATGTTGAATTTCTGACAAAAATAAAAAAACCACTCAATATGCTTCAAAATGATGTCAAACAATCTCCTGGTAGCTTCAGAACATCAATGGATTAAGTTGGAGAAAGAATTGAAGTAAAAATCAACATAATTCAAAAATGGTCAAATCTGGATTTTTTAGCCAGTGTCTATGTATCCTTCATAACACATACCTGAATATCTTCCTGTCTCCACACATCAGAAGCAGTGTCTATCTTGTTTAGATGAGTTACGTTGTCCGGTCCCAGGAACTCCATGGCCAGTAGGTACATATCCTGTCGAGATATCGATATCGTTTAGAAGTTTATTCTGCATTTAAACTGCAGCTAACGTTTATTTTTTTATCATAAATATCGATTCTACATCAAGCTTTGAGTACTTCTGTGAAGAAAGTTTTGGTTTACAGAGAATACTCTATGTTCTACGTTTGTTTGAAATCGTGAAAATGTGACCTTTCCTGACCCATGACCGCGTAAGCAAAAGCCTGGGTCGATCCCTGGGTGACGTCATCTCATTAATGCATTATTCTCCATGGCGTCTTTCTATCACAACAACATCGATTTATAGAGAATATACACTGTTTGCGAGTTGTTAGTTAAGAAAAAAGTCATTTTAGTCAACATGTTAAGTATTTATTCAAATTATTGCAAAGTCGACATAATTATATGACGTCTACCCAGGGATCGACCCAGGCTTTTACTTACGCGGTCGTGGGTCAGGAAAGGTCACATTTTCACGATTTCATACAAGCGTAGAACATAAAGTATTCACTTTAAACCAAAACTTTCTTCACGGAAGTACTCAAAGCTTGATGTAGTACCGATATTTATGATAACAAAATAAACGTTAGGTGCACTTTAAGGTACCGACCATTATGATAATTAGTAGAGACCGGTTAGGCAAAAAATCTTGGATTTCTGACAAAAATAAAAAACAAACACTATATATTCTTCAAAATGATGTCAAACAATCTCCTGGTAGCTTCAGAACATCAATGGATTAAGTTGGAGAAAGAATTGAAGTAAAAATCAACATAAAACAAAAATGGTCAAATCTGGATTTTTTTAGCCAGACCGGGTAGGCAAAAAATGTTGAATTTCTGACAAAAATAAAAAAAACACTATATATTCTTGAAAATGATGTCAAACAATCTCCTGGTAGGTTCAGAACATCAATGGATTAAGTTGGAGAAAGAATTGAAGTAAAAATCAACATAAAACAAAAATGGTCAAATCTGGATTTTTTAGACAGACCGGGTAGGCAAAAAATGTTGAATTTCTGACAAAAATAAAAAAACCACTCAATATGCTTCAAAATGATCTCAAACAATCTCCTGGTAGCTTCAGAACATCAATGGATTAAGTTGGAGAAAGAATTGAAGTAAAAATCAACATAAAACAAAAATGGTCAAATCTGGATTTTTTTAGCCAGACCGGGTAGGCAAAAAATGTTGAATTTCTGACAAAAATAAAAAAAACACTATATATTCTTGAAAATGATGTCAAACAATCTCCTGGTAGCTTCAGAACATCAATGGATTAAGTTGGAGAAAGAATTGAAGTAAAAATCAACATAAAACAAAAATGGTCAAATCTGGATTTTTTTAGCCAGACCGGGTAGGCAAAAAATGTTGAATTTCTGACAAAAATAAAAAAACCACTCAATATGCTTCAAAATGATGTCAAACAATCTCCTGGTAGCTTCAGAACATCAATGGATTAAGTTGGAGAAAGAATTGAAGTAAAAATCAACATAAAACAAAAATGGTCAAATCTGGATTTTTTTAGCCAGACCGGGTAGGCAAAAAATGTTGAATTTCTGACAAAAATAAAAAAAACACTATATATTCTTGAAAATGATGTCAAACAATCTCCTGGTAGCTTCAGAACATCAATGGATTAAGTTGGAGAAAGAATTGAAGTAAAAATCAACATAAAACAAAAATGGTCAAATCTGGATTTTTTTAGCCAGACCGGGTAGGCAAAAAATGTTGAATTTCTGACAAAAATAAAAAAAACACTATATATTCTTGAAAATGATGTCAAACAATCTCCTGGTAGCTTCAGAACAAAAATGGATTAAGTTGGAGAAAGAATTGAAGTAAAAATCAACATAAAACAAAAATGGTCAAATCTGGATTTTTTTAGCCAGACCGGGTAGGCAAAAAATGTTGAATTTCTGACAAAAATAAAAAACCCACTCAATATGCTTCAAAATGATCTCAAACAATCTCCTGGTAGCTTCAGAACATCAATGGATTAAGTTGGAGAAAGAATTGAAGTAAAAATCAACATAAAACAAAAATGGTCAAATCTGGATTTTTTTAGCCAGACCGGGTAGGCAAAAAATGTTGAATTTCTGACAAAAATAAAAAAAACACTATATATTCTTGAAAATGATGTCAAACAATCTCCTGGTAGCTTCAGAACATCAATGGATTAAGTTGGAGAAAGAATTGAAGTAAAAATCAACATAAAACAAAAATGGTCAAATCTGGATTTTTTTAGCCAGACCGGGTAGGCAAAAAATGTTGAATTTCTGACAAAAATAAAAAAACCACTCAATATGCTTCAAAATGATGTCAAACAATCTCCTGGTAGCTTCAGAACATCAATGGATTAAGTTGGAGAAAGAATTGAAGTAAAAATCAACATAATTCAAAAATGGTCAAATCTGGATTTTTTAGCCAGTGTCTATGTATCCTTCATAACACATACCTGAATATCTTCCTGTCTCCACACATCAGAAGCAGTGTCTATCTTGTTTAGATGAGTTACGTTGTCCGGTCCCAGGAACTCCATGGCCAGTAGGTACATATCCTGTCGAGATATCGATATCGTTTAGAAGTTTATTCTGCATTTAAACTGCAGCTAACGTTTATTTTTTTATCATAAATATCGATTCTACATCAAGCTTTGAGTACTTCTGTGAAGAAAGTTTTGGTTTACAGAGAATACTCTATGTTCTACGTTTGTTTGAAATCGTGAAAATGTGACCTTTCCTGACCCATGACCGCGTAAGCAAAAGCCTGGGTCGATCCCTGGGTGACGTCATCTCATTAATGCATTATTCTCCATGGCGTCTTTCTATCACAACAACATCGATTTATAGAGAATATACACTGTTTGCGAGTTGTTAGTTAAGAAAAAAGTCATTTTAGTCAACATGTTAAGTATTTATTCAAATTATTGCAAAGTCGACATAATTATATGACGTCTACCCAGGGATCGACCCAGGCTTTTACTTACGCGGTCGTGGGTCAGGAAAGGTCACATTTTCACGATTTCATACAAGCGTAGAACATAAAGAATTCACTTTAAACCAAAACTTTCTTCACGGAAGTACTCAAAGCTTGATGTAGTACCGATATTTATGATAACAAAATAAACGTTAGGTGCACTTTAAGGTACCGACCATTATGATAATTAGTAGAGACCGGTTAGGCAAAAAATCTTGGATTTCTGACAAAAATAAAAAAACACACTATATATTCTTGAAAATGATGTCAAACAATCTCCTGGTAGCTTCAGAACATCAATGGATTAAGTTGGAGAAAGAATTGAAGTAAAAATCAACATAAAACAAAAATGGTCAAATGTGGATTTTTTTAGCCAGACCGGGTAGGCAAAAAATGTTGAATTTCTGACAAAAATAAAAAAAACACTATATATTCTTGAAAATGATGTCAAACAATCTCCTGGTAGCTTCAGAACAAAAATGGATTAAGTTGGAGAAATAATTGAAGTAAAAATCAACATAAAACAAAAATGGTCAAATCTGGATTTTTTTAGCCAGACCGGGTAGGCAAAAAATGTTGAATTTCTGACAAAAATAAAAAAAACACTCAATATGCTTCAAAATGATCTCAAACAGTCTCCTGGTAGCTTCAGAACATCAATGGATTAAGTTGGAGAAAGAATTGAAGTAAAAATCAACATAAAACAAAAATGGTCAAATCTGGATTTTTTTAGCCAGACTGGGTAGGCAAAAAATGTTGAATTTCTGACAAAAATTAAAAAACCACTCAATATGCTTCAAAATGATGTCAAACAATCTCCTGGTAGCTTCAGAACATCAATGGATTAAGTTGGAGAAAGAATTGAAGTAAAAATCAACATAAAACAAAAATGGTCAAATCTGGATTTTTTTAGCCAGACCGGGTAGGCAAAAAATGTTGAATTTCTGACAAAAATAAAAAAAACACTATTTATTCTTGAAAATGATGTCAAACAATCTCCTGGTAGCTTCAGAACATCAATGGATTAAGTTGGAGAAAGAATTGAAGTAAAAATCAACATAAAACAAAAATGGTCAAATCTGGATTTTTTTAGCCAGACCGGGTAGGCAAAAAATGTTGAATTTCTGACAAAAATAAAAAAAACACTATATATTCTTGAAAATGATGTCAAACAATCTCCTGGTAGCTTCAGAACATCAATGGATTAAGTTGGAGAAAGAATTGAAGTAAAAATCAACATAAAACAAAAATGGTCAAATCTGGATTTTTTTAGCCAGACCGGGTAGGCAAAAAATGTTGAATTTCTGACAAAAATAAAAAAACCACTCAATATGCTTCAAAATGATGTCAAACAATCTCCTGGTAGCTTCAGAACATCAATGGATTAAGTTGGAGAAAGAATTGAAGTAAAAATCAACATAAAACAAAAATGGTCAAATCTGGATTTTTTTAGCCAGACCGGGTAGGCAAAAAATGTTGAATTTCTGACAAAAATAAAAAAACCACTCAATATGCTTCAAAATGATGTCAAACAATCTCCTGGTAGCTTCAGAACATCAATGGATTAAGTTGGAGAAAGAATTGAAGTAAAAATCAACATAATTCAAAAATGGTCAAATCTGGATTTTTTAGCCAGTGTCTATGTATCCTTCATAACACATACCTGAATATCTTCCTGTCTCCACACATCAGAAGCAGTGTCTATCTTGTTTAGATGAGTTACGTTGTCCGGTCCCAGGAACTCCATGGCCAGTAGGTACATATCCTGTCGAGATATCGATATCGTTTAGAAGTTTATTCTGCATTTAAACTGCAGCTAACGTTTATTTTTTTATCATAAATATCGATTCTACATCAAGCTTTGAGTACTTCTGTGAAGAAAGTTTTGGTTTACAGAGAATACTCTATGTTCTACGTTTGTTTGAAATCGTGAAAATGTGACCTTTCCTGACCCATGACCGCGTAAGCAAAAGCCTGGGTCGATCCCTGGGTGACGTCATCTCATTAATGCATTATTCTCCATGGCGTCTTTCTATCACAACAACATCGATTTATAGAGAATATACACTGTTTGCGAGTTGTTAGTTAAGAAAAAAGTCATTTTAGTCAACATGTTAAGTATTTATTCAAATTATTGCAAAGTCGACATAATTATATGACGTCTACCCAGGGATCGACCCAGGCTTTTACTTACGCGGTCGTGGGTCAGGAAAGGTCACATTTTCACGATTTCATACAAGCGTAGAACATAAAGAATTCACTTTAAACCAAAACTTTCTTCACGGAAGTACTCAAAGCTTGATGTAGTACCGATATTTATGATAACAAAATAAACGTTAGGTGCACTTTAAGGTACCGACCATTATGATAATTAGTAGAGACCGGTTAGGCAAAAAATCTTGGATTTCTGACAAAAATAAAAAAACACACTATATATTCTTGAAAATGATGTCAAACAATCTCCTGGTAGCTTCAGAACATCAATGGATTAAGTTGGAGAAAGAATTGAAGTAAAAATCAACATAAAACAAAAATGGTCAAATGTGGATTTTTTTAGCCAGACCGGGTACGCAAAAAATGTTGAATTTCTGACAAAAATAAAAAAAACACTCAATATGCTTCAAAATGATCTCAAACAATCTCCTGGTAGCTTCAGAACATCAATGGATTAAGTTGGAGAAAGAATTGAAGTAAAAATCAACATAAAACAAAAATGGTCAAATCTGGATTTTTTTAGCCAGACTGGGTAGGCAAAAAATGTTGAATTTCTGACAAAAATTAAAAAACCACTCAATATGCTTCAAAATGATGTCAAACAATCTCCTGGTAGCTTCAGAACATCAATGGATTAAGTTGGAGAAAGAATTGAAGTAAAAATCAACATAAAACAAAAATGGTCAAATCTGGATTTTTTTAGCCAGACCGGGTAGGCAAAAAATGTTGAATTTCTGACAAAAATAAAAAAAACACTATTTATTCTTGAAAATGATGTCAAACAATCTCCTGGTAGCTTCAGAACATCAATGGATTAAGTTGGAGAAAGAATTGAAGTAAAAATCAACATAAAACAAAAATGGTCAAATCTGGATTTTTTTAGCCAGACCGGGTAGGCAAAAAATGTTGAATTTCTGACAAAAATAAAAAAAACACTATATATTCTTGAAAATGATGTCAAACAATCTCCTGGTAGCTTCAGAACATCAATGGATTAAGTTGGAGAAAGAATTGAAGTAAAAATCAACATAAAACAAAAATGGTCAAATCTGGATTTTTTTAGCCAGACCGGGTAGGCAAAAAATGTTGAATTTCTGACAAAAATAAAAAAAACACTATATATTCTTGAAAATGATGTCAAACAATCTCCTGGTAGCTTCAGAACATCAATGGATTAAGTTGGAGAAAGAATTGAAGTAAAAATCAACATAAAACAAAAATGGTCAAATCTGGATTTTTTAGCCAGTGTCTATGTATCCTTCATAACACATACCTGAATATCTTCCTGTCTCCACACATCAGAAGCAGTGTCTATCTTGTTTAGATGAGTTACGTTGTCCGGTCCCAGGAACTCCATGGCCAGTAGGTACATATCCTGTCGAGATATCGATATCGTTTAGAAGTTTATTCTGCATTTAAACTGCAGCTAACGTTTATTTTTTTATCATAAATATCGATTCTACATCAAGCTTTGAGTACTTCTGTGAAGAAAGTTTTGGTTTACAGAGAATACTCTATGTTCTACGTTTGTTTGAAATCGTGAAAATGTGACCTTTCCTGACCCATGACCGCGTAAGCAAAAGCCTGGGTCGATCCCTGGGTGACGTCATCTCATTAATGCATTATTCTCCATGGCGTCTTTCTATCACAACAACATCGATTTATAGAGAATATACACTGTTTGCGAGTTGTTAGTTAAGAAAAAAGTCATTTTAGTCAACATGTTAAGTATTTATTCAAATTATTGCAAAGTCGACATAATTATATGACGTCTACCCAGGGATCGACCCAGGCTTTTACTTACGCGGTCGTGGGTCAGGAAAGGTCACATTTTCACGATTTCATACAAGCGTAGAACATAAAGTATTCACTTTAAACCAAAACTTTCTTCACGGAAGTACTCAAAGCTTGATGTAGTACCGATATTTATGATAACAAAATAAACGTTAGGTGCACTTTAAGGTACCGACCATTATGATAATTAGTAGAGACCGGTTAGGCAAAAAATCTTGGATTTCTGACAAAAATAAAAAAACACACTATATATTCTTCAAAATGATGTCAAACAATCTCCTGGTAGCTTCAGAACATCAATGGATTAAGTTGGAGAAAGAATTCAAGTAAAAATCAACATAAAACAAAAATGGTCAAATCTGGATTTTTTTAGCCAGACCGGGTAGGCAAAAAATGTTGAATTTCTGACAAAAATAAAAGAACCACTCAATATGCTTCAAAATGATGTCAAACAATCTCCTGGTAGCTTCAGAACATCAATGGATTAAGTTGGAGAAAGAATTGAAGTAAAAATCAACATAAAACAAAAATGGTCAAATCTGGATTTTTTTAGCCAGACCGGGTAGGCAAAAAATGTTGAATTTCTGACAAAAATAAAAGAACCACTCAATATGCTTCAAAATGATGTCAAACAATCTCCTGGTAGCTTCAGAACATCAATGGATTAAGTTGGAGAAAGAATTGAAGTAAAAATCAACATAAAACAAAAATGGTCAAATCTGGATTTTTTTAGCCAGACCGGGTAGGCAAAAAATGTTGAATTTCTGACAAAAATAAAAAAACCACTCAATATGCTTCAAAATGATGTCAAACAATCTCCTGGTAGCTTCAGAACATCAATGGATTAAGTTGGAGAAAGAATTGAAGTAAAAATCAACATAAAACAAAAATGGTCAAATCTGGATTTTTTTAGCCAGACCGGGTAGGCAAAAAGTGTTGAATTTCTGACAAAAATAAAAAAACCACTCAATATGCTTCAAAATGATGTCAAACAATCTCCTGGTAGCTTCAGAACATCAATGGATTAAGTTGGAGAAAGAATTGAAGTAAAAATCAACATAATTCAAAAATGGTCAAATCTGGATTTTTTAGCCAGTGTCTATGTATCCTTCATAACACATACCTGAATATCTTCCTGTCTCCACACATCAGAAGCAGTGTCTATCTTGTTTAGATGAGTTACGTTGTCCGGTCCCAGGAACTCCATGGCCAGTAGGTACATATCCTGTCGAGATATCGATATCGTTTAGAAGTTTATTCTGCATTTAAACTGCAGCTAACGTTTATTTTTTTATCATAAATATCGATTCTACATCAAGCTTTGAGTACTTCTGTGAAGAAAGTTTTGGTTTACAGAGAATACTCTATGTTCTACGTTTGTTTGAAATCGTGAAAATGTGACCTTTCCTGACCCATGACCGCGTAAGCAAAAGCCTGGGTCGATCCCTGGGTGACGTCATCTCATTAATGCATTATTCTCCATGGCGTCTTTCTATCACAACAACATCGATTTATAGAGAATATACACTGTTTGCGAGTTGTTAGTTAAGAAAAAAGTCATTTTAGTCAACATGTTAAGTATTTATTCAAATTATTGCAAAGTCGACATAATTATATGACGTCTACCCAGGGATCGACCCAGGCTTTTACTTACGCGGTCGTGGGTCAGGAAAGGTCACATTTTCACGATTTCATACAAGCGTAGAACATAAAGTATTCACTTTAAACCAAAACTTTCTTCACGGAAGTACTCAAAGCTTGATGTAGTACCGATATTTATGATAACAAAATAAACGTTAGGTGCACTTTAAGGTACCGACCATTATGATAATTAGTAGAGACCGGTTAGGCAAAAAATCTTGGATTTCTGACAAAAATAAAAAAAAACACTATATATTCTTCAAAATGATGTCAAACAATCTCCTGGTAGCTTCAGAACATCAATGGATTAAGTTGGAGAAAGAATTCAAGTAAAAATCAACATAATTCAAAAATGGTCAAATCTGGATTTTTTTTAGCCAGACCGGGTAGGCAAAAAATGTTGAATTTCTGACAAAATAAAAAAAACACTATATATTCTTCAAAATGATGTCAAACAATCTCCTGGTAGCTTCAGAACATCAATGGATTAAGTTGGAGAAAGAATTGAAGTAAAAATCAACATAAAACAAAAATGGTCAAATCTGGATTTTTTTAGCCAGACCGGGTAGGCAAAAAATGTTGAATTTCTGACAAAAATAAAAAAAACACTATATATTCTTCAAAATGATGTCAAACAATCTCCTGGTAGCTTCAGAACATCAATGGATTAAGTTGGAGAAAGAATTGAAGTAAAAATCAACATAAAACAAAAATGGTCAAATCTGGATTTTTTTAGCCAGACCGGGTAGGCAAAAAATGTTGAATTTCTGACAAAAATAAAAAAAACACTATATATTCTTGAAAATGATGTCAAACAATCTCCTGGTAGCTTCAGAACATCAATGGATTAAGTTGGAGAAAGAATTGAAGTAAAAATCAACATAAAACAAAAATGGTCAAATCTGGATTTTTTAGCCAGTGTCTATGTATCCTTCATAACACATACCTGAATATCTTCCTGTCTCCACACATCAGAAGCAGTGTCTATCTTGTTTAGATGAGTTACGTTGTCCGGTCCCAGGAACTCCATGGCCAGTAGGTACATATCCTGTCGAGATATCGATATCGTTTAGAAGTTTATTCTGCATTTAAACTGCAGCTAACGTTTATTTTTTTATCATAAATATCGATTCTACATCAAGCTTTGAGTACTTCTGTGAAGAAAGTTTTGGTTTACAGAGAATACTCTATGTTCTACGTTTGTTTGAAATCGTGAAAATGTGACCTTTCCTGACCCATGACCGCGTAAGCAAATGCCTGGGTCGATCCCTGGGTGACGTCATCTCATTAATGCATTATTCTCCATGGCGTCTTTCTATCACAACAACATCGATTTATAGAGAATATACACTGTTTGCGAGTTGTTAGTTAAGAAAAAAGTCATTTTAGTCAACATGTTAAGTATTTATTCAAATTATTGCAAAGTCGACATAATTATATGACGTCTACCCAGGGATCAACCCAGGCTTTTACTTACGCGGTCGTGGGTCAGGAAAGGTCACATTTTCACGATTTCATACAAGCGTAGAACATAAAGTATTCACTTTAAACCAAAACTTTCTTCACGGAAGTACTCAAAGCTTGATGTAGTACCGATATTTAAGATAACAAAATAAACGTTAGGTGCACTTTAAGGTACCGACCATTATGATAATTAGTAGAGACCGGTTAGGCAAAAAATCTTGGATTTCTGACAAAAATAAAAAAAAACACTATATATTCTTGAAAATGATGTCAAACAATCTCCTGGTAGCTTCAGAACATCAATGGATTAAGTTGGAGAAAGAATTGAAGTAAAAATCAACATAAAACAAAAATGGTCAAATCTGGATTTTTTTAGCCAGACCGGGTAGGCAAAAAATTTTGAATTTCTGACAAAAATAAAAAAAACACTATATATTCTTGAAAATGATGTCAAACAATCTCCTGGTAGCTTCAGAACAAAAATGGATTAAGTTGGAGAAATAATTGAAGTAAAAATCAACATAAAACAAAAATGGTCAAATCTGGATTTTTTTAGCCAGACCGGGTAGGCAAAAAATGTTGAATTTCTGACAAAAATAAAAAAAACACTATATATTCTTGAAAATGATGTCAAACAATCTCCTGGTAGCTTCAGAACATCAATGGATTAAGTTGGAGAAAGAATTGAAGTAAAAATCAACATAAAACAAAAATGGTCAAATCTGGATTTTTTTAGCCAGACCGGGTAGGCAAAAAATGTTGAATTTCTGACAAAATAAAAAAAACACTATATATTCTTGAAAATGATGTCAAACAATCTCCTGGTAGCTTCAGAACATCAATGGATTAAGTTGGAGAAAGAATTGAAGTAAAAATCAACATAAAACAAAAATGGTCAAATCTGGATTTTTTTAGCCAGACCGGGTAGGCAAAAAATGTTGAATTTCTGACAAAAATAAAAAAAACACTATATATTCTTGAAAATGATGTCAAACAATCTCCTGGTAGCTTCAGAACATCAATGGATTAAGTTGGAGAAAGAATTGAAGTAAAAATCAACATAAAACAAAAATGGTCAAATCTGGATTTTTTAGCCAGTGTCTATGTATCCTTCATAACACATACCTGAATATCTTCCTGTCTCCACACATCAGAAGCAGTGTCTATCTTGTTTAGATGAGTTACGTTGTCCGGTCCCAGGAACTCCATGGCCAGTAGGTACATATCCTGTCGAGATATCGATATCGTTTAGAAGTTTATTCTGCATTTAAACTGCAGCTAACGTTTATTTTTTTATCATAAATATCGATTCTACATCAAGCTTTGAGTACTTCTGTGAAGAAAGTTTTGGTTTACAGAGAATACTCTATGTTCTACGTTTGTTTGAAATCGTGAAAATGTGACCTTTCCTGACCCATGACCGCGTAAGCAAAAGCCTGGGTCGATCCCTGGGTGACGTCATCTCATTAATGCATTATTCTCCATGGCGTCTTTCTATCACAACAACATCGATTTATAGAGAATATACACTGTTTGCGAGTTGTTAGTTAAGAAAAAAGTCATTTTAGTCAACATGTTAAGTATTTATTCAAATTATTGCAAAGTCGACATAATTATATGACGTCTACCCAGGGATCGACCCAGGCTTTTACTTACGCGGTCGTGGGTCAGGAAAGGTCACATTTTCACGATTTCATACAAGCGTAGAACATAAAGTATTCACTTTAAACCAAAACTTTCTTCACGGAAGTACTCAAAGCTTGATGTAGTACCGATATTTATGATAACAAAATAAACGTTAGGTGCACTTTAAGGTACCGACCATTATGATAATTAGTAGAGACCGGTTAGGCAAAAAATCTTGGATTTCTGACAAAAATAAAAAAACACACTATATATTCTTCAAAATGATGTCAAACAATCTCCTGGTAGCTTCAGAACATCAATGGATTAAGTTGGAGAAAGAATTCAAGTAAAAATCAACATAATTCAAAAATGGTCAAATCTGGATTTTTTTTAGCCAGACCGGGTAGGCAAAAAATTTTGAATTTCTGACAAAAATAAAAGAACCACTCAATATGCTTCAAAATGATGTCAAACAATCTCCTGGTAGCTTCAGAACATCAATGGATTAAGTTGGAGAAAGAATTGAAGTAAAAATCAACATAAAACAAAAATGGTCAAATCTGGATTTTTTTAGCCAGACCGGGTAGGCAAAAAATGTTGAATTTCTGACAAAAATAAAAAAAAACACTATATATTCTTCAAAATGATGTCAAACAATCTCCTGGTAGCTTCAGAACATCAATGGATTAAGTTGGAGAAAGAATTGAAGTAAAAATCAACATAAAACAAAAATGGTCAAATCTGGATTTTTTTAGCCAGACCGGGTAGGCAAAAAATGTTGAATTTCTGACAAAAATAAAAAAACCACTCAATATTCTTGAAAATGATGTCAAACAATCTCCTGGTAGCTTCAGAACATCAATGGATTAAGTTGGAGAAAGAATTGAAGTAAAAATCAACATAAAACAAAAATGGTCAAATCTGGATTTTTTAGCCAGTGTCTATGTATCCTTCATAACACATACCTGAATATCTTCCTGTCTCCACACATCAGAAGCAGTGTCTATCTTGTTTAGATGAGTTACGTTGTCCGGTCCCAGGAACTCCATGGCCAGTAGGTACATATCCTGTCGAGATATCGATATCGTTTAGAAGTTTATTCTGCATTTAATCTGCAGCTAACGTTTATTTTTTTATCATAAATATCGATTCTACATCAAGCTTTGAGTACTTCTGTGAAGAAAGTTTTGGTTTACAGAGAATACTCTATGTTCTACGTTTGTTTGAAATCGTGAAAATGTGACCTTTCCTGACCCATGACCGCGTAAGCAAATGCCTGGGTCGATCCCTGGGTGACGTCATCTCATTAATGCATTATTCTCCATGGCGTCTTTCTATCACAACAACATCGATTTATAGAGAATATACACTGTTTGCGAGTTGTTAGTTAAGAAAAAAGTCATTTTAGTCAACATGTTAAGTATTTATTCAAATTATTGCAAAGTCGACATAATTATATGACGTCTACCCAGGGATCAACCCAGGCTTTTACTTACGCGGTCGTGGGTCAGGAAAGGTCACATTTTCACGATTTCATACAAGCGTAGAACATAAAGTATTCACTTTAAACCAAAACTTTCTTCACGGAAGTACTCAAAGCTTGATGTAGTACCGATATTTATGATAACAAAATAAACGTTAGGTGCACTTTAAGGTACCGACCATTATGATAATTAGTAGAGACCGGTTAGGCAAAAAATCTTGGATTTCTGACAAAAATAAAAAAACACACTATATATTCTTGAAAATGATGTCAAACAATCTCCTGGTAGCTTCAGAACATCAATGGATTAAGTTGGAGAAAGAATTGAAGTAAAAATCAACATAAAACAAAAATGGTCAAATGTGGATTTTTTTAGCCAGACCGGGTAGGCAAAAAATGTTGAATTTCTGACAAAAATAAAAAAAACACTATATATTCTTGAAAATGATGTCAAACAATCTCCTGGTAGCTTCAGAACAAAAATGGATTAAGTTGGAGAAATAATTGAAGTAAAAATCAACATAAAACAAAAATGGTCAAATCTGGATTTTTTTAGCCAGACCGGGTAGGCAAAAAATGTTGAATTTCTGACAAAAATAAAAAAACCACTCAATATGCTTCAAAATGATCTCAAACAGTCTCCTGGTAGCTTCAGAACATCAATGGATTAAGTTGGAGAAAGAATTGAAGTAAAAATCAACATAAAACAAAAATGGTCAAATCTGGATTTTTTTAGCCAGACCGGGTAGGCAAAAAATGTTGAATTTCTGACAAAAATTAAAAAACCACTCAATATGCTTCAAAATGATGTCAAACAATCTCCTGGTAGCTTCAGAACATCAATGGATTAAGTTGGAGAAAGAATTGAAGTAAAAATCAACATAAAACAAAAATGGTCAAATCTGGATTTTTTTAGCCAGACCGGGTAGGCAAAAAATGTTGAATCTCTGACAAAAATAAAAAAAACACTATATATTCTTGAAAATGATGTCAAACAATCTCCTGGTAGCTTCAGAACATCAATGGATTAAGTTGGAGAAAGAATTGAAGTAAAAATCAACATAAAACAAAAATGGTCAAATCTGGATTTTTTTAGCCAGACCGGGTAGGCAAAAAATGTTGAATTTCTGACAAAAATAAAAAAAACACTATATATTCTTGAAAATGATGTCAAACAATCTCCTGGTAGCTTCAGAACATCAATGGATTAAGTTGGAGAAAGAATTGAAGTAAAAATCAACATAAAACAAAAATGGTCAAATCTGGATTTTTTAGCCAGTGTCTATGTATCCTTCATAACACATACCTGAATATCTTCCTGTCTCCACACATCAGAAGCAGTGTCTATCTTGTTTAGATGAGTTACGTTGTCCGGTCCCAGGAACTCCATGGCCAGTAGGTACATATCCTGTCGAGATATCGATATCGTTTAGAAGTTTATTCTGCATTTAAACTGCAGCTAACGTTTATTTTTTTATCATAAATATCGATTCTACATCAAGCTTTGAGTACTTCTGTGAAGAAAGTTTTGGTTTACAGAGAATACTCTATGTTCTACGTTTGTTTGAAATCGTGAAAATGTGACCTTTCCTGACCCATGACCGCGTAAGCAAAAGCCTGGGTCGATCCCTGGGTGACGTCATCTCATTAATGCATTATTCTCCATGGCGTCTTTCTATCACAACAACATCGATTTATAGAGAATATACACTGTTTGCGAGTTGTTAGTTAAGAAAAAAGTCATTTTAGTCAACATGTTAAGTATTTATTCAAATTATTGCAAAGTCGACATAATTATATGACGTCTACCCAGGGATCGACCCAGGCTTTTACTTACGCGGTCGTGGGTCAGGAAAGGTCACATTTTCACGATTTCATACAAGCGTAGAACATAAAGTATTCACTTTAAACCAAAACTTTCTTCACGGAAGTACTCAAAGCTTGATGTAGTACCGATATTTATGATAACAAAATAAACGTTAGGTGCACTTTAAGGTACCGACCATTATGATAATTAGTAGAGACCGGTTAGGCAAAAAATCTTGGATTTCTGACAAAAATAAAAAAACACACTATATATTCTTCAAAATGATGTCAAACAATCTCCTGGTAGCTTCAGAACATCAATGGATTAAGTTGGAGAAAGAATTCAAGTAAAAATCAACATAAAACAAAAATGGTCAAATCTGGATTTTTTTAGCCAGACCGGGTAGGCAAAAAATGTTGAATTTCTGACAAAAATAAAAGAACCACTCAATATGCTTCAAAATGATGTCAAACAATCTCCTGGTAGCTTCAGAACATCAATGGATTAAGTTGGAGAAAGAATTGAAGTAAAAATCAACATAAAACAAAAATGGTCAAATCTGGATTTTTTTAGCCAGACCGGGTAGGCAAAAAATGTTGAATTTCTGACAAAAATAAAAAAACCACTCAATATGCTTCAAAATGATGTCAAACAATCTCCTGGTAGCTTCAGAACATCAATGGATTAAGTTGGAGAAAGAATTGAAGTAAAAATCAACATAATTCAAAAATGGTCAAATCTGGATTTTTTAGCCAGTGTCTATGTATCCTTCATAACACATACCTGAATATCTTCCTGTCTCCACACATCAGAAGCAGTGTCTATCTTGTTTAGATGAGTTACGTTGTCCGGTCCCAGGAACTCCATGGCCAGTAGGTACATATCCTGTCGAGATATCGATATCGTTTAGAAGTTTATTCTGCATTTAAACTGCAGCTAACGTTTATTTTTTTATCATAAATATCGATTCTACATCAAGCTTTGAGTACTTCTGTGAAGAAAGTTTTGGTTTACAGAGAATACTCTATGTTCTACGTTTGTTTGAAATCGTGAAAATGTGACCTTTCCTGACCCATGACCGCGTAAGCAAAAGCCTGGGTCGATCCCTGGGTGACGTCATCTCATTAATGCATTATTCTCCATGGCGTCTTTCTATCACAACAACATCGATTTATAGAGAATATACACTGTTTGCGAGTTGTTAGTTAAGAAAAAAGTCATTTTAGTCAACATGTTAAGTATTTATTCAAATTATTGCAAAGTCGACATAATTATATGACGTCTACCCAGGGATCGACCCAGGCTTTTACTTACGCGGTCGTGGGTCAGGAAAGGTCACATTTTCACGATTTCATACAAGCGTAGAACATAAAGTATTCACTTTAAACCAAAACTTTCTTCACGGAAGTACTCAAAGCTTGATGTAGTACCGATATTTATGATAACAAAATAAACGTTAGGTGCACTTTAAGGTACCGACCATTATGATAATTAGTAGAGACCGGTTAGGCAAAAAATCTTGGATTTCTGACAAAAATAAAAAAACACACTATATATTCTTCAAAATGATGTCAAACAATCTCCTGGTAGCTTCAGAACATCAATGGATTAAGTTGGAGAAAGAATTGAAGTAAAAATCAACATAAAACAAAAATGGTCAAATCTGGATTTTTTAGCCAGTGTCTATGTATCCTTCATAACACATACCTGAATATCTTCCTGTCTCCACACATCAGAAGCAGTGTCTATCTTGTTTAGATGAGTTACGTTGTCCGGTCCCAGGAACTCCATGGCCAGTAGGTACATATCCTGTCGAGATATCGATATCGTTTAGAAGTTTATTCTGCATTTAAACTGCAGCTAACGTTTATTTTTTTATCATAAATATCGATTCTACATCAAGCTTTGAGTACTTCTGTGAAGAAAGTTTTGGTTTACAGAGAATACTCTATGTTCTACGTTTGTTTGAAATCGTGAAAATGTGACCTTTCCTGACCCATGACCGCGTAAGCAAAAGCCTGGGTCGATCCCTGGGTGACGTCATCTCATTAATGCATTATTCTCCATGGCGTCTTTCTATCACAACAACATCGATTTATAGAGAATATACACTGTTTGCGAGTTGTTAGTTAAGAAAAAAGTCATTTTAGTCAACATGTTAAGTATTTATTCAAATTATTGCAAAGTCGACATAATTATATGACGTCTACCCAGGGATCAACCCAGGCTTTTACTTACGCGGTCGTGGGTCAGGAAAGGTCACATTTTCACGATTTCATACAAGCGTAGAACATAAAGTATTCACTTTAAACCAAAACTTTCTTCACGGAAGTACTCAAAGCTTGATGTAGTACCGATATTTATGATAACAAAATAAACGTTAGGTGCACTTTAAGGTACCGACCATTATGATAATTAGTAGAGACCGGTTAGGCAAAAAATCTTGGATTTCTGACAAAAATAAAAAAACACACTATATATTCTTGAAAATGATGTCAAACAATCTCCTGGTAGCTTCAGAACATCAATGGATTAAGTTGGAGAAAGAATTGAAGTAAAAATCAACATAAAACAAAAATGGTCAAATCTGGATTTTTTTAGCCAGACCGGGTAGGCAAAAAATGTTGAATTTCTGACAAAAATAAAAAAAACACTATATATTCTTGAAAATGATGTCAAACAATCTCCTGGTAGCTTCAGAACAAAAATGGATTAAGTTGGAGAAATAATTGAAGTAAAAATCAACATAAAACAAAAATGGTCAAATCTGGATTTTTTTAGCCAGACCGGGTAGGCAAAAAATGTTGAATTTCTGACAAAAATAAAAAAACCACTCAATATGCTTCAAAATGATCTCAAACAGTCTCCTGGTAGCTTCAGAACATCAATGGATTAAGTTGGAGAAAGAATTGAAGTAAAAATCAACATAAAACAAAAATGGTCAAATCTGGATTTTTTTAGCCAGACCGGGTAGGCAAAAAATGTTGAATTTCTGACAAAAATTAAAAAACCACTCAATATGCTTCAAAATGATGTCAAACAATCTCCTGGTAGCTTCAGAACATCAATGGATTAAGTTGGAGAAAGAATTGAAGTAAAAATCAACATAAAACAAAAATGGTCAAATCTGGATTTTTTTAGCCAGACCGGGTAGGCAAAAAATGTTGAATTTCTGACAAAAATAAAAAAAAACACTATATATTCTTGAAAATGATGTCAAACAATCTCCTGGTAGCTTCAGAACATCAATGCATTAAGTTGGAGAAAGAATTGAAGTAAAAATCAACATAAAACAAAAATGGTCAAATCTGGATTTTTTTAGCCAGACCGGGTAGGCAAAAAATGTTGAATTTCTGACAAAAATAAAAGAACCACTCAATATGCTTCAAAATGATCTCAAACAATCTCCTGGTAGCTTCAGAACATCAATGGATTAAGTTGGAGAAAGAATTGAAGTAAAAATCAACATAAAACAAAAATGGTCAAATCTGGATTTTTTAGCCAGTGTCTATGTATCCTTCATAACACATACCTGAATATCTTCCTGTCTCCACACATCAGAAGCAGTGTCTATCTTGTTTAGATGAGTTACGTTGTCCGGTCCCAGGAACTCCATGGCCAGTAGGTACATATCCTGTCGAGATATCGATATCGTTTAGAAGTTTATTCTGCATTTAAACTGCAGCTAACGTTTATTTTTTTATCATAAATATCGATTCTACATCAAGCTTTGAGTACTTCTGTGAAGAAAGTTTTGGTTTACAGAGAATACTCTATGTTCTACGTTTGTTTGAAATCGTGAAAATGTGACCTTTCCTGACCCATGACCGCGTAAGCAAAAGCCTGGGTCGATCCCTGGGTGACGTCATCTCATTAATGCATTATTCTCCATGGCGTCTTTCTATCACAACAACATCGATTTATAGAGAATATACACTGTTTGCGAGTTGTTAGTTAAGAAAAAAGTCATTTTAGTCAACATGTTAAGTATTTATTCAAATTATTGCAAAGTCGACATAATTATATGACGTCTACCCAGGGATCAACCCAGGCTTTTACTTACGCGGTCGTGGGTCAGGAAAGGTCACATTTTCACGATTTCATACAAGCGTAGAACATAAAGTATTCACTTTAAACCAAAACTTTCTTCACGGAAGTACTCAAAGCTTGATGTAGTACCGATATTTATGATAACAAAATAAACGTTAGGTGCACTTTAAGGTACCGACCATTATGATAATTAGTAGAGACCGGTTAGGCAAAAAATCTTGGATTTCTGACAAAAATAAAAAAACACACTATATATTCTTCAAAATGATGTCAAACAATCTCCTGGTAGCTTCAGAACATCAATGGATTAAGTTGGAGAAAGAATTCAAGTAAAAATCAACATAATTCAAAAATGGTCAAATCTGGATTTTTTTAGCCAGACCGGGTAGGCAAAAAATGTTGAATTTCTGACAAAAATAAAAGAACCACTCAATATGCTTCAAAATGATCTCAAACAATCTCCTGGTAGCTTCAGAACATCAATGGATTAAGTTGGAGAAAGAATTGAAGTAAAAATCAACATAAAACAAAAATGGTCAAATCTGGATTTTTTAGCCAGTGTCTATGTATCCTTCATAACACATACCTGAATATCTTCCTGTCTCCACACATCAGAAGCAGTGTCTATCTTGTTTAGATGAGTTACGTTGTCCGGTCCCAGGAACTCCATGGCCAGTAGGTACATATCCTGTCGAGATATCGATATCGTTTAGAAGTTTATTCTGCATTTAAACTGCAGCTAACGTTTATTTTTTTATCATAAATATCGATTCTACATCAAGCTTTGAGTACTTCTGTGAAGAAAGTTTTGGTTTACAGAGAATACTCTATGTTCTACGTTTGTTTGAAATCGTGAAAATGTGACCTTTCCTGACCCATGACCGCGTAAGCAAAAGCCTGGGTCGATCCCTGGGTGACGTCATCTCATTAATGCATTATTCTCCATGGCGTCTTTCTATCACAACAACATCGATTTATAGAGAATATACACTGTTTGCGAGTTGTTAGTTAAGAAAAAAGTCATTTTAGTCAACATGTTAAGTATTTATTCAAATTATTGCAAAGTCGACATAATTATATGACGTCTACCCAGGGATCAACCCAGGCTTTTACTTACGCGGTCGTGGGTCAGGAAAGGTCACATTTTCACGATTTCATACAAGCGTAGAACATAAAGTATTCACTTTAAACCAAAACTTTCTTCACGGAAGTACTCAAAGCTTGATGTAGTACCGATATTTATGATAACAAAATAAACGTTAGGTGCACTTTAAGGTACCGACCATTATGATAATTAGTAGAGACCGGTTAGGCAAAAAATCTTGGATTTCTGACAAAAATAAAAAAACACACTATATATTCTTGAAAATGATGTCAAACAATCTCCTGGTAGCTTCAGAACATCAATGGATTAAGTTGGAGAAAGAATTGAAGTAAAAATCAACATAAAACAAAAATGGTCAAATCTGGATTTTTTTAGCCAGACCGGGTAGGCAAAAAATGTTGAATTTCTGACAAAAATAAAAAAAACACTATATATTCTTGAAAATGATGTCAAACAATCTCCTGGTAGCTTCAGAACAAAAATGGATTAAGTTGGAGAAATAATTGAAGTAAAAATCAACATAAAACAAAAATGGTCAAATCTGGATTTTTTTAGCCAGACCGGGTAGGCAAAAAATGTTGAATTTCTGACAAAAATAAAAAAACCACTCAATATGCTTCAAAATGATCTCAAACAGTCTCCTGGTAGCTTCAGAACATCAATGGATTAAGTTGGAGAAAGAATTGAAGTAAAAATCAACATAAAACAAAAATGGTCAAATCTGGATTTTTTTAGCCAGACCGGGTAGGCAAAAAATGTTGAATTTCTGACAAAAATTAAAAAACCACTCAATATGCTTCAAAATGATGTCAAACAATCTCCTGGTAGCTTCAGAACATCAATGGATTAAGTTGGAGAAAGAATTGAAGTAAAAATCAACATAAAACAAAAATGGTCAAATCTGGATTTTTTTAGCCAGACCGGGTAGGCAAAAAATGTTGAATTTCTGACAAAAATAAAAAAAAACACTATATATTCTTGAAAATGATGTCAAACAATCTCCTGGTAGCTTCAGAACATCAATGCATTAAGTTGGAGAAAGAATTGAAGTAAAAATCAACATAAAACAAAAATGGTCAAATCTGGATTTTTTTAGCCAGACCGGGTAGGCAAAAAATGTTGAATTTCTGACAAAAATAAAAGAACCACTCAATATGCTTCAAAATGATCTCAAACAATCTCCTGGTAGCTTCAGAACATCAATGGATTAAGTTGGAGAAAGAATTGAAGTAAAAATCAACATAAAACAAAAATGGTCAAATCTGGATTTTTTAGCCAGTGTCTATGTATCCTTCATAACACATACCTGAATATCTTCCTGTCTCCACACATCAGAAGCAGTGTCTATCTTGTTTAGATGAGTTACGTTGTCCGGTCCCAGGAACTCCATGGCCAGTAGGTACATATCCTGTCGAGATATCGATATCGTTTAGAAGTTTATTCTGCATTTAAACTGCAGCTAACGTTTATTTTTTTATCATAAATATCGATTCTACATCAAGCTTTGAGTACTTCTGTGAAGAAAGTTTTGGTTTACAGAGAATACTCTATGTTCTACGTTTGTTTGAAATCGTGAAAATGTGACCTTTCCTGACCCATGACCGCGTAAGCAAAAGCCTGGGTCGATCCCTGGGTGACGTCATCTCATTAATGCATTATTCTCCATGGCGTCTTTCTATCACAACAACATCGATTTATAGAGAATATACACTGTTTGCGAGTTGTTAGTTAAGAAAAAAGTCATTTTAGTCAACATGTTAAGTATTTATTCAAATTATTGCAAAGTCGACATAATTATATGACGTCTACCCAGGGATCAACCCAGGCTTTTACTTACGCGGTCGTGGGTCAGGAAAGGTCACATTTTCACGATTTCATACAAGCGTAGAACATAAAGTATTCACTTTAAACCAAAACTTTCTTCACGGAAGTACTCAAAGCTTGATGTAGTACCGATATTTATGATAACAAAATAAACGTTAGGTGCACTTTAAGGTACCGACCATTATGATAATTAGTAGAGACCGGTTAGGCAAAAAATCTTGGATTTCTGACAAAAATAAAAAAAAACACTATATATTCTTGAAAATGATGTCAAACAATCTCCTGGTAGCTTCAGAACATCAATGGATTAAGTTGGAGAAAGAATTGAAGTAAAAATCAACATAAAACAAAAATGGTCAAATCTGGATTTTTTTAGCCAGACCGGGTAGGCAAAAAATGTTGAATTTCTGACAAAAATAAAAAAAACACTATATATTCTTGAAAATGATGTCAAACAATCTCCTGGTAGCTTCAGAACAAAAATGGATTAAGTTGGAGAAATAATTGAAGTAAAAATCAACATAAAACAAAAATGGTCAAATCTGGATTTTTTTAGCCAGACCGGGTAGGCAAAAAATGTTGAATTTCTGACAAAAATAAAAAAACCACTCAATATGCTTCAAAATGATCTCAAACAGTCTCCTGGTAGCTTCAGAACATCAATGGATTAAGTTGGAGAAAGAATTGAAGTAAAAATCAACATAAAACAAAAATGGTCAAATCTGGATTTTTTTAGCCAGACCGGGTAGGCAAAAAATGTTGAATTTCTGACAAAAATAAAAAAAACACTATATATTCTTGAAAATGATGTCAAACAATCTCCTGGTAGCTTCAGAACATCAATGGATTAAGTTGGAGAAAGAATTGAAGTAAAAATCAACATAAAACAAAAATGGTCAAATCTGGATTTTTTTAGCCAGACCGGGTAGGCAAAAAATGTTGAATTTCTGACAAAAATAAAAAACACACTATATATTCTTGAAAATGATGTCAAACAATCTCCTGGTAGCTTCAGAACATCAATGGATTAAGTTGGAGAAAGAATTGAAGTAAAAATCAACATAAAACAAAAATGGTCAAATCTGGATTTTTTTAGCCAGACCGGGTAGGCAAAAAATGTTGAATTTCTGACAAAAATAAAAAAAACACTATATATTCTTGAAAATGATGTCAAACAATCTCCTGGTAGCTTCAGAACATCAATGGATTAAGTTGGAGAAAGAATTGAAGTAAAAATCAACATAAAACAAAAATGGTCAAATCTGGATTTTTTAGCCAGTGTCTATGTATCCTTCATAACACATACCTGAATATCTTCCTGTCTCCACACATCAGAAGCAGTGTCTATCTTGTTTAGATGAGTTACGTTGTCCGGTCCCAGGAACTCCATGGCCAGTAGGTACATATCCTGTCGAGATATCGATATCGTTTAGAAGTTTATTCTGCATTTAAACTGCAGCTAACGTTTATTTTTTTATCATAAATATCGATTCTACATCAAGCTTTGAGTACTTCTGTGAAGAAAGTTTTGGTTTACAGAGAATACTCTATGTTCTACGTTTGTTTGAAATCGTGAAAATGTGACCTTTCCTGACCCATGACCGCGTAAGCAAAAGCCTGGGTCGATCCCTGGGTGACGTCATCTCATTAATGCATTATTCTCCATGGCGTCTTTCTATCACAACAACATCGATTTATAGAGAATATACACTGTTTGCGAGTTGTTAGTTAAGAAAAAAGTCATTTTAGTCAACATGTTAAGTATTTATTCAAATTATTGCAAAGTCGACATAATTATATGACGTCTACCCAGGGATCGACCCAGGCTTTTACTTACGCGGTCGTGGGTCAGGAAAGGTCACATTTTCACGATTTCATACAAGCGTAGAACATAAAGTATTCACTTTAAACCAAAACTTTCTTCACGGAAGTACTCAAAGCTTGATGTAGTACCGATATTTATGATAACAAAATAAACGTTAGGTGCACTTTAAGGTACCGACCATTATGATAATTAGTAGAGACCGGTTAGGCAAAAAATCTTGGATTTCTGACAAAAATAAAAAAACACACTATATATTCTTCAAAATGATGTCAAACAATCTCCTGGTAGCTTCAGAACATCAATGGATTAAGTTGGAGAAAGAATTGAAGTAAAAATCAACATAAAACAAAAATGGTCAAATCTGGATTTTTTTAGCCAGACCGGGTAGGCAAAAAATGTTGAATTTCTGACAAAAATAAAAAAACCACTCAATATGCTTCAAAATGATGTCAAACAATCTCCTGGTAGCTTCAGAACATCAATGGATTAAGTTGGAGAAAGATTTGAAGTAAAAATCAACATAATTCAAAAATGGTCAAATCTGGATTTTTTAGCCAGTGTCTATGTATCCTTCATAACACATACCTGAATATCTTCCTGTCTCCACACATCAGAAGCAGTGTCTATCTTGTTTAGATGAGTTACGTTGTCCGGTCCCAGGAACTCCATGGCCAGTAGGTACATATCCTGTCGAGATATCGATATCGTTTAGAAGTTTATTCTGCATTTAAACTGCAGCTAACGTTTATTTTTTTATCATAAATATCGATTCTACATCAAGCTTTGAGTACTTCTGTGAAGAAAGTTTTGGTTTACAGAGAATACTCTATGTTCTACGTTTGTTTGAAATCGTGAAAATGTGACCTTTCCTGACCCATGACCGCGTAAGCAAAAGCCTGGGTCGATCCCTGGGTGACGTCATCTCATTAATGCATTATTCTCCATGGCGTCTTTCTATCACAACAACATCGATTTATAGAGAATATACACTGTTTGCGAGTTGTTAGTTAAGAAAAAAGTCATTTTAGTCAACATGTTAAGTATTTATTCAAATTATTGCAAAGTCGACATAATTATATGACGTCTACCCAGGGATCGACCCAGGCTTTTACTTACGCGGTCGTGGGTCAGGAAAGGTCACATTTTCACGATTTCATACAAGCGTAGAACATAAAGTATTCACTTTAAACCAAAACTTTCTTCACGGAAGTACTCAAAGCTTGATGTAGTACCGATATTTATGATAACAAAATAAACGTTAGGTGCACTTTAAGGTACCGACCATTATGATAATTAGTAGAGACCGGTTAGGCAAAAAATCTTGGATTTCTGACAAAAATAAAAAAACACACTATATATTCTTCAAAATGATGTCAAACAATCTCCTGGTAGCTTCAGAACATCAATGGATTAAGTTGGAGAAAGAATTCAAGTAAAAATCAACATAATTCAAAAATGGTCAAATCTGGATTTTTTTAGCCAGACCGGGTAGGCAAAAAATGTTGAATTTCTGACAAAAATAAAAGAACCACTCAATATGCTTCAAAATGATGTCAAACAATCTCCTGGTAGCTTCAGAACATCAATGGATTAAGTTGGAGAAAGAATTGAAGTAAAAATCAACATAAAACAAAAATGGTCAAATCTGGATTTTTTTAGCCAGACCGGGTAGGCAAAAAATGTTGAATTTCTGACAAAAATAAAAAAAAACACTATATATTCTTCAAAATGATGTCAAACAATCTCCTGGTAGCTTCAGAACATCAATGGATTAAGTTGGAGAAAGAATTGAAGTAAAAATCAACATAAAACAAAAATGGTCAAATCTGGATTTTTTTAGCCAGACCGGGTAGGCAAAAAATGTTGAATTTCTGACAAAAATAAAAAAAACACTATATATTCTTGAAAATGATGTCAAACAATCTCCTGGTAGCTTCAGAACATCAATGGATTAAGTTGGAGAAAGAATTGAAGTAAAAATCAACATAAAACAAAAATGGTCAAATCTGGATTTTTTTTAGCCAGACCGGGTAGGCAAAAAATGTTGAATTTCTGACAAAAATAAAAAAACACTATATATTCTTGAAAATGATGTCAAACAATCTCCTGGTAGCTTCAGAACATCAATGGATTAAGTTGGAGAAAGAATTGAGGTAAAAATCAACATAAAACAAAAATGGTCAAATCTGGATTTTTTAGCCAGTGTCTATGTATCCTTCATAACACATACCTGAATATCTTCCTGTCTCCACACATCAGAAGCAGTGTCTATCTTGTTTAGATGAGTTACGTTGTCCGGTCCCAGGAACTCCATGGCCAGTAGGTACATATCCTGTCGAGATATCGATATCGTTTAGAAGTTTATTCTGCATTTAAACTGCAGCTAACGTTTATTTTTTTATCATAAATATCGATTCTACATCAAGCTTTGAGTACTTCTGTGAAGAAAGTTTTGGTTTACAGAGAATACTCTATGTTCTACGTTAGTTTGAAATCGTGAAAATGTGACCTTTCCTGACCCATGACCGCGTAAGCAAATGCCTGGGTCGATCCCTGGGTGACGTCATCTCATTAATGCATTATTCTCCATGGCGTCTTTCTATCACAACAACATCGATTTATAGAGAATATACACTGTTTGCGAGTTGTTAGTTAAGAAAAAAGTCATTTTAGTCAACATGTTAAGTATTTATTCAAATTATTGCAAAGTCGACATAATTATATGACGTCTACCCAGGGATCAACCCAGGCTTTTACTTACGCGGTCGTGGGTCAGGAAAGGTCACATTTTCACGATTTCATACAAGCGTAGAACATAAAGTATTCACTTTAAACCAAAACTTTCTTCACGGAAGTACTCAAAGCTTGATGTAGTACCGATATTTATGATAACAAAATAAACGTTAGGTGCACTTTAAGGTACCGACCATTATGATAATTAGTAGAGACCGGTTAGGCAAAAAATCTTGGATTTCTGACAAAAATAAAAAAAAACACTATATATTCTTGAAAATGATGTCAAACAATCTCCTGGTAGCTTCAGAACATCAATGGATTAAGTTGGAGAAAGAATTGAAGTAAAAATCAACATAAAACAAAAATGGTCAAATCTGGATTTTTTTAGCCAGACCGGGTAGGCAAAAAATGTTGAATTTCTGACAAAAATAAAAAAAACACTATATATTCTTGAAAATGATGTCAAACAATCTCCTGGTAGCTTCAGAACAAAAATGGATTAAGTTGGAGAAATAATTGAAGTAAAAATCAACATAAAACAAAAATGGTCAAATCTGGATTTTTTTAGCCAGACCGGGTAGGCAAAAAATGTTGAATTTCTGACAAAAATAAAAAAACCACTCAATATGCTTCAAAATGATCTCAAACAGTCTCCTGGTAGCTTCAGAACATCAATGGATTAAGTTGGAGAAAGAATTGAAGTAAAAATCAACATAAAACAAAAATGGTCAAATCTGGATTTTTTTAGCCAGACCGGGTAGGCAAAAAATGTTGAATTTCTGACAAAAATAAAAAAAACACTATATATTCTTGAAAATGATGTCAAACAATCTCCTGGTAGCTTCAGAACATCAATGGATTAAGTTGGAGAAAGAATTGAAGTAAAAATCAACATAAAACAAAAATGGTCAAATCTGGATTTTTTTAGCCAGACCGGGTAGGCAAAAAATGTTGAATTTCTGACAAAAATAAAAAACACACTATATATTCTTGAAAATGATGTCAAACAATCTCCTGGTAGCTTCAGAACATCAATGGATTAAGTTGGAGAAAGAATTGAAGTAAAAATCAACATAAAACAAAAATGGTCAAATCTGGATTTTTTTAGCCAGACCGGGTAGGCAAAAAATGTTGAATTTCTGACAAAAATAAAAAAAACACTATATATTCTTGAAAATGATGTCAAACAATCTCCTGGTAGCTTCAGAACATCAATGGATTAAGTTGGAGAAAGAATTGAAGTAAAAATCAACATAAAACAAAAATGGTCAAATCTGGATTTTTTAGCCAGTGTCTATGTATCCTTCATAACACATACCTGAATATCTTCCTGTCTCCACACATCAGAAGCAGTGTCTATCTTGTTTAGATGAGTTACGTTGTCCGGTCCCAGGAACTCCATGGCCAGTAGGTACATATCCTGTCGAGATATCGATATCGTTTAGAAGTTTATTCTGCATTTAAACTGCAGCTAACGTTTATTTTTTTATCATAAATATCGATTCTACATCAAGCTTTGAGTACTTCTGTGAAGAAAGTTTTGGTTTACAGAGAATACTCTATGTTCTACGTTTGTTTGAAATCGTGAAAATGTGACCTTTCCTGACCCATGACCGCGTAAGCAAAAGCCTGGGTCGATCCCTGGGTGACGTCATCTCATTAATGCATTATTCTCCATGGCGTCTTTCTATCACAACAACATCGATTTATAGAGAATATACACTGTTTGCGAGTTGTTAGTTAAGAAAAAAGTCATTTTAGTCAACATGTTAAGTATTTATTCAAATTATTGCAAAGTCGACATAATTATATGACGTCTACCCAGGGATCGACCCAGGCTTTTACTTACGCGGTCGTGGGTCAGGAAAGGTCACATTTTCACGATTTCATACAAGCGTAGAACATAAAGTATTCACTTTAAACCAAAACTTTCTTCACGGAAGTACTCAAAGCTTGATGTAGTACCGATATTTATGATAACAAAATAAACGTTAGGTGCACTTTAAGGTACCGACCATTATGATAATTAGTAGAGACCGGTTAGGCAAAAAATCTTGGATTTCTGACAAAAATAAAAAAACACACTATATATTCTTCAAAATGATGTCAAACAATCTCCTGGTAGCTTCAGAACATCAATGGATTAAGTTGGAGAAAGAATTGAAGTAAAAATCAACATAAAACAAAAATGGTCAAATCTGGATTTTTTTAGCCAGACCGGGTAGGCAAAAAATGTTGAATTTCTGACAAAAATAAAAAAACCACTCAATATGCTTCAAAATGATGTCAAACAATCTCCTGGTAGCTTCAGAACATCAATGGATTAAGTTGGAGAAAGATTTGAAGTAAAAATCAACATAATTCAAAAATGGTCAAATCTGGATTTTTTAGCCAGTGTCTATGTATCCTTCATAACACATACCTGAATATCTTCCTGTCTCCACACATCAGAAGCAGTGTCTATCTTGTTTAGATGAGTTACGTTGTCCGGTCCCAGGAACTCCATGGCCAGTAGGTACATATCCTGTCGAGATATCGATATCGTTTAGAAGTTTATTCTGCATTT
This sequence comes from Actinernus sp. WN-2022, assembly GCA_030867875.1. Lineage (NCBI taxonomy): Eukaryota > Metazoa > Cnidaria > Anthozoa > Actiniaria > Actinernidae > Actinernus > Actinernus sp. WN-2022. The sequence continues at coordinate 38,095,867 of JAOWCC010001501.1, forward strand.
AAACTGCAGCTAACGTTTATTTTTTTATCATAAATATCGATTCTACATCAAGCTTTGAGTACTTCTGTGAAGAAAGTTTTGGTTTACAGAGAATACTCTATGTTCTACGTTTGTTTGAAATCGTGAAAATGTGACCTTTCCTGACCCATGACCGCGTAAGCAAAAGCCTGGGTCGATCCCTGGGTGACGTCATCTCATTAATGCATTATTCTCCATGGCGTCTTTCTATCACAACAACATCGATTTATAGAGAATATACACTGTTTGCGAGTTGTTAGTTAAGAAAAAAGTCATTTTAGTCAACATGTTAAGTATTTATTCAAATTATTGCAAAGTCGACATAATTATATGACGTCTACCCAGGGATCGACCCAGGCTTTTACTTACGCGGTCGTGGGTCAGGAAAGGTCACATTTTCACGATTTCATACAAGCGTAGAACATAAAGTATTCACTTTAAACCAAAACTTTCTTCACGGAAGTACTCAAAGCTTGATGTAGTACCGATATTTATGATAACAAAATAAACGTTAGGTGCACTTTAAGGTACCGACCATTATGATAATTAGTAGAGACCGGTTAGGCAAAAAATCTTGGATTTCTGACAAAAATAAAAAAACACACTATATATTCTTCAAAATGATGTCAAACAATCTCCTGGTAGCTTCAGAACATCAATGGATTAAGTTGGAGAAAGAATTCAAGTAAAAATCAACATAATTCAAAAATGGTCAAATCTGGATTTTTTTAGCCAGACCGGGTAGGCAAAAAATGTTGAATTTCTGACAAAAATAAAAGAACCACTCAATATGCTTCAAAATGATGTCAAACAATCTCCTGGTAGCTTCAGAACATCAATGGATTAAGTTGGAGAAAGAATTGAAGTAAAAATCAACATAAAACAAAAATGGTCAAATCTGGATTTTTTTAGCCAGACCGGGTAGGCAAAAAATGTTGAATTTCTGACAAAAATAAAAAAAAACACTATATATTCTTCAAAATGATGTCAAACAATCTCCTGGTAGCTTCAGAACATCAATGGATTAAGTTGGAGAAAGAATTGAAGTAAAAATCAACATAAAACAAAAATGGTCAAATCTGGATTTTTTTAGCCAGACCGGGTAGGCAAAAAATGTTGAATTTCTGACAAAAATAAAAAAAACACTATATATTCTTGAAAATGATGTCAAACAATCTCCTGGTAGCTTCAGAACATCAATGGATTAAGTTGGAGAAAGAATTGAAGTAAAAATCAACATAAAACAAAAATGGTCAAATCTGGATTTTTTTTAGCCAGACCGGGTAGGCAAAAAATGTTGAATTTCTGACAAAAATAAAAAAACACTATATATTCTTGAAAATGATGTCAAACAATCTCCTGGTAGCTTCAGAACATCAATGGATTAAGTTGGAGAAAGAATTGAGGTAAAAATCAACATAAAACAAAAATGGTCAAATCTGGATTTTTTAGCCAGTGTCTATGTATCCTTCATAACACATACCTGAATATCTTCCTGTCTCCACACATCAGAAGCAGTGTCTATCTTGTTTAGATGAGTTACGTTGTCCGGTCCCAGGAACTCCATGGCCAGTAGGTACATATCCTGTCGAGATATCGATATCGTTTAGAAGTTTATTCTGCATTTAAACTGCAGCTAACGTTTATTTTTTTATCATAAATATCGATTCTACATCAAGCTTTGAGTACTTCTGTGAAGAAAGTTTTGGTTTACAGAGAATACTCTATGTTCTACGTTAGTTTGAAATCGTGAAAATGTGACCTTTCCTGACCCATGACCGCGTAAGCAAATGCCTGGGTCGATCCCTGGGTGACGTCATCTCATTAATGCATTATTCTCCATGGCGTCTTTCTATCACAACAACATCGATTTATAGAGAATATACACTGTTTGCGAGTTGTTAGTTAAGAAAAAAGTCATTTTAGTCAACATGTTAAGTATTTATTCAAATTATTGCAAAGTCGACATAATTATATGACGTCTACCCAGGGATCAACCCAGGCTTTTACTTACGCGGTCGTGGGTCAGGAAAGGTCACATTTTCACGATTTCATACAAGCGTAGAACATAAAGTATTCACTTTAAACCAAAACTTTCTTCACGGAAGTACTCAAAGCTTGATGTAGTACCGATATTTATGATAACAAAATAAACGTTAGGTGCACTTTAAGGTACCGACCATTATGATAATTAGTAGAGACCGGTTAGGCAAAAAATCTTGGATTTCTGACAAAAATAAAAAAAAACACTATATATTCTTGAAAATGATGTCAAACAATCTCCTGGTAGCTTCAGAACATCAATGGATTAAGTTGGAGAAAGAATTGAAGTAAAAATCAACATAAAACAAAAATGGTCAAATGTGGATTTTTTTAGCCAGACCGGGTAGGCAAAAAATGTTGAATTTCTGACAAAAATAAAAAAAACACTATATATTCTTGAAAATGATGTCAAACAATCTCCTGGTAGCTTCAGAACAAAAATGGATTAAGTTGGAGAAATAATTGAAGTAAAAATCAACATAAAACAAAAATGGTCAAATCTGGATTTTTTTAGCCAGACCGGGTAGGCAAAAAATGTTTAATTTCTGACAAAAATAAAAAAAACACTATATATTCTTGAAAATGATGTCAAACAATCTCCTGGTAGCTTCAGAACATCAATGGATTAAGTTGGAGAAAGAATTGAAGTAAAAATCAACATAAAACAAAAATGGTCAAATCTGGATTTTTTTAGCCAGACCGGGTAGGCAAAAAATGTTGAATTTCTGACAAAAATAAAAAAAACACTATATATTCTTGAAAATGATGTCAAACAATCTCCTGGTAGCTTCAGAACATCAATGGATTAAGTTGGAGAAAGAATTGAAGTAAAAATCAACATAAAACAAAAATGGTCAAATCTGGATTTTTTTAGCCAGACCGGGTAGGCAAAAAATGTTGAATTTCTGACAAAAATAAAAAAAACACTATATATTCTTGAAAATGATGTCAAACAATCTCCTGGTAGCTTCAGAACATCAATGGATTAAGTTGGAGAAAGAATTGAAGTAAAAATCAACATAAAACAAAAATGGTCAAATCTGGATTTTTTAGCCAGTGTCTATGTATCCTTCATAACACATACCTGAATATCTTCCTGTCTCCACACATCAGAAGCAGTGTCTATCTTGTTTAGATGAGTTACGTTGTCCGGTCCCAGGAACTCCATGGCCAGTAGGTACATATCCTGTCGAGATATCGATATCGTTTAGAAGTTTATTCTGCATTTAAACTGCAGCTAACGTTTATTTTTTTATCATAAATATCGATTCTACATCAAGCTTTGAGTACTTCTGTGAAGAAAGTTTTGGTTTACAGAGAATACTCTATGTTCTACGTTTGTTTGAAATCGTGAAAATGTGACCTTTCCTGACCCATGACCGCGTAAGCAAAAGCCTGGGTCGATCCCTGGGTGACGTCATCTCATTAATGCATTATTCTCCATGGCGTCTTTCTATCACAACAACATCGATTTATAGAGAATATACACTGTTTGCGAGTTGTTAGTTAAGAAAAAAGTCATTTTAGTCAACATGTTAAGTATTTATTCAAATTATTGCAAAGTCGACATAATTATATGACGTCTACCCAGGGATCGACCCAGGCTTTTACTTACGCGGTCGTGGGTCAGGAAAGGTCACATTTTCACGATTTCATACAAGCGTAGAACATAAAGTATTCACTTTAAACCAAAACTTTCTTCACGGAAGTACTCAAAGCTTGATGTAGTACCGATATTTATGATAACAAAATAAACGTTAGGTGCACTTTAAGGTACCGACCATTATGATAATTAGTAGAGACCGGTTAGGCAAAAAATCTTGGATTTCTGACAAAAATAAAAAAACACACTATATATTCTTCAAAATGATGTCAAACAATCTCCTGGTAGCTTCAGAACATCAATGGATTAAGTTGGAGAAAGAATTCAAGTAAAAATCAACATAATTCAAAAATGGTCAAATCTGGATTTTTTTAGCCAGACCGGGTAGGCAAAAAATGTTGAATTTCTGACAAAAATAAAAGAACCACTCAATATGCTTCAAAATGATGTCAAACAATCTCCTGGTAGCTTCAGAACATCAATGGATTAAGTTGGAGAAAGAATTGAAGTAAAAATCAACATAAAACAAAAATGGTCAAATCTGGATTTTTTTAGCCAGACCGGGTAGGCAAAAAATGTTGAATTTCTGACAAAAATAAAAAAAAACACTATATATTCTTGAAAATGATGTCAAACAATCTCCTGGTAGCTTCAGAACATCAATGCATTAAGTTGGAGAAAGAATTGAAGTAAAAATCAACATAAAACAAAAATGGTCAAATCTGGATTTTTTTAGCCAGACCGGGTAGGCAAAAAATGTTGAATTTCTGACAAAAATAAAAGAACCACTCAATATGCTTCAAAATGATCTCAAACAATCTCCTGGTAGCTTCAGAACATCAATGGATTAAGTTGGAGAAAGAATTGAAGTAAAAATCAACATAAAACAAAAATGGTCAAATCTGGATTTTTTAGCCAGTGTCTATGTATCCTTCATAACACATACCTGAATATCTTCCTGTCTCCACACATCAGAAGCAGTGTCTATCTTGTTTAGATGAGTTACGTTGTCCGGTCCCAGGAACTCCATGGCCAGTAGGTACATATCCTGTCGAGATATCGATATCGTTTAGAAGTTTATTCTGCATTTAAACTGCAGCTAACGTTTATTTTTTTATCATAAATATCGATTCTACATCAAGCTTTGAGTACTTCTGTGAAGAAAGTTTTGGTTTACAGAGAATACTCTATGTTCTACGTTTGTTTGAAATCGTGAAAATGTGACCTTTCCTGACCCATGACCGCGTAAGCAAAAGCCTGGGTCGATCCCTGGGTGACGTCATCTCATTAATGCATTATTCTCCATGGCGTCTTTCTATCACAACAACATCGATTTATAGAGAATATACACTGTTTGCGAGTTGTTAGTTAAGAAAAAAGTCATTTTAGTCAACATGTTAAGTATTTATTCAAATTATTGCAAAGTCGACATAATTATATGACGTCTACCCAGGGATCGACCCAGGCTTTTACTTACGCGGTCGTGGGTAAGGAAAGGTCACATTTTCACGATTTCATACAAGCGTAGAACATAAAGTATTCACTTTAAACCAAAACTTTCTTCACGGAAGTACTCAAAGCTTGATGTAGTACCGATATTTATGATAACAAAATAAACGTTAGGTGCACTTTAAGGTACCGACCATTATGATAATTAGTAGAGACCGGTTAGGCAAAAAATCTTGGATTTCTGACAAAAATAAAAAAGCACACTATATATTCTTCAAAATGATGTCAAACAATCTCCTGGTAGCTTCAGAACATCAATGGATTAAGTTGGAGAAAGAATTCAAGTAAAAATCAACATAATTCAAAAATGGTCAAATCTGGATTTTTTTAGCCAGACCGGGTAGGCAAAAAATGTTGAATTTCTGACAAAAATAAAAGAACCACTCAATATGCTTCAAAATGATGTCAAACAATCTCCTGGTAGCTTCAGAACATCAATGGATTAAGTTGGAGAAAGAATTGAAGTAAAAATCAACATAAAACAAAAATGGTCAAATCTGGATTTTTTTAGCCAGACCGGGTAGGCAAAAAATGTTGAATTTCTGACAAAAATAAAAAAAAACACTATATATTCTTGAAAATGATGTCAAACAATCTCCTGGTAGCTTCAGAACATCAATGCATTAAGTTGGAGAAAGAATTGAAGTAAAAATCAACATAAAACAAAAATGGTCAAATCTGGATTTTTTTAGCCAGACCGGGTAGGCAAAAAATGTTGAATTTCTGACAAAAATAAAAGAACCACTCAATATGCTTCAAAATGATGTCAAACAATCTCCTGGTAGCTTCAGAACATCAATGGATTAAGTTGGAGAAAGAATTGAAGTAAAAATCAACATAAAACAAAAATGGTCAAATCTGGATTTTTTAGCCAGTGTCTATGTATCCTTCATAACACATACCTGAATATCTTCCTGTCTCCACACATCAGAAGCAGTGTCTATCTTGTTTAGATGAGTTACGTTGTCCGGTCCCAGGAACTCCATGGCCAGTAGGTACATATCCTGTCGAGATATCGATATCGTTTAGAAGTTTATTCTGCATTTAAACTGCAGCTAACGTTTATTTTTTTATCATAAATATCGATTCTACATCAAGCTTTGAGTACTTCTGTGAAGAAAGTTTTGGTTTACAGAGAATACTCTATGTTCTACGTTTGTTTGAAATCGTGAAAATGTGACCTTTCCTGACCCATGACCGCGTAAGCAAAAGCCTGGGTCGATCCCTGGGTGACGTCATCTCATTAATGCATTATTCTCCATGGCGTCTTTCTATCACAACAACATCGATTTATAGAGAATATACACTGTTTGCGAGTTGTTAGTTAAGAAAAAAGTCATTTTAGTCAACATGTTAAGTATTTATTCAAATTATTGCAAAGTCGACATAATTATATGACGTCTACCCAGGGATCGACCCAGGCTTTTACTTACGCGGTCGTGGGTCAGGAAAGGTCACATTTTCACGATTTCATACAAGCGTAGAACATAAAGTATTCACTTTAAACCAAAACTTTCTTCACGGAAGTACTCAAAGCTTGATGTAGTACCGATATTTATGATAACAAAATAAACGTTAGGTGCACTTTAAGGTACCGACCATTATGATAATTAGTAGAGACCGGTTAGGCAAAAAATCTTGGATTTCTGACAAAAATAAAAAACAAACACTATATATTCTTCAAAATGATGTCAAACAATCTCCTGGTAGCTTCAGAACATCAATGGATTAAGTTGGAGAAAGAATTGAAGTAAAAATCAACATAAAACAAAAATGGTCAAATCTGGATTTTTTTAGCCAGACCGGGTAGGCAAAAAATGTTGAATTTCTGACAAAAATAAAAAAACCACTCAATATGCTTCAAAATGATGTCAAACAATCTCCTGGTAGCTTCAGAACATCAATGGATTAAGTTGGAGAAAGAATTGAAGTAAAAATCAACATAATTCAAAAATGGTCAAATCTGGATTTTTTAGCCAGTGTCTATGTATCCTTCATAACACATACCTGAATATCTTCCTGTCTCCACACATCAGAAGCAGTGTCTATCTTGTTTAGATGAGTTACGTTGTCCGGTCCCAGGAACTCCATGGCCAGTAGGTACATATCCTGTCGAGATATCGATATCGTTTAGAAGTTTATTCTGCATTTAAACTGCAGCTAACGTTTATTTTTGTATCATAAATATCGATTCTACATCAAGCTTTGAGTACTTCTGTGAAGAAAGTTTTGGTTTACAGAGAATACTCTATGTTCTACGTTTGTTTGAAATCGTGAAAATGTGACCTTTCCTGACCCATGACCGCGTAAGCAAAAGCCTGGGTCGATCCCTGGGTGACGTCATCTCATTAATGCATTATTCTCCATGGCGTCTTTCTATCACAACAACATCGATTTATAGAGAATATACACTGTTTGCGAGTTGTTAGTTAAGAAAAAAGTCATTTTAGTCAACATGTTAAGTATTTATTCAAATTATTGCAAAGTCGACATAATTATATGACGTCTACCCAGGGATCGACCCAGGCTTTTACTTACGCGGTCGTGGGTCAGGAAAGGTCACATTTTCACGATTTCATACAAGCGTAGAACATAAAGTATTCACTTTAAACCAAAACTTTCTTCACGGAAGTACTCAAAGCTTGATGTAGTACCGATATTTATGATAACAAAATAAACGTTAGGTGCACTTTAAGGTACCGACCATTATGATAATTAGTAGAGACCGGTTAGGCAAAAAATCTTGGATTTCTGACAAAAATAAAAAAAAACACTATATATTCTTCAAAATGATCTCAAACAATCTCCTGGTAGCTTCAGAACATCAATGGATTAAGTTGGAGAAAGAATTGAAGTAAAAATCAACATAAAACAAAAATGGTCAAATCTGGATTTTTTTAGCCAGACCGGGTAGGCAAAAAATGTTGAATTTCTGACAAAAATAAAAAAACCACTCAATATGCTTCAAAATGATCTCAAACAATCTCCTGGTAGCTTCAGAACATCAATGGATTAAGTTGGAGAAAGAATTGAAGTAAAAATCAACATAAAACAAAAATGGTCAAATCTGGATTTTTTTAGCCAGACCGGGTAGGCAAAAAATGTTGAATTTCTGACAAAAATAAAAAAAAACACTATATATTCTTGAAAATGATGTCAAACAATCTCCTGGTAGCTTCAGAACATCAATGGATTAAGTTGGAGAAAGAATTGAAGTAAAAATCAACATAAAACAAAAATGGTCAAATCTGGATTTTTTTAGCCAGACCGGGTAGGCAAAAAATGTTGAATTTCTGACAAAAATAAAAAAAACACTCAATATGCTTCAAAATGATGTCAAACAATCTCCTGGTAGCTTCAGAACATCAATGGATTAAGTTGGAGAAAGAATTGAAGTAAAAATCAACATAATTCAAAAATGGTCAAATCTGGATTTTTTTAGCCAGTGTCTATGTATCCTTCATAACACATACCTGAATATCTTCCTGTCTCCACACATCAGAAGCAGTGTCTATCTTGTTTAGATGAGTTACGTTGTCCGGTCCCAGGAACTCCATGGCCAGTAGGTACATATCCTGTCGAGATATCGATATCGTTTAGAAGTTTATTCTGCATTTAAACTGCAGCTAACGTTTATTTTTTTATCATAAATATCGATTCTACATCAAGCTTTGAGTACTTCTGTGAAGAAAGTTTTGGTTTACAGAGAATACTCTATGTTCTACGTTTGTTTGAAATCGTGAAAATGTGACCTTTCCTGACCCATGACCGCGTAAGCAAAAGCCTGGGTCGATCCCTGGGTGACGTCATCTCATTAATGCATTATTCTCCATGGCGTCTTTCTATCACAACAACATCGATTTATAGAGAATATACACTGTTTGCGAGTTGTTAGTTAAGAAAAAAAGTCATTTTAGTCAACATGTTAAGTATTTATTCAAATTATTGCAAAGTCGACATAATTATATGACGTCTACCCAGGGATCGACCCAGGCTTTTACTTACGCGGTCGTGGGTCAGGAAAGGTCACATTTTCACGATTTCATACAAGCGTAGAACATAAAGTATTCACTTTAAACCAAAACTTTCTTCACGGAAGTACTCAAAGCTTGATGTAGTACCGATATTTATGATAACAAAATAAACGTTAGGTGCACTTTAAGGTACCGACCATTATGATAATTAGTAGAGACCGGTTAGGCAAAAAATCTTGGATTTCTGACAAAAATAATAAAAAAACACTATATATTCTTCAAAATGATCTCAAACAATCTCCTGGTAGCTTCAGAACATCAATGGATTAAGTTGGAGAAAGAATTGAAGTAAAAATCAACATAAAACAAAAATAGTCAAATCTGGATTTTTTTAGCCAGACCGGGTAGGCAAAAAATGTTGAATTTCTGACAAAAATAAAAAAAACACTATATATTCTTGAAAATGATGTCAAACAATCTCCTGGTAGCTTCAGAACATCAATGGATTAAGTTGGAGAAAGAATTGAAGTAAAAATCAACATAAAACAAAAATGGTCAAATCTGGATTTTTTTAGCCAGACCGGGTAGGCAAAAAATGTTGAATTTCTGACAAAAATAAAAAAACCACTCAATATGCTTCAAAATGATGTCAAACAATCTCCTGGTAGCTTCAGAACATCAATGGATTAAGTTGGAGAAAGAATTGAAGTAAAAATCAACATAATTCAAAAATGGTCAAATCTGGATTTTTTAGCCAGTGTCTATGTATCCTTCATAACACATACCTGAATATCTTCCTGTCTCCACACATCAGAAGCAGTGTCTATCTTGTTTAGATGAGTTACGTTGTCCGGTCCCAGGAACTCCATGGCCAGTAGGTACATATCCTGTCGAGATATCGATATCGTTTAGAAGTTTATTCTGCATTTAAACTGCAGCTAACGTTTATTTTTTTATCATAAATATCGATTCTACATCAAGCTTTGAGTACTTCTGTGAAGAAAGTTTTGGTTTACAGAGAATACTCTATGTTCTACGTTTGTTTGAAATCGTGAAAATGTGACCTTTCCTGACCCATGACCGCGTAAGCAAAAGCCTGGGTCGATCCCTGGGTGACGTCATCTCATTAATGCATTATTCTCCATGGCGTCTTTCTATCACAACAACATCGATTTATAGAGAATATACACTGTTTGCGAGTTGTTAGTTAAGAAAAAAGTCATTTTAGTCAACATGTTAAGTATTTATTCAAATTATTGCAAAGTCGACATAATTATATGACGTCTACCCAGGGATCGACCCAGGCTTTTACTTACGCGGTCGTGGGTCAGGAAAGGTCACATTTTCACGATTTCATACAAGCGTAGAACATAAAGTATTCACTTTAAACCAAAACTTTCTTCACGGAAGTACTCAAAGCTTGATGTAGTACCGATATTTATGATAACAAAATAAACGTTAGGTGCACTTTAAGGTACCGACCATTATGATAATTAGTAGAGACCGGTTAGGCAAAAAATCTTGGATTTCTGACAAAAATAAAAAACAAACACTATATATTCTTCAAAATGATCTCAAACAATCTCCTGGTAGCTTCAGAACATCAATGGATTAAGTTGGAGAAAGAATTCAAGTAAAAATCAACATAAAACAAAAATGGTCAAATCTGGATTTTTTAGCCAGTGTCTATGTATCCTTCATAACACATACCTGAATATCTTCCTGTCTCCACACATCAGAAGCAGTGTCTATCTTGTTTAGATGAGTTACGTTGTCCGGTCCCAGGAACTCCATGGCCAGTAGGTACATATCCTGTCGAGATATCGATATCGTTTAGAAGTTTATTCTGCATTTAAACTGCAGCTAACGTTTATTTTTTTATCATAAATATCGATTCTACATCAAGCTTTGAGTACTTCTGTGAAGAAAGTTTTGGTTTACAGAGAATACTCTATGTTCTACGTTTGTTTGAAATCGTGAAAATGTGACCTTTCCTGACCCATGACCGCGTAAGCAAAAGCCTGGGTCGATCCCTGGGTGACGTCATCTCATTAATGCATTATTCTCCATGGCGTCTTTCTATCACAACAACATCGATTTATAGAGAATATACACTGTTTGCGAGTTGTTAGTTAAGAAAAAAGTCATTTTAGTCAACATGTTAAGTATTTATTCAAATTATTGCAAAGTCGACATAATTATATGACGTCTACCCAGGGATCGACCCAGGCTTTTACTTACGCGGTCGTGGGTCAGGAAAGGTCACATTTTCACGATTTCATACAAGCGTAGAACATAAAGTATTCACTTTAATCCAAAACTTTCTTCACGGAAGTACTCAAAGCTTGATGTAGTACCGATATTTATGATAACAAAATAAACGTTAGGTGCACTTTAAGGTACCGACCATTATGATAATTAGTAGAGACCGGTTAGGCAAAAAATCTTGGATTTCTGACAAAAATAATAAAAAAACACTATATATTCTTCAAAATGATCTCAAACAATCTCCTGGTAGCTTCAGAACATCAATGGATTAAGTTGGAGAAAGAATTGAAGTAAAAATCAACATAAAACAAAAATGGTCAAATCTGGATTTTTTTAGCCAGACCGGGTAGGCAAAAAATGTTGAATTTCTGACAAAAATAAAAAAACCACTCAATATGCTTCAAAATGATCTCAAACAATCTCCTGGTAGCTTCAGAACATCAATGGATTAAGTTGGAGAAAGAATTGAAGTAAAAATCAACATAAAACAAAAATGGTCAAATCTGGATTTTTTTAGCCAGACCGGGTAGGCAAAAAATGTTGAATTTCTGACAAAAATAAAAAAAACACTATATATTCTTGAAAATGATGTCAAACAATCTCCTGGTAGCTTCAGAACATCAATGGATTAAGTTGGAGAAAGAATTGAAGTAAAAATCAACATAAAACAAAAATGGTCAAATCTGGATTTTTTTAGCCAGACCGGGTAGGCAAAAAATGTTGAATTTCTGACAAAAATAAAAAAACCACTCAATATGCTTCAAAATGATGTCAAACAATCTCCTGGTAGCTTCAGAACATCAATGGATTAAGTTGGAGAAAGAATTAAAGTAAAAATCAACATAATTCAAAAATGGTCAAATCTGGATTTTTTAGCCAGTGTCTATGTATCCTTCATAACACATACCTGAATATCTTCCTGTCTCCACACATCAGAAGCAGTGTCTATCTTGTTTAGATGAGTTACGTTGTCCGGTCCCAGGAACTCCATGGCCAGTAGGTACATATCCTGTCGAGATATCGATATCGTTTAGAAGTTTATTCTGCATTTAAACTGCAGCTAACGTTTATTTTTTTATCATAAATATCGATTCTACATCAAGCTTTGAGTACTTCTGTGAAGAAAGTTTTGGTTTACAGAGAATACTCTATGTTCTACGTTTGTTTGAAATCGTGAAAATGTGACCTTTCCTGACCCATGACCGCGTAAGCAAAAGCCTGGGTCGATCCCTGGGTGACGTCATCTCATTAATGCATTATTCTCCATGGCGTCTTTCTATCACAACAACATCGATTTATAGAGAATATACACTGTTTGCGAGTTGTTAGTTAAGAAAAAAGTCATTTTAGTCAACATGTTAAGTATTTATTCAAATTATTGCAAAGTCGACATAATTATATGACGTCTACCCAGGGATCGACCCAGGCTTTTACTTACGCGGTCGTGGGTCAGGAAAGGTCACATTTTCACGATTTCATACAAGCGTAGAACATAAAGTATTCACTTTAAACCAAAACTTTCTTCACGGAAGTACTCAAAGCTTGATGTAGTACCGATATTTATGATAACAAAATAAACGTTAGGTGCACTTTAAGGTACCGACCATTATGATAATTAGTAGAGACCGGTTAGGCAAAAAATCTTGGATTTCTGACAAAAATAATAAAAAAACACTATATATTCTTCAAAATGATCTCAAACAATCTCCTGGTAGCTTCAGAACATCAATGGATTAAGTTGGAGAAAGAATTGAAGTAAAAATCAACATAAAACAAAAATGGTCAAATCTGGATTTTTTTAGCCAGACCGGGTAGGCAAAAAATGTTGAATTTCTGACAAAAATAAAAAAACCACTCAATATGCTTCAAAATGATCTCAAACAATCTCCTGGTAGCTTCAGAACATCAATGGATTAAGTTGGAGAAAGAATTGAAGTAAAAATCAACATAAAACAAAAATGGTCAAATCTGGATTTTTTTAGCCAGACCGGGTAGGCAAAAAATGTTGAATTTCTGACAAAAATAAAAAAAACACTATATATTCTTGAAAATGATGTCAAACAATCTCCTGGTAGCTTCAGAACATCAATGGATTAAGTTGGAGAAAGAATTGAAGTAAAAATCAACATAAAACAAAAATGGTCAAATCTGGATTTTTTTAGCCAGACCGGGTAGGCAAAAAATGTTGAATTTCTGACAAAAATAAAAAAAACACTCAATATGCTTCAAAATGATGTCAAACAATCTCCTGGTAGCTTCAGAACATCAATGGATTAAGTTGGAGAAAGAATTGAAGTAAAAATCAACATAATTCAAAAATGGTCAAATCTGGATTTTTTAGCCAGTGTCTATGTATCCTTCATAACACATACCTGAATATCTTCCTGTCTCCACACATCAGAAGCAGTGTCTATCTTGTTTAGATGAGTTACGTTGTCCGGTCCCAGGAACTCCATGGCCAGTAGGTACATATCCTGTCGAGATATCGATATCGTTTAGAAGTTTATTCTGCATTTAAACTGCAGCTAACGTTTATTTTTTTATCATAAATATCGATTCTACATCAAGCTTTGAGTACTTCTGTGAAGAAAGTTTTGGTTTACAGAGAATACTCTATGTTCTACGTTTGTTTGAAATCGTGAAAATGTGACCTTTCCTGACCCATGACCGCGTAAGCAAAAGCCTGGGTCGATCCCTGGGTGACGTCATCTCATTAATGCATTATTCTCCATGGCGTCTTTCTATCACAACAACATCGATTTATAGAGAATATACACTGTTTGCGAGTTGTTAGTTAAGAAAAAAGTCATTTTAGTCAACATGTTAAGTATTTATTCAAATTATTGCAAAGTCGACATAATTATATGACGTCTACCCAGGGATCGACCCAGGCTTTTACTTACGCGGTCGTGGGTCAGGAAAGGTCACATTTTCACGATTTCATACAAGCGTAGAACATAAAGTATTCACTTTAAACCAAAACTTTCTTCACGGAAGTACTCAAAGCTTGATGTAGTACCGATATTTATGATAACAAAATAAACGTTAGGTGCACTTTAAGGTACCGACCATTATGATAATTAGTAGAGACCGGTTAGGCAAAAAATCTTGGATTTCTGACAAAAATAAAAAACAAACACTATATATTCTTCAAAATGATGTCAAACAATCTCCTGGTAGCTTCAGAACATCAATGGATTAAGTTGGAGAAAGAATTCAAGTAAAAATCAACATAATTCAAAAATGGTCAAATCTGGATTTTTTTTAGCCAGACCGGGTAGGCAAAAAATGTTGAATTTCTGACAAAAATAAAAAAAACACTATATATTCTTGAAAATGATGTCAAACAATCTCCTGGTAGCTTCAGAACATCAATGGATTAAGTTGGAGAAAGAATTGAAGTAAAAATCAACATAAAACAAAAATGGTCAAATCTGGATTTTTTTAGCCAGACCGGGTAGGCAAAAAATGTTGAATTTCTGACAAAAATAAAAGAACCACTCAATATGCTTCAAAATGATCTCAAACAATCTCCTGGTAGCTTCAGAACATCAATGGATTAAGTTGGAGAAAGAATTGAAGTAAAAATCAACATAAAACAAAAATGGTCAAATCTGGATTTTTTAGCCAGTGTCTATGTATCCTTCATAACACATACCTGAATATCTTCCTGTCTCCACACATCAGAAGCAGTGTCTATCTTGTTTAGATGAGTTACGTTGTCCGGTCCCAGGAACTCCATGGCCAGTAGGTACATATCCTGTCGAGATATCGATATCGTTTAGAAGTTTATTCTGCATTTAAACTGCAGCTAACGTTTATTTTTTTATCATAAATATCGATTCTACATCAAGCTTTGAGTACTTCTGTGAAGAAAGTTTTGGTTTACAGAGAATACTCTATGTTCTACGTTTGTTTGAAATCGTGAAAATGTGACCTTTCCTGACCCATGACCGCGTAAGCAAAAGCCTGGGTCGATCCCTGGGTGACGTCATCTCATTAATGCATTATTCTCCATGGCGTCTTTCTATCACAACAACATCGATTTATAGAGAATATACACTGTTTGCGAGTTGTTAGTTAAGAAAAAAGTCATTTTAGTCAACATGTTAAGTATTTATTCAAATTATTGCAAAGTCGACATAATTATATGACGTCTACCCAGGGATCAACCTAGGCTTTTACTTACGCGGTCGTGGGTCAGGAAAGGTCACATTTTCACGATTTCATACAAGCGTAGAACATAAAGAGTAGTATTATAAGTGGGGGGACTGGGACACACACAACAAATTTCAACGAACAAATGCAACAAAAAAGCAACAAAGAGCAGCAAACGACTGGGACACGTACAACGATTTCCAACGAGCCCGCACAACGAAAAAACAACATACGACACAAGAAAGAACAACACATAATAAGACCCTCATTTTTTCGTTGTATTTTTTACATTTCAACGTCCTATTAGATAAACGTGTTTATAAGGTATTATTTACCATGGCCGAACATGTACTAACGTTCAGACGAACACTCAAGACCATTAAGGGTTATTTACAAGGATGGAAGATGGACGTTCCCGACGGCAATCCTCTAGGGGCAGACCCAGCTGCTTTCCTTACCGGTGTGCGAAAGCAGACTACCGAAAAGATAGATGAAGACCTACAAGACTTAAATAACATTAAGGTTCAGCTAGCTTTGAATATAACTCTCCGTCTCGACAAACCTGAAGGTTCGGTATACGATACGATCACATTTCGGAGTTCACAAGCGGTTCTGACCAACAGTTCTGATACCCGTAGAGTAATGGTAGAAGCGCACGCTCAGATCTACAACCACATTGAGAAATGGATCAGTCGAGGATCGAACTGGGTCATAGATAAAGTCAACGTTCTATGGGTGAACATCGCTCGATACCAACCACTACGCGGAGGTTCGTATTTGCCGCTGCCTACAGAAATCGCAAATAAGAAAGCCGTGATCAATGTAAAGAACTATGATGACCATTGCGCACTTTGGGTGATAACGGCAACGCTGCATCCAGTTGCAATACACCCCGAGAGAATATCAAACTATCGAAAGGAAGATTGGCCAAAGCGTGAAGGGGTGGACTCACCAACACCAATTTCGCAAATACCGCGCTTGGAGAAGCAAAACGAAATCTCCATCAACGTGTATGGTTGGGATCCAAAGGAAAAGTGTTTGATTGTACACCACATATCAGCGGAGACCTTTTCAAAACGCATCAACATGCTGCTTATAGAGTGCCCAAAGAGTGGTAAGCAGCACTACTGCAAGATCAAGGACTTCAACCGCCTACTATTCGATCAGACAAAACATAAGTGTAGGAAACACTTCTGCGAGCGATGTCTACATGGATATACTACCAAAGACCTCCTTACAAATCACACCCCAGAGTGTAACGGAATTAACGACCGAGCCATACGCATTGAAATGCCCACCAACGAGAATAACAAAGTATCGTTTCAGAATGTACACAAACAGCTCAAAGTTCCCCATGTTATCTATGCAGACCTTGAGGCTTTAACCACCAAGATCGAAGGACGCGCTAAAGATCCTACGAAAAGCAATACACTTAAAACGGAAGAACATATTCCCTGCGGATTTTGCTACATCGTCGTACGTTCTGACGGTCAAAGCGAACCACCAGTCTTCTATAGAGGTCCTGATACGATCGAGCGCTTTCTACGATGTGTACAAGATGAAGAAAGAAAGATCAAAGACATAGTAGCCAAACCACTATGTATGTCGTGGGAAAACAAGAGGTATTTCGATCAAGCGAGGATTTGCCATATTTGTCAGAAGCCTTTATTTGGTAAAGATAGAGTACGAGATCATTGTCACATCACTGGGGAGTTTCGAGGCGCAGCACATAAGGTATGTAATCTCAAATTACGTATCTCACCTATCATCCCAGTTGTATTCCACAATCTACGTGGATACGATTCTCACCTACTGATGCAATCTATTTCCAAGACAGAGGGCGATATCTCTTGCATTCCAAATAATATGGAGAAATATATTTCATTCTCACTTGGCAACCTACGGTTCATCGATAGCATACAATTTCTACCATCCTCTCTTGACAAGTTGGTAGCAAGTTCTACCCCATACACCTTTCAACAAACTTCAAAGCATACGCCAGATCCAGAGAAAAACAAGTTGCTACTACGCAAAGGTGTTTATCCATATGAGTACATGGACTATTGGGATAGATTCACTGAGACTTCTCTTCCACCGAAAGAATCATTCTATAGTAAGCTAAGCCTAGAGGATATATCCGATAAAGATTATGAACATGCATTAGAAGTTTGGAACGTATTTGATTGTAAGACATTAGGTGACTACCACGACCTTTACCTCCAAACTGACGTACTTCTTCTAGCGGATGTATTTGAGACCTTTCGTGCAACATGTATGCAAAACTACGGATTAGATCCAGCTCACTACTATACGAGTCCTGGTCTATCGTGGGATGCGTTGTTAAAGAAGACCGGAGCGGAGCTTGAACTATTAACCGACTACGACATGCATCTATTCATTGAGAAAGGTTTACGTGGCGGTATATCCATGGTGTCTCAACGCAAGGCCAAGGCAAACAATCCAAACGTGCCCGATTTCGACCCCGATAAGCCAAATAGCTATATACTCTATCTTGATGCCAACAACCTATATGGATGGGCGATGAGTCAGCCACTACCAACGGGGGGCTTTGAATGGTGTACACCAACAGAAGAGCAAATCACCATTCTTGCAACCGATTCCGATGTAGGTTACATCCTCGAAGTTGGCCTTGAATACCCTCGAGAACTTCACGATATGCATAACAGCTATCCGTTAGCTCCTGAAAGAATGCAAGTGAATAAAGCTTGGTTCTCAGAGTATCAGACAAATCTATTCGAGGAGCTATACGAAGGAAATGGATCCTTGAAAGCGGAAAAGCTTGTACCTAACTTGTATAACAAAGAACGATACGTGCTCCACTACCGCAATCTACAACTATATCTATCTCTTGGCATGCGTTTGAAAAAGATCCATAGAGCACTACGATTCGATCAATCACCATGGATGGAGCCATACATACGAATGAATACAGAATTACGAAAACAAGCGAAGAGCCCATTCGAGCAGGAACTCTACAAATTAATGAACAATAGTGTATTTGGTAAAACAATGGAGAATCTACGAAAGCGTGTAGATATCAAACTAATTCGCTCCTCAGAAGGAATCAGACTACAGCGTCTCTTGAATAAACCTAGTTATGCTCGCTCTACGATATTTGACAACGATCTAGCCGCCGTACATAATTACAAAAGCAAGTTACTACTGAACCGTCCAGTATATGTTGGAATGTCGATTCTAGATCTCTCAAAACATTTAATGTATGACTTCTACTACAACGAGCTCAATCGGCAGTATGGACAACGTTGTAATCTACTATATACAGATACCGATAGCCTATTGCTACACATCGAAACTGAGGACATCTATACAGACATGAAAGCCATTAAACGTTTCTACGATACGAGCAACTACAGTAAAGACCACCCATCATACGACGTATCCAACAAGAAAGTACTTGGTAAAATGAAAGACGAATGTGGAGGTATTCCAATTGTTGAATACGTTGGACTACGATCAAAGCTCTACTCGATCTTGAAAGTAGATGGTGGGGAGATTCGGAAAGCTAAAGGTACGAAGAAGGCAGTTATGAAACATCGTATTCGACATGAACAATACAGGGAGTGCTTACTAGACAAGAAAGTGTTCCGCCATGGTATGGATATGCTTCGAAGTGAAGGTCATAGAATGTATGGCATACATATGAACAAAGTATCTCTATCACCATTCGATAGTAAGAGATGTATTTTAGCAAACGGAATAGATACAATAGCCTACGGTCATGGAGACTTCTTTCCAGATAATGAAGAAGTAGCCGATTTTATTAGCAATATAATATCGAACGCAATCGATACACTATCCTACAACCGTAAAAACGTCATTACAGAGGATGAAGATATGGACGACTTTATTCATGACTTGCTTCTATCTTAGAATACCTTTTGGTGGTAGTTCTGTATCTGGTGGTATCACTTGTATCTCTTCACGAACGAACCCTCGCTTTGGTGCATCTTTTCCTAAATAGTATAGAACTGGCTGGTTTGAAGATACCACACTTCGAGAAATATAATATGTCTGTAAACTCCATATGGGATCAGTTGCTCGTTTTACTCCACCTTCCAATTCTCCTGGTGAGTATAGATATCTAACTAAAACATCAAATGGTAGTCGCTTTTCTTTCAATCCAATAATTCTAGAATATGTGGGAGTTTTTATGTTAACCTTCTGCGATACAACGGAATTCGAAGGCTCCTTTCCTGTAAGTCGCGTTACTTCATTATTCATGGCCTCGATAACCTTTGGAAGTCGTAACACCCATTCTCTACTACGTGTATCTGATCCTTCAGATGTGAGTACCATTTCCTGTGCATATTGGTATCCAAATAATCTTTCAGCCAGTGTTCTATTTGCTCTTTCAACGAAGCTTTGTGATCTATGGTTACCAGCTTCACCACGTTGGACTTTCGTACCATGTAGTTCTAATGTTTCAGACATACGTCCCATGAATTCCCTACCAGGATCGACTTGCAGAGTTTTTGGCCATTCTAGTGGACTACGCTTGTATATTCGTTCGAAAGCTGCAGACACTTCACCACTATCTTTCGATGCTAATGGCTCAGATTCTTTATATCGAGAAGCAACGTCGATTACGACTAAAGCATACTTATACAGTTTCCTTCCACGACTAGGTCTATCATGAGGTAGAAATATCAAATCAGCTTGGTGAACCTCATTTGGTTTCGATACAGTCCAATGTGGTCTTGGTATATAACGTGGTGGTGGTAGGTATATTTGCCATAGTGCTTGTTTCTCTAACCAAATCTTAGCTGTATCTTCAGATACCTTTGCTGCTACTGATAGCTTACTAACTGCAGCGTAACCTTTCCAGTATCCCTCAGGACCATAGAAGATATTAGCAAGGCGAGAATCCATCTGATATCTATGCATAACGACTAGACTCCAATATGAAGACAAAAAAAGAAAAAAAAAAGATAAAGACTTATCTAGCTGACAAGTTCTTATCCTTTTTTTTTTTTTTTTTATGTAGATTCGTTTAGTAATCTTATAGTAATACTCTAGTAATTACCTAGTAATACTCTAGTAATCTAGTAAGTGATCTAGTAATTACGTTAAACGTAAGAAAGCTCGTTTTTTTAAAGCGTAGCTATAACCAATTCTTATAAGAATCGAGTGGCAACGTATCCAGTCGCGAATACGCTACCACCTAAGGCCACCAATTCGGCAGTTTTCCTCGAATTAGATGGTCGATAATAATCTGAGAGTTTAGGCTCTTCCAGTTTCATTTGTAGTATGTGATATATATGGAGTTTTCGCATTGCATCGATTCTATCTTTAAGTCCAACGTGTGCGTTATTTTCTTTCCAGTGGTTCCAGGTGGCTTGTGCTTCTAGTCGTTTTTCTCGATTTTTCTCATAGGTTGCAATAGCGGCATTTGCCTTCTCCTGAGCTTTATCATGTCTTACCATCTCTGCGGCAGCAGCATTAGGCCCGCTAGTTGCTTTTTCTATTTCGTGTGCGGCAATACTAGCGGCAGCACTAGTTATGGCGAAGACAAATCCCATAAATATTATTGATGCCATGGCTTCGAAGGCGAGGTAGAGTCGCCCCTGTTACTCAACAGGCTTCAAATACCCTTTGTCCTTTAGGTATTTCCTGGCAGCCAGACTACCAGATAACACTGCTATCCACTTCACGAAGTTCAAAACGCTAGACGAAGGATCGTTAGTCAGAGGTTCTTTGATTGCTTTCTTTCCGATCCAACCGATACCTGCCGCAAGTCCAGTCAATATAGCAGCTTCCTGTATTGTGTTCATAAGTTCTTTAGCCATCTAATTGGAACAACGTTTACATCACCGGCCAATGTTGGACGTTGCATATGTGTCTACAGCGTGGCTTCAAATGCTATATCATACCTTGAGTTTTTAGGTTACGACCTTTTGGGGTTTCTTTGGTAGCGGCAGCTGAGCTGTCTGTGGCGGCAGCAAAGCTGTCATTGGAGCTGTGGTTAACTTGTTGCGTTTGTTTGTATTGCTTATACTGATAGTACAAACCCACAAATGCTATGCTTACCCCAATTACAGCAAGTGTGGTATTAGTTGATATCAAACTTGGCTTATCGGTGGCAGCAAAGCTGCCATGACTGTCTACCTGCGCCTGCGTTGCCGCCTGCGTTGCCGCCACATTGGCGATATTTTCTTTCCTCCTTTGCGCTATGAGTTTGCCTGCAGCGACTCGTTTTGGATTTGGTGGGGGCTTTACTGGTTCTTTCGTGATGGGATCATTTCGATCTTCGGAATGGGTATCAATTTCCATCTTGTTAAGAGTAATTACTTAGTGGTTGAGGTAACTTCAATACGTTAATTACATTTAAGATTCTTTTAAATTTGAATATACCTCAAGTACTTCATCAACTTCATTTTCGCTCGGCAATACTTGCTCCTCGGAGTCCTGTTCCGCCGACATAGAATGTTTAGCAACGTGACAAAGGGCACTAGTTAGTGCCACAAGCGGACCTGCTTTGTAGGCCAATCGGCCAGCCAGTGCAGATAGCTCGTTTCGGACTAAGCGGTCTTTCTTTAGAGCTTTCAACAGCCTTCGTTGTTGTCGAGAATCTAGAGGCCTCATATATGCGACTACACAAGTTGCTAGACTTAGTGCTCTATCCACTAAGCAGTCATTTATTTGCTTCGCTAAGACGGCTTGGTATCTCCGATATAGGCGTTCTATGTCTTTATCAGGTAACTTAGAAATGTCTCCAAGAGAAAAATTCTTCCCTAGATATTCTTTTGTCGTACCAGTCACGGCTAGAATAGAAAGAGCTTCCCTATGTTCGATGATTTCTATGCTACGACGAAAGATTGCTGCCGCTTCATCGGTGGTAGCGGCGCAGTGTAGGTTCGTTTCGGCCTTTGGTGGAGGACCTGTCACATCTATTTCGCCGGATTCAGTTAGTATGTTCATTAATTCATCATCAAAATCTTTATCCATCTTACTTCAACGTATTGTGACATACCATAGGTGAAGGTATCTCTAATACGGTTGAAAAAGGATGTCGCAAACAGAAACATATATGTGCGAACTTAGTCTCAAGTTCTGAAATGAATAGCTTCTTATCATCTAAGGATATGCTAGCGCCGTAGTCATCGAATAGATCCTTTAATCCCGGTGCGCTTGCGATGCGAAATGCCACAACGATTGCGCAATTCTCGCGAAAGTTCTTACATATACTCTTTTGTGTTTGTGATGAGGCCCAAATCGAAATACCAATGTGGCGTGCAGAAAAGGCTAAATCGGATATCTTATTGGTCCTTCCCTTAACATCCTTGCTTGCCGCACAATCATCAAGGATAATAAGCGTATTCGTTCCTTCGAAAAAACAAGCACAGTCGCCTAGGGTTGCATCAATATCGTTCTGAGAAGGCGCTAGGACAATGAAGCGAGGATCTCCCTTACCAACGCCTTTATAGGTTTTATTGTTAGCATAGGTGGGACAAATCAATACGATGTATTCAAACTTAAAACGAAATGGACCTCTCAATTGATCGACTATGAACTGAGTCTTTCCGCAGTTTGTGGGGCCAATTATGAGTGCGTTAAAGGGAATTTGTTCTGTCAATGTGTCCATGTCGACGAATACGTCAAGAGTACATTAACGAGTACGTCAACGAATACATTAATGAATACGTCAACGAATACGTTAGTGATAAACATTTTGTAGCATTCCTTGTTCAATAGTTGCTTGTGCATCAGAAAGCACGAATATGTGCATGTTCACCTTACCTGAGCCTCCACTGCGATGAATCCTAAGGCGAATGGATGCTCCAGCATCTTGTTGAGCTAAACCATCTCCATGAACTATGCTGGTTTGCGAGGTGCGGCAATCGATGAGTGCGGCAAACTTGTTCTCAAAGAACTTCTTATGCGTCATGGATGTAGCGGCGGCAGCCTCTCCGAAACGCGGGACAAACCAATTCTTCGCTGACTTCCATAAATCCTTTGGTAGCATCCCAAAAGAATATAGAGCGTTAGGAATGCCATTGACGTGTACCTCGACCTTGGTGATTCCTGGATTTACGAATTTCTCACTATCTCTAGTGCCTGCCACATGAGGATCCACAAATAGAAGAAGAATGCCATTGAGAGAGAGACGAAGTACGTTTATGCTTTCAGATACTAGTGTATCGGTGGCTAGATCGATCGAGACGGTTTTGAAGTACTCATAATGGTTATACAGAAAGGCTTTACCGCTGGCGTAGGTACTATTGGCCTGCGACGCAAGATCGAGACTTTCGATGACTTCATATTCTAGTTCAATGTTCGATAGTTTGTACGTTCCTACTTTCGTACTGTCGGATCCGACTATGACGTCTATGGCCGGTGCCAGTGTCAAATGAAATGACATCTTATCTCGAATCGCATGTGGATAAAAGACGCCATGGGTTGTGATAACTTCATGATCAATAGGTATCTTGTACACGCTACCATATGCCGCTAGTGTCGCATTATCAGCCGCATTAGATGTAGATGCGTTACTGGCCTTTGAACGAAGTTTGTTCACATTAGCAGATTGAATGCCCCGCTCTACGCTATTCTCTCGTTCTACATCAGATAGGTATAGATCGCTATATACCTGTAGTAGATCGGGTCGACTTAGATCTTCTAATCTAGTAGTTCCCATCCATACGACTCGCTTTGAGACTATGCAACGTCCAACGTTGGCTACCAAATAGTTGTCGGCATGACCCCCGGATAGAGTGATATTGGCACTAAGGGCTAGACTACCAGGTACTAGAAGTCTATTTTCGCCTAACGTAGGAACATTAACAATTAAAGTTTCCCCCGGATTGGCTGATGAAGGAGTGAAAGTTACGCGATGGAACACACGACTGGCTTTAAGAGATCTACCTTCTCTAGGAGAATAGTCAGGATGGAGCTTCGTCGATATCATGATGTTTGTTTCACAATTTAATATGTTTGTTCCACAATTGAATACTAATAGTATATCACATATCAAGTGTTCAATATGGCGGAAACTTTAGACTTCGATCCTATATCTGAAGAAAAGGAGATTAGTATGAAAGAGGATATGGCCACCGAAAAAGATAAACGAAAGGCCAAGGAAATAAAAAAGATGGATTCATTAACTAAGGGAACTCCAGAATATGAAGTGGCAAAGAATAAAGTAGTAGCACTAGAGGATCAGAAACAGGAGATCGAGAAAGAAATAGAAGCCATCAAAGATCGTATGTCGTTACGAGACCGCATAAAAGCCATCTTCAAGAAACATGGATTTACGGTGATTGGAGTGTTAGCTGTCGCTGGTGCCGTAATTGGTACTGTCGTTAGTATATTGACAAAAGGCTTGGCTTCCGTTGCTAAGGGAGTTGGTGGTGCTTTGAAGGATCTTGGAAAAAAGTTGGCTAACGTGCTACCTGCGGCGATAGGCGCTATTGCGAGTTTCATATTCCGTACAGCTGGAGAAGTTTTCGGCTTCCTTGCCAAGAATGCCTGGATACTCATTGTAGCTGTGGTCATATTCCTAGTAGAGCAATATAAATCGTCGAAACGTCAGCGCTAACGAAATATCATCCATGAGGCTACGCCGGCCACAATACCCACGATTGCTAAATTGGTTTCGTGACTCGTTGGTGATACGCCGCGACTTTGTCGACTGTGTGGTGTCGTATCAATCGTGGCAGCGTAGCTGCCTGTCGTATCAGTAGTGGCTCCGCTGTCTGTAGCAGGTTTATTCGTCTTTGTTTTCGAGCCTTCCATAGGGGCTGGTGGTGGAGATTTTTCGTTAAGATTGATGTCATCATTTATTCCTAAACTGATACCAGGTTTATTTGCCGTTCGTAGGCTGTTTACGTACGTAGCGCCCTTAAAGATAATCATATAGCTAGGTATTAACAGACAATCCTTCGCAACTGCTAGATCTAGACGAGAACTAATATCCTTAATAGATTCTTGGTATTGGGCTAGAGTGTCTGAAGCCGATTCTATGATGGCATCTTCAAACATCGTATCGAATTTATTTTGGGCGGCTGGGGACTTCGATCCTACGATTGGTGAGCCGGTTGAAGCCTGGGATGATAGGACACAAAACAAATATACCATTATGGATGTATTAATTCGGACTATCCCGGCCTTTGTCAATCCTTTTCCCTTCTGTGGAACGAACCAATTGTAGTGCTTCTCGTTCATATCATTTCTATGCGAGGCAAAGTTGATTTCATAAGCACCGAACTCTCTTCTGATCTTGTCATATGTGACGTAATTCCATGGAACGTTGTTAAACTTATTAAAGACGTTTTCTCTGGGGAGAGGTACACTTAATTCGAATAGTATTCGCCTTATCGTAAAATATACGTGAAAGCGGTAAAAGCTCCGAACATTATCAATAATTGCTGCATCGTCTGAAAGATGGTCATCGAATGATACACCGCAGCCTGCCGTAGCACACCAAACGGCAAAGCAGGATTGTTGCTGCCAAAGTTTCATTGGTTCAGCATCGAACCACATATTCGTTTTTTCCATCCTATCGTTAGCATTAGTGATACTGTCTTGCAGGGCATAGCTCGGATCTTTATTCGTTATCTTATCATTAAGATCGAGTCCTAGATCTTGAAAGATATGTCGCGGCTTATATGTAAATAGCCGATCCTTTGCTACGTAGATCTTTAGCGTTTGTATGATAGGGTATATGTCCTTAGCGACGTGTGCCCAGGAAACGGCTGGAACTGGATACTTAAAATCAGTCCTTCTGAATGGAAGTGGAAAACCCCTACCGAATGCGGCCACCGCATGTTTTTGCGTTGTCACGCGTAACGCTTCGTGTAGATGATTTCTGACATCTACTGGTATGAGACCACTCATATTCCAATGCTGCCCACCATCGTAAAACATAATTCTAGTCTCGTATGTAGACTCATCATGTATGTCGGATGCCGTTGTCCTAGCTGAGAACTTATCGAAGTCCGCGTGAGGATAATTTTTCTTAAAGGCCGCTAAAGCCTTTGCATTGCGAGGTGCGATATAGTCACCCCAATCACCGTCGAAATGAACTCTGCCTTGGATACTAGGCATGGTTTCTTATCCTTGGCGCCGGGCCAATCAATCCGTTCGATTCATCCGCTTGACTAATCTGTTTGATATTGATACGTATTAAAGTTATGACATATGTTAATATCGTGAAGTAAAGAACGTATGTTAATATCATATCGAAGTAAACTTCAGGCTTTAATATGGTAATCTTAAATGTCACCACTACCTCGGCTGACCATACGGTCTACTTTCAAGAACCTATTTACATCCATAATATTTCTCTAATCGCGGTCGCTTTTGAGAACGGTTGGTGGAACCTATCAGAGAAAGCTTCATTCACTTGGAATGCCCCAGGCGAGATACGGATTCCTTATGAACTTAAGCCGGGGAATTACAATATAAACATCTTAATGGACGCCCTCAAACCCGCGGTTACTGCTGGTTTATTGGAATTCGTAGCCCACGATCATAGGAAGTTTTGGATTCTAAAAATTAAGAAACCAATCCTGTTCAGTAAGAATCTCTGCGATTTGTTTAATATCAAGGGTACTCCAGAAGGGGATAATGTGTCACTCAAAGTAGGAGAATACAAACTGGTGGTACAACTTCTTCACTATGTATATATCTATTGTGATGTGGTGGATCCTAGCTTCTCAATTCTTAATGGAAAGCAATCAAACGTGCTGGCTATCATTAATCTCGTGGGCCTTAGGTTTACAGAATGTACTTACAATCAATTGCTTCCCTTGCCCATACGATCTCTAGGGACAAGACGAAACAGCCTTCGCCTGACACTTAGAGACGAAGAAGGAAATATTATAGACTTCCGTGGTCGACCTATACGATACGTATTGAAGATTGAGTAAGTTATAATATATCGAAATGGCAAGCGATTCAATTCAATTACTTCCAACGGCACCAGGTATTTATCCGCCGCTGGCTAGCGGGGCTAGCGGAGATAATTTTCGGTTGCAAACTGTCCGAGATACTCTTTCAGATATCGAAACTCAAGAAAAACACTATGAGGGTGTGCGTAAGAAATACGCCCGCGCACAAGGAATTGTCCATGGTGTCGCTGTGGTAGCAGGAGGTCTATCCGTATTATTTTCGGGTTCAGGACTAGCAGCAGCTCTAACTGGTTTTGGTATAGTGCTTGGTTTACCATTCGGTGTTATTGGTGGGGCCTGTGGGATGATTTCAGCAGCTACGACCCTTGAGGCTAAAAAGCTTGGAAAAAAAGTTTCTAAACATGAGAAAACCGCTATGTTAGCTAAAGCGAAAATTAATACGATTCGCGATCTAGTATCAAAGGCCCTTCACGATGAAAATATATCTGACGTCGAATACAACCTAATCCTCGCTGAGGTAGATAAATACGAAACTATGAAGATTGAAATTCGTCACAAAACTTCGGCTAATTTAAGCCGAATGAGTGAAAAAAGGGTGGAACAAATTCGAGGCGAAGTCAAGCAAAAAATGCTAGAAGAAATGATAGCAAAATTGGGGTAAAAATTGACATCTCATATGAGAAAAGTGAGCGTGGGCGATATTTACGCTTTTCTAAGCGGTTCGTATAAATTAACTTGTATGGCGAGTTCGTATGCAAATTTCGAGACATAGCGTAGGCGGCGCTAATTAACATACGACAATTGCTTAAAACATAAGTAGGATATTTTTCGCCTACGTCACTGTCTAGCATGTATAGCCCTCGCGGTTCAGCGCTGGACTGGAAGGAAAATGGAGGCCCTTTCAGTTCAGAGTTCGAATCCGTCTGGGGACTATACATGGTAGACCGGTTTGTGGGGGGTAAAAAGCCTCCAGCCCCCCACAAGTCGTAGCGCGTCTGCCGATGTGGCAGAAGACGAACAAATACAGTACAAACAGTGTCAATCCTGGGTCGGGTGCTTGGGTAGAGCTTACAGATACTCGAATAGGGTTCCAAGGAGTGCCGGTTGTGCCTCAACCAGTTAGGACCAAATACAGTAGACCAAATACAGTAGACCAAATACAGTAGACCGAATACGGTGGACCAAATACAGTAGACCGAATACAGTAAGCCGGGCCCGGTAATAAGCAAAAACCTCTCTAGGAACGAAAAGGCGAAGTAAGGAAAAAGGAGAAAGTGGGTTCCTAGAGAGGTTCTGGAGACGTCCAGTTTTGCTTTTGGTCTTTTTCTTTGTTTTGATTTTTTCTTCTTAGAACTAAAATCATATGTTCTAGTTCGAAATTTTTCTATCTATATCGTGACCAGAAATGGGAAAGAAGTGCTTTTTATAGTGCTTTTTATAGCCTACCTTACCGGTATCGAATAGTGCACAATAAATGCATGGTTAAATAGGAAATGAGTTGTTAAATTTTGGTTGAGTGATCGCACGCGTCGGAATTATTTTAATAACATCACGAAAGTCTATCACCAGAAAGTTTCTCACGCGTTGGAATTATTTTAATATAGTCACGAAAGTCTATGAATAGAAAGTTTCTCAAGCGTCGGAAAAAAAAAAGAAAAAAAAGAAAAAAAAAAGAAGAAAAAGAATGAAGAGAGGTGGTATACGCAGTTTCTCTTCATTCTTTTTTTCTTTTTTCCTTATTATAAACTACTGGACTATCTTAAGGTTCTTAAAGTTCTCCAATTCGAGGTTAGCCGATTCTACCAACGCATCTGGAAGGCAATCCTTAGTATCTTTCATATCTTTCATATCTTTCATATCTTTCATATCTTTCACGTCTCGGGCTTTCTTATTGCGAATGATACGGCGCTCTGGTGCTCCACACTTCCCACAAAGTCCATGACTCGTACGACAACCGCGACCACACTTCAAACATGGAACGAATATGGTGATACCTTTTAGTATCTGATAATTGTGTTGAGCACAGTACTCTGAAGTTTTCGTGCTATTCCTTACACATTTCGTATTCTTACCACGCATCAACCAATCGCAAGTCGTTATCTCAGTCATTGTGTGATATATACCTTATGATAGCGTATCTATAATTGTTGTCTTAATTATGATAATATATGGTATAATGCCTCATAACCACACGTCTCTAATAGATGTTAAAACGTAATAAATTCACTATGAACCAAGTGTTCGAATAAATGTTAATATATGCTAATCATTGATGTAATACCTTATAACTACACTACTTTAATAGAACGTATAAATACGATAAATGAACTATAGTAGTAAATAATACCTTATAAACATGTTTCTCTAATAGGGCGTTAAATGTAAAAATACAACAACAAAAATAGTACAACAAAACTGCTCTAATCCGTAAAGAAGCGGTAGAAACCGATCATTTAATATATCGTAAAAATACTATAAAATAGTATAACGAAACTGCCTTAATCCGGAAAGGGAAGAGCGGTAGGAACCGGAGCCGCGCTCGAGTTTGGATCTTTAGGTGTAAGAATGCCTAGGGACAATTTGGACGTTGCGAGAGATCCTATGTGGCGGCATAAGCATTTATGTAGTAATCTAGTAGAGCGTTTTCGTCCTCTATGGTGAGCTGGGAGCGCTTAATGAGCCACTCAACGATCCGTTTAGCGGTATTAAGATGACCATTGCTACTGGCGCATAGTAGAGCATGATGGGCGTATTCATACTCTATGGTTATCTGAAAGCGTCGAATGAGCCACTTAACGGTGTTGAGATGGCCATTCCTACAGGCATCTAGTATAGCAAACCCGACGGCTTTATCCTCTTTGGTGAACTGGAAGTGCTTAGTGAGCCACTTAGCGATATCAAGACAGCCATCCTTACAGGCGGCGCATAGAACGTAATCGGTGTGTCCACCCATTTTATCGAACCATAAGTGCTTAATGAGCCACTTAATAACGTTAAGATTACCATATTCACTGGCGTAGACAAGAGGAAAGCTATCATCGGTGTAGTTTGCGGAAATACCGAAAGTCCTAGCCAAATTATCTCGATCGTTGTCATTACGAGTAGACCTAAGACCGAAAGTGAGTACTCGTTTACGGAACTCTTGGTCTACGTTTTTGTAGCGCGCGAGAGATGCGGCACCGTTTAGGTGTTTCGATGTCCTTGCGATGCTTGCGAATGATTCTGGGCCTGCATGCTCTACTATCTTGACTAAGATTTCTATGGGAAGGCACGATATGCTATCCATAGTGAAAGAGATCGATATACTACATAGTAATCGTTTATCTAATAGGACGTTGAAATGTAAAAAATACAACGAAAAAATGAGGGTCTTATTATGTGTTGTTCTTTCTTGTGTCGTATGTTGTTTTTTCGTTGTGCGGGCTCGTTGGAAATCGTTGTACGTGTCCCAGTCGTTTGCTGCTCTTTGTTGCTTTTTTGTTGCATTTGTTCGTTGAAATTTGTTGTGTGTGTCCCAGTCCCCCCACTTATAATACTACTTAAAGTATTCACTTTAAACCAAAACTTTCTTCACGGAAGTACTCAAAGCTTGATGTAGTACCGATATTTATGATAACAAAATAAACGTTAGGTGTACTTTAAGGTACCGACCATTATGATAATTAGTAGAGACCGGTTAGGCAAAAAATCTTGGATTTCTGACAAAAATAAAAACACACACTATATATTCTTCAAAATGATGTCAAACAATCTCCTGGTAGCTTCAGAACATCAATGGATTAAGTTGGAGAAAGAATTGAAGTAAAAATCAACATAAAACAAAAATGGTCAAATCTGGATTTTTTTAGCCAGACCGGGTAGGCAAAAAATGTTGAATTTCTGACAAAAATAAAAGAACCACTCAATATGCTTCAAAATGATCTCAAACAATCTCCTGGTAGCTTCAGAACATCAATGGATTAAGTTGGAGAAAGAATTGAAGTAAAAATCAACATAAAACAAAAATGGTCAAATCTGGATTTTTTTAGCCAGACCGGGTAGGCAAAAAATGTTGAATTTCTGACAAAAATAAAAAAAACACTATATATTCTTGAAAATGATGTCAAACAATCTCCTGGTAGCTTCAGAACATCAATGGATTAAGTTGGAGAAAGAATTGAAGTAAAAATCAACATAAAACAAAAATGGTCAAATCTGGATTTTTTTAGCCAGACCGGGTAGGCAAAAAATGTTGAATTTCTGACAAAAATAAAAGAACCACTCAATATGCTTCAAAATGATCTCAAACAATCTCCTGGTAGCTTCAGAACATCAATGGATTAAGTTGGAGAAAGAATTGATTTAAAAATCAACATAAAACAAAAATGGTCAAATCTGGATTTTTTAGCCAGTGTCTATGTATCCTTCATAACACATACCTGAATATCTTCCTGTCTCCACACATCAGAAGCAGTGTCTATCTTGTTTAGATGAGTTACGTTGTCCGGTCCCAGGAACTCCATGGCCAGTAGGTACATATCCTGTCGAGATATCGATATCGTTTAGAAGTTTATTCTGCATTTAAACTGCAGCTAACGTTTATTTTTTTATCATAAATATCGATTCTACATCAAGCTTTGAGTACTTCTGTGAAGAAAGTTTTGGTTTACAGAGAATACTCTATGTTCTACGTTTGTTTGAAATCGTGAAAATGTGACCTTTCCTGACCCATGACCGCGTAAGCAAAAGCCTGGGTCGATCCCTGGGTGACGTCATCTCATTAATGCATTATTCTCCATGGCGTCTTTCTATCACAACAACATCGATTTATAGAGAATATACACTGTTTGCGAGTTGTTAGTTAAGAAAAAAGTCATTTTAGTCAACATGTTAAGTATTTATTCAAATTATTGCAAAGTCGACATAATTATATGACGTCTACCCAGGGATCGACCCAGGCTTTTACTTACGCGGTCGTGGGTCAGGAAAGGTCACATTTTCACGATTTCATACAAGCGTAGAACATAAAGTATTCACTTTAAACCAAAACTTTCTTCACGGAAGTACTCAAAGCTTGATGTAGTACCGATATTTATGATAACAAAATAAACGTTAGGTGCACTTTAAGGTACCGACCATTATGATAATTAGTAGAGACCGGTTAGGCAAAAAATCTTGGATTTCTGACAAAAATAAAAACACACACTATATATTCTTCAAAATGATGTCAAACAATCTCCTGGTAGCTTCAGAACATCAATGGATTAAGTTGGAGAAAGAATTCAAGTAAAAATCAACATAATTCAAAAATGGTCAAATCTGGATTTTTTTAGCCAGACCGGGTAGGCAAAAAATGTTGAATTTCTGACAAAAATAAAAAAAACACTATATATTCTTGAAAATGATGTCAAACAATCTCCTGGTAGCTTCAGAACATCAATGGATTAAGTTGGAGAAAGAATTGAAGTAAAAATCAACATAAAACAAAAATGGTCAAATCTGGATTTTTTTAGCCAGACCGGGTAGGCAAAAAATGTTGAATTTCTGACAAAAATAAAAAAAACACTATATATTCTTGAAAATGATCTCAAACAATCTCCTGGTAGCTTCAGAACATCAATGGATTAAGTTGGAGAAAGAATTGAAGTAAAAATCAACATAAAACAAAAATGGTCAAATCTGGATTTTTTTAGCCAGACCGGGTAGGCAAAAAATGTTGAATTTCTGACAAAAATAAAAAAAACACTATATATTCTTGAAAATGATGTCAAACAATCTCCTGGTAGCTTCAGAACATCAATGGATTAAGTTGGAGAAAGAATTGAAGTAAAAATCAACATAAAACAAAAATGGTCAAATCTGGATTTTTTTAGCCAGACCAGGTAGGCAAAAAATGTTGAATTTCTGACAAAAATAAAAAAACCACTCAATATGCTTCAAAATGATGTCAAACAATCTCCTGGTAGCTTCAGAACATCAATGGATTAAGTTGGAGAAAGGATTGAAGTAAAAATCAACATAATTCAAAAATGGTCAAATCTGGATTTTTTTAGCCAGGCCGGGTAGGCAAAAAAATGTTGAATTTCTGACAAAAATAAAAAAACCACTCAATATGCTTCAAAATGATGTCAAACAATCTCCTGGTAGCTTCAGAACATCAATGGATTAAGTTGGAGAAAGAATTGAAGTAAAAATCAACATAATTCAAAAATGGTCAAATCTGGATTTTTTTAGCCAGGCCGGGTAGGCAAAAAATGTTGAATTTCTGACAAAAATAAAAAAACCACTCAATATGCTTCAAAATGATGTCAAACAATCTCCTGGTAGCTTCAGAACATCAATGGATTAAGTTGGAGAAAGAATTGAAGTAAAAATCAACATAAATAAAAAATGGTCAAATCTGGATTTTTTTAGCCAGGCCGGGTAGGCAAAAAATGTTGAATTTCTGACAAAAATAAAAAAAACACTCAATATGCTTCAAAATGATGTCAAACAATCTCCTGGTAGCTTCAGAACATCAATGGATTAAGTTGGAGAAAGAATTGAAGTAAAAATCAACATAATTCAAAAATGGTCAAATCTGGATTTTTTAGCCAGTGTCTATGTATCCTTCATAACACATACCTGAATATCTTCCTGTCTCCACACATCAGAAGCAGTGTCTATCTTGTTTAGATGAGTTACGTTGTCCGGTCCCAGGAACTCCATGGCCAGTAGGTACATATCCTGTCGAGATATCGATATCGTTTAGAAGTTTATTCTGCATTTAAACTGCAGCTAACGTTTATTTTTTTATCATAAATATCGATTCTACATCAAGCTTTGAGTACTTCTGTGAAGAAAGTTTTGGTTTACAGAGAATACTCTATGTTCTACGTTTGTTTGAAATCGTGAAAATGTGACCTTTCCTGACCCATGACCGCGTAAGCAAAAGCCTGGGTCGATCCCTGGCTGACGTCATCTCATTAATGCATTATTCTCCATGGCGTCTTTCTATCACAACAACATCGATTTATAGAGAATATACACTGTTTGCGAGTTGTTAGTTAAGAAAAAAGTCATTTTAGTCAACATGTTAAGTATTTATTCAAATTATTGCAAAGTCGACATAATTATATGACGTCTACCCAGGGATCGACCCAGGCTTTTACTTACGCGGTCGTGGGTCAGGAAAGGTCACATTTTCACGATTTCATACAAGCGTAGAACATAAAGTATTCACTTTAAACCAAAACTTTCTTCACGGAAGTACTCAAAGCTTGATGTAGTACCGATATTTATGATAACAAAATAAACGTTAGGTGCACTTTAAGGTACCGACCATTATGATAATTAGTAGAGACCGGTTAGGCAAAAAATCTTGGATTTCTGACAAAAATAAAAGAACCACTCAATATGCTTCAAAATGATCTCAAACAATCTCCTGGTAGCTTCAGAACATCAATGGATTAAGTTGGAGAAAGAATTGAGGTAAAAATCAACATAAAACAAAAATGGTCAAATCTGGATTTTTTTAGCCAGACCGGGTAGGCAAAAAATTTTGAATTTCTGACAAAAATAAAAAAACCACTCAATATGCTTCAAAATGATCTCAAACAATCTCCTGGTAGCTTCAGAACATCAATAGATTAAGTTGGAGAAAGGATTGAAGTAAAAATCAACATAATTCAAAAATGGTCAAATCTTGATTTTTTTAGCCAGACCGTGTAGGCAAAAAATGTTGAATTTCTGACAAAAATAAAAAAAACACTATATATTCTTGAAAATGATGTCAAACAATCTCCTGGTAGCTTCAGAACATCAATGGATTAAGTTGGAGAAAGAATTGAAGTAAAAATCAACATAAAACAAAAATGGTCAAATCTGGATTTTTTTAGCCAGACCGGGTAGGCAAAAAATGTTGAATTTCTGACAAAAATAAAAAAAACACTATATATTCTTGAAAATGATGTCAAACAATCTCCTGGTAGCTTCAGAACATCAATGGATTAAGTTGGAGAAAGAATTGAAGTAAAAATCAACATAAAACAAAAATGGTCAAATCTGGATTTTTTTAGCCAGACCGGGTAGGCAAAAAATGTTGAATTTCTGACAAAAATAAAAGAACCACTCAATATGCTTCAAAATGATCTCAAACAATCTCCTGGTAGCTTCAGAACATCAATGGATTAAGTTGGAGAAAGAATTGATTTAAAAATCAACATAAAACAAAAATGGTCAAATCTGGATTTTTTAGCCAGTGTCTATGTATCCTTCATAACACATACCTGAATATCTTCCTGTCTCCACACATCAGAAGCAGTGTCTATCTTGTTTAGATGAGTTACGTTGTCCGGTCCCAGGAACTCCATGGCCAGTAGGTACATATCCTGTCGAGATATCGATATCGTTTAGAAGTTTATTCTGCATTTAAACTGCAGCTAACGTTTATTTTTTTATCATAAATATCGATTCTACATCAAGCTTTGAGTACTTCTGTGAAGAAAGTTTTGGTTTACAGAGAATACTCTATGTTCTACGTTTGTTTGAAATCGTGAAAATGTGACCTTTCCTGACCCATGACCGCGTAAGCAAAAGCCTGGGTCGATCCCTGGGTGACGTCATCTCATTAATGCATTATTCTCCATGGCGTCTTTCTATCACAACAACATCGATTTATAGAGAATATACACTGTTTGCGAGTTGTTAGTTAAGAAAAAAGTCATTTTAGTCAACATGTTAAGTATTTATTCAAATTATTGCAAAGTCGACATAATTATATGACGTCTACCCAGGGATCGACCCAGGCTTTTACTTACGCGGTCGTGGGTCAGGAAAGGTCACATTTTCACGATTTCATACAAGCGTAGAACATAAAGTATTCACTTTAAACCAAAACTTTCTTCACGGAAGTACTCAAAGCTTGATGTAGTACCGATATTTATGATAACAAAATAAACGTTAGGTGTACTTTAAGGTACCGACCATTATGATAATTAGTAGAGACCGGTTAGGCAAAAAATCTTGGATTTCTGACAAAAATAAAAACACACACTATATATTCTTCAAAATGATGTCAAACAATCTCCTGGTAGCTTCAGAACATCAATGGATTAAGTTGGAGAAAGAATTCAAGTAAAAATCAACATAATTCAAAAATGGTCAAATCTGGATTTTTTTAGCCAGACCGGGTAGGCAAAAAATGTTGAATTTCTGACAAAAATAAAAAAAACACTATATATTCTTGAAAATGATGTCAAACAATCTCCTGGTAGCTTCAGAACATCAATGGATTAAGTTGGAGAAAGAATTGAAGTAAAAATCAACATAAAACAAAAATGGTCAAATCTGGATTTTTTTAGCCAGACCGGGTAGGCAAAAAATGTTGAATTTCTGACAAAAATAAAAAAAACACTATATATTCTTGAAAATGATCTCAAACAATCTCCTGGTTGCTTCAGAACATCAATGGATTAAGTTGGAGAAAGAATTGAAGTAAAAATCAACATAAAACAAAAATGGTCAAATCTGGATTTTTTTAGCCAGACCGGGTAGGCGAAAAATGTTGAATTTCTGACAAAAATAAAAAAACCACTCAATATGCTTCAAAATGATCTCAAACAATCTCCTGGTAGCTTCAGAACATCAATGGATTAAGTTGGAGAAAGAATTGAAGTAAAAATCAACATAAAACAAAAATGGTCAAATCTGGATTTTTTTAGCCAGACCGGGTAGGCAAAAAATGTTGAATTTCTGACAAAAATAAAAGAACCACTCAATATGCTTCAAAATGATCTCAAACAATCTCCTGGTAGCTTCAGAACATCAATGGATTAAGTTGGAGAAAGAATTGAAGTAAAAATCAACATAAAACAAAAATGGTCAAATCTGGATTTTTTAGCCAGTGTCTATGTATCCTTCATAACACATACCTGAATATCTTCCTGTCTCCACACATCAGAAGCAGTGTCTATCTTGTTTAGATGAGTTACGTTGTCCGGTCCCAGGAACTCCATGGCCAGTAGGTACATATCCTGTCGAGATATCGATATCGTTTAGAAGTTTATTCTGCATTTAAACTGCAGCTAACGTTTATTTTTTTATCATAAATATCGATTCTACATCAAGCTTTGAGTACTTCTGTGAAGAAAGTTTTGGTTTACAGAGAATACTCTATGTTCTACGTTTGTTTGAAATCGTGAAAATGTGACCTTTCCTGACCCATGACCGCGTAAGCAAAAGCCTGGGTCGATCCCTGGGTGACGTCATCTCATTAATGCATTATTCTCCATGGCGTCTTTCTATCACAACAACATCGATTTATAGAGAATATACACTGTTTGCGAGTTGTTAGTTAAGAAAAAAGTCATTTTAGTCAACATGTTAAGTATTTATTCAAATTATTGCAAAGTCGACATAATTATATGACGTCTACCCAGGGATCAACCCAGGCTTTTACTTACGCGGTCGTGGGTCAGGAAAGGTCACATTTTCACGATTTCATACAAGCGTAGAACATAAAGTATTCACTTTAAACCAAAACTTTCTTCACGGAAGTACTCAAAGCTTGATGTAGTACCGATATTTATGATAACAAAATAAACGTTAGGTGCACTTTAAGGTACCGACCATTATGATAATTAGTAGAGACCGGTTAGGCAAAAAATCTTGGATTTCTGACAAAAATTTAAAAAAACACTATATATTCTTGAAAATGATGTCAAACAATCTCCTGGTAGCTTCAGAACATCAATGGATTAAGTTGGAGAAAGAATTGAAGTAAAAATCAACATAAAACAAAAATGGTCAAATCTGGATTTTTTTAGCCAGACCGGGTAGGCAAAAAATGTTGAATTTCTGACAAAAATAAAAAAAACACTATATATTCTTGAAAATGATGTCAAACAATCTCCTGGTAGCTTCAGAACAAAAATGGATTAAGTTGGAGAAATAATTGAAGTAAAAATCAACATAAAACAAAAATGGTCAAATCTGGATTTTTTTAGCCAGACCGGGTAGGCAAAAAATGTTGAATTTCTGACAAAAATAAAAAAACCACTCAATATGCTTCAAAATGATCTCAAACAATCTCCTGGTAGCTTCAGAACATCAATGGATTAAGTTGGAGAAAGAATTGAAGTAAAAATCAACATAAAACAAAAATGGTCAAATCTGGATTTTTTTAGCCAGACCGGGTAGGCAAAAAATGTTGAATTTCTGACAAAAATAAAAAAAACACTCAATATGCTTCAAAATGATGTCAAACAATCTCCTGGTAGCTTCAGAACATCAATGGATTAAGTTGGAGAAAGAATTGAAGTAAAAATCAACATAAAACAAAAATGGTCAAATCTGGATTTTTTTAGCCAGACCGGGTAGGCAAAAAATGTTGAATTTCTGACAAAAATAAAAAAAACACTATATATTCTTGAAAATGATGTCAAACAATCTCCTGGTAGCTTCAGAACATCAATGGATTAAGTTGGAGAAAGAATTGAAGTAAAAATCAACATAAAACAAAAATGGTCAAATCTGGATTTTTTTAGCCAGACCGGGTAGGCAAAAAATGTTGAATTTCTGACAAAAATAAAAAAACCACTCAATATGCTTCAAAATGATCTCAAACAATCTCCTGGTAGCTTCAGAACATCAATGGATTAAGTTGGAGAAAGAATTGAAGTAAAAATCAACATAAAACAAAAATGGTCAAATCTGGATTTTTTTAGCCAGACCGGGTAGGCAAAAAATGTTGAATTTCTGACAAAAATAAAAAAAACACTCAATATGCTTCAAAATGATGTCAAACAATCTCCTGGTAGCTTCAGAACATCAATGGATTAAGTTGGAGAAAGAATTGAAGTAAAAATCAACATAAAACAAAAATGGTCAAATCTGGATTTTTTTAGCCAGACCGGGTAGGCAAAAAATGTTGAATTTCTGACAAAAATAAAAAAAACACTATATATTCTTGAAAATGATGTCAAACAATCTCCTGGTAGCTTCAGAACATCAATGGATTAAGTTGGAGAAAGAATTGAAGTAAAAATCAACATAAAACAAAAATGGTCAAATCTGGATTTTTTTAGCCAGACCGGGTAGGCAAAAAATGTTGAATTTCTGACAAAAATAAAAAAACCACTCAATATGCTTCAAAATGATGTCAAACAATCTCCTGGTAGCTTCAGAACATCAATGGATTAAGTTGGAGAAAGAATTGAAGTAAAAATCAACATAAAACAAAAATGGTCAAATCTGGATTTTTTTAGCCAGACCGGGTAGGCAAAAAGTGTTGAATTTCTGACAAAAATAAAAAAAACACTCAATATGCTTCAAAATGATGTCAAACAATCTCCTGGTAGCTTCAGAACATCAATGGATTAAGTTGGAGAAAGAATTGAAGTAAAAATCAACATAATTCAAAAATGGTCAAATCTGGATTTTTTAGCCAGTGTCTATGTATCCTTCATAACACATACCTGAATATCTTCCTGTCTCCACACATCAGAAGCAGTGTCTATCTTGTTTAGATGAGTTACGTTGTCCGGTCCCAGGAACTCCATGGCCAGTAGGTACATATCCTGTCGAGATATCGATATCGTTTAGAAGTTTATTCTGCATTTAAACTGCAGCTAACGTTTATTTTTTTATCATAAATATCGATTCTACATCAAGCTTTGAGTACTTCTGTGAAGAAAGTTTTGGTTTACAGAGAATACTCTATGTTCTACGTTTGTTTGAAATCGTGAAAATGTGACCTTTCCTGACCCATGACCGCGTAAGCAAAAGCCTGGGTCGATCCCTGGGTGACGTCATCTCATTAATGCATTATTCTCCATGGCGTCTTTCTATCACAACAACATCGATTTATAGAGAATATACACTGTTTGCGAGTTGTTAGTTAAGAAAAAAGTCATTTTAGTCAACATGTTAAGTATTTATTCAAATTATTGCAAAGTCGACATAATTATATGACGTCTACCCAGGGATCGACCCAGGCTTTTACTTACGCGGTCGTGGGTCAGGAAAGGTCACATTTTCACGATTTCATACAAGCGTAGAACATAAAGTATTCACTTTAAACCAAAACTTTCTTCACGGAAGTACTCAAAGCTTGATGTAGTACCGATATTTATGATAACAAAATAAACGTTAGGTGCACTTTAAGGTACCGACCATTATGATAATTAGTAGAGACCGGTTAGGCAAAAAATCTTGGATTTCTGACAAAAATAAAAAAAAACACTATATATTCTTCAAAATGATGTCAAACAATCTCCTGGTAGCTTCAGAACATCAATGGATTAAGTTGGAGAAAGAATTCAAGTAAAAATCAACATAATTCAAAAATGGTCAAATCTGGATTTTTTTTAGCCAGACCGGGTAGGCAAAAAATGTTGAATTTCTGACAAAATAAAAAAAACACTATATATTCTTCAAAATGATGTCAAACAATCTCCTGGTAGCTTCAGAACATCAATGGATTAAGTTGGAGAAAGAATTGAAGTAAAAATCAACATAAAACAAAAATGGTCAAATCTGGATTTTTTTAGCCAGACCGGGTAGGCAAAAAATGTTGAATTTCTGACAAAAATAAAAAAAACACTATATATTCTTCAAAATGATGTCAAACAATCTCCTGGTAGCTTCAGAACATCAATGGATTAAGTTGGAGAAAGAATTGAAGTAAAAATCAACATAAAACAAAAATGGTCAAATCTGGATTTTTTTAGCCAGACCGGGTAGGCAAAAAATGTTGAATTTCTGACAAAAATAAAAAAAACACTATATATTCTTGAAAATGATGTCAAACAATCTCCTGGTAGCTTCAGAACATCAATGGATTAAGTTGGAGAAAGAATTGAAGTAAAAATCAACATAAAACAAAAATGGTCAAATCTGGATTTTTTAGCCAGTGTCTATGTATCCTTCATAACACATACCTGAATATCTTCCTGTCTCCACACATCAGAAGCAGTGTCTATCTTGTTTAGATGAGTTACGTTGTCCGGTCCCAGGAACTCCATGGCCAGTAGGTACATATCCTGTCGAGATATCGATATCGTTTAGAAGTTTATTCTGCATTTAAACTGCAGCTAACGTTTATTTTTTTATCATAAATATCGATTCTACATCAAGCTTTGAGTACTTCTGTGAAGAAAGTTTTGGTTTACAGAGAATACTCTATGTTCTACGTTTGTTTGAAATCGTGAAAATGTGACCTTTCCTGACCCATGACCGCGTAAGCAAATGCCTGGGTCGATCCCTGGGTGACGTCATCTCATTAATGCATTATTCTCCATGGCGTCTTTCTATCACAACAACATCGATTTATAGAGAATATACACTGTTTGCGAGTTGTTAGTTAAGAAAAAAGTCATTTTAGTCAACATGTTAAGTATTTATTCAAATTATTGCAAAGTCGACATAATTATATGACGTCTACCCAGGGATCAACCCAGGCTTTTACTTACGCGGTCGTGGGTCAGGAAAGGTCACATTTTCACGATTTCATACAAGCGTAGAACATAAAGTATTCACTTTAAACCAAAACTTTCTTCACGGAAGTACTCAAAGCTTGATGTAGTACCGATATTTATGATAACAAAATAAACGTTAGGTGCACTTTAAGGTACCGACCATTATGATAATTAGTAGAGACCGGTTAGGCAAAAAATCTTGGATTTCTGACAAAAATAAAAAAACACACTATATATTCTTGAAAATGATGTCAAACAATCTCCTGGTAGCTTCAGAACATCAATGGATTAAGTTGGAGAAAGAATTGAAGTAAAAATCAACATAAAACAAAAATGGTCAAATCTGGATTTTTTTAGCCAGACCGGGTAGGCAAAAAATGTTGAATTTCTGACAAAAATAAAAAAAACACTATATATTCTTGAAAATGATGTCAAACAATCTCCTGGTAGCTTCAGAACAAAAATGGATTAAGTTGGAGAAATAATTGAAGTAAAAATCAACATAAAACAAAAATGGTCAAATCTGGATTTTTTTAGCCAGACCGGGTAGGCAAAAAATGTTGAATTTCTGACAAAAATAAAAAAACCACTCAATATGCTTCAAAATGATCTCAAACAGTCTCCTGGTAGCTTCAGAACATCAATGGATTAAGTTGGAGAAAGAATTGAAGTAAAAATCAACATAAAACAAAAATGGTCAAATCTGGATTTTTTTTAGCCAGACCGGGTAGGCAAAAAATGTTGAATTTCTGACAAAAATTAAAAAACCACTCAATATGCTTCAAAATGATGTCAAACAATCTCCTGGTAGCTTCAGAACATCAATGGATTAAGTTGGAGAAAGAATTGAAGTAAAAATCAACATAAAACAAAAATGGTCAAATCTGGATTTTTTTTAGCCAGACCGGGTAGGCAAAAAATGTTGAATTTCTGACAAAAATAAAAAAAACACTATATATTCTTGAAAATGATGTCAAACAATCTCCTGGTAGCTTCAGAACATCAATGGATTAAGTTGGAGAAAGAATTGAAATAAAAATCAACATAAAACAAAAATGGTCAAATCTGGATTTTTTTAGCCAGACCGGGTAGGCAAAAAATGTTGAATTTCTGACAAAATAAAAAAAACACTATATATTCTTGAAAATGATGTCAAACAATCTCCTGGTAGCTTCAGAACATCAATGGATTAAGTTGGAGAAAGAATTGAAGTAAAAATCAACATAAAACAAAAATGGTCAAATCTGGATTTTTTTAGCCAGACCGGGTAGGCAAAAAATGTTGAATTTCTGACAAAAATAAAAAAAACACTATATATTCTTGAAAATGATGTCAAACAATCTCCTGGTAGCTTCAGAACATCAATGGATTAAGTTGGAGAAAGAATTGAAGTAAAAATCAACATAAAACAAAAATGGTCAAATCTGGATTTTTTAGCCAGTGTCTATGTATCCTTCATAACACATACCTGAATATCTTCCTGTCTCCACACATCAGAAGCAGTGTCTATCTTGTTTAGATGAGTTACGTTGTCCGGTCCCAGGAACTCCATGGCCAGTAGGTACATATCCTGTCGAGATATCGATATCGTTTAGAAGTTTATTCTGCATTTAAACTGCAGCTAACGTTTATTTTTTTATCATAAATATCGATTCTACATCAAGCTTTGAGTACTTCTGTGAAGAAAGTTTTGGTTTACAGAGAATACTCTATGTTCTACGTTTGTTTGAAATCGTGAAAATGTGACCTTTCCTGACCCATGACCGCGTAAGCAAAAGCCTGGGTCGATCCCTGGGTGACGTCATCTCATTAATGCATTATTCTCCATGGCGTCTTTCTATCACAACAACATCGATTTATAGAGAATATACACTGTTTGCGAGTTGTTAGTTAAGAAAAAAGTCATTTTAGTCAACATGTTAAGTACTTATTCAAATTATTGCAAAGT
Organism: Actinernus sp. WN-2022; assembly: GCA_030867875.1. Lineage (NCBI taxonomy): Eukaryota > Metazoa > Cnidaria > Anthozoa > Actiniaria > Actinernidae > Actinernus > Actinernus sp. WN-2022. The sequence continues at coordinate 38,139,714 of JAOWCC010001501.1, forward strand.
CGACATAATTATATGACGTCTACCCAGGGATCGACCCAGGCTTTTACTTACGCGGTCGTGGGTCAGGAAAGGTCACATTTTCACGATTTCATACAAGCGTAGAACATAAAGTATTCACTTTAAACCAAAACTTTCTTCACGGAAGTACTCAAAGCTTGATGTAGTACCGATATTTATGATAACAAAATAAACGTTAGGTGCACTTTAAGGTACCGACCATTATGATAATTAGTAGAGACCGGTTAGGCAAAAAATCTTGGATTTCTGACAAAAATAAAAAAACACACTATATATTCTTGAAAATGATGTCAAACAATCTCCTGGTAGCTTCAGAACATCAATGGATTAAGTTGGAGAAAGAATTGAAGTAAAAATCAACATAAAACAAAAATGGTCAAATCTGGATTTTTTTAGCCAGACCGGGTAGGCAAAAAATGTTGAATTTCTGACAAAAATAAAAAAACCACTCAATATGCTTCAAAATGATGTCAAACAATCTCCTGGTAGCTTCAGAACATCAATGGATTAAGTTGGAGAAAGAATTGAAGTAAAAATCAACATAATTCAAAAATGGTCAAATCTGGATTTTTTAGCCAGTGTCTATGTATCCTTCATAACACATACCTGAATATCTTCCTGTCTCCACACATCAGAAGCAGTGTCTATCTTGTTTAGATGAGTTACGTTGTCCGGTCCCAGGAACTCCATGGCCAGTAGGTACATATCCTGTCGAGATATCGATATCGTTTAGAAGTTTATTCTGCATTTAAACTGCAGCTAACGTTTATTTTTTTATCATAAATATCGATTCTACATCAAGCTTTGAGTACTTCTGTGAAGAAAGTTTTGGTTTACAGAGAATACTCTATGTTCTACGTTTGTTTGAAATCGTGAAAATGTGACCTTTCCTGACCCATGACCGCGTAAGCAAAAGCCTGGGTCGATCCCTGGGTGACGTCATCTCATTAATGCATTATTCTCCATGGCGTCTTTCTATCACAACAACATCGATTTATAGAGAATATACACTGTTTGCGAGTTGTTAGTTAAGAAAAAAGTCATTTTAGTCAACATGTTAAGTATTTATTCAAATTATTGCAAAGTCGACATAATTATATGACGTCTACCCAGGGATCGACCCAGGCTTTTACTTACGCGGTCGTGGGTCAGGAAAGGTCACATTTTCACGATTTCATACAAGCGTAGAACATAAAGTATTCACTTTAAACCAAAACTTTCTTCACGGAAGTACTCAAAGCTTGATGTAGTACCGATATTTATGATAACAAAATAAACGTTAGGTGCACTTTAAGGTACCGACCATTATGATAATTAGTAGAGACCGGTTAGGCAAAAAATCTTGGATTTCTGACAAAAATAAAAAAACACACTATATATTCTTCAAAATGATGTCAAACAATCTCCTGGTAGCTTCAGAACATCAATGGATTAAGTTGGAGAAAGAATTCAAGTAAAAATCAACATAATTCAAAAATGGTCAAATCTGGATTTTTTTAGCCAGACCGGGTAGGCAAAAAATGTTGAATTTCTGACAAAAATAAAAGAACCACTCAATATGCTTCAAAATGATGTCAAACAATCTCCTGGTAGCTTCAGAACATCAATGGATTAAGTTGGAGAAAGAATTGAAGTAAAAATCAACATAAAACAAAAATGGTCAAATCTGGATTTTTTTAGCCAGACCGGGTAGGCAAAAAATGTTGAATTTCTGACAAAAATAAAAAAAAACTATATATTCTTCAAAATGATGTCAAACAATCTCCTGGTAGCTTCAGAACATCAATGGATTAAGTTGGAGAAAGAATTGAAGTAAAAATCAACATAAAACAAAAATGGTCAAATCTGGGTTTTTTTAGCCAGACCGGGTAGGCAAAAAATGTTGAATTTCTGACAAAAATAAAAAAAACACTATATATTCTTGAAAATGATGTCAAACAATCTCCTGGTAGCTTCAGAACATCAATGGATTAAGTTGGAGAAAGAATTGAAGTAAAAATCAACATAAAACAAAAATGGTCAAATCTGGATTTTTTTTAGCCAGACCGGGTAGGCAAAAAATGTTGAATTTCTGACAAAAATAAAAAAACACTATATATTCTTGAAAATGATGTCAAACAATCTCCTGGTAGCTTCAGAACATCAATGGATTAAGTTGGAGAAAGAATTGAAGTAAAAATCAACATAAAACAAAAATGGTCAAATCTGGATTTTTTAGCCAGTGTCTATGTATCCTTCATAACACATACCTGAATATCTTCCTGTCTCCACACATCAGAAGCAGTGTCTATCTTGTTTAGATGAGTTACGTTGTCCGGTCCCAGGAACTCCATGGCCAGTAGGTACATATCCTGTCGAGATATCGATATCGTTTAGAAGTTTATTCTGCATTTAAACTGCAGCTAACGTTTATTTTTTTATCATAAATATCGATTCTACATCAAGCTTTGAGTACTTCTGTGAAGAAAGTTTTGGTTTACAGAGAATACTCTATGTTCTACGTTTGTTTGAAATCGTGAAAATGTGACCTTTCCTGACCCATGACCGCGTAAGCAAATGCCTGGGTCGATCCCTGGGTGACGTCATCTCATTAATGCATTATTCTCCATGGCGTCTTTCTATCACAACAACATCGATTTATAGAGAATATACACTGTTTGCGAGTTGTTAGTTAAGAAAAAAGTCATTTTAGTCAACATGTTAAGTATTTATTCAAATTATTGCAAAGTCGACATAATTATATGACGTCTACCCAGGGATCAACCCAGGCTTTTACTTACGCGGTCGTGGGTCAGGAAAGGTCACATTTTCACGATTTCATACAAGCGTAGAACATAAAGTATTCACTTTAAACCAAAACTTTCTTCACGGAAGTACTCAAAGCTTGATGTAGTACCGATATTTATGATAACAAAATAAACGTTAGGTGCACTTTAAGGTACCGACCATTATGATAATTAGTAGAGACCGGTTAGGCAAAAAATCTTGGATTTCTGACAAAAATAAAAAAAAACACTATATATTCTTGAAAATGATGTCAAACAATCTCCTGGTAGCTTCAGAACATCAATGGATTAAGTTGGAGAAAGAATTGAAGTAAAAATCAACATAAAACAAAAATGGTCAAATCTGGATTTTTTTAGCCAGACCGGGTAGGCAAAAAATGTTGAATTTCTGACAAAAATAAAAAAAAACTATATATTCTTCAAAATGATGTCAAACAATCTCCTGGTAGCTTCAGAACATCAATGGATTAAGTTGGAGAAAGAATTGAAGTAAAAATCAACATAAAACAAAAATGGTCAAATCTGGATTTTTTTAGCCAGACCGGGTAGGCAAAAAATGTTGAATTTCTGACAAAAATAAAAAAAACACTATATATTCTTGAAAATGATGTCAAACAATCTCCTGGTAGCTTCAGAACATCAATGGATTAAGTTGGAGAAAGAATTGAAGTAAAAATCAACATAAAACAAAAATGGTCAAATCTGGATTTTTTTTAGCCAGACCGGGTAGGCAAAAAATGTTGAATTTCTGACAAAAATAAAAAAACACTATATATTCTTGAAAATGATGTCAAACAATCTCCTGGTAGCTTCAGAACATCAATGGATTAAGTTGGAGAAAGAATTGAAGTAAAAATCAACATAAAACAAAAATGGTCAAATCTGGATTTTTTAGCCAGTGTCTATGTATCCTTCATAACACATACCTGAATATCTTCCTGTCTCCACACATCAGAAGCAGTGTCTATCTTGTTTAGATGAGTTACGTTGTCCGGTCCCAGGAACTCCATGGCCAGTAGGTACATATCCTGTCGAGATATCGATATCGTTTAGAAGTTTATTCTGCATTTAAACTGCAGCTAACGTTTATTTTTTTATCATAAATATCGATTCTACATCAAGCTTTGAGTACTTCTGTGAAGAAAGTTTTGGTTTACAGAGAATACTCTATGTTCTACGTTTGTTTGAAATCGTGAAAATGTGACCTTTCCTGACCCATGACCGCGTAAGCAAATGCCTGGGTCGATCCCTGGGTGACGTCATCTCATTAATGCATTATTCTCCATGGCGTCTTTCTATCACAACAACATCGATTTATAGAGAATATACACTGTTTGCGAGTTGTTAGTTAAGAAAAAAGTCATTTTAGTCAACATGTTAAGTATTTATTCAAATTATTGCAAAGTCGACATAATTATATGACGTCTACCCAGGGATCAACCCAGGCTTTTACTTACGCGGTCGTGGGTCAGGAAAGGTCACATTTTCACGATTTCATACAAGCGTAGAACATAAAGTATTCACTTTAAACCAAAACTTTCTTCACGGAAGTACTCAAAGCTTGATGTAGTACCGATATTTATGATAACAAAATAAACGTTAGGTGCACTTTAAGGTACCGACCATTATGATAATTAGTAGAGACCGGTTAGGCAAAAAATCTTGGATTTCTGACAAAAATAAAAAAACACACTATATATTCTTGAAAATGATGTCAAACAATCTCCTGGTAGCTTCAGAACATCAATGGATTAAGTTGGAGAAAGAATTCAAGTAAAAATCAACATAATTCAAAAATGGTCAAATCTGGATTTTTTTAGCCAGACCGGGTAGGCAAAAAATGTTGAATTTCTGACAAAAATAAAAGAACCACTCAATATGCTTCAAAATGATGTCAAACAATCTCCTGGTAGCTTCAGAACATCAATGGATTAAGTTGGAGAAAGAATTGAAGTAAAAATCAACATAAAACAAAAATGGTCAAATCTGGATTTTTTTAGCCAGACTGGGTAGGCAAAAAATGTTGAATTTCTGACAAAAATTAAAAAACCACTCAATATGCTTCAAAATGATGTCAAACAATCTCCTGGTAGCTTCAGAACATCAATGGATTAAGTTGGAGAAAGAATTGAAGTAAAAATCAACATAAAACAAAAATGGTCAAATCTGTATTTTTTTAGCCAGACCGGGTAGGCAAAAAATGTTGAATTTCTGACAAAAATAAAAAAAACACTATATATTCTTGAAAATGATGTCAAACAATCTCCTGGTAGCTTCAGAACATCAATGGATTAAGTTGGAGAAAGAATTGAAGTAAAAATCAACATAAAACAAAAATGGTCAAATCTGGATTTTTTTAGCCAGACCGGGTAGGCAAAAAATGTTGAATTTCTGACAAAAATAAAAAAAACACTATATATTCTTGAAAATGATGTCAAACAATCTCCTGGTAGCTTCAGAACATCAATGGATTAAGTTGGAGAAAGAATTGAAGTAAAAATCAACATAAAACAAAAATGGTCAAATCTGGATTTTTTTAGCCAGACCGGGTAGGCAAAAAATGTTGAATTTCTGACAAAAATAAAAAAAACACTATATATTCTTGAAAATGATGTCAAACAATCTCCTGGTAGCTTCAGAACATCAATGGATTAAGTTGGAGAAAGAATTGAAGTAAAAATCAACATAAAACAAAAATGGTCAAATCTGGATTTTTTAGCCAGTGTCTATGTATCCTTCATAACACATACCTGAATATCTTCCTGTCTCCACACATCAGAAGCAGTGTCTATCTTGTTTAGATGAGTTACGTTGTCCGGTCCCAGGAACTCCATGGCCAGTAGGTACATATCCTGTCGAGATATCGATATCGTTTAGAAGTTTATTCTGCATTTAAACTGCAGCTAACGTTTATTTTTTTATCATAAATATCGATTCTACATCAAGCTTTGAGTACTTCTGTGAAGAAAGTTTTGGTTTACAGAGAATACTCTATGTTCTACGTTTGTTTGAAATCGTGAAAATGTGACCTTTCCTGACCCATGACCGCGTAAGCAAAAGCCTGGGTCGATCCCTGGGTGACGTCATCTCATTAATGCATTATTCTCCATGGCGTCTTTCTATCACAACAACATCGATTTATAGAGAATATACACTGTTTGCGAGTTGTTAGTTAAGAAAAAAGTCATTTTAGTCAACATGTTAAGTATTTATTCAAATTATTGCAAAGTCGACATAATTATATGACGTCTACCCAGGGATCGACCCAGGCTTTTACTTACGCGGTCGTGGGTCAGGAAAGGTCACATTTTCAAGATTTCATACAAGCGTAGAACATAAAGTATTCACTTTAAACCAAAACTTTCTTCACGGAAGTACTCAAAGCTTGATGTAGTACCGATATTTATGATAACAAAATAAACGTTAGGTGCACTTTAAGGTACCGACCATTATGATAATTAGTAGAGACCGGTTAGGCAAAAAATCTTGGATTTCTGACAAAAATAAAAAAAAACACTATATATTCTTCAAAATGATGTCAAACAATCTCCTGGTAGCTTCAGAACATCAATGGATTAAGTTGGAGAAAGAATTGAAGTAAAAATCAACATAAAACAAAAATGGTCAAATCTGGATTTTTTTAGCCAGACCGGGTAGGCAAAAAATGTTGAATTTCTGACAAAAATAAAAAAAACACTATATATTCTTGAAAATGATGTCAAACAATCTCCTGGTAGCTTCAGAACATCAATGGATTAAGTTGGAGAAAGAATTGAAGTAAAAATCAACATAAAACAAAAATGGTCAAATCTGGATTTTTTAGCCAGTGTCTATGTATCCTTCATAACACATACCTGAATATCTTCCTGTCTCCACACATCAGAAGCAGTGTCTATCTTGTTTAGATGAGTTACGTTGTCCGGTCCCAGGAACTCCATGGCCAGTAGGTACATATCCTGTCGAGATATCGATATCGTTTAGAAGTTTATTCTGCATTTAAACTGCAGCTAACGTTTATTTTTTTATCATAAATATCGATTCTACATCAAGCTTTGAGTACTTCTGTGAAGAAAGTTTTGGTTTACAGAGAATACTCTATGTTCTACGTTTGTTTGAAATCGTGAAAATGTGACCTTTCCTGACCCATGACCGCGTAAGCAAAAGCCTGGGTCGATCCCTGGGTGACGTCATCTCATTAATGCATTATTCTCCATGGCGTCTTTCTATCACAACAACATCGATTTATAGAGAATATACACTGTTTGCGAGTTGTTAGTTAAGAAAAAAGTCATTTTAGTCAACATGTTAAGTATTTATTCAAATTATTGCAAAGTCGACATAATTATATGACGTCTACCCAGGGATCGACCCAGGCTTTTACTTACGCGGTCGTGGGTCAGGAAAGGTCACATTTTCACGATTTCATACAAGCGTAGAACATAAAGTATTCACTTTAAACCAAAACTTTCTTCACGGAAGTACTCAAAGCTTGATGTAGTACCGATATTTATGATAACAAAATAAACGTTAGGTGCACTTTAAGGTACCGACCATTATGATAATTAGTAGAGACCGGTTAGGCAAAAAATCTTGGATTTCTGACAAAAATAAAAAAACACACTATATATTCTTCAAAATGATGTCAAACAATCTCCTGGTAGCTTCAGAACATCAATGGATTAAGTTGGAGAAAGAATTGAAGTAAAAATCAACATAAAACAAAAATGGTCAAATCTGGATTTTTTTAGCCAGACCGGGTAGGCAAAAAATGTTGAATTTCTGACAAAAATAAAAAAACCACTCAATATGCTTCAAAATGATGTCAAACAATCTCCTGGTAGCTTCAGAACATCAATGGATTAAGTTGGAGAAAGAATTGAAGTAAAAATCAACATAATTCAAAAATGGTCAAATCTGGATTTTTTAGCCAGTGTCTATGTATCCTTCATAACACATACCTGAATATCTTCCTGTCTCCACACATCAGAAGCAGTGTCTATCTTGTTTAGATGAGTTACGTTGTCCGGTCCCAGGAACTCCATGGCCAGTAGGTACATATCCTGTCGAGATATCGATATCGTTTAGAAGTTTATTCTGCATTTAAACTGCAGCTAACGTTTATTTTTTTATCATAAATATCGATTCTACATCAAGCTTTGAGTACTTCTGTGAAGAAAGTTTTGGTTTACAGAGAATACTCTATGTTCTACGTTTGTTTGAAATCGTGAAAATGTGACCTTTCCTGACCCATGACCGCGTAAGCAAAAGCCTGGGTCGATCCCTGGGTGACGTCATCTCATTAATGCATTATTCTCCATGGCGTCTTTCTATCACAACAACATCGATTTATAGAGAATATACACTGTTTGCGAGTTGTTAGTTAAGAAAAAAGTCATTTTAGTCAACATGTTAAGTATTTATTCAAATTATTGCAAAGTCGACATAATTATATGACGTCTACCCAGGGATCGACCCAGGCTTTTACTTACGCGGTCGTGGGTCAGGAAAGGTCACATTTTCACGATTTCATACAAGCGTAGAACATAAAGTATTCACTTTAAACCAAAACTTTCTTCACGGAAGTACTCAAAGCTTGATGTAGTACCGATATTTATGATAACAAAATAAACGTTAGGTGCACTTTAAGGTACCGACCATTATGATAATTAGTAGAGACCGGTTAGGCAAAAAATCTTGGATTTCTGACAAAAATAAAAAAACACACTATATATTCTTCAAAATGATGTCAAACAATCTCCTGGTAGCTTCAGAACATCAATGGATTAAGTTGGAGAAAGAATTCAAGTAAAAATCAACATAATTCAAAAATGGTCAAATCTGGATTTTTTTAGCCAGACCGGGTAGGCAAAAAATGTTGAATTTCTGACAAAAATAAAAGAACCACTCAATATGCTTCAAAATGATGTCAAACAATCTCCTGGTAGCTTCAGAACATCAATGGATTAAGTTGGAGAAAGAATTGAAGTAAAAATCAACATAAAACAAAAATGGTCAAATCTGGATTTTTTTAGCCAGACCGGGTAGGCAAAAAATGTTGAATTTCTGACAAAAATAAAAAAAAACTATATATTCTTCAAAATGATGTCAAACAATCTCCTGGTAGCTTCAGAACATCAATGGATTAAGTTGGAGAAAGAATTGAAGTAAAAATCAACATAAAACAAAAATGGTCAAATCTGGGTTTTTTTAGCCAGACCGGGTAGGCAAAAAATGTTGAATTTCTGACAAAAATAAAAAAAACACTATATATTCTTGAAAATGATGTCAAACAATCTCCTGGTAGCTTCAGAACATCAATGGATTAAGTTGGAGAAAGAATTGAAGTAAAAATCAACATAAAACAAAAATGGTCAAATCTGGATTTTTTTTAGCCAGACCGGGTAGGCAAAAAATGTTGAATTTCTGACAAAAATAAAAAAACACTATATATTCTTGAAAATGATGTCAAACAATCTCCTGGTAGCTTCAGAACATCAATGGATTAAGTTGGAGAAAGAATTGAAGTAAAAATCAACATAAAACAAAAATGGTCAAATCTGGATTTTTTAGCCAGTGTCTATGTATCCTTCATAACACATACCTGAATATCTTCCTGTCTCCACACATCAGAAGCAGTGTCTATCTTGTTTAGATGAGTTACGTTGTCCGGTCCCAGGAACTCCATGGCCAGTAGGTACATATCCTGTCGAGATATCGATATCGTTTAGAAGTTTATTCTGCATTTAAACTGCAGCTAACGTTTATTTTTTTATCATAAATATCGATTCTACATCAAGCTTTGAGTACTTCTGTGAAGAAAGTTTTGGTTTACAGAGAATACTCTATGTTCTACGTTTGTTTGAAATCGTGAAAATGTGACCTTTCCTGACCCATGACCGCGTAAGCAAATGCCTGGGTCGATCCCTGGGTGACGTCATCTCATTAATGCATTATTCTCCATGGCGTCTTTCTATCACAACAACATCGATTTATAGAGAATATACACTGTTTGCGAGTTGTTAGTTAAGAAAAAAGTCATTTTAGTCAACATGTTAAGTATTTATTCAAATTATTGCAAAGTCGACATAATTATATGACGTCTACCCAGGGATCAACCCAGGCTTTTACTTACGCGGTCGTGGGTCAGGAAAGGTCACATTTTCACGATTTCATACAAGCGTAGAACATAAAGTATTCACTTTAAACCAAAACTTTCTTCACGGAAGTACTCAAAGCTTGATGTAGTACCGATATTTATGATAACAAAATAAACGTTAGGTGCACTTTAAGGTACCGACCATTATGATAATTAGTAGAGACCGGTTAGGCAAAAAATCTTGGATTTCTGACAAAAATAAAAAAAAACACTATATATTCTTGAAAATGATGTCAAACAATCTCCTGGTAGCTTCAGAACATCAATGGATTAAGTTGGAGAAAGAATTGAAGTAAAAATCAACATAAAACAAAAATGGTCAAATCTGGATTTTTTTAGCCAGACCGGGTAGGCAAAAAATGTTGAATTTCTGACAAAAATAAAAAAAAAACTATATATTCTTCAAAATGATGTCAAACAATCTCCTGGTAGCTTCAGAACATCAATGGATTAAGTTGGAGAAAGAATTGAAGTAAAAATCAACATAAAACAAAAATGGTCAAATCTGGATTTTTTTAGCCAGACCGGGTAGGCAAAAAATGTTGAATTTCTGACAAAAATAAAAAAAACACTATATATTCTTGAAAATGATGTCAAACAATCTCCTGGTAGCTTCAGAACATCAATGGATTAAGTTGGAGAAAGAATTGAAGTAAAAATCAACATAAAACAAAAATGGTCAAATCTGGATTTTTTTTAGCCAGACCGGGTAGGCAAAAAATGTTGAATTTCTGACAAAAATAAAAAAACACTATATATTCTTGAAAATGATGTCAAACAATCTCCTGGTAGCTTCAGAACATCAATGGATTAAGTTGGAGAAAGAATTGAAGTAAAAATCAACATAAAACAAAAATGGTCAAATCTGGATTTTTTAGCCAGTGTCTATGTATCCTTCATAACACATACCTGAATATCTTCCTGTCTCCACACATCAGAAGCAGTGTCTATCTTGTTTAGATGAGTTACGTTGTCCGGTCCCAGGAACTCCATGGCCAGTAGGTACATATCCTGTCGAGATATCGATATCGTTTAGAAGTTTATTCTGCATTTAAACTGCAGCTAACGTTTATTTTTTTATCATAAATATCGATTCTACATCAAGCTTTGAGTACTTCTGTGAAGAAAGTTTTGGTTTACAGAGAATACTCTATGTTCTACGTTTGTTTGAAATCGTGAAAATGTGACCTTTCCTGACCCATGACCGCGTAAGCAAATGCCTGGGTCGATCCCTGGGTGACGTCATCTCATTAATGCATTATTCTCCATGGCGTCTTTCTATCACAACAACATCGATTTATAGAGAATATACACTGTTTGCGAGTTGTTAGTTAAGAAAAAAGTCATTTTAGTCAACATGTTAAGTATTTATTCAAATTATTGCAAAGTCGACATAATTATATGACGTCTACCCAGGGATCAACCCAGGCTTTTACTTACGCGGTCGTGGGTCAGGAAAGGTCACATTTTCACGATTTCATACAAGCGTAGAACATAAAGTATTCACTTTAAACCAAAACTTTCTTCACGGAAGTACTCAAAGCTTGATGTAGTACCGATATTTATGATAACAAAATAAACGTTAGGTGCACTTTAAGGTACCGACCATTATGATAATTAGTAGAGACCGGTTAGGCAAAAAATCTTGGATTTCTGACAAAAATAAAAAAACACACTATATATTCTTGAAAATGATGTCAAACAATCTCCTGGTAGCTTCAGAACATCAATGGATTAAGTTGGAGAAAGAATTCAAGTAAAAATCAACATAATTCAAAAATGGTCAAATCTGGATTTTTTTAGCCAGACCGGGTAGGCAAAAAATGTTGAATTTCTGACAAAAATAAAAGAACCACTCAATATGCTTCAAAATGATGTCAAACAATCTCCTGGTAGCTTCAGAACATCAATGGATTAAGTTGGAGAAAGAATTGAAGTAAAAATCAACATAAAACAAAAATGGTCAAATCTGGATTTTTTTAGCCAGACTGGGTAGGCAAAAAATGTTGAATTTCTGACAAAAATTAAAAAACCACTCAATATGCTTCAAAATGATGTCAAACAATCTCCTGGTAGCTTCAGAACATCAATGGATTAAGTTGGAGAAAGAATTGAAGTAAAAATCAACATAAAACAAAAATGGTCAAATCTGTATTTTTTTAGCCAGACCGGGTAGGCAAAAAATGTTGAATTTCTGACAAAAATAAAAAAAACACTATATATTCTTGAAAATGATGTCAAACAATCTCCTGGTAGCTTCAGAACATCAATGGATTAAGTTGGAGAAAGAATTGAAGTAAAAATCAACATAAAACAAAAATGGTCAAATCTGGATTTTTTTAGCCAGACCGGGTAGGCAAAAAATGTTGAATTTCTGACAAAAATAAAAAAAACACTATATATTCTTGAAAATGATGTCAAACAATCTCCTGGTAGCTTCAGAACATCAATGGATTAAGTTGGAGAAAGAATTGAAGTAAAAATCAACATAAAACAAAAATGGTCAAATCTGGATTTTTTTAGCCAGACCGGGTAGGCAAAAAATGTTGAATTTCTGACAAAAATAAAAAAAACACTATATATTCTTGAAAATGATGTCAAACAATCTCCTGGTAGCTTCAGAACATCAATGGATTAAGTTGGAGAAAGAATTGAAGTAAAAATCAACATAAAACAAAAATGGTCAAATCTGGATTTTTTAGCCAGTGTCTATGTATCCTTCATAACACATACCTGAATATCTTCCTGTCTCCACACATCAGAAGCAGTGTCTATCTTGTTTAGATGAGTTACGTTGTCCGGTCCCAGGAACTCCATGGCCAGTAGGTACATATCCTGTCGAGATATCGATATCGTTTAGAAGTTTATTCTGCATTTAAACTGCAGCTAACGTTTATTTTTTTATCATAAATATCGATTCTACATCAAGCTTTGAGTACTTCTGTGAAGAAAGTTTTGGTTTACAGAGAATACTCTATGTTCTACGTTTGTTTGAAATCGTGAAAATGTGACCTTTCCTGACCCATGACCGCGTAAGCAAAAGCCTGGGTCGATCCCTGGGTGACGTCATCTCATTAATGCATTATTCTCCATGGCGTCTTTCTATCACAACAACATCGATTTATAGAGAATATACACTGTTTGCGAGTTGTTAGTTAAGAAAAAAGTCATTTTAGTCAACATGTTAAGTATTTATTCAAATTATTGCAAAGTCGACATAATTATATGACGTCTACCCAGGGATCGACCCAGGCTTTTACTTACGCGGTCGTGGGTCAGGAAAGGTCACATTTTCAAGATTTCATACAAGCGTAGAACATAAAGTATTCACTTTAAACCAAAACTTTCTTCACGGAAGTACTCAAAGCTTGATGTAGTACCGATATTTATGATAACAAAATAAACGTTAGGTGCACTTTAAGGTACCGACCATTATGATAATTAGTAGAGACCGGTTAGGCAAAAAATCTTGGATTTCTGACAAAAATAAAAAAAAACACTATATATTCTTCAAAATGATGTCAAACAATCTCCTGGTAGCTTCAGAACATCAATGGATTAAGTTGGAGAAAGAATTCAAGTAAAAATCAACATAAAACAAAAATGGTCAAATCTGGATTTTTTTAGCCAGACCGGGTAGGCAAAAAATGTTGAATTTCTGACAAAAATAAAAGAACCACTCAATATGCTTCAAAATGATGTCAAACAATCTCCTGGTAGCTTCAGAACATCAATGGATTAAGTTGGAGAAAGAATTGAAGTAAAAATCAACATAAAACAAAAATGGTCAAATCTGGATTTTTTTAGCCAGACCGGGTAGGCAAAAAATGTTGAATTTCTGACAAAAATAAAAAAACCACTCAATATGCTTCAAAATGATGTCAAACAATCTCCTGGTAGCTTCAGAACATCAATGGATTAAGTTGGAGAAAGAATTGAAGTAAAAATCAACATAATTCAAAAATGGTCAAATCTGGATTTTTTAGCCAGTGTCTATGTATCCTTCATAACACATACCTGAATATCTTCCTGTCTCCACACATCAGAAGCAGTGTCTATCTTGTTTAGATGAGTTACGTTGTCCGGTCCCAGGAACTCCATGGCCAGTAGGTACATATCCTGTCGAGATATCGATATCGTTTAGAAGTTTATTCTGCATTTAAACTGCAGCTAACGTTTATTTTTTTATCATAAATATCGATTCTACATCAAGCTTTGAGTACTTCTGTGAAGAAAGTTTTGGTTTACAGAGAATACTCTATGTTCTACGTTTGTTTGAAATCGTGAAAATGTGACCTTTCCTGACCCATGACCGCGTAAGCAAAAGCCTGGGTCGATCCCTGGGTGACGTCATCTCATTAATGCATTATTCTCCATGGCGTCTTTCTATCACAACAACATCGATTTATAGAGAATATACACTGTTTGCGAGTTGTTAGTTAAGAAAAAAGTCATTTTAGTCAACATGTTAAGTATTTATTCAAATTATTGCAAAGTCGACATAATTATATGACGTCTACCCAGGGATCGACCCAGGCTTTTACTTACGCGGTCGTGGGTCAGGAAAGGTCACATTTTCACGATTTCATACAAGCGTAGAACATAAAGTATTCACTTTAAACCAAAACTTTCTTCACGGAAGTACTCAAAGCTTGATGTAGTACCGATATTTATGATAACAAAATAAACGTTAGGTGCACTTTAAGGTACCGACCATTATGATAATTAGTAGAGACCGGTTAGGCAAAAAATCTTGGATTTCTGACAAAAATAAAAAAACACACTATATATTCTTCAAAATGATGTCAAACAATCTCCTGGTAGCTTCAGAACATCAATGGATTAAGTTGGAGAAAGAATTCAAGTAAAAATCAACATAATTCAAAAATGGTCAAATCTGGATTTTTTTAGCCAGACCGGGTAGGCAAAAAATGTTGAATTTCTGACAAAAATAAAAGAACCACTCAATATGCTTCAAAATGATGTCAAACAATCTCCTGGTAGCTTCAGAACATCAATGGATTAAGTTGGAGAAAGAATTGAAGTAAAAATCAACATAAAACAAAAATGGTCAAATCTGGATTTTTTTAGCCAGACTGGGTAGGCAAAAAATGTTGAATTTCTGACAAAAATAAAAAAAAACACTATATATTCTTGAAAATGATGTCAAACAATCTCCTGGTAGCTTCAGAACATCAATGCATTAAGTTGGAGAAAGAATTGAAGTAAAAATCAACATAAAACAAAAATGGTCAAATCTGGATTTTTTTAGCCAGACCGGGTAGGCAAAAAATGTTGAATTTCTGACAAAAATAAAAGAACCACTCAATATGCTTCAAAATGATCTCAAACAATCTCCTGGTAGCTTCAGAACATCAATGGATTAAGTTGGAGAAAGAATTGAAGTAAAAATCAACATAAAACAAAAATGGTCAAATCTGGATTTTTTAGCCAGTGTCTATGTATCCTTCATAACACATACCTGAATATCTTCCTGTCTCCACACATCAGAAGCAGTGTCTATCTTGTTTAGATGAGTTACGTTGTCCGGTCCCAGAAACTCCATGGCCAGTAGGTACATATCCTGTCGAGATATCGATATCGTTTAGAAGTTTATTCTGCATTTAAACTGCAGCTAACGTTTATTTTTTTATCATAAATATCGATTCTACATCAAGCTTTGAGTACTTCTGTGAAGAAAGTTTTGGTTTACAGAGAATACTCTATGTTCTACGTTTGTTTGAAATCGTGAAAATGTGACCTTTCCTGACCCATGACCGCGTAAGCAAAAGCCTGGGTCGATCCCTGGGTGACGTCATCTCATTAATGCATTATTCTCCATGGCGTCTTTCTATCACAACAACATCGATTTATAGAGAATATACACTGTTTGCGAGTTGTTAGTTAAGAAAAAAGTCATTTTAGTCAACATGTTAAGTATTTATTCAAATTATTGCAAAGTCGACATAATTATATGACGTCTACCCAGGGATCAACCCAGGCTTTTACTTACGCGGTCGTGGGTCAGGAAAGGTCACATTTTCACGATTTCATACAAGCGTAGAACATAAAGTATTCACTTTAAACCAAAACTTTCTTCACGGAAGTACTCAAAGCTTGATGTAGTACCGATATTTATGATAACAAAATAAACGTTAGGTGCACTTTAAGGTACCGACCATTATGATAATTAGTAGAGACCGGTTAGGCAAAAAATCTTGGATTTCTGACAAAAATAAAAAAAAACACTATATATTCTTGAAAATGATGTCAAACAATCTCCTGGTAGCTTCAGAACATCAATGGATTAAGTTGGAGAAAGAATTGAAGTAAAAATCAACATAAAACAAAAATGGTCAAATCTGGATTTTTTTAGCCAGACCGGGTAGGCAAAAAATGTTGAATTTCTGACAAAAATAAAAAAAACACTATATATTCTTGAAAATGATGTCAAACAATCTCCTGGTAGCTTCAGAACAAAAATGGATTAAGTTGGAGAAATAATTGAAGTAAAAATCAACATAAAACAAAAATGGTCAAATCTGGATTTTTTTAGCCAGACCGGGTAGGCAAAAAATGTTGAATTTCTGACAAAAATAAAAAAACCACTCAATATGCTTCAAAATGATCTCAAACAGTCTCCTGGTAGCTTCAGAACATCAATGGATTAAGTTGGAGAAAGAATTGAAGTAAAAATCAACATAAAACAAAAATGGTCAAATCTGGATTTTTTTAGCCAGACCGGGTAGGCAAAAAATGTTGAATTTCTGACAAAAATTAAAAAACCACTCAATATGCTTCAAAATGATGTCAAACAATCTCCTGGTAGCTTCAGAACATCAATGGATTAAGTTGGAGAAAGAATTGAAGTAAAAATCAACATAAAACAAAAATGGTCAAATCTGGATTTTTTTAGCCAGACCGGGTAGGCAAAAAATGTTGAATTTCTGACAAAAATAAAAAAAAACACTATATATTCTTGAAAATGATGTCAAACAATCTCCTGGTAGCTTCAGAACATCAATGCATTAAGTTGGAGAAAGAATTGAAGTAAAAATCAACATAAAACAAAAATGGTCAAATCTGGATTTTTTTAGCCAGACCGGGTAGGCAAAAAATGTTGAATTTCTGACAAAAATAAAAAAAACACTATATATTCTTGAAAATGATGTCAAACAATCTCCTGGTAGCTTCAGAACATCAATGGATTAAGTTGGAGAAAGAATTGAAGTAAAAATCAACATAAAACAAAAATGGTCAAATCTGGATTTTTTAGCCAGTGTCTATGTATCCTTCATAACACATACCTGAATATCTTCCTGTCTCCACACATCAGAAGCAGTGTCTATCTTGTTTAGATGAGTTACGTTGTCCGGTCCCAGGAACTCCATGGCCAGTAGGTACATATCCTGTCGAGATATCGATATCGTTTAGAAGTTTATTCTGCATTTAAACTGCAGCTAACGTTTATTTTTTTATCATAAATATCGATTCTACATCAAGCTTTGAGTACTTCTGTGAAGAAAGTTTTGGTTTACAGAGAATACTCTATGTTCTACGTTTGTTTGAAATCGTGAAAATGTGACCTTTCCTGACCCATGACCGCGTAAGCAAAAGCCTGGGTCGATCCCTGGGTGACGTCATCTCATTAATGCATTATTCTCCATGGCGTCTTTCTATCACAACAACATCGATTTATAGAGAATATACACTGTTTGCGAGTTGTTAGTTAAGAAAAAAGTCATTTTAGTCAACATGTTAAGTATTTATTCAAATTATTGCAAAGTCGACATAATTATATGACGTCTACCCAGGGATCAACCCAGGCTTTTACTTACGCGGTCGTGGGTCAGGAAAGGTCACATTTTCACGATTTCATACAAGCGTAGAACATAAAGTATTCACTTTAAACCAAAACTTTCTTCACGGAAGTACTCAAAGCTTGATGTAGTACCGATATTTATGATAACAAAATAAACGTTAGGTGCACTTTAAGGTACCGACCATTATGATAATTAGTAGAGACCGGTTAGGCAAAAAATCTTTGATTTCTGACAAAAATAAAAAAAAACACTATATATTCTTGAAAATGATGTCAAACAATCTCCTGGTAGCTTCAGAACATCAATGGATTAAGTTGGAGAAAGAATTGAAGTAAAAATCAACATAAAACAAAAATGGTCAAATCTGGATTTTTTTAGCCAGACCGGGTAGGCAAAAAATGTTGAATTTCTGACAAAAATTAAAAAACCACTCAATATGCTTCAAAATGATGTCAAACAATCTCCTGGTAGCTTCAGAACATCAATGGATTAAGTTGGAGAAAGAATTGAAGTAAAAATCAACATAAAACAAAAATGGTCAAATCTGGATTTTTTTTAGCCAGACCGGGTAGGCAAAAAATGTTGAATTTCTGACAAAAATAAAAAAAACACTATATATTCTTGAAAATGATGTCAAACAATCTCCTGGTAGCTTCAGAACATCAATGGATTAAGTTGGAGAAAGAATTGAAGTAAAAATCAACATAAAACAAAAATGGTCAAATCTGGATTTTTTTAGCCAGACCGGGTAGGCAAAAAATGTTGAATTTCTGACAAAAATAAAAAAAACACTATATATTCTTGAAAATGATGTCAAACAATCTCCTGGTAGCTTCAGAACATCAATGGATTAAGTTGGAGAAAGAATTGAAGTAAAAATCAACATAAAACAAAAATGGTCAAATCTGGATTTTTTTAGCCAGACCGGGTAGGCAAAAAATGTTGAATTTCTGACAAAAATAAAAAAAACACTATATATTCTTGAAAATGATGTCAAACAATCTCCTGGTAGCTTCAGAACATCAATGGATTAAGTTGGAGAAAGAATTGAAGTAAAAATCAACATAAAACAAAAATGGTCAAATCTGGATTTTTTAGCCAGTGTCTATGTATCCTTCATAACACATACCTGAATATCTTCCTGTCTCCACACATCAGAAGCAGTGTCTATCTTGTTTAGATGAGTTACGTTGTCCGGTCCCAGGAACTCCATGGCCAGTAGGTACATATCCTGTCGAGATATCGATATCGTTTAGAAGTTTATTCTGCATTTAAACTGCAGCTAACGTTTATTTTTTTATCATAAATATCGATTCTACATCAAGCTTTGAGTACTTCTGTGAAGAAAGTTTTGGTTTACAGAGAATACTCTATGTTCTACGTTTGTTTGAAATCGTGAAAATGTGACCTTTCCTGACCCATGACCGCGTAAGCAAAAGCCTGGGTCGATCCCTGGGTGACGTCATCTCATTAATGCATTATTCTCCATGGCGTCTTTCTATCACAACAACATCGATTTATAGAGAATATACACTGTTTGCGAGTTGTTAGTTAAGAAAAAAGTCATTTTAGTCAACATGTTAAGTATTTATTCAAATTATTGCAAAGTCGACATAATTATATGACGTCTACCCAGGGATCGACCCAGGCTTTTACTTACGCGGTCGTGGGTCAGGAAAGGTCACATTTTCACGATTTCATACAAGCGTAGAACATAAAGTATTCACTTTAAACCAAAACTTTCTTCACGGAAGTACTCAAAGCTTGATGTAGTACCGATATTTATGATAACAAAATAAACGTTAGGTGCACTTTAAGGTACCGACCATTATGATAATTAGTAGAGACCGGTTAGGCAAAAAATCTTGGATTTCTGACAAAAATAAAAAAACACACTATATATTCTTCAAAATGATGTCAAACAATCTCCTGGTAGCTTCAGAACATCAATGGATTAAGTTGGAGAAAGAATTCAAGTAAAAATCAACATAATTCAAAAATGGTCAAATCTGGATTTTTTTAGCCAGACCGGGTAGGCAAAAAATGTTGAATTTCTGACAAAAATAAAAGAACCACTCAATATGCTTCAAAATGATGTCAAACAATCTCCTGGTAGCTTCAGAACATCAATGGATTAAGTTGGAGAAAGAATTGAAGTAAAAATCAACATAAAACAAAAATGGTCAAATCTGGATTTTTTTAGCCAGACCGGGTAGGCAAAAAATGTTGAATTTCTGACAAAAATAAAAAAACCACTCAATATGCTTCAAAATGATGTCAAACAATCTCCTGGTAGCTTCAGAACATCAATGGATTAAGTTGGAGAAAGAATTGAAGTAAAAATCAACATAATTCAAAAATGGTCAAATCTGGATTTTTTAGCCAGTGTCTATGTATCCTTCATAACACATACCTGAATATCTTCCTGTCTCCACACATCAGAAGCAGTGTCTATCTTGTTTAGATGAGTTACGTTGTCCGGTCCCAGGAACTCCATGGCCAGTAGGTACATATCCTGTCGAGATATCGATATCGTTTAGAAGTTTATTCTGCATTTAAACTGCAGCTAACGTTTATTTTTTTATCATAAATATCGATTCTACATCAAGCTTTGAGTACTTCTGTGAAGAAAGTTTTGGTTTACAGAGAATACTCTATGTTCTACGTTTGTTTGAAATCGTGAAAATGTGACCTTTCCTGACCCATGACCGCGTAAGCAAAAGCCTGGGTCGATCCCTGGGTGACGTCATCTCATTAATGCATTATTCTCCATGGCGTCTTTCTATCACAACAACATCGATTTATAGAGAATATACACTGTTTGCGAGTTGTTAGTTAAGAAAAAAGTCATTTTAGTCAACATGTTAAGTATTTATTCAAATTATTGCAAAGTCGACATAATTATATGACGTCTACCCAGGGATCGACCCAGGCTTTTACTTACGCGGTCGTGGGTCAGGAAAGGTCACATTTTCACGATTTCATACAAGCGTAGAACATAAAGTATTCACTTTAAACCAAAACTTTCTTCACGGAAGTACTCAAAGCTTGATGTAGTACCGATATTTATGATAACAAAATAAACGTTAGGTGCACTTTAAGGTACCGACCATTATGATAATTAGTAGAGACCGGTTAGGCAAAAAATCTTGGATTTCTGACAAAAATAAAAAAAAACACTATATATTCTTGAAAATGATGTCAAACAATCTCCTGGTAGCTTCAGAACAAAAATGGATTAAGTTGGAGAAATAATTGAAGTAAAAATCAACATAAACCAAAAATGGTCAAATCTGGATTTTTTTAGCCAGACCGGGTAGGCAAAAAATGTTGAATTTCTGACAAAAATAAAAAAAACCACTCAATATGCTTCAAAATGATCTCAAACAGTCTCCTGGTAGCTTCAGAACATCAATGGATTAAGTTGGAGAAAGAATTGAAGTAAAAATCAACATAAAACAAAAATGGTCAAATCTGGATTTTTTTAGCCAGACCGGGTAGGCAAAAAATGTTGAATTTCTGACAAAAATTAAAAAACCACTCAATATGCTTCAAAATGATGTCAAACAATCTCCTGGTAGCTTCAGAACATCAATGGATTAAGTTGGAGAAAGAATTGAAGTAAAAATCAACATAAAACAAAAATGGTCAAATCTGGATTTTTTTAGCCAGACCGGGTAGGCAAAAAATGTTGAATTTCTGACAAAAATAAAAAAAAACACTATATATTCTTGAAAATGATGTCAAACAATCTCCTGGTAGCTTCAGAACATCAATGCATTAAGTTGGAGAAAGAATTGAAGTAAAAATCAACATAAAACAAAAATGGTCAAATCTGGATTTTTTTAGCCAGACCGGGTAGGCAAAAAATGTTGAATTTCTGACAAAAATAAAAGAACCACTCAATATGCTTCAAAATGATCTCAAACAATCTCCTGGTAGCTTCAGAACATCAATGGATTAAGTTGGAGAAAGAATTGAAGTAAAAATCAACATAAAACAAAAATGGTCAAATCTGGATTTTTTAGCCAGTGTCTATGTATCCTTCATAACACATACCTGAATATCTTCCTGTCTCCACACATCAGAAGCAGTGTCTATCTTGTTTAGATGAGTTACGTTGTCCGGTCCCAGGAACTCCATGGCCAGTAGGTACATATCCTGTCGAGATATCGATATCGTTTAGAAGTTTATTCTGCATTTAAACTGCAGCTAACGTTTATTTTTTTATCATAAATATCGATTCTACATCAAGCTTTGAGTACTTCTGTGAAGAAAGTTTTGGTTTACAGAGAATACTCTATGTTCTACGTTTGTTTGAAATCGTGAAAATGTGACCTTTCCTGACCCATGACCGCGTAAGCAAAAGCCTGGGTCGATCCCTGGGTGACGTCATCTCATTAATGCATTATTCTCCATGGCGTCTTTCTATCACAACAACATCGATTTATAGAGAATATACACTGTTTGCGAGTTGTTAGTTAAGAAAAAAGTCATTTTAGTCAACATGTTAAGTATTTATTCAAATTATTGCAAAGTCGACATAATTATATGACGTCTACCCAGGGATCAACCCAGGCTTTTACTTACGCGGTCGTGGGTCAGGAAAGGTCACATTTTCACGATTTCATACAAGCGTAGAACATAAAGTATTCACTTTAAACCAAAACTTTCTTCACGGAAGTACTCAAAGCTTGATGTAGTACCGATATTTATGATAACAAAATAAACGTTAGGTGCACTTTAAGGTACCGACCATTATGATAATTAGTAGAGACCGGTTAGGCAAAAAATCTTGGATTTCTGACAAAAATAAAAAAAAACACTATATATTCTTGAAAATGATGTCAAACAATCTCCTGGTAGCTTCAGAACATCAATGGATTAAGTTGGAGAAAGAATTGAAGTAAAAATCAACATAAAACAAAAATGGTCAAATCTGGATTTTTTTAGCCAGACCGGGTAGGCAAAAAATGTTGAATTTCTGACAAAAATTAAAAAACCACTCAATATGCTTCAAAATGATGTCAAACAATCTCCTGGTAGCTTCAGAACATCAATGGATTAAGTTGGAGAAAGAATTGAAGTAAAAATCAACATAAAACAAAAATGGTCAAATCTGGATTTTTTTTAGCCAGACCGGGTAGGCAAAAAATGTTGAATTTCTGACAAAAATAAAAAAAACACTATATATTCTTGAAAATGATGTCAAACAATCTCCTGGTAGCTTCAGAACATCAATGGATTAAGTTGGAGAAAGAATTGAAGTAAAAATCAACATAAAACAAAAATGGTCAAATCTGGATTTTTTTAGCCAGACCGGGTAGGCAAAAAATGTTGAATTTCTGACAAAAATAAAAAAAACACTATATATTCTTGAAAATGATGTCAAACAATCTCCTGGTAGCTTCAGAACATCAATGGATTAAGTTGGAGAAAGAATTGAAGTAAAAATCAACATAAAACAAAAATGGTCAAATCTGGATTTTTTTAGCCAGACCGGGTAGGCAAAAAATGTTGAATTTCTGACAAAAATAAAAAAAACACTATATATTCTTGAAAATGATGTCAAACAATCTCCTGGTAGCTTCAGAACATCAATGGATTAAGTTGGAGAAAGAATTGAAGTAAAAATCAACATAAAACAAAAATGGTCAAATCTGGATTTTTTAGCCAGTGTCTATGTATCCTTCATAACACATACCTGAATATCTTCCTGTCTCCACACATCAGAAGCAGTGTCTATCTTGTTTAGATGAGTTACGTTGTCCGGTCCCAGGAACTCCATGGCCAGTAGGTACATATCCTGTCGAGATATCGATATCGTTTAGAAGTTTATTCTGCATTTAAACTGCAGCTAACGTTTATTTTTTTATCATAAATATCGATTCTACATCAAGCTTTGAGTACTTCTGTGAAGAAAGTTTTGGTTTACAGAGAATACTCTATGTTCTACGTTTGTTTGAAATCGTGAAAATGTGACCTTTCCTGACCCATGACCGCGTAAGCAAAAGCCTGGGTCGATCCCTGGGTGACGTCATCTCATTAATGCATTATTCTCCATGGCGTCTTTCTATCACAACAACATCGATTTATAGAGAATATACACTGTTTGCGAGTTGTTAGTTAAGAAAAAAGTCATTTTAGTCAACATGTTAAGTATTTATTCAAATTATTGCAAAGTCGACATAATTATATGACGTCTACCCAGGGATCGACCCAGGCTTTTACTTACGCGGTCGTGGGTCAGGAAAGGTCACATTTTCACGATTTCATACAAGCGTAGAACATAAAGTATTCACTTTAAACCAAAACTTTCTTCACGGAAGTACTCAAAGCTTGATGTAGTACCGATATTTATGATAACAAAATAAACGTTAGGTGCACTTTAAGGTACCGACCATTATGATAATTAGTAGAGACCGGTTAGGCAAAAAATCTTGGATTTCTGACAAAAATAAAAAAACACACTATATATTCTTCAAAATGATGTCAAACAATCTCCTGGTAGCTTCAGAACATCAATGGATTAAGTTGGAGAAAGAATTCAAGTAAAAATCAACATAATTCAAAAATGGTCAAATCTGGATTTTTTTAGCCAGACCGGGTAGGCAAAAAATGTTGAATTTCTGACAAAAATAAAAGAACCACTCAATATGCTTCAAAATGATGTCAAACAATCTCCTGGTAGCTTCAGAACATCAATGGATTAAGTTGGAGAAAGAATTGAAGTAAAAATCAACATAAAACAAAAATGGTCAAATCTGGATTTTTTTAGCCAGACCGGGTAGGCAAAAAATGTTGAATTTCTGACAAAAATAAAAAAAAACACTATATATTCTTGAAAATGATGTCAAACAATCTCCTGGTAGCTTCAGAACATCAATGCATTAAGTTGGAGAAAGAATTGAAGTAAAAATCAACATAAAACAAAAATGGTCAAATCTGGATTTTTTTAGCCAGACCGGGTAGGCAAAAAATGTTGAATTTCTGACAAAAATAAAAGAACCACTCAATATGCTTCAAAATGATCTCAAACAATCTCCTGGTAGCTTCAGAACATCAATGGATTAAGTTGGAGAAAGAATTGAAGTAAAAATCAACATAAAACAAAAATGGTCAAATCTGGATTTTTTAGCCAGTGTCTATGTATCCTTCATAACACATACCTGAATATCTTCCTGTCTCCACACATCAGAAGCAGTGTCTATCTTGTTTAGATGAGTTACGTTGTCCGGTCCCAGGAACTCCATGGCCAGTAGGTACATATCCTGTCGAGATATCGATATCGTTTAGAAGTTTATTCTGCATTTAAACTGCAGCTAACGTTTATTTTTTTATCATAAATATCGATTCTACATCAAGCTTTGAGTACTTCTGTGAAGAAAGTTTTGGTTTACAGAGAATACTCTATGTTCTACGTTTGTTTGAAATCGTGAAAATGTGACCTTTCCTGACCCATGACCGCGTAAGCAAAAGCCTGGGTCGATCCCTGGGTGACGTCATCTCATTAATGCATTATTCTCCATGGCGTCTTTCTATCACAACAACATCGATTTATAGAGAATATACACTGTTTGCGAGTTGTTAGTTAAGAAAAAAGTCATTTTAGTCAACATGTTAAGTATTTATTCAAATTATTGCAAAGTCGACATAATTATATGACGTCTACCCAGGGATCAACCCAGGCTTTTACTTACGCGGTCGTGGGTCAGGAAAGGTCACATTTTCACGATTTCATACAAGCGTAGAACATAAAGTATTCACTTTAAACCAAAACTTTCTTCACGGAAGTACTCAAAGCTTGATGTAGTACCGATATTTATGATAACAAAATAAACGTTAGGTGCACTTTAAGGTACCGACCATTATGATAATTAGTAGAGACCGGTTAGGCAAAAAATCTTGGATTTCTGACAAAAATAAAAAAAAACACTATATATTCTTGAAAATGATGTCAAACAATCTCCTGGTAGCTTCAGAACATCAATGGATTAAGTTGGAGAAAGAATTGAAGTAAAAATCAACATAAAACAAAAATGGTCAAATCTGGATTTTTTTAGCCAGACCGGGTAGGCAAAAAATGTTGAATTTCTGACAAAAATAAAAAAAACACTATATATTCTTGAAAATGATGTCAAACAATCTCCTGGTAGCTTCAGAACAAAAATGGATTAAGTTGGAGAAATAATTGAAGTAAAAATCAACATAAAACAAAAATGGTCAAATCTGGATTTTTTTAGCCAGACCGGGTAGGCAAAAAATGTTGAATTTCTGACAAAAATAAAAAAACCACTCAATATGCTTCAAAATGATCTCAAACAGTCTCCTGGTAGCTTCAGAACATCAATGGATTAAGTTGGAGAAAGAATTGAAGTAAAAATCAACATAAAACAAAAATGGTCAAATCTGGATTTTTTTAGCCAGACCGGGTAGGCAAAAAATGTTGAATTTCTGACAAAAATTAAAAAACCACTCAATATGCTTCAAAATGATGTCAAACAATCTCCTGGTAGCTTCAGAACATCAATGGATTAAGTTGGAGAAAGAATTGAAGTAAAAATCAACATAAAACAAAAATGGTCAAATCTGGATTTTTTTAGCCAGACCGGGTAGGCAAAAAATGTTGAATTTCTGACAAAAATAAAAAAAAACACTATATATTCTTGAAAATGATGTCAAACAATCTCCTGGTAGCTTCAGAACATCAATGCATTAAGTTGGAGAAAGAATTGAAGTAAAAATCAACATAAAACAAAAATGGTCAAATCTGGATTTTTTTAGCCAGACCGGGTAGGCAAAAAATGTTGAATTTCTGACAAAAATAAAAAAAACACTATATATTCTTGAAAATGATGTCAAACAATCTCCTGGTAGCTTCAGAACATCAATGGATTAAGTTGGAGAAAGAATTGAAGTAAAAATCAACATAAAACAAAAATGGTCAAATCTGGATTTTTTAGCCAGTGTCTATGTATCCTTCATAACACATACCTGAATATCTTCCTGTCTCCACACATCAGAAGCAGTGTCTATCTTGTTTAGATGAGTTACGTTGTCCGGTCCCAGGAACTCCATGGCCAGTAGGTACATATCCTGTCGAGATATCGATATCGTTTAGAAGTTTATTCTGCATTTAAACTGCAGCTAACGTTTATTTTTTTATCATAAATATCGATTCTACATCAAGCTTTGAGTACTTCTGTGAAGAAAGTTTTGGTTTACAGAGAATACTCTATGTTCTACGTTTGTTTGAAATCGTGAAAATGTGACCTTTCCTGACCCATGACCGCGTAAGCAAAAGCCTGGGTCGATCCCTGGGTGACGTCATCTCATTAATGCATTATTCTCCATGGCGTCTTTCTATCACAACAACATCGATTTATAGAGAATATACACTGTTTGCGAGTTGTTAGTTAAGAAAAAAGTCATTTTAGTCAACATGTTAAGTATTTATTCAAATTATTGCAAAGTCGACATAATTATATGACGTCTACCCAGGGATCAACCCAGGCTTTTACTTACGCGGTCGTGGGTCAGGAAAGGTCACATTTTCACGATTTCATACAAGCGTAGAACATAAAGTATTCACTTTAAACCAAAACTTTCTTCACGGAAGTACTCAAAGCTTGATGTAGTACCGATATTTATGATAACAAAATAAACGTTAGGTGCACTTTAAGGTACCGACCATTATGATAATTAGTAGAGACCGGTTAGGCAAAAAATCTTGGATTTCTGACAAAAATAAAAAAAAACACTATATATTCTTGAAAATGATGTCAAACAATCTCCTGGTAGCTTCAGAACATCAATGGATTAAGTTGGAGAAAGAATTGAAGTAAAAATCAACATAAAACAAAAATGGTCAAATCTGGATTTTTTTTAGCCAGACCGGGTAGGCAAAAAATGTTGAATTTCTGACAAAAATAAAAAAAACACTATATATTCTTGAAAATGATGTCAAACAATCTCCTGGTAGCTTCAGAACATCAATGGATTAAGTTGGAGAAAGAATTGAAGTAAAAATCAACATAAAACAAAAATGGTCAAATCTGGATTTTTTTAGCCAGACCGGGTAGGCAAAAAATGTTGAATTTCTGACAAAAATAAAAAAAACACTATATATTCTTGAAAATGATGTCAAACAATCTCCTGGTAGCTTCAGAACATCAATGGATTAAGTTGGAGAAAGAATTGAAGTAAAAATCAACATAAAACAAAAATGGTCAAATCTGGATTTTTTTAGCCAGACCGGGTAGGCAAAAAATGTTGAATTTCTGACAAAAATAAAAAAAACACTATATATTCTTGAAAATGATGTCAAACAATCTCCTGGTAGCTTCAGAACATCAATGGATTAAGTTGGAGAAAGAATTGAAGTAAAAATCAACATAAAACAAAAATGGTCAAATCTGGATTTTTTAGCCAGTGTCTATGTATCCTTCATAACACATACCTGAATATCTTCCTGTCTCCACACATCAGAAGCAGTGTCTATCTTGTTTAGATGAGTTACGTTGTCCGGTCCCAGGAACTCCATGGCCAGTAGGTACATATCCTGTCGAGATATCGATATCGTTTAGAAGTTTATTCTGCATTTAAACTGCAGCTAACGTTTATTTTTTTATCATAAATATCGATTCTACATCAAGCTTTGAGTACTTCTGTGAAGAAAGTTTTGGTTTACAGAGAATACTCTATGTTCTACGTTTGTTTGAAATCGTGAAAATGTGACCTTTCCTGACCCATGACCGCGTAAGCAAAAGCCTGGGTCGATCCCTGGGTGACGTCATCTCATTAATGCATTATTCTCCATGGCGTCTTTCTATCACAACAACATCGATTTATAGAGAATATACACTGTTTGCGAGTTGTTAGTTAAGAAAAAAGTCATTTTAGTCAACATGTTAAGTATTTATTCAAATTATTGCAAAGTCGACATAATTATATGACGTCTACCCAGGGATCGACCCAGGCTTTTACTTACGCGGTCGTGGGTCAGGAAAGGTCACATTTTCACGATTTCATACAAGCGTAGAACATAAAGTATTCACTTTAAACCAAAACTTTCTTCACGGAAGTACTCAAAGCTTGATGTAGTACCGATATTTATGATAACAAAATAAACGTTAGGTGCACTTTAAGGTACCGACCATTATGATAATTAGTAGAGACCGGTTAGGCAAAAAATCTTGGATTTCTGACAAAAATAAAAAAAAACACTATATATTCTTCAAAATGATGTCAAACAATCTCCTGGTAGCTTCAGAACATCAATGGATTAAGTTGGAGAAAGAATTCAAGTAAAAATCAACATAATTCAAAAATGGTCAAATCTGGATTTTTTTAGCCAGACCGGGTAGGCAAAAAATGTTGAATTTCTGACAAAAATAAAAGAACCACTCAATATGCTTCAAAATGATGTCAAACAATCTCCTGGTAGCTTCAGAACATCAATGGATTAAGTTGGAGAAAGAATTGAAGTAAAAATCAACATAAAACAAAAATGGTCAAATCTGGATTTTTTTAGCCAGACCGGGTAGGCAAAAAATGTTGAATTTCTGACAAAAATAAAAAAAACACTCAATATGCTTCAAAATGATGTCAAACAATCTCCTGGTAGCTTCAGAACATCAATGGATTAAGTTGGAGAAAGAATTGAAGTAAAAATCAACATAATTCAAAAATGGTCAAATCTGGATTTTTTAGCCAGTGTCTATGTATCCTTCATAACACATACCTGAATATCTTCCTGTCTCCACACATCAGAAGCAGTGTCTATCTTGTTTAGATGAGTTACGTTGTCCGGTCCCAGGAACTCCATGGCCAGTAGGTACATATCCTGTCGAGATATCGATATCGTTTAGAAGTTTATTCTGCATTTAAACTGCAGCTAACGTTTATTTTTTTATCATAAATATCGATTCTACATCAAGCTTTGAGTACTTCTGTGAAGAAAGTTTTGGTTTACAGAGAATACTCTATGTTCTACGTTTGTTTGAAATCGTGAAAATGTGACCTTTCCTGACCCATGACCGCGTAAGCAAAAGCCTGGGTCGATCCCTGGGTGACGTCATCTCATTAATGCATTATTCTCCATGGCGTCTTTCTATCACAACAACATCGATTTATAGAGAATATACACTGTTTGCGAGTTGTTAGTTAAGAAAAAAGTCATTTTAGTCAACATGTTAAGTATTTATTCAAATTATTGCAAAGTCGACATAATTATATGACGTCTACCCAGGGATCGACCCAGGCTTTTACTTACGCGGTCGTGGGTCAGGAAAGGTCACATTTTCACGATTTCATACAAGCGTAGAACATAAAGTATTCACTTTAAACCAAAACTTTCTTCACGGAAGTACTCAAAGCTTGATGTAGTACCGATATTTATGATAACAAAATAAACGTTAGGTGCACTTTAAGGTACCGACCATTATGATAATTAGTAGAGACCGGTTAGGCAAAAAATCTTGGATTTCTGACAAAAATAAAAAAAAACACTATATATTCTTGAAAATGATGTCAAACAATCTCCTGGTAGCTTCAGAACAAAAATGGATTAAGTTGGAGAAATAATTGAAGTAAAAATCAACATAAAACAAAAATGGTCAAATCTGGATTTTTTTAGCCAGACCGGGTAGGCAAAAAATGTTGAATTTCTGACAAAAATAAAAAAAACCACTCAATATGCTTCAAAATGATCTCAAACAGTCTCCTGGTAGCTTCAGAACATCAATGGATTAAGTTGGAGAAAGAATTGAAGTAAAAATCAACATAAAACAAAAATGGTCAAATCTGGATTTTTTTAGCCAGACCGGGTAGGCAAAAAATGTTGAATTTCTGACAAAAATTAAAAAACCACTCAATATGCTTCAAAATGATGTCAAACAATCTCCTGGTAGCTTCAGAACATCAATGGATTAAGTTGGAGAAAGAATTGAAGTAAAAATCAACATAAAACAAAAATGGTCAAATCTGGATTTTTTTAGCCAGACCGGGTAGGCAAAAAATGTTGAATTTCTGACAAAAATAAAAAAAAACTATATATTCTTCAAAATGATGTCAAACAATCTCCTGGTAGCTTCAGAACATCAATGGATTAAGTTGGAGAAAGAATTGAAGTAAAAATCAACATAAAACAAAAATGGTCAAATCTGGGTTTTTTTAGCCAGACCGGGTAGGCAAAAAATGTTGAATTTCTGACAAAAATAAAAAAAACACTATATATTCTTGAAAATGATGTCAAACAATCTCCTGGTAGCTTCAGAACATCAATGGATTAAGTTGGAGAAAGAATTGAAGTAAAAATCAACATAAAACAAAAATGGTCAAATCTGGATTTTTTTTAGCCAGACCGGGTAGGCAAAAAATGTTGAATTTCTGACAAAAATAAAAAAACACTATATATTCTTGAAAATGATGTCAAACAATCTCCTGGTAGCTTCAGAACATCAATGGATTAAGTTGGAGAAAGAATTGAAGTAAAAATCAACATAAAACAAAAATGGTCAAATCTGGATTTTTTAGCCAGTGTCTATGTATCCTTCATAACACATACCTGAATATCTTCCTGTCTCCACACATCAGAAGCAGTGTCTATCTTGTTTAGATGAGTTACGTTGTCCGGTCCCAGGAACTCCATGGCCAGTAGGTACATATCCTGTCGAGATATCGATATCGTTTAGAAGTTTATTCTGCATTTAAACTGCAGCTAACGTTTATTTTTTTATCATAAATATCGATTCTACATCAAGCTTTGAGTACTTCTGTGAAGAAAGTTTTGGTTTACAGAGAATACTCTATGTTCTACGTTTGTTTGAAATCGTGAAAATGTGACCTTTCCTGACCCATGACCGCGTAAGCAAAAGCCTGGGTCGATCCCTGGGTGACGTCATCTCATTAATGCATTATTCTCCATGGCGTCTTTCTATCACAACAACATCGATTTATAGAGAATATACACTGTTTGCGAGTTGTTAGTTAAGAAAAAAGTCATTTTAGTCAACATGTTAAGTATTTATTCAAATTATTGCAAAGTCGACATAATTATATGACGTCTACCCAGGGATCGACCCAGGCTTTTACTTACGCGGTCGTGGGTCAGGAAAGGTCACATTTTCACGATTTCATACAAGCGTAGAACATAAAGTATTCACTTTAAACCAAAACTTTCTTCACGGAAGTACTCAAAGCTTGATGTAGTACCGATATTTATGATAACAAAATAAACGTTAGGTGCACTTTAAGGTACCGACCATTATGATAATTAGTAGAGACCGGTTAGGCAAAAAATCTTGGATTTCTGACAAAAATAAAAAAACACACTATATATTCTTCAAAATGATGTCAAACAATCTCCTGGTAGCTTCAGAACATCAATGGATTAAGTTGGAGAAAGAATTCAAGTAAAAATCAACATAATTCAAAAATGGTCAAATCTGGATTTTTTTAGCCAGACCGGGTAGGCAAAAAATGTTGAATTTCTGACAAAAATAAAAGAACCACTCAATATGCTTCAAAATGATGTCAAACAATCTCCTGGTAGCTTCAGAACATCAATGGATTAAGTTGGAGAAAGAATTGAAGTAAAAATCAACATAAAACAAAAATGGTCAAATCTGGATTTTTTTAGCCAGACCGGGTAGGCAAAAAATGTTGAA
Source organism: Actinernus sp. WN-2022 (assembly GCA_030867875.1). Lineage (NCBI taxonomy): Eukaryota > Metazoa > Cnidaria > Anthozoa > Actiniaria > Actinernidae > Actinernus > Actinernus sp. WN-2022. The sequence goes on from JAOWCC010001501.1 coordinate 38,172,166, forward strand.
TTTCTGACAAAAATAAAAAAAAACTATATATTCTTCAAAATGATGTCAAACAATCTCCTGGTAGCTTCAGAACATCAATGGATTAAGTTGGAGAAAGAATTGAAGTAAAAATCAACATAAAACAAAAATGGTCAAATCTGGGTTTTTTTAGCCAGACCGGGTAGGCAAAAAATGTTGAATTTCTGACAAAAATAAAAAAAACACTATATATTCTTGAAAATGATGTCAAACAATCTCCTGGTAGCTTCAGAACATCAATGGATTAAGTTGGAGAAAGAATTGAAGTAAAAATCAACATAAAACAAAAATGGTCAAATCTGGATTTTTTTTAGCCAGACCGGGTAGGCAAAAAATGTTGAATTTCTGACAAAAATAAAAAAACACTATATATTCTTGAAAATGATGTCAAACAATCTCCTGGTAGCTTCAGAACATCAATGGATTAAGTTGGAGAAAGAATTGAAGTAAAAATCAACATAAAACAAAAATGGTCAAATCTGGATTTTTTAGCCAGTGTCTATGTATCCTTCATAACACATACCTGAATATCTTCCTGTCTCCACACATCAGAAGCAGTGTCTATCTTGTTTAGATGAGTTACGTTGTCCGGTCCCAGGAACTCCATGGCCAGTAGGTACATATCCTGTCGAGATATCGATATCGTTTAGAAGTTTATTCTGCATTTAAACTGCAGCTAACGTTTATTTTTTTATCATAAATATCGATTCTACATCAAGCTTTGAGTACTTCTGTGAAGAAAGTTTTGGTTTACAGAGAATACTCTATGTTCTACGTTTGTTTGAAATCGTGAAAATGTGACCTTTCCTGACCCATGACCGCGTAAGCAAATGCCTGGGTCGATCCCTGGGTGACGTCATCTCATTAATGCATTATTCTCCATGGCGTCTTTCTATCACAACAACATCGATTTATAGAGAATATACACTGTTTGCGAGTTGTTAGTTAAGAAAAAAGTCATTTTAGTCAACATGTTAAGTATTTATTCAAATTATTGCAAAGTCGACATAATTATATGACGTCTACCCAGGGATCAACCCAGGCTTTTACTTACGCGGTCGTGGGTCAGGAAAGGTCACATTTTCACGATTTCATACAAGCGTAGAACATAAAGTATTCACTTTAAACCAAAACTTTCTTCACGGAAGTACTCAAAGCTTGATGTAGTACCGATATTTATGATAACAAAATAAACGTTAGGTGCACTTTAAGGTACCGACCATTATGATAATTAGTAGAGACCGGTTAGGCAAAAAATCTTGGATTTCTGACAAAAATAAAAAAAAACACTATATATTCTTGAAAATGATGTCAAACAATCTCCTGGTAGCTTCAGAACATCAATGGATTAAGTTGGAGAAAGAATTGAAGTAAAAATCAACATAAAACAAAAATGGTCAAATCTGGATTTTTTTAGCCAGACCGGGTAGGCAAAAAATGTTGAATTTCTGACAAAAATAAAAAAAAAACTATATATTCTTCAAAATGATGTCAAACAATCTCCTGGTAGCTTCAGAACATCAATGGATTAAGTTGGAGAAAGAATTGAAGTAAAAATCAACATAAAACAAAAATGGTCAAATCTGGATTTTTTTAGCCAGACCGGGTAGGCAAAAAATGTTGAATTTCTGACAAAAATAAAAAAAACACTATATATTCTTGAAAATGATGTCAAACAATCTCCTGGTAGCTTCAGAACATCAATGGATTAAGTTGGAGAAAGAATTGAAGTAAAAATCAACATAAAACAAAAATGGTCAAATCTGGATTTTTTTTAGCCAGACCGGGTAGGCAAAAAATGTTGAATTTCTGACAAAAATAAAAAAACACTATATATTCTTGAAAATGATGTCAAACAATCTCCTGGTAGCTTCAGAACATCAATGGATTAAGTTGGAGAAAGAATTGAAGTAAAAATCAACATAAAACAAAAATGGTCAAATCTGGATTTTTTAGCCAGTGTCTATGTATCCTTCATAACACATACCTGAATATCTTCCTGTCTCCACACATCAGAAGCAGTGTCTATCTTGTTTAGATGAGTTACGTTGTCCGGTCCCAGGAACTCCATGGCCAGTAGGTACATATCCTGTCGAGATATCGATATCGTTTAGAAGTTTATTCTGCATTTAAACTGCAGCTAACGTTTATTTTTTTATCATAAATATCGATTCTACATCAAGCTTTGAGTACTTCTGTGAAGAAAGTTTTGGTTTACAGAGAATACTCTATGTTCTACGTTTGTTTGAAATCGTGAAAATGTGACCTTTCCTGACCCATGACCGCGTAAGCAAATGCCTGGGTCGATCCCTGGGTGACGTCATCTCATTAATGCATTATTCTCCATGGCGTCTTTCTATCACAACAACATCGATTTATAGAGAATATACACTGTTTGCGAGTTGTTAGTTAAGAAAAAAGTCATTTTAGTCAACATGTTAAGTATTTATTCAAATTATTGCAAAGTCGACATAATTATATGACGTCTACCCAGGGATCAACCCAGGCTTTTACTTACGCGGTCGTGGGTCAGGAAAGGTCACATTTTCACGATTTCATACAAGCGTAGAACATAAAGTATTCACTTTAAACCAAAACTTTCTTCACGGAAGTACTCAAAGCTTGATGTAGTACCGATATTTATGATAACAAAATAAACGTTAGGTGCACTTTAAGGTACCGACCATTATGATAATTAGTAGAGACCGGTTAGGCAAAAAATCTTGGATTTCTGACAAAAATAAAAAAACACACTATATATTCTTGAAAATGATGTCAAACAATCTCCTGGTAGCTTCAGAACATCAATGGATTAAGTTGGAGAAAGAATTCAAGTAAAAATCAACATAATTCAAAAATGGTCAAATCTGGATTTTTTTAGCCAGACCGGGTAGGCAAAAAATGTTGAATTTCTGACAAAAATAAAAGAACCACTCAATATGCTTCAAAATGATGTCAAACAATCTCCTGGTAGCTTCAGAACATCAATGGATTAAGTTGGAGAAAGAATTGAAGTAAAAATCAACATAAAACAAAAATGGTCAAATCTGGATTTTTTTAGCCAGACTGGGTAGGCAAAAAATGTTGAATTTCTGACAAAAATTAAAAAACCACTCAATATGCTTCAAAATGATGTCAAACAATCTCCTGGTAGCTTCAGAACATCAATGGATTAAGTTGGAGAAAGAATTGAAGTAAAAATCAACATAAAACAAAAATGGTCAAATCTGTATTTTTTTAGCCAGACCGGGTAGGCAAAAAATGTTGAATTTCTGACAAAAATAAAAAAAACACTATATATTCTTGAAAATGATGTCAAACAATCTCCTGGTAGCTTCAGAACATCAATGGATTAAGTTGGAGAAAGAATTGAAGTAAAAATCAACATAAAACAAAAATGGTCAAATCTGGATTTTTTTAGCCAGACCGGGTAGGCAAAAAATGTTGAATTTCTGACAAAAATAAAAAAAACACTATATATTCTTGAAAATGATGTCAAACAATCTCCTGGTAGCTTCAGAACATCAATGGATTAAGTTGGAGAAAGAATTGAAGTAAAAATCAACATAAAACAAAAATGGTCAAATCTGGATTTTTTTAGCCAGACCGGGTAGGCAAAAAATGTTGAATTTCTGACAAAAATAAAAAAAACACTATATATTCTTGAAAATGATGTCAAACAATCTCCTGGTAGCTTCAGAACATCAATGGATTAAGTTGGAGAAAGAATTGAAGTAAAAATCAACATAAAACAAAAATGGTCAAATCTGGATTTTTTAGCCAGTGTCTATGTATCCTTCATAACACATACCTGAATATCTTCCTGTCTCCACACATCAGAAGCAGTGTCTATCTTGTTTAGATGAGTTACGTTGTCCGGTCCCAGGAACTCCATGGCCAGTAGGTACATATCCTGTCGAGATATCGATATCGTTTAGAAGTTTATTCTGCATTTAAACTGCAGCTAACGTTTATTTTTTTATCATAAATATCGATTCTACATCAAGCTTTGAGTACTTCTGTGAAGAAAGTTTTGGTTTACAGAGAATACTCTATGTTCTACGTTTGTTTGAAATCGTGAAAATGTGACCTTTCCTGACCCATGACCGCGTAAGCAAAAGCCTGGGTCGATCCCTGGGTGACGTCATCTCATTAATGCATTATTCTCCATGGCGTCTTTCTATCACAACAACATCGATTTATAGAGAATATACACTGTTTGCGAGTTGTTAGTTAAGAAAAAAGTCATTTTAGTCAACATGTTAAGTATTTATTCAAATTATTGCAAAGTCGACATAATTATATGACGTCTACCCAGGGATCGACCCAGGCTTTTACTTACGCGGTCGTGGGTCAGGAAAGGTCACATTTTCAAGATTTCATACAAGCGTAGAACATAAAGTATTCACTTTAAACCAAAACTTTCTTCACGGAAGTACTCAAAGCTTGATGTAGTACCGATATTTATGATAACAAAATAAACGTTAGGTGCACTTTAAGGTACCGACCATTATGATAATTAGTAGAGACCGGTTAGGCAAAAAATCTTGGATTTCTGACAAAAATAAAAAAAAACACTATATATTCTTCAAAATGATGTCAAACAATCTCCTGGTAGCTTCAGAACATCAATGGATTAAGTTGGAGAAAGAATTCAAGTAAAAATCAACATAAAACAAAAATGGTCAAATCTGGATTTTTTTAGCCAGACCGGGTAGGCAAAAAATGTTGAATTTCTGACAAAAATAAAAGAACCACTCAATATGCTTCAAAATGATGTCAAACAATCTCCTGGTAGCTTCAGAACATCAATGGATTAAGTTGGAGAAAGAATTGAAGTAAAAATCAACATAAAACAAAAATGGTCAAATCTGGATTTTTTTAGCCAGACCGGGTAGGCAAAAAATGTTGAATTTCTGACAAAAATAAAAAAACCACTCAATATGCTTCAAAATGATGTCAAACAATCTCCTGGTAGCTTCAGAACATCAATGGATTAAGTTGGAGAAAGAATTGAAGTAAAAATCAACATAATTCAAAAATGGTCAAATCTGGATTTTTTAGCCAGTGTCTATGTATCCTTCATAACACATACCTGAATATCTTCCTGTCTCCACACATCAGAAGCAGTGTCTATCTTGTTTAGATGAGTTACGTTGTCCGGTCCCAGGAACTCCATGGCCAGTAGGTACATATCCTGTCGAGATATCGATATCGTTTAGAAGTTTATTCTGCATTTAAACTGCAGCTAACGTTTATTTTTTTATCATAAATATCGATTCTACATCAAGCTTTGAGTACTTCTGTGAAGAAAGTTTTGGTTTACAGAGAATACTCTATGTTCTACGTTTGTTTGAAATCGTGAAAATGTGACCTTTCCTGACCCATGACCGCGTAAGCAAAAGCCTGGGTCGATCCCTGGGTGACGTCATCTCATTAATGCATTATTCTCCATGGCGTCTTTCTATCACAACAACATCGATTTATAGAGAATATACACTGTTTGCGAGTTGTTAGTTAAGAAAAAAGTCATTTTAGTCAACATGTTAAGTATTTATTCAAATTATTGCAAAGTCGACATAATTATATGACGTCTACCCAGGGATCGACCCAGGCTTTTACTTACGCGGTCGTGGGTCAGGAAAGGTCACATTTTCACGATTTCATACAAGCGTAGAACATAAAGTATTCACTTTAAACCAAAACTTTCTTCACGGAAGTACTCAAAGCTTGATGTAGTACCGATATTTATGATAACAAAATAAACGTTAGGTGCACTTTAAGGTACCGACCATTATGATAATTAGTAGAGACCGGTTAGGCAAAAAATCTTGGATTTCTGACAAAAATAAAAAAACACACTATATATTCTTCAAAATGATGTCAAACAATCTCCTGGTAGCTTCAGAACATCAATGGATTAAGTTGGAGAAAGAATTCAAGTAAAAATCAACATAATTCAAAAATGGTCAAATCTGGATTTTTTTAGCCAGACCGGGTAGGCAAAAAATGTTGAATTTCTGACAAAAATAAAAGAACCACTCAATATGCTTCAAAATGATGTCAAACAATCTCCTGGTAGCTTCAGAACATCAATGGATTAAGTTGGAGAAAGAATTGAAGTAAAAATCAACATAAAACAAAAATGGTCAAATCTGGATTTTTTTAGCCAGACTGGGTAGGCAAAAAATGTTGAATTTCTGACAAAAATAAAAAAAAACACTATATATTCTTGAAAATGATGTCAAACAATCTCCTGGTAGCTTCAGAACATCAATGCATTAAGTTGGAGAAAGAATTGAAGTAAAAATCAACATAAAACAAAAATGGTCAAATCTGGATTTTTTTAGCCAGACCGGGTAGGCAAAAAATGTTGAATTTCTGACAAAAATAAAAGAACCACTCAATATGCTTCAAAATGATCTCAAACAATCTCCTGGTAGCTTCAGAACATCAATGGATTAAGTTGGAGAAAGAATTGAAGTAAAAATCAACATAAAACAAAAATGGTCAAATCTGGATTTTTTAGCCAGTGTCTATGTATCCTTCATAACACATACCTGAATATCTTCCTGTCTCCACACATCAGAAGCAGTGTCTATCTTGTTTAGATGAGTTACGTTGTCCGGTCCCAGAAACTCCATGGCCAGTAGGTACATATCCTGTCGAGATATCGATATCGTTTAGAAGTTTATTCTGCATTTAAACTGCAGCTAACGTTTATTTTTTTATCATAAATATCGATTCTACATCAAGCTTTGAGTACTTCTGTGAAGAAAGTTTTGGTTTACAGAGAATACTCTATGTTCTACGTTTGTTTGAAATCGTGAAAATGTGACCTTTCCTGACCCATGACCGCGTAAGCAAAAGCCTGGGTCGATCCCTGGGTGACGTCATCTCATTAATGCATTATTCTCCATGGCGTCTTTCTATCACAACAACATCGATTTATAGAGAATATACACTGTTTGCGAGTTGTTAGTTAAGAAAAAAGTCATTTTAGTCAACATGTTAAGTATTTATTCAAATTATTGCAAAGTCGACATAATTATATGACGTCTACCCAGGGATCAACCCAGGCTTTTACTTACGCGGTCGTGGGTCAGGAAAGGTCACATTTTCACGATTTCATACAAGCGTAGAACATAAAGTATTCACTTTAAACCAAAACTTTCTTCACGGAAGTACTCAAAGCTTGATGTAGTACCGATATTTATGATAACAAAATAAACGTTAGGTGCACTTTAAGGTACCGACCATTATGATAATTAGTAGAGACCGGTTAGGCAAAAAATCTTGGATTTCTGACAAAAATAAAAAAAAACACTATATATTCTTGAAAATGATGTCAAACAATCTCCTGGTAGCTTCAGAACATCAATGGATTAAGTTGGAGAAAGAATTGAAGTAAAAATCAACATAAAACAAAAATGGTCAAATCTGGATTTTTTTAGCCAGACCGGGTAGGCAAAAAATGTTGAATTTCTGACAAAAATAAAAAAAACACTATATATTCTTGAAAATGATGTCAAACAATCTCCTGGTAGCTTCAGAACAAAAATGGATTAAGTTGGAGAAATAATTGAAGTAAAAATCAACATAAAACAAAAATGGTCAAATCTGGATTTTTTTAGCCAGACCGGGTAGGCAAAAAATGTTGAATTTCTGACAAAAATAAAAAAACCACTCAATATGCTTCAAAATGATCTCAAACAGTCTCCTGGTAGCTTCAGAACATCAATGGATTAAGTTGGAGAAAGAATTGAAGTAAAAATCAACATAAAACAAAAATGGTCAAATCTGGATTTTTTTAGCCAGACCGGGTAGGCAAAAAATGTTGAATTTCTGACAAAAATTAAAAAACCACTCAATATGCTTCAAAATGATGTCAAACAATCTCCTGGTAGCTTCAGAACATCAATGGATTAAGTTGGAGAAAGAATTGAAGTAAAAATCAACATAAAACAAAAATGGTCAAATCTGGATTTTTTTAGCCAGACCGGGTAGGCAAAAAATGTTGAATTTCTGACAAAAATAAAAAAAAACACTATATATTCTTGAAAATGATGTCAAACAATCTCCTGGTAGCTTCAGAACATCAATGCATTAAGTTGGAGAAAGAATTGAAGTAAAAATCAACATAAAACAAAAATGGTCAAATCTGGATTTTTTTAGCCAGACCGGGTAGGCAAAAAATGTTGAATTTCTGACAAAAATAAAAAAAACACTATATATTCTTGAAAATGATGTCAAACAATCTCCTGGTAGCTTCAGAACATCAATGGATTAAGTTGGAGAAAGAATTGAAGTAAAAATCAACATAAAACAAAAATGGTCAAATCTGGATTTTTTAGCCAGTGTCTATGTATCCTTCATAACACATACCTGAATATCTTCCTGTCTCCACACATCAGAAGCAGTGTCTATCTTGTTTAGATGAGTTACGTTGTCCGGTCCCAGGAACTCCATGGCCAGTAGGTACATATCCTGTCGAGATATCGATATCGTTTAGAAGTTTATTCTGCATTTAAACTGCAGCTAACGTTTATTTTTTTATCATAAATATCGATTCTACATCAAGCTTTGAGTACTTCTGTGAAGAAAGTTTTGGTTTACAGAGAATACTCTATGTTCTACGTTTGTTTGAAATCGTGAAAATGTGACCTTTCCTGACCCATGACCGCGTAAGCAAAAGCCTGGGTCGATCCCTGGGTGACGTCATCTCATTAATGCATTATTCTCCATGGCGTCTTTCTATCACAACAACATCGATTTATAGAGAATATACACTGTTTGCGAGTTGTTAGTTAAGAAAAAAGTCATTTTAGTCAACATGTTAAGTATTTATTCAAATTATTGCAAAGTCGACATAATTATATGACGTCTACCCAGGGATCAACCCAGGCTTTTACTTACGCGGTCGTGGGTCAGGAAAGGTCACATTTTCACGATTTCATACAAGCGTAGAACATAAAGTATTCACTTTAAACCAAAACTTTCTTCACGGAAGTACTCAAAGCTTGATGTAGTACCGATATTTATGATAACAAAATAAACGTTAGGTGCACTTTAAGGTACCGACCATTATGATAATTAGTAGAGACCGGTTAGGCAAAAAATCTTTGATTTCTGACAAAAATAAAAAAAAACACTATATATTCTTGAAAATGATGTCAAACAATCTCCTGGTAGCTTCAGAACATCAATGGATTAAGTTGGAGAAAGAATTGAAGTAAAAATCAACATAAAACAAAAATGGTCAAATCTGGATTTTTTTAGCCAGACCGGGTAGGCAAAAAATGTTGAATTTCTGACAAAAATTAAAAAACCACTCAATATGCTTCAAAATGATGTCAAACAATCTCCTGGTAGCTTCAGAACATCAATGGATTAAGTTGGAGAAAGAATTGAAGTAAAAATCAACATAAAACAAAAATGGTCAAATCTGGATTTTTTTTAGCCAGACCGGGTAGGCAAAAAATGTTGAATTTCTGACAAAAATAAAAAAAACACTATATATTCTTGAAAATGATGTCAAACAATCTCCTGGTAGCTTCAGAACATCAATGGATTAAGTTGGAGAAAGAATTGAAGTAAAAATCAACATAAAACAAAAATGGTCAAATCTGGATTTTTTTAGCCAGACCGGGTAGGCAAAAAATGTTGAATTTCTGACAAAAATAAAAAAAACACTATATATTCTTGAAAATGATGTCAAACAATCTCCTGGTAGCTTCAGAACATCAATGGATTAAGTTGGAGAAAGAATTGAAGTAAAAATCAACATAAAACAAAAATGGTCAAATCTGGATTTTTTTAGCCAGACCGGGTAGGCAAAAAATGTTGAATTTCTGACAAAAATAAAAAAAACACTATATATTCTTGAAAATGATGTCAAACAATCTCCTGGTAGCTTCAGAACATCAATGGATTAAGTTGGAGAAAGAATTGAAGTAAAAATCAACATAAAACAAAAATGGTCAAATCTGGATTTTTTAGCCAGTGTCTATGTATCCTTCATAACACATACCTGAATATCTTCCTGTCTCCACACATCAGAAGCAGTGTCTATCTTGTTTAGATGAGTTACGTTGTCCGGTCCCAGGAACTCCATGGCCAGTAGGTACATATCCTGTCGAGATATCGATATCGTTTAGAAGTTTATTCTGCATTTAAACTGCAGCTAACGTTTATTTTTTTATCATAAATATCGATTCTACATCAAGCTTTGAGTACTTCTGTGAAGAAAGTTTTGGTTTACAGAGAATACTCTATGTTCTACGTTTGTTTGAAATCGTGAAAATGTGACCTTTCCTGACCCATGACCGCGTAAGCAAAAGCCTGGGTCGATCCCTGGGTGACGTCATCTCATTAATGCATTATTCTCCATGGCGTCTTTCTATCACAACAACATCGATTTATAGAGAATATACACTGTTTGCGAGTTGTTAGTTAAGAAAAAAGTCATTTTAGTCAACATGTTAAGTATTTATTCAAATTATTGCAAAGTCGACATAATTATATGACGTCTACCCAGGGATCGACCCAGGCTTTTACTTACGCGGTCGTGGGTCAGGAAAGGTCACATTTTCACGATTTCATACAAGCGTAGAACATAAAGTATTCACTTTAAACCAAAACTTTCTTCACGGAAGTACTCAAAGCTTGATGTAGTACCGATATTTATGATAACAAAATAAACGTTAGGTGCACTTTAAGGTACCGACCATTATGATAATTAGTAGAGACCGGTTAGGCAAAAAATCTTGGATTTCTGACAAAAATAAAAAAACACACTATATATTCTTCAAAATGATGTCAAACAATCTCCTGGTAGCTTCAGAACATCAATGGATTAAGTTGGAGAAAGAATTCAAGTAAAAATCAACATAATTCAAAAATGGTCAAATCTGGATTTTTTTAGCCAGACCGGGTAGGCAAAAAATGTTGAATTTCTGACAAAAATAAAAGAACCACTCAATATGCTTCAAAATGATGTCAAACAATCTCCTGGTAGCTTCAGAACATCAATGGATTAAGTTGGAGAAAGAATTGAAGTAAAAATCAACATAAAACAAAAATGGTCAAATCTGGATTTTTTTAGCCAGACCGGGTAGGCAAAAAATGTTGAATTTCTGACAAAAATAAAAAAACCACTCAATATGCTTCAAAATGATGTCAAACAATCTCCTGGTAGCTTCAGAACATCAATGGATTAAATTGGAGAAAGAATTGAAGTAAAAATCAACATAATTCAAAAATGGTCAAATCTGGATTTTTTAGCCAGTGTCTATGTATCCTTCATAACACATACCTGAATATCTTCCTGTCTCCACACATCAGAAGCAGTGTCTATCTTGTTTAGATGAGTTACGTTGTCCGGTCCCAGGAACTCCATGGCCAGTAGGTACATATCCTGTCGAGATATCGATATCGTTTAGAAGTTTATTCTGCATTTAAACTGCAGCTAACGTTTATTTTTTTATCATAAATATCGATTCTACATCAAGCTTTGAGTACTTCTGTGAAGAAAGTTTTGGTTTACAGAGAATACTCTATGTTCTACGTTTGTTTGAAATCGTGAAAATGTGACCTTTCCTGACCCATGACCGCGTAAGCAAAAGCCTGGGTCGATCCCTGGGTGACGTCATCTCATTAATGCATTATTCTCCATGGCGTCTTTCTATCACAACAACATCGATTTATAGAGAATATACACTGTTTGCGAGTTGTTAGTTAAGAAAAAAGTCATTTTAGTCAACATGTTAAGTATTTATTCAAATTATTGCAAAGTCGACATAATTATATGACGTCTACCCAGGGATCGACCCAGGCTTTTACTTACGCGGTCGTGGGTCAGGAAAGGTCACATTTTCACGATTTCATACAAGCGTAGAACATAAAGTATTCACTTTAAACCAAAACTTTCTTCACGGAAGTACTCAAAGCTTGATGTAGTACCGATATTTATGATAACAAAATAAACGTTAGGTGCACTTTAAGGTACCGACCATTATGATAATTAGTAGAGACCGGTTAGGCAAAAAATCTTGGATTTCTGACAAAAATAAAAAAAAACACTATATATTCTTGAAAATGATGTCAAACAATCTCCTGGTAGCTTCAGAACAAAAATGGATTAAGTTGGAGAAATAATTGAAGTAAAAATCAACATAAAACAAAAATGGTCAAATCTGGATTTTTTTAGCCAGACCGGGTAGGCAAAAAATGTTGAATTTCTGACAAAAATAAAAAAAACCACTCAATATGCTTCAAAATGATCTCAAACAGTCTCCTGGTAGCTTCAGAACATCAATGGATTAAGTTGGAGAAAGAATTGAAGTAAAAATCAACATAAAACAAAAATGGTCAAATCTGGATTTTTTTAGCCAGACCGGGTAGGCAAAAAATGTTGAATTTCTGACAAAAATTAAAAAACCACTCAATATGCTTCAAAATGATGTCAAACAATCTCCTGGTAGCTTCAGAACATCAATGGATTAAGTTGGAGAAAGAATTGAAGTAAAAATCAACATAAAACAAAAATGGTCAAATCTGGATTTTTTTAGCCAGACCGGGTAGGCAAAAAATGTTGAATTTCTGACAAAAATAAAAAAAAACACTATATATTCTTGAAAATGATGTCAAACAATCTCCTGGTAGCTTCAGAACATCAATGCATTAAGTTGGAGAAAGAATTGAAGTAAAAATCAACATAAAACAAAAATGGTCAAATCTGGATTTTTTTAGCCAGACCGGGTAGGCAAAAAATGTTGAATTTCTGACAAAAATAAAAGAACCACTCAATATGCTTCAAAATGATCTCAAACAATCTCCTGGTAGCTTCAGAACATCAATGGATTAAGTTGGAGAAAGAATTGAAGTAAAAATCAACATAAAACAAAAATGGTCAAATCTGGATTTTTTAGACAGTGTCTATGTATCCTTCATAACACATACCTGAATATCTTCCTGTCTCCACACATCAGAAGCAGTGTCTATCTTGTTTAGATGAGTTACGTTGTCCGGTCCCAGGAACTCCATGGCCAGTAGGTACATATCCTGTCGAGATATCGATATCGTTTAGAAGTTTATTCTGCATTTAAACTGCAGCTAACGTTTATTTTTTTATCATAAATATCGATTCTACATCAAGCTTTGAGTACTTCTGTGAAGAAAGTTTTGGTTTACAGAGAATACTCTATGTTCTACGTTTGTTTGAAATCGTGAAAATGTGACCTTTCCTGACCCATGACCGCGTAAGCAAAAGCCTGGGTCGATCCCTGGGTGACGTCATCTCATTAATGCATTATTCTCCATGGCGTCTTTCTATCACAACAACATCGATTTATAGAGAATATACACTGTTTGCGAGTTGTTAGTTAAGAAAAAAGTCATTTTAGTCAACATGTTAAGTATTTATTCAAATTATTGCAAAGTCGACATAATTATATGACGTCTACCCAGGGATCAACCCAGGCTTTTACTTACGCGGTCGTGGGTCAGGAAAGGTCACATTTTCACGATTTCATACAAGCGTAGAACATAAAGTATTCACTTTAAACCAAAACTTTCTTCACGGAAGTACTCAAAGCTTGATGTAGTACCGATATTTATGATAACAAAATAAACGTTAGGTGCACTTTAAGGTACCGACCATTATGATAATTAGTAGAGACCGGTTAGGCAAAAAATCTTGGATTTCTGACAAAAATAAAAAAAAACACTATATATTCTTGAAAATGATGTCAAACAATCTCCTGGTAGCTTCAGAACATCAATGGATTAAGTTGGAGAAAGAATTGAAGTAAAAATCAACATAAAACAAAAATGGTCAAATCTGGATTTTTTTAGCCAGACCGGGTAGGCAAAAAATGTTGAATTTCTGACAAAAATTAAAAAACCACTCAATATGCTTCAAAATGATGTCAAACAATCTCCTGGTAGCTTCAGAACATCAATGGATTAAGTTGGAGAAAGAATTGAAGTAAAAATCAACATAAAACAAAAATGGTCAAATCTGGATTTTTTTTAGCCAGACCGGGTAGGCAAAAAATGTTGAATTTCTGACAAAAATAAAAAAAACACTATATATTCTTGAAAATGATGTCAAACAATCTCCTGGTAGCTTCAGAACATCAATGGATTAAGTTGGAGAAAGAATTGAAGTAAAAATCAACATAAAACAAAAATGGTCAAATCTGGATTTTTTTAGCCAGACCGGGTAGGCAAAAAATGTTGAATTTCTGACAAAAATAAAAAAAACACTATATATTCTTGAAAATGATGTCAAACAATCTCCTGGTAGCTTCAGAACATCAATGGATTAAGTTGGAGAAAGAATTGAAGTAAAAATCAACATAAAACAAAAATGGTCAAATCTGGATTTTTTTAGCCAGACCGGGTAGGCAAAAAATGTTGAATTTCTGACAAAAATAAAAAAAACACTATATATTCTTGAAAATGATGTCAAACAATCTCCTGGTAGCTTCAGAACATCAATGGATTAAGTTGGAGAAAGAATTGAAGTAAAAATCAACATAAAACAAAAATGGTCAAATCTGGATTTTTTAGCCAGTGTCTATGTATCCTTCATAACACATACCTGAATATCTTCCTGTCTCCACACATCAGAAGCAGTGTCTATCTTGTTTAGATGAGTTACGTTGTCCGGTCCCAGGAACTCCATGGCCAGTAGGTACATATCCTGTCGAGATATCGATATCGTTTAGAAGTTTATTCTGCATTTAAACTGCAGCTAACGTTTATTTTTTTATCATAAATATCGATTCTACATCAAGCTTTGAGTACTTCTGTGAAGAAAGTTTTGGTTTACAGAGAATACTCTATGTTCTACGTTTGTTTGAAATCGTGAAAATGTGACCTTTCCTGACCCATGACCGCGTAAGCAAAAGCCTGGGTCGATCCCTGGGTGACGTCATCTCATTAATGCATTATTCTCCATGGCGTCTTTCTATCACAACAACATCGATTTATAGAGAATATACACTGTTTGCGAGTTGTTAGTTAAGAAAAAAGTCATTTTAGTCAACATGTTAAGTATTTATTCAAATTATTGCAAAGTCGACATAATTATATGACGTCTACCCAGGGATCGACCCAGGCTTTTACTTACGCGGTCGTGGGTCAGGAAAGGTCACATTTTCACGATTTCATACAAGCGTAGAACATAAAGTATTCACTTTAAACCAAAACTTTCTTCACGGAAGTACTCAAAGCTTGATGTAGTACCGATATTTATGATAACAAAATAAACGTTAGGTGCACTTTAAGGTACCGACCATTATGATAATTAGTAGAGACCGGTTAGGCAAAAAATCTTGGATTTCTGACAAAAATAAAAAAACACACTATATATTCTTCAAAATGATGTCAAACAATCTCCTGGTAGCTTCAGAACATCAATGGATTAAGTTGGAGAAAGAATTCAAGTAAAAATCAACATAATTCAAAAATGGTCAAATCTGGATTTTTTTAGCCAGACCGGGTAGGCAAAAAATGTTGAATTTCTGACAAAAATAAAAGAACCACTCAATATGCTTCAAAATGATGTCAAACAATCTCCTGGTAGCTTCAGAACATCAATGGATTAAGTTGGAGAAAGAATTGAAGTAAAAATCAACATAAAACAAAAATGGTCAAATCTGGATTTTTTTAGCCAGACCGGGTAGGCAAAAAATGTTGAATTTCTGACAAAAATAAAAAAAAACACTATATATTCTTGAAAATGATGTCAAACAATCTCCTGGTAGCTTCAGAACATCAATGCATTAAGTTGGAGAAAGAATTGAAGTAAAAATCAACATAAAACAAAAATGGTCAAATCTGGATTTTTTTAGCCAGACCGGGTAGGCAAAAAATGTTGAATTTCTGACAAAAATAAAAGAACCACTCAATATGCTTCAAAATGATCTCAAACAATCTCCTGGTAGCTTCAGAACATCAATGGATTAAGTTGGAGAAAGAATTGAAGTAAAAATCAACATAAAACAAAAATGGTCAAATCTGGATTTTTTAGCCAGTGTCTATGTATCCTTCATAACACATACCTGAATATCTTCCTGTCTCCACACATCAGAAGCAGTGTCTATCTTGTTTAGATGAGTTACGTTGTCCGGTCCCAGGAACTCCATGGCCAGTAGGTACATATCCTGTCGAGATATCGATATCGTTTAGAAGTTTATTCTGCATTTAAACTGCAGCTAACGTTTATTTTTTTATCATAAATATCGATTCTACATCAAGCTTTGAGTACTTCTGTGAAGAAAGTTTTGGTTTACAGAGAATACTCTATGTTCTACGTTTGTTTGAAATCGTGAAAATGTGACCTTTCCTGACCCATGACCGCGTAAGCAAAAGCCTGGGTCGATCCCTGGGTGACGTCATCTCATTAATGCATTATTCTCCATGGCGTCTTTCTATCACAACAACATCGATTTATAGAGAATATACACTGTTTGCGAGTTGTTAGTTAAGAAAAAAGTCATTTTAGTCAACATGTTAAGTATTTATTCAAATTATTGCAAAGTCGACATAATTATATGACGTCTACCCAGGGATCAACCCAGGCTTTTACTTACGCGGTCGTGGGTCAGGAAAGGTCACATTTTCACGATTTCATACAAGCGTAGAACATAAAGTATTCACTTTAAACCAAAACTTTCTTCACGGAAGTACTCAAAGCTTGATGTAGTACCGATATTTATGATAACAAAATAAACGTTAGGTGCACTTTAAGGTACCGACCATTATGATAATTAGTAGAGACCGGTTAGGCAAAAAATCTTGGATTTCTGACAAAAATAAAAAAAAACACTATATATTCTTGAAAATGATGTCAAACAATCTCCTGGTAGCTTCAGAACATCAATGGATTAAGTTGGAGAAAGAATTGAAGTAAAAATCAACATAAAACAAAAATGGTCAAATCTGGATTTTTTTAGCCAGACCGGGTAGGCAAAAAATGTTGAATTTCTGACAAAAATAAAAAAAACACTATATATTCTTGAAAATGATGTCAAACAATCTCCTGGTAGCTTCAGAACAAAAATGGATTAAGTTGGAGAAATAATTGAAGTAAAAATCAACATAAAACAAAAATGGT
The DNA here is from genome assembly GCA_030867875.1 of Actinernus sp. WN-2022. Classification (NCBI taxonomy): domain Eukaryota; kingdom Metazoa; phylum Cnidaria; class Anthozoa; order Actiniaria; family Actinernidae; genus Actinernus; species Actinernus sp. WN-2022. Next base: position 38,189,309 of record JAOWCC010001501.1, read on the forward strand.
CAAATCTGGATTTTTTTAGCCAGACCGGGTAGGCAAAAAATGTTGAATTTCTGACAAAAATAAAAAAACCACTCAATATGCTTCAAAATGATCTCAAACAGTCTCCTGGTAGCTTCAGAACATCAATGGATTAAGTTGGAGAAAGAATTGAAGTAAAAATCAACATAAAACAAAAATGGTCAAATCTGGATTTTTTTAGCCAGACCGGGTAGGCAAAAAATGTTGAATTTCTGACAAAAATTAAAAAACCACTCAATATGCTTCAAAATGATGTCAAACAATCTCCTGGTAGCTTCAGAACATCAATGGATTAAGTTGGAGAAAGAATTGAAGTAAAAATCAACATAAAACAAAAATGGTCAAATCTGGATTTTTTTAGCCAGACCGGGTAGGCAAAAAATGTTGAATTTCTGACAAAAATAAAAAAAAACACTATATATTCTTGAAAATGATGTCAAACAATCTCCTGGTAGCTTCAGAACATCAATGCATTAAGTTGGAGAAAGAATTGAAGTAAAAATCAACATAAAACAAAAATGGTCAAATCTGGATTTTTTTAGCCAGACCGGGTAGGCAAAAAATGTTGAATTTCTGACAAAAATAAAAAAAACACTATATATTCTTGAAAATGATGTCAAACAATCTCCTGGTAGCTTCAGAACATCAATGGATTAAGTTGGAGAAAGAATTGAAGTAAAAATCAACATAAAACAAAAATGGTCAAATCTGGATTTTTTAGCCAGTGTCTATGTATCCTTCATAACACATACCTGAATATCTTCCTGTCTCCACACATCAGAAGCAGTGTCTATCTTGTTTAGATGAGTTACGTTGTCCGGTCCCAGGAACTCCATGGCCAGTAGGTACATATCCTGTCGAGATATCGATATCGTTTAGAAGTTTATTCTGCATTTAAACTGCAGCTAACGTTTATTTTTTTATCATAAATATCGATTCTACATCAAGCTTTGAGTACTTCTGTGAAGAAAGTTTTGGTTTACAGAGAATACTCTATGTTCTACGTTTGTTTGAAATCGTGAAAATGTGACCTTTCCTGACCCATGACCGCGTAAGCAAAAGCCTGGGTCGATCCCTGGGTGACGTCATCTCATTAATGCATTATTCTCCATGGCGTCTTTCTATCACAACAACATCGATTTATAGAGAATATACACTGTTTGCGAGTTGTTAGTTAAGAAAAAAGTCATTTTAGTCAACATGTTAAGTATTTATTCAAATTATTGCAAAGTCGACATAATTATATGACGTCTACCCAGGGATCAACCCAGGCTTTTACTTACGCGGTCGTGGGTCAGGAAAGGTCACATTTTCACGATTTCATACAAGCGTAGAACATAAAGTATTCACTTTAAACCAAAACTTTCTTCACGGAAGTACTCAAAGCTTGATGTAGTACCGATATTTATGATAACAAAATAAACGTTAGGTGCACTTTAAGGTACCGACCATTATGATAATTAGTAGAGACCGGTTAGGCAAAAAATCTTGGATTTCTGACAAAAATAAAAAAAAACACTATATATTCTTGAAAATGATGTCAAACAATCTCCTGGTAGCTTCAGAACATCAATGGATTAAGTTGGAGAAAGAATTGAAGTAAAAATCAACATAAAACAAAAATGGTCAAATCTGGATTTTTTTTAGCCAGACCGGGTAGGCAAAAAATGTTGAATTTCTGACAAAAATAAAAAAAACACTATATATTCTTGAAAATGATGTCAAACAATCTCCTGGTAGCTTCAGAACATCAATGGATTAAGTTGGAGAAAGAATTGAAGTAAAAATCAACATAAAACAAAAATGGTCAAATCTGGATTTTTTTAGCCAGACCGGGTAGGCAAAAAATGTTGAATTTCTGACAAAAATAAAAAAAACACTATATATTCTTGAAAATGATGTCAAACAATCTCCTGGTAGCTTCAGAACATCAATGGATTAAGTTGGAGAAAGAATTGAAGTAAAAATCAACATAAAACAAAAATGGTCAAATCTGGATTTTTTTAGCCAGACCGGGTAGGCAAAAAATGTTGAATTTCTGACAAAAATAAAAAAAACACTATATATTCTTGAAAATGATGTCAAACAATCTCCTGGTAGCTTCAGAACATCAATGGATTAAGTTGGAGAAAGAATTGAAGTAAAAATCAACATAAAACAAAAATGGTCAAATCTGGATTTTTTAGCCAGTGTCTATGTATCCTTCATAACACATACCTGAATATCTTCCTGTCTCCACACATCAGAAGCAGTGTCTATCTTGTTTAGATGAGTTACGTTGTCCGGTCCCAGGAACTCCATGGCCAGTAGGTACATATCCTGTCGAGATATCGATATCGTTTAGAAGTTTATTCTGCATTTAAACTGCAGCTAACGTTTATTTTTTTATCATAAATATCGATTCTACATCAAGCTTTGAGTACTTCTGTGAAGAAAGTTTTGGTTTACAGAGAATACTCTATGTTCTACGTTTGTTTGAAATCGTGAAAATGTGACCTTTCCTGACCCATGACCGCGTAAGCAAAAGCCTGGGTCGATCCCTGGGTGACGTCATCTCATTAATGCATTATTCTCCATGGCGTCTTTCTATCACAACAACATCGATTTATAGAGAATATACACTGTTTGCGAGTTGTTAGTTAAGAAAAAAGTCATTTTAGTCAACATGTTAAGTATTTATTCAAATTATTGCAAAGTCGACATAATTATATGACGTCTACCCAGGGATCGACCCAGGCTTTTACTTACGCGGTCGTGGGTCAGGAAAGGTCACATTTTCACGATTTCATACAAGCGTAGAACATAAAGTATTCACTTTAAACCAAAACTTTCTTCACGGAAGTACTCAAAGCTTGATGTAGTACCGATATTTATGATAACAAAATAAACGTTAGGTGCACTTTAAGGTACCGACCATTATGATAATTAGTAGAGACCGGTTAGGCAAAAAATCTTGGATTTCTGACAAAAATAAAAAAACACACTATATATTCTTCAAAATGATGTCAAACAATCTCCTGGTAGCTTCAGAACATCAATGGATTAAGTTGGAGAAAGAATTCAAGTAAAAATCAACATAATTCAAAAATGGTCAAATCTGGATTTTTTTAGCCAGACCGGGTAGGCAAAAAATGTTGAATTTCTGACAAAAATAAAAGAACCACTCAATATGCTTCAAAATGATGTCAAACAATCTCCTGGTAGCTTCAGAACATCAATGGATTAAGTTGGAGAAAGAATTGAAGTAAAAATCAACATAAAACAAAAATGGTCAAATCTGGATTTTTTTAGCCAGACCGGGTAGGCAAAAAATGTTGAATTTCTGACAAAAATAAAAAAACCACTCAATATGCTTCAAAATGATGTCAAACAATCTCCTGGTAGCTTCAGAACATCAATGGATTAAGTTGGAGAAAGAATTGAAGTAAAAATCAACATAATTCAAAAATGGTCAAATCTGGATTTTTTAGCCAGTGTCTATGTATCCTTCATAACACATACCTGAATATCTTCCTGTCTCCACACATCAGAAGCAGTGTCTATCTTGTTTAGATGAGTTACGTTGTCCGGTCCCAGGAACTCCATGGCCAGTAGGTACATATCCTGTCGAGATATCGATATCGTTTAGAAGTTTATTCTGCATTTAAACTGCAGCTAACGTTTATTTTTTTATCATAAATATCGATTCTACATCAAGCTTTGAGTACTTCTGTGAAGAAAGTTTTGGTTTACAGAGAATACTCTATGTTCTACGTTTGTTTGAAATCGTGAAAATGTGACCTTTCCTGACCCATGACCGCGTAAGCAAAAGCCTGGGTCGATCCCTGGGTGACGTCATCTCATTAATGCATTATTCTCCATGGCGTCTTTCTATCACAACAACATCGATTTATAGAGAATATACACTGTTTGCGAGTTGTTAGTTAAGAAAAAAGTCATTTTAGTCAACATGTTAAGTATTTATTCAAATTATTGCAAAGTCGACATAATTATATGACGTCTACCCAGGGATCGACCCAGGCTTTTACTTACGCGGTCGTGGGTCAGGAAAGGTCACATTTTCACGATTTCATACAAGCGTAGAACATAAAGTATTCACTTTAAACCAAAACTTTCTTCACGGAAGTACTCAAAGCTTGATGTAGTACCGATATTTATGATAACAAAATAAACGTTAGGTGCACTTTAAGGTACCGACCATTATGATAATTAGTAGAGACCGGTTAGGCAAAAAATCTTGGATTTCTGACAAAAATAAAAAAAAACACTATATATTCTTGAAAATGATGTCAAACAATCTCCTGGTAGCTTCAGAACAAAAATGGATTAAGTTGGAGAAATAATTGAAGTAAAAATCAACATAAAACAAAAATGGTCAAATCTGGATTTTTTTAGCCAGACCGGGTAGGCAAAAAATGTTGAATTTCTGACAAAAATAAAAAAAACCACTCAATATGCTTCAAAATGATCTCAAACAGTCTCCTGGTAGCTTCAGAACATCAATGGATTAAGTTGGAGAAAGAATTGAAGTAAAAATCAACATAAAACAAAAATGGTCAAATCTGGATTTTTTTAGCCAGACCGGGTAGGCAAAAAATGTTGAATTTCTGACAAAAATTAAAAAACCACTCAATATGCTTCAAAATGATGTCAAACAATCTCCTGGTAGCTTCAGAACATCAATGGATTAAGTTGGAGAAAGAATTGAAGTAAAAATCAACATAAAACAAAAATGGTCAAATCTGGATTTTTTTAGCCAGACCGGGTAGGCAAAAAATGTTGAATTTCTGACAAAAATAAAAAAAAACACTATATATTCTTGAAAATGATGTCAAACAATCTCCTGGTAGCTTCAGAACATCAATGCATTAAGTTGGAGAAAGAATTGAAGTAAAAATCAACATAAAACAAAAATGGTCAAATCTGGATTTTTTAGCCAGTGTCTATGTATCCTTCATAACACATACCTGAATATCTTCCTGTCTCCACACATCAGAAGCAGTGTCTATCTTGTTTAGATGAGTTACGTTGTCCGGTCCCAGGAACTCCATGGCCAGTAGGTACATATCCTGTCGAGATATCGATATCGTTTAGAAGTTTATTCTGCATTTAAACTGCAGCTAACGTTTATTTTTTTATCATAAATATCGATTCTACATCAAGCTTTGAGTACTTCTGTGAAGAAAGTTTTGGTTTACAGAGAATACTCTATGTTCTACGTTTGTTTGAAATCGTGAAAATGTGACCTTTCCTGACCCATGACCGCGTAAGCAAAAGCCTGGGTCGATCCCTGGGTGACGTCATCTCATTAATGCATTATTCTCCATGGCGTCTTTCTATCACAACAACATCGATTTATAGAGAATATACACTGTTTGCGAGTTGTTAGTTAAGAAAAAAGTCATTTTAGTCAACATGTTAAGTATTTATTCAAATTATTGCAAAGTCGACATAATTATATGACGTCTACCCAGGGATCAACCCAGGCTTTTACTTACGCGGTCGTGGGTCAGGAAAGGTCACATTTTCACGATTTCATACAAGCGTAGAACATAAAGTATTCACTTTAAACCAAAACTTTCTTCACGGAAGTACTCAAAGCTTGATGTAGTACCGATATTTATGATAACAAAATAAACGTTAGGTGCACTTTAAGGTACCGACCATTATGATAATTAGTAGAGACCGGTTAGGCAAAAAATCTTGGATTTCTGACAAAAATAAAAAAACACACTATATATTCTTGAAAATGATGTCAAACAATCTCCTGGTAGCTTCAGAACATCAATGGATTAAGTTGGAGAAAGAATTGAAGTAAAAATCAACATAAAACAAAAATGGTCAAATCTGGATTTTTTTAGCCAGACAGGGTAGGCAAAAAATGTTGAATTTCTGACAAAAATTAAAAAACCACTCAATATGCTTCAAAATGATGTCAAACAATCTCCTGGTAGCTTCAGAACATCAATGGATTAAGTTGGAGAAAGAATTGAAGTAAAAATCAACATAAAACAAAAATGGTCAAATCTGGATTTTTTTTTAGCCAGACCGGGTAGGCAAAAAATGTTGAATTTCTGACAAAAATAAAAAAAACACTATATATTCTTGAAAATGATGTCAAACAATCTCCTGGTAGCTTCAGAACATCAATGGATTAAGTTGGAGAAAGAATTGAAGTAAAAATCAACATAAAACAAAAATGGTCAAATCTGGATTTTTTTAGCCAGACCGGGTAGGCAAAAAATGTTGAATTTCTGACAAAAATAAAAAAAACACTATATATTCTTGAAAATGATGTCAAACAATCTCCTGGTAGCTTCAGAACATCAATGGATTAAGTTGGAGAAAGAATTGAAGTAAAAATCAACATAAAACAAAAATGGTCAAATCTGGATTTTTTTAGCCAGACCGGGTAGGCAAAAAATGTTGAATTTCTGACAAAAATAAAAAAAACACTATATATTCTTGAAAATGATGTCAAACAATCTCCTGGTAGCTTCAGAACATCAATGGATTAAGTTGGAGAAAGAATTGAAGTAAAAATCAACATAAAACAAAAATGGTCAAATCTGGATTTTTTAGCCAGTGTCTATGTATCCTTCATAACACATACCTGAATATCTTCCTGTCTCCACACATCAGAAGCAGTGTCTATCTTGTTTAGATGAGTTACGTTGTCCGGTCCCAGGAACTCCATGGCCAGTAGGTACATATCCTGTCGAGATATCGATATCGTTTAGAAGTTTATTCTGCATTTAAACTGCAGCTAACGTTTATTTTTTTATCATAAATATCGATTCTACATCAAGCTTTGAGTACTTCTGTGAAGAAAGTTTTGGTTTACAGAGAATACTCTATGTTCTACGTTTGTTTGAAATCGTGAAAATGTGACCTTTCCTGACCCATGACCGCGTAAGCAAAAGCCTGGGTCGATCCCTGGGTGACGTCATCTCATTAATGCATTATTCTCCATGGCGTCTTTCTATCACAACAACATCGATTTATAGAGAATATACACTGTTTGCGAGTTGTTAGTTAAGAAAAAAGTCATTTTAGTCAACATGTTAAGTATTTATTCAAATTATTGCAAAGTCGACATAATTATATGACGTCTACCCAGGGATCGACCCAGGCTTTTACTTACGCGGTCGTGGGTCAGGAAAGGTCACATTTTCACGATTTCATACAAGCGTAGAACATAAAGTATTCACTTTAAACCAAAACTTTCTTCACGGAAGTACTCAAAGCTTGATGTAGTACCGATATTTATGATAACAAAATAAACGTTAGGTGCACTTTAAGGTACCGACCATTATGATAATTAGTAGAGACCGGTTAGGCAAAAAATCTTGGATTTCTGACAAAAATAAAAAAAAACACTATATATTCTTCAAAATGATGTCAAACAATCTCCTGGTAGCTTCAGAACATCAATGGATTAAGTTGGAGAAAGAATTCAAGTAAAAATCAACATAATTCAAAAATGGTCAAATCTGGATTTTTTTAGCCAGACCGGGTAGGCAAAAAATGTTGAATTTCTGACAAAAATAAAAGAACCACTCAATATGCTTCAAAATGATGTCAAACAATCTCCTGGTAGCTTCAGAACATCAATGGATTAAGTTGGAGAAAGAATTGAAGTAAAAATCAACATAAAACAAAAATGGTCAAATCTGGATTTTTTTAGCCAGACCGGGTAGGCAAAAAATGTTGAATTTCTGACAAAAATAAAAAACCACTCAATATGCTTCAAAATGATGTCAAACAATCTCCTGGTAGCTTCAGAACATCAATGGATTAAGTTGGAGAAAGAATTGAAGTAAAAATCAACATAATTCAAAAATGGTCAAATCTGGATTTTTTAGCCAGTGTCTATGTATCCTTCATAACACATACCTGAATATCTTCCTGTCTCCACACATCAGAAGCAGTGTCTATCTTGTTTAGATGAGTTACGTTGTCCGGTCCCAGGAACTCCATGGCCAGTAGGTACATATCCTGTCGAGATATCGATATCGTTTAGAAGTTTATTCTGCATTTAAACTGCAGCTAACGTTTATTTTTTTATCATAAATATCGATTCTACATCAAGCTTTGAGTACTTCTGTGAAGAAAGTTTTGGTTTACAGAGAATACTCTATGTTCTACGTTTGTTTGAAATCGTGAAAATGTGACCTTTCCTGACCCATGACCGCGTAAGCAAAAGCCTGGGTCGATCCCTGGGTGACGTCATCTCATTAATGCATTATTCTCCATGGCGTCTTTCTATCACAACAACATCGATTTATAGAGAATATACACTGTTTGCGAGTTGTTAGTTAAGAAAAAAGTCATTTTAGTCAACATGTTAAGTATTTATTCAAATTATTGCAAAGTCGACATAATTATATGACGTCTACCCAGGGATCGACCCAGGCTTTTACTTACGCGGTCGTGGGTCAGGAAAGGTCACATTTTCACGATTTCATACAAGCGTAGAACATAAAGTATTCACTTTAAACCAAAACTTTCTTCACGGAAGTACTCAAAGCTTGATGTAGTACCGATATTTATGATAACAAAATAAACGTTAGGTGCACTTTAAGGTACCGACCATTATGATAATTAGTAGAGACCGGTTAGGCAAAAAATCTTGGATTTCTGACAAAAATAAAAAAACACACTATATATTCTTCAAAATGATGTCAAACAATCTCCTGGTAGCTTCAGAACATCAATGGATTAAGTTGGAGAAAGAATTCAAGTAAAAATCAACATAATTCAAAAATGGTCAAATCTGGATTTTTTTAGCCAGACCGGGTAGGCAAAAAATGTTGAATTTCTGACAAAAATAAAAGAACCACTCAATATGCTTCAAAATGATGTCAAACAATCTCCTGGTAGCTTCAGAACATCAATGGATTAAGTTGGAGAAAGAATTGAAGTAAAAATCAACATAAAACAAAAATGGTCAAATCTGGATTTTTTTAGCCAGACCGGGTAGGCAAAAAATGTTGAATTTCTGACAAAAATAAAAAAAAACACTATATATTCTTCAAAATGATGTCAAACAATCTCCTGGTAGCTTCAGAACATCAATGGATTAAGTTGGAGAAAGAATTGAAGTAAAAATCAACATAAAACAAAAATGGTCAAATCTGGATTTTTTTAGCCAGACCGGGTAGGCAAAAAATGTTGAATTTCTGACAAAAATAAAAAAAACACTATATATTCTTGAAAATGATGTCAAACAATCTCCTGGTAGCTTCAGAACATCAATGGATTAAGTTGGAGAAAGAATTGAAGTAAAAATCAACATAAAACAAAAATGGTCAAATCTGGATTTTTTAGCCAGTGTCTATGTATCCTTCATAACACATACCTGAATATCTTCCTGTCTCCACACATCAGAAGCAGTGTCTATCTTGTTTAGATGAGTTACGTTGTCCGGTCCCAGGAACTCCATGGCCAGTAGGTACATATCCTGTCGAGATATCGATATCGTTTAGAAGTTTATTCTGCATTTAAACTGCAGCTAACGTTTATTTTTTTATCATAAATATCGATTCTACATCAAGCTTTGAGTACTTCTGTGAAGAAAGTTTTGGTTTACAGAGAATACTCTATGTTCTACGTTTGTTTGAAATCGTGAAAATGTGACCTTTCCTGACCCATGACCGCGTAAGCAAATGCCTGGGTCGATCCCTGGGTGACGTCATCTCATTAATGCATTATTCTCCATGGCGTCTTTCTATCACAACAACATCGATTTATAGAGAATATACACTGTTTGCGAGTTGTTAGTTAAGAAAAAAGTCATTTTAGTCAACATGTTAAGTATTTATTCAAATTATTGCAAAGTCGACATAATTATATGACGTCTACCCAGGGATCAACCCAGGCTTTTACTTACGCGGTCGTGGGTCAGGAAAGGTCACATTTTCACGATTTCATACAAGCGTAGAACATAAAGTATTCACTTTAAACCAAAACTTTCTTCACGGAAGTACTCAAAGCTTGATGTAGTACCGATATTTATGATAACAAAATAAACGTTAGGTGCACTTTAAGGTACCGACCATTATGATAATTAGTAGAGACCGGTTAGGCAAAAAATCTTGGATTTCTGACAAAAATAAAAAAACACACTATATATTCTTGAAAATGATGTCAAACAATCTCCTGGTAGCTTCAGAACATCAATGGATTAAGTTGGAGAAAGAATTGAAGTAAAAATCAACATAAAACAAAAATGGTCAAATGTGGATTTTTTTAGCCAGACCGGGTAGGCAAAAAATGTTGAATTTCTGACAAAAATAAAAAAAACACTATATATTCTTGAAAATGATGTCAAACAATCTCCTGGTAGCTTCAGAACAAAAATGGATTAAGTTGGAGAAATAATTGAAGTAAAAATCAACATAAAACAAAAATGGTCAAATCTGGATTTTTTTAGCCAGACCGGGTAGGCAAAAAATGTTGAATTTCTGACAAAAATAAAAAAACCACTCAATATGCTTCAAAATGATCTCAAACAGTCTCCTGGTAGCTTCAGAACATCAATGGATTAAGTTGGAGAAAGAATTGAAGTAAAAATCAACATAAAACAAAAATGGTCAAATCTGGATTTTTTTAGCCAGACCGGGTAGGCAAAAAATGTTGAATTTCTGACAAAAATAAAAAAAACACTATATATTCTTGAAAATGATGTCAAACAATCTCCTGGTAGCTTCAGAACATCAATGGATTAAGTTGGAGAAAGAATTGAAGTAAAAATCAACATAAAACAAAAATGGTCAAATCTGGATTTTTTTAGCCAGACCGGGTAGGCAAAAAATGTTGAATTTCTGACAAAAATAAAAAAAACACTATATATTCTTGAAAATGATGTCAAACAATCTCCTGGTAGCTTCAGAACATCAATGGATTAAGTTGGAGAAAGAATTGAAGTAAAAATCAACATAAAACAAAAATGGTCAAATCTGGATTTTTTAGCCAGTGTCTATGTATCCTTCATAACACATACCTGAATATCTTCCTGTCTCCACACATCAGAAGCAGTGTCTATCTTGTTTAGATGAGTTACGTTGTCCGGTCCCAGGAACTCCATGGCCAGTAGGTACATATCCTGTCGAGATATCGATATCGTTTAGAAGTTTATTCTGCATTTAAACTGCAGCTAACGTTTATTTTTTTATCATAAATATCGATTCTACATCAAGCTTTGAGTACTTCTGTGAAGAAAGTTTTGGTTTACAGAGAATACTCTATGTTCTACGTTTGTTTGAAATCGTGAAAATGTGACCTTTCCTGACCCATGACCGCGTAAGCAAAAGCCTGGGTCGATCCCTGGGTGACGTCATCTCATTAATGCATTATTCTCCATGGCGTCTTTCTATCACAACAACATCGATTTATAGAGAATATACACTGTTTGCGAGTTGTTAGTTAAGAAAAAAGTCATTTTAGTCAACATGTTAAGTATTTATTCAAATTATTGCAAAGTCGACATAATTATATGACGTCTACCCAGGGATCGACCCAGGCTTTTACTTACGCGGTCGTGGGTCAGGAAAGGTCACATTTTCACGATTTCATACAAGCGTAGAACATAAAGTATTCACTTTAAACCAAAACTTTCTTCACGGAAGTACTCAAAGCTTGATGTAGTACCGATATTTATGATAACAAAATAAACGTTAGGTGCACTTTAAGGTACCGACCATTATGATAATTAGTAGAGACCGGTTAGGCAAAAAATCTTGGATTTCTGACAAAAATAAAAAAACACACTATATATTCTTCAAAATGATGTCAAACAATCTCCTGGTAGCTTCAGAACATCAATGGATTAAGTTGGAGAAAGAATTCAAGTAAAAATCAACATAATTCAAAAATGGTCAAATCTGGATTTTTTTAGCCAGACCGGGTAGGCAAAAAATGTTGAATTTCTGACAAAAATAAAAGAACCACTCAATATGCTTCAAAATGATGTCAAACAATCTCCTGGTAGCTTCAGAACATCAATGGATTAAGTTGGAGAAATAATTGAAGTAAAAATCAACATAAAACAAAAATGGTCAAATCTGGATTTTTTTAGCCAGACCGGGTAGGCAAAAAATGTTGAATTTCTGACAAAAATAAAAAAACCACTCAATATGCTTCAAAATGATCTCAAACAGTCTCCTGGTAGCTTCAGAACATCAATGGATTAAGTTGGAGAAAGAATTGAAGTAAAAATCAACATAAAACAAAAATGGTCAAATCTGGATTTTTTTAGCCAGACTGGGTAGGCAAAAAATGTTGAATTTCTGACAAAAATTAAAAAACCACTCAATATGCTTCAAAATGATGTCAAACAATCTCCTGGTAGCTTCAGAACATCAATGGATTAAGTTGGAGAAAGAATTGAAGTAAAAATCAACATAAAACAAAAATGGTCAAATCTGGATTTTTTTAGCCAGACCGGGTAGGCAAAAAATGTTGAATTTCTGACAAAAATAAAAAAAACACTATATATTCTTGAAAATGATGTCAAACAATCTCCTGGTAGCTTCAGAACATCAATGGATTAAGTTGGAGAAAGAATTGAAGTAAAAATCAACATAAAACAAAAATGGTCAAATCTGGATTTTTTTAGCCAGACCGGGTAGGCAAAAAATGTTGAATTTCTGACAAAAATAAAAAAAACACTATATATTCTTGAAAATGATGTCAAACAATCTCCTGGTAGCTTCAGAACATCAATGGATTAAGTTGGAGAAAGAATTGAAGTAAAAATCAACATAAAACAAAAATGGTCAAATCTGGATTTTTTTAGCCAGACCGGGTAGGCAAAAAATGTTGAATTTCTGACAAAAATAAAAAAAACACTATATATTCTTGAAAATGATGTCAAACAATCTCCTGGTAGCTTCAGAACATCAATGGATTAAGTTGGAGAAAGAATTGAAGTAAAAATCAACATAAAACAAAAATGGTCAAATCTGGATTTTTTAGCCAGTGTCTATGTATCCTTCATAACACATACCTGAATATCTTCCTGTCTCCACACATCAGAAGCAGTGTCTATCTTGTTTAGATGAGTTACGTTGTCCGGTCCCAGGAACTCCATGGCCAGTAGGTACATATCCTGTCGAGATATCGATATCGTTTAGAAGTTTATTCTGCATTTAAACTGCAGCTAACGTTTATTTTTTTATCATAAATATCGATTCTACATCAAGCTTTGAGTACTTCTGTGAAGAAAGTTTTGGTTTACAGAGAATACTCTATGTTCTACGTTTGTTTGAAATCGTGAAAATGTGACCTTTCCTGACCCATGACCGCGTAAGCAAAAGCCTGGGTCGATCCCTGGGTGACGTCATCTCATTAATGCATTATTCTCCATGGCGTCTTTCTATCACAACAACATCGATTTATAGAGAATATACACTGTTTGCGAGTTGTTAGTTAAGAAAAAAGTCATTTTAGTCAACATGTTAAGTATTTATTCAAATTATTGCAAAGTCGACATAATTATATGACGTCTACCCAGGGATCGACCCAGGCTTTTACTTACGCGGTCGTGGGTCAGGAAAGGTCACATTTTCACGATTTCATACAAGCGTAGAACATAAAGTATTCACTTTAAACCAAAACTTTCTTCACGGAAGTACTCAAAGCTTGATGTAGTACCGATATTTATGATAACAAAATAAACGTTAGGTGCACTTTAAGGTACCGACCATTATGATAATTAGTAGAGACCGGTTAGGCAAAAAATCTTGGATTTCTGACAAAAATAAAAAAACACACTATATATTCTTCAAAATGATGTCAAACAATCTCCTGGTAGCTTCAGAACATCAATGGATTAAGTTGGAGAAAGAATTCAAGTAAAAATCAACATAATTCAAAAATGGTCAAATCTGGATTTTTTTAGCCAGACCGGGTAGGCAAAAAATGTTGAATTTCTGACAAAAATAAAAGAACCACTCAATATGCTTCAAAATGATGTCAAACAATCTCCTGGTAGCTTCAGAACATCAATGGATTAAGTTGGAGAAAGAATTGAAGTAAAAATCAACATAAAACAAAAATGGTCAAATCTGGATTTTTTTAGCCAGACCGGGTAGGCAAAAAATGTTGAATTTCTGACAAAAATAAAAAAACCACTCAATATGCTTCAAAATGATGTCAAACAATCTCCTGGTAGCTTCAGAACATCAATGGATTAAGTTGGAGAAAGAATTGAAGTAAAAATCAACATAAAACAAAAATGGTCAAATCTGGATTTTTTAGCCAGTGTCTATGTATCCTTCATAACACATACCTGAATATCTTCCTGTCTCCACACATCAGAAGCAGTGTCTATCTTGTTTAGATGAGTTACGTTGTCCGGTCCCAGGAACTCCATGGCCAGTAGGTACATATCCTGTCGAGATATCGATATCGTTTAGAAGTTTATTCTGCATTTAAACTGCAGCTAACGTTTATTTTTTTATCATAAATATCGATTCTACATCAAGCTTTGAGTACTTCTGTGAAGAAAGTTTTGGTTTACAGAGAATACTCTATGTTCTACGTTTGTTTGAAATCGTGAAAATGTGACCTTTCCTGACCCATGACCGCGTAAGCAAAAGCCTGGGTCGATCCCTGGGTGACGTCATCTCATTAATGCATTATTCTCCATGGCGTCTTTCTATCACAACAACATCGATTTATAGAGAATATACACTGTTTGCGAGTTGTTAGTTAAGAAAAAAGTCATTTTAGTCAACATGTTAAGTATTTATTCAAATTATTGCAAAGTCGACATAATTATATGACGTCTACCCAGGGATCGACCCAGGCTTTTACTTACGCGGTCGTGGGTCAGGAAAGGTCACATTTTCACGATTTCATACAAGCGTAGAACATAAAGTATTCACTTTAAACCAAAACTTTCTTCACGGAAGTACTCAAAGCTTGATGTAGTACCGATATTTATGATAACAAAATAAACGTTAGGTGCACTTTAAGGTACCGACCATTATGATAATTAGTAGAGACCGGTTAGGCAAAAAATCTTGGATTTCTGACAAAAATAAAAAAACACACTATATATTCTTCAAAATGATGTCAAACAATCTCCTGGTAGCTTCAGAACATCAATGGATTAAGTTGGAGAAAGAATTCAAGTAAAAATCAACATAATTCAAAAATGGTCAAATCTGGATTTTTTTAGCCAGACCGGGTAGGCAAAAAATGTTGAATTTCTGACAAAAATAAAAGAACCACTCAATATGCTTCAAAATGATGTCAAACAATCTCCTGGTAGCTTCAGAACATCAATGGATTAAGTTGGAGAAAGAATTGAAGTAAAAATCAACATAAAACAAAAATGGTCAAATCTGGATTTTTTTAGCCAGACCGGGTAGGCAAAAAATGTTGAATTTCTGACAAAAATAAAAAAACCACTCAATATGCTTCAAAATGATGTCAAACAATCTCCTGGTAGCTTCAGAACATCAATGGATTAAGTTGGAGAAAGAATTGAAGTAAAAATCAACATAATTCAAAAATGGTCAAATCTGGATTTTTTAGCCAGTGTCTATGTATCCTTCATAACACATACCTGAATATCTTCCTGTCTCCACACATCAGAAGCAGTGTCTATCTTGTTTAGATGAGTTACGTTGTCCGGTCCCAGGAACTCCATGGCCAGTAGGTACATATCCTGTCGAGATATCGATATCGTTTAGAAGTTTATTCTGCATTTAAACTGCAGCTAACGTTTATTTTTTTATCATAAATATCGATTCTACATCAAGCTTTGAGTACTTCTGTGAAGAAAGTTTTGGTTTACAGAGAATACTCTATGTTCTACGTTTGTTTGAAATCGTGAAAATGTGACCTTTCCTGACCCATGACCGCGTAAGCAAAAGCCTGGGTCGATCCCTGGGTGACGTCATCTCATTAATGCATTATTCTCCATGGCGTCTTTCTATCACAACAACATCGATTTATAGAGAATATACACTGTTTGCGAGTTGTTAGTTAAGAAAAAAGTCATTTTAGTCAACATGTTAAGTATTTATTCAAATTATTGCAAAGTCGACATAATTATATGACGTCTACCCAGGGATCGACCCAGGCTTTTACTTACGCGGTCGTGGGTCAGGAAAGGTCACATTTTCACGATTTCATACAAGCGTAGAACATAAAGTATTCACTTTAAACCAAAACTTTCTTCACGGAAGTACTCAAAGCTTGATGTAGTACCGATATTTATGATAACAAAATAAACGTTAGGTGCACTTTAAGGTACCGACCATTATGATAATTAGTAGAGACCGGTTAGGCAAAAAATCTTGGATTTCTGACAAAAATAAAAAAACACACTATATATTCTTCAAAATGATGTCAAACAATCTCCTGGTAGCTTCAGAACATCAATGGATTAAGTTGGAGAAAGAATTCAAGTAAAAATCAACATAATTCAAAAATGGTCAAATCTGGATTTTTTTAGCCAGACCGGGTAGGCAAAAAATGTTGAATTTCTGACAAAAATAAAAGAACCACTCAATATGCTTCAAAATGATGTCAAACAATCTCCTGGTAGCTTCAGAACATCAATGGATTAAGTTGGAGAAAGAATTGAAGTAAAAATCAACATAAAACAAAAATGGTCAAATCTGGATTTTTTTAGCCAGACCGGGTAGGCAAAAAATGTTGAATTTCTGACAAAAATAAAAAAAAACACTATATATTCTTCAAAATGATGTCAAACAATCTCCTGGTAGCTTCAGAACATCAATGGATTAAGTTGGAGAAAGAATTGAAGTAAAAATCAACATAAAACAAAAATGGTCAAATCTGGATTTTTTTAGCCAGACCGGGTAGGCAAAAAATGTTGAATTTCTGACAAAAATAAAAAAAACACTATATATTCTTGAAAATGATGTCAAACAATCTCCTGGTAGCTTCAGAACATCAATGGATTAAGTTGGAGAAAGAATTGAAGTAAAAATCAACATAAAACAAAAATGGTCAAATCTGGATTTTTTTTAGCCAGACCGGGTAGGCAAAAAATGTTGAATTTCTGACAAAAATAAAAAAACACTATATATTCTTGAAAATGATGTCAAACAATCTCCTGGTAGCTTCAGAACATCAATGGATTAAGTTGGAGAAAGAATTGAAGTAAAAATCAACATAAAACAAAAATGGTCAAATCTGGATTTTTTAGCCAGTGTCTATGTATCCTTCATAACACATACCTGAATATCTTCCTGTCTCCACACATCAGAAGCAGTGTCTATCTTGTTTAGATGAGTTACGTTGTCCGGTCCCAGGAACTCCATGGCCAGTAGGTACATATCCTGTCGAGATATCGATATCGTTTAGAAGTTTATTCTGCATTTAAACTGCAGCTAACGTTTATTTTTTTATCATAAATATCGATTCTACATCAAGCTTTGAGTACTTCTGTGAAGAAAGTTTTGGTTTACAGAGAATACTCTATGTTCTACGTTTGTTTGAAATCGTGAAAATGTGACCTTTCCTGACCCATGACCGCGTAAGCAAATGCCTGGGTCGATCCCTGGGTGACGTCATCTCATTAATGCATTATTCTCCATGGCGTCTTTCTATCACAACAACATCGATTTATAGAGAATATACACTGTTTGCGAGTTGTTAGTTAAGAAAAAAGTCATTTTAGTCAACATGTTAAGTATTTATTCAAATTATTGCAAAGTCGACATAATTATATGACGTCTACCCAGGGATCAACCCAGGCTTTTACTTACGCGGTCGTGGGTCAGGAAAGGTCACATTTTCACGATTTCATACAAGCGTAGAACATAAAGTATTCACTTTAAACCAAAACTTTCTTCACGGAAGTACTCAAAGCTTGATGTAGTACCGATATTTATGATAACAAAATAAACGTTAGGTGCACTTTAAGGTACCGACCATTATGATAATTAGTAGAGACCGGTTAGGCAAAAAATCTTGGATTTCTGACAAAAATAAAAAAAAACACTATATATTCTTGAAAATGATGTCAAACAATCTCCTGGTAGCTTCAGAACATCAATGGATTAAGTTGGAGAAAGAATTGAAGTAAAAATCAACATAAAACAAAAATGGTCAAATGTGGATTTTTTTAGCCAGACCGGGTAGGCAAAAAATGTTGAATTTCTGACAAAAATAAAAAAAACACTATATATTCTTGAAAATGATGTCAAACAATCTCCTGGTAGCTTCAGAACAAAAATGGATTAAGTTGGAGAAATAATTGAAGTAAAAATCAACATAAAACAAAAATGGTCAAATCTGGATTTTTTTAGCCAGACCGGGTAGGCAAAAAATGTTGAATTTCTGACAAAAATAAAAAAACCACTCAATATGCTTCAAAATGATCTCAAACAGTCTCCTGGTAGCTTCAGAACATCAATGGATTAAGTTGGAGAAAGAATTGAAGTAAAAATCAACATAAAACAAAAATGGTCAAATCTGGATTTTTTTAGCCAGACTGGGTAGGCAAAAAATGTTGAATTTCTGACAAAAATTAAAAAACCACTCAATATGCTTCAAAATGATGTCAAACAATCTCCTGGTAGCTTCAGAACATCAATGGATTAAGTTGGAGAAAGAATTGAAGTAAAAATCAACATAAAACAAAAATGGTCAAATCTGGATTTTTTTAGCCAGACCGGGTAGGCAAAAAATGTTGAATTTCTGACAAAAATAAAAAAAACACTATATATTCTTGAAAATGATGTCAAACAATCTCCTGGTAGCTTCAGAACATCAATGGATTAAGTTGGAGAAAGAATTGAAGTAAAAATCAACATAAAACAAAAATGGTCAAATCTGGATTTTTTTAGCCAGACCGGGTAGGCAAAAAATGTTGAATTTCTGACAAAAATAAAAAAAACACTATATATTCTTGAAAATGATGTCAAACAATCTCCTGGTAGCTTCAGAACATCAATGGATTAAGTTGGAGAAAGAATTGAAGTAAAAATCAACATAAAACAAAAATGGTCAAATCTGGATTTTTTTAGCCAGACCGGGTAGGCAAAAAATGTTGAATTTCTGACAAAAATAAAAAAAACACTATATATTCTTGAAAATGATGTCAAACAATCTCCTGGTAGCTTCAGAACATCAATGGATTAAGTTGGAGAAAGAATTGAAGTAAAAATCAACATAAAACAAAAATGGTCAAATCTGGATTTTTTAGCCAGTGTCTATGTATCCTTCATAACACATACCTGAATATCTTCCTGTCTCCACACATCAGAAGCAGTGTCTATCTTGTTTAGATGAGTTACGTTGTCCGGTCCCAGGAACTCCATGGCCAGTAGGTACATATCCTGTCGAGATATCGATATCGTTTAGAAGTTTATTCTGCATTTAAACTGCAGCTAACGTTTATTTTTTTATCATAAATATCGATTCTACATCAAGCTTTGAGTACTTCTGTGAAGAAAGTTTTGGTTTACAGAGAATACTCTATGTTCTACGTTTGTTTGAAATCGTGAAAATGTGACCTTTCCTGACCCATGACCGCGTAAGCAAAAGCCTGGGTCGATCCCTGGGTGACGTCATCTCATTAATGCATTATTCTCCATGGCGTCTTTCTATCACAACAACATCGATTTATAGAGAATATACACTGTTTGCGAGTTGTTAGTTAAGAAAAAAGTCATTTTAGTCAACATGTTAAGTATTTATTCAAATTATTGCAAAGTCGACATAATTATATGACGTCTACCCAGGGATCGACCCAGGCTTTTACTTACGCGGTCGTGGGTCAGGAAAGGTCACATTTTCACGATTTCATACAAGCGTAGAACATAAAGTATTCACTTTAAACCAAAACTTTCTTCACGGAAGTACTCAAAGCTTGATGTAGTACCGATATTTATGATAACAAAATAAACGTTAGGTGCACTTTAAGGTACCGACCATTATGATAATTAGTAGAGACCGGTTAGGCAAAAAATCTTGGATTTCTGACAAAAATAAAAAAAAACACTATATATTCTTCAAAATGATGTCAAACAATCTCCTGGTAGCTTCAGAACATCAATGGATTAAGTTGGAGAAAGAATTCAAGTAAAAATCAACATAATTCAAAAATGGTCAAATCTGGATTTTTTTAGCCAGACCGGGTAGGCAAACAATGTTGAATTTCTGACAAAAATAAAAGAACCACTCAATATGCTTCAAAATGATCTCAAACAATCTCCTGGTAGCTTCAGAACATCAATGGATTAAGTTGGAGAAAGAATTGAAGTAAAAATCAACATAAAACAAAAATGGTCAAATCTGGATTTTTTTAGCCAGACCGGGTAGGCAAAAAATGTTGAATTTCTGACAAAAATAAAAAAACCACTCAATATGCTTCAAAATGATGTCAAACAATCTCCTGGTAGCTTCAGAACATCAATGGATTAAGTTGGAGAAAGAATTGAAGTAAAAATCAACATAATTCAAAAATGGTCAAATCTGGATTTTTTAGCCAGTGTCTATGTATCCTTCATAACACATACCTGAATATCTTCCTGTCTCCACACATCAGAAGCAGTGTCTATCTTGTTTAGATGAGTTACGTTGTCCGGTCCCAGGAACTCCATGGCCAGTAGGTACATATCCTGTCGAGATATCGATATCGTTTAGAAGTTTATTCTGCATTTAAACTGCAGCTAACGTTTATTTTTTTATCATAAATATCGATTCTACATCAAGCTTTGAGTACTTCTGTGAAGAAAGTTTTGGTTTACAGAGAATACTCTATGTTCTACGTTTGTTTGAAATCGTGAAAATGTGACCTTTCCTGACCCATGACCGCGTAAGCAAAAGCCTGGGTCGATCCCTGGGTGACGTCATCTCATTAATGCATTATTCTCCATGGCGTCTTTCTATCACAACAACATCGATTTATAGAGAATATACACTGTTTGCGAGTTGTTAGTTAAGAAAAAAGTCATTTTAGTCAACATGTTAAGTATTTATTCAAATTATTGCAAAGTCGACATAATTATATGACGTCTACCCAGGGATCGACCCAGGCTTTTACTTACGCGGTCGTGGGTCAGGAAAGGTCACATTTTCACGATTTCATACAAGCGTAGAACATAAAGTATTCACTTTAAACCAAAACTTTCTTCACGGAAGTACTCAAAGCTTGATGTAGTACCGATATTTATGATAACAAAATAAACGTTAGGTGCACTTTAAGGTACCGACCATTATGATAATTAGTAGAGACCGGTTAGGCAAAAAATCTTGGATTTCTGACAAAAATAAAAAAAAACACTATATATTCTTCAAAATGATGTCAAACAATCTCCTGGTAGCTTCAGAACATCAATGGATTAAGTTGGAGAAAGAATTCAAGTAAAAATCAACATAATTCAAAAATGGTCAAATCTGGATTTTTTTAGCCAGACCGGGTAGGCAAAAAATGTTGAATTTCTGACAAAAATAAAAGAACCACTCAATATGCTTCAAAATGATGTCAAACAATCTCCTGGTAGCTTCAGAACATCAATGCATTAAGTTGGAGAAAGAATTGAAGTAAAAATCAACATAAAACAAAAATGGTCAAATCTGGATTTTTTTAGCCAGACCGGGTAGGCAAAAAATGTTGAATTTCTGACAAAAATAAAAAAAAACACTATATATTCTTGAAAATGATGTCAAACAATCTCCTGGTAGCTTCAGAACATCAATGCATTAAGTTGGAGAAAGAATTGAAGTAAAAATCAACATAAAACAAAAATGGTCAAATCTGGATTTTTTTAGCCAGACCGGGTAGGCAAAAAATGTTGAATTTCTGACAAAAATAAAAGAACCACTCAATATGCTTCAAAATGATCTCAAACAATCTCCTGGTAGCTTCAGAACATCAATGGATTAAGTTGGAGAAAGAATTGAAGTAAAAATCAACATAAAACAAAAATGGTCAAATCTGGATTTTTTAGCCAGTGTCTATGTATCCTTCATAACACATACCTGAATATCTTCCTGTCTCCACACATCAGAAGCAGTGTCTATCTTGTTTAGATGAGTTACGTTGTCCGGTCCCAGGAACTCCATGGCCAGTAGGTACATATCCTGTCGAGATATCGATATCGTTTAGAAGTTTATTCTGCATTTAAACTGCAGCTAACGTTTATTTTTTTATCATAAATATCGATTCTACATCAAGCTTTGAGTACTTCTGTGAAGAAAGTTTTGGTTTACAGAGAATACTCTATGTTCTACGTTTGTTTGAAATCGTGAAAATGTGACCTTTCCTGACCCATGACCGCGTAAGCAAATGCCTGGGTCGATCCCTGGGTGACGTCATCTCATTAATGCATTATTCTCCATGGCGTCTTTCTATCACAACAACATCGATTTATAGAGAATATACACTGTTTGCGAGTTGTTAGTTAAGAAAAAAGTCATTTTAGTCAACATGTTAAGTATTTATTCAAATTATTGCAAAGTCGACATAATTATATGACGTCTACCCAGGGATCAACCCAGGCTTTTACTTACGCGGTCGTGGGTCAGGAAAGGTCACATTTTCACGATTTCATACAAGCGTAGAACATAAAGTATTCACTTTAAACCAAAACTTTCTTCACGGAAGTACTCAAAGCTTGATGTAGTACCGATATTTATGATAACAAAATAAACGTTAGGTGCACTTTAAGGTACCGACCATTATGATAATTAGTAGAGACCGGTTAGGCAAAAAATCTTGGATTTCTGACAAAAATAAAAAAACACACTATATATTCTTGAAAATGATGTCAAACAATCTCCTGGTAGCTTCAGAACATCAATGGATTAAGTTGGAGAAAGAATTGAAGTAAAAATCAACATAAAACAAAAATGGTCAAATGTGGATTTTTTTAGCCAGACCGGGTAGGCAAAAAATGTTGAATTTCTGACAAAAATAAAAAAAACACTATATATTCTTGAAAATGATGTCAAACAATCTCCTGGTAGCTTCAGAACAAAAATGGATTAAGTTGGAGAAATAATTGAAGTAAAAATCAACATAAAACAAAAATGGTCAAATCTGGATTTTTTTAGCCAGACCGGGTAGGCAAAAAATGTTGAATTTCTGACAAAAATAAAAAAACCACTCAATATGCTTCAAAATGATCTCAAACAGTCTCCTGGTAGCTTCAGAACATCAATGGATTAAGTTGGAGAAAGAATTGAAGTAAAAATCAACATAAAACAAAAATGGTCAAATCTGGATTTTTTTAGCCAGACTGGGTAGGCAAAAAATGTTGAATTTCTGACAAAAATTAAAAAACCACTCAATATGCTTCAAAATGATGTCAAACAATCTCCTGGTAGCTTCAGAACATCAATGGATTAAGTTGGAGAAAGAATTGAAGTAAAAATCAACATAAAACAAAAATGGTCAAATCTGGATTTTTTTAGCCAGACCGGGTAGGCAAAAAATGTTGAATTTCTGACAAAAATAAAAAAAACACTATATATTCTTGAAAATGATGTCAAACAATCTCCTGGTAGCTTCAGAACATCAATGGATTAAGTTGGAGAAAGAATTGAAGTAAAAATCAACATAAAACAAAAATGGTCAAATCTGGATTTTTTTAGCCAGACCGGGTAGGCAAAAAATGTTGAATTTCTGACAAAAATAAAAAAAACACTATATATTCTTGAAAATGATGTCAAACAATCTCCTGGTAGCTTCAGAACATCAATGGATTAAGTTGGAGAAAGAATTGAAGTAAAAATCAACATAAAACAAAAATGGTCAAATCTGGATTTTTTTAGCCAGACCGGGTAGGCAAAAAATGTTGAATTTCTGACAAAAATAAAAAAAACACTATATATTCTTGAAAATGATGTCAAACAATCTCCTGGTAGCTTCAGAACATCAATGGATTAAGTTGGAGAAAGAATTGAAGTAAAAATCAACATAAAACAAAAATGGTCAAATCTGGATTTTTTAGCCAGTGTCTATGTATCCTTCATAACACATACCTGAATATCTTCCTGTCTCCACACATCAGAAGCAGTGTCTATCTTGTTTAGATGAGTTACGTTGTCCGGTCCCAGGAACTCCATGGCCAGTAGGTACATATCCTGTCGAGATATCGATATCGTTTAGAAGTTTATTCTGCATTTAAACTGCAGCTAACGTTTATTTTTTTATCATAAATATCGATTCTACATCAAGCTTTGAGTACTTCTGTGAAGAAAGTTTTGGTTTACAGAGAATACTCTATGTTCTACGTTTGTTTGAAATCGTGAAAATGTGACCTTTCCTGACCCATGACCGCGTAAGCAAAAGCCTGGGTCGATCCCTGGGTGACGTCATCTCATTAATGCATTATTCTCCATGGCGTCTTTCTATCACAACAACATCGATTTATAGAGAATATACACTGTTTGCGAGTTGTTAGTTAAGAAAAAAGTCATTTTAGTCAACATGTTAAGTATTTATTCAAATTATTGCAAAGTCGACATAATTATATGACGTCTACCCAGGGATCGACCCAGGCTTTTACTTACGCGGTCGTGGGTCAGGAAAGGTCACATTTTCACGATTTCATACAAGCGTAGAACATAAAGTATTCACTTTAAACCAAAACTTTCTTCACGGAAGTACTCAAAGCTTGATGTAGTACCGATATTTATGATAACAAAATAAACGTTAGGTGCACTTTAAGGTACCGACCATTATGATAATTAGTAGAGACCGGTTAGGCAAAAAATCTTGGATTTCTGACAAAAATTAAAAAAAACACTATATATTCTTCAAAATGATGTCAAACAATCTCCTGGTAGCTTCAGAACATCAATGGATTAAGTTGGAGAAAGAATTCAAGTAAAAATCAACATAATTCAAAAATGGTCAAATCTGGATTTTTTTAGCCAGACCGGGTAGGCAAAAAATGTTGAATTTCTGACAAAAATAAAAGAACCACTCAATATGCTTCAAAATGATGTCAAACAATCTCCTGGTAGCTTCAGAACATCAATGGATTAAGTTGGAGAAAGAATTGAAGTAAAAATCAACATAAAACAAAAATGGTCAAATCTGGATTTTTTTAGCCAGACCGGGTAGGCAAAAAATGTTGAATTTCTGACAAAAATAAAAAAACCACTCAATATGCTTCAAAATGATGTCAAACAATCTCCTGGTAGCTTCAGAACATCAATGGATTAAGTTGGAGAAAGAATTGAAGTAAAAATCAACATAATTCAAAAATGGTCAAATCTGGATTTTTTAGCCAGTGTCTATGTATCCTTCATAACACATACCTGAATATCTTCCTGTCTCCACACATCAGAAGCAGTGTCTATCTTGTTTAGATGAGTTACGTTGTCCGGTCCCAGGAACTCCATGGCCAGTAGGTACATATCCTGTCGAGATATCGATATCGTTTAGAAGTTTATTCTGCATTTAAACTGCAGCTAACGTTTATTTTTTTATCATAAATATCGATTCTACATCAAGCTTTGAGTACTTCTGTGAAGAAAGTTTTGGTTTACAGAGAATACTCTATGTTCTACGTTTGTTTGAAATCGTGAAAATGTGACCTTTCCTGACCCATGACCGCGTAAGCAAAAGCCTGGGTCGATCCCTGGGTGACGTCATCTCATTAATGCATTATTCTCCATGGCGTCTTTCTATCACAACAACATCGATTTATAGAGAATATACACTGTTTGCGAGTTGTTAGTTAAGAAAAAAGTCATTTTAGTCAACATGTTAAGTATTTATTCAAATTATTGCAAAGTCGACATAATTATATGACGTCTACCCAGGGATCGACCCAGGCTTTTACTTACGCGGTCGTGGGTCAGGAAAGGTCACATTTTCACGATTTCATACAAGCGTAGAACATAAAGTATTCACTTTAAACCAAAACTTTCTTCACGGAAGTACTCAAAGCTTGATGTAGTACCGATATTTATGATAACAAAATAAACGTTAGGTGCACTTTAAGGTACCGACCATTATGATAATTAGTAGAGACCGGTTAGGCAAAAAATCTTGGATTTCTGACAAAAATAAAAAAAAACACTATATATTCTTCAAAATGATGTCAAACAATCTCCTGGTAGCTTCAGAACATCAATGGATTAAGTTGGAGAAAGAATTCAAGTAAAAATCAACATAATTCAAAAATGGTCAAATCTGGATTTTTTTAGCCAGACCGGGTAGGCAAAAAATGTTGAATTTCTGACAAAAATAAAAGAACCACTCAATATGCTTCAAAATGATGTCAAACAATCTCCTGGTAGCTTCAGAACATCAATGGATTAAGTTGGAGAAAGAATTGAAGTAAAAATCAACATAAAACAAAAATGGTCAAATCTGGATTTTTTTAGCCAGACCGGGTAGGCAAAAAATGTTGAATTTCTGACAAAAATAAAAAAAAACACTATATATTCTTGAAAATGATGTCAAACAATCTCCTGGTAGCTTCAGAACATCAATGCATTAAGTTGGAGAAAGAATTGAAGTAAAAATCAACATAAAACAAAAATGGTCAAATCTGGATTTTTTTAGCCAGACCGGGTAGGCAAAAAATGTTGAATTTCTGACAAAAATAAAAAAAAACACTATATATTCTTGAAAATGATGTCAAACAATCTCCTGGTAGCTTCAGAACATCAATGCATTAAGTTGGAGAAAGAATTGAAGTAAAAATCAACATAAAACAAAAATGGTCAAATCTGGATTTTTTTAGCCAGACCGGGTAGGCAAAAAATGTTGAATTTCTGACAAAAATAAAAGAACCACTCAATATGCTTCAAAATGATCTCAAACAATCTCCTGGTAGCTTCAGAACATCAATGGATTAAGTTGGAGAAAGAATTGAAGTAAAAATCAACATAAAACAAAAATGGTCAAATCTGGATTTTTTAGCCAGTGTCTATGTATCCTTCATAACACATACCTGAATATCTTCCTGTCTCCACACATCAGAAGCAGTGTCTATCTTGTTTAGATGAGTTACGTTGTCCGGTCCCAGGAACTCCATGGCCAGTAGGTACATATCCTGTCGAGATATCGATATCGTTTAGAAGTTTATTCTGCATTTAAACTGCAGCTAACGTTTATTTTTTTATCATAAATATCGATTCTACATCAAGCTTTGAGTACTTCTGTGAAGAAAGTTTTGGTTTACAGAGAATACTCTATGTTCTACGTTTGTTTGAAATCGTGAAAATGTGACCTTTCCTGACCCATGACCGCGTAAGCAAATGCCTGGGTCGATCCCTGGGTGACGTCATCTCATTAATGCATTATTCTCCATGGCGTCTTTCTATCACAACAACATCGATTTATAGAGAATATACACTGTTTGCGAGTTGTTAGTTAAGAAAAAAGTCATTTTAGTCAACATGTTAAGTATTTATTCAAATTATTGCAAAGTCGACATAATTATATGACGTCTACCCAGGGATCAACCCAGGCTTTTACTTACGCGGTCGTGGGTCAGGAAAGGTCACATTTTCACGATTTCATACAAGCGTAGAACATAAAGTATTCACTTTAAACCAAAACTTTCTTCACGGAAGTACTCAAAGCTTGATGTAGTACCGATATTTATGATAACAAAATAAACGTTAGGTGCACTTTAAGGTACCGACCATTATGATAATTAGTAGAGACCGGTTAGGCAAAAAATCTTGGATTTCTGACAAAAATAAAAAAACACACTATATATTCTTGAAAATGATGTCAAACAATCTCCTGGTAGCTTCAGAACATCAATGGATTAAGTTGGAGAAAGAATTGAAGTAAAAATCAACATAAAACAAAAATGGTCAAATGTGGATTTTTTTAGCCAGACCGGGTAGGCAAAAAATGTTGAATTTCTGACAAAAATAAAAAAAACACTATATATTCTTGAAAATGATGTCAAACAATCTCCTGGTAGCTTCAGAACAAAAATGGATTAAGTTGGAGAAATAATTGAAGTAAAAATCAACATAAAACAAAAATGGTCAAATCTGGATTTTTTTAGCCAGACCGGGTAGGCAAAAAATGTTGAATTTCTGACAAAAATAAAAAAACCACTCAATATGCTTCAAAATGATCTCAAACAGTCTCCTGGTAGCTTCAGAACATCAATGGATTAAGTTGGAGAAAGAATTGAAGTAAAAATCAACATAAAACAAAAATGGTCAAATCTGGATTTTTTTAGCCAGACCGGGTAGGCAAAAAATGTTGAATTTCTGACAAAAATAAAAAAAAAACTATATATTCTTGAAAATGATGTCAAACAATCTCCTGGTAGCTTCAGAACATCAATGGATTAAGTTGGAGAAAGAATTGAAGTAAAAATCAACATAAAACAAAAATGGTCAAATCTGGATTTTTTTAGCCAGACCGGGTAGGCAAAAAATGTTGAATTTCTGACAAAAATAAAAAAAACACTATATATTCTTGAAAATGATGTCAAACAATCTCCTGGTAGCTTCAGAACATCAATGGATTAAGTTGGAGAAAGAATTGAAGTAAAAATCAACATAAAACAAAAATGGTCAAATCTGGATTTTTTAGCCAGTGTCTATGTATCCTTCATAACACATACCTGAATATCTTCCTGTCTCCACACATCAGAAGCAGTGTCTATCTTGTTTAGATGAGTTACGTTGTCCGGTCCCAGGAACTCCATGGCCAGTAGGTACATATCCTGTCGAGATATCGATATCGTTTAGAAGTTTATTCTGCATTTAAACTGCAGCTAACGTTTATTTTTTTATCATAAATATCGATTCTACATCAAGCTTTGAGTACTTCTGTGAAGAAAGTTTTGGTTTACAGAGAATACTCTATGTTCTACGTTTGTTTGAAATCGTGAAAATGTGACCTTTCCTGACCCATGACCGCGTAAGCAAAAGCCTGGGTCGATCCCTGGGTGACGTCATCTCATTAATGCATTATTCTCCATGGCGTCTTTCTATCACAACAACATCGATTTATAGAGAATATACACTGTTTGCGAGTTGTTAGTTAAGAAAAAAGTCATTTTAGTCAACATGTTAAGTATTTATTCAAATTATTGCAAAGTCGACATAATTATATGACGTCTACCCAGGGATCGACCCAGGCTTTTACTTACGCGGTCGTGGGTCAGGAAAGGTCACATTTTCACGATTTCATACAAGCGTAGAACATAAAGTATTCACTTTAAACCAAAACTTTCTTCACGGAAGTACTCAAAGCTTGATGTAGTACCGATATTTATGATAACAAAATAAACGTTAGGTGCACTTTAAGGTACCGACCATTATGATAATTAGTAGAGACCGGTTAGGCAAAAAATCTTGGATTTCTGACAAAAATAAAAAAACACACTATATATTCTTCAAAATGATGTCAAACAATCTCCTGGTAGCTTCAGAACATCAATGGATTAAGTTGGAGAAAGAATTCAAGTAAAAATCAACATAATTCAAAAATGGTCAAATCTGGATTTTTTTAGCCAGACCGGGTAGGCAAAAAATGTTGAATTTCTGACAAAAATAAAAGAACCACTCAATATGCTTCAAAATGATGTCAAACAATCTCCTGGTAGCTTCAGAACATCAATGGATTAAGTTGGAGAAAGAATTGAAGTAAAAATCAACATAAAACAAAAATGGTCAAATCTGGATTTTTTTAGCCAGACCGGGTAGGCAAAAAATGTTGAATTTCTGACAAAAATAAAAAACCCACTCAATATGCTTCAAAATGATGTCAAACAATCTCCTGGTAGCTTCAGAACATCAATGGATTAAGTTGGAGAAAGAATTGAAGTAAAAATCAACATAATTCAAAAATGGTCAAATCTGGATTTTTTAGCCAGTGTCTATGTATCCTTCATAACACATACCTGAATATCTTCCTGTCTCCACACATCAGAAGCAGTGTCTATCTTGTTTAGATGAGTTACGTTGTCCGGTCCCAGGAACTCCATGGCCAGTAGGTACATATCCTGTCGAGATATCGATATCGTTTAGAAGTTTATTCTGCATTTAAACTGCAGCTAACGTTTATTTTTTTATCATAAATATCGATTCTACATCAAGCTTTGAGTACTTCTGTGAAGAAAGTTTTGGTTTACAGAGAATACTCTATGTTCTACGTTTGTTTGAAATCGTGAAAATGTGACCTTTCCTGACCCATGACCGCGTAAGCAAAAGCCTGGGTCGATCCCTGGGTGACGTCATCTCATTAATGCATTATTCTCCATGGCGTCTTTCTATCACAACAACATCGATTTATAGAGAATATACACTGTTTGCGAGTTGTTAGTTAAGAAAAAAGTCATTTTAGTCAACATGTTAAGTATTTATTCAAATTATTGCAAAGTCGACATAATTATATGACGTCTACCCAGGGATCGACCCAGGCTTTTACTTACGCGGTCGTGGGTCAGGAAAGGTCACATTTTCACGATTTCATACAAGCGTAGAACATAAAGTATTCACTTTAAACCAAAACTTTCTTCACGGAAGTACTCAAAGCTTGATGTAGTACCGATATTTATGATAACAAAATAAACGTTAGGTGCACTTTAAGGTACCGACCATTATGATAATTAGTAGAGACCGGTTAGGCAAAAAATCTTGGATTTCTGACAAAAATAAAAAAAAACACTATATATTCTTCAAAATGATGTCAAACAATCTCCTGGTAGCTTCAGAACATCAATGGATTAAGTTGGAGAAAGAATTCAAGTAAAAATCAACATAATTCAAAAATGGTCAAATCTGGATTTTTTTAGCCAGACCGGGTAGGCAAAAAATGTTGAATTTCTGACAAAAATAAAAGAACCACTCAATATGCTTCAAAATGATGTCAAACAATCTCCTGGTAGCTTCAGAACATCAATGGATTAAGTTGGAGAAAGAATTGAAGTAAAAATCAACATAAAACAAAAATGGTCAAATCTGGATTTTTTTAGCCAGACCGGGTAGGCAAAAAATGTTGAATTTCTGACAAAAATAAAAAAAAACACTATATATTCTTGAAAATGATGTCAAACAATCTCCTGGTAGCTTCAGAACATCAATGCATTAAGTTGGAGAAAGAATTGAAGTAAAAATCAACATAAAACAAAAATGGTCAAATCTGGATTTTTTTAGCCAGACCGGGTAGGCAAAAAATGTTGAATTTCTGACAAAAATAAAAAAAAACACTATATATTCTTGAAAATGATGTCAAACAATCTCCTGGTAGCTTCAGAACATCAATGCATTAAGTTGGAGAAAGAATTGAAGTAAAAATCAACATAAAACAAAAATGGTCAAATCTGGATTTTTTTAGCCAGACCGGGTAGGCAAAAAATGTTGAATTTCTGACAAAAATAAAAGAACCACTCAATATGCTTCAAAATGATCTCAAACAATCTCCTGGTAGCTTCAGAACATCAATGGATTAAGTTGGAGAAAGAATTGAAGTAAAAATCAACATAAAACAAAAATGGTCAAATCTGGATTTTTTAGCCAGTGTCTATGTATCCTTCATAACACATACCTGAATATCTTCCTGTCTCCACACATCAGAAGCAGTGTCTATCTTGTTTAGATGAGTTACGTTGTCCGGTCCCAGGAACTCCATGGCCAGTAGGTACATATCCTGTCGAGATATCGATATCGTTTAGAAGTTTATTCTGCATTTAAACTGCAGCTAACGTTTATTTTTTTATCATAAATATCGATTCTACATCAAGCTTTGAGTACTTCTGTGAAGAAAGTTTTGGTTTACAGAGAATACTCTATGTTCTACGTTTGTTTGAAATCGTGAAAATGTGACCTTTCCTGACCCATGACCGCGTAAGCAAAAGCCTGGGTCGATCCCTGGGTGACGTCATCTCATTAATGCATTATTCTCCATGGCGTCTTTCTATCACAACAACATCGATTTATAGAGAATATACACTGTTTGCGAGTTGTTAGTTAAGAAAAAAGTCATTTTAGTCAACATGTTAAGTATTTATTCAAATTATTGCAAAGTCGACATAATTATATGACGTCTACCCAGGGATCAACCCAGGCTTTTACTTACGCGGTCGTGGGTCAGGAAAGGTCACATTTTCACGATTTCATACAAGCGTAGAACATAAAGTATTCACTTTAAACCAAAACTTTCTTCACGGAAGTACTCAAAGCTTGATGTAGTACCGATATTTATGATAACAAAATAAACGTTAGGTGCACTTTAAGGTACCGACCATTATGATAATTAGTAGAGACCGGTTAGGCAAAAAATCTTGGATTTCTGACAAAAATTAAAAAAAACACTATATATTCTTCAAAATGATGTCAAACAATCTCCTGGTAGCTTCAGAACATCAATGGATTAAGTTGGAGAAAGAATTGAAGTAAAAATCAACATAAAACAAAAATGGTCAAATCTGGATTTTTTTAGCCAGACCGGGTAGGCAAAAAATGTTGAATTTCTGACAAAAATAAAAAACACACTATATATTCTTGAAAATGATGTCAAACAATCTCCTGGTAGCTTCAGAACATCAATGGATTAAGTTGGAGAAAGAATTGAAGTAAAAATCAACATAAAACAAAAATGGTCAAATCTGGATTTTTTTAGCCAGACCGGGTAGGCAAAAAATGTTGAATTTCTGACAAAAATAAAAGAACCACTCAATATGCTTCAAAATGATCTCAAACAATCTCCTGGTAGCTTCAGAACATCAATGGATTAAGTTGGAGAAAGAATTGAAGTAAAAATCAACATAAAACAAAAATGGTCAAATCTGGATTTTTTAGCCAGTGTCTATGTATCCTTCATAACACATACCTGAATATCTTCCTGTCTCCACACATCAGAAGCAGTGTCTATCTTGTTTAGATGAGTTACGTTGTCCGGTCCCAGGAACTCCATGGCCAGTAGGTACATATCCTGTCGAGATATCGATATCGTTTAGAAGTTTATTCTGCATTTAAACTGCAGCTAACGTTTACTTTTTTATCATAAATATCGATTCTACATCAAGCTTTGAGTACTTCTGTGAAGAAAGTTTTGGTTTACAGAGAATACTCTATGTTCTACGTTTGTTTGAAATCGTGAAAATGTGACCTTTCCTGACCCATGACCGCGTAAGCAAAAGCCTGGGTCGATCCCTGGGTGACGTCATCTCATTAATGCATTATTCTCCATGGCGTCTTTCTATCACAACAACATCGATTTATAGAGAATATACACTGTTTGCGAGTTGTTAGTTAAGAAAAAAGTCATTTTAGTCAACATGTTAAGTATTTATTCAAATTATTGCAAAGTCGACATAATTATATGACGTCTACCCAGGGATCAACCCAGGCTTTTACTTACGCGGTCGTGGGTCAGGAAAGGTCACATTTTCACGATTTCATACAAGCGTAGAACATAAAGTATTCACTTTAAACCAAAACTTTCTTCACGGAAGTACTCAAAGCTTGATGTAGTACCGATATTTATGATAACAAAATAAACGTTAGGTGCACTTTAAGGTACCGACCATTATGATAATTAGTAGAGACCGGTTAGGCAAAAAATCTTGGATTTCTGACAAAAATTTAAAAAAACACTATATATTCTTGAAAATGATGTCAAACAATCTCCTGGTAGCTTCAGAACATCAATGGATTAAGTTGGAGAAAGAATTGAAGTAAAAATCAACATAAAACAAAAATGGTCAAATCTGGATTTTTTTAGCCAGACCGGGTAGGCAAAAAATGTTGAATTTCTGACAAAAATAAAAAAAACACTATATATTCTTGAAAATGATGTCAAACAATCTCCTGGTAGCTTCAGAACAAAAATGGATTAAGTTGGAGAAATAATTGAAGTAAAAATCAACATAAAACAAAAATGGTCAAATCTGGATTTTTTTAGCCAGACCGGGTAGGCAAAAAATGTTGAATTTCTGACAAAAATAAAAAAACCACTCAATATGCTTCAAAATGATCTCAAACAATCTCCTGGTAGCTTCAGAACATCAATGGATTAAGTTGGAGAAAGAATTGAAGTAAAAATCAACATAAAACAAAAATGGTCAAATCTGGATTTTTTTAGCCAGACCGGGTAGGCAAAAAATGTTGAATTTCTGACAAAAATAAAAAAAACACTCAATATGCTTCAAAATGATGTCAAACAATCTCCTGGTAGCTTCAGAACATCAATGGATTAAGTTGGAGAAAGAATTGAAGTAAAAATCAACATAAAACAAAAATGGTCAAATCTGGATTTTTTTAGCCAGACCGGGTAGGCAAAAAATGTTGAATTTCTGACAAAAATAAAAAAAACACTATATATTCTTGAAAATGATGTCAAACAATCTCCTGGTAGCTTCAGAACAAAAATAGATTAAGTTGGAGAAATAATTGAAGTAAAAATCAACATAAAACAAAAATGGTCAAATCTGGATTTTTTTAGCCAGACCGGGTAGGCAAAAAATGTTGAATTTCTGACAAAAATAAAAAAACAACTCAATATGCTTCAAAATGATCTCAAACAATCTCCTGGTAGCTTCAGAACATCAATGGATTAAGTTGGAGAAAGAATTGAAGTAAAAATCAACATAAAACAAAAATGGTCAAATCTGGATTTTTTTAGCCAGACCGGGTAGGCAAAAAATGTTGAATTTCTGACAAAAATAAAAAAAACACTCAATATGCTTCAAAATGATCTCAAACAATCTCCTGGTAGCTTCAGAACAT